>CM065424.1:41758501-43036769 GCA_033060865.1 Dorcus hopei | reverse complement strand
ATGAATTTAACTAACCGACTTGATCTCTTTGCGTAAGCGCCGTAAGCTGAATAAATTTGGCCGAATATCAGGTATCCGGTTATCCGGCTGAAGCACTATCTGCTGCTTGTCCAAGAGAGATAAGTCTGACTTACAATTATTAAATTAAAAACTGATATTTTCGTTTTTACAAAATTCAAAATAATATTGTTTCGAAAGTATAAGAAAAGAAAATTGAAATTTTTATAATAAACAAAATGTATTTCCGTGGGCAATTAACTCTGAAATGTTCAAGCTGTTATTAGAACAAACCTCATAATAGATCTATTTTAAAAATATGTTTTGAATTAATATATTAAAACAATCTAGCAAATTTTCTCAATAATAATTGACTAAAGACCGCCATCCTTTATCATAAGCTGGAACAAGAAACATGGACGTCACTGGCAAATTCGAAGTAGGTACACTACAAGCGCAGTTATGATTGTCGACATGTACGAAGACATTTGGAAAAATCTGAGTGTGAAAGCCAAGCAATTTTATACAAAAAAACGAAAAATGAGATTTCATAAGTTGGATTTGGCAGAAATAATAACTTTAACTTTCAGTTTATTCACGTAGTAACAATTAAGAAAACAATTATTCTCATGACAATAAAATGGAGGTTAAAGTTAACTTGTGATTGCACATGTCAAAGATCTACACCACTGAAGCACCATTGAGTCAGGAGAAAGATTTTTACTCAAGAAACAATGTAATACGAAAGAAAATGATTTTTTTTTGTGATGATCGATTATTCTACTTTTACAACATTGTAATTTCTACATTTAATATCATTTGGCCTCGTATAATGGAAAACCTATCCGGGACAAACTGCTGAAGGAACTATGTATGTTATATCGTGTTATCGTGGTAAAAAGGCCATTCCTAAGACGGATGAAGTATTGTAACTCATTTGTTGTATAAGTAATTAAATGAAGGTTTCCAAATTTTCACAAGACTTGTATCCAATACGTATATACTACAAGCGCTATATAAACTGGTATTTTGCACATTGCAAGAAGCCGTGTGAAATTATTTCTCATTCTGTACAAGTACATATATAATGCTTTTCACGGGTATGAAAACATATAAGCCTACGTTTAATAATTATAAAATGATGTTTATGTTATTTGTACCAAGCATAAGTGTAACACTTGCAAAATGATTAGTTTCTTAATCGCATAATAACACTTTTCACATGAGAAATTGATCACTCATTGCATTCATTACCAATACAAAAGTGGCATAATATGTACAGTCGCAATTATAATTCATGCGCTTCCAAAACGCTTACAGAACATCGTACCCATCTCCTTCACAATGGTCGAATGCAACCAAATCCTATTACTTAAAAGTAAATCCGGGATATCGTAAATTGCTTATTGCTTGGAAACGACAAATAAAATGTCTACTATGAGTTTTTCTGTAAAGGCTATGTCATGAATTATGAATGTGATTGTACATGGTAGGTATTACGAAAACGTAATTTTCCGTAATAATAGAAATGAGATATAGTAAAAGAGTATACTCAGTTTTTTCTTTTGTAAGGGCAAGTAAATTAACTTCTTATTATAAGGCTGTCTTACATTATACTTTTTTCGTCTAGAAACTTCGACAAGTTCAATACTAGAATTAACTTGGATGACTTTTGTGATATCTGAACGCGACATATACACATTATTATGAGCGCCATTATAGTGTATGTAAGGTGTAAACTTTTGAGCTATGTAATATGTAAGTGACTGACAATAAACACGTATAAATAAATAAGTGGTGTTCTTCCATCTCTCTGCTAATACATTACATATTGGCGACGAGGTGAAAAAGAAGCTAAAATAGTACGAGTATCAAGAGGCAACATAACCTACAAAAGAGAGCATGGCTACTACAGAACAGCAGACAATTTTCTGTGGAGCAATAGGAACAATTTCTGAGTATCATGTGGGCGAAGATTGGGACACTTATGCAGAGCGCATGGCGCAGTACTTCGAAGCAAATATGATAAATAATGAACGTAAAGTGTCAGTATTATTAACATTAATCGGTCAGGAGGCGTACAAAGTGCTGAGAGACCTATGTGTTTTACCTAAAATGAAAAACTATGAAGAGTTAACTGAAATATTAAAAAATCAGTTTTCCCCACGAATATCATTATTCAAAGAAAGAATTGAGTTTCATGAAATGCAGCAGAGAGAAACTGAGACCATTGCGCAGTGGTATGCACGTATTAAAAACAAAGCATCTAACTGCAAATTTGGAGCACAACTAGACCACGTGCTAAAAGATCGATTGGTCACAGGATTGAGTCGAGGCCCAATTTTAGACAGAGTGTGTGAAGAAGATCGGACTAAGAGGTTAAATGACATCATTGAGGTGGCTTTGAAGAAGGAAGCAGCAGTGTCATCATCAACTACAATTCCAGTGCACGGGGTAAACAGGAAATTAGGACAAGGGAACAGTAAGAACAGTGGATTGCAGCATGGAGCAGCAACAACGGAACCAGCAGAGACAACAGCACCATCAAGCAGCAACAGCAGTTGCAGACACTGCGGGAAGTATAAACACAATTACGCCCAATGTAAATATAAAGCATTTAAGTGTAACAAATGTAATAAAATAGGGCATTTAGCTGCGGTATGTAGGAAAAAAATTAGGGATAATAATTGTTTGTCTGCAGATACCGAAAATCAATCTGATACAGAAGTTGGACTACAATATATTAATATGTATAAATTGGGAAAAATCGAAACAGATGATCCGATTTTTATAACGGTAGAGATAGGAGAGAAACCAATTGATATGGAAATCGACTCAGGCGCGGGAATTTCTGTTATTTCTGAGGATATGTATAAAAAATTTTTTAGGCATTATAAATTAACAGCTTCGAAAGTAAGATTGCGGACTTATGATAATAAGATAATTGTACCAGTGGGAGAAATTAACGCGAACATACAGTTTCAAAAGAAACACGTTAATACAAAATTAATAATAATAAAAGGGGGAAGTCACCCATTATTTGGACGCGATTTAATGAGACGTTTCGGATTAAGTATCGAAACTGATATTAGTGAAATTAACGCTTTAAAATCTGAGAAAGACGAATTAAATATATTGTTAGAAAATTATAGCGAAGTTTTTCAGACAAATTGGGGTTGTACAAATACGAAAAAATCGATTTGAAATTAAAAGAGAATTCCAAACCGATTTATTGTAAACCACGGACAATTCCCTTTGCTTTCAAAGAACTAGTAGATAAAGAACTTGATAGATTAGAAAAGGGGTATAATTAGTAAAGTGGAAAACAGTGAATGGGGCACTCCTTTAGTTCCAGTTGTTAAAGAGTCGAAATTTAGACTATGCGCGGATTATAAAACGACGGTAAATAGATTTTTGGAGGACGTTAAACATCCCTTGCCAAGAATAGAAGAACTTTTTACAGCCTTACAAGGCGGAGAATCGTTTTCAAAATTAGACTTGGCACACGCGTATAATCAACTGGAACTATCGGACTCCACCAGGATGTTGTTAGCTTGGAGTACGCACAAGGGTATTTACATACCTAACCGTTTACCTTTTGGTACAAAACCGGCTTGCTCAATTTTTCAAAGGATTATCGAAAAGGTTTTACAAGGAATTCCGGGAGTTAAAGTTTATTTAGACGACATTATAATAACAGGAAAAAATAGATCTGAGCATTTAGCAAATCTGAAAGAGGTTTTAGATAAGCTTAGAACCGCAGGTTTCACTGTAAATCTAAAAAAATGTTTGTTTTTTCAACCAGAAGTTAAATATGTGGGACACATTATTAACAAAGAGGGACTATATAAAGATCCAGATAAAATTAAAGCCATTGTTGAGTCACCTAGGCCGAAAGATAGTTCACAAGTAAAAGCCTTTGTCGGTATGATCCATTATTATGGGAAATTTATTTCAAACGTTGCAACCGTTCTGAAGCCATTATATGAAATCTCAGAGCCTAATAAAAATTTTGTATGGTCACAAAAGTGTGAAGATAGTTTTAAAAAAATAAAAGAATTAGTAGCATCTGAACAAAATTTAGCTCATTATGACCCAAACAAAAAACTTATTTTAGCTTGCGATGCGTCGCAAGTGGGTATGGGTGCCGTCTTGCTCCATGAATTTGAAGATGGGACAAGGCGACCGGTCAGTTTCGCGTCGCAGACGTTGTCAGCAGAGCAAAGAAATTATTCTGTAATTCACAAAGAAGCTTTAGCGATTTATTGGGCTGTAAATAAGTTTTATCAATACTTAATGGGGAGAAAATTTATAATTTTGTCAGACCATAAACCATTAGAAGCATTATTTGGAGAACATAAAGGTATTCCACGAATGGCAGCCGGACGTTTGCAACGGTGGGCCTTGTTTTTGAGTGGGTTTGATTATAAATTTCAATATGTAAAAGGTAAAGATAACGGGGGAGCCGACGGGTTATCGCGCTTGCCCATAAATGGAGATATGCGCATTAAAGAACAACCAGATTATATTAACTTTATTTCGGACGATAAAGTACCTGTAGATGCGGTAAAAATTAAAGTGGAGACGAGAAAAGATTCCATTTTGGGAAAAGTATTTTTGTTTAATAGAAATGAATGGCCGGGAAAAGTAGATGAGGAATTAAAACCTTACTTCATTCGGAAAAACGAGATTTATATTGAAAAAGATGTGCTAATGTGGGGGTATAGAATCGTTATTCCTCTTAAATTAAGACAACAATTGCTCGATGAGTTGCACAGTACACATATGGGGATAGTAAAAATGAAGTCGATAGCGAGACAATATTTTTGGTGGCCGAATCTAGACAAGGATATTGAGAGTTTAGTGAAAAATTGTAATAACTGCATGTCAAATTCAGACCAACCAGGCAAAGCGGAACTGATTAAGTTTAGAGAAGCACATTATCCGTTTGAAAGAATTCATATTGACTATCTAGGACCGGTAAATGGGAAAATGTATTTGATTGTAACCGATGCCTTTTCTAAGTGGCCAGAAGTTTATGAAACATCGAAGATAGACTCCGAAAAGACAATTCAGATGTTGCGAAATTGCTTTGCGCGTTTTGGCCTTCCTAACATGATTTTCTCAGATAACGGTAGACAATTTGTATCTTCGGAATTCGGAAACTTCTGTCGCAGAAACGGCATCGAGCTTAGAACGTGCTCTCCTTTTCACCCTGCGACAAATGGCGCAGCCGAAAATTCGGTTAAGTCATTCAAAAACAGCCTAAAAAAAATGTTGCTAGACCCGAAAAACAGACGCGAAAGTATAAAAACACTAGTAGATCGTTATCTGTTTACGTACCGTACGACACCTCATTGTTATACCGGAGAGACACCCGCGAAGTTGATGTTAGGAAGAAATCCGCGAACGAGACTTGATATTTTGCGGAAGTCAACAGTGGAGAATAATCGCGAAAAGCAGATAGGCGCGTTTGCAGGAAACAGGAATGTTAAATTCAACGTAGGGGAATTAGTTTATGTTAAAGATTTCAGAAAGTTCGCACAAGCGCCGTGGACTAAAGCTATTATTTTAGATAGCTTGGGGGAAAGAAATTACATTTGTTCACCAGTAGACAATAAGGAATTCAAATGGAAACGGCATATTGATCAAATACTTCGACTAGGACAATCTAATAAAGTAGACGAAACAGCGAATATAGAAATAAGTAAGGAAATTGACGAAACAGCGAGTATAGGAATAAGTAGCGCACTTTCAAAAAGACTAGATGAAGTGAGGGACAATATAGTAACTCCAAACATAGTATTACCGATAGTGAATAGTAATGAATCAATAGAGAGAATTAGCGATACAGGGCTAGAAATAAGTAACAAAGATAGGGTAATGGAGAACAAAGAGGGGAAAAGAAATAGCGTAGGGGAAAATATAAAACAAAATCAAAAGAGAAATAGCGTAGGAGAAAATATAGAACAAAATCAAAAGGTACAAGCCTCGCCCAAAGTAACAGTCTCTTCAAGACCGCGGCGAATTACAAAACCACCAGAACGATTAAATTTGTAAGATCCAATCTAAAGGGGGAGGGATGTGATATCTGAACGCGACATATACACATTATTATGAGCGCCATTATAGTGTATGTAAGGTGTAAACTTTTGAGCTATGTAATATGTAAGTGACTGACAATAAACACGTATAAATAAATAAGTGGTGTTCTTCCATCTCTCTGCTAATACATTACAACTTTTTTCTGATTTACATTATTCAAGTTTTCATACTAGAAACGTCTAGAGACTTATTTCCAAACTAGTTCTCAACCTATTTTTCATCAAAGTTTACAAACTAGACTTGCGCATAAGTGCACGTCGCAGTATTACCAACACCATAAAAGATAAACATAACTGTGATTGAAAATATAACCTCAAAGCACCTTCGCAATAACCAGTCCTAACTCCAAATACTAGGTTTCTTATTTTGCTTTTGCAAATCATAAATTTGCAGAATGTTTGAAATTTTCCGAAATCTGGTTTCCTTTCTTTTTTAAAAATTCATTTTTCAGCATTTAACTTGTCTTTAATTTTGTGTGTTGGCAGTTTTGTTCCACGTTTGTACTTTCCACACTACGACGCTAGCGATCGGTTTATGAACTAATATTTAAAACAACCTTGAATTTAGATACTAGATTCTAGTATTTAAACTTGTCCAAGTTTCTAGACGAAAATAGTATAATCTAAAACAGCCTTTAGACACAGAAGTAGGAAGTAGCACAGAACATATTTCTTTAGAGGCCCCAGCGCGAGTTGCTCGCTATAATGAACTGTCCTCAACACAACACTTCCCTTGAAAGCTGGGACATAAACACACAACTTCCTCTTAAATTGAATTCAAAATTTCTAATACTACAGTTATGGTTGCTTTCGCAAACATAAAATGTTTCACAACTCAATTATTGCTTGGATCATTTAAGTATTAAACGACACGCTTATTCGTGCTTATTTATTTCCCTTTAATAGGTTCTTGTAAACAGCTGTAATAATGGTACATTACAGTCGTAAATGTTATATCGTTGGCCTGTGTGTCCAAGTTCTATGTTAAGTGTATATTGTTACACGCTGGGTTCAAATAAATTATCTTTTGTTGGAGCGTTTTTTTGTACATTTGGGTCAAAATAGTAATAATGTTAAACAGAGCATACCTCGTTCTGATAAACACTCGTTCGCTGGTTAGTCCCTTCTAGTTTTCTCTCTCTCTCTCTTCATCTCGCTTACCGCGCATACGATGCATCGTGAAAAACGGATACACATACAACAAATAATGCGATTTACATCGGATGTTCGAAAATACATCAAACACTACTCACCGGGGGGCCTTGCGCGCCCCCGCGGTAATCCAACGGTGAATCTAGTAGCAGCCATTCCCTCACATTGATAATGGAGACTACGGAAGTTATCCTTGGACGTTGACTTCTTATCTTCGCGTGCATTAACCCCACATTAACCTGTAATTCGAAAACCCATCCTCCCGATGGTTATTAGCATGCCTTGCCTCCTAAGCTTACGTTAGGATCAATTGATGTCACTGACCGCGTAAGTGTCAGCATCACTCCGTTTCCGATCCAGTGAGCATCATGTCAAGCTAAACCTTTCTGGAACACAATGCTTCCACCAGGTCAGGAACACAACCAACTGAATTCCCATTCACAATGAATATGGAATACCAGCTGATTGTCTTGCCGACATCGTGCACTTCATCAGCGGTGCTGACCACTGCGACAAGTCACACACGATGTCGTATACTGGTGCACGGTATCACCCCCTGCAATGCCCCGGATCATCGCCATCAGGACGATATTCGCTATATCAGAATAACTCCACCTCATTGCATGATCCTCATCCCGCATTGCCAATAAACAGGGTGTACCGATACTACTTCTGCCAGAACATTGCCTCCTCAGGCCAATATTCTGCAGCCCCCCCTCTAGGTCACACATCCCGTCAACTCAACGCGTATCACTAAGCCAATTCGTTACGCCCTTTACCGACGTTTCTCACTCTGCATTCACGCAAAGACTGTCCTTTCTCTCCTCTTAATATTTTACGGTCCCTCGGCTAGGTTTATCGTCAAAACATAAAAAAACGTCCCCTGATATACAGATATTTATTAGGCATTTTAAACTACAGGCTAACTCATTCCTTAAAAATAATTTTGGCTACGACACTTTAATAATTTAATTGTTCACAATCGCTTAACATAATAAAAGCTCTATGTAACGAGCTGCAGTACTTTTCTATCAAATAACACTTCTACTGAATCGCAATTAATCGCATACGTAGCTCTATAAATAAAAACTGATTCAAATAGTTTGCTCGTCTCTGTTTATACACAGATCTTTCCATTTTCGAATATTCTGGTAAAATTCGAGTACCATCTGGAATTCGATTCAAGAATCATGGATAATCGAGAAGGTTGTTGGCGTGATAATTCTAAAAATAAACTGCGGTACTGGATGTAACCACTTTATCGAAACATAAACAATATCAACTTGCCCTTGTCATTAATGAAGTCAACTCTCCAGTAATTAACACATTATGCTAGAAATTACGTACGAATACTAAACCAAAGTCTGATATGATCCGAAAATTTTCCGAAGAAACTAGAAAGATTAAACATTGAAAACTGATTTGGATTTTCTAAAAAATGTATAAGCGGAAACAGCAATAAGCGCTAAAGAATGGAAAGAGGAACCTAGTAACAGGTGCTAAAGCTATCGCACAAAAAATATAAAGTTAATTTCAGTCAGCATTTATCGTATTTTCTCATAATCATAATCGAACTATTTAAGACGCATAATAATAAAGCACTGTATAATAACTAAGGCCATTGCAACCATGCACACTTGGAAAGCTGTTTTCTACGTACAGTCGGCCCAATAAAACGTAAATGCGTGGTCTTACGCATTCTGATAACCTTAAAAATCAGACAGCCAAGCAAACATCGATAAGAATTCGATGCATGCCTGTCTATTCGTCCACCTATTTGTTATAGCGATCAGAAGTGATTAGGCCGTAATTTAACTTTTTATTGGGGAGACATTACTTTTCATTCTGTCTGTACCAGTTCACTGTGTGTACTTCTTACAAAATCAGTCTCATTATACTTGAAGGCCGGCTGTCGTGTATTTTTTGATTTTAAAATGTAATGATTTGAATAAATTATTGACAGTAAATTATAAAGCTTTATTTATTTACACCGATTCATTGAAGCACATGGCTCATTTCACGCGCGAACCTCTTTCAAAGAAAGACCGCCTCATCACGCCCGCTTTGTTTTCGTAACATAAAACTCTTCGAACACCAATTAGCGGAATTGTTTGTCCTTTATGTTAGTTTGTGCAATCGATACCATTTTAGGTTATGGGATTCCATTGAAATTCGAGCGAACGCCGCTTAATTAGCCCGAGACACTCACCTTGTTTATATTAACATCTAAGTTTTCATTATTGATTTCTATACCTCTTCATTTATTCCTAGAGATAATTAACAAATTAATAGCTTCTTCAAGCAATTACTTGAAACGTGTTTAAAAGAAAATTCTATCATACCTAAGAGAACGTTGAACTCAGTTTATGACAAAGTTTCTTATCGAGTTCTATTAAGTTCTGATGACATAATTGGACGCTATAGAATATCAAATTAAAACCTGCGCGAACATGCACATTGTTGGATCCTGCGGCAAATTTATCATGCAAATGCTGATTTAACCACTGCGGTGCAGTGATACCCCCTAAGATTTATTTTCTCAGATATTCCGCTTACATGAAATTCAAATGTGAAGGGGAATTGTATGCAAATTACAGGCTTTATTAAAATGAAAAAGAAATTCGTTAGTGCCATTTTGTAACAGGCGATTTTTGTCCTTCCATATTTTGCTAAATAAGTAGTTGAATACTTAAAGAATCACAGACATAATTTCAAGAAAAATAGGAAATATTTAATTAAAGCGAAATAGGTATAAAAAGGTGTACAAAATTTCTTAAAATGATAAAATATCTGCAGAGTCTTCTTGACTTAATGTCGATAACATTAATCCGTATTTATTAATCATAGTCATTGTCGTCAAAATTGGAAAAGTTTTGAATCATTCGGCGCCATTATTTAGAGAATCTGGTAGTAATACAAAGGAAGACGGTAATGGTTGTTTTAAAAGCGGAAACAGATGAATATATGAATGCTAAGAATCAGATTATAACCTTCCACTTCGACTCGCAGAATTTCACGAGAAATCAACCTCTCATACAGTTTAAGTTAAAGCATTATAAGCTAAGTTTATAGATGCATCCTTATAAATTGTTTCAAAAACGGAAGCAGTCTTCTTTTGTGTTTCTTGAAGATTTCTTAAATAACTACGATGTAATACACGAAACCTTTTTCATGAACCCAGCATGTTTCCTAGCTACATTCATTCAAACACTGAGGAAAATGAGAATGTGGGTCGCAGAGAATTTCCATTCTTACAGGGAATATCCATTAAATCCACAACAAGAATTTGGATAGTAATTAGGGTCATTTATATTTGTATAAGTGTAATATTCACGTATTTTATATGTGAAAATAACTACCGAATCCGATGCGACTTCTTAAACATACAAATTTTATCAAAATACGTTAACCGTTTCAGTATGACGTAAGATGTATATTTCCTAAGATTATAGAGTTTGCGCCATCCACTTTTGCGTTTGAAATGATCTTCTTATACCTATAATTATAAGCAGCTATTATAAGTAGGAGCTGTTTTCTTTCACCAATTTTAAAAATAGCGCTATCAATCAGAAACGATTGCGGTATAATATTGTTTCCTTACATTACCCATTGTTTTTGTGTATGTATGTTTTTTTTTCGTATGTGTATAAGGATTTAACAGCCGGACGGGGTTGAAAATGAATGATCAAAGAAAGTACATTAAAGAAACCTATACATTCAATATTAACAATTGCACAAGGACTCGTCGTGAGAATTTTTTCTCCTTTTTAGGTAGCACGACGAGAGTGAGAAAGAGATTCAATATCTAAGCCGAAAACCTCTTGACATTATACAAAAAACTTCAGACATTAAACAAATGATTTATTTTCCTTCTTTCTCAATCTTCTTGCCCAATTTTAATCAAGGCATAAAACATCCAAGTCGTAATTCCTCTGTCAGTGCGTTTCTGGTTTAAATTTTAGTTGACCAGGAATCGCTCTCACTCCTTTTTTATATGGAATATTTGAACCCTGGCCGTAACGCTACATACATATAAATGACCAAATTTTAACCTCATTCTTCTTTCTTGTCCTTCTATGTCTCTTTTGTTTAATCTAAAACTAGGTTAAGAACTGTAGTATTCAATAAAATATTGGACTTTTTAGAAAGTACACAGGGCGTAATCGAGTAAATTTCACTTATTACATCCCCTCAACTACCCCCAGAGCGGACCGAAGGAGAAGGTAAGCCTAGGCCCTTTCGTAACTCCAACAAGGTACCTCGAGCTAGCGAGTACTCTTCCGGGAGAGATACGATCCCCATTTACGAATTCTCCTAAGGGTACCTAACAATACTGTAAGTTCTTCATCACATAAGAGCATAATTCTGCAAATATCAATGGTTTAGCTCAAAAAAATAAAATAAAAACTGACGTACCACAACAGCACATTGTCTTTTGTTTGAAAACCTTTGCTCGTTCGTGAGATATACGTGCGCCTACGGTTTTGATAAATACATCCTGAAACAATAAAGTTCTAGCAACATTCGCGGTCGCCCATAAGCAATTCGATATTGGAAGAAGCGTCTAAATATCCGTTGATTACTGAATCAGTTAGTTATAAGCCAATTTTTACCTATTGTTAATACAATTTAAAACTGCTGCTCATAAAATTGTAGCAATTTACATCAATAAAACAGAATATTGTAATCTTCGACCATCTGTTTTATTAGATAATCGACAATGATATTCTATACATGATATTCCATACTTTTAAACAAATAACACACTGTGTTATTTAATTTGCTAATTTAATTTGATAAATGATTGAATGAATACATACATGTTAAGATTAGTTTATGCACCATCACTTAGTGTAAAGTAATGTAAAGTAAAGTAATGTAAGAGATCAATATAATATAAGATTCAGTGAATGCGTTTATGCTTGTCATTAGGTCAACTTTTATCTTTCTTAAATTACGTTAAATGAAATGCGCATGCGTTAGCTCAATCAGATCAGAAAATATCAACATCGCTTGTAATTGCAGACATTTCATGTATTCTACATAACTTCTTAAAAACACAGAAGAAACTTGTAAACAGTCAGAAAGAAGATATTGCCTGAAGCTTACAGTAAATTACATTACAGGCGTGCATAAACGCTCTGTGTATTCCTTAAATTACATTACGTTACATTACATTAATTGTTAAATTAAATGATGCTGCATAAACCAATCTTTAATCTGCACGATCTCTCGGATTTTTTTGTGTAGTCTGAATGTAATAAAGTAATAAAATCAAAAATTAAGGGATGATGCGTATCGGTGTGCTTTTCTCTAATTATATGTACTTTTAGAATGTGACCTCTATTGAATTGATTATTATCTAATTTTTTACTTTTATTAGGTATGATTCATGATTACTGTTTTAATTTGATTCCCTCAGTTTATTAACTAACGAAATAAATTATTATGTTAGAATTATTTTGTGAAAAATCTGCATTTTCATTACTTAAATACTAATCAAAAATTGTTTCGCCATTATTTTTTTATTGCTTACGTGTCACTAACTGCTAATCTCCGTATTCTTTCGTAGGAATGTTATAAATGACCTGCCTCAATGATTATTGTTTTTTATCTGCGGGTTTACTGCTCAATCATTTATTGCACTCGTGATAGTAAAATTCGCCCAGCTGACGTATTTAAATCAGATTCAGTGCTTCTCAAACATTTTTTGTAAAAATTAAGCGTAGAATTTTCCGGACCTTTGCTACATATACATATACACTCCGCGACAACTGATTAACACTGATTTTATACTTTTTGTTAGCTTTTTTAGTATGGCGTGATTCTTGGTTTTTAAAAAATAAGCAGAATAAAACTAAACAAAATATTGTAGAGTATTATAATGCGTTATAAACCTTTATTATAAATATTTTTCAAAAAAATATCTCTTCTAATGGACCAGTGCATTTAGAGATTCTACAAGGCAGACAAACCGCCCAAAGGTACAAACAACTTCTTACTACAGCAAAACCAGTAATTAGTAACACTATGGTAAATGAAGATTCAATATTTCAACAAGATCTCTCCCTAATTCATACAGTAGGGATCATGCAAGAATGGTTTAGGGAACAAAATATTCAGATTTTGGACTGGCCTAGCATTTCTCTTAACTTAAATATTACTGAAAATCTATGGGGGTGGTTGGCACGTAAGGTTTACGAAGGTGGACGGCAGTATAACAACACTGAAGCATTAACTAGCGTAATCGAAGAAGCATGGGGCAGTATTCCATAAATATTATTAGATTCACTGTATCGTTCACTGCCAAATACGAGGGAAAGTCAGTAAGTAGGTCACAAGTAGCTATTACAAAAATACTTAGAGAAATAGTTAGTCAAAAACAAGTTTTATTTTTCAACAAAGTCTCCATCAACATTAATACACTTATCCCATCGCTTTATCAATGCCCCAATGCCTGCTGCATAAAAGTCTTTGGGCTGCCGTCCGAACCACATGCGTACCTCTTGTTGAACACCGTTATCATTCTCGAAACGTTTGCCGCCAAGATGCTTTTTGAGTGGACCAAACAGATCTAGCCCCAAGCGACTATCATTTGTTTGGTCCACTCAAGTATTGTTATAATAGCTATTTGTGACCTACTTACTGACTTTCCCTCGTAGAATATTTGAAGTTATTAATAAGAATGGATCTCATACTCATTATTAATTGTAATTGCATTGTTAAATAAAATAGTTAAGTTCCACTTTTGATTTTATTTTAGAGCTGAGGTCAATCACTTGTCGCAATGTAATACTCAAATTTACTAAACATTCCTCAAAATGTATTAATCCCTTCAAATTCTCATTAGATATTTTAGGTAGTAGTAATTTCAATAAACTAATAACGTTAGTAATGATAAAATTACCTCATAAAAATCAAGTGTCGCCAAAAAATAATGAAAAAATTGTATGAGGTTAATTAGATGACGCGGAGTGTATGTCATAACCTCGCTTCTTTACTTGTGCACTATGTAATAATGGTTACAGTAAGTAAAACTTATTTAATTATACACTGTATTGGTATTCAGTTAAGTTAGCATGAAATCAAATAAATTTATAAAAGTACAATGGTATCGAAAAGAAAATTCAAATATTCGAAAAATTAAAATAAAAAAATAAGATAAAATTCAATAATGAAAATACAAACCATACAATTAATTAAAATTAATCGAAATCGAAGAGAGAACAAACGGCGTTCTATACAGGATGACTACGCGAGAATTCCTACCCCCTTTAACTCTTTTATTTTTGATTTTAGGAAAAAATGTTTAATACAAAACTTATAGGAACTAATTCAAAGTGTCTCTGTGCGGTCACAAAGAAACAATTGATGGCCGGATAAACGAGATATAAACTAAACTTAGGTTTTTTTTAAATGGGACACCCTATATATTATTACGTTTTCGATTATAAATTAAATTTTAATGGGACTACATATACAGGGTGTCCCAACAGTGTGTTCTCGGGCCATATCTCCATAACTATCAAAGATACAAAAAAATTTTCCATACAATTTCTTTTTTAATTTAAGAGATCTACAACACAAAATTATTTTCATCTATACAGAGTGAATCAAAACAGTGGTGCCGGACACAACTTTTTTATTTCAAATGGAATACCTTATATATGAAACCAAATTTGGATTGCACATAGAATTCTACACATTTTCTGTATACTATTGCCTATACCTAAACCTAACCGTTCTTGAGATATTTAACATTTTGTCTAAAAACTGCCATTTGCAGCCGCTATTTTATTTATTGATATTTTATTTATTTTTAACTCTAAGAAAAAGATTTTTGGTACAGATGTAGTTGATACATAAGCTTATCATAAGCCATTATTAAATGTACTTTTGTCGCTACAGGGTGGTCATAGTAATAAACAAAATCTCAGAAATTTCAAAATGACAGAACTCAATTTTCTTAAATAGCATGCCCTATATTTTTCTATCCTAAATTCTTCGCTTAATAAAGTACTTTCATTTTTGTTAAGTATGTCTTATACCTATCTGCGATATTTTCTGAGATTTTTAGATTTATTTGAATTATTTCTTTTAAAACGAGTTATTGTCTAAGGTGGCCGTGGAAAACGGCAAACAAATGAACTTGTTGACTTTAATAATTAATTTTCATGCGAGAGTAATGTACAGGCATTAGTTAGTTCAAGTCCGTGACTCCTTTAAACAGTTATACATTTTTTTGTACTTACGTCATACATGCCCCAAGCTCTCTATGAGCTTGTCAGGAATGCGTTAAGCTGGTTATTGTAATATTCCCCGCTGCGGCTGCGACCGACCTACTAAATGTTTTCCATCGGCATTCGTCTTAAAAACCGGGAAAATGCAGAAAACCTAGTGCGAAGGGGACGAAATGAATCCTGAACACAATCCGATACATAAGTGTTCCGTTTGTCACATATGTACCAGGAGGGGATTCGAACACACACCTATAATTGCCCGACCAACCGTCAAGCCCGTTGCCAGCGGATCCAACCAACTTTGGCTATGCAACGATTTAGTAAAGAAATAATTCAATAAATCTAATAATTCATGTCTTAACAAGTACCCACAGTCTCAATACTTTGAAAAATAATTATTAATGTCAACCGGTTTATTGTTTGCCGGTTTTCCACAGCCACCTTAGACAGGTGTTCGTTTTAAAAGAAATAATTCAAATAGATCTGAAAATCTCAAAAAATATCGCAGATAGGTATAAGACATACTTAACAAAAATGAAAGTACTTTATTAAACGAACAATTTAGGATAGAAAAATATAGGGCATGCTATTTAAGAAAATTGTGTTTTGCCATTTTGAAATTTCTGAGATTTCGTTTATTACCATGACCACCCTGTAGCGATAAAAGTACATTTAATAACGGCTTATGATAAGCTTATGTATCAACTACATCTGTATCAAAAATCTTTTTCTTAGAGTTAAAATTAAATAAAATATCAGTAAATAAAATAGTGGCTGCAAATGGTAGCTTTTAGACAAAATGTTAAATATCTCAAGAACGGTTAGGTTTAGGTATAGGCAATGGTATACAGAAAATGTGTAGAATTTTATGGGCAATTCAAATTTGGTTTCATATATGTAGAGGGTATGCCATTTGAAATAAAAAAGTTGTGTCCGGCACCACTGTTTTGATTCACTCTGTATAGATGAAAATAATTTCATGTTGTAGATCTCTTAAATTAAAAAAGAAATTGTATTGAAATTTTTTTTCTATCTTCAGTACTTATGGAGATATGGTCCGAGAACACACTGTTGGGACACCCTGTATAATAAGACTCATAATGTAGAAGGTGACTATAGAATAATTCCTATTTAATTTTTTTATTTATGAATTTAGAAAGAAAAAAAGATACAAGAAGTCGTAGAATTTATGGAGGAGAAGTCGGAAGAATCAAAAATTGTTGTTGTTTGGTCCCACGTTGGGCGCCAAAAATTATTGCTGTGTACTCGAGGAATTGGAAGAGTAGAGAATTTGTTGGAGAAGCCAAAAATTATTGTTGTGTTTTCCGGGTTATTCTTTGTTTTTCTTTTCAGCAACAATTTACTTTCTAGCTCAGTTTTTCTGGTTCTGCTCTTTTTGTTAAGGCTTGGGTTCATGTCTTGGGCAACGCAATGACTAATGAATTTTTTGTTTTAAACCCGGTGAATTTTTCTTTGTCTCTTTTCTTAAAATTTTGATCTCAATATATTAATTAATTTTTTTTATGTGATTGCCTTTGATTTGTTCCAAACTTCAAATTGCTTTCCTGTGCTTGCACGTCTAGAAAACAATTTCTACTTTGGTTGAAACAAACCAAACTCGTTTAATGGAAAGACAACCTTGTTTGCACGCTTCTGCTTTCCGATATTTTAAGATTGTTTTAAAATCCTCTTCCTGGCTTTGTTTAAATAATTTAACATTTGGCGAACTTACATTCGAGGCAATGTAAATTATTTTCCTATTTTAAAATTGTTTGTTTAAATTTTTAGATATTTTTCATAAAATAAATTAGAAGTTTCAAATTTAAATAATTTTTAATGATCATAAAATAATATTTAATAGTCAAGGAACATTTAAATTGGTTTTGTAATAAAAATTCTCAGATAATAAAATAAAATTTTGTTCATCGAATTCTTAAGCGACCGTGCGCTTCGAAGCTAGAGCAAGAATTCTACGTTCCCTCGCGTGAATTCAATAATTTTCCCCCTACTATCTTTTAGCGTGTCCGTACTTGTTTAAAATGGAATACGCATGCGTCGCGCTTAAAAATTCTAGTTACAAATTTCTTTGGTTTCCGTCCCTTGTTTGGGCGTTTGACATCCTTACATTGGCCTGACTGTCTATCATGTTTACATTATTCGCGCTACTGAAATTTGGAAAAATCTTTACTGTTTTTCAAACAAATTTAACAGGTAAGTAGCTTAATTTAATTTAATCATTTTCGTACTTTGATCGACATTCATCAACGTAAGTATTTCTCTTTGTGAATCCTAAAATTAATCTTTACAAAAATTCCAAACCTCAAATTTTATATACAATCATTCTTCTGAACTTAACTAAAATTAAACTCTTTTGGCGCATTGCACTTTTGAAACTTAAACAGGCCTTTCTAACTCTTGTCTTTCACTGCACCACACTAACACTTTTCTGTTTGTAGGTGTTGCCGCAAAAGATGTTCACAGTCAACTTGCACGTCCTGGACTTTCGCAGCATTCAATCTCACACGACGACCGTCCTGCAGGTACCTAGACGTCTTCTCCTTCTGGAAGTCTGTTCCTGGACAGGCCAAAATCTTGCCGTGAGGCCCTTTTGTCTTCGTGTGATGCTTATCCATCATTTCGCAGAACTCGTCCCACGAAGATTGATGTATTTTGTCTTCCAGCCATTTACTGTCCCCGGAAGACACATTTAACTGGATTTCACCCTCGGTATTCTGCATGTTACTTTTACTTTTATTGCTCGACTCTAATTTTGAAGTTTTGTGTAAAAACTGAATCGTAACTTTAATTTTGAAATGTTTCTCTTCTTGTTTTATTAATTTATTTACAAGTTGCTAATGTGATAACTAATGTTGAGTTCGGAAATTCACACGGTGCAAGCTCCGAGTGAAAAGTAGAGTGAGAGCGCAGCTGTTTTGATATACGTAAAAGTGAGACAAAAGTGCTCGAGGAGTGAATAGAGTAAGCGCGGAGGAATTACCGAACCAGCATAAATATCACCGCAATATGTAGTCCCATTAGAATTTAATTTAGAATTGAAAAACGTAATAATATATAGGGTGTTCCATTAAAAAAAAACCTAAGTTTAGTTTATATCTCCTTTATCCGACCATCAATTGTTTTTCTGTGAGCACACAGAGAAACTCTGAATTAGTCCCTATAGGTTTTGTATTAAACATTTTTTTCCTAAAATCAAAAATAAAAGAGTTAAAGGGGGTAGGAATTCTCGCGTAGTCATCCCGTACATTTAAAGTTTTTATTAATTTCTGAATTTTAGGCAAATAAACTGATTTTAGCTCACCAAACTTTTCCCACAATCCGAAATTTTGGGATACTTAAATTTGAATTCGAAAACGTTTAGTTAACTTACGACTTACTTAAATTTATTAAAACAAAAGTAAAAACACTCGTGAAAAGAATCCGTTCCTATCGAATACAAAAGAGAAAAATGAATTGATTTTTCACGAAGCCGAATTTGTAGAAAAATTGGCAACAAAAATCAAAACACGCAGAGTCATTTCAAAATTCGGCAGACACTTGACAGGAACTGCATTATTCTCGATCACAGTATTTAAATAATCTGTCCGGCGCGGCGTCTCTAAGGATCAGTTGTAAAATTCCAGCTTAACTTTAAGCCAAAGCTTAAACCCTTAACAACAATTGTTGACATAATCGTTGTTATGGGTTTAAGCTGCAGCTTAAATTTAAACTGGCATTGTATAAATGGGCCTAAGAGGGATAAAATAACATCCGAATGGGCAGAAGCTGATATCAGATGGCGCACGATTATCTACAGATTATTTTTTTGCTATATGGCGATCGTATGAGATTTAAGTTAAGAAAATATACGACGAAATGACGTGTGACAAAAGCCACAAGGCTGTTTTACGAAAGTTAGAAGGAGATAGCTACATAAAAATTCTTTGACTTATCTATTGATCGATCGGCATATAGGGAACAAATGAACTGTATTCCCATTATTTTTATTAGTATGCCCACGCAAGCTAATGCAGGTATGCATACACTTGTGTCTATTTGCGATATCAGCACCTACCTCAAGGTTTATAAATTTTTCGAATGATGTAGCAAAAACAGTAAAATTTTCCTAGTATTATTTTCAAGACTTTGATTGTTCGGGTGAGTTTCATAGGTCAGTTTCAGATCATTGCGCAATATGAATAGTTGTTTTAACTTTAATAATAAATCGTTCGCTTTGTTTGCGCTGATTCAGACTCATACTTTACTTCAATCCTATTATGAAAACGGCCCCTAATTTCAACTTCAAATAAATCAGTAGGTACTAAAAGCTTACCTCATTTTATGATTGACATTTGGTATGTTGACAACTACGAAACTAACGTAATGTTGTTAATAATTAATGAAAAAGTGATCAGCGCAAATTCTCTGATATTACAGTTTTTTTAAGTAATACAGCATAATTTTTAGAGAAACAAACACTAAAAATTAGGTTTAAATTAATTTCTAAAAGTAGACCACAAAAAATTTGAACGTCTGAGATTTTTATGGTGACATAATTCGAATTTAATTTTCTCTAGTTTAAAAGTAGATTGATGGAATCAGTTGTAAATAACTTTGAAGCTCCTTTTCTGTTTGACAGAAATCTCGCGCGACTTTTCCATGCAAATTTACGCAAATCAGCGTGTAATTTGAATCTCATGCAAATGTAGCCAGGGCCCCTCTCTCTAATCCGGACAGCGCAAGGCGAAAAGTGTTTTGCGGCGGGCGCGATTAGAACTATGGAACCGTGAAATATCATAAAGTGTTTGGAATTAAATGAAGCATCGATTTTGCCGCTTATAGATGGTACGCAGTTTTGATATGAACCGGCGACGCGGACGTCGCATTCGAAACCGATTTCCTCGACTCTGGCTCCCTCTAGAAGGGAAATGGCTGTAACAGCGTGAAAATTTCTCGAGGAAATCTTCCCAGTTACCGAAGCTGCGCAAGCTTTCTACGTATTCTTAGTTTGAGATAAATCTGATAGTGTGGCGCTGCCTGTAAAGCAGAGCTTTAGTGTAGATATATTGAGCTTTGACGTCATGTCACTTGTTGACGTAGTATTGTAATTACATTATTTTAATATGAGAGGTCGATTCTGTTAATCTAATCTAATGTCTTTTTGATAAGGGTTTTATTATCCAGTATGGTGCTGATAAAAATGTTGGATTTGTATTACGAATTGTAACGGCGAAAATTATTGCAGATTACGTCAATAATTTTGCACTTGATATGATTTGTGATAACAATATTTTCACAACCGTTTTTAATTGTAATCCCTACATCGATCTTCTGTTTTCAATTATTATTCTGTCTTTTGTTTTCATTACATTGCAATTTGTGCTTTATACAAAAATCATATATTTTTTTTAATATTCTATCAAATAAATAAAAATTTCTGCTGTAAAGAGTAATTCTTGAATAGATCGACAAAGAAAAAGTATTGAAAGAATAGACATCAGAGAACATGGGGAGAATGTTAGAAAAATAACGATACTTCCAGGGCAAACAAATAGTAGGCGATGAAGGAAATAAATACAGTTATAAAAATGTATCATAAAATTTTATAATCGCGTTGTAAAAACGAGTGGTTTCATAAACGTCCTTGTTGATATTTAAATGACGTAAGGCGTTTATAAATTTTATGATATACAAAAATATCCACCCTTCGGATCATCTAGTGGTCTTGCTTTTGCAGGATTCAATAATTTGTTAAAAATTGACGTAGCGAATCGCGTTACATTTCAAAACCGTGCAAATGCATTTTAAACACAAAGTTCATTACGCAGACTCATATAGGTTTTAAGAATTTACGTATAATTTAAACTGAATTACGTTAGGGAATTTATTTCATTTACTTGTTTAGTTTAAAATACCGACAATTATACAATAGTTCCGTTTTTCCCTACATAAATTGCTATCGATCTTTATGGTACATCATAAATTCTTTCAATTTGTTTAATGCATCAGTTTGGTATTTATTCAGTTGGATGTAGGACTTTATTGTCATATTAATACTTGTTTATTTTGCGTGCGGCGTCATTTAGATGAAACGTGAAATTTATTATTATAAGGACAAAATTATTAACACAAATTTGTACAAAGTCTAACAAAATTCAGCAAGTGTGTTCGGTGTGTTATTTTTGAAAGCGACGGGTGTAAGTATTTTACTGTTGTACACCTTTGAAAACGTAACTGATTTTAATTAATCTCATAACTAGAGCAAGGAAATTAGGTGGAGAAATAGGACCGACCTTGCAACGGCCACATATTCCATAAACTTGCGCTGTGTTGTATTGGGCTCGCATATAAGCAACGTGATTGTCCCATCTCAATTCAATGAAAGCCATTTTTTGCTTTGTTAAATTTAATCAAAAGTTAAAAACAAATGTTGCTCTAATTTTAACAAATATATCCAGGAAGTTAAACAAGAGCAATTTGCAAATAATCACACAAATATTTAGTCATTAAAGACTCAGACCGACGTTTATGTTCGATGCCGCCGTCCAAGTTTATAAACAAAAAGAAAAAATTCAAGGTTATAGTTTCCCGGTTGTATTTCTTAAGTGAATTTATGTAATGCCTCGTCGATACGCTGCGTTTTTCTTGTTTTTTGCTGCTTTCTTCATAAAAAATCAATTGCGGAGAGCGGCCCTATAATTCATTAAAGCGGGAAACACATTGAGGCGGTTGCGGTGGCGGTGGCGGTCACAAAGGTTCACATGCGAGCGATCACGGTAAAGTTACGTAAATTCATTGGCAGATCTATCTTGTCGCATACATGTGAACGGTTTCCATCGCCACCGCAATCGCTATCGCAACCGCCTCAATGTGTTTCCCGCTTAACATTATACTATGTGCAGCGTAATATATTTATGGTCCGCTTCGTTTTAATTATTTCGTTAGAATGAAGTACAGTCCGTGCCCTACTCATAACAGTTAATATACTTGTATGGCGCATTTACCTTTAGCTGTACAACTATGCGTTATTAATTCATGGTCAATTTTACGATTCAACGACTCTGATTCTCTGCGTAACACCATAATGCAGCCTCTGTAGAAGTAAACTTTTGGTTCTCGTCTTATGCATGGGCGTAACATGCATTTCGGGTAAATTTTTTAATTAATTATAAGTTATTATATAGAATTTATACGAGCCCTAACAACTAAATATTCGAACAGACAGTTATCTTAAAAATATCTGTTAATTTTTCTGGTTATAATTATAAAAAAAAAATATTGTATAGATTTATTTGAAGTGTTAATGTGTAGGTATGTGTAATTCTTTGAAAATTTCTTTAACGCAAGGAAAAAATTTGAAAATAATATAATAAATTAAGGATAGTTTATTAAACGTATTTTAAAAGAATTATTTAAGAAATTCTTTAATTCAAGTTCTTTTTTTTAAATCTCTTAATTTTAAGTAAATATTTTTAGAAATAATCAAATTATAATTAACGATTTATTACAAATAAATTATTTACATTTTTTAAGATGTAAATACGTAGGAATTAAGTTTAGAATTGTAAATATTAGGATAATTAAAATAATTCAATGTGTAAAGGAAACTGTAGGTTATAGTAAGAAGTTCGGAGAATAAACAAGTGGGAGCGCTGTGTTAGTTATCGCGTGAACTTATGGCCCGTCACGCTTATAAAACCGCCAACGCACGAAATCCCATTTATGCTGGATCAACGTATGGAAGACGAGTGAGTAAAACTCTTGTGGGAAGGTTTTGTGAAAAACCCGACCTAAATATTATAAATTACCCTTAAAAACCCGAACTTCTTCTTGCGGAATAATAATTAGTTTGTAAAAATTAATTATTTAAAGTGGTACAGTAAACTTTGTTTTACATTTTTCTTCTACGATATTTTTTTATTGTATACACACACACACACACACACAACTCTGATATTAGAAAATTTTGAATGTGAAGGCTCGCGAGTGCCATCTACATCCAAAATTTATCACATGAAATACACTCCACAACAAAGAACTTTGTTTACGAGATACACTGCAGAATTCATTATCGAAGAAGAGCCTCCGAGAGAAAAAAAGAACAGCAAAGTAAAAAAGTAAAATAATAAAAAAACAAAGAATTATCCAAAATATCCTGAGATAACAGCAATTAAATTGTCACCTAAACTAAGGGCTTAGCACAGCAATATACATACTTCCTAATTAATACTTCGTCTAATAATTCTAAATACACTCGTGGACAAAAAATTCCGGACACCCAATTTAATTTCTGTTATAGTAGGAAAAAATTGGTTTTTGTTTTTTTTGCAACATGTGAAACATCTACAAACTAAGATTGGGAAATAAAAAAGGAGTAGTATACATTTGATTTATTTGTAAAACTTAAGACAAACCAAAACTGTGCAAAATTATCTTTAGTCAAAAAATCTTAGTGTGCTGTTTATTCAGTTTTCCTAAGTTGAACTGCTTTTGTTGAATGCGCATTTTAACTGTCTAGAGTGACGTTATTGTTTGGAAAAAATGCGACCTGAAAATGTAGCTCGAGCAGTAGCTTTAAATGAAGATGGACGCAGCATAAGATACATCGCCAATGTGTTGAATATTCCTCGAAGTACCATCCAAGACGTAATCCAACGATATCGCCAAACTGCAGAGTACACGAGAAGACCAGGATCGGGAAGACAACGCATCACAAACCGACGATAAGACCGCTTTTTGGTGTTATCTACACTACGCGACCGTGGTTTACCATCAACGGTTTTATCTCGTCAAGTGGAAGAGGTACATAGTACTGCAGTTTCAGCTCGAACCGTTGTTCGCCGAAGATTGCAGGAATACGGATTGACATCAAGAAGACCTGCTGCTTGTCCCCTTTTGCTCCCAGCTCATCGTGTTGAGCGACTACGTTTTGCACGTGAACATAGACATTGGACAATGGAGCAATGGAGCTCCGTATTGGTCACGGATGAGTCTCGTTTTCGTCAACGTTCACCAGATGGACGAGAACGTGTGTGGAGAAGGCCAGGTGAACGGTTTTCAGATTACTGCATAATTCCAAGAATACCATTTGGTGGTGGCAGTATAATGGTGTGGGCTGGTATTTCAATGCACGCGAAAACTGAGCTTGTTCTCATTGAAAATGGTGCGATGACGGCTGAAAGGTACATCAACGAATGTTTAGCTGATCACGTCGTACCATTTGCTCCATTCGTAGGTGAAAATTTTACGTTAATGCACGATAACGCACGACCACACATTGCACAGGTGGTTACGCGCTATTTGAATGAAGTCAATATTCATCGATTACAATGGCCAGCTCGAAGCCCGAACTTGAACCCAATAGAAAACCTCTGGGATTAATTGGGGCGACGAGTTCGGCATCGACAGCCCACACCAGTAACAATTCAAGAACTCAGAGTAGCTCTTGTTGAAGAATGGGAAAACATCACACAAGAAGAGGTCTCTAACTGTTTTCTAAGTTTACCACGCCGTATGGCAGAAGTCATTACAGCTCGTGGAGGTAGCACACATTATTAGTCAACCAAAGTTTTTTGTTAACGCAGTTCTGAGACCTAGTCAATAAGCCGAATGAATTTTAGTTATTTTTTACACTTTTCTGTTTTTCAAGTTTTTGTTATGAAATAAATGTTTAGTTCCTTTTTTTATTTCCCATTCTTACTTTGATTGAACAAATAAATAGGCAATATTTCATAATTTGTAAAAATAAACAAAAACAAATTTTTCCCCTTATGATCACATAAATTAAGTTGGGTGTCCGGAATTTTTTGTCCACGAGTTAGTTTATAATATGTCTACTTAATACAATTAATTTGATTGATTTATAAAATTAAAATGGCAACTAATTGTTCGGACGTCTACCTTTTACGCTTTAAAAACAAGAAAATCTTGAAAAGAAAAAACATAAATCGTTATCAACACAAGTTAATTGTTGATTTTGATACTAAGAACAAAATGTTTATGATAAATATGGTCTGTGGCGTACCAACTCATAAAAAAGTACGTGAAATTATAATTCGGTAATATGCCACGGATAAAACCATAAAAAAATTGCGAATGAATTTAACTTATCGAAATGGACAATTGATGGTATAATAAAAAGAGTATGGAGAAACAGCAAAACATTGATATTCGTAGCAATCCTGAAAAACCAAGCACTGTGACAGAAAGACAACGAAGAATTCTCACTAAAATTTGCAAACGGCAAAGGCAGGCTACCTTCAAAGGAATTGGTGTATTTGTATCTAGGAAATGTTGCCAACAATAGTTACACAAATTCGGCTATGGTTTTTATTAAGTAAATAAATTTTAATACATTTTATTTTTATAAAGGTGAAACAAAAACCACTGCTTACCGAAGCACAAAAGAAAAAACGTCTAGACTGCAAAATCTAAAGTTACATAGACCAAAGAAATGTGAAGCTAAATAATGAATCGGGGTTTGATGTCTGCATTGGTGATTATCGGAAGAGAGTTATCAGAACAAAATCCGGGGCTTTCTATTAAAACTGTTTTAACGAATCATAAAATCCCATAAGGGATTATAACTTGGGGATACATGTCCAGGAAAGGTTTAGGCAAACTGGAGTTTATTGATGGTATCATAAACGCAGAAAAATATTAAGATATTTTAGAAAGAAACCTCCTTCAGATTGCAAGGTTGCAGTTCGGAAAAAAAAATTTCATTTTTCAGCAAGACGAGGCTTCGTTACGCGGCCAAATCTACAAAAAAAATTGTTCGGGGACAGTGATATTAGTGTGGGCTTGGCCCTCAAATAGCCTCGACCTAAATATCATGAAGACCCTGCAAGATGACTTGAAAAAGATCTTGAAAAAGTCCCCAACGAACAATTTCCGGACTAAAGGCTAAAATACAAAAAACATGGAATTCTTTCACCCAACAATATTATGAATCCTTACTGGATATTATTTCAGAATCCAAGGTACAATAAAAGCCAAAAGTGATACTTGTATTAATTTATTAGATGTTAGATTCGTCCGAATATTCAATTGTCGGCATGATTTATAGTTTTTCTTTAAAAATCTTCTTTCTATTTTTATTATTCAAATAAAACTTGTTTCGAATAAATTATTAGTTACAGTTAATCAGTCTTTTCGTTTATTTTTTTGATATTAAAAGTTTTAAACATTTTCCTATGAGTTAGAGAACAATTTTCATAAAACCAGTTCTCGTCCAAATATTTATGTAGTTGTTAGGGTGTATGATTTACGTTGAGTTGATTAAGAGAACGAGTGAAAAGAGTCGAATTTTATTTCCTTTAACTTATTGACATAACTAACTGTTTTTCTAGTCAATGCCTACTGCTTACATTACATCTCCCCCCTTTACACAATTCATCCCCAAGCTTTACAGTTTATAAATTCAAATATAAAGTCATAAATTTAATCTGTCTGGAGGCTTCACAAGTCTTCCAGAACGAGTATGGTGTCCTGCTTTAGAATTTGACTGAATTTTTTAAATTTCAAGAACATCTAATACTTCTCGGGAGTTCAATTTTATATTCTGGTTTTCGCTCTGCATGTTCTTTTTGACGTTCTGATGGGTCATATATCCATAACATTTCATCTGGTAGTTCATCTTCCTCCTTTTCATAGTGGAGTGGTATTAGATGATACCGATTTCTTCTTATTTCTCGCTCTCCTGATTTCATTATATAAGAACAAGGCGCCTTATCTTTATGCTTGACAATTCCCGTTCTTCTAAGGTCTGTTATCCATACTTTATTACCTGATTTGAACTCTTTCAGATCTCGTACTCCATGACGTTTATTGATGTTCTCGTTGATTAAATTCATTCTTGAAGAGTTTCTTTTCGTCAGGCAATTTTGGTTTCAGTTTTGAAGGTGCAATGGGAACAGACGTTCTTATTTTTCTGCCAATCAGTAGTTCAGTTGGAGAAAACCCATTGGCTAGAGGAGTAGCACGGTAGCTCTGCATTGCCTTATACGGATCGTCACTCTTCTTAAGACTTCTTTTAATTATTTTTACGCAAGATTCAACAAAACTATTGCTTTGTGGAAATCTCGGGCTTGATGTAATATGAGTAAAGTCCTAGTCCTTCGAAAATTTGTGAAATTCTGATTTCAGCATAGGGCCAAAATGTGTGCCATTGTCACTAAAAATGATTTCTGGTGTTCCATGACGTGAGAAAATTGATTTCAAATGTTTAATTATCTCCTCTTCTCTCAAACTAGACAGTAAGGCGATTTCAGGAAATCGTGAGTTATAATCAGTAACAAGAAGATACCACTTATGATTCAAATGAAATAAATCAATTGCAATTTTCTGCCATGGACGACTTGGTAATTCTGAAAACAGAAGTGGTTCATGGCGATTTATATCTTTTTGAATACATTCGTGACACTGGTTCACTAATGTCTCGATATCGGAAGCTAATCCTGGCCACCAAACTGCTTCACATGCTCATGCTCGACATTTTGTGATTCCTTGATGACCCTCATGCAGCTTTTCGAGGATGTCTCTGCGTAACGAAGCTGGTACTAAAATTCGTGATGATTTCATCAAGATTTCATCAACAGCAATTTCAGAGCGATATTGCCAATATTTCTTCATTATACATGGAATTCTCGTTTTTTCAGGCCATCCACTTTGACTGTATTGTATAATTTGTTGGCAAATTGGATCGTTCTGGTGTTCAGTGATAATCTGACTAAGGCGTTCGTTCGTTGCTGGCAAATTCTGCAAGATTTCCTCTACATATGACACAACTTGTTTCTCTAAGTGATCATCGTTGACTTCTTGTTTCAATGGTCTGTTGAATGTCTGCTGCGCCTAATTCTTTTCCTGGGATGTGTTTGATTTCAAAATTAAAACACATTATACGAAGTCTCATCCTTTGGAGTTTTGGTATCAATTCATCTAATGGCTTCGTTGAGAATAATGGTACGAGGGGTTTATGATCGGTTTCAAGTTTAATTTTAATTTCAGTAATGTAGTCTTTGAAACGTTCACATGCCCAAACCATTGCATAGCCTTCTTTTTCAATTTGCGCCTAGTTTCGTTGTGCTGTCGAAAGCGTTTTTGAAGCGTAGGCTGCTGGACGGAAATTTCCATCTTCTTGCCGTTGTTTCAATACTGCACTAACGCCATACGATGATGCATCAGCTGTAATTTCGGTTTCACAACTTGAATCGAACCAAACTAAAATAGGTTCTTGAGATAATTTATTCTCTCTTCAAATGCTTGAAGGACTTCTCCTGCTCTAAGCTCCAACAGAACTCATTTCTCGGACTTAGCAGTGCATTTAACGGGCCTGCTTTGGTAGCTAATAGTAGCTGCGATTCTTCATCTAGTTGACATTGACAAAATCAATGATTTGCATCCATTTTAGAGCTAAGTATTTCGCTTTACTTAACTGTCCCAATACTGTTTCAGTATTTGGCATGGGATGGATTTCGCGTTTCGCTTAGGAATTTAATTTTACATAATCGACACACATTCGCATTGTTCCATTTTTCTTTGGAACCAAAACTAACCCAGAACACCAATCTGTTGGTTCTTGAACCGGTTCTATCACACCCATTGAGACCACATTGTCTAAATTCTTCTTTATTTATTTCATCATGGGGATTGGAATTCTTCTAGGAGTTGCTAAGGCACGTGGAACTACTCCATCGCGCAAGCGAATCTTATATGGAATTTGTACCTTCCCTAATCCTTCGAACACTAATGAATACTGCTTTACCGGGTCGAACGTTGTCTTGTTTACCACAGCAACGACACGCTTCACAATATCCAAATCTTCGCAAGTATCCCCGTCAAGCAATGAATTTTCTAAATTCTTTATCACATATAATGTATGTCTACTGACTTTGATTTTCCACGGTAACAGATATCTTCCTAAAAATATCCTACAGTACACAATTGCCTTTTGTCGGCATTATACACTGAACGCTCAGTTTTCTGAAGACGAACGTCAGAAAAATACTTGGTATGCCAAGTATCAGAAATACACGTGATATCAGCACCCGTATCTACTTTGAAGGGAAGGTTAACTGACCTAATGTCAACCGACACTTTCCACCGACCTTTTGTTGTGTATTTACTTGCGTTTTCTCCAGCAACTTCGTCCTTTTGATTTAAATGAATTGTTCCGATATACGCTCCCGAACCTTCAGCTACTTCATTTACATAAGACATTTTCTTACTTCTACACACTTTTGAGTAGTGCCCTTTTGTTACAAATTGTGGTTATAGATGGACATGCTTTTTCTGGATGGTTACGTCCACATCTGGTACAACATTTGTTAATCTTCTTCGTGTCACCTCCACGAGTGTTTGTCTGGTTTTTAAATTGTCGAACCTTATCAAATTTTTGCTTTTGAGCTTTAATGCGATCAATTTCAGCATGTTTTACTGTTTGTAGAGTTTCTGTCATCTGCTTTTTTACCTGCTCCGATTGTCTCGCTATTAAAGTTGCTTTTTCTAACGTCAAATCTGACGTCAATTGCAATCGCTCAGATAATTTCTGATCTCGGAGTCCTGCGACAATTCGATCTCGTATCAATTCATCTCTTAACACTCCATACTCGTAGTATTGTGCTAGAGAATGGATCTATGTGATCAATTCATCTACTGTTTCATTTTCCCTTTGACAACGACGGTTGAACTTTGTTCGCTCATAAAGAATATTTCTTTTCGGAATGAAGTGACTTTCGAATGCATTTATAACAGCGTTGTACTCCTTCTTATCATTTGAAGATAATTTTGAGGACAATAATATATCATCAGCTTGTTCACCTATACAATATAGCAACTGGAAACATGTTCTTCATCTGAATTTTGTGTAAACCGGAGGCCATGCGAAAGTGTTCGAATCGATATCTCCATCTTGGCCACTCTTCAGGCTTTGAAAAATTAATTGGACCTGGTGTTTGGCAATTTTGTAGTTGAAAAGCCATATCAAATGATTTTCCAATTACTCGTAGTTTCCGCTGCCACCATGTATGATTTACGTTGAGTTGATTAAGAGAATGAGTGAAAAGAATCGGACTTTACTTCCTTTAACTTATTGACATAACTAACTCTGTTTTTCTAATCAATGCCTACTGCTCACATTACATAGGGCTCGTATATTATGTTGAAGAATCACCCTGTATTTGTTTTAAATGGGTTTCCACTTCCGTTTTAATAAAGTTTGTACCAGGATTTTTTTTGTTTCCTATCATTATCCTTTCTTTCTATATTGTTTCTTTGCGAATTTCATTTTAACTTGTTTTGAACAAATTTTTTTAAAAATCACATTTTCATAATTTTCTTCTTCATGTAAATGCTATTTCAAACAAAAATAGGGATATGAAATCTGGTATAACGCCACCATTGATTAAGCGTTCACTATCAAGAAATTTTTGTCAAGTATTGACGAAATTATCGATTTCGATAAACCGATGTGAATATTAAATTGTGAAAAAAAAGTGATACAATTAACAATATTGTTTAATTTTATTAATCTAATGAAGTTATCAGGCATCACCTGAATAAACTTGTATATAGGGTGTTATGAAACTTGGTGAAACTTTAGAGGTGAATGACGCTCGACTTACTTATAAATAGGAAATATATTAAAAGTTTCTTAATAAGAGAGATATCAATTTTTAAAATGTAGAGGAAGCCTTTTGGTCAACTCTGATTGGCTCTGAAAATATATACATACTGCGGTGATATTTAGTTATCACATAAGCAACTTGTAAATAAATTAATAAAATAAAAAGAGAAATATTTGAAAATGAGAGTTACGATTCAATTTTTACACAAAATTTCAAAATTAGAGTCGAGCAATCAGAGTACAAGTAAAAGTAAAAATAAAATGCAAAATACCGAAGACGAAGTCCAGTTAAACGTGTCTTTCGAGGACAGTAAATGGGTGGAAAACAAAATACATCAATCTTCGTGATGATGTATGAGTGACATAACGTCATTGGTTGGCAGACTTTCATAATTCGTACTATGTTCATTTTTCTTTCCAGAATATGGACTAACTTTGTACGTATATCCTACATGATCACAAAATTTGAACAATTTGACTCGGTATTTATGGGCTTTTCCAGGAATATATTGCTTAAAATTTAGCCTGCCTGTGAAAGGCACCATTGATTCATCAATAACCAGTGTTTCACCTGGAGTTTTAACTTCTTGAAACTTTGACTGTATAAAATCAAGCAATGGTCGCACTTTACAAAGTCTGTCACCTTGAACATCTTCACCAAAATGCCAAAATCTCAATAAAAGTTGAAAACGATTTCTAGTCATAAAAGACGATATCTCATTTTTGTAGATTCTTTTATCTGACCAATAAGATTCAAGAGTAGGCATGTGCACTAGTCCCATCCATAGTCTAAGTCCCAAAAAAACTTTCATTTCTCTAGCGTCTGTGTCCTTCCAATCTTTGTACCTACTACTCCTTTTTACTCTGTTATTCTCTAAAAATGTTTGTGCATTTTTATTAGTTTCCTTAACTATTAATTCGATAAGGTCATCGGATACAAAGAGTTTATAATAATCTATGGGCTTTGAAATAGCTGGATCAAATGGAATATTTATTTTTTCTAAGCTGATAAATGGGCAAAGAGGTCGGTTGTCGTACGTGCATTCATTCCAAATATGTACATCATTCCCATCATGGTCTATATCTACGTCGCTCGAATTAGATTCATTTTCAGAATCGCCATATGCCGCCAAGGTAGCTTCAAATTCTTCACTATGTATTGAACTAGTATCTTCAGATTCATTGCTAACGATATATTCACTTCCTGAATCTTCAAATGGTTCTTCTTCACTGCTTGTATTATAGTTTTCCCAATATTCTTTTAACTCTTTTTCACTCAACTTTTTTTTGAATCTTTACAGTCTAAAATAGATACATTACGCTTTTTTCTGGGATTTTCCATCGCACTGACACACTTTCAAATAAACACAAAATAATTCGACGGATATTACATGGATATTACCAACAAATCACGCCGGTAAATAAATATACATTTACAAAAAAAAAACCTGTATTACCGACCGATGTTACTCTTGTTAAAATGTTCTGTACATCCAAATAGGTGGACATATATTTTAAAACGAACCTATATTGTCGATCTACATCCTCTTTTCGATGAGTTTGCTACAAATGGCTGCAGGAAAAATTTTTGAAAAATGTTTGATTGTCCACCCAAGTGGGTAGACAGTTGCAAAAATTCGAGTTCACGTATCCACCCAATTGGGTTGACGAGATCAAAATTTCGAGTTCATGAAAAATATGCTTGGCAGTCAACCTGTTAAACCATCGGAAAGCAAAAGCATGCAAACAAGGTTGTCTTTCCACTAAACGAGAGCATTGGTTTGTTTCAACCAAAGGAGAAATTGTTTTCTAGCCGCGCAAGCACAGGAAAGCAATTTGAAGTTTGGAAACAAATCAAAGGCAATTACATAAAAATAAATTAATAAATTAAGATCAAAATTTAAAAAAAAGAAAAGAGAAATTCACCGGGTTTAAAACAAAAATAGTCACCAAGACATGAACCCAAGCCTTGACAAAAGAGCAAAACCTGAAAGAATTGAGCTAGCACAGGTAAAGTAATCATCCCTTTCCCAATAGATGCACATGACGTCACAAATCAGTATACTATCACTCTATTTGGAAGTAAATACCTAGTTAGATGACACCCATCTTCCTTATTAAAGAAAACTTTTATTACATTTTCTTTTTATAAATCGATTGTAATTTACCTATACAGACGTTCTATAGAAAAAGATTCGCCAAGATTAATAACACCCAGTATATGCTTATTACACTAGAATACTGCAAAACAAGAAAACATTAATTTATTCTGAATATTACCTTATGTATGTTAAAATATACTTTACATTTGCATACTACCATATAAGTGTCGTCATAGCTTTCAGACTGCTTTTACAGCTAACCCGTTTCAGATGTAATAAAGCATTCCTCTTTCAATTATCGAAAATTGATTTTGCGGCGACGGATGCACGTCTTTCTTTCATCTCAGTGCACACCGCCATAAATAAATCGAATCAGAGCTTTTCTTTTGAAACTCTTCCGACTCGACTCTGAAATGCACGCGCTCCGGTAAGAATAAGCTCCCCAGTCGCAAGAATATGAAGCAATAAAGCCATATAAATGATAGAAGTCGCAAAACACCGGCGTTGACGATGGTTACGCCGCCTCAGTGAAATTATAACGTCAAGGAATTCACTTATTTCCAGGTAATTTATTCCAGGACATTCGTTTCGGGAATGCAATTAACCTAGGCGTGCACCGAGAAACTGATTTAGCAAGTGAATGGAGAACTTGAATTGATTTTCGGTTATCTAAAAAGTTCGTGCTTCCACATAGTACAGTAATTAAATAAAAATGAAAAAAATTAAGGATAACTTTATCTTTACCTTGGCGTATGACATCTTTTGTAGCAATTAAATTCACTGATATTCCTGTTCTTTGTTATTTTTATTTCGAGAAGATTTATTTATTGATGAATTTTTTAATTCGCTTAATTTTCATATTAATTTTCTGGTTAGAATTTTCTTAACCATAAAACTTTTTATAATTGGCCTTTAGTAGATTTGTTTTACATCTTTAAATCCTTAATTCCTTCCTTCTGTAGTCGACGTTTCGCTGTATGTGAACAGCTTTTTTTTAATTCAGTTTTTGTTTCTACGAGTAATAGTAGTTAGAAAAATGAACAATACCGTATCAATCGGAAAACTGTTAAGCCCAAGTTTTTGAGAAAAGTAAATAAATTATAAAAGGCAGTTAGGGAAAGTATAACTTAGATTTGATTTTGGAGTTGGCCACTACACCCTATAACCATTGAATTTAAACCTAACATAGAACGGCAACGCAATGCTTAAAACTGGCAGCCAGAAATTGGAGGTTTACGCGATTAACTGATGCATTATTTAGTAAATAATCTGGTCGTAGGATAATTTGCAAAGGTGTGGGTGTAGGTATAGTAATATAGAGACTCTGGCATCAGTTAATCGCGTAAACCTCCAATTTCTGGCTGCCAGTTTTAAGCATTGCGTTACCATTCTATGTTAGGTTTAAATTCAATGCTATAACGAAGTTTAGTCAACAGCCTAAACCTTACCGATATCGTAAAATTTTTAAATTACGTAGTAATACAATTGAAACCGATAGATTCTTTAAGAAGTTAAGAAACCGAGATTTATTGTTTTCATATGACAAAAATGCTATTATTTCAGAAGATAATTTCAATGTCATAAATTTTATCTCACTGCCAAAGAGTTCCAGAACCGTTTCGCGTCCTCGGAAATTCGTGAAATTTATGAATTTGAAATTCAAATCAGAGAACCCTCCAACGAATATTTAGATGCTGCACATATGTTAAGTCGTCCCGGTAATTCTAATTACCATTTGCACCCCACATTCATTTCTATTAAACAGACGCGTCGCAGCATTCCCGGAGGTTCCCTCCAGAGATGCCGGGTGGAAGTATTCGAGTACCGGCAATAAATTAGCGTTACGAGGTCTATTGTATAAAAACGACGATATTGGAGGACTAAAATTTTCAATTAATCTTAATTTGATTTAAAAATCAATCAGCAAAGCAGTGAAATGCAATTAAAAACAATCAGTAGAGGTTCTCAAAGGAAGCAATCGATAATACAAAGTTGAAACATTACAAATGAGGAAAAATTAGTTCTTTCTTTTAGCAATAAATTTCTTTGATTAGCATAGATTTGAGAATGGATTTTTTTCCGAACCATGTCATCTGGTCACCCGTCTGTTATTTAGTAATAATGAATTCGATACATTAAAATCAAATTATATAAAAGTATATAGATATGTGATTAAGAGTTACGTAATATGACGCATGTTCGTTTTCCATCAGTGTTTCCACCCTGTAAATAGAAATTAGAATTACCAAATGGAATTATGTATTTTAGTACTTTGTGCTTCAATATTTATCGCCGTCGACGCCGGAATAAATTCAGCCAGCGTCAATAAAACCGCATTTGCGACGTTATTGGCAATAATTCTGCGCTTTTGGGTCCGCATAAATATGCAGAAGGTCAAGTACAGTTCACTTCGTGGTAGGTGAGGCCAGCACTATGCAACAGGCTGTTAAATCGATAGCACTAGAGCTGTTAGGACACCACTTTGGCGAGTCTGAAATCAGTGGCCTTAAAATCGTTTAACGCCATTACGCAATGCTTTCCTGCTTTCACTGAAACAAGTCTTCAAGCAGATGGTAAAATTCAGAAAAATGTGATACAAGTCTGCCGTTTTGTGTATCCTGAACTTGAACAAAGGATTGTTGAAGAATGTGCAACCATAACGCCAGAAATGCTGCAAAATACTTTTGCTAGCATGAAAAGGCGCGTAAATTTATGCATTGAACAAGGCGGAGGACAGTTCCAACAATTACTTTAATTTGTGTTTCTTGTTGAAAAAATGTTATAATTTTTCCCTTTTACTTTCCAAATTAGTCAATATTAATTCTAGAGACAAAATAATAATGAAGTTAGAACTACAACACATTCGGTGACATTTGGTGACATTGGCATGTTATTATTTGAAAATGATGATCTAAGCTAAGACAGTCGCTTTCCATTTCATAACCGCCCAAGTCCAAAATAATTTTTGATGTCTCGGTATAATAGTGTGTTCGTTCTAGCAGGATAGCAGCTAAAGTGCCATAACACTGTTACATTTATTTGTTGGTAAAATCCTATTCTATAACATTAAAAGTGCTACTGATTGAGGAAAAAATAAGTTCGCCCTAGCAGGATAGCATGAACTCACTGTTTCCTTAAGTTCACAGTTCACGATCAGAAGTATTTTTAAGAATAATGTAACTATCGGTCATTTCTCGAAGTTAGTTGATTTTTCAAAAAGGAAGAAACGTCCGAGAAATGATATTGACAAATTTTTACAAGAGGCCTCAAATAAAGAATTTCTTTTAATGAAGTTGAGATTTTGTCTATTTGTTTATTGAGATATGATGAATTGATTAAATTAATAAATAAAACGGAGAATTTTTTAGTCCAAGTTTTAATCTACACACCCAAATTATATAACCCTGATTTCCGTCAAGAAATTGATTAAATTAACTTTGGATGACATTGATGATCATAATAATATTTTGGTTATAAATCTCATACAGACCAAAACGTTTAAACCAAGAAAGTTTGTAGTCCTGGAAGGAGAAAATCGGCTAAATATTTCTTCATAAAAAAATAATTGGCCCTAAGATTACATCCTGCTCCCCATCTGCGTTTATTTATTGACTCTAGAAATGAAAAACGTAAAACTCACCCCGTTGAAGTCTATTCTTTGCAAGAGTTGTTTTCAAAATTAGGGAACCCCTTTGATGCGGAACTTCTTATATCCACCTGAAGGACAGCAAATTGCAGGAGAACAATTTGAGATCTCCAGCACAGCCGGGTCAACTCCTGGAGACGGGAATGGGTCAACGTAACCCCAAAAGCAAAGAGACAATAAGTTAAATAAAATCAAAAATCACCAGCTGAGCACACTTGTTTTTATTTGATATAGCTCAAAAATTTTACACAATAAACAAAAGAGATTGTATGTACAACCTAGACGGGGTCTCAATAAGTTGAGCAAAAGAGAAAAAATGTAAACGGTATAACGATTAAATAAAACTTTCACCGAGAAACAGATCTGCTTTTCGTTTACAGAAAATATGCAAAAAGTAAATGCTCAAAAATTAATCAGTTAAAATTGAGTTAACGCAACGCAGCGTTTAATACGACATAAACGAAACAATTCAATAAAATATTTCGGACCTTGTGAACAAATCCACTCTTGGACACTCAGCTGTCAAGGTGAGGTTGGTAAAACCAATCGAGAAACAATCCGGCGGAGGAGGCCCGTGCTTCCACTTACGCAAAATAGCGTCACGGTGTCACGTCACGATCCCTCTTGTTGGTTCGTATCGTCTACGGTCGAATCCAACTTCAACGGGGAAAGGGGTGGACAGTATTTTGACCTTTAGCAGTTAAGGCTCCGCTTACGGCTTTTCCACACAAGGGTCTGTCTCAAAGGGCGTTATGAAGAAAGATGTAGTCAGAAAGGGATACGACTACCACTACAAGCCGAAATAGTAAGAGAAAGAGGTGTGTTACAAACCGAGATACGCACAAAGTTGCCAATAAAACCCTACCTGTTCTTTTCTTCCAGCAACAGGCTTGGAAAAGCTTAAAAGAAAGCTTGTGATGCTTAACGTACACTTAAACAGATCTCGGAGTAAATAAATTTCCATTTCAAGCTTCGATAGAAGGATTCACATGAACAAAGCACAAAAATCGTGGGCACTAACAATAGATGGGCACGTCAAGACACCCTCAACAACAAATGCGCCGCGGAAAGAACACGCTCAGACCAACTATCCTGGGACGGGGGTTGTTACGAGATGGCCTCTGTTTTAACCGGCGGAAGAGTGAAATAGAGTATTACCGTGAGGCGTAGGTAGTGGCTTTTGTTTTCTGATGCAATATGATGAAACGTGACGAACAGCACGTAGGCCCAAAACTAACCTTTCAGTTCCCACGCAAATACAGGGTGACTGGCAATACTGAAAATAATTTAAAAGAATTTTTCACCCGTAACAAAATCTGTCACTGTCTACTGTCTACTCATCATTTTATCTTTTTCGAGAGCAGAATTTTATCATTTTTGAAATTATAGGAAACGTTTGTTACTGTCAATAAAATTTACAATAAATACAAAAATAAATTCGTTGCTTTTCGAGACATAAATTTATAAAGATTATTCTAATAGAATTTCTGATAATATTAAGATACTTAGATTTTTCGCAATGAATCTCTTGTTGTTAACGTCTAAGTACCATTTGTTTCTTACTTTGTTTATCGACCCCCCAACTATCAATTTAGTGGAAAAATATATTATGTACATATTTTCTATTTTACTACTTTTACGTAATTCGTTAGAATTGATATGGTCCACACTGGGGAGATAAACAGTTTAGGGTTTAAAAGTAAGTGCAAAGTTCTAAATACCTTCTTTTAACGCGAAAATGAAATAACCACTCTATAAAAGAAATCGTCTGGCACTAGGAAAAAAAAACAAAGGAAAAAAATTCAATTAAATTCTTAGTTAAAGTAGGGATATGATTTCAATGTTTTTCTCGTAAAGGTTTGTAGCACCGACACCTAAGTATTTAATTGGTCCAATTATTTGTGTTTGCTAATTTAACACCCCAACCACAGTATAAGTAATTACCCAGTAGCGACGCTTCAGTCAGTGTCAAAAAAGCGGCTATACTCTTTGATACCCTTATGGAAAAATAATGTAACAAATGTGGCAGTTATACTCGAGTGACACTACTGTGTAGATTCTTACACGGTGCCCCAACACTTGGCAAACGTGTTTGAAAATATGAAACGCAGAGGATGTTTATGCAATCAAGCCTAAGGACGGCATTTTCGGCGTCTCTTTTAAGCTTTAGTGTTGTTTTAAAATTAATTACATAATTGATAAGTGTTTCTCTGAATTTTGCGTTTACTTTACACATATTTATTTTTATGTGATGTCATGATCAGATAATATGACACTGACAGTTATTGACAACTGTCCTCTTCCTTTTGTCACAGTATAAGAATCTACACAGTAGGGACACTTGAGTATAACTGTCACATTTGCTATTTTGTTTGATATCTACTGATTTGCAAATACATTACATTTGCACAAGGATATCAAACAGAATGGCGTTTTTTTTTGACATTGACGTTTATGTGTCCCTACTGAGTATTTTCTTATACTGCGCCTTTGTATTGCGTGTCACCAACTTTATAAAAGAAATCGCAGCTTACTTTAAACAGGTATTAATTTGAAGCTGATTTGAAGGCACACAGGGTACGTTTCGTAATTCATAGCAAACTATGTTTATAAGACTTCTAGGATACATGAGAAAGGATGTGAGAAGATATTGGGAAAATTAAAAAAACGCAGCCTAAAAAAATTAATAATAATTGAAGAAAATGATGAAGAATAATTTATGTAAATTATTGGTACAACTTCTTCGTAGATACTCAAATTGTTGTATAATATTGACTGTAATTAACTGTAATTCGCATTTGTTTGTTGGTGTTGTTTATCAAAACTTTTTTTAATTTTAAGTTTCCAAAAGAGAGAAAAACATTTACTTTAAGCTCGTTCACTTTTTACATTAAATAACTGCGAAAACGCATAAATGGGCGTACACACGGTCAAGTATGCCTTCGCGCCTAACTGATCGTTTTGAGGCTCGGAGGTAAGTGCGAATGTGTGTACTGATGGTGCGTTCCTGGCTTAAATGAATCTATCATACTTGCTCGCAGACTTGCCTCTCAAGCAAGCGCGAAGGCTTGCCTGACCGTGTGTATGCCCATTAAGAATACAAGTTACATGTGCCCCATAAAAGTCACACTCGGTAGAATGATTGTCACAATTGGATCACTAAATAATATATTAACTTGATTAAACAAGGAATTATATCAAATATGAAAACCATTACTTTCTTTCTATAGCCAGTTTCGGCTTAGTACACCATCGTCAGACAGGATGAAAATATACGAGTATGTTGACTTATCGTTTTCTTTCTTCTTTGAAGTTGGTACAAATACCAAAAAATGAACAATAATTATTATAAGAAGTTTCAAAATATATATTTATTTAAATTTTCATTGTGTCTTCTGCTTTCAAACATTATTTAATAAGTGGATACCCGTATATTTATTTATACATCCAATTCTTGTCTTTTATTTTGTGTAACTTTTTATGTATACAGTGTGTGGCATTTAACTGGGTTTCTTCATTTACGCCTTTTCTAATGAAAATATGGAAAAATGTTTTATACAAAAGTATCATATTTTCAAGCTCCGCATAACTTAAAATTATTTTAGAATATACAGAATCTCCCAGTTTGGCTATACGATGTGTTACTTCGTTATTTTAAATAGAACACCCTCTGTTTTATAACGAATTTGAGCTTGTCAGGATATTTTAGGGTAAGTTTGATAAGGGTTCCCTATACCTAAGTCCTACAGTTTTTAAGATATTAGGCTTTGTTTACGGTTTTTGGAAAATACTGATATAACTTTGATAATTAATATCTCAATAACGAAGAATGTCAGAAAGCAGATATTGTGGTGCTGTTGCGAGCTAAGTGGAAGCTATCTACCGCAGTAACAAAATTTACTTTTCAGCAAACAAGAATTCAGTAAAACTATTTCCATTTCGACAACAGTTGAAAGGCAATAACTTTTGTTTTTTAAATGGAACGGTATCATTTTTATATCGTTGTTAGATGCTCCATAAAAGTATCTTTCAATTAACTACACACATCCCTATACCAATTACTGACGGTTCAGGAGATATTTAACATTATTTCATAATTTCTACATTTTAACATTTTAATTAAAAGCAGGAGTAAGTATTTATTCAAACATAACACTTCGTTTGAATTAAATGTCAATTTGCTAAGTTTTTAAGTCCGTATAAAATATTGTTAAATACATGATTACTTAATTTCATTGTTAAGGCCTGTAATAGGTTAAACAGTAACGAGAGAAATAATTTTGATTAGTATTTTTAAGTATTGTTAAGTTTCCTCAAGTGATATTTCTTAATCACACGATTAACTTGATTGTGTGGTTAACTACGTTTCATACAATTGGCCCTAAGACTTCTTGTACTTCAGTTTAACTTTTTGTTTATGTCAAATAATAAAGTGCGCTCTAAATATTATTGACTAAATATTTATTAATCATATTTAAATAATACAACAAGAACTAACAACATTAAACACTGGTCTCCCAAAATAAATACGAAACTTTTGAAAACTGTAGGAAAAACAAAATAATTCTAAGATGTCTTGTAATTTCACAATAAGTATTCAAAATGTATGCATTTAATATAACAGAGATTAATAAACTTAGATAATTGACAATTTATTCAAAGTTTGGGTAAATACTCACTCCCGATTTTAATTAATATGTTAAAATGCAGGAACTATGAAACAACGTTAAATATTTCCTGAACCGTCAGTAATTGGTATAGGGAAGTGTATAGCTAATTGAAAGATACTTTTATGGATCATCTAACAACGATATAAAAATGGCACCGTTCCATTTAAAAAACAAAAGTTATTGCCTTTCAACTGTTGTCGAAATGGAAATAGTTTTACTGAATTCTTGTTTAATGAAAAGTAAATTTTGTTGCTGCGGTAGATACCTTCCACTTAGCTCGCAAGAGCACCACAATATCTGCTTTCTAACATTCTTCGTTATTGAGATATTAATTATTAAAGTTATATCCGTATTTTCCAAAAACCGTAAACAAAGCTTAATATCTTGAAAACTATAGGACTTAGGTATAGGGAACCCTTATCCCTTATCAAACTTACCCTGAAATAACCTGACAAGCTCAAATTTGTTATAAAATATAGGGTATTCCATTTAAAATAACGAAGTAACACATCGTACAGCCAAACTGGGACATCCTGTACATACTAAAATAATTTTAAATTATGCGGAGCTTGAAAGGATGATACTTTTGTATAAAAGATTTTTTCATATTTTCAATAGGAACGGCGTAAATGAAGAAACCCGGTTAAATGCCGCAGACTGTATACCTGTAATGACTTATTTTGTGAAAATTCTCTTAATTCTTAAATTCTCATTACTTTCCAGACAACATTTTTCCAATTTTAAATTGTTGAGTTTCCAATCTCAACACTTGACTGAATTCTAAATTATCGAGACGTGTATAATGTTAAAATTTTATTTGCATGCTGTACGTTAAACGACAAACTATATAAATTAATAAATCTCTCAGAAGCATTTTATTGACCATGATGTATCCTGACTGTTACACGAAGCCGTTCTTAATGCAGACCAATTAGTGCAGGGTAATTAATTTACATGTGCGTCGCTTCGACGAATTTGTTGCAAACTTCAGGAAAGCCATTAACTCGCTTAATGTACTACATAATGCACGATACGACGCAGTCATGTCACGCTAATTACAGACCCTATACTTCCGAAATAAATAAACTACCGAGTGCACATATACGATTGTCAAAATGAGATGTGGACAACGAGTTATGCATACGATAAGACTCGTACATACAAACTTCATGTATAATTTCTGTTTGCAACAGACTTTATGTATATTTATCTATTCTATGTGTGTGGATAACGAAAGTTGTACTAACAAGTCCGCTCCAAAGTTTGAATGTGTAATGAATAGTAAAAGAAGTTCAGATTAAATAATTTTCTTTCTTTTAGAAATTAGCAATTTTAGATTAAATATTGGTGTACATAACAATTATGTGACGCTACATTTTCTCTGAAGTAAAGTCCTTGCATTTGGCATCGACTCGAATATAATTAAGCGTTCGTTAACATTTTCCGGGAAAATTTTTCTCATTTCCTTTTCGTCCCTAATTTGATTAACAAAATTTAGTTTACAAGCGAAGCATAAGCGGGCCAAGTATACGCGCCGCGCCGTCTTGCGATGCTGAAATACATATTTGATTAGATAATTTAATATCGTTAGCATAAATTTGGAGACATATCCGCTGTGGAGCTTCGTCGTAGGAGAAATGATAAAGCAACAGGTCATTTTATTAACTTATATACATACATTAAGTAACAGCAACAACGCCTTTAATCGATTTGGCGACCCAGTTTATTCAAATTGCTTCCATTATTTTAATAAACGCGTGACATTGGTCAATTATTTCGTCGCTGGGTAAATTTTACTTGCTCAAAATTATGGCTGCCGATTACGTTTTTACTTTACTTATTAAATTTCTCTTTCCATAATCATTAATTTTTTAAGACGACCCCTTTTGAAATTAAAGTTTCTTTTTCCCATTTATGTAAATTGCCTTATACATAGAACGTTCCTAATGGATATTATCTACGCCATTTACGTAAATGTGATATCGCCGGTTTTCAGACAGATCTGTTTTAACAATGGGCGTCCGGTCTATTATTTTCAAGTAACTGATACGAGCATTAACGTCCGAAGCAAACCAAGCTCTATTTTCATTTACGACGTGCTGTCTGGATGTTGATTTATTGCGATAAGTGAATCAAGACCCTATGTTACGTTTGTTTCGAAATTTTTGAGTTTTTCGAATAATAAGGTAATGAGACTTATGCCAAATAATTCCTTGAATATTCATCACGTAATGTAACTGATTCATATTTTAAAACTACAGTTTAGATTTTAGATCTACAAAATAGTTTATTTTATTTTGGAACCATAATCTTGTTTATTGGCACCCTATTGCGGGCATAATTTGGCCTTTATTGCCCAAGGGCTTTAAAGTAAACAAACCCGTGGTAACCGTAAACAAATCCATAGTAACGCAAACAATTTACATAATTATTTTATGGAAGCGATATGCGCATCACTCTCATACGATGTAAAAATATTGAATCCATAAATTTTTGGCCAAAATAAAATAAAACGTAGTATGTACCACGTGCATAGTTATAGAGAGTAGACCTCGAACATAGTCTCGGACTATAATCTCCTAATTATGCCCTTGATACATAATTAACTATTAGACACTGCAATTTTATTTAACACAACTTGAACTTTAACAAATACAACAAATAAATTGAATAATTAATAATTGAAATAAACGGATAAACAATAAAGACAATATAGAGGGTCATTCGTTAGCCTCTTTACAAACTTTGGTAAATGAAAGTAGATGTAATTTTATTAAAAAAAAATACATCCTGTCAACACAGACCCGACTTGCTTTTGTTTAGAAGTTATAGCGATTTAAAAATATTTTAAAACAAGAAAATTAGTAACTATTGTTTAACAAAACATTGGAAACAAATGTTGTTAGAAGGTGTCATGGTGCTTTATTATTTACTAAATCAATATTTTTGCTCACTGTTTGTAATGCTTCTATTTTCTAACGATGAATATGCCGATATTTTTTTTTAATCTAAAGACCGTGCAATGAAAACGGTCGTCAAGCAGTGAAGGAAGACAGAGTTATATTTCCTAATAGACGTCAAACTGCAACTTTGGAACATTTGTTATACGAGTAATTATAGCTTTGTACTGTTTATTTACTTATAGTCTATACCATCACAATAAATAATTTTCGTTGTTAAATATACTGCGTTTTCAGTCATTGAAAAAATCAAAGTCACTATAAGTTTTTTTCATAAAATTACATCTACTTTCATTTGCCAAAATTTGTAAAGAGACTAACGAATCACCCTGTATTTAACAATGTGCTCAACCCTCTACTCTCCTTGCCGGTTATCGTATGGATTCTTGGAGGACGGTGTCTCTGGTACCGGAGTAACGGATGCTGAAAACGGAGCTGATGTAAGAACTATCTCAGGACGACCGCGTGTTTCTACCCTTCTCTCTTCAACGACAAACTTCGACGACAGAGTAGAGTGTAGAGTTCATGGAAACTTGCTACACGTGACTAGCAATCACACCCAATAACCACCTGTGCCTGTAGGGTAGACAATTTTTTAGGGAAAACTTTGGCAGAGTCGGTTGGACCGACCTGTGAAGTTCTTAGCCGAAAGGAACGCCTGCTGTCCTAGTAGCTCAGTGAAGACGGTCGTGGGTGTGGTAGATTCGCACAAGTGTCCGTCAAAATATGGGGGGACTTCCCAGATGCTGAAAACCGGAAAGGGCGCCACCTAGCTTATAAACAAGGTTCTCCAAAGTCATGGACCGACGCTAGGGGAAGGTCCAAAATATTCATCCTGTATAAGTCAAACACTAATTTGACTCGCCAGAAAGGCGGGGTAAATTATTAGCAAACCCAAAAACCCACCAAAATAAAGGACACCCAAACAAGAAAAATAACAAGAGTATAATGAGTAATAATAGGTGATAAAACAGTACCAGGGTAACCCGTTAAAAGTACACCTAACAAAGTCGGCAAGGCATGTGCCATCGACATCAAAATGCGGTAAAGTAAATAAACATGAACGCAACAAAACGTTCCGACAAAAATCTGAATACACGTATACGGCACGGCATGTAGAAACCGCGCACGTTTGGACCCAACCGCGACGTTCACAAAACTAAAAGCTCAAAGTTAAACACGCTAAAGATGTAAATGAATTTGAATTGATAAAAAAATTACAAGTTGAAACTAAGTATAGCACGAAAATGAATAAATGAAAACTTCGAGGCAGTACAAAACAAACTAAATTACTCGGGTCGCAAATAACTTAGTAACAAAGCCGCGAGTAGTGGAAATCAGAGAGGCGGAAAGACATATTAAATTTAAAATTTAACCACGATACCAAGGGTCGAATGATTCCGCAGCTCCGTGGAGGACGCCTAAGCTGAACACTTGCAAGTACACCGCTGCCGGAGCGACGACGAAAGAGTGTTTCGGTGTACCAAGCCCCTGCTGGAGTTCCTGCACGTTTGGTAGCGCCAAGGACCAGAGCAGTTCGCAGTCGAAGAGATGGCCGAAAAGCGGGGTCTAAAGCGAATTTGTACGGTGGTAAAGCCGTGACTTCCGCGGGCAAGTCCGAGTAATGATCTCGTACTGCTAGCTGAATAAAAGAAAACGAAACGATAAACAAAAATTCGCGGTACAGAAAGCACGAATGCTGAGAAGAGAATTAAAAAGATAACTTACCTCACAACGGAGTTACGAGCGTCGACAAAAAAAGATTCCACGTGCCGGGGGGTTGAGAAATCAACAGTAACACATCCGCTGCAGCGATGGGGAGGAAACAAAACACCACCAAACAATCACCTGGGGTCACAGATCCTTATGCGAGCTTCTCTTACGTTAATTTCACATAAACCAAATGCAGGCTGACCCAAACAGGTGTGACTTCTCACGGCACAAAATGAAGAATGAATACGTGCGGACGAGCAAAGCGACCAACGCCCGAACCACGCCGGAAGTTAAAAAATCATCGAACATTCTGGAAGGCAGGCAAGCCAACTGTGATTCATATGAATTGACCAGAAACGCGACGAGGAAATTCGAACCATAAACTAATCGACGAGGAAAAGGGAGACGTAAAATTTAATAACGTATGCAAAACCAATCTCCGCGTCACGAGAAACTGGGTCTATGCGACAAATCGATCACATCGAAAAATCGATGGGAAAATCCTCTGTCGCCGCAGCAAGTTGGCAACACTACATAACCTCGCGTTGTCATCGTGCAACTGTAAACAAACCAAGCGACGCCAAGGTCCGGGGCCCCAAGAGATTTATCGCTGCGAGAAGAGCACCAGCGAGGGGCAGCGACCGTAAAGGCGACGCGCGGAAAACGACGACACCCAAGGTAAGCGGCCAAAACGCAGGTTTTTAAACGAATGCAACTCGTCCGCGAGGGTCCTGAAACGCGAAATTCAGAAAGAAAACGTAACAAACTCAGGTCGATTTGATTCCTGCGGGGTTCGATGCCGATGAATGTATGGAGCCTGAGTGGTCTCTCGACAATGGCTGCGTAGAAGGCTTGTGGATGCTTCCGACAATGGCTGTACTTGTTTGATTTAACAATGGCTCCACAGAAAGCTTGTGTGTGCTTCTGATAATGGCTGCATAGAAGGCTTTGGGTTGCTCCCGTCAGTGACTGCACGGGAGGCTTGTGTTTCAGAAACTGTTAGCGTTCTCGTTTATACGCCCTGTTCAGAAATTAGGGGACTCGGTAGTCGTAGCGCTGTTCCTTGCATGATTCTAAGAAGAAAATCTTAATACAAAAACTTCTCCTGTTTATATGCGAGGTCATCAAAGTTGAAAATATGAGGAATGAAAAATGCGTTTTCATTGCATTTAACCGACCAAAATTTCTTCAAATTATAATTATGTAGAAGTTTTTATTATCCTTGCAGTTTGTCCTCATTTTAAGCTGTTTTAACATATCTTCAATTGATTAAAACTAATAAATAAGTACAATAAAAGTAAGATAAAATACATTTTTGTATTAAGATTTTCTTCTTAGAATCATGCAAGGAACAGCGCTACGACCTCCAGGTCCACCAATTTCTGAACATCCTGTGTAGGGCTTTTTAGTAGCGAGAATGAAATAACTCTGTATCATTAGTTTAAGTGAGTGCGTAATTGAATCACAGATGATCAGAGCTGTGCCTCGTTCGTGTTTACTCCGAGGGTTGTTTTAGCGACCAAATTTGAGGATGCGAACCTATTTTAGGGCCAATCATGAGCGAATGCGGTTTCACTTTAATTCCTCAAGGAACGGCCTAAATTTTGTTTATTTGCGACGATCGTCATTGTTGCTTTGTTACGTAAATGTCAACGTAACGCTTTGCTCGTATTTGCCTATACCACAGTATACTTATCAATCAGTAGGGACAGCTCGTGTCGGCACCTTTTATGTTCATACTACCGTTTTCAGAGCCAAGATGGCCGTTACTGGCGGGCTTTCATTTTATTGCTACTAGATGTCACTGGTTGAAAAAATGGCACGGATAGAAATTATTGCAAGCAAATCATAGAATGCGACGTTGTTTTACACAACTTCAGACTTTCTACACAACATAAATTCATTATAATCTAACAAAGATGGTTTTCTGTTCATAGTACCTTCGCCATCGTCGAACATCGCCAAAATCTGCAGTCCATCATGGTACGGAGTGGAATTTGCGCCAGCGGCAAGACACCTCTGGTTTTCGTGAATCAGATGGTCAAAATCAACCAAGAAGTGTACCGACGTGACATACTCGAGGCCGTAGTACTTCCGTGGACCCAACAGCGCTTCGGCGATGCGGAATGGACGTTCCAGCAGGATTCTGCCACGGTTCACAAGGCGATAGCGAGTCAGGAGTGGTGCAGGACCCATTTTCCAGACTTCATCACGTCACAAGAATGGCCGCCTTACTCGCCTGATCTAAACTCAATGGATTATAGCGTGTGTTCGATTTTAGAGGTCAGGGCTTGTGCTAAGCGCCACAAAAGTTTGGAGTCGTGGAAGGAATCTCTGCTCCGGAAATGGGACCGAATATCCGTGGATGAGGTACGGCGCGAAGTCGAAAATTTCAAGAGACGTTTGCAGCTTTGTATCGAGGTTGAGGGCGGAAATTTCGATACCGGCTGATGAATATACTGTGCCTATACAATACTGCTTGACGTTGTCAATCTGACGTTTCTTGATGTCTGACATTTTGATATTTGTCAATTTGATATTTCTGACATTTGTCATTTTGATGTTTGTTTTTACCTGTCATCGTGACGTGCTTCGTTGGTCGCTAAGCAACGTAGTAGCTTCCACAAAACAACGAAGAGTGAAAAAGAGAAAAACATAAATCAACGTATTTGTATAAAACAGGGATAGAAAAACAGCAAGAGCCGATTGCTTCTCTCTATCTCTACGTATTCGGTTTTCTTTTCGGTAAGCATGAGAGAGTACGACTGAAGATACATAATACCGTTTTGGATCAGCGTAGAGAATAGAGAGGAAATTTCTTCTCTATGTACGTACATAATTCCTCTGCTGTTGGTCTATATCTCAAAACAAAAGGGCCGAATTGGTACAATTGTTTTTTCTGCTACACGCTCCGCAAAATGGTCGCTTAGGGGCCTATTCTCAGAACGAAAAACGTATCTTTAGCAACCTCAATCGTCATAGCAACACTTAGAATCCGCAGCGACCTAGTACTTAAAGCTGCCATGGCAACACTTTAGCGGATTTTTTTTGAGCAAGTTTCAATGAAATAAATCAAGTAACTAAGTATAAAATTCAACTCGTTGCTATGATTACCCGATCATTGCCATGTCTGATGAGAGGGACAATTTAGACTTGCTAATTATTCGAAATTCGAGTAATTGAACATTAATGTTTGTGATTTGGCGAGTGTGTACCAAAAAATATTGTATGTACCACATACGCAAAGTGGTTTTTAGGGGACTCTTCTCATTAATTACGATTCGTCCCCTAAAACCTTATTTTGCGTACTTGATACATAAACTACTAGAAGCCGATTGGAGAGTTTGTAAAGTATATCGAGAAAATCACCTATTTCATCCCGTAATACAATAAAAATTATCAAAGTTTTTTATTAAAGATTTTGACTTTGTAAATTCTCTAAGGCCCGGTATTTCAGTCATGAGTTAAATTTTGGATTAACTAAACTATAATCCAATCCAAATATCGATGAAAAACTTCGACGTATTTTGTTGAATTCGCATCTCTTTCTAGATTTAAGAATCCGATGTCTGTTGATTAAATTTTCTGAATAAATAAAATGAATTAAACCTTAACGTGTCACTGAAATAAAAAGTGAGCAAATAAAAATCAGATTAGAGTAGGCGGTGCAAAGAAAATGTATGTCTGTGATTAACTGAATTAATTAACCTAATACATTCATGAACTGTCAGATCAGCCTAACCCGCGTTAGTAACAGACATACTTTTTCTTTGCACCGCCGACTCTAATCTGATTTTTAGTTGCTCACAGGTTACGTTTAAACCAAAACTTAACCCTAAACCGAAAATTAACTAAAATTACTTGGTTTAAGCTGTGACTGAAATACCGGGCCTAAGTATATAAAACTACTATGTTGTAAGACAAGTAAAATATGCATACACTGGTAATTTTACTTGGCAAACAATCTTTTGTTACAAAAATAAAAATGTACTGTGTAATTACTCGTATATCCTTCGAAGTGGATGAAAATGTAGTATCTCGAAATTGAAATAGTTATTACGAAAGCACAAAACAAACAAAATCCTGTTCATATCAGCATATCAACTTCACGAAGCGAATGTTTAACTCGAACGTGGAATTTCCGTGAGACGCGTCGCATTTTTCTCCTCTCAGACGTCGGCGTCGCCGGTCTCTCTTTCCTCCGCAAAGACCTGTGACGCGAAATGAAGCCGAGTTATCGTCGTCCCTGAGTATTAATAACCCAGGAGAGTGATTTTCCAACGCCGTGTACATACATATCGGGACGTAAAGTATAGATGAATTCAGCATCAAGTCTTTGACAGGCGTGGGGTGGAAGATCAAAGAGGGAGAAAAAAAGCTAAGGGAATAACGTCGGCCGAAAAGGACGAGTGAGAAAGAGACACTGGGCAGCGCCTGCGCGCCCCTCGCACTTCCGTCCCTATTGATCACGAATACTACACTGTTAATCTTGAAAATAAGCCGCGAATGCCCCGTCTCCGTTCCGTTACACTATTCAAATTTGCTTGTCGGGCTATTCTAACCTTGCTCACGACTGTTTTGGGAATTCTCCTGCGAGTTAGTTGAGAAGTTTCATTTAATCTCTCGACATAAATGTCCGATGAATACGAACTGACAGAGAAAATTTTCTGAAGCACTATCATTTACAGTTAACATAGTTCACCTAAACTATTTTAGAATAGATCTATTTTGCAGTCACATAGTTTAAATCCATCCATCCAGCTTAGCGTCATGTCACGAGTCGACGTCTTATTAAAAAATCGCAATAAGACTTGTTCCCTTGAGGTTGATTCTCAAAGGACTTTACTTCTACCCCATTGTGTCCGCTTATCATCACCGAGATTCATTCTGTTCTTCGTAGAATAACAGTACGATTCCAATAATGGCTTATTTATAGATTGATATTGCTGCGCTGTAACTTAATTCATTCCAAATTTAGTTTCACACATGTTGCTGTGTAAAGGTGGTTTGACTTTTTTGTTAAACATTAATTGTTATTAAGAATTCTAAATGGAAAGGAATTTGTGCTTTATTATCTTTTTTATTTGTTGAAAATCTGGTTTGAACTCTTTTTCCCGAGGGCTTGGGTCCTTTCCTTTTTGTGTTTTAAATTTTTAAGACCATTTATTTGTGCTTAAACGTCAAAATAATTTCTCGTGTTTGCACAATTAGAAATTACTCGCTCCTTTGTTTAACACAAACCAATATCTTCTTTATGAGAAAGATAAGCTCGTTTGCACGTTTGCTTTCTCGTTGATTTAAGTTTTTATTTTATGTGGGACTAATTCTGCTTTGTTTAAGTAACCACAAACTGACGAGCTTGAGCTCAGCCAGGCTTGATTACTCGGGTTTAATATTTTTTATTTTGAAATTATTTTAAAAATAAATGCCCTTCTTAATTAAATAAAATCCTTCTTTCCTGCTTTCTGTGAAATCGCTGTATCACCTCACAGAACTCCACCCAGGCTGCCTCTAGAAGTACTTCCTCAACCCACCGAATTTCCTAGTCTGCCACATGAAGTTGTACTTCACTTTGTATTGCCAATTTATTTGTTTATATTTCAATAACCTAGTTACATATTTATTTATATACAATGAGATTCTTTTACGTTCAAGACGTAACCTTTTTTTATTTTGAATTAATATAATCTATGAACATTTTTAGTTCCTTTGCACGTTCGTAGATAATTACTTATGCATACAAATGAATCGAAATAAACGCTGCTCAAATTAAAATTCTTTATTAACAATTCCTTTACTTGCAAGAGTAGTGACAATTTGTTTGTTTAGTTGAATTTGATATAAATTAGTTTCTTATAATGACCATTAGTTTAAATACGCATTTCAAAAAGCAATAGATAACAAATATGTTTGTGCTAGTTATCATCTAGATTCTAAATTATTCGGATCATTTATCAAAATTTATATCATTATTTACAATCAAATTAATAATCTGTTCAATTTCTTACGGTTACTATACACCAAAGGAATGTTTACGAACACTTAACCTGCGTAATTTAATTTATTCGCGATCTTTAATAATAATAATAATAATAATCATTTATTTGCATATAAAACATACAGTTTTTTGCATCGTCAGGTAACATATATCACATTAAAAAGTATTTGGTGTACAGGTATCACATTTGATGGTAAAAAATATTTACATAGTTTATGATTTAGTAGCTAGTTGCGTTTGTCATAACATTACAAATATATTAAGTACAAAAGCAATTTAACAAGTATCACATTAGATGATAAATATTTCCATAATTTATGATTAAGTAGCTACTTGAGTTTGCCCTCACATTACAAAATATATTTGGTATAAACGAATGTACAGGTAGCAAATGATGATAAAAAATTATGTTTATAATTTAGTGGGTAAAATGAATTTTCTACTATTAGACAGCCAAAATTATATTTGTATCTAAAAATTCACCAATATTGTATGGACACATATCAATAATAACGTTTTTAATAGCGTATTTAAATTTATTACATGGTAATTTTTTAATGTTGTAAGGGAGATGGTTGTAACATTTTATTGCTGAGTTTATAAAGCATTTATGTGTTAATGTAAGTCTGTGTTTGGGCAGTAATAATTGTTCTTTACCTCTTGTGTCAAAGTTATGATTATTATTAAGTTTGTTAAAGGAGTTCTCATTTTCACGAATATAAAGTAAGCATTGATAGATAAATAATCCCGGTACTTTACAGGATTCCAAATAATTACAATTTGTTATAATTCTGATCGCTTTTTTTGTATTATGAATATTTTTTCCCATTGAGTTGAGTTTCCCCAAAAAAGGATACTGTAGTTGATTAAACTTTGGAACAAACCGATATATGCTTGTCGTCTAATTTGAATAGGTGTTATTAGAGAAATACGTCGCAGTAAAAATATTACACTGGACAATTTCTTACTTAATACAAAAATATGTTCTTTAAAAGTAAGTTTGGAGTCAAGAATTATACCAAGAAATTTAACTGTGGGTTTATCATTAACATTGCAATGTTTAACGAAAAATTATACTGTTGAGTTTTTTTAAGATTTAAGCATAAATTATTGGCTGAAAACCAGTCATTTGTCATTTCCAGCGAAATACTGAAGTTATTGTCTGTTTGATTTTTTGGTTCATTAATTAAAGTTGTATCATCGGCAAACTGTATAACTTTTTTATCAGAGATAACTTTAGAAAAATCATTGACGTATATTATGAACAAGAGAGGGCCAAGAACGGAACCTTGTGGTATACCTGCAGCCACATCTAAAATCTGTGATTGGTTGGTGTCATGTTCAACAATTTGTTTGCGATTTGAGAGATATGAACAGAGAAAATCATGGGCGACACCTCGTATTCCATAGTATTGTAACTTATTCACTAGGGTTTCATGCTTAACACAGTCGAAAGCCTTTGAGAGATCACAGAAGACAGTAGGGAGATCATCTCCCCCCTCAAAGGCTTCAACTATCGTCAGGAATAGGTTAGTTACAGCCTGTTTAGTAGATATTTTTTTGCGAAAACCAAATTGGCTAGGTTTAGAAATCGTCGGAATAATAGATAATGGACGGTAGTTATTTAGATCATTTGTATCGCCTTTTTTATGAAGAGGTATAACTCTGGAAATTTTTAATGCAGTAGGGTAAACTCCCGTTTGAAATATTTTATTTAGAATTATTTTAAGAGGACTTATTAGGCCCGGAGCCAATGCTTTAAGTAATTTATTACTAATATGATAAATATCCCTTGAAGTACTGTTAGATATAGAATTGATAATTGAAGTGAGTTCTTTTTCATCAACCGCGTCAATAAAAAAAGTTTTATTACAATGAATATTATTTTCTGTTAACTTGATGGGATCCAGGTTATTAATTTGGAGAGTTTCCTCCAAAGTCTTCCAAACCGAACTAAAATATTTATTAAATTCGTCAGGTGTGATTTGGCAATCGGTGGTACCTTTAGGTGAACATTTTTCTTGATTAATTAGTTTCCAGATAGATTTAGCACATTAATGTTTAATGTCGCTTGATACGTTCAAGTCCGTGTATTTTGTTAAACTGACCCCAATTTAACGTTGCTTGTATTTATAAGCTGTGCTAAGAAAATTTGAAACGCGTCATACAATAGCAAGAATGGAAAAACAATTTTTGTGAAAACGCCAATTTAAGTCTAATGTAAAAATAACTGTTTAACCTTTTGCCCTACACACTCGTGTCTGGTCTTAAATGAATCCCTATGTCATTCTGATTTTAGCACGTTTGTGTCCGCGTATATACAAGTAACTTTTTCTATTTAAAGTTGTCCGATGAAAATTGTATCACGAAATCTTTTAACCGGACACTAAATAGCGCACAAACACTTAACGTTTCGCCGTCGTTCGACAGCTTCGTCAGAAGTGAAAAATATTTATAATTGGGCCACCTGTATCCTAGCGAATACATCGACTTACATTTGTATTTGCAGTCGTATAAATACATAGAAATGTTCACTGTTCTGGCCCGTTGGAACAAAAATTATTCTTCGTCTTGGCCACTTATTTCTTTTTATGTGTGCATGGTTAATATTATACGATTTATATATATAGTTTTTTTTTTTATTATAAAACAGAAATGGTTTATAACTAAAACATTATTCTATCGAAAAAAAAAACTGGAATGATTGAATCAAAATAATTATATTTTCTCGCATTTATCAGTACGACAATAGGCACTAATTCTACTATAACCGAGATGTGTCAATTGCAACTAAATGTAAAAAATGTTTTATTAGGAAGGCTCCACACGTGCCTCACTTTGCAGACAACAGGATTAGACAGGAATAGACCAATCCGACAGAATACAAATGGCCAAGTACCTAATTTATACGTACGAATGGGCTGCCTGCATCCAAGTGGATACAATATTTTTTTTTTAGGAAAAAATACATACCTATATTTCTTAAAAAAGTAATGAAAATAATTAAATTAGATGCTTTTAAACAGAGTAAGCTTTTTTTATAAAATGGCACAAATGAACAAATGAACCACTTTTTATTAACATGGTGGCGCTTAACGTGTTAGTTGTCAAACAAATGAAACCGTACATGTCATTAAATCGGCCAAATTGGACTTGCTTCTGGTTTAAGAAGTTTGCCTTCGGAGGCGTCTTCAAAGAACTGCAAAACCTGCACGATTGTGTACATCGGAACTGCTTTCAGACTGGTGTGTGTGTCAGTCTGGTGATGACGATTCCATCTTTTAAAATCGTTTCACTCATGTTTATTTTTATTAACAAAAATTTGTGTTTTAGTTACAGTAACGTTTGTGTCGAAATACCTTGGGATCATAAGTTTCCTTCAATATGCAAAATTTAATTGATGTGTGACAAATCCCGAACTAAATCATCATTAATACATCAAAATCATAAGTACAAAAGTGTTCTTTTATAACAGCTTTCAAAATTAAAATAACAAAGCAATAAGTTTTACTATGCCCGACAAAAAATCTTGGACATATAATATGTTCTACTGTAAATACGAGAATTAAGTATTGTTAAAAAAATCGTCGGTTTGTTTATTTCTGTGTCTTTTTACTTTACCATAGAACAGTATCTATACAGCAACATGAATTGTTTAAAGCTGCATTCAAACTAATAAAATAACTCAAAAATGCATGTGTAGAGCTGTCCCAAATTTTTTTGGCGGGCTTAGTACCTACATGCGGAATCATATTTCGTGAAACCTATATTTTTTTATAGGTTTAAAAAGCATATGACTTTTAATTGATCGTAACATATAGGAACTAGTTATTTCGACGTCATTAGGTTTTTTATGTTATTTTCTCCTTCCGTTATGACGAAGCATTCTAGTGATCAGAATATTACTAGAATTTGTAACGCGCTAAATGCAATCTCCCGAATTATAATCAATGTTACCAATTTAAGGAATTTTCCTTATATGAGGGAGTTTTACAACTGAAAGTAGGCTTATGTCAAATGCAAATTTTACGAAGTCACGTTGTAACTTAAACTATATTATAGGGGTTGCAAATATTGAATTTTTAAGGTAAGGCCATAAAAAATAATCACATGGTGTTAAATCGCACGACCTCGGAGGAAACGGTGTTGGAGTGTTGTGACTTATAATTCGGTCATCATAAAACTCGTGAAGCATGGCCAATGTTTCTGCTGTACAGTGGGGTGTTGCACCATCTTGTTGAATGTAACCCCCTTCTAATTCATCATCGTGAACGTTCTCCAAAAATTCACTTACAATTTCATTTCGTCGCTATTTTGCTGCATTAAGCCTGCCTAAAAATTAACATGCGAATATAAGTTTAAAGATTATTTTTATGATTTATTTATTTATAAACATCTTCAAAGAAAATTGGTCCAATTAATCGTCTGCCGCTTATAGCTGCACATAAACCAATTTTTTCAGGATGCAATGGACGTTCAACAAACATATGAGGATTATCTGAATTCCAAGATCTAATATTCTGCGAATTTACATATCCAGACGAGTATAACCACGATTCATCAGTAAAGAAAGTCATTCGTAGGGTATTGTCGTCATTATTTAAAGTGTTTAAAAACCATTGACAAAATTCTAACCTCTGCGGTATATCAATCTTTCAATTCGTGAAGTGCTGTTAGTCGATAAGGATATAAATGTAAATCCTTCCTTAATATTGCATGAGACGTTAAAACTGAAACTTCCATTTGTTGGGCTAATTATCGAACAGTTGATTTTGGGTTATTTGGTATGATTTCTCGTCCATCATCGATTACCTATTGGCTTCATTTAAGAGGGCGACCAGAACCTTTCTTTCTTAAGACACCTCCAGTTTCACGAAATAGCGTAACACATCGATCCAGCGTAACATTAAAATGGTTGCAGTCAATAATCAACTCCGAAAATTCAGTTCTGAACTCTTCTAAACAATCTGGTCTAGAGTATACCCAATTGCCGTCGATTTTACGTCCATTTCGAAAATACGACTCTAACATAAACACTCTATGTTCACTAGTAAACATTTCTCGGCAGTCTGGTTCCCAAAAGAACTGTTTTTTTAATGGACTTAAAGCAACAACACAAATAACGGAATAGAATACCTCGAAAATATAAACAAAACCTTTGACAGTAAACACTGTTGATAGTTCGCAGTTATTCAATATACGTACTAAGCTACGACAGGCCGGTATAAAATAAGAGCAAGTGCCAAGCCATCTCGATAACGGATTTTATTGAACGCACTTTATTTTATAACGCGTGATCAATATCTTTTCTAATCAAGTGACCTATGGAAAAAAATTATATCCTTGTTTAGTTAATTATTTCAAATGCCATTTGAATTATTTTTATTGCATTCCTATCGTTTTGTATAGGAATGCAATATAAATATGTAATTCAAATGGCATTTGAAATAATGAACTAATCAAAGACACATGATTTTATTTCCATAGGTCACTTGATTAGAAAAGATATTGATCACCTGTTATTAGTGTAACTGGTTAATCTTTTTTGAGCAGATACTATAAAGTTTCTGGCTTAATTACGCTTACAGTAAGCACCAAAACGGTATTACTATGAAAAGAACTTCTTGTGCTGCATTATATGTACGGTCAATTATTAAATATGTTAATTGGTGTTTATGTTGACGTTTCCAGTCTAAACGTTTCTCTTCCGGTTGTTTCAATACTTCTATGACGTCGAAATTTTCAAAAAGATGGAGTGACAATGATCTGTTTAACGCAAACAAAAAAGAACGAAGTAGGCAAAGTAAATAAGCTTTAGCTAAAGCTTCTTTGGCAAATGGCATTTAGCTTCAGCTACTAAATGCCATTTGTGTTTTTAGAAATTCGTTAACAAAAGCTTCTTAAAAACTATAAATTATATAATACGATGATGTATTCACTCGAAAACAAAAAAAAGTAATTACATGTCATTTTTTTTATTATATGCCGATCGATCGATTGATAAGTTTAAGATCTTTTATATAGCTATCTCCTTTTGCTTTTCACAGTCGAGTCCACGTTGTATTATTTGCTATGATTGTTCATATCGATACACTAAAGAAAAAATTACGTTAAAGTTGCAGGCTAGCTCGGTTTATTTTTGAACGTTCAATTTTATAAATAAATTGCATTTTTATAGGTTTAATGTTCGTATTATATTTTTTTAATTTTTGTTTAGAATTGTAAAATTTTTCATTTTTTTTACATACAAACTAGTCGAAGAAATAAATTTATTTATGTATTTATGCAGTTTTGTTTAAAAAAAAAACATTCGGGGCCAGTTATGCAATGCCAATTTAAATTTAAGCTGAAGCTTAAACCCTTAACGACGATTATCTCAACAATTGTTGTTGAGGGTTTAAGCTTTGGCTTAAAGTTAAGCTTGAATTGTGCAACTGGGCCTTAATCGTATAAAAACGTGACTATTGGTTTTGCTGACATGAAGGGAATTTTCGTTTCAGTGAGTTGGCAACACTGACTTTAATGATAATAGTAATATTTTATTTATCTACTTGATTACTACAATTATTGTTTGTGCGTTGGATTGCGCTGTCGCGTCGTGCGGTTAAATCTTTAAGTACATTTTGGAGCAAACGCATCCGCTGCAAATTTTGTACATAACTCAGTACTTATACAAAATCAAGGTCTAATTGGTAAACCTATTTTGTTGAGAAATCCTTCTATGATGATTCAAAAATCACGAACCTTTTATTACGTGTGTAAATTTTACAATAGTATATTGTAGACCAAGGCGGTAAAGTGCTTGTTTTCCAGGTCGAGAGAAGATATGGACAGGCGAGGCAAAGCCGAGCCTGGCCACACTTCTCGAGACCTCGATAACTGCTTTACCGCCATGGTTTACACATTATTTTTTTTTCCTACACAACATTATAATTAATTTTGTTAATATCACACAAACGTTCTTTTTCTCGAAGTAAAGATATTAAAATTGAGTTACTCTTAAAATTATTATAGATGTTTTAAAATTGTAATGGGTTATCCATGATATTAGTGACTAGTAAAATAAATGGTTTGAAAGTGTGTGCCTTAAGTCACTAAAACGCTGTCGAAATCAGTGTGGAAAATACAATTTATTTGTTCTCAAAAGTGTCTACAATGACATGTTTCGGTCTGATCCCAGACCGAAACATGTCATCGTAGACATTTAAGAACAAATAAATTGTATTTTCACACTGATTTCGACAGCGTTTTAGTGACTTAAGGCACTTCGGGGGCATGGGTTCGAATCCCACCTCTGCTGAGTTGGTTTTTTTTCTTGATAATTTTAATCCTTTTTAAAACCAAATACCAGTAGAATTAAATAAAAAAACGTACGTTTGTTAATTTTTTGATGTCGATGAGAATGCATTCCAGAAATTATTGTCGTGCCACCTAGTGGTAAAGCCTCGTAAATTATTTTCTCGGCTAGGCATTTATGTTCATTTTGCCGGGCTAGCCGTGGAAACGTTTGCTTTCTCCTCTCTGATGAGCCGGTAAAATTGAATTTTCTACTAGTGTAGGAAAAAAAAACAATTTTATTTTTCATTGTAAGTTACCTCGCAGTATCCTTAAATATACAAATTCTTGTTTGTATCTAAACATTGGAAAACGTAATGCAGGCAAAAACATATCGTAGGGAAAATGTGAAAAATACACACCTTAAATACTTATTATTTTTTGCTTCCTGCTAAGTCTCCAACTCTTTTGCCTTGATTTGATTTTCTAAATCGAAAGATTAGAATAAACATAATCTTGACAAACGGATCACCGATTTTTTTGACTTAACGCGCAACAGTTCCTTTACGCTGTAGTAGTAGTGTTAAGGCCGACGCAAACTATGCCGGGGCGGGCAGCAGCGCATCGCGCTGCAAAAGTGCACATGTAATCGTTTTCATACATTTTACATGGGCTATCGCATATAGCTGACGGGGCGGAACGGGTCACATCGGGGCTCAAAGTATGTATGAAATGTTTGAAAACGATTAAATGCGCATTTTTACAGTGCGATGCGATGGCACAGTTTGCGCTGGCCTATATATTGATATTTAAACCACGCTTACTCTGAAGCATTTGATATTCATAGCTTATATGGTACTTACTGAAAAGGCGAATCAAGAATCCTGCTGGACTCTTGACTCGCCTTTTCACTATTTGTTTTTTTGCTGTTAGACTGGAAAAGGCCTGGTTTATTCACTTTTAATTAAGTTTAATCTTCAGTTTATTCCCATAGTAACAATCGTTACTATGGCAATAAATCGGAAGATAAAGTAAATTGAAAGTGAATAAACTGGGCCTAAGTATGTTGTGTGTGAAGTAATGGGAACTAAGAAAAATACATACAAAGTCCTTGTCCCATAGGTAAAGCTCGGATTTTTAGGCAACTGCCTAAAATTTTAAAACATAGGCAATTAAGTTTTAAACATTTAGATTACAATTTTAATTAGAATGAGATGTATATTTTTTCGTGCCTATTTTTACATTGTTTTAAGTATTTGCCTAGCTTTATAGCTTAACCGCCTACAAATTTTTTTGTTGTCTATCTTATGCCTAAGATGGACAATTATTGTATAACTAATTTTTATGAATAGTTTTCTTCTTGTGTGGAAATACGTATTTGCTTGCCAAAACATTTTAAAGACACCGTACGTGTTCAGCTAAACTCAACGCTGCAACGTTTTTGTAAACGGCCGAAAATTGAAATTCAAAATTTTTAAATTTAAAGAAAATTACTTCAGGATTATTCACGAAAGAATTTCACGCTTTAATTGTTAGTATAAACAATCTTAGGCGATAAGATGCTCAAGCGACAAACTTTAGCCAAAATACTGACTCTTCTTACGATAAGTGGCCATTACGACACGTTACCATAAATAAGCTACGCGATGAAGACACTGAGCGAGTGAGAACTTCACCCGCGCAAGGTGGCGAAGCCGGTATGCAATCCCTTGAGGATAGGCAACTGAAGTCACTCCAGTGAGTTAAGTGAGTGGGACTAAAAGGGAGAGTCGCAGAGTTGTCGCTACCTCGCAGCCGCAAATTATAGAAAGGACTCGGGCTTCGAAAATGTAAACAATACGGTTCCGCAGGAAGAGAAAATTCAAAAAATTAATTGATGTTCACCGAATTATTTTCGCGAACGGTTGCGTTTCAATTTTCACATTCACGTTCATCAATTTTTATAAAATGTTCGTACGAAAAGAAGACCCTACGCCTAGAGCCCCATAGAAAATTACAAAAGCCCTAAAAGAGAAAGCAGAGGTCCTCTGTTACTGAGTCCTCGAACTATCCTATCAGGAACCATCTTAGGTGGGTACTGTCTGGATTTTTTGACTTAAACGCCGATTTATGACCCCTATTTGAGGAGTGTTTTTACAATACATTCCTTTCGGCGAATATGTGTTTGATTCACTTGTACAGTTCCATAAGCCTCTAAATAATTTATAAAACGACGAAAGAGGAGAAATTGTTAAACGCCTATTTTTTAGGCTGCCTGAAAGTGCGCCTATTTCTTAGATATTAACTGCCTATTTGCCTGCCTAATTCAGTCTTTTTTAGTGCCTCTAATGATATCATCGTAAAGGGCTCAGAAGGTGCATATAAAATGTATTAATTTTGTTCTGATCCCTACAATAACTTCAGAAAAAAATAAAAAAGAAAATTACGTTTTTCGGGTTTTTTGAAATATTTCACAAACTACAAATCGTAGAAGACTTTTCTAAACGGATTATTGTTGAGGACCAAAATATGCAACCTTGCCCTTATTTAACCGACTTCGTATCTCTTACTGTTGGTGAGCCTTCAATTTGTATTTAGTTTGGAAATAATGAAAGAAAAAATTCTGAAATTAAGGGTATTTGCCGTCAAAGTACTTGAGGAACGAATGTTGTCAACATTTGGAAATTTGATATGTTGTTATCGGTAGAATTTTATAATTTGCATGAAATGGATGCCTTAACATAAGTATTCAAGGCTAAAACGAATGCTACAAAACATCTAGAAATGACAGTAGTAATGTCTCAGCTAGGGCAGCCTTGAAAGTACTCCAAATCCTCGAAGATATACTTAAAGAAATTGTCTCTGACAAAAAGAAACATAATTGTTGGTTATTATGACCAACAAAATGAAACAATACTTTATATCACAGGCAAATGAAAATCTTTAAACTTTACAGTTCACGTAAATGACAAAACCTAATTTGCCCATTGTAGCTGCATCTCGTTAGATAAGGATAAAAATCTGTATTTAATTAGAAGAACTTTAGTTAAGTTATGTAAGTACATGTTAATGAGTAAGTTTTTAATCTAGGATGAATACGATGCGAGTTTATGTAACGCTATCCCTTTATGAAACGATTTAAAATCATAAAATTTCACCTTGTCTAAAAAGATTCTTTCCGCAATCCTTCTCTGCGATCTAGTAAAGTGAGGAGAGTGTATGTAAGTGCTCCGCTGAGATTATTGTGAGATGAGATATTTTAGTAAATCCATTATCTTGTATGTGCTGTGAGTAAATTTTTGCGATTTTAAAGATCGAGGAAGAGACATTATGTTCTTCATCGCCTAAAATTTGTCTATCGTTGAGTCATTATCAAGTTAATGATATCTTTTCTATAAAAACGAATATGCCTGTGATCAGGACTAAATAATTGACAGTTGATAGCACTCTATCGGAGTCAAGATCTCTAATTTTATGTAGCCGATTTCGAATAAGGTAAATGATGATGCCACTGCATCTCTTTTGTGGTGTGTTGATTTGTGTGGTGTGTTTACTTTTTATCAGTTGGCTATGAGTAAAGCCCGGATTTTTAGTAAATGACGTCTAAGAATTAATGATCAACCATAAAATTTTCAATCTGTAATTTACTAAGACACTGAGAAACATTCAAAATCTCGTTCCACTAATTTCTTTGAGCAGTGTACATAGTGTTTTGTGAAAGATCTAGACTACAACCTATTTTATTCCAACAAAAATCAGTTGATACTTTCTTGACGTCGTAAGATTAAGGAGTAAAGTGGCATCCTTAAATGACAGGATTTACGCGTCGGAGATCATAAAAACTGAACTGCTCATTAACGCAGAGATCATTAAAAAATTACGAAAGTCTCTCATACATAATTCAACCCGGTGAGCATAAAAGATAATCGAATCCGCTTAATAAAACCGTAATTCTCATTCTTTGACCCGAGCTAACGACATTGCCAACGCAAACTTACGGGTAACGGTTAACTCTTTGTTGCTCTTTCGAAGCCCCCGGCTTCTCGCTAATTCCGAAAGAGCCGGCCGGAATAAAAGGTAAACACGAAGGCGTAACACAATTAGGGGGAGTTTTGTTTTTCTTGCGTAAAAACTGCCGTGGTTGCTGTTGCGCTTTTAGTGCAGTGGCCCCGAAAGTTAAAAGCAGAAGCTTCAAACAACTAAAAAATATAGGACAAGTGCGTCAGAGTTAGATTAAATATAGCCGGTCTGATATTTTATTAATGAACGTACGATTGATTAAAACTTTCTAATGAAGTTTGTGTTTTCCAGGCCTGACAGATTATGCATACTCATCATGTGATAGCACTTCGCCTCTCCTGGTAATGGACAATTTTAATAGTTTGAGTAACTACTGACATCGTATTACCATGTTTATTAACATGGAGCGTGAGCCAATTTAAATATTTCTAGGTCAATATTTTTTTATTTCCATTAGTATTAGAAATTCAAATACACAACGGAGAACTTCTTACTAAAAGAAAAGCGAATAAGTCAAGGATAAAGATTCCTTAGAGAAAAAAAAAAACTATTGTTATGCATCATTCACGAAATAATCAATGTTAGGGCGACAAAAATTTGTCAAATAAGCATACGACCGATCGATGGTCACTATGATACAGGCTGTATAGAATTTGAAGAACAGTTCGAAATTATCTAGACTTTTTTTCAACAATTGTATTTCCTTTGAATGTTAAATATTAAAGGCTCATTTTCACGAAAGTGGGTGTGTTAGTTCTGGCGATTTAAGTATCTACCTACACAGAAAGCGTGAAAGTGACTGTCAAGTTATTTACACGGTGATAGTTTATGTGATAGTTGCTTTCATGACAGCAACTATCACTTAAACTATCATCGTGAAAATGAGCCTTAAATGTTGCAATTAAAAAAAAAAAACAAGATCTGCATTTTCTTTTGTCCCGACAAGTTTTTTTCAATAATTCCAGATCATTATTAAAATTAGTATCTGACGTAAATAAATTAGTATAATGGCCATTTTACACTATGACATTTTTAATCTAAAATTGGTACAAAGTGAGTGAGAAGTACCAATTCAACCAATCAGAATTCACTGTGGTAGCTTATCTCTCTCACTTTGTACCAAAAAATGTTATAATGTAAAACAGCCTTTAGTAACTGTACATTTATTCCTATTTCTCGTGCGATTATATCATTCTGAATACACGTCATCCCATATAATTGCCACGTTTATTTGTCCAACATATTGTTATAATAACATTTCCTGTTCCTTTCAAACTCCGGCGCTAAAAGCCAGCCGTAAAACCGAAACGACTTCACCAATAATAAATGAATGGAGAGTAATTATTACGCTATCGCCGGAAAACAATGCCGGTTTATTTTCGATTTATTTATGCAGGAAATCGATAAATAAGTTTATATCTCGGCCAGCGGCTTTATTTTTACGGCATCGTTCCCGCGTGCGTAAGTGTGACGCCTTCCTCTGGCCGTAATTTTCGGCGTTTTTAATAATTTACGACGAATTTATTTTCGGATTAACGCGCGCATCGCATTTTTGGTTATTTATAATAATTTTTTTGAAGCCGTCCAAATATTAATCTCCAAATATATAGAAAAGAAAAATGTTAACAAGAAGTAATTTGCTGAGAAAACATCCATCGTTACCGCATATTTTTTTTGTACTTTTGTACATTTTTTTTTCAGTATTATTAAAATGTGGTAACGCGTATACATAAATTTAAGTAATCAAAACCCTCACCATTTCCTTTGGCTACCGGGTACTGTTCGCTACCATCACCTCCCATTGACAGGATGCGTTTATGTAACAATAACATGTGTTTACAATCATTTGCAAGAGACAACAGTTATTTACTCACCGGGGACCCCAGTCCCCTGGCCCCAACGGTCTGCACCTGTTCAACCCCTTGGTCAATTCACAGCTCAATCTGTACCTCCATCATTGCTCCTGATAATGTCCAACCTTGGGCCTTCAGTATCATATCTGTTGCTCTTTCATAAACTGTTGCTGTGAAATGTTATTTCCAGAAACACAAACCACATGTAGCACAGATAGCCTCAATGACATGCAAACATACTCGACCCTACGTCTTTATCATATCCGATCCGTGGATTCTCTACCACCAATCCACTCTTCCGCCAAAGTGACTCACACGACGTCCTTACCATGGACGCCCCTTTACACCCGGCACGTAGGGGTGGTAATAATTTAATAACCTTAGGGCTCCCAATCCGCTGCATCGGGTCCCTAAGGGGTCACCATGGGACCGTGAACAGTACGTCGTTCACTCTCGGTAGCGCTTTTCAGCTTGTGACGTTACAAACCCTACGTCACCGTGGTCACCCTAATCGACCTACTGGCCAACGGTCAGGTGATGCAGCACCTGCCAACCGAGCCTCACCTGGGGAAATCACTTCATTCATATACCATGCAGGAAATACTTTAAGCTAATTCTCTACATATCATGCATTAGCTACAATTAATAACTTATCTCTAGGTACCGCCTTCCTGCTTCTACCAGCGTAGCGCACAATAGTTTCCGAACACACCCTGTATACGCACGCCAGTAATATAATACACGCGTACTATACAATTAACGCGAGTTGCAAGCGCAAGTTACAAGTTGCAAGTTAGCCAACTATGCGCACGTATTAATTAATTATTATCCGCACCTTTCTATTGTACTAATTAATACCGCAAGCTCTTATTAATGTGCCTATCGTTTTCGTATCGTAAACTCGACTGTCCCGATTTCCAAAGCAAACCTTTGCTGCCCGAAACTGTTTATTGTTTATATAATCTCAAGAGGACGCAGCGTATAGTCGTCCAAGTTTTCTATCGGTTTTATGATCTTCCTCTAAAAAACAACTTCAAAGAGATGGGCCTGCGGTCTCCTTTCTGTCGCTTTTTTTGGCAGGGCAATAAAACCGCTACCAAACTGGGACGACTATACCACCGGGACCGTAAACAAAACTCGATGCACTGCAGGCAAACGTTTATAATTCTTTAATTCGCATTATATTTTTTTTTCCTAAAAATGAATATTTAACAGAGCAAATGTTGTACAAATTTGTTTACTATTGGTCTGTTCCAACAAACACTAATTCGAAACCGTCAGAATCAGTTGCACAACTTTGGTGAATGTATGTATTTGACGGTTTCGAAACAGTCAGTAACTGCTACTGGAACGGGCCTTATAACATAACACAAGAATCTGTGATTATTTATTTTTACTAAAGCAATGTCGCTTTTGGGTGATCTATTTCTTCACTTATTATTTGCCGTGTTGGTACCCAATCCATTCATGATAAACAATCCTTTGAGAAACGAAAAATGTGATAAACATTCGACTTATATATATTCGGTTTTTTTCCTATAGGCGTTTGATTTTAAGATCGCAGCGCTACCGTGGATAAATCTGAACCTCTGTAAGCTACACGGAATTTTTGTAATGCACGTGTTTAAGTGCGTACTAATACAAATACATAAGTTGATTTAATGTAAATGTGACATATAACACAATCCTGATACATCATACATTCAGGATCGACGCCAAAACACGATTTGTTGTGTAGCATACAAGGGTTTGTTTAGTTGACACCAGGTGGCGAACGCTTAGCTGCAAACTCCAATAATACCTGTCAAATGTTTCTGACGTTGGCACCCATTATCTGAATATTATAAAATTTCAAAAATGTCTGTTCTACATTTAGTGACAAAAGCAGTTTTCCAAGAGAAACACTAGAATTTTGTCACTGATAGGTATTATAAAAAAAAATAGTATCTTATAATACAAGTACATAAGAAAGCATTTAAAGCACGCGCAAGTGCAAAATTAGAAAGACATTAAAATTTAAATTCATTTTGTAAAGTTGCCTGTGGATCGCATTTTTAATCGATAGATAACATGGAGATGGTATACAGGGATTTTTTCTTTTTTGTACACATACCCCCTATGTATACTTAAAAAAAACGAGTCAACGCGTTGTGTCATTTTTGGTAAGAATAGTAAGCTGTGAAAAATCAAGTTATTGATGTCACATCAGTAGCAATTAATTTTTAATTTTTTGAATCAAAACTTGTTCTTTAAACCAATATGTACAGTAAAGACGGAAAAAAGGAATGAAGGACCTGCAGCAACAAGAAGCGGTTAGCTCCATTTTTGGGTATGTTTGTGTTAAGTCCATTTTCCTGTTAAAAATATTTTTTGTTTGGTGCAAGATTTCCTAAAAGTGCGACAAATGCAGCTAACCTCTACTTACTACATGTCTTTGTTTTGTCATTAAGGTTGCCTTTCTAAGGTCAAAAAGACGTCATTTAGATGAATTCAGAAAATACGGCACTGGAGAAACCGTTTGTGGTTCGGTGATTAGGACACTGGCAAAATATTAGATACCTTGTAGATATAGATGATACTAGATGGTATTTAAAGTCTTTTTTACTTGTCGTAAACTAGAGATTTTTATCTTAAAAAGTCTTGATGAATAAGATGCAAACTTATTTGAATATTAAAATTTTTAATGACGATTTTAACAAAATATTATTAACTCTAACACAAATACAAATTAGAATAGGAATTATTATAACAAATGTTCAAAATGTCCACCTTCTACCTGCAAACAGTAAGCTAAGCGATCTTGAAAAGCACGCACAGCATTTCTGAAAAAGTCAGGGTTCAACTCATTGCATTTTCTACTTATCCTTTCTTTTAAGTCGTTTAAATTTTGCATTTGAATATTGTTGTAAATTTTTGACTTCAGATAGCCCCAGAGAACGAAATCGTTAGGCAATAAGTCTGCAGAACGCGGTGCCCAGGGTATCTGGCCGTACCTTCCTGTCCATCGTTCTGGAAATCTAACGTTTAGAAAGTTTCTAACAGCATTTATGGAATGTGGAGGGGCTCCGTCCATTTGAAACCATGGCTCATCGATGGCCAAATTAAGAGCTCTAAAAATTTGTTTGAAGTAAGGTTCCCATCGATAAAATATGGACCGATAAGCCTAGTATTAACTATTCCTATCCATACATTGACTTTTTACCGATATTGAGTGCGATTTAAATTTTGAACGTGCTGGTTTGTACGAGACCAATATCTAAGGAAAAAGAATGAAGGAGGTTGGCAGAATGAAACGGATAAATGAGAAATTATGTTACACCGAAAATTTTGAGAATTGACTTCTCCATTTAATGTAAAAGTTGCTTCATCAGTAAAAATAATCTTTTCTAAAATTTCTTCATGTTCATTTAACAAATTAAACATATTTTCACAAAAATCTGTTCTTTTTGCTTTGTCTTCTTCAGATAGTTGTTGGTGATTTGAAAATTTACAAGCTTTCTATCTAAATTCTTTAAGGGTTTTAAATACGGAACTTTTAGACACATAATGTCTAGCTACTTCTTGTAATGGCGTTATTGGTTTCTCCTCGACAAAGCATAAAATATTCAATTTCATATCTTCAGTCAATATATGTTTGGATTTTGTTCTCTTCTTATGGGAATTTATTATGCAACCTTCTGATTTAAATTTCTTAATAATGGTTTGAATAGTTCTAATACAAGGAATAGGCCTTTCTGGATATTTTGTAGAAAATAAGTCTAACTGTTCTTAAGCTATTCCCATTCTGGTACCACATTAATATTTCTATTTTCTCGTCTTTGCTATACATTTTGAAAATCACTTTTACCTACATTAAATTCAAGAAATTGGTCTAAACTGATTGCTGTCAATTTGTCAATAATAATGTCGCGAACGAGGAAAGTATTAATTTAGTTTATGTTAACGAATTACGATTATGAGAATTAAGGTACGGAAAATGTCCTTAAATTAATTTTATTCAATCTAACTATAAATTATTTGAAGCCTTTTAAATTATAACTTAATTTAATCTTACGTTTACTGTTGATCACTATGCACTTATTTTAAATCTAATCCTACTCTTTTACTTTTATTTAACTCTACATTACTTCTCGGGGGAAAGGGCTTGGCCCAGCCGGTCAGCCCTGCACTCGTGGAGAGCTCACTCGCTTGTCTCTGGTTTACGCGCACTCGTTCACAATTTACTGTCCAATTAATTATCTTACTAACTGCTGACTAACTACTTTTAATACTCTTCACTACTTTAATACTGCTACTACCGACTACTACCCATTTTTAATACTACCGATTTAATACCCCTCTCCTGACCTGCGGGTCGATCTTTTATACATCCCTATCTCTACGTCACAATTGGTTCCTTTCCTCTGGTGGCCGGGGTTCGATCAAAGTCCAAAGTTCTCAACCGCATCAGCATCAAATGATCCTTGCCAAATTTGTTTTTCTTAAAGCTTTCTAATTGCCTCGATCTTAATTGGCACATGTAAACAACACACCTGCATTCCGCATAGCTTGCGTTTATGCAAGTATATGTATCGCGACATTGTTCTACTTAACTTTCAATGGATGCTGATTCTGCATAATTTTGAAATGCACATGATTGCAATAATTACGAAATGAATTTAAATTTACTTATTTCCTCAGATAATGACATCGTGACATTAATTTGATTTTTCCAAAAAATGAAGCTTAAAATCAAAGTTATCATAATCCTGATGTTTCTAGGCTGCAACGATTACAGTAAAGCAATGTGTTGACCTGTTTTTTTTATAAAAGTATACATAGGTACTACGTATACAAAAAAGAAAAAAAAATCCTGTATGTTGTTCCTAGGCAACTTTAAAACACGGCGTGCTTTAATCGCCCTTTTTCGTACGCTTTTTAGTTTTAAGCCTCAAGTACACGGGGCGAGTTTACAAGCTACAAGCCGGCTTTTTCACAAGCAGCTCGTAAAGTAGTCCAGTGTACTCGATGCACTCGCTCCGTTAGCCGCTTGTAAAAACGCTCTGGAAAAAGTTGAACTGCCGGCGACTTTACACGCCACTCGCCGGCTTTTGAGCGAGCTAGCTTGCAAACTAGCCACGTGTACTCACAGTAGCTTGTGCACAAGTGGCTAGTAGCATTGGTTTCCACACGTCAGCTAGTTGGCTATTGAGCAAGTGGGAGATTTTGTGTGTACTCGATTACTAGCGCACTCGCCGATTCGCCGGCTTTTTATAAGCCGGCTTGTAGCTTGTAAACTCGCCCCGTGTACTTGAGGCTTTAAAAACAGAGATTTTGATGCAGGTATAATAAAAAAAAACTATATCAAGTTTTTCTTTTGTTATGGTAGGTCTTGGACAACTGAATATTTTTCATTGGGGTGGGTAACTTATAGCGTTCTCAACTGACTGGTCCAGAGCACTCTCCGAGTATCTCCAATCCCTATTGTTACAAGAGGTTAAAACAAGGTGGAGTTACTTTGAGGGCGCTCTAGAGCAGCAGTCGAAACCGCTATTAGTTCTATCTCTCGTTATGATATTTACTTTTTGTCTTCTATTAAGAAATAAGAAACATATTTTGAACAATCAGTTGCTGTTTGGATAAATTAGTTCATGAATTTTAAGAACCTTCTTGCTGGTTTTAGAAGATGAAGTCTCGATTTAAATTTGTTCTTACTAAATACAAATTGAAAATTGGACCATATAAAAAATTCTCAAAAACGTTCTACTCTTGACTGAGTTTAATTGGGATTAATTATCAGGATAAAGTAAATTTTAAATTACAAAAATTATCACACTTTCAAAATACATACGAGGTGATTCAAAAATGGGGCCTAAATTCCCCACTACGTTGTCATATAGAATAGAACGGAGAAAGAATGTTAAAAAAAATTAAATGCACCATTTTTTTTGTAATTATGAGTGATTTTTGTAAGTTCATTATTTGAGCTTTTTTATAAATTCTAAGATGTTCAAGTAAAACATTGACTTCTTATATTTTGAAAGTTTTTGAGAGAAAAAAAAATTTTTTTGTTCATTCCTAAGTGACCTCAAAAAACTTATTGCAATATTTGTATGGTGGCAACCATGTTTCTCACACTAGCGATCCAATGTAAATTACTCAAACCATTTGAAAATGTGACTTACTTATTGATCGCCCTACCAAATATCATCCAAATTAATTGAAGCGTTCTTTTGTTATAAGAAAAATTAATTTTTTTTCAACAACTTTGAAGCAGAATACCGACTTAACGAAGCACTTTTGGATATAGATAAGTTGAGTTAAGTCATCTTATATTGAGCCCAGGAATCAGTGGTTAAACCACGTTCACGAAATTTAGCGACACGCTGTATAGGCAATAAACTATAAAGCAAAGAAATAACTTTTGAAAATTATTTCGTTCTCATATGAAGATATTTACTTAGTGTTGTATATTACATTTACTTAATGTTGTAAGGTGGTCAGTTCTCTTTGGCTTTGGTTGTGATGTTGCGCAATATACCTCTTTTGAGTTATGTACTCTTTTGAGTACTTCTTGTGTGTAATTTAAAATCTCCATGAAAAGATTTTCATCGATAAATCAGTTCAGGTATGCCGCAAGAACAGTAGAAGGGCGAATTGAACTGAATCTAGGCTACTGGTGCATAAGGTTGTTAAGAGAATCTGGTTTTGCTTAAATAATTTGGTCATCACTCCATCTTTATTTCGAAGAACAACTATTCTATAGCCGATTTTTTTCTGATCTTTAGGTGTTTTACATTATGTCACGTGTTTTTTTTTTTTTTAATTGAAATTATCCACTCGTCATCACCGGTCACCATTCGTTGGTCTTAAATTTATGCATAGAGAATTGAATTCATATTTCTGGCAGGCGAAAATCGAGGTGTTTTGCAGAATGATTCATTCGATACACATTTTCTGTCTTCCTAGTCCACCTCAAGAAGCTTTCCAAGGAATTCTGCCACGGAAGTCATAGCTGCGACTACTTTTGAGGTTATTTCTTGAAATCATCCTTAGAGTCTTCTTATTTTCTGAGATCTTTATGTAGTGTCACATCTACGTGCAAGGATTAATTTGTACACTCCGATCGTTTGTGGTTGTGATTCATTATAAAAATTTTCTTGATAACAATCTGTGTTTCTAGAAAATTCAAGATTCTGATGTCCCTGAATTTTTATCTTGCGCTTTTTAGATATTTACATCCGAGATTTCTGTCAACCCAACTTTTAAAGTTTGACTTAGGCCCAGTATTTCATTCGGAGTTTAACTTTAAGCTTCGTTTTATATAGTAATAATTGTAAAGACAATTGTTTCCGTAAAAATAAAACGAAGCTTAAAGTTAAACTCCGAATGAAATACTGGGCCCATATTGTTTAAGATTTTCAAATCTTAAGATGGATAAAAGCGCACATCACAGTAACTTCCTTTCAAGCCAACACCTGACTTGGCAACTTATACACTACGGAGAAAACATCTCCCTGCTTCTCGTAGGCTACTTAACTCATTTTGGACAAAATTCGGCTTAACCACTTATTGATTGGAGTTTTCAACAAATCCTGGAAAAATTTCCTTTCTTGTCCGAAATTGAGGATGGTGAGTATGTTAATGAAACAAATATTTAGAAAAATATACAAATATGCATGTATTTGCCAAATATCCGAATGTGTGGAGCAGGCTTAAGACATATGCACCAACATTTATACAAAGTTATGAATATGCAGATGCCTATGTGGATGCCCTCCTACATTTTTGTGGATTTGCGAATTTGTGCATACGCCTGCGATCGGAATTTCGGTATAGTTCGCCATGGATGCGGCTTCTACTTAAAATCACTAGAAACGATAAAGTATATACACCACCTGATATTTCAAATAAAATAATTTATTGCAGAAATTCTACTAGACTGATATTTAATTACCACATTAAATTTTAGTTATTATACTTATTTACTTGTTACCGATTATAATGAAAACTAAGTAGCAGGTACGACTTCTAAAAATAGATGTTGGTTCGTGTCTACAGTACCATTACAGTTACTTCACATTTGACTTTTAAACGTAAGTACCTCCCGGAAAAGTGTTGAGGAAAATTAAAGCAAAACGTTTGTATGCCGCACGCAAGTCCAATTACGTATTCCCACTGCAAATTGGGGGCCGTCCTCGATTTTAATCTAATTTTTAGACCCGTGAAATTGATTAATAAATTGAACGGTCACGACCGGTACGGTGGAACGACAGCAAACCAATTAATTTTCGAAACCGTGAATTCGTGCAAATGAATATTTGGTTAGCACTTGGCGATGTTTCTGCACATTTAACGGAGACCGTCCACCGTCATCCAGTCTACAACAAAAGCAAATCTACATATTTGCAGATCCTAGACGGGAATGAATAACCCGAATACTGCCGATGGAGGTGAATTAAACCAACATTCACTAAATAAACATCTATTACTTATCGCCGCTCCCTCTCTCACCTCCTCTTTCGTGTTGCGCTAATCCATGAAGTTTTTTCGCTAACCTTTTAAAGTAATATTTATTTATAATTCCTTCTTTGTGCGATACACCGTTACGCTCCTTTCACACTATACGGTTTTTGGCCGTACGGTAAAAAACCGTACGGCTTTTGCCGTGATCTTGTCAAACTAATTGAGTAAATTCCTACGTATTGTTATTTTCATCGTAAATGTTAATAACAATACGTAGGAATTTACTCAGTTATTTTGACAAGATCGCGGCAAAAGCCGTACGTACGGTTAAAAACTGTATAGTGTGAAAGGAGCGTTAGTTGTTAAATATTATTTCGAAAAGGTAATTTACAAAGGGTGATCATTTTTGACGTAAATGTGCAAGTTCTATTGGTTACGCAAAGCGAATGCGGTCAGACTTGCGTTTGCGTGTAACAGGTGGATACACAAATCGTTAACGTTAAACAGGTGCACGGAATATCGGGCGGACATTAATGTGTTTGTCTTTGGACCATAAAACGTCTACATAAACGCCACCTCTTTGCTTTATTGATGTCGGGTTGGAAATTTTCGTGAATTTCAAAAGGCAAAAAATAAATGAAGGAATATCAAGTTCAAGCGCAAATGATTCAATGCGGATTTAGAGTAACAAAAATAAGTAAAGGGACAATAGGTAATAAGTATTTTCCAGAAGATTCTAAAATACAGAATTCATTCAAAATAAGTAATCCAAAAAACCAAACCCAAAAGTTAACTTTCAAATTTTTTCCTACAATTGTGTTAAATTCTTTGTATTTTCTTGCCTTTCTCAAGAAAATGTAATAGTAAATCATTTCAAAATTAAACTGAATAAGTGAGCAGAACATTCTGCAAGTAATAACAACCAAAGATTTCATGAAGCGCTTTCAACTTCTGGTGTGAGTGTGCACTGAAGATGGCAGCGTAGCTGTCGAAATACTGTAGGGTAAAAGATCATTTTTCGATTTATTATTTCTAAATCGCTCTCTCTTTTACTATTCTTGGCTTCTTTTTCCTTGCATCTATTTGTATGTATTTTACTTGAAGATTTATGCTTTTCTATTTGTGTCGATTTTTTTGTCTTCTTTTTTACTCATTTCTTTCGTTAATCAACCCAAGCGCGTACCTGATTACTGTAATTTATCTTTTTTTTGTCACCTTAATGTATAATTTTTAACGCTTAATAATAAACATTTTCTCAAAAATATTCTTAAACATCAAATGATGTTGATCAGATTAAATATTTCAGAAAGTCTAAACATTTACACGCAGAAAACACTCAAGAATAAACCATCGATTTTATTTATAAATAACACATTATTTTTAATCAATAGTTTAGATCGCGACATCCTGTGACCGATTTTTCACCTACAGAGGATACTCCAGGAATCCATTACAATTAAAACCGACTTGCAACAATTTTTTAAAACTTATTTTTAATTGCAAAGTTTTGGGCGAGTTAAGTGAACGGTCAAGCTGCCCAAAATCGTCAAGTCAACGGCCAGACTAAACCACATGACCAACCAACGATTAGGAAAATTGGACACGTGTTTAGTTTGACCAATTTGACCATTCACTTACCGCAACCTTTATTTTACTTCCCATCTGACACTTTTCATAGTTTTTTCAATAATTTAAAAAAAAATAAGCACTCTCTACCCAAAAACTTTTAAAATCACCGAAACACTTAGCAATTTCACACAGAAGTAACATTTCCCCAACTTTCATTTCATGCTCTTAACATTCGTTGTCAACGGCGTTAAGTGCGCATTAAGGTTGACCTTTTTTGAGTGTACTCGTCCTCTGAAATATTTAAAATTGACCTTTACAACAAACGAAGCGGCCCGAATTGAAACGTAAAACGCATGGCGGTGGAACCGCACTTGAAAAGACTTTATGTTCTAAAGGAACGCGTGCGATTTCCACCAGGAGAGCTACTACTCATTGATATCCCGAGGAGATAAAGGAGGAAATTTTTATGTGAAAGCTTTCGCTCTACGCTCATTTGAATTCTGCGAACGGAAGGCGAATTCTAAAAGAAACTCTTCAAGTAAACGAGTCTGTAAATTGATGTACTGTTATTATTCTTTTAATAACACCAAAAAGCGTATAATTAAAGGAAATATTCTGTGTGATAAATATACACGCAAATGAATTGCGTTTTTTTTTTCTCTCTCTTGATTTTAAGGTCGCGCTACTTCGCTTCGGTGTAAACATCGGTGGCAGAACAAAAGATATTTTCCGACGTGTTTTCTTTGTAACTTCATCCGATGTTTAAGAAAGCGTTCATTAATCACACCGATCTTAATTATTCATTCTAGTGGAAATATTTTTCACGCGCAGTTTTTCTTTTTTCACTTTCAAGCTGGACGTGATTCATTTTTCTTTCTTTCAATAAACTGTAGGTTTTCTCACTTTCCTAAAAGCGTAATAGTTAGGTATGTAACTAATTGAAAATAATAAAGACGAAGTTATGTTTATTTTCTTTTTCTAATCAATTTTTAGGTATTGTGGATGACCGAAACATTCTCATTCTCAGAGTTCCGATAGAAATAAGAAAGACGTTTTGCTTCGCTAGTCCCACCTTCAGTCAATAGCCCTATCACGTTCCAGAGCTTTCGCGGACGGCGAAATTACACTTTCATATCTCGGTCCGCTGAAAGTGTGTTCTTCTTTGTTCGCGCGTCAGACGGGTCTTTGTCTGCTTCGTTTTGTGTTCGCTCCGTATCTCGCTTCAAAATCCCATATTCACACGTTCATCGGCGAGCTTTAAATCGACGGCAATCTGCCGTGGTTTATTTAGCCCGGTGATGGTAATTTTCTGCGACTGCCACGAGAACGTTCACGTTTAAAGCGTTTCCATCGTAAAGTTGTAAGTTTCACATAAATGTAAATGCTGCGGTACTGTGCAAATATTTTACGCATTGACTCTATAAGGGAACTTGCCTTATAAAAATGTTTATAGTTTTCGAGAAAAATAGAATTTTTGATTTATTTATTTAAGTGGAACTGGAACTTCTGAAATTTACAGCACGGCGACGCCAATCGTGACCAATGAGACTCTTTCAGTGGAAGACATGATAGTTGCAGCTTTGACAATTTTGAATGATATTTTCCTTCATTTAATATTGTATTGGTTAAATGAATAATATAATTTGGATTAAGAAAACGGAAAAATAAACAACAGGGCGAGTTGGAGACATTTAATTTGTCATTAAAGCCCAGTCTTTACATCTCCAATTAACTTTATCTGCAAACTTATTCCTGTAGTAAGAATTATAATCACAATCAGTACTATGAGAATTAATCGCCAGATTAAGTTAATTGGAGATGAAAAGGCCTAAAAGTAATAAACGGTAATTATATTTCGTCTAAAGAACACTAAAGAAACTGTTCAAAATGCTGGCCACCCTTAGAAATGCATGTGTCGTCACGTCAGTCGTATGCAACAGGCCTGAGCAACGTCGAAAACTGATTAATTTTGACGAATTTGCAGAGCAGACGTGCAAAAGTTCGCACTTTGGGCAATTTTCTTTGGGGATAATGTTTTCGATACATTCCCGAGCTAATGCACCGTTACCTTTGCTTCTCTGTGAATTAATACCATATCGTTTTTTTTTCTGTACTATTTTAAAAATTTCGACGAGTGATTATTCAATAAAATTTACTGTACACAGATTAACAATAAAAAAAAGCTAAAATCAGCCTACTTTAAACTTTGTTTAATTCATGCCAGTGGTGTGGTTCTAAAATAATAAATAAATTACAGGAATATTTAATTACCAAAATCAATCTTACGTATCGATTTCTCAAATTATAGACGAAATACTAAATTCGTGATAACTTTAGCCAATTCAGCGCTTACAGTTGTAAGATATTGAAAATTAGAAATTGAAGAAGAGAAATTATACCATTGCTTCAGGATACATAATTGTTAAAATCTTCTCGTGTCTTACACGGAGGCGTGACGTCTTACGTGAACCTGTAACCAGTGGCAGCTCGCGACTCTTTTCTCAGGTGAGACTCAATTTATTGGTTTTTAATTTTTAGGGCAACCAGATGCATATTCTCTTTTCCCGGAAAATTCAGTTTTTGAATACTGTCTCTACGTCGTCAAAAACTTTTTCTATTTTTTTTTATAGGTCCTCTCTAATCCTAGTAATCAATCATAATTTTTATACTTCAGGAATTTGGAAAATATTTTGCCGTGAGTCCGAGGAATTTTGGTATTATGGTACATTATACGAGCCCTGTCGCATATGAATTGGGCCACTTGTAAAACCAATAATTAAATATTCTTTTATTAAAACTAAGAAGTGATCAAATGAAAAACGAATTAGAGTTGGCGATGCAACCAAACACGCATATGTGCACTTAGTTCAACGAACGTTCCTTCAACCACTTTTGACATTTCTTTTCGAACCTAACTTTCATTTGAAATTAAAACATCCAAAGCCACAAAAACGATTTATTAAAAAAATATATACAGGGTTAGTTAAAAGTCTGGAAACGGTCATTTATTGCCGTTATTATTCATTTTAGGAAATTATGTTCTTTATGAAGGTTTTTTAGGAAATTTTATCTACAATTGAGAATACTTGAGTTTTTTTTTCTTCAATTGTTTTTGAGTTATGCCTATCTGTGTAATTTTTTTAAACGGGAACTTGTTAATTTTACTCTACCATTCGGTAGAGTGTTTTTTTCTCTTTACAATAATACTCTTGTTTTTTTTTAGAATTGAGGAGTTTCTGAAAAAAAAAACAATATTTCAAGTATTCATTTCCTGTCGTGCATGCTTACTAGCGCTAGGTCAGGTACATCTAAGTAAGCGATAAACAAACTCGAGCGAGTAACTTTATCAGTGATTATTGTTTACGTCAAATTCAAATGTGCAAATGACTGCTGTTAATATTAGCAATGGCGACTTTAAATGAACGTCAAAAAATTGAAATAATTATGATGCTGGGTTATGGAGATAGACGTAGAAGTTTACAAGACGTTTGTAATTTATTTAATAATACGCATCCTGACAATTTGAACATTTAATTTAATTTACTTAGTTATTTATTAGTTTTTTTTTGTTGCTTTTGTTTTTAATGATAAGATTATGACCGATAACTTCAATTTTGTCTAGAACTACCTAACTAAAATAAATATTTGAACCAGAGTTTTCAATTTCACAAAAAAGACAAATGTTTTTTTTTTCAGAAACTCCTCAATTCTAAAAAAGAACAAGAGTACTATTGTAAAGAGAAAAAAACACTCTACCGAATGGTAGAGTAAAATTAACAAGTTTCCATTTAAAAAAATTACGCAGATAGGCATAACTCAAAAACAATTGAAGAAAAAAAAAATTCGAGTATTCTCAATTGTAGACAAAATTTCCTAGAAAACTTTCATAAAGAACATAATTTCCTAAAATGAATAATAACGGCAATAAATGACCGTTTCCAGACTTTTAACTAACCCTGTATAATAGATGTATAAAATGATCACCGTCTGCATCAAGATACTTTCGAACTTTACGAACAACTGCGTGACTAACATTAAACAACATTTCCGGCGTGTTATTTATGTCACAATTGATTGACAATTAATATTAGTATGACGACACTAAAGGTACGGTCTATCTTCAGCGACTATTCGATGCGAATAAACGCAGCGATTAATCGCATTAGTTATAAAAAAGAAAATATAAACCAATACGTTAATATCAAATGTAAATATACTTGCTTGTAATCTTACAACAAAACAGTAACTATTTATACATTGCTATTAAGATACACTGTGCGATCCACAGATAACGATCCATTGAGATTTAGGAAGGCTGTGAAAAAAAAATTTAGAATGTCTTAGCTTAATTAAAACAATTAACATATTGACAGTATGTCAAAATCGAAACTTCAAGATAATCTAAAGTAGAAAAAATTTCCTAAATCTTCTAATTGAATACAAAAGGGTTGGTTAAATCTCTTCAATATGAAAACGACCAATTTCAAAAGCAGCGGAATTGCTTGCTGACCAATGACTACAGTGTTTGAGAGCGTTTAAGCAACTAGCACATTTGACAGGAATCAGGAAACAAATGTCTGACTAAAAGTTTTGAATCAAGCTAAGACTTGTATTTTATTTTCCACAGCCTCCCTCCCCTTTTCTAAATAATTTTGGACCGCCTAGTACACGGATCCGTTGGATACGTACCAATCCAGGTTACCTAGCAACAGATTGTTTTTATTTATGGATATCGGTAATAAATACGGTGCGATTCAAAATTATCTAGATAAGGGAAGGTTATGAAAAATAAAATTAGAGTCTTAGCTTAGAAACGTCAAGATAAATTTGACGACAGTAGAAAAAATCTTCTAATTGAATAGATATCGGTTTGTTAAAACTCTTTCATGTGATAACACCAATTTCAAAGGTCGCGAGATTGCTTGCTAATCAATGAGTACAGTGTTCGAGAGCGTTTAAACAACAGGTTCGACAGGAGTCAGAAAGCAAATGTCATACTAAAAGTTTCGAATTTCAATTCAACACTCCATAATTTTGTGCCATTGTTTTGGAGACCAACTTGAGTGTTGTTTATTCACTTTTTTGTTTAATAGAAACTCTCAAGTGGTCTCCAAAGTAATAGGACAAAATTATTGGAGTGATGAATTGAAATTCTTAAGGATATGTGGGGTCACAGTCGAAATCGTGTTATCAAAAAAAAGAGGAAGAATTTCATCGGGACTTTCTGAGACACAAAATTATGTTTCTTGCCTTTGTAATGATGTGGAGTTGCATGTCTCCTCAGGAGGTGAGTCAAGTTTCTGTAGTAGAAGGCAATGTTAGTGCTAAAAGGCACCTAGATATTTTAGAAAATGAGCTTTTAGCGTCTATTCACAAGCTGGAAAATACAGATGGTGAGTTTGTTTTCTAAAAAGAGGGGTGCTTCTTGCCATACGGCAAAGTTTGTTTAGAAATTTTTTGAAGAGCTTCCACTGGAAGTCAAAGTTGTGTGCTTTGTGTTTAATTGTGAACATGGATTTCCATCAAGTAAATGCGAAATCTATTAATTTTTCATATTACAATATAAACTTGGCTTTCTAACAGTTCTGATCTCTCTCCGATCGAAACGCTTTGGTATGAAATGAAAAAGAAACTGAGAACTAACTAATCCGAATACGAAGTAGAAAATTGGAACAGTTTCAATCAGAATTTTGCAAATCACTTGCACGCCAAAGCGTATTTGTGTAGTTCTAAAGCAAAAAGCCAATAATTGTGGGACAATAAGTAATTATAATTTTAATTTTAAATTACTATATCATAATAGTAATTTATAAATATTGTTTTTTTTTTTCGGTGAGTTGCTCCATTTGATAATAGTGACCAGAAATAATTAATGAAAAGTTTAAAGATATGTCATAATGTGATAATTATAACGGCACCCAGAAGGTTTTTTTAAATCGACTAATATGGACATGGTTAAACAATTCTTATCAGGAAACGAAAAACTTTTTCAAGGAAACAATTTAAAAATATATAGAGAGGATAGGCAATTTTTCAAAGAAAATTGTAAAGTAAATCCTGTGCTCTTTGTAGACATGAAGTCGGTTAGTGGCTACACTCGTGAAGGCGTCCTTGAATCTCTACAGGGTATCATTAGAGATGCATACAATGATCATAATGAGGTTCTGATAAAATGTGACGGAGAAAAATATGCTTGGTCAAATGACAAATTAAAACGTGTGAATATCACTGTAGAAGAATTTGTAAAGTATTGGAAAGGTCGTGAAAAGCTTAGTGAAAATGACATAAAACGTGCACTTAAGTACTTATCTGAATGTTTGCGTGTGCACCATAACAAACTTGTCTATGTACTCATAGACGAGTATGACGCGCCAATAATGAAGGTGTTACTGAAGAAGCCAAAGGTAAATGACGATGTTGTAGATTATACCATTGATCTAATAAGTGAAATTACGTCTCATTTGTTGAAAAATAATGAGCATCTGCAGAGTGGGCTAATTCATGCGTGCATCCAATTAGGATCAGTATTATCTCCAGATGCAAACAATATTAAATCGTATGAATTCTTGAAAACATGGGAATTTGTGCTATATTTTGGATTAACTGCTGCTGAAGTGGAAGATCTGTTTGCCCGAGATGACTGTGCAGTTTATAGAGATGATGAACAAATACGAGAATGGTATAATGGGTTTCAAGTTCCAAACGAAAATGAGCCCACTTGCATTTATTCCGGCTGGTTTATTCTACGTTACGAATGCTGAATTGGAAGCTATCATTATGCATGCGTTCTACAGAAGAAGAAAAGAATGTCGATAATGTGTTCAAAATCAGCTTAAGAGCATGTTTAATTATATATCAATTGAAGACATAAAAAATCTGTTTCTCCAGTTTTTAGCAGAAAATGGGTATTGAAATAGAGACGGTCAAAAAAATGTCGATAGAGAATGTGAAGACATCAAAATCATTGCTTAAAGATGATTTTAATTATATATCAATTGAAGACGCTCATCTGTTTCTCCAGTTTTTAGCAGAAAATGGGTATTTAAATGTGGTCAAGTACTCAGCGGGCTTTAAAAAAAAGCACTCTAAAGGTACCTAATTTAGAATTAAGAACATGTTTGACATCCAACTGTTATAATGCAAATTTTTTTCAACATAAATATGCTCTTCAAAATATTGAACCATATAAACAAGCATTAGAAGATGTACTGATACTACTAAATAAGACTGCATTTACTAAGTTTGCAAAAAGTGTGTCTAATTTGTTTGGAGCGAAAATGCCTACTAATGAAGATGAACTTCATTCCGTTTTATTCACTTTTGCATATCTCGTCAAAGAATATTCTGTGCGCAGTGAGTTAAGTGTCCAACGAGTAAAACGTCTAGGAAGGCCACCTCATCTTGACATGTTTGTGACGTTTAGAGATGTGGGCATGATTCTTGAGTTGAAATTTAAATCAGAATCTGCACAGCAGGCCCATACTCAAATTAATACGCATGGATATTGCACTGTCTTTGATGAAACAAAATACAGCGTAAACTAAAACGCTACAGTCACTAAAAAATGAAGGAAATCTAATTTCAATTTCACTTAGTATTCACCTTTTTTTTGAATACACTCTTTTATCAAATTCAAATACCGATTTTTTACTGATGATCGGGTGACCGATTTCATTGTTTGATCTCATCAATTAATTATTAATTGGGGCTATAATTTAAAGAGAAATTCCGAAAATATATAAAATTGAAACTTCTCATAATTTTTCTCCTTCTGACAAAGTCAACATTTTACATAAATGTAAGTAACGAGCGTCTAAATAAAAACCTGGTCAAGTGAGTTGTGATCGAGAATTTATCCATTGCATTTACATAGCAGAATTACTAAATGTAGCCTACTTGACCAGGTTTTTATTTAGACACGAGTTACTAGTATAATGCCCGGTTGCACCAACTTTTTAAGCAGAGCTTAAATTTAAGTTATGTTTAGAATGTGACATTTACGTATGGTCAGTATAATGTCAAATACATTCTGATTGACATTTAAACTTAAACTTATGTATCAATTAGAATGTGACTAACATTTTGTTAAATCTATAAATAATGTCATAGTCTAAACATCACTTAAATTTAAGCTCTGCTTAAAAAGTTGGTGCAACCGGGCATTAGAGATCTAGAAAGAAACGACGTTTCACAAAAAAGATCTAACGTAGCGAGAAAAGAAAAGCTTTAATTAGTTCAGTTGCTAAGAAAGAATTACAAAGTTACCTGAGAACTATTTCTCGGTCATTTAGATAAAATGAAACACATCCGAAGCTCTGCCTACATAATATATATTATTGTGTCCACTGTGTCCACATTTCGATGCACACTATTGGTATCTCGGTTATTAAAAGACATAGAGCAACGGTTAAATGGGGAATGTTTTGCAGAATTCAATACTCGTGACAGATCTCATTTCAAATTCACCATAACTTTTTAAAATTTTAAGATAATTTTAAAAAACCAAAATTTGCCAATTTCAATGTTCCTCAATAACTCGATAACACCTAATGTGATCTCTTCTAAAGTTTTACAATGTTCAGACACTTTTTTAAGACAAAGCTTTTGATATAAATAAAAGCCCCCGATTGTCATTTGTTTTCAAGTTACTACTGCTAACTTTTGTTTTTCATATGGCAGCCATATTGGATTTTTGATTAGTTAGATACACTTTAAAGAGCTTTTCAACGATGTATAACATACCCGAAAATTTTTATTTGTAAGGAGATATTAACAAAAATATAAATTAATTTCTAATAATTTCTAATTAGTAGGCTCGAAATTAAACAACAATAAGAAATGAAAGCTTAAAGATATGCTAAGTAATACTGAAAACGAAATAGGAAACGATAAGAAAAGTCATAAAAGTAAAAAGTAAAGAAAGAGTACTAAAAGCTCAGCTTTACTTTAAATAAACTGTTCAATATGACGACCATTCTGATCCACACACTATTGACACCTTATTCTAACAGAATTACAAACTCTACGAAGTGTGTTTCCGTTTAATGATCTTAGTACATCCACCACTCTTTCTTCTAAAATTTCTCGAGTTTCTGGCGGTGCAAAATTAAATACTTCATTTTTAGTGGTACCCATAAATAAAAGTCAAGCGGGGTAAGATCAGGTGATCTCGCAGGCCATTGCACTGGTCCATTATTTGAAAGCACTCTCTCATTAAAGTTTTCTCTCAAAAAATGTTGTACGTCACGAGTGTTATGGGCCGGGCAACCATCCTGCTGGAACCAAATTGTTCTCAGGATTAATAATTTCTCTCAAAGCAGGTATTATCTCGTTTGTTAGTAGCTCCACATATCTGTTACCAGTCAAATTGTAATCAAAGATGAAAGGACCTATTAAGTGATTATCTAAAATGAAACTAAACTCAAAAAACAAAACAAAATATAAACAAACTGCATACCAATTAAACCGCACCAGACATTAAAACCAAATCGAACTTGAAATCTTCTTTGATTTACCAAATGTGGATTTTCAGTAGACCAATGATGATAGTTATGCCTATTGAACACTCCGCAATTGTTAAATCGTGTTTCATCTGTCCAGACTATTTTCCTAGGAAAATTAGCATCATCTTCACATTTTCGTAGGTACCACCTACTAAACTGTAATCTTCGGTGATAGTCATTATCGTTTAAACCTTGTACAATTGTTGGTTTGTAAGGGGTGGTATTTGCTTTTCTTCAAGGTTTTGTGAACAGTCGATTTTGGAATTCCAGTTTCACGAGCCACTCGGCGAACTGATGTGCTTGGATTGTTCGTAACATTTTGCAAAATATTATTTCGACGTAAAACAGCATCACTAACTTCGTAGTTAGCTCTTTTTGTTCGAAACTTCCAAAAGTTCCGTAAATTGCTAATTATCCTTCCAAACATTGTCCTGTGAGGTTGTTGTCTTTCCGGAAAACACTCAGCGTAACTCTTCCGTACAAGCATTTTCAGAGTTTCTATTTGCTTGAATACACTTCCAACATATCAACTTTTTCATCATTTGAATATTTATGTGCCATTACATCAATACTTATTAATGTTAATATTTAAAAATAATTACTTATCAATAATTACGAATTAAGAATACACAAGATTTTAATTAACTAATCTCTGCAGCACTAATTGTAATTTGACAGCTTGTCATTTTGTTTCACGCGGATGTTTAATTCCATGGCTTACTAATTTTATTGGGTAGTCTGTATTTGTTAGTATGAAATTAAAGATCAGTAACATTTCGTTATTTTACAGTATTACTTAGCATATCTTTAAGCTTTCATTCCTTATTGTTGTTTAATTTCATAGCCTACTAATTTCATATTAGAAATTAATTTATGTTTTTGTTAATATCTCCCCTACAAATAAAATTTTTCGAGTATGTTATACGTCGTTGAAAAGCTCTTTTTAGAGTCTATCTAACTAACTAAAAATCCAATATGGCTGCCATATGAAAAACAAAAGTTAGCTCTAATAACTTGAAAACAAATGACAATCGGGGGTTTCTGTTTATATCAAAAGCTTTGTCTTAAAAAAGTGTCTGAACATTGTAAAACTTTAGAAGAGATCACATTAGGTGTTATCGAGTTATTGAGGAACATTGAAATCGGCAAATTTTGGTTTTCTTTAATTATCTTAAAATTTAAAAAAGTTATGGTGAATTTGAAATGAGATCTGTCACGAGTATTGAATTCTGCAAAACATTCCCCATTTAACCGTTGCTCTATGTTTTCTAATAACCGAGATACCAATGGTGAGCATCGAAATGTGGACACAGTGTATGTACACACAAGAATTCTTGCACAATGTTATTAACATTAAGGTGCGGATCGAATGGAGGGTAACCAGAAAACCGTCAGATTGATATTCGCGCTCTTAGGCCGCATATCCACCAGATCAAGCCGACCACAATGCATCTGACCAGTAGTCGTGGACAAAAGAGATTGTTCCGACCGAAATAGTCTGTTCATGTCTACCGGCTCGGATTGCGCAATGTTTGATGTAGTTGTGCACAATATGTTGTCCCTTGAAGAAGCTATCATTATGCATGCGTTCTACAGAAGAAGAAAGAAACGTCGTCAAGTTTTGGGTACATCCGTATATAAGAAATATTGAAGACAGAGGTACTTTTATATGTGCTCATAAACTTGCATACCACGAAAACAAATTTAAAACTATGTATCGCATATCCAAAGCCACCTCTCACAATCTTTTTTTTACAATAAAAGTAACATTAAAGCCTGGTCTATACGTAACGTTTTGTCGTCAGTCTTGCAGTTGTGCAGTTGTGCACAATATGTTGTCCCTTGAAGTTATCGTTATGCATGCGTTTCTTCAGTTGAAGAAAGTAACGTCGTCAAGTTTTGGGTACATCCATATATAAGAAATATTGAAGGCAGAGGTACTTCTATATGTGCTCATAAACTTGCAGGCCACGAAAACAAATTTAAAACTATGTATCGCATATCCAAAGCCACCTCTCACAATCTTTTTTTTACAATAAAAGTAACATTAAAGCCTGGTCTATACGTAACGTTTTGTCGTCAGTCTTGCATGATCTGGAAAGACTGACCAACAAGACTGACACAAGACGTGCGATAAAGATCGTGTAAATGTATTGTAACCTGTCCACTGAGTCGCGTCTAATTAGACGCGACTGAAATCGTATCAGTGGACAGGTTACAATAGATATACATTTACACGATCTTTATCGCACGATCCCAATCGAGCCGATTGTGGTCGGCCTGATCCGGTGGACATGCGGCCTAACACGATGTTGATCACGCGACCACAATTAGGCCAATTGTGGTCGGTTCGATCTGATAGACATGCGGTCTACTGTTTTGATGCGCCAAAATTTAATAGTTAGATATTATAAAAACCATAGTAAAAAAAACTCGACGTTGCGTTTAGATTTGCGAACCAAATCTGTAATGTAACAGTTCGCGAGCCATTCGTGAATTCGTTTTGCGCAACGAACCGTCAGCTATTCGGAGAAGAGCCGAGCAAACGTAACCTTCTAAAGGCTCGATCGCATGACATGTGTTGGCTCGGCAAGTGACTACGAGCCACCACAAGACACTTTTCGTGGGATCAGGGTTATTCGTTGTCTTGCGATACTCATAGCTGGAGGTTTCATCGATCGCCTCGGATGAGACGGCTCGCCTAGTTTTGCGTAAATTCATGTAAATTTGCAGAAAGTTGGAGAGTTTTTAGTTTACCCGTTATTATTTAGTTTCGAGCCAGGCACCCTTTTTAAGAGTCGGATACGCAGTTGAGATGGGCATTTGTTTAAATTTTAAATAATAATTATATTTGTAGTATTTAATAGTAATAATATTATTTGTATTAACAACAACCTACGATGACGAGCTTTTGCAAATTACAGTTCATGGGAGTTTCTCGCCCTTACAAGCTTTAATCTAAAGGCGGCTGCAGATATGCGAGATTCACCGAGTACCGAGCAAAGGTTCGTCGAGTTCCGAATAGTGTGGATGTGTGCCCATCTACTCGCCAAGCAACGGTAGTGAGTGCTCGCCTCGCTCGGCTGGTTGCCGGTATCTTTGTCAGCTTCAAAGTGGAGGAATATTCGTCAAGTAGGCAAACTCACAGCTCCACACATTCGGGAGTCTTCATCACTGTTGTCCATGATGATTTTCAATTAAAGACTGACACGGCACTTGGCAAATACGTATTCGCTGTTCCTGCAAAAGGTGGCGGGTTCGGGTAAGCCCCCCATGTATGTATACTATCTGGCGAATACCAAGCCGAGCATTACGGTACTGGGCGAATATTCGATACTCGGAAAATCCCGCATGTCTGGAGCCAGCTTAAAGCCACGCAAAGACGAGTACGAGTCATGACGAGATACAAGATCATGGGACTGGGGTTTTATATTACAGGTTCGGCTCGCAAATGTGTACGCAGCTTAAGATTCACAGCATACGAAAAATTTCTACAGGTATTATTCGAAAATTCCTGGATATATGAAAAATAAACCGGAACAGTTTACCGATTGTGTATAATCTTTCAAGCGGCAAACATTTTCGAGTTTTGCTTGGGATTACTGAAATTATTTGTGATCGATTGAATGCATCATTCACGTGAAAGGCACGCCAATGCCTTTGCATATAGAGGCTCACAAATTCAAGCCTCCAGGGAGTATAAAGGGTTGTATATCCTTCATTCCTAAGAAAGATTATGTTTATTAATTTTGCATATACACATCTATGTAATAATATCTGTACACATTTGAAGTTAGGTTCAGCATTAAATTTTGAAAATTTTTGTTCGATGATATGTTTTTAATTACATGTTTTGAAATTCTACACCTATTCTTCATAAAATCTATAATTAACACACACATTACGTAAAATATATTGCTAACCGGAACATTAGAATGCGGAAGGAAGTCTGAGCTCATGTAAAACAAACAGCTTCTAATTTTAACCAAATTGTCTGCTTGAGCAAAGACGGTGAAAGTTTACATAATCATCAAATATACATATAATTAAATTCGAATGTTTATTGCTCTATGCTAAAAATTAAGATTGTTTTCAGATAAACCGTGAAACAACCGAATCACTGTCTCCTATAAGAAAAGTTGCATAAATCATAGTTTCTTTTTTAATTAAATGAACCTGATTATTTGTTAGTTCGTATTTTCCTCTAATATTCCCTCGTAATTGGATGTCTGTGATATTATAACTTGATTTACTTGACTGGTTAAGAGGTTACTAATTGCGAAATTAAATTTTGCTGTTATATAGAATCTGAATGGATTATTTTCCAAGATATAATGCAGGGCGTATAACTTAAGGTGGAAGGAAATGCGTCTATTATCTCTTCTATTGTACAAGTTTGTATCTAAATATTTTCTCATTTCTCTAATTTAAATAAAATTAATGCTCCATGAAAAAAAAAATATTACCAAGAAGTTTTAACGGACTGAAAGCTGAAAAAATACGGAAGAAGTAATTTTCAAGCGTTTGAAAGCCCATAGACTTATTATAAAAAATACGTTGTTCTGCAAGATCTTGTGTTTTGACAACATTCAATTATGTTTAATATTATTATTAAGAATAGTGTCAGCCGCCACAATAACTTAAGGTATGCAATTACACACCACTAACAAAAACTAATTGATTTCTTACTTTCTGATATCGCTTTCGCTATAGGAACAATAGTATTGAAAACAGCTTGGATAAACTTTTAAACATTCCGGGAAAATGGCTCTGGTAAATTGACAAACACATGACGGAAATGTAATAATTTCATAATCGGAAAGAGGCGGAACATTTCAACGCCTGACAGAATATATGAATCATTTATAACAACTCTGTACAAACAACAAGGATGTGCATAAACTGCCGCTCTTAGCATTAACATATAGGTCTGCAATTACTAGTTCCAAGTAATTGTTAGCAGTCCCCAAACGCAAAAATCTAGTGGATTTGAGTCCGAACTATTAGAGGGCCAATGATCCTTTCTTAAATAATCAGAAAATGTGACGGCAAATATGCGATCGTCAGTTTTAATCCATGATCAAGTATCCAGTTCTGTTGGAAGATTATTTTTTACTATTATTTTTTTAAATCTGTGGTGGTTGCTCAACGGGGTCCTAAGTCATAGACTTGTCAGGACCTCAGGAGCGGGAGTGTATTTTGAGTGTGTGTAAAGTGTCCCATGGCTTTGTTACTTCCAAACCTTCTCGCCTTTTTAAGGGGAAGCAGTATCGAATTTTATCCCCAACACTGAAGGGTGCCTGAAGTCAATATCGACCACCCCAGAGAAAAATCCAGAGCGCGGTTCGAACTGACGACCATGTGATTGCAAGGCCGGCCCCTTACCACTTGGACCGTTCAGACGTACTGGAATTATTTCAAGAGAAGACTAATTTTCTAAGAATTTTGGGCTTCTTTCTATTTTCACTTTTTCGCTGATCAAAACCAGAGGGGTCTTCTCATTTGTACTTATTTTTCCCTCAACCATTATACCTTGCTGACTTTGTAACAATTTTCCTCCTTAATATTGCTTGAGCAATAGACTAATCAGCTGATGGTCTTCTTGAGTATCATGAGCGTTTGCAATAGTGACCACAAGACGTTTTCCATGCGGCGTATCTTGAAATTTTCAGCAATTTCTCCTATTTCTTGAGATGCTTCATTTTGACTTTATCAATTATCAATATTAAATGTTAAAGAAAATTAGTGCAATAATAATAATTAATGAGAAATAAATTCAAGAATCACTAACACAAATTAGCAGAAAAATTTCTGCCACAATCGAGACTTTTGTTTACATGCCAGCTGCTGTACCAAAGCTTGCTTGGTACAGCACCAAAGCTTGCTTGGTACAGCACCTGCCATGTAACCAGAAGACTCCAGTTCTCAGAAATTTTTCTGCTAAAGCATTAAGCTTTGGTAAAGCAGCTGGCATGGAACCAGAAGACTCGGGTTCGTATCTCAATTGTGGTAGACATTCTTCTGCTAATATGTGTTAGTGATTATCGAATTTATTTCTCAATAATTAGTATCAGTTATCTGTTGTTCCTCAAGCAGACTGAATTTTTTGGAAATTCCATTAATTTGGTGTTCAGTGTATGAACGGCAACTAGGAGCATCATTGTTTTTCCGGAGTATGAAAGAAGAATCATTGGGGCAATTTTTTAATTTTCAAATTTTCGGATTTTGAGAAAATTAGGCCGGAGATTTCGTGGAGCGGTGGCTGAATTTTAGCTTCACATCATCAATCCTTTCGTCTTGCCAAATCTTGATAGACAGTTCTCAATGGAGCCTTAAGCTTTCTTGCAATGGCTGCTGCAGTTTCTCGTTTTTTATAAGAAGAACGAACGTCTGAAAATCTCTTTTTAGTTCTAGAAACAAAAAGCCCTTTCAAGTCGTTCCAATTGCAGACATTTCTGTTTTTCAACGAACATTGAAAAATGTAACTGCTTAAATTTTCATAATTTTTTACTATTGCGCCAATGACATCATTAACCCCCTTATTCTGTAACTCATAACGACATCGCTAAAGAACAATAATCGTTAAGTGACATGTTAAAAACAATCTGTACATAGAAATGGGTTGTATCTAAGTCAAAATATGTCACTTAATGACTGTCGTTATTTATCGATGTCATTATGAATTAGAGAATAAGGGGGTAAGTCATGTGCATAACGTTACAGTGTTTGAGATAAGGGAGTTTTTGCAATACATTACGGTTCTGCTGACGAAGGCTCAATTAGGCCTGAAACAGCTGTATAGAGTATGCTCGAGGAATCTGCTGTAATCAAAACCGACTTGCACAAAATTTTTGATAAAAATATCGTTACCTTAAAGGCTATTTTGCTTAGCAACCTTACGAATTTAGAAATCGAGTTTTAACGTTTAACGTACGCAAATTTTAAAGGAACATTTTGCAAAAACTCTCCTTTTAAAATATGTCTCTCGATTTTACTTTACACTGCCCAAAATAGGTCATCGTACAACAGCCCGAACTTAAGCAAATAAAGCAAACCTCAAACTAGTGCTTTGTGCTTACGTTAACTGCGTTTTCATGTTTCATGATCTATTTGCTCGCCAGCGTTTGTAATACCAGGAACTGTAAAACCGTTCGCAAATTACTATGCTCCCAAATCCTGGTTCGTTAACTTCACACGCGAAAATATATGTACCGAGCGATTACTAGCCGCACATCAAACAATTTTAGCACGCTAATTAGAAAAAAACACGTACTTCGGACTAGTTTTAATTACAGTACAAATGAGTACGTAAGACGACGGCAACCTGTTGTCTGTCCATCCGTCCGTTGATTTTAGCATGCGATAGGAAAATTAGCTTTTATTGTCGGTGACGCAGCGACAAGTCAAGGCCGCTGCTAATTAATTTGTAAAAAAGATGAAGCGCATAATAAATCGGAAATTACGTGCGGTTTTCTGTTTATGTTCTTATAAATCAACGTTGTTACGAGTGTGTTATGCAAATTATTCGATGTTAACGCCGCAAGAACGGGATGCAATTAATTAAAAGAGGCCGTCGACAATTTCAAAAATTGCAAATTCTACGAGTTTTCTATTACATCGCCGCCTTGGAAGATCCACTATCACTGATATCGAGCCATTAAGCGGATGAAGAACTAAAAAGTTCGCGACTAAATCAGTCCTTTTCTGTCGGCAGGAAATAATTAATTATTAATATGCAAATCCAGATATAAAATAATCCAGATGAATATCACAATACAATAAATGTCTTTTCTCATTTCCATTAGGTAGCGTGACTTCTTCATTAACTGAAGAAGCAATTTTAAAATTCAGAAGAGACCAACACTTTAGGTCAAACGTTATTGAATAAACACTGCTTGAAAATGAACGTTAACAACAAAGTAAACATCCAACTCGAATTTTGAGCTGAATATCTTATTTTTAAACAAATTTGTAAATAAAATGTTGTTGATTGCTTTGATAAACATAATTAGTGAAAAAATCTGGAATTTAAATCTGCAGGTTTTTAGTTAGTTTTAAAATATCTAGGCAATGGTTTAAATTTAATGAAATACAATTTCAAGTCCAGAGATGACCAAGAAAAGACGTCCAACAAGTTAACGGAGTACAAGGGATGCAGAGTTGACAGTTTCGATTCGATCACGTTGAGTCAAAAAAAAGGCATAATGCTTCACAATCGCCGACACAGAGATTGGCATTTTACACTCTAACTTACATGGTAGCTAAATCAATCAATAAACTTCTAAATATAACAATAAATTAATATTAAATTAAAAATAAATACTAACGATTCATAAATCGAAAGTCCCTTTGTAAATAAGTTACAAAATTGTAGAATTTACATAGGCACTCTACTCTAGTACACAATGGTAATGTGTATGCAGTTTCGTAATAGTTAACTAACTACTATGAACGTCTGTTGATAATAAATAAATTTAAGTAGTTTTATTTCCTTCAACACTTCACTAATTAGTGGGTAAATTATATTCTAATTTATTCCCTTGTAAATTATGCCCTAATTTATTTTCATAGCTGCTTACTTCAATTTTTTTAGTTTTCTTAATTGTTGAATTTCTCTTCAATAAATAAATAATTTCTTTCTATTATTATTTTTGTCACATAAGATTTGAATGCTCTGTATTGTATGTACATGTTTAGCAAATTATAAATATTTGAGAACATGTATCGTCTTAAAAGAAATTCTAGTTTACTCTAATGAAGTACAGCCTCAATCAAAAGTAATGAAACGTTCAAAACCGAAACGCTGTAGTCAGAGAGAGAAGATACCGAGTGAGATGAAGCCTTATGGCGAACGAATGTTTCCGAAGTCCTTCGGAACCCCACAACACGTTGCGCTCTCTCTGACTCGGCATCGTTGCACTCTGACTACAGCGTTTCGGTTTTGAACGTTTCATTACTTTTGATTGAGGTTGTACGTGCAACCCCGGAAATTTTATGTAACAAAAAAAGAAAGAATAGAAATAAAATCACGCTTGAAAGTTTCGAGAATAAACGAAAAAGAATGTTTACATAATTGAACTTATTTTATGGAAATGATAAAATACCTTAATTTTTGGAATTTCAAAGATTTTTCGAAGTGAAATCCCTTCGTCTTACATTTTCTATTCTATAATATAAATTGACAGCAAGTATGTCCTAATTGTTCTTTCTAATTTGGAAAGTTTGTTAATAAAGAAATTTTGGAAACTTGTATACCTGTATCATTTAATTCTAACAAAATTGCTTTAATGTTTGACCTTCATTTGCACGATACTTAAACATAATAATATTATTAATTTCTAAAACTGTTTTCCCTAAGACACTATTCTAAAATCACATTTTGTTGTCAGCAATTATGTACTACTAACAATAAGTTAAAACACAAAAACTTGTTTTCAATTAGAGTTCGCATTATATAACCGTAATTATTAACAATTAGTGCTGCTACGATGTTATTTATCTGTTTACGCGCAAAAATCTCAGTGGCAAAAAGCGGCAAACACAAAACCTAATTCACCGATGCTGTTTTAGACGAAAGTCTGTCAGTATTCAGTGAAGTGTATAATAGTATTCGTATAGTGTTCGATATTTATTTACACTCTGAAATCGAATACACGGGCAATAGATTCGAGTGCCTGCAGGTGTAGGATGCCACGAGTAAAATTAAGCACGTATAACCTAGAGCGGGTAAACATCCCTAAGTTAGAGTCCTGCTGGTGGGGAGGCAGCGCCACTTGTGGTAGAGCTTAGTACCAAGCCGGCAGTGCAGGTTAACGTATACTGCTCCTGCTTGCAGTAGCTGTTCGATATAATTAGATTCTTTTTTTATTAGAGTCGGTGTCGTCCTTTCTGATTTATTAGAATGTGAAACGCGTCACGATCGACGCCTTCCCTTTACGTTTGTGTTGTGTATTTTATTTTCGTTCGGTGGTACGCAAATTTACCGCGTGTAACAACCTCCGAGCGCGCAAGGATCTAATCTATTTTAAGGTCCTGTGAGTTAATAATATGATGATGATGATGATGATGTTTTGATTCTATAAGCGGCAGAAATTTAGAAGTCTTCTAAAATCTAGTGCATTACCTACCTAGTCGCTCGAGTTGAGTGTACGTATAATCGACGAGCATGCTTGTTCTTCGCTAAATTGTTGTATAATTAAGAGTGACGCGCTAATATCAAAACCGCCGAGGAATCACGCTGAATAAATGTAAATATAGCTGATTGTGTGTTGTTACGCGACCTTGTCCGTTGTACTTGTATCATTCGTGACGATCAAATCAATGTGGTCAGTGGTAGTTAACTTGGAAGACGCGTTCTTCAAGTATAGAATCGTTTCTGAATAGTTTCCTGTACCTCTTTCAATATGCATTAAATCGGCTCGACAGTTCCATCCCCTTTCCCCAAATACATCCCGTTCCCCATCCTCATGTCACGTCTGAACGATGTAATCGCGAATTTTATCCGTTATCAGCTTCAAACACACCGTCTAGATTAGTGGGAACGCATCCATGTGCTTGACAATCAATAAACGATAATCGACGTAGAGAGTCTTCCGCGTTATCGTCTAATCCGATACATGTGGAACAGACCAGCTAATTTAGTGCAGTGCTATATTGTTGGTTTCGTCGAAGAACTGCAACAGGTGATGTTATTTTCTTGAGGAGGTCTGTAAGACGTCACGCTGGTGGGGGTTTGGAAGTGCTGCTTGCCTTGGTGCGGCCCGGCCGAAGGCAAGGCGGCCCCACCGTCCCCGCCAGTTTCTGCCCCCGAAAGCCCACCCCGCGCCAGACAACCCTCGCCTCATCTACAAGATATCGCCGAGGAGGACTCTGAGAATTTACAGGATGAGGAGGCGATCTTAGACGAAGAACCGTCAGATTTGCTGCCATTAGGTGCGCGAATTAGTTACAAGAAGAGGAGAAATGTGCAATCGCCCTCGCCAACCCTCTCCGTAAAAACCGGAAGAAAGGGGCAACGTACTAAATCTGTTACCAGCACCACTTCCAGCGAAGCATCTTCGATTGGAGTCGTCACTTCGATCAAAATGCAGGCAGAACAGGGGTCCATTGGTGACCTTAAACACTATCACAACAGATATCTTAGGAACAGAAGGCACACTTTAGCAAATGTTCGGTAAGATCAATATTTTCTTTACAAATGTAGGTACAAGTATGCTTATGAAAGCGCTTCATAATGGGCCGAATTTTTTTGCATAAAATCCCGAATAGTAATCGTGGAAAAATCTAAAATAAGAAAAGACGATTTTGCGGAACACAAGCGTTTGTTTTGGCCGATTTCGACTCTTATTTTTCTGGTTCCAAACTGTTAAAACCCTTTGTGATCCCCTTAAAGAAAGTCGCAATCGAAACCTGTGAAGAAACAAGAGAAATAATTTTCCTGATTATTCATAAATACTTATTATTTCTTAAAAATAACGCGACTAATCAATTTGCAGTGGTTTGGATGTTATACAGTTTAAGTTGTTTCTATGAAACATTTTATTTTGACTTTAAACTATGTACTATTTTTTTTGAGATGCATGGTTCAATTTTTTTTAATCATTTATGTTATTTTAAATTTCTATTTTCTATTTAGCAATGGTGGCTAAATGACATTTAATTCTTAAAATTAATAGAAGTTAATTTTCAGTTGAGCTTTTTTGCTTATTTTTATCTTTTAAACATTTAAATTTTCTGGATTATTTTTCTTAAATTTTTTTCGTCCCTTCTTCGACTGTTTTTGAGGTGCGCCCAAACTGACGTACACGGTAGTGAAATATGAAGTTTCAAGGCGTAAATGAATGAAAGTATATTACCCCTAGTTTGAATACTCCCCAAAGTTAACATCTCTGGCTTCATTGTATTTCATTTTCTTTTTGATGATATGTTGGTTTGGAATAGCTATTTCCTTTTTTTTGAAAAAGAACTAGAAAAGAAAAAGTGAATAAAAAAATGTTGAAAGTCCGTTGTGTTTTCCAAAAGAGAAATAACCTATTGTCTTTAATTCTTGTTGATTTCTTAATGTTGATATTTGAGTGTATCTTTAAATTTCTAAAAAAATTCGTACCAAATAACAATAATGTCTAAGGTCAGAAAAACAATGAGAAAGTTATGAGAAACTAAAAAAGAGAAATACCAAAAATGTTAGTTTTATTCGTAATTTTAATAAGAAATAAATTTTGTTAACCAGAAAGATAAATAATTATTTTTTTGCCGAGAAGAAAAATAGGTACTTACATATCTTCTTACTTAAAAAGATTTGCCGTTTTTAAAACTAATGTTTGTTCCAACTATTATTGCAGATATGTAGATTTAAATTAAAAAATAAAATTTTATTTGTATTTTTAACTGATTAAAATGTTCCAGTTAACGTCTCAAATATAAAAATAATGCAGTAAAATACACCAATTTGAAATAAATATTGAGTGTATTTTAATTTAAGAAAATCATTCATACGCAAACATTTGCGATAACATCCTGACATTTAATTACTCCAACTGCATAGATACGGCGTGCATTTAAATAATCCAAGTTATTTTGTTTGTTGTTTCATTAAAGCAATCCGATTGATTACTTGCAATAATAATGCGAAATGTACAAGATTCGGTTCAATTTATACAATAAGTATTTAGAACAAAAAATTATTGGGGTGTAGAAACGATATGGAGATAGAACACGTTCTATTTTTCAAGTTAGTTTTTGATTCAATTTAAATCTTGATACAATTTACTGCCTAAATTAAATTGTTTAAGAAATTGAACCAAATCTTCTTACAAGAAATAGAGTAGTGAAAAACGGCCTTAATGGGCAATAGGACTTGAAAGTTTTAATTGTAAAATCAATTATACTCTAGTTTGTAGAGTTACTTTAATAATTAATCTCGTAACTTGCTGGTGAAAAATGTTTTCTGCAATGCCCTAATTTTCAAAACCAAAGCCGTCCTAGTTCATTTACAATTTGCACAGCAATATTTAAAGTCCTGACAAGTCGTAATTAAGCGTCGCCACAGAAAATCTCACACCATTCTAAATTAAAGCGGAGTGAAGCCATATATAAACGACGGAAGGGCTTTCATTTATCTAGCGCACTCCAGTCGTAACGCACGCAAAAGGGAGTCATTTTTTCCGCTCTTCACTAATATTGCGTGTTTTTGTTGGACAGGATTTACCACCCATCCGATTTATAACCACTTTTACACCAATTTATTTCATTCTCAGACTTTTTTATGACGTCCGATAATCGGAAGGGTTTTCGTTTTAACGCCTCAATTACAGGAGCGTGCTTTCCTCGCGTAAACCTATGCAGAGTTGTTTTTTTGCAGAGAAAGATAACACTTATCTTATTTCGATGAAACAAACGCAACAGAAAAACTAAATGGAGAATACATCGCAGAGATTCAACAAGCCGACTATTTCGTTCCATTAAGGGCCGTATGCACCGAACGCTTAAGCTGAGTTTACATTTGAGTGACGTTTATAATATGACATTTGAAGTTTCACAACATTGTGTAAGTCACATTCTAAGTGACGCTTAAAGTTAAACTGAGTTAATTGGTTCGGTGCATCCGGCCATAAGGTCCAGTCTTTCCACCTCCTGATAAATTTATTCGACGATTAACTTTACGAATCACCATGGAAACCATTCATAAAAATCAAGTTATTTGCCAAATAACATTATCGGGAACTATTAGGAGGTGGAAAGATTGGGCCTAAAATGTATTGATTAAAAAAAGATGTTGCGGAGGAAGCACAGCGGAGACAATGCATAGAAGAACGCTCTTACCATTTAGTAGCATTGGCAGAGAAAACGCGCAAGGAAAAAACGCTCGTCTATTTGACCTCCAAGAAGGGACGGGCTGCCTTGTGGAATCTGCGACGTTTTCTCCGTTGCGTTTTGTTTCATTGAAATAAGATAAAAGTTATATCTCTATTATGTCAAATTTTACATTTAATTTTGTAGAATAGTTGAAAAATAACTCCAATTGAGACTAATTTCAATTGGCCAGAAGTCCTTTTTTTTAAATAGAACACCCAGTACATTTTCTGATTACTGATTTTCTTTTTAACACATCAATTTTTTTGCCTCTTTTCTTTTTTGATATTTCTGAATAGTGCGCTGTGAAAATTAAAGTAATTATCATTTTTCAATTTCTCAGTCTAGTAAGTGGCCTGATTTACTTATCGCCTCTTGATTTTTTCTTATGGGGCACCATTAAAAGGAAAATGTATTTAATTCTTGTGAATACCAAGAAATAATTGATGCATCGAATTATAGTTGTTTTTGCCGAAGAAAATTGACAAGAATAATGAAAGAATTTTGTTGTGTCTAGGTAATAAGTCAAGTTATTTCTGAACAATTTTTGTAGATTTTATTTACAAATAATATAATTTCAATTTTCCAAGTCATTTCTTTTAAATAGAACACCCAGTATATTTTTATGTCCTATAATTCAGAATTAAATTTTCGTTGGTTTTGTACTATTATACCTGAGTCGATAAGTAGTAGTTTGACACCGGAGCGAAATTACTCCAGTGTTGCCAGCCAGCTGCAGTGGGACGGGGGAGTTCTCAAACCATAACGCGAAGGCCAATCCAAAAATAGGCGCCACTTAATTTTTTTGAAAGGAATCGCGTAAAAAATTAAGAAAAACACGGTACGTCCAAAGCATGAAACAATTTTATTAAACGTTTAAAACAACGAAAGTCAAACTGATTAATTAGTAAACCAAGCAATAATCGTGATACGGTAATACCTAACTTTTCGGATCCGAAACTAATACAGAGCTAATCGAAATGACAAAGATAACATTCGCTTATTCTAACGTCGACGAATTACGTTCTGTGCGCTTAACGCCTAATAGCCGATGAATTCCTCCGAAATGGAGTTTACTTCGCGAGTATACGCAATTTACGTGCACAAATGCGGCTACATTAAATCCACCGAGAAGCAAAAATTAGGCAAACAAAAAAAAGCATGACCTGTTCACGCAACGTCGTCACGTCCGTCGATGGCGATGGAGGCGGCCGGCTACGGGGCGCTTCCGTGGACGATCGGCTTCCTCGGGGTGGATGCGTCGATTAGTAGTCGCAAGTTGCCACGAGATACCAACAGCGTAGGCCAAAAGCCAGAACCAAATCCAAATCTTAGATCAAAACAAAAACCAGGAGCCTATAAACGAGGAAAAAGAAAAACGAACATAAGGGCCAAGTCGAGAGAGAAACACCACGTAAAACTTACCTAGTCGCGTCGGGCTAGGCTGACACAAACCGCAAAAGAAACGCGGCTTTTTCGCCCCCAAATGAGCCACAGAAATTCGGCACACAGCCGTACAAATTCACTCTGACCGCCCAGGTGGAGTGAAACTTCCCACGAAAGACAACAACATGCGACTCCCAGGGCGAATAGGGAATTACTGAAAAATGACGCTTCCCTCGACCGGCGGAAAAAAAAAGAACAAAAGAGAGAGAAGTATTCGAATGTGCCAATGGCCGATTTTTATGACATTAGCGGAAACCAATCAGAATAAAGGGCAAGGGTTACAGAACGGTAAGAGACAGGTATAATATACTAAACGACATTAGAAATGTAACACCTTGAAAACGTCAAGTATTTCTGTCCATTTTTTATATAGAAGTTTGTTTGATACAAAACATGTTTTGATAAAACTTTCAGCCTTTTACGACTTACAGTTCTTGTACGTTTCATTCTTTTATCTTACAAGTTTTTGTGGCAAAATAGTTGTTTATACCTCATTTACCAACTCATTCTACTCGATTTCGCTTTTCTCAGTGTTTAATAGTTTAAACAAAATGCCTAGAGTCCGAAGACCTAGACAATTCCATCAGTTAAGCGACTTTGATAGGGGTAGAATTGTTGGGTTACGAGAAGCGGATTTTTCATATCGGGAAATTGCCCTTCGCGTGAACCGCACTGCTGTTACTGTTATGTGAGCTTGGCAAGCATGGAGTGTAGCAGGAAGAGAAAGAAGAATAAGACCTACTGGACAACCAAGACGCATCACAGGACGTCAAGATTGCCGGTTAAGACTATTGGTTGTCAGGGACCGATTTTCGACTAGTCAACAGTGGAGCGCTGCGGAGGGTAGGTCTATCAGTATGCGAACAATATACCGCCGCATTAGGTCCTTTGGGCTCTTTTCTTACCGCCCACAGCTAGTGCTTCCCTTGACTGGTGAACACCGCCGCTAAAGATTGGAGTGGTGTCGAGAACGCGAACACTAGGGGGTAGAATGGAACAATATAGTGTTCAGCGATGAATCGCGCTTCTGTTTGGGTATGCATTATGGTCGCAGAACGGTGAGAAGACGTCGTGGAGAGAGGCGTCATATTGAGTTTGCTGTAGAACGACCTATACACCGTACCGTAGGAGTGATGGTTTGGGGGGGCTATTGCCTATGGTAGCCGTTCACCATTAGTGTTCATTAGAGGTAGTATGACAGCAGTTACGTTACGTTCACAACGTTCTCCAACCCTTTCTCTTGCCATATCTGGATCTAGAAAGTCATCTTAATGCTACCTTTCAGCAAGATAATGCGCGTCCACACATAGCCCGGACAACAGTGAACTTTGTTACGGTCGAAAAATTCATTTGAGTTATTCATAATATTTTCCGAACGTCCTGTATTTGTGCCTACGTGCCGGTCGCCATATTTCTCAATGTTGCACAATATTGCATCAGAAAGATCATACGTTGTTAATTCGTCCTACAGTTTATCTCCATTTCACTCTGTCGCCCGGCTAAAACTGATTTCATTCGTAACCACCCCTGTTTGAACTTATGGTAGGAGAGAACGCGGCGTTCGCTCGAATTCAGTTTGTCTTTAGAACCCTTAGCGTACGGTTCGTTTATTTGTGACTTATCTTTGTGCTCACTTTCACGAGATTCTGTGAAGGAAGACGGAACCGGAATTACTCCGAGATTTGTGCAAACGTAGGTTGAGAGAATTTCAAGCTCGTTAAACAGATTTTCGAAAGCCTGTCTTTGAAACAAGGAACAGGTATGTTTTGTTGGCCATTTTATGCAATTGTTCCATGAGTAACGCATATCTCTCTCTTCTGCTAGGCTTCTAATGCGTGATCAATATCTTTTCTAGTCAAGTGACCTATGGGAAAAAAATTATGTCTTTGTGTGGTTCATTATTTCATTATTTGGTAGCTTTACCTTGGTTAAGAATATCGTCAGCCCTTGGGTGGAAAAGAAAGGCCGGAATCGGAATTTGAAACGTATAAAACACCGGCCCACCACCCTTCGTCCGTGAAAGTGGATCCGACACTGTTGGGAGTTGACTGTCATCACGCTGGATTTTGATTACAAGGTCGGAATTACTCTAATTTTTTTTAAAATTTATCGTGGTTGCCCAACGGGGTCCTAAGTTATAGACTTGTCAGGACCTCAGGAGCGAGAGTGCATTTGAGTGCGTGTAAAGTGTTCCATGGCTTTGTTATTTTTAATTACTCTGTTGAGATACCGCGGCGTTGTTATTTTTATTTTTCTTTTATTTGTTAATCGAGTGAACTTCTTTAATCACTCTAAGCGTCAATCGTAAATGAAGAACAGATCTGTTGAACGGATAATATCTACCTTGTTAGTTTACTTATTTACATTTCGTGTTCGATTTATTGGGACCACTTCAGATTCGAACTCGAATACTTGTAAATTATTTTTCTTATTCGTTATTTATTTTTGAGCATTTTAAATAAAAACAAGTGTGCTCAGCTGAGGCTTTTTATTTTATTCACTTCGCCCACCTTTTGCTTTGGGGTTTCGTCGAACTCTCCCATCTCCAAGAGCTTTGCCGAGCGGTGCTGGAGAAACGTCAGTCACTCGCACAATTTGTTGCCCTTCGGGTAGGTACTTTTTTAAAGGAGTTGGAATCGATGTTTTACCGTGGCATCCCAGACCCCCCGATTTAAATCCAATTGAACATGTATGGGATGTGATGGGGAGAAGGCTGACCAATTTACACCATCCGCCACAAACTTTGGCTTAACTCCAACAAGAAATTCAAGTTGCTTGAGATGGATTACCACAACGAGAAATCGATCACCTCGTTTTATCGATGCCCAGACGTGTTAACGAGTGCATTCAAAATCGAGGTCGTCAAACACATTACTAATTCTTATTTCATTATTTGTTTCTGTTCCGGTCTGAAATTTTAATCATTTGTTTACCAACCTAAAGCTGACATATGGTAGCAAAATCAGTTGAATATATTTATTATTTCTAGGTGTTGCATTTCTAATGTCATTTAGTATAATACAAAATCAACGAACGGGTTGGAGTTACTTTTCAAAACTGTCCTCTATTACAATTCAGTTAAAATTGAACATAATCTGATTAAATCAAATTAATACTTTGTTCAGTTTCTTACGGTTTTTTTTACATCAAACTAATGTTTATTATCGCTTCACCTTGCATAATTTAATTGATTCGCGTTTATTAATTTATAATGTTAATAGATATGTTGCTTGATTCTATCCCAATTTAACGTTACTCATATTTTATAAGCTGTATTTAAAAATATTGAAACGCGTCACACAATGATGAATATGGAAAAACAATTTCTTGTAAAAACGCGAATCTAAATCTGATACAAGAAATAACTTTCTAATTATTTATCCCACATATATCCGTGCTTGATCTTAAATGAATCGCCATGTAATTAGTTATCAAACAAATGAAACCTTACATGTTAGTAAATCGGCTAAATTGGACTTCCTCCTAGTCTAGGAAATTTGACTTCGGAGGTGCTTTCAAGAACGGCAAATTTTCGACAATGCTGTACATCCATCAGATCTGGTTTTAGACTGGTGTGTATGAGTCAGTCTGGTGATGACGATTGCATCTTTTAATCGTTCCCCTCATGTTTATTTTATTTAACAAAAAATTGTGTTTCAGTAGTTGCAACATTTATGTTGAAATATTTTGGGATCATAATTTTTTTCTTTAATATGCAAAACTTAATTGAAGGGAGGTATTCCCAAAGGGTCTAAATGCCAAATTTTACTCAATTCATATTTTTCGATAAAAGGGATTTATGTGCTTTGCTGCACACTTTAGAAAAGATTCTAGTATCTAGCTGATGTGGAAATATTCTATATAATTATACATAAAAAGTTGAGAGATCTAGCAGGATAGCAGTCAAAAGGGGGCAATTAAAAGTTTACTCTTGTTTGATTGCCAAGCTTTCGGAAAGTATTTATTTCCTTCATCAGGGCGGATCTAAGTGAGGTTGTGAAAGCTAAAGTTGCACATTTTGAACAAGCCAGGATAAATTTCTTACGTAGTAACCATGATTAACAATTAATAAAGTTGTATTGTAAAACAGATTAAAATTTAAAATTTTAAATTTTAAAATTATACATAGATGACACTCTCTCGCGCGCGCATTCGATAACAAGGACCATTTTCCTTAATTTTCTAGGAATTACGTTTTTGGCACTTAGACCCTTTGGGAATATTATGCTTTAATTGATGTATGATGAATTACGAACTAAATTACAATGAATACATCAAAATCATAAATACAAAAATATTGTTACAACAATTTTCAAACTTCAAAACCAAAATAACATAGCAATATGTACATAGCCAAAGTTTAGTGAAATAACAAAAGTTTTAGGGTTATAAAACATATATTTATTGAAAGCAACAAAAAGAACTCAAAAACTAAACATTCACATAAAAGACAATTTTGTAAGAACATAAGAAATTACATTTAAAATTAAGCTCTTATAAATAAATACGAAGTTTGGAGATGTGTCAAGGTTACTAAATAATTAACGTATCTAATTCATAAAGATTTAATAATACACACTCTGATTTTATTTATGAAATTAATGTCAACCTTCAAATAATAATAATAATAATAATAATAATGTCTTTATTTTCAAATTAAGTAAATAATATAGTATACAGTAAATAATATAGTATATAGTATATATGCTTATAACAAGGAGTTTCCTTTAAACATAATTACGAGTAGTAATTTGTTTTTTAGAATTAGATCTAAACTTACTAATGACTCAAATTACAATGCTGACTTTTACTCCTAGAACACCTCATACTGAATGTCAATACCTGGTGATTCCCTATTTAGGATACATCTCTCAACAAATCAAACAATACGTCTCCAACACTAATTTCAAAATCGCCTTTTCCAACAGAAAGAATCTTAAATTTACCATTTCACATACTAAAGATAAAATCGATCTTTTAGAACAGAGTGGGGTTTACTCTCTCTTGTGTAACTCCTGTAACTCCATGTATATAGGACAAACAGGTCGTAACTTGAGAACACGTATTTCTGAACATATTAGATCTTTCAAGTAGAACAAAACTGACTCTAATTTTGCGAATCATTTAATTGAAACATCTCACAATTTCTCTCCTTCAGACAATGTTAAAATATTACACAACTTCAATAAAGGCAACCTTTTGAATATTGCCGAAAATTTTGAAATTTTCTTACATAAAAATAATTATTATTATAACATCTTGAACGTTCAGTTAACAGGTCAACAGGAAGATTTCTTTAGGCTCATCAATTGGTTTAACAGAGGATTTTACTAATTTCAAAAAGTTTACTGTCTCTTATTAATCATAATCTTAGTGTTGATTCTCATTCTTTTTAATTACCATTGTGTTGCTTAGGTTGTAATTACTGTCAATTTTGTTATCTGAGGGTATTAATACTGCTTTGTTACTCCATTTTGTCTTTATTTAAGTACCTCAACTTGTCGAACATGTGCTTCAGAATTTTTAACATGTAGTGTTGTCCCTTTTACATTAATTTTAATTTGTTCAACAACGGTTTTATAACCAGTGCATTCTTTCACAAAAATGTTAATTTGATTATTGTTTAAGTACTTGGGAATCAAGGTATGTTACACAAAATTTTCTGCTTGTCATTTGAATTATTTGGCTTTTCTCTTTAAATTGTAGCCCCCTGATGATGGTTACTGCCTGCAATCGAAACATGTCGGATTATTACTAAATCTTTAGGAATTAGATTTGTTAATTATTTAGAGACCTTGACACAAACTCCAAACTTCGTATTTAATTCTGGTCACTACTATCAAGTGGAGCAACTCACCTTTATCTTAAATAAACTTGTTTAAACATTAATTAGCTGCAATCTGGCCAAATGAACTAAAACTAAAATAACATAGCAATATGTTACATTAAGCTGCTTTAAAATTTGAAGTTGAAAATATTATATTTAAAGAGATCGTTGTTGGTAACTTGTAACTCCAAAATATGAAATATCAATTCAAGTGGGAAATCGGAAAACTTTTATCACAAAATCTTCTAAGCGGACACTAAATCGCGCAACTATACACTTTACGTTTCGCAGTCGTTCGACTGCTTCGCCAGAAGTGTAAATATGGAAAACTTTTAATGAATAACTTGCTTGAATCATCCTGCATAAGTAAAATACTCACTCTTTTTGGAGAAATGATCAATGAATGCTCCTGAAGATGTCTTTAACAATAACAAATATGTATTCTAAAGTTCTTTTTACTTTTATAAGATAACTGCAACAGAAGTAATGAACATTAGAATTTTTAATGCTAAGCATGTGATTGTTTACTCGTTTGTGTAGATTTCATAAAATACTCTAGGTGGATACTTAATTGCAGAATTAATGAATTCACTATGTTCAGACAAAAACCAGATCTTCTTGTCATGTTGTCTTCAGTCTTAAGAAAAGTATAAAAATATTTCACACTGAAATAAAATATCCAATGAGAAATAACCTTTTGAACCATTTTAATTCATATCTGTTTTTAATGCGAATTTTCTTCCTAACCATTTTTCGTGTACGATTTCAAGTCTTGCTTTCTGAACTTAGTTCAGATGAAAGTTCTTTAAAAAGAAATTTTCTCGTGAATCTTAAGAAAAGTATAAAAATATTTTACACTAAAATAAAATACCTAATAAGAAATAACCTTTTGAACCATTTTAATTCATGTCTGTTTTTAAGGTGAATTTTCTTCCTAACCATTTTTCAAGTTTTTCTTTCTGGCCTTAGTTCTTTAAAAATAAATTTTTTGGATTAAATATTTTTTCTTAATGTATTTCGTGCAATGTATATTTCAGAATTTTCTTAAGAAGAAAAATTGCCCAAACTTATTTCGCGATACAACAACTTTTATAATATGTATTCGCAAAGTGCTTTAATTTCTGAGTTTATTTTGTCTGAAGCCAGCAGTCAGTATACAACATGAATCCACTGTTTATTAATATTTATAAAAAAGGGGAGTTCAAACGAATGTGCAGAAGACTACACATAAAACAAATTTAGACTTTACTTTGTGAGTTCGCATTTCAGTAAACAAAATTCTGCACCAAGGTTTTAACGATAAAATCAAATATGCACATGCACATCTGCTCGTATCCAAAGACACGAAAACAAAACATGCAAATCCAAAAAAATGTTTACGTTGTGTTCAGTCGGAATATATTTGCCTGTAATAATTTTTCGATCAACAAACACATAAATACAAACTTGTACTGTAAACACAAAATTTTATTTTATTTCCTTCGAAAATATTTCGTCCTTTTGACTTCATTTAAAAATACTAGAGTATTTTAAGTTCAACACGCATTTCACATTTACAGCAGTTATACTCTTTAGATTTTTTCATAAAATTTCGAGTTGAGAATTAACTAATTAATTACATGTTCAACAATTACCTACACAAGGTTTTTATACATAGTTCTGTTTGGAGTCATTATATGTATACATGTCTACGTTTGTGTTTGTCTAAAGCAAGGATTTATTCATGCTTCTTTAAGTTCTAAAGGGACCATCAGAAACAAACAACAGACTATTTCAGATCGGATTTCAGATCACGTTTTTTCCATTACCATTACGAGCCGTCAACTATAGGTTCGGAAACTACGATTTTAGTTATTTCTTGGATAAAAGTTATTTCTTGGGTAAAATAGCAACTGAAAGCAAATTTATTTATTATTAAATAAGAAATGTCATCGTTCACCTTAATTTTTACATAATTTTATTCTTCTTTGAACTCATTGCAAAACATTCTTTAGTATCCTTGTTTTCCTGGCTATCCTTTGCCTTAACATGTCCATGTCATACATAGTTGGTAATAGGGCAAAATAATTTTTTTCTACTCCCATCTTTAAAACACACACATTCACCTCAATTCTGTAACTCATAACAATATTGCTAAGTTAACAATATTGTTAAGTGAGATATTTTGACCAATCAGGGCTTAGATACAACGGATTTCTATGTACTGATTGGTCAAAATATCTCACTTAACAATATTGTTAACTTAGCAATGTTGTTATGAGTTACAGAATTGGGGTGATTATCGTATATGTTTCCACGTTGCTAAGTGATCTTTTAAATACACATTGACAAGCTGTGGCTTTGTGCGTTTTAGTCACGGCGTCACGGCACAATTTCCGAATTTAAGTATTTTTGTGTTGGTCGTAGAAAAAGTATAGTATGCAATTCGATTTATAAACTTCTCTAGACACTCGTTTATTAAACACTCGCTCCGCTACGCTTCGCTCGTGTCTAATTAAAACTCGTGACTAAAATGCCGTTTATAAAACTTGTTGCATAATATACTATTAAAAACCAAAAGCTGTTACTCCTACGAGCCCCGTCAACTGTAGATTCAGATACTACGATTTTGCTTATTTCTTGGGTAAAATGTATTTCAGCTACTGAAACCAGATTTAGTTTCGTTTTTAGTGATTTTTCTGTTGTAACGTACTTATATGATGTATGCTTCCAATAGCATATTAATACATATTTTCATTTTATTAAGAACTTGGTTAGTTACGTGGCAGAAATGCAAAAAGTTAAAATGTCCGAACGTATAGTTGACGGAGCTCGTATACGATTTAAAAAGTTGGAACAATTTCTGTCAAATTCGTCGCAAAGGAATAAGGATGTTTTCACTTGCATTTGGAATTCCTTTGGCGGTTAATTTTCTCATGTCCAAAAGGTAGTGTGGTCTGTAGTCCGTTTTACACCATAATGTGAACTGCATTCACTTCCGAATGATTCCAGAAATGATTCTTCTCATATCATGTTCATCTCCAACTTCTGGTCTTCTCCTTTTAAACTCGACAAGCTAATTTTTTTCTAAAATAAGTATTTTAAACCTGATCGTTATTTGATTTCATCGAAGTTTGAATTTCTTTTGGGACACCTTTTCTTCATAACTCCAATATTCACAAATAACAGACATATTAAAGACTCCGTCCGTGAAAAGCATCGCAACAGTTGAAATTGAAGAAAATTGGTATTGAAAATAATTAGTTTCATACATCTCTTCACATCTCTCTTTAAACTGACAACGCGTTATGTCTCAATAGCATGGAAAACAAGAGATTGTCATTAATCATTATCATTGACCGCTTAAGATATGCTTTCCCATTTTTCTTGAAGAACAATAATTTCTAACTGTTAGAACGCCTTCGGTCTAGGAAATAAGAGATTTTTCTAAATTGACCCCATGGGATGTTTAGAGTGTTTGTTGTTTTCATCAACACAACGGTCGTCAATGGCTTGAACAACATATTTTATTGTTTATGTTATACAGAATTTCCTAATTTGGAATGATTCATTTTATAACAGTCATGCTCGTGATGTAATCGAACGACAAAAAATAGATTAATGAATTAATGATTAAACTTGCTGATTTTTTTTTTCCTCGGGGACTACATAACCCAATTAATTTCTGCTTTGTTACGAGAATAGTATTTAATCGTGCATGTAGAATCCTCTGAAATTCCGAACGCGGACTAGTTGCAATTCGATAATTAATTCAGGGTCAATTAGAAGGCCGAGAGGATTATTCAAGATCTATCGGATAAACACTGTTCGAACTTTACTTTGTGCGCACCTGAAAATTAATTAGAGAGGAATGGTAAGGATTTGATAATCAGAGTAATTTAGGGATATATCCGGACCTCGGTAGTTAACCGGAAAAACTTGTTTTGCAATTCAGATCCTGTGAGATATTTTCGGGGATTCTGTGCGTATCGATTCTGGCGCAAAAGTCGGCGAAATTTTCACGCAACTTTTCAGATTTCTCCTTTCTCTTTTCGTGTTAAGTTCGTTTCCTAAACCCGGAAACTTTCTCTTGTAGACGCTGCGTTTCAGAAAAGCCTGTAAAACTACTAACTTAATAAAAATCATTCTGGCGATTTGCATATTCTTGGCGGTGGTAACATCATAATTTTAGAATCGAGTGGTGAATACTAAGTTGAGAGAGCTCAGCTTTTAAAGACTTCATGTTACTGAAATAACGTATGTTTCATAAAATTTCAGGGCGGCTGTGGGAAATACTTTCATAATATGATGGTATAATTTTGATTATACCTTTATTCAAATATACACTACTAATTAATTAAACGTTTAAACGTATTCTTGCATACACAAGTTGTAATATGTATCAATAAATCGCGTTTGTTTCAAGTTCACACATGAGCTTTTTCACGGTCGCCCAAGGTGTGAAATTAATTGCGTAATATGTGATATTTTCTTTAGTGAAATTTTAAAAAGTATATTTTCTTATTATTTCATAACAAAGAGTAAAAATATTTGCACTGTCTGAAAAATTATTAGGATGCGTGGCTCGTAATAAAGAAGCAGAAATAAAACGGGACAAGGGAGATGCGTGAGCAGAATAACAAGCTCTGCACATATTCATGCGGAAAATGATATACCGAAGGAAAATTGGATTTGCTGAAAATAGGATTGCAAGAAGGAAAATTATAACAAACTAGGAATACCAACGAAATGCTTTCAAATTGAAAAGAAATTGAAAATTTTGTAAAATATAAATGATTTATTATTTGCCTTCATTAATTTACCCCAACATGCAAGTGGAGAAACATTTTTGATAATTGTTTAGGGTTGATAAGAAGAAATTGAATACAAAAGTTACTAGAAGTTTCTTGATTTGCCCAGATATTTATATATTTTGCACGTGGTTTCAAAACAAACAAAAAATTTCCTAACAATGTGAATACATGGTGAGAAAGCTTGACAGTTACGGAAAACTATACAGGGTTACGACTAAGTAATTAAAGGCCCGCAAACAGAATTCTGAAAACCATAACTTAGAGGAAAATGCGTCAACCGTAAAATAACATCTGCTTATACATCCTTTACGACCTTGCAGATGTTTCCTTGGACAATATTTTTAAATTTAGTTATCACACTAACTCAATCTTTGGTAAACATACATAAGTATCATCGCCTCTGCGAATATTCACTCTAAATCTTCCCAAAGAAATTTTAAGTTTTAAGAACTCCTTGTGTATCTTAGTTTGAAATGTGAATGTTCTATGTAAACGCAACTCATTCGGAGATATTATAATCTAGAATTGTTGTAGCAAAAGCTTTATAATGTACCAAATGTTTCCTGTGGACTTACCGTTGAGAGCAGTGCAAAATCCTTTCATGCGAAAGTAAACATAAAGTTTTAAAGTCATTGTAAACATTGACTGAACCACTTACTCGAACTTCAGCCCTGCACTGTTTAATTACAAAGTTTGTTGAAGTAATGTAGTATACAAGCTATATTTAAAAATCGCCTTGGTGATCGGTTCGTAGATGCGAAATCAATAAATCCGCCTGCTGCCTACACATTATAGGATTATCGCTACGTTTTTCAAAAGTGAGTGAGAAGAACGCCAGCTGCTTATTTGTATAAAATATGTGAGTTGTTAATGTATGATTTTTTTTCGTTTTCTTAGCAAAAGCGACGGCTCCGTAAATAATAATAGACAGTGTTGACGGGTCGTAAGTAATCCTGGAACACTGTCAACGCTAATGATACGCCAACTGATGCCCGACGTGCTTCCTGTTTTCAGCAAGTTCCTCTGAATAAAATTAAGGAACGCAAGGAATTTCGTTGACAACTGCATTTTTAAGAACGCTTATTTTTCCTTTACCTTAAGTTGGTTCATAATATAAATATATATCTCGTCTGGAAAGTTTACGTTTTCAGTTTATTACACTCTAATTTTTAAACTAAAATTGCTTTTGTTTAACATTCGTTAAAATATTAACTTCAAAATATTTAGTTTTTTTAAGCTTGTGAATAATAAATTTTTTATTAAATTATAAATTAATTTTGCACGTGAATAATAAACTACTTTTTTAAATTCTTAAATTCAGATATATTTATATAGTGTTATATCAAATTTACGTTGCGGAAGAAATTGATAAGTCAATTACGGAAAGAATAAAAATTAAACTTCAGTTTAGATATAACATAAAGCGTGGTCATTTTAAACCGTAACACCTGAATATTTTGGAATAGACAGCGTTCCAGTCGTCAAAAAACATTAAGCTACAATTTGGCTATTGACAAACATGCGGCATGACACATAAGTAAAAGAATCTCGAATCCTGAATCAGGTCAAATTGAATTAAGATTAATTTATATTTTGTAAACACTGTAAACTTCGTAAAATTCGAGACATTTCGATAAGGAAAACTTTATCTGCGTTTAGTTTGGCCTTAAGAATAATTCATGGCAAGCAAAAAATATTATTCCTTGCATTATTAGTACTTTACAGAGGCGTCGATGTTCAATGAAATAACAAGAGTGAAGCTTTCAATCAATACTACACCTTGTGATCAAAGATTGTAATAAAAATTTTACTGTCTTTTTTCTCATTCATGTATTCACAGTTTAGATTCAGACTTGATTTGATTATTTTCGATCGTACGTAATGGCATCTCATTGTCTGATCTTACTCGTAAAAAGCTTTTGTGAATGTAAGTTCTGCCAATTTTCCTTTGCAGTACGAAATACAAAATCTTACGTTCGTTAACTTTTGAAATGATATTTCAGAGATAATTAATAACAGGATTTAAATAACGACATTAAAATTAAATCCTTCTGGTTTGACCTACACAAATCCTACATTATTAATAATCCTCTATTTTGATTTATTTTTAAATTTTCGTAATAACTTTAAACTGAACGATACCGTTCCTTTAAAAAAAGATTTATTGATTTTTTTTAATACTTAATTTTATTTTCATGCAGAGGAACATTCCACACTCAATGAACCGGACAAACGTCGAAATTTCCAAAAAGAATCTTGTCACTGTTTATTAATTTTTAATTTGATTTAATTTGCAAGACAAACAAAGTGTTTACCTACAATTTAAATGAACAATAACCACTTTTATTTAAAGAAATATTAAACTCGATAGCCACAATTAGAAAATTTGTAACGAGCCACGTGCCAGGATGTGCGTGTCCTGCATAGTCCAAAATTTCAAAATAAATGTGAATAAAAAAGAACAGCCCAAAAATGAAAACTGCTTTAGGCACTCGAAAACAACTTTATCAGGAGTGACTTTTTCAGAAAAATTGAATTATTTTTTAGTTAATTTTTTTGGTCTTTTTAACTCAATCCACTCTATCCGTTGACATAGTGTATACTCGTACATACTTTTAAAAATTCAACTGAGTATGCAATCAATCTCTGAAGACACTGTCCAAGGACAACAAAATTTTCCTAAATTATTTTAAAGTGGGTTGTTTGTTATTTCTCACTTTTGGATCGCCTCCATATATGTCTTGGTCAGGAGTAAAGGGTTTGCGACCAATCCGGTAACCCCTTGAACCGACTTTTAAGGGTCAAAGACACTTTTCAATATATTCACCCAACATTGCTAAGGAACTTCTTTTATAATAAAAATGAAACAAGGTGATAGTTGTTACCCAGGAGGTGTTTTCACTGGCCATTGTTCTACGAGGTATCAACTTCAGTAATTAGGGCGTGGCGGAAGTACGCAAGCTCTGTGAGTCAGAAATCGAAACAGGTGAACACGTATTGTGCAAGGGCAATGCATTGGCGCATTTAAGGAAAATTCTCCTAGACGGTTTTATGCCTGACAAAGTGAAATAAAAGCATCGTAGAAACATTCTAAACTTTGCAAGAAAGTTAGGATTTTTCAGAAATAATTTACAAGGGTTTGAATAGATCAAGTTTGAAGTTTTGAAGAGCTGTGGAAAAGTCCACAGATCCCCTAGCACAATACAATATGCTCATAGTAATGAGAGAAAATGTATCCAGTATTCGCATTATTAAGAGAAACTATTATGAGCAGAAACTTAGGAGTTAAACGTATTTAAAATCTAATCCGTAACATTATGTCCTTTTTTCCTTTAGTTTGTTTCCGTTTTTTGTTGTATCTGCTATTGGTTCTTGTTCTATTCCATCATTTTATGGTATAATTTTTTTTAGATCAAAGTTTTTTTTTTTTATGATTTGCTGATAAGTAATTTACTTGTTGTCTCATTTTATTGTCAGTAAACTTTTAGTTGTATGGCAAAACTGTATTTACTTAATATACTATATTTACTTAGACCCGAATATAACACTATCCTCAGAATAATGGTGGTGTAGTTTGGGAGAAGGTTAAAAGGCATTCGGCGAATGGTAATTCTATGTTTGTAAAGCTGGGCTTTAATGTATTTAATTAATTAATTTATCATTAACCAATAAAAACTTTTGATTCCACAACACCCACAATGCGGAATATAAAAAGTGCTCAAAAAGAAGTTCTTACATACGAGGCTGAATTATTTCACGTCTGGTAGAAGCCTCAAAAAGAAATACTCGGCGCTCTCATTTTCGCATCGACGTGATATCACCCTCACTTCACCCTTATATTCCTTTCGAATTAGCTCGTTACGTTTATCGCCCCGAGACAGGCGGAACTGGATCAAACAAATCTACATAATTGCGGCGCGAAAGGCGCTCACACAAAGGTCTAATCTAATTCCACCAAATAAGTGATCTATTAGCAAGCGGATCCCAACCGTGTAATAATAAGTTAAATAAATCTTTAAATATTATATCTACCAGATTTCGGCCTTGCTTGCCAGACAGAGCTAACGCAGAATTTCACTGTGAACTTTCGGAGATTATTTCAAAATTAATTCCTTTTTGTTTTTATGAACTATTAATAAAGACATACAAATATACTGAAAAGCATATTACGAACTCTATACTGTATGCATACCAAGCATTGTTTTGACTTTAAGGATAAGTGCAAGAAGATGTTAACGAAAAGCTGGTGACTTTCGGGCAGTTCTTGCTCGTGATATTATAATATGGAAAAGAAAACAAATTAATGTCCAGCAAAAGTACACGCCCGGAGAGACTAAGAGAGACAAACGATCTCCAAGTTGAAGAACCACAAGATCATGAAATAGAGGAGGTCATAAAGAGTTTAAAAAATAATGAAAGTCCAGGAGTGAGTGGTATAACAGGAGGAATTTTAAAAGAAGAAGGTGAATTACTAAAAATCAGGTTAAAGGAGTTAATCGAAAAAATCTGGGAAGAGGAGGAGCTCCCGAGGACTTGGAGAAGTGCGTTGATTTGTCTTGCTCATAAAAAAGGGGTAAGAGTGTGTGAAAATTAACGAGGTATTGCACTACTGGAAGTAACGTATAAAATTGTGGCACTTCTGATAAGGAATCAACTACCTGCATATGCAAATGAAATACCACGCAATCATTTAAATTTATAATTAGAGTAGACTATGGATTTTGAATTAGATTGGCAACACTAACTGTTGACAGCTTAATTTGAGTTTGAACTGTCAAAGTGTCGCTTCAAAATGTTTAATTAATTGTCGGGGGCGAACACTTTGAACATTTGCTATGGTTGTCATTAAAACTATTTCACTTCCTTTAAATTAAAACGATTGAACTCGATGAGAATCCTATAAAAGTCAAAATATTTACATAACCTCTAGTCTACACAGCGAGTAAATTGGCAAAGTGCACAACCGTATAAAAAAATCCGGCCTACTTTAATTATAAATTTTAATGATCACGTGTTATATTGTGCATAACAGCTACAAGCAAAACCTGAAGTTGTGTATATTATTTATAGACTACAAATAGGCTTATGATTCAATAAACAGACACAAGTTGTATGAGGCACTGAGAAAACTAGCAATACCATTAAAAATGATCCATTTGATAAAAATGACTCTGATAAGAACTTGTGTAAAGTGTCGGTTGAAGGAAAAATATCTAAGCCTTTCCATATCAATAGGGGTTTGCGGCAGGGGAATCCATTTTCGACAGTGTTATTTAATCTAGTCTTGGAGAAGATTTTAAGAGAGAGGGAAATAGATACTAAAACGATAATATTCTACAAAAGACATCAAGTCATAGTGTACGCAGATGATATCACCTTGGTAAGAAGATCCAGAAACGAATTAGGAAGAATTTAAAAAAAATTGGAAAGCACTTCAAAAAAGTATGGACTATGTATAAATGGTAGTAAGACAAAATACCTGGAGATGGATACTCCAAAGAAGGCAGCTGAGAAAGAATAGAATTTAAATGACGTACCAATTAGAAAAGGTAAATCAGTTTAAATATTTTGGAGTTACCATTACGCATAAGAATGAAGAAGACAAGGAGATTGATAAAAGAACAGCGAAAGCCAGCAGAGCCTTAGGAACCTTAAACAGTATGATAAAATCCAGGCAAATAAAGATAAAAACGAAGATCAACAAGAACAATAGTTCAACCTAACTTGTATAGTTGTGAAGTTTGGATTCTTAATAGAAAGAATAAAGAAAAACTAGAGAAGTGGGAAAGAAAAGTTCTGAGAAAAATATTTGGAGGTGAGAGAGGTAACCAGGGACAATGGCGTAGAAGAACAAATAAGGAAGTTATGGAAAAGTTTTGAATGCCTAACTTAGAACAAAAAGTACGAGTACAGCGTGCGCTTTGGCTATGTCATTAGAATGGATGGAGAAAGACATGCAAAAAAGGTGTTTCAAGGTGGAGAAGGATGCAAGGGAAAAATGGCAGACCTAAGAAAAAAATGAATAGAAGCGATTAAAGAAGATTTGGACCGACAAGATTGGGATATAAGCGCGAAAGACAAAAAAAATTGAAAGTGGTGATCCGAAAGCTGGAAGCCATGGGCCTCTAAGGCCTTTTGCACTGTTATATATGCAGAATCAGAAATTTGGTTACTGGACATAGCAAGTTTGCTTCGATTCGGTTCGCGGAGAACTAATTGCCAATGGCCCGGCAGGGCGGGCGGTGACTGTGACTGGCATCGAAAACAAGTGGGCGTGATTAGTCAAATTTATTGACTTTTTATTTAATCACAGACATACATTTTCTTTGCACCGCCTGCTCTAATCTGATTTTTATTTGCTCACAGGTTATATGTATGTATATATATAAAAGTACACTAAATAACTTTTGCTCGATATAAATTTGTTTTCTTTTCCATATTATAAAAGCAGATGGTAAATTATTCTTGGTGCTACTGTAGTGTGCGGTCTACCTGCACGTTTCTACTGTAGTGTGCGGTCTGCATGTATGTTTCTAATGTAGTATGCGGTCTACCTGCATGTTTCCAATACCGGGTGATTTTTTAATTTTCTTTATCAACCCTTGCTATGAAATTAGATTAACTGAAAAATAAGTCATTGCACTGTTTTAGGTTTGACTGTAAAATAGTCAAACTAAGACATGCCGCCCAAATTTCAAAGCAAGACTTGATAAAAAAATTAAAAAATCCGTCAACATACTATGCGGTCTACCTGCATGTTTCTAATTGTTCTGCCCGAAACTTGCAAACAAAAACAAATTAATCCTTTAATTAAGTTGTAACAATATCCTAAATATTAATATTTGTATTGATGTCCATAATTAGGTGTTTGTTGAATGTGAAGTTGAGAAATAATAATTCCTAATTGTTTAGGAATTATTATTTCTCAACTTCACATTAATTAATATCCCTAATTTTCATAGAAAAACATTTATACCGAAACAAGTAAATCCTTTAATTACTTCGACACAAACAAATAGGGTCAAATTAGAGATTAGCATGTTTTTCGAATATATTTTGAGAGTACAACGCACTTTACAATAGGTAGATCTCAGATTCGCAGGTAGACCGCACACTGCAGTAGCACCTTATTCTTTATAAAAATTTCTTAGATTGGCCGACGTGTATACCAACTCGCTAACTTTTGCTTGAGTACACCTGTAAATGTCGAGAAACTTGGTGTTGCTCTCTGCCGTTTTGCGGGTTTTGTGCCCAAGATTATTTAATACTTACAATGCTTATAAATTTAGAATCTGCACGCCTCTGTTTTATAGAGACTGCTCTAGACCGCGAAAATAATTTTTTTGTGGTGAAACACAAAATAGTTGTAACAATAAACCACATATTTTCTCGCTTTTATCGAAGTACTAAATTTTTTAAGCAATTACAATTCACAAAAGCACGACTGGGGTTGCACAAATTTTTAATTTATAAGTATGTACCATACTATATTGTGTTTCCTTATTGTTCATCATCAGTTTTTGCGTAGGGTATTATTTTGGTTTGCATTATTTTACAAACGTTTCTATTAAACTATGTAAAATGAAAAAACTGAAATGGGAAATGTTACACTCGTAAAAACCTTGTTAAGGGATGTTAATAAACTGGATGTAATTTTATATCATCAGTGCGTTAACGGATTATAATTTACCCCTTCTCTTCTATAAAAAAAACATAAAGTTCGCCCATTCATATTTATTACTAAAAAAGACCATAAATTCATTCATCGATGTCGAAGTGGATTTTGTGAATTCATGACCTGTAGTGATACAAGCGTTTTTTGATATTCAGATTTATTTTGTCCGAGTCGTTTGTCAGAGTCTCGCTACCGCCCCAAGACTGCTGAATATTTAATGTTTTCTGAACGCAAATCGGACGGAACTAACTCCGAGTTTTTTTTTTAAATCAGCGCAGAGGAGAAAATCAACTCGAAAAATTATGCTTCGTACCTTCGGAAGCAAACGAGATGGAAAAATGAGATCCATTAGCGAGCATTTTTGCGTAATTGTGGTTACATTAATGAATCATTTTGAGAGTGGTTTCTACATTAAAAAAATGACCTCATTTCTAGTTAACACAAAGACTAGACTTAACTGAACTAACGACTGGGTATCGTGGTATCGATTGAATATTTAAAATAGAACTTCTTTATGACGAAGGTTATTAGTTAATTATTAGACATTCGATTAGTTCAAGTGCTATCTAGAATAATAAAAACACGAATAAGCTATTCATGATTGGATTCAGGACAACTTGTCCTTAGTCTCTGATTAAAATTACTAAAAATCAAATGGCATGAGGCACCAAGATTACATAACTACAAGATTTTCAACTTTATTTAAAACCACGTGCGTTTACGGCCATGTTTATAATAAAAACTTTATAGATTTATAAAATTTTACAGTTTTATAAAGTGTTTATGATAAACAAAAAATATTTCTGTAACCATGAAATCAACGAAGAATCATCAATTCATCAACCTTCATTCCGGAATAAAGCAACACATCTGGCAAGATACAGGGTGACTGTTAATTAACCCGACAAAATGAAACCACGATAAGAAGTGATGTCCGAGAGTATGGGAAAAATGTTAAAAACATTCTTTCTAAATACTTTACTTTTCGAGAATTAATTAATCAAAAATTGGCCCCAAAACGACGATGCGCCCCTGGTTAAAAGGTCGAGGAGCATATGAACGAAATAAATGCTGTCATCAAAATTTTTCTTATAGTTTTATGATACGGCTGCGTGGTTTTGTGAACTTGACCTTTAAGTGGAATTTCACAACTCTTTTTAGGTCAACGCCCGACGTGAAATACGAACTCGAAAGTATTTACTTGACAAATGCTTGGCAGCAAATTACCTAAAGCAGATAAGGATAAAAACGGCCACATTTTGAACACCGGCTCTGACAGATAAACAAATAAATCAGCAAACTCATTCGTAATCTGTTTCGAATGTTAATTATTATAATTTCGTTTTGTGTGTGAGGAATTATTAACACAAATCTATTAAAAGTTTAACAAATTCAAGACGCGTTTACACCTCCACATCCTGTGTATTTGGCGCACTGATTGTAAATCGTTCCTCGTTCTAACGTATCCAGCATTCATTTCACTTTTCATTAAATTCTTAATTAATTATAAAACAGTTCCTTGGAATTTTTTAAACATGATCCCTTAATCTATTACATTCATTTACGTACGCGATTTCATTCGAAACTATACGCATATCACCAACGACGTTTAAAACATTGAAATTGAAACATTTTATGCTGGTGTTGTGTTTTAGCAATAATGGTTTATTCCTTGGAGCAAAACACTTTCATTGAGATGTCTGTTCAAAATTATTTATTACCGACATAAAAAGCAGGTATTGTAAATAATTTAAGTAAACTTTTAGTTTTTTAATTTTGCGTAAACGTAGTTTTACTAATTCACATCATAACCTAAAAATTTTATAAGTTTATGACAGTGTTGACACCGATATTTCTCAGATAGTAGAATACACATTCAAAAGGAGGTGAAATATCCAACGCGATATTAAATGCCTACTTTGATGTTAGAATCGTTTATAGTAGCCCTGTCTTTATTACCAATTAGTATTACGCATAATACCAGCGACGTTTAAAACAACAGATTGTAGCCTAATAGTTTTATTGTCTCCTTATCTCCGTGCGTTAACGAGACGAACATTTTACTATCAGCTGCCTTGTCACCAAATTTACTTTAAACTTGACAGCCTCAACTTTACCTTGACCAGGTAACAAATCTGTGCTGTATCTTTCACCAGCTTTTTCCCTCGGCTAGCAACAGAAAGGGGTGGGTCTAATACGATGTTAAACTATTAAGGGCGCCAGGACGGATGGTACCCAGCTGATACACAAAGACCTCGTCGGTGTCCCCGTACCAAAATTACAACTCGAGGCTACACTTGACTCACAGGTACGTGAAGGAAGGGTAACATAAACACGCACTTAAAATTAACAAATTTAAGCTTTATTTATAAACAAAAGTTCGAGTAAATACAGGATATAAATTACCCAAAGTTAGACAGGTGCTTGTTCACAACAAGCAAAGTTCAATCAAAGATAAATTACGAATAATCTAAAGTTATCAACTTGTTTATTCAATGAAATAAAACCTTATATACATTCACTGCATTCAGCCGAAATTCGCTCTCCAAAAGGCATGCAATAGTCATTCACCGATTAGTAATTTAAAATAAACAAATAAGCAAACTGATGACTTTACTGTCAAAGCACAGACGGTAACGTCAATTTGCTGGTATACGCTGTGAAGTTGGCGGTCGCAACGGCACCTGCTGATTGCGTCCAACGCCGGTAAACTGGATTGAATCGGTGGACAAAGGCCGCGAATATGGCGGGCCCACGTTTCTCGTAGAAAAGGCGTAGAGAAAATACGCTCGGGAGCGAAGGTGGGGTCGACTCGGCTTGAGTCAAACCCAGAACAGCACGATAAAAATAAAACGGGAGCTCAGCGTAACATTAGAAGTAAAAGTAGAGGTAAAACCAGAAGTAGAAGCCTGGATATAAAAGAAAGAACAGGCCGTTAGCGTTCAAAATCGCGCAATTTTTACCTGAGATTTGTAGTTTCTCAAGCTTGGTATGGGGCTAAAGTACCCCAAAACTCGATCGGTGGAGCACTAGGGAAATTTCTGCAAAGCCGTAGATAAGGACTTCTTAATCCTTTAAGCAAAGGCTTCGATAGTTTCTAAGCGGTAAAACACATCAGCACGGCATCAAGTTCCGACTAGAAATGAAATCGAGCGCGAAAATGAGGCGGAAGGAATGCACGTATCCAATGACTTTCAAGGCTATGATCACGTGGCGCTTTCAACAAATGAGAATCGAGGGGATCAAGGAAAGCGCGGGGTTGCCAAGCGAACTCGAAACGCGGTAGACGATGTTTTGTTGCCACGTTTTCGTAAGGGAATTATTTCAAACGTAACAGCCTGTTGGGCCGCGCATTTGACCCCCTGCTTGCGATTTTCTTTGTGGATGAAGCGATTGGTATATTCGGCTTTAATAAATAATCCGCACGAATTAACAAAATTATTTACACAATTATTTGCGAATTAATTATTCGTATTTCATACGCAGTTCAAGTTCTTTTAAATATTACTAATAATTACATCTTGTAAAAGAAACTACCGTTCCCCAGCTGTTAAACGTGTAATAAAACCATTTGAGATGAGTGTCAACCCAGCGAAAACACGTACGTGTAAAAAACGTTGTAAAATAACATGTAACCAAACGTTGAATTCGTGTGGTATTGTTACGTTGAAACAACGAAAAAATGTCACGGCAATCAATTTCTTTTAAACGTCTCTGTCCACGTGTAAGAAACGTTGTAGAATAACAATTAATCAACGTTGAATTCGTGTGTTATTAATACGTTTTAACAACGCTCGAATCAACTTCTTTTAAACGTCTTTGTCCACGGTATTTCTACGTTAAATCCCAGTGCATACATACGTATAAAAAACGTTGTGGAATAACATGTAACAAACGTTGAATTCGTGTGTTATGGTTACGTTAAAACAACGAAAATATGTCGCGGCAATGTCCACGTGTAGCGTTGAATCAGACAATTACGACGTGTATTAAAGCTGGGTCTAAATCATTAGACTGAACAAACATACATCGCTAATGGTGGAATTCGAACCCACGCCGCCGAGTGACACGACTTTCCAAGTCGGCTAGACTAGACCGCTAAGCCATTTGGAGATCCCAGTGCCGTATCGCTTCCGTGACTACTCAGTAGTAATAAAGCCGAACTGGGGACTTTAACTTACAATAGCTACGCGCCGCCCTCACTCGTTCAATTTCCGAACTCTTTACTACCTACAGTTTCCTTCTAACATCCATATTATCATAACATCATTAAATCAATTTTTCTAATTATTACAATCCTAAGGTTATTTTCTTTGTATATACATTTCAAAAATTCTAAATTATTTATTTATAATACACATGTAATTCTAAATCGCCTATTTCTAAAAATATTTAACTAACATAAAATATTCGACAAAACACATTTAATACAGTACTCTCAATTTACTTTATTATTTACAAAATTATTTCTTTATGAAAATTTAAAAAATTACATGCTGCCTCATAAACACCGCAGTGGAGTGGAAAGTTTAACTGGAATAAATTCTGTAACTTAGAAAAATTGCCATTTTGTAGCAAAATTCTTGGAACAGGTCAATTTTTATTTTTATGGCGCATATTATAAATGATTTCTTTAACTTTTCAATTATTTGGAAGGATGAAACAACCCCAACTATTTTTTTTTTTTAATGAAGGGTATGTTGATTAATTTTTTTCTTAAAGCTTGTTCAATTGGGAATACAGCTACGTTTTTATTTTTTAATTTTTCTTAAACAGTAAAAGGCGAAAAAATAAAAATAAATTTTGACTAGAACGATTTTAACGCATCAGATGTTCAAAATGCTCGCCACCTCTCACTTGACAATACCCTAATCGATTATAAATTCCATCCCTAACAGTTTGTAACATTTCCAGCGTTACTCTCCTAATTTCATGCAGAATTTGAAGTTCTGAAGTTCTGCTATGTCGTTTGGTTTAGTCACATAAACTTTACTTTTTAAATACCATACAAAAGTCTAAAGGGGTGAGATCTGGAGATCTTGTTGGGCACTCAATCGATCATCTTCTTCCTATCCACCTATTGGGAAAAAACTTCAGTGAGGTAATTACGTACAATTAAAAATTTAGCGCATTAGCAGCGCCATCCTATTGGCTGCACAACAATACGATACCATATGGAATGCTTATTTCTTCTCATCAAATAATAAAAATGGAGTTCCTGAATTTTTGGCATTAAAAACGGTTTAGTAAAAAATTCTTTTTTTGTTTGCCTTTACTGCTAAAGAAAAATTAAAAAAATAAAACTTAGCTGTATTCCCAATTTTTTCAACGTATCCTTCCATTAAAAAGAAACATAGTTAGGGGTCGTTTAACTCCTCCAAATATTTGAAAAGTTAAAAAAGTCCCTTTGTAATATGCGCCATTAAAAATAAAAATTGACCTGTTCCAAGAATTTTTTTACAAATCGTAATCTTCTAAGTTACAGAATTTATTCCAGTTAAACTTTCCACTCTTATACAGCTGTCCCCAATGAGTATTCGTGACAATATGTATGTATAATTGATTGACTATTGCGTTCTTTAGTATTTTTTATCACAGATTTTGGGCATCAAATTCAAACTAACTTAAAAAAATTTGACAGATTACGTCAACTTAAAAAGGGGTTGTGGTTGACTCGTATGTCCAAATTAGCAGTACTTTTCATACCTGTTTCGTTTCATTTCAAAGCTGCCAAGCATGGAGAAGAACCTCATATTTCATAGATTTTTAGTAAAATTAGAATTCAAAGGTGTGAAACACGATAGACAATCACTGTAAAATTAAGTGTTTTCTAACGTCAACATCACGTTTTGTAAGGCATATTTATTCGGTGTACGTTAAACTAACGTTATAAAACGTGGGTTAAAAATTTAGTTGTAAATTATGATTTATCTAACGTATTAGTTTCGTTAATTTTTTTCTCATTTATTACGTAGAATAGTAGATGTTGAATTAACGTTGAAATGATGTGGTAATCAACGTATGGTAGATACATCGCATTTACTCATAGTATAAATCACGTCGTAAAAAGACAAAATTGTTACGCATTTATTTCACGTTATAATTACGTCCATATTAAACTGATCGTTAAAAAACACGTCATACAAACGTGATATAATTATGGTTGCTAATTCAACCAAAAAACAACGTTGCATTTTTCAACGAATAACGTTATTTCCACCATTACAACGTGAAATTAACGTTGAATAAACGTACATGTTTTCGCTGGGAAGGTACCATTGTATCTAGTTGTCCAAACACTTCGTACGAAGCTAGGCATCTTGTCCTCAAATGAGTGAATCGAAAACGAGGTCAACACGAGCAGAGCTGGACCTAAAGTACCATCAAGCACCTCCTCAAGCATCATCAAAAACGTTCGAGTGAGATGGACATTGAAATAGAAAATGAATGCACTAAATAACGAGTGGTTTTTTAAATCCGATGTCAAGTTGGCTGTGAAACATTCGTTGTGAATAGAACAACGAATGTTTCACAGCCAACTTGACGTCGGATTTAAAAAACCACTCTATATTATTTACAACACAGACCTCCACAGTGCAGGCTTTAAGGAGAAATGGACGAACTGTATGAATAAATTGAAATTGTGGCACCAGAAGTATTTCAGGTCTGAGGAAGGCAACTAAGAATTTTAGGAAGTTCTAGGAATAACTTAATAATATTTGTAATCTGATGTTTTCATTATTATGCTCATTTTTTATTTTTTTGGCTTATGCATTGTTCATATTATTGTCTCTTGCTCAAAGTCTTTAAAATTTATCTTCATTTCGCTTCTGGTTGTCAATCCTGAAGAAGCTGACTACAAACTATTCTATTTTTAAATCTGCTTAAGTTAATTTGACAGCTAACAGTTTAATTTACATGCTTACTTTTGATATGACTACCTTTAGAAGAACATGCTGACTCAAATATTTATATCAAATGCATAAAATCGTAGTGCGAAAATCAAAAACGAAGTTGTGATGTATAATTAATTTATGTCCATTCCTTCAAATTAGTGAAACATTCGTTTAATTTCACATATTACACTTGCTAGAGCAAGTGTGATCAAAATTGTACATGTAAATCCTCAGTAGTAACCGGCTTTTTTCTTGTTAATTAAAAATTCTGCCTACTTTAACATTAATATTTAATACAAGGGTAATATTTACACTAGTTCAGGGTATGCAGGGCAAACACGTCGGTAGAATTAGTTTCTTATCTTCCACGGCCGCGTTTCGGCATTCAATATTTGTTACGTTGGAATTCGTTTGCTCTGCCACTGACCTTCCGCGTGAATTTACATTATTTATGGGGAACCCTTTGTGCAACGTATGCTCCCTTAACCAACATAAATTACCCCCATAGAATTTCACACAAAGCAACTCTGAACTAGAAGAGGAAAAATTTAATACTTTCTAAAATATGCGCGCACGTATACTTCGAAATGCACAAATCGGAAGCGGTCACTGAAGATGCTCAAACGAAATCAAAACGCGAATTACAAGTTTCTTAATTTATTCGCGGTGTACGATCTGCACGTTTCAATTCTCTTGAAAGTAATTATTATATTACTTATCTCTTTATTTAAAAATTGCAGCTCTAAAACTGTAACATCCTTTTTTAATATTCCATGACGTCAATGTCCGTCATCCTAACGTCCATGTAGCAATTCCATCTTATTACGCTGGCTCGGAGAAATATAACAAGAAAGAAATAAAACGGGAATTACGCATTTTACGAGCGTTTCAGCCAGATTACGTGGGTAACAGCAAGAAACGCGGCCGAGATTCCTCAAATTAAAAAAAAATCCAGCGAGTATTAATTACTTTTCGGCCTAGTTGACAACATGGAAGTCATTTTTAAAACCGAACACAATTATCCGACTGTTTAATTATAGATGTTCGATAATCGCCAGGAGTGGATTGCTCGATTCATGTCCTTTAATGGTTGATGAATTTTCATAGAATACGCAGAGAAAATTTAGGACAAAATATCTACGAATTCCTCGGATTAAATAAGTTTTCAAATTAGCATTAAAAGTAATGATTTGATAATACGTATGTAAATGTGAATGAAAAACATTTCTCTTAAAAGAAAATATGAGTATTTTGTGTCATTTCGTTATCTCAAATTGAGTGGAGCAGAACTGCTTTACGTCTTCTTCTTAGGTTGGAAGATTACTAAAAGCTTCTCTCCAAACCCACGCAAACAACGACAACTATAAAATATCGGCAACATTGACATTCAGAATGAAGTGCTTACATTAATGTAAATATCGTTTGTATAACTTATTGCTGATCGAGTGAGAGGGACAAAATAGTTTTCGCCACTTCCTTGTATAATGTGATTTGCAATCGCTGTGGAAACGTATTAATGTATTGATCACGTTATATGGCAGAGTATCGGTTTTTCTTTTCAAACCTAAAGAAGAAAAAGCATTTCGTCAAAAATATTTCTAATCTTACTATGCCTGCGTGTCACGCGATAGCCAATGATCTTACTTGGCGACCAATGGAAGATTTATACCAATTTTAGGGTATTTTCAACAAATTGTTGGCATTAGTAAAAAAATAAATAGTACATATTCAAGAATCTTTTAACAGTTGACGCCGTACAATGTGTTAATCGAAGTCATGTATATTGTGCCAAAAATCTATAATATACAACAAGAAAAAAAGAAATCGACATTAAGAAAAACTAAGAAAACAAACAGAACTTAAATATGTGGAAATTGCAAGGAATTAAGTTATTAAACAGAACGGGAAGCGAGATGAAGGGGAAATCCACTGAAAGGCCGCAAACTAACCGAAATGTCGTCGAACAAGTGGAAGAGCTCGTTGTAGAAAATCCGCATTCCTCGACATGTCGTATTTCTGGTCAAACGAATGTATACCACACCAGCGTTAGAAGAATTCTGAAGCTTCGTTTACATATGCATCCATACAAAGTGTCTGTAGTCCAAGAAATCTTGCCGAGAGATTATAACAGTCGCGTGCAGTGTTGCAACTTTTTCCAAGAAAACTTAAACAACGACGACGTTCCCAATCTACATTTTTCATGGATGAAGCTTGGTTCCATTTAAGTTGTTATGTAAACAAACAAATTGTCGAACGTGGTCTGTTGTTAATCCCCACCATTTCTTCCTTGAGGTTTCTTTACATCCTGTTGAGATAGGAATATGGTTAGCTGTAACCCGCCGTAGAATCATAGGGCCAATATTCTTCCACGCTACAATCATTGGTCAGCATTATAGGAACGATTGTTGACCCCATTTTTAGAGCAGGTGCATCCCGATGAATTTGAAAAGGTTATTTTCAGCAAGATGGAGCAACAGCTCAAACTACTTGAGAAAATTTGGAATTTCTTGAGTTTTTCCTGACCGAGTTGTAAGCAGGGAAACTTGGCCGACCTCACGCCGCTATACTTCCCCATATTTGGCTTTCTTAAAAATGAGGTCTACAAAGAAATAATTAATCATTTGCAAGAATTCATGGCAAGGATCGCATTAAAATGCAACGAGATAATACCGGATAATATATAGCTGCACATTTTTAATAATTCGAAACGTCGTGTAGTTACTTACATTCATGTAGCAAAATGGTGGCCACTTTCAGCACTTTCTGTGACTTACTTTCATATAACTCTTTAAAATTGTAAACATTTTGGATTGTAAATACTAAATTGATGATAGATGTGCGTTTTTCATTCCTTGCGAACAGCAAAAAGCGAACACGTGTAGTTTAATTGTGGAATAAATTCCCACTCCGCATTAACTCTGATACCAAGGGGTAAAAAAGAAATTAATCGATGCGTATTTCGTCGCAGCTTTCCGTGCCTCGTAAGTACGACACAAGTCACGTAAACGTAACGAAATTGTTCATAACGGACACGAACTAAACACCGACGTAGCTAGATTAGATAATACAAGTGTAATTGAATTTGATCAAATGTGAATAACACACGCGACCCACTGCAGATGGAGTCACGACCAAACGGGCACGCCACTGGAAAATTATACAGTATCGGAAATATGCGTCCTCATCAAGTTGAAACAATGAAACGGCAAAAAAATTTAGAGTCTTAAACCAACAACGACACTGTGATGAAAAAACATGTATTTATTCATTGCGTGGGCGTAAGTTTACTAGAAAATTACAACTAATTGCAATTATTGTGTGATCAAGTAGAAAAAAGGATTAATTTTATTCCATCCTACTTGAGTTGACTGAAGTGTACGCCTTCATCGTGTTGAGGCAATGAAGCAGCAAAAACTTTTAAATCCCACTAATCAAGTCAATTTAGGAACTGTATGAAGAAACCATTACCTATGTATGTTGTCGTAAACTCGTTTAATATTTAATAGAAAATTATATCTAGCTACTCTTACGGAATGATTGAAAAAAGAGCATATGTTCTACTCTATTTTATATACATACATAGTTTGGAGTTAACAGAAATAACTGTTTGGACTTGATATAATATAACATCATTCTTATTGTGAGCAAAATTAACCCTGAGTTATTGAGGATAAGAAAATTTATCTGCCGGCAATTAATTAATCGATTTAATAAAATTAAACTCAAGTATGAAAGGAATCTCGACAGCAACAAGTTCGCGGTAATTACGCAACTTAGAAGCGTCCAAACTTATCGTCGATTTCTTGTATTTCGCGTTCCGAAGAGTTCTTGATGTTTTAAATACAGATGGCTTTAAGGCAGGTCCGTATCAGCAAATTATTACAAAAATATGCAATGAAAATGCTGGAAAGTACCTAAAATTTAGCATTACGGCGGGATAATTAAGAGATATATTTTGACCATTTCGTTTTATTTCCTTTAGCAGTTCCTATTACATACCTTAAATCTTTAAATACATTGAGCACAATCGCACCATTTAGCTTGGCTTTGACAAAAAAAAATTGAAATTTATATGTGTACAATATTTTATCCAACACCTACTAGTTATAGTCATTATTGGTCTCATCTTAGACAAGTAAAATGATGTGAGTTATGGTTGTAACTCACACTTGATTATGGACGTAACTCACACGTGAGTTATGGATATAACTCACTGTGGATTCTAAATAAAAAACTAAGGCTATTTTTGGAAACATTTAATTAAAGAAATACAGGAAATTTAATTTTTCGAAAACTGACAATAAAAGTTTATATTTAAATGATAACTATTATGGATGAATGTATGGCGTATGAATGGCGTATTTGATAACAGATATTCTCACTTAAAACGAAAAAAAAAATCAAAAAATTCATACCGACATCCGGCAATTCCTTGTGAAATGTTTAGAACCGCTAGACGCAACGGACGGTGACCTTCACCCACAATAAGTGTTCGAAGTTCCCCCCTGCGCGAGACGTAAACATACCGATTAAAGTGCCGTTTAACATACCTGCCCATACATGCATGTTGTGAAAATTAAACATACTATCCCTTGTAAACATAGATTCGTTGGTGAAGAGAATGTTACAGACAAAGTTCGGATTGTCCGTCTGTTCCCAGAGTAACCACCGACAAAATCGTATGCGTTGGAGGTAATCTGCGGTCATCAGAGCTTACACTCTTTGAAAATGGAATGGGTAATTGTTCCTCACGAATAATTTGCCAAACAACAAACTGCACAACTGACACAAAGGATCGGCTATTTGGCAAAGGGCGATCTCGGTTACGCTGGCTGTGCATACAAACGTCTTGCAGTCAACGCATTTTGACCACATTCGCTATAAATGAAAATCATGTCTACAAAAGCACTATTGGAAAATTCGGCCATATTTTTAACGCTTTTATTTGCGACGAAGTGCGGTTGAGAACTGAATAACTGACCCACTTTAACAGCCGATGCTGACACACCAGTATACTTCTCCGATTACGTAATTACGTAATTAAAAAAAACCAGGGACTGTCAAACTGTTTCATCGTTCACCGAAAACATTTATTATCTCTAATATTTATTAATCAATTGTTACACAAAAACTGCTTCATTCTATCGCTTTTAATGTCAACTTTCACTGGTTTCATTTTTTGCATCAATTTGAAAAACAGCCTGTATAATTGCATGATGAACTGATGGATAACATTTATTAATGTTTGGTCAAAAATGTTGTTTGATACTCGATTGCGAAATGCTTTTGCATTTTCGAATGATGTTTTCAACATTCATTCTCAAACACAAAAGAGTCATTTCGCAATCTAGAATCAAGAATAACTATTTTATTTAAATAAATATTTATACTAAAAGTAAAAGACACACAATTTGAAGAAGCTGATTTTTCAAAAACATGTCGGTGTCATCTTCGCAAGTCGTTTTCGAATTTTTTGGCTTGTTATCTCTCGACTTACTTTTCAAAAATGCGATGACCTTCCTGTATTTAGTCTTCTTATACAGCTGACAGTACTGGATAATACGTATAAAATTAGAAATTTATGCCGAAACTGTGATTGGTGAATATCAAGCAGGATTCAGAAAGAACCGCTCAGTAAGTGACCATGTTTTCATGATAAAAGAAGTGTTAACGGGAGCCTATCAAGAGCTTTCTTTGTTATCCTGCACTGGTATACACTAGTGTATACTTTTTTTTATGAAATATGCTTTAATGAAGCCTAAAATCTTTGGTAATTTATCAATACGAATCATACTCATTCATACTGACATACCACACAAATATTCAGGTTGCATTAAAGCGTATTTTGCGAAAAAATATGCATTGGTATACACTAGTGCAGGATAACAAACAGACTTAATATAACATTCCAATTCACAACCTCTTTGTGGATTTCAAAGATGCCTATGAAAATATTAAATTAAAGCTGGTTCTTGTCCGATGAAAATTGTATCACAAACTCTTTTAAACGAACACTAAATGGCGCATGAACACTTAACGTTTCGCAGTCGTTCGACAGCTTCGATTCCTTAAATAGAATATAGATCTGTCAATGTTTTAACATTTATAATTATTTTTAGATTAATAAAAAAAAATCAAGTTATTTTTTCAGTTTCCGTTGACAACCTTGTTTATTTACAACATGTTTATATTTTTCACAACATGTTTATATTTTTCACTTCTGACGAAGCTGTCGAACGACTGCGAAACGTTAAGTGTTTGTGCGCCATTTAGTGTCCGTTTAAAAGAGTTTGTGAGACAATATTAAAAGAAATAATAATTTGTTAAAATCGCTGCAAGTATTCAAAGTCCCAACTAAATTATTGAAGTTAATAAACTTGACTCTGAAAAGTACTCATGCGCAGTTAAAATTAACGGACGGATAAGCATAGGTTTAGAAGTACAGAAAGGAGTAAGACAGGGTGACCCACTTTCCACAACATTATTCAATCTGGCACTAGAGAAAATCACGGGAGATAGTAAAATGAATAGAGAAAGAACTATATGCAATAAAAGTCATCAATATGACGACGACATAGTTTTAATATCAAGAAGGAAATAATAATTAAAGGAAATTACAGAAGCAGCTAAATGGATGGGTCTACAAACTAACGAAAGAAAAACTAAGTATTAGGAAGACCCTTAGAAAACATACAGAACAAGGAGTAGCAATAGAGTTTGAAGAAATGGAAAGATTTATTTATTTAGGGATACTGCGGAACAACAAACGTAAGGAAGAAAAAGAAATAGATTTAAAAATCGCCAAAGCAAACGGCTGTGCAGGAGGGCTAGGAAGAATACTAAAATCAATAACTAGAAAAGCAAAGATAAAAATCTACAAATCGGTAAAACGGCCAACAATAATTTACGCGTGTGAATCTTGGGTGTTGACAAAGAACAGAATTTCAAAACTAGAAGATTTTGCGGAGGATTTTCGGATGCAAATTAACGAAACAAAGATGGAAAAAAGGACGAATAATGAAGTATACGAATTATATGGAGAAGCAAAGATAAGTAACTACATCAGAGCTAGGAGATTACAGTGCTTGGGAAACTTAGAGAGGCTAGAGTCACACCGAACAATCAAAGGTATAGCCTGGAGAATACCTGAAGGAAAGAGAAAAAGAGGAAGACACAGGAGACGATGAAAAGAAGCGGTAGAAGAAGACCTGGAAGCAAAACAAATAAAAAATTAGAAAAGGACCGCAAGCGGCAGAACGGAGTGGTGAAAAATAACAAAGCTATGGGCCTAAAGGCCTGCTCATGCTTACAGTTGAAGCATTTATTCATAGAATATTTTATCCATAAGGAAGAAGGAGCCATATCTTTTGCAGAGCACTCGTTTAAATGCCTTTGACGTTTCTAATTTTCACCCATTCTTCCTTCAAACACCTTAAATTGCTTTTCATAGACGCCTCTGAATTTTTTTGGTAAATTATCCAGAGCCGCTTCATCCGCCGCTTCCATTTCATGTTTTGCAATCTTATGCTCTTTTGTTTATTTAAACATTAATGGCCAATTACACCAAACACTTAAGCTGAACTTAAATTTAGGTGGTGTTTATAATGTGACATTTTTAGGCTACACAGCATTATGTAAGTCATATTCTAAGTGACACTTGAAGTTAAGTTGAGCTTAAGTGTTTGGTGCAGCTAGCTGGACAATTAAGTTCTGTTTTCATAGCAACAAGTAAATATGGCTAAATATAATATTATTTGACACTTTTGTTTTGAAATTTCTATTTAAAAAAAAAGTTAATGTATTTAGATGTTGGATAAAATTGTGTATACCACTTGCGTGTTATAGGTATTACACAAGTCACTTGAGAAATTATCCCACTCGACCTATCGAATTCGTGGTCTAACACTTGTCATATTTATAGTATAACACTCTAGTACCTTATATTTATTATATTAAACACATACATGCAGTTGATCGATTAACTGATTTTTAAAAATTCAGGCCTTCTGTTTTTGAGATATGGACCTTCAAAGTCAGGGGTCAGAATTTTTTACTCCGATAGTAGTCATGCTGGACTTTCACACGCCTGTGCTCTTTAATTATTTTTGTAAATTTATTGGTTTTTGGATGCTCGCACCTAAAACATTTTAAGTGCTACTGAAAACACTCGTGAGAACAGTTTATAACAGTTTAAATATTTACGCCAACTTTATCGTTTTCACACGACCATGTTCTCGCTCTTAACTGCGGACTTTGCAGCATAAATCCCTGCCGTAAATCCCTGTAAAAGGAAAAAAAAAATTATTATTTTTATGACAGCACTAGTGACGCTGGACGCGAACTTAGATGAGCATGTGGATACCTATAAATGCCAACCATTTATTTTATTTTATTAATAGGACGGGCCATTCATTGGAAATCAATGACGGTGAATTCATATCTGTTTATTAAAAATAGAATTGCAGGCTCTTCGTACACAAAATTAAAGGGCGTCTCCTGGTGGACTATCGAATTTTGATAAACACGGTTGTACTGATATCATTCACTACTTTCTAAGTTCTATGTAAATAAACCTTTGGCTTGTCTACTGTTATTAAAAATGTTCTCGTGATATGATGGGTGGAATCCCCGAGACGATCGCTTCAACAACGAGGTATCGGTAACACGATTACGTACTTATCCACCCTTAGACAAGTTTCTGGATGGGAAGCTGCGGCTTAGGGAATATTACCCTCGTGATGTTATTACCCATCGAGTAACGTGGTTGGGGTCGTGAATTTTCTGCACACTCTTCATATTCTTAGCCACACTTGACGTTATTCTAGCTCATAATTATTCCAATTTTTCCTGAACGGCGAAAGAGTGCTGAAAAATTATACAAAATACGGTCGTCAGGAAATTTTCTTTGTAAAAACAGAGCAATTTTCAAATTTATGAATTAATTATCTAAATGAAACTGTACCTTATACTATTAAAATAGATACTTAAAAGTAGGGTGTAGCGAAATTTGTGCCGGAGAAGCAGTTTTAATATCGTTTGTAGAATATTGGGAATGCCTGTCACTTTATACAACATAAAGTAAAATTATTTAATATCAAGATCTTAGTGCACGATGTTGTAATTACTTTCGCCAATATTTCGTTGAGAACTGCCTTCTTACATTGTAAAGAGTGAGCAAATAAAAATCAGATTAGAGTAGGCGGTGCAAAGAAAATGTATGTCTGTGATTAACTGAATTAATTAATGTAATACATTCATGGACTGTCAAAGTTGTTGACTTTTTATTTAATCACAGACATACATTTTGTTTGCACCGCCTGCTCTAATCTGATTTTTAATTGCTCACAGGTTATAGTATAACGGCGCAAAAATTAACATCAAGTTGACTGAAATAATGGGTGTTTTTTTCTAATTTGGCGTCGAAGTTGACCGCGACTACGAGCTTATTGTGAACGCACCACTATTTTGATTAATTTGTTGTAAATCTTATTTTCTTATTGTCTTTTTCGTTTGTTACAACAGAACTCATCATTATTGTCATTTTTCGTTTATTTGTTACTTGTTTATTTATTTGTGTAGATGTATTGAGGTCAAAATCATTTTCAATCTCAAAATTTAACAAAGCTTCCTTCACTTTACAGAACAAATTGCTCTTTCTCCGCTTCCTTGAGAGTAACCAGAATTCTATATGAGGTCCTGAATGAATTCCTAGATTAATAGTGAAGGTAAAGAAAAGCACAACACATTATTATATATATAGTCCATATCCCAATTACCTTTCGGTGTAGGGTTGAAAAGCACAACACATACACATATATTATTAATAGATTCATTTAAACTTTAGAACATATTTTCATCTTGAAACGTATAAGATAAACAACTACTTCTTAATACTTTTAAATACAATATGAAATAATGAACTTGTCTGTGAGTTCTAATTAACGTGCAAATAATTATAAAATAATTCAAATAATTTATACTGGGTGTCCGGTAAAGAATGGGCCATACTTCAAGGGGGGCTTCTTTGGGTCAAAACAAATCGATATAGATCAATTTATCTTAGTACAATTTTGCTTCTTTAAAAAGTTATGGCCTTTCAAAGATAATTTTTTTATTTAAATATTTTAGCAAAACTCGTTCATTTTTGGAGGCATTTAATTGTAATTTGGTATTTAAAGGTTTCTTGTACTGCTGAATCTGAATATCTTCCTATTTTTAACGTAACATATAGAGATCCTGACATTCCTTTGTTTATTGCTGTACTTTTTTTTAACGTGAATATTTTTTAAATTATATTCATTTTCCTGAAAGAACTTTTAATTTACTTTAAAAAAGGTATACTTGTTACATGTCGCTAAAGTCTACCAGTTTTGAGAAAAATGACTTTGAATATGATAATGCTGAATATTACTGTTTTAGGTCTACGTTGAATCAGGCACATAGACCCGTATTTCAGTTACAGTTTAACTTTAATCTTCACTTTATTTCCATGGGAACAACTGTTTTTATAATTGTTACTATGGGAGTAATCTGGAGTTGAAAGTTAAAACTATGAGTGAAATACGCGGCCATAGCAAACATAATAAGATTTTTTTACGTAATGTATCGTTGATTTAAATGTGGAATTGTAAATTTTTTTCAATTTTAAGTAAATTACGAAGTATTGCAACTTTAGGTAATTGCCTTTTCATCCTGCAGCAGCGTTACTGGTGTAGTAAGTATTCAACATTTTCACATTCAAAGCCATTTTTCTCAAAACTGGTGTACTTTAGCGACATGTAACAAGTATACCTTTTTTAAAGTAAATTAAAAGTTCTTTCAGGAAAATGAATACAATTTAAAAAATATTCACGTTAAAAAAAAGTACAGCAATAAACAAAGGAATGTCAGGATCTCGAGAGCGCCCCCTATATGTTACGTTAAAAATAGGAAGATATTCAGATTCAGCAGTACAAGAAACCTTTAAATACCAAATTACAATTAAATACCTCCAAAAATGAACGAGTTTTGCTAAAATATTGAAATAAAAAAATTATCTTTGAAAGGCCATAACTTTTTAAAGAAGCAAAATTGTACTAAGATAAATTGATCTATATCGATTTGTTTTGACCCAAAGAAGCCCCCCTTGAAGTATGGCCCATTCTTTACCGGACACCCCGTATATTATAGTTGAGCTGATAATGATAACAGTGGCAGTGGCAGAAATCATTATCATAAAATACACACAGATAAAAATTTTGCGGGGTTTAAGGAGTAAGTAGTTTCTACAAAAAAGTTAAACTTTCATCTAATGTAATAAAAAATATTCCTTTATTTCTTCAAAGTAACTCTTTTTGATTTATATTTAACAATCTGTACAGTAGTTAAAAATTTGAAATATACAAAACCGAGAAATATTACACTTTTATGTTGTTAAAAATTAAATAACATGTCTGTGTGTTTAAATGTTTCCGAACCGATGAACATGCTACAGATTTGAGGAGGTAAATATTATTTCAACAACAAAACTGAGTTAAAAGTTCCAAAATGTAAAAATATTTGTTACTTCAACTCTAAAAAAAGAGACTGTAACAAACACATGAATTACAATTAACTTACTTTCATATCTTTTGCAGAGGAATTTTATTTCCTTCTTGGAATTACTTTTATTCCTTAAAATTTTAACATCATCGTGTTTAACTACTTGTGTAAATGGGTGGTGAGGGAACAACCAAAAAGAGTAAAAACGGTGTTAAATCTAACTCCGCATTTTTATCTCTGTATACAGCGTGAATAAAAAGTAAGGAACATCGAAGGTAGAGCCGTTATTATAAGTTTTACTGAAAAAAGTTTTAAATAAAAGTTAAATGGCTAATTGTTTGCCATAAACTTTTTTTAATTTCAATCTGTATTTTTCTTTAACGGAACTGATGAGTGTATTTTTTTCTCTTTGCGGTCGTATAAAAATATCATAGGGTTGTATAAGAAAAATTTCGAGAAAATCAACTTTATTATCCGAGCCTGCCTGTAAATATAAAGTAAGGATCATCGAAGGTAGCGTCGTTATTATAAGTTTTACAAGACAAGTTTCAAACAAGAATGAAATGTGTAATTATTTGCAATAAACTTGCGTTTTTCATATTTTCCTATGACATCATAATTTCAAACTGTGACTCTCTTTTCGGGCATCTAAAAACATTATAGGATTTCATCAGAAATTTATTTTCTGTGCTTACTATTTGCAGTTTTAAACGCTCACTCTTTTATAATAAAAAATGAACTAATTATTAAAACATAGCAGTCTCAGACTGTAAATTATTTTCCTCCACATTTTTCTTATGCAACTCTATGATATTTTTATACGACTGTAAAGAGAAAAAAATCAGTTCCTTCAAAGAAAAATACAGGTTGCAATTTAAAAAAATTACCGTTGGCATCACAGGCCGAGATTGTGACATCACAGAAAAAAAAAGAAGAACGTCAGTTTGTGGGAAACAATTAGCCATTTAACTTTTATTTAAAACTTTTTTCTGTAAAACTTATAATACCGGCTCTATCTTCGATGTTCCTTACTTTTTATTCACTTGTTGAATAGTAATGATTAGCAATATTGATAGTATTGATTAGCAGGTTAGCGACTGATGTACTCGCGAGAATAGCACGTTGTTGGTGGCTCTTTTATTTCTCAATATTTAAGTGGTTTTTTAAAGTTTTTGTTGTGTGTTAGTAGCATTATGATATCAAGTGATTGACTTGTTCTGTTATAATTAATTCTCCGGTAAAAAGTAACAGTGGACAGTCTAGAAAAACATAATTTAATGCTGCAACTGTTGGGTACGTGAACTCTGAACTCTTAAATTATAGATACTCCTAAATAAATCGAACTTGTTTACATCTGCTTATAATTATGGCTAAAAGTCTGCGGTCGAATAGTGTAACTCTGGATGACTCGACTATGCAGTCTTTAATTACCCAAATATTATCATCTGTTAAGAAGGCAATTCTTGCAGATATTGATCTAAAATTTTCTATTGTCAACGCTAAATTGAAAGATTTGAATGATGCCAATGTAAGTAATGCTACTGAAATCAAAGATACAAATTACCGAATGGATCGTTTAGAGCAATACACTCGCCGAAATAATCTACGTTTATTCGGCGTTAAAGAAGAACCCAAGGAAAACACGGATGCCTTAGTAACAACAGCGTTCGCTAACTTAGGTGTTGATATTTCCTTGAATGATATAGAGAGAAGTCACAGAGTTGGTAGCGTTAATAAATCCAGTGAAAATTCGCAAGCAATAATAATCAAGTTTTGTTCGTATCGTAAGCGATCAGAAATTTATAATTAAAAAAAGAAATTAAAAGGCAGTTGCCTAGTTTTAAGAGAGGATCTCACTAATCGCCGACCGGCACATGTCTGGACTGCTGATGGATCGATCTACTGGAACTGCGACGGAAAAATACATAAGGCAAATGAAGAAGATATTGATTTTTTCTCATCACATTGATTATTGACATTTTCATGCATGCAAACTAGAATCTTTATTCTTTTTTCTGGAACTGCATCGTAATCACAAATAAGGCAAATGAAGAAGATATTGATTTTTTTCCCTCTCTCTTATCAGATTGATTATTATTTATTGATTTTTTTCATGCATGTAATCGAGTTCTTTATTTATTTGATTTATTATTGCTAATACAAATAATTTTTCTTTTCTCTTATCTCCGAATAAAGAAGTTATTTATTTAAAACAAACCACGTTTCTTCTACTTAGTTTCCCGTGCAGGACTACGCATCATGTTATGTTTTTAAAATTAGCTTCGTTGAACGTACGGTCATTATGCACTGGATTTGAGGAATTTTTGGATATAGTCTTACGTAACAGCTTTGATATTCGGTGACAGAGACCTGGTTGAACGAGAACATTAGTTCTGATATAGTTCACATACCTGGATACTATTTACTTCGTAAGGATAAAATTGGAAGAGGTGGTGGGGTAGGTTTTTACATTAAAACTCATGTTTGTTATAAAATAATTAATTTAGAATATAGTAACTCAATCGAGCATAAGTTAGATAAGTTTTAAAATTTCTAATAAATCACTGGCACTTGGAGTAATATATCGTCCTCCTAATAATAGCATAAACACATCCCTTCTTGATCTTGAAACGTCTATTACTTCCATTATAGGTACTGTAGCTGAAGTAATATGTATGGGAGATTTAAATATTAATCTTTTCAATTTAAACAATGCTAATGTTAAGAACTTCATAACATTAATTGATTGCATATTTACAGTTGGTTCTTGTCCGATGAAATTTGTATCACAAAATCTTTTAAGCGGACACTAAATCGCGCACTTTACACTTTACGTTTCGCAGTCGTTCGACGAAGCGGTCGAACGACTGCGAAACGTAAAGTGTAAAGTGCGCGATTTAGTATCCGCTTAAAAGATTTTGTGATATTAATTGATTGTTATGGTCTCACTCAGATTATTGAAGAGCCAACAAGAGTTAGTAATTATAGTAGTACATTATTAGATGATTGATTAGATTAGATATTAATTGTTAGTAGTTCTGATTTAGTGATCAACAAGGGCATAACTGATGTGCATCTTACAGACCATAGATTGATATATTGTGATTTGAATTATAATGCTTCTATTCCGCGTGCTCGTTTTTATACATGTTGTAATTTACGAAATTTAGATTACCAGAGATTTTATGATAGTCTGTTATAAACTATTCTTTTTCACAGGGTGAATTCCCGAAAAGCTGGAAACTCGCATTGGTCGTGCCAGTTGCTAAAGTGAAACGCGTGAATACATTTAATGACCTTAGACCTATTTCATTATTGCCGGTTTTATCTAAAATACTGGAGAAACTTGCTGTTGATCAATTTAAGACGTATATACAAGCAATTCAATTGTTACCTTCTTCACAATCGGGATTTAGAGCATAACGTAGAGCATATAGTACAAACACGGCGCTACTTAAAGTTACAAATGATATTATAAGAGCTACGGATAGAGGTGATCTTACTGCTGTTGTGTTAATAGATTACTCGAAAGTTTTCGATACCATCAATCATGAATTGATGTGTGCAAAGCTTCATTACCTCGGTTTCAGTGACGTCACAGTGCGTTTCATGAAGTCCTATTTGGAAAATAGGACGCAGGCTGTTTCAGTAAATAATGTAATATCTCCATTTCGAATTATACATTCGGGGGCACCACAGGGATCAATATTTGGTCCAATTCTGTATTCTCTGTACACATCAAACTTTCACAAAGAAATTAAGTTTTGCTCTACTCATTGTTATGCGGATGATACTCAAATTTATTACAGTTTCCAACCAACCGATTTACACCCAGCTTCTATTTTAATTAATGAGAATATTCAGCATTTAGTGATTTCAAATAACCATTCGTTAAATATCAATCCACACAAATCATCTACAATCATTTTCGGTAATACCAAAGACCGACAACGGGCCATAGACAGTATAAATATCAGTATTGATAATATTAATATTTCAGTTACTGATACAATTAAAAGTTTAGGTGTAATTATTGATAGTAACTTGAGATTTACGTTGCATATTAATAAGTTAATACAAAAATCGTTTTCGATATTAAGACGTTTATATATGAATCGGCAATCTCTTCCTACAGGATTAAGAATACAGTTATGCGATTCTTTGGTGTTATCCTTTTTCAATTACTGTGATGCTGTCTATGGTCCCTGCTTAGATGTTTTAACTAGTCAGAGGATACAGAGAGTGCAGAATTCCTGCCTTCGTTTTATTTACGGACACAGGAGAAGAGACTATGTGTCAATGAAACTGCAGGAAGTTGGTTGGCTTAATATGTCTAACAGAAGATTACTCCACATAGCTTGTTTGATTCACAAAGAATTTATTACTTCATCTCCCTCGTATCTTAACTCATTATTAAATCCCAGGCACTTATTTCATGACAAACATTTACGACGCGTTAGTAGATTGCATATACCTTCCCATACTATTTCGGTTTTCGAAAGATCATTTTCTTATAATGCTGTTCAAATTTACAATTCTCTATCGCATGAGATTAGGTCTCTGCCACTTGCTAGTTTTAAGAAAAGGTACCGTGATTATCTTTTTTCCATGCAAAATTGACTGTACGTTCTATAGCATGCGTATAGAATAAGTATTATGTAAGTTATATTCTTTATCTTGGTTGAGTGGCAGAGCAGCATAGCGGAACTCCGCCAAGTAAATAAAGGCATTTTATTATTATTATTATTATTATATCGATATTTATTTTACTTGATTTGGAGTGTTTGTGTTTAGAGAGTTCTCTCGAAGTCTGGTGTTTTATTATTTTTCATATTTTTCATAATTCGAGGTTAGACTCCTCCATTATTATTCGTATCCCCTGATTATTTCTCGTTTTGTTTATTTTCGATTGTTAAACTGTCTCTTACCAACATAACTCACATTAACAATATTGTGCTGCGGGTATTAAAAAAGTGAAGGATTTATAATTATTATTCCTCGTTCATTTTTAACGCAATATTATGATTATATTTTTGTTTTAACGAAAATCTTAAGTAAACCTTAAGAATTTTTCTTAAAGGTACTCAATGGAAACTTTCTGATACTTTTCATTTCATCAGGTATCATTGCGAACATGTTTTCAAATATTCAGTTTTAATCGATTATACACTGAGAACCTTATAAGACTGCATGCACATAGTAAATTATCAATGGAAGCTTTATTACATTAGGTCTCTTTGTTTGTATTGTTCGAAGTTACTCTAAAAGCTACCACAAGTAGTTTTCAGTCAAGTTTGTTTATCTCGTGCTGAAAAAACTTCGAATTTGACTGAAAACTACACATGACAGCTTTTAGAGTAACTCCGAGCAATACAAACAAACAGACCTATTAATAGTTGCATTCGATTTGCAGCCGAAATCAATTCGTTTTTATCAGTAGATCACTCAGAAGTGATCTGGATCAGTTTCTTAACATTTGGCTTATGGTGAATCCTGCACGAATCGAATGCATAAATTCTTTTTGAATCGATTTAAATCGATCCAAATCGGTAAATCCCAATTTATTTTATTCGCCATGGTTACCGTGCGTTGTTAGTAATGACACTACTGATTTTGAATTGTCAGATTGAATTAAATTGTTCTTTTGATTTATTGTAAAATAATGAATACAACCGCCAAAAAAAATAGAAATGTACACATTATTTTCGAATGGAGCTTCGTTGAGAGAGGTCTCTGCATTATTTGCCCCCAATTTCCGGATAGACAAATTCCCAGCAAATTTCTGCTATTAGAAATGTTATTCAAAAATTCAAAACTAATGGTTGCATCAATTTTAATCACACGAATAAGCGCTCAAGAAGGTCTAGTATATTAACAGAAGAAATGGAATTAAATAACATGTGTTTTTTTAAAAATGCCATAAGAGGTGGCTGTGGAAAAGAAAATTCATGTCTTAGCTCCATTCATTTACTTTAAATTTTCAGATTTGGCATATGTTAGATGCCAAGCTACGACATTAGTTTTAATTTTCATGGCCAACCTTTATGGCATTTTTAAAAAAATACATTGGCTTTAGTGGAGAATGAAATGGAGATAGCAAGCAGACAAATAGCAGCTGAATGTGGTATCAGTCAATCATCAGTTATTCGCGTCCTGAAAAAGCGTCGGTATAAATCTTTTAAATTTGAAAAACATGAAGAACAGCGATAACGATGCGGAAAATAGGACAATCTTTTGTGAAAGGGTGTTTGAAGACATCAATAAAAATGTCAATATTTTGCGAAAAACCCTTTTTACAGATGAAAGTACTTTTGTGAAGCATGGAGAGCCTAATTCACGAAACTGTAGATATTGGGCTAGGGAAAACTGGCACCGATATCATAGCACTAGGACACAATATCCAGAGAAAGTCAACGTGTGGGCAGGAATGATCGACACGCATATTATCGGTCCGCTTTTTATTCAAGGCACGTTAACCAGTGTAAATTACCTGCAACTGGTAGAAGAGCGAATTATTCCTGCATTAAATGACCTCCACTTAGAAAGTCAGATATGGTATCAGCACGATGGCGCTCCGGTCCACTATTCTCTGCCAGTAAAAGAGTTTTTAAATCTCCATTTTCCTGGAAAGTGGATCGGCAGGGGTGGAGCAATCGGGTGGCCACCAAGATCGCCAGACCCATGGATTTTTTTACTGGGGAAAGTTAAAATCATTAGTCTACAATTCAACGCCTATAAGGGACATCGAAGAACTTAAACAAAGAATCATTACAGCTTCAGGGGAAATAACTGCTCAACAGTCTGTAAATGTACTAAACAATTTTTACAATAGATTAGGATACTGCCTTTTAAGCAATGGTGGAATTTTTGAAAATAAATTGTAACTGTTGTTTTTATTTGGTTAATTTGTTCATTTGTGTATTTAAATCTTTCCGAATATTAAACATTGTTGCATTACAATTTTGTTAAATACATGCAATGAAATAAACCTTCCTTAATACTTTGTATGTGCAGTTTTTAAATGATTCAGCATTGAAAATTGAGTAGTAACCACATCAACGTAATGTTAAAACCCCTAGGTGCAATTTTATATGACTTGGAATAGTATATAACTGTATTAGGCCGATATGCTTGATATAACGAACGAGGATAAGCTCTATGGCCGAGGTTATAAATTATACGAGTTCGTTATATGCATATCGGCCGTATGTTGTTTTATAGTTTTTGTAATACTAAATGATGAAATAAATCTTTATTTTAGCAAAAACATTCATAATAATGAACTTCGATAAGTAGGCAGAATTATGAGTATGATTTAGTTGTAACTATAGCAAATTATGTGTGTGTTTTAGTTGTAACTATAGCAACATGTGAGATACAGACTACAGAGCAAATAGTACTAACGGCCGTGCTGTTAAAATTTAACCGGCCTAGGCCGTTATGGATAGCATAACAACCATGGAGACAATGCAGTTATAATGAAATAACATTCAAGTATTACGAAATAGTATATTGTGTCACAAGGGCAGAAAGTGAGCATTAGCAGCCCGCGGCTATGAGCTGCACGAGCGAGCGAAGCGAAGCGAGGGCAGCTCATAGCTAAGGGCTGCTAATGCGTTTCTGCATGTGTGACACACAAAACTGTTTTTCGCCTAGCCCTAAATCAAATTCAAACTTTGTTCAAAACTGACGTTTAATGAAAAATTCTGTGAAATGTCAAAGCGCGCAAATGAAAGTCAATGTGTTGCTAGGTTACGAACTATAAATCGTGTTGTTATGAGTTTAGCAGCCCTAGGGCAGATAAACATTACTTTCCGTCACATTTTTAAGGTTAATATGAGTTACTTTCACATATGCTGGGCGAAAAATGTATTATCTAATCACGTAATTTTCGTTTATGTACAGCGTTACAATATTTTCACTGTATATCCAAGCTAAACGCTGTTCTAATTCACTTCAAGCCAAACCATATACAATATAGTTCGTTACGCAGTAATTTAAATCAATACTGCACTTATTAGTGCATAGTGCATATACAAAATGATCATTTGTTATGCGTTAACCTGCATAATATTTGAGGGGAAATTTCTGATTGATGATGCATTTTTTTTTCATAATAGCTAAGTAATTAATCTACAAACGTCGAAGCCAAATGTTAAAATAATAACTGATCCACGGAGTAACAAAATGTTATAATTATATCATCTGTGTTTCATTTCTCATCTACACACCCCCTTATTTATTAACGAATCGATTTTAGATTTTTACCAGTTGTACATTCTTTTAAAACCGACGTTTTTCAATTTTGAAACCTTTTTATTGCAAGCCATGGCTTACTACGATTGAAAATAAATTCCAAAAAATTAAAAAAACATAGGCTTGTTAGATCAATAAAAGTTATTAAGAGAAGTTGTTTAGAATTAAGAAATAACCCCAATTCCTAAATTTGAGTAAAAAAAATTTATTTTTAATTCTTGTAAATAAATAATTGAACATTTCGATTTAATCTGATTTTTATTATTTATTGATTATTTTGCAGAACACTGAAACTAACTAAAACACACAGAACTGAAAGGAAAACAGAAATTAACATATTTCTTACAGAACTTATATTTATTTACTGATTAATTGAAAAATTTATTTACTGTAAATGCGTTTTTTCAGCTAATTTACAAAAATTAAAAATAAAAAAAAAATTATTTCGTAATTCTAAACAACTTTTTTTAATAACATTTTTCGATCAAACAAGGCGTACTAAGTTTTCTTAATTTTTTGGAATTTGTTTTCAACCGTAGTAAGCCATGGCTTCCAATACAAAAGGTTTCAAGATGAGAAATGAGACACAGTGCATAGAAAACATTTTCAAAGTCTGTTTATGCATTAATTTACGAATCGATTAGATCGAACATTTGAAAATTATTTAGACTCACACAGAGTATTCCATAAGCATGTGACAACAGTAACTTGTACTTTTAATGGAACGCTTTATACCATTATTAAACGATTAGATAGTTCATTAGGGGTGAATATAAAAATGTAAGGATTTAATGACCTAAAATTTCTGGTATTTCGAGTACCATTAATTTTAGATCATTAAAACCTTATGTATTTTTATCCACTCGTAAATAGCTATCTAATCCATTAATAATATACAGAGAGTTCCATTAAAACGATACAAGTAAGTTGTCACGTTCTTATAACCTGTGAGCAAATAAAAATCAGATTAGAGCAGGCGGTGCAAAGAAAATGTATGTCTGTGATTAAATAAAAAGTCAATAAATTTGACAGTCCATGAATGCATTACATTAATTAATTCAGTTAATCACAGACATACATTTTCTTTACACCGCCTACTCTAATCTGATTTTTATTTGCTCACTTTTTAGAACACTGTCTATATGTCTAAATAATTTTAAAATGTTCAATCCAACCTACATGTGTGCCACAGATTTTTGATTGATTGATTGATTGTTCCTTGAAATAATTAAGTTGATAGTCTTACACGAGTGCAGTAACCTGAAAGTAACTTACGCCATTTCTCGCTTCTCAAGTGTTATTTCTGCCTATTAATTATCTAACCACACTTCTACATTCGTGCTCTTTGGTATTTTACAGTCAACGCTAATTCATTTTAACGAATAAAGAAAATTATAGGTGCATGTTGCATACTCTTTAAAATATAATTACCTTCTATCCCCAATTTCTCTAGTTGTGAATAAGCTTATTATTTAGTTTCCTAATCTTTGATCTTGATTTTGTTAAAATTTTAGTAACATTCAAGTCTATTATACTCTTTTGGTTGAAATAACGCATTGACTTGACGGGCATTAATGTGTTTAGTTTTCTCCTGTATGTTGATATTTTTTCTAAATTTGGATTGATTCGGCCTTTACTTGATGAAAATTCATTATCACACTTAATGAAAACACTAAAGTAGCGACTTTTCACAATTTTTTTTTTTGTGAAATTGTGAAAATTCGCTAGTTTAGTGTTTTCATTAAGTGTGATATTTTTTCTCCTATTCTGTGCCTTGAGCGGCTTGAGCCTATCTTAAACTCTCCAATTTACCATTTCATTATTTATTTTCGTTAAAATTGCATGCATTCTCAAGAAGTTTTCACAAATATTTATTTCAACAGTTCTGTTACCCATTTTCTAGATTTCTAGATGTACACGAACTTTTTCCAATCGGATAATATTTGTTGACATTTATCCAATAAACTGGCTTTTTATTCGGGTGTCTAAATAATAACGAAAAATTTCAAGGGATGACGACGTGATGGGTGAAAATTCCGGTATACAACGGGTGTACCAGTTCCAGCCTTAAAAAAAACTGTTTTAAAGAGTTTTGCTCCTTTTAAGAAGTGTGTTGTAAGTAATTGCTGTAGGGGTCCTCGATTCTAAAATCGTACTCCCGTAATATTTCTGCTCGACAAGGAATTTTGAATTGAAGTCCTTTTTCACGAAAATATGAAGTAATGGGAAAAAAGTTAATGAGAAAAGGGTCTAAGGCGAATTAATGGAGACTTAAGACCAAGACGAGGCGAGAAAGAGATTCAAATATCAAAGTACAGTAATAAAAGTACATACAATAAGTCAAGAAGTAATTCTAGGAGAGAAGAAACGGTATTCTGTACATTTAAAGCCTTTATTAGTTCTTATGTCTCTCTAGGCTTCGGTTAATCGATCGTTGAATCTGAATTGGGACAATTTTAATTTCGAGGTTTAGTTTACGACTTACCAAACAGAAAGAATGTTCGCACTTTCCCACCGAATATAAATAAAACTAAAGAGAAAATTTATTTATTTATCAAGAAACCGAACTGTAGAAAAATCGCAACGATATTTAAACACAGATTACATTATTTATATATATAATCTATCTGGCGTCTCTAAAGGCCGGTTTACACGCTACGACTTAACGTATGTTTTGTATGATAGAACAAGTAGTATCAGGTAAAACGGAGTATGTAGACAGTAAAACGTACGTCTTATCGAATCGAAATGAAATCCAAGGTCGGTCGAAGAACTAACGGGAGAAGCATCATTTTTCGAGACGGGATGCGATATGACGGAGTGTGTAAACACTAGCTGCACTTAACGTCCCTCTTTAGCTCTATTTCTTTCGAACTGTATTTCTTTCAGCCTGTTTCGTGGACCTTTTACTCTAATAAAAATATGTCATCGGACTTACGGCAATGCTCCCGTGAATTCTTCACGGAGTTTATCGAAATTTATAAGAGTTTATAAGTGTTTGTGGCAAATCAAAAATAAAGTATACCATGATCTGAATAAAAAAATGTCGCCTATGAAAAACTAGTTAAAAAATACAAAGAAGTGGATTCAGGGGCTAACAAGGAGAAAGAAAAATTCCTTAAGATCAGTCTACAAGAAGGAGCTCGCTAAGGTTAAAAAATCAGGACCTTCTGGAACTGGAGAAGAGGAAGTATATAAAAATTGTAGAAAACAGTAACAGTGCCTCCTCCATGAGCTTGGATCCGTACCGTCCTGTACTACTGGCAGTTGAAACTGAGATGGAAATCGGAAGAAAAGACGTTACCATGTGAACACTTCACAAAACGTAACTTTTGTCGTACGTTTTATATAACCGATAAAACATACGATATGTCGTAGCATGTAAACCGGCCTTAAAGGCCGGTCCAGACGCTACGACTTATCCAACGATTTGTCGCATCAGAGAAAACGTATCAAGCAAAATGGACCGTGTGGACCGCAAAACGTTAGACAAAACGTACGTTTTGCGGCCCACATGTTCCACTTTGCCTGATACGTTTTGTCTGATGCGACAAGTCGTTGAATAAGTCGTTGCGTCTGGACTGGCCTTAAGAGGGGTAAAATGACATCACTCGTAAAAGTCAAATTCTAAATATTTCCATCTCACGTATAGTTTCCGAATGAAAATGTATTTACCGGTAGAGAGCGTGCCATATCTCTATTCCATTTGCTTTTTTCTTAGTACGCCCACACCTATGTCCTTTTGCTGATACCATAATGTTTCTCAAGGTTTGCAGCTAGGAGTATATTCTTTGAATTGTTTGTCTACTCTAACCACAGGGACTGATTGTTACAGTTTCAACTCATTACATGTTTTCATTTATCTTGATCGCTTTGTTCTAATTCAGACTCATATATTTAAATTTTATGATTGTAACATTTATTTTCTAATTTTCAAATAGTAAATTTTTGTACAGAAGTCTGGTTTTTTACACCATCACACTGTCCTTAAAAAACGGGCCACACAATTCTTACTGCACCCTGGCTCCGGCATTTAGAAGGCCGGCCCTGTGTAAATGCGTTTACTGATTAATTGAAAATGGTCACCTCATGTTACCTCAGTGTCAGAGTAATTCATTTAAGTACAAAGCTTACGTACTCTGTCGCGCAAACTCTCTCCAAAATGTAAACTAAAAAAAAACGAAACGTCGATTCGCAACGAATCCCACAATCGAGTGTGTGCGGCAGGTTACCTGATAGCGAATAATAAGAAAATACAATCCCGAAACGGATACAAACGAACCTACCTGGGTCGCCCGTTAGTTGGTCTGTTGCTTGCCACCAAAATCCCGTGTCAGTGGAAAGGTCGTGGGCAAACAGTTTCGCACAAGTAACTGTAGATCGAAAAGGGGCGCCACCTGTTGAAGATCGCAACAACTTGCAATCGCGGAATTCCCCCAACAGGAGAGAAATCTCCACTCACCAGTCGGTTCAGCTCCAATATGTTCCGTCCCGGAAGGGAATAGCAAAAATAGGGGGGGGAGTAAAATTCGCAAAAATATCGACGGCAAAAGAAGAACAAACAAACGCCACGTTAAACAGGCCTTAATGAGGGTAACGGCGGAAAAGAAAAATATAGTCGCGCAGACAAAAAAAATATAGTTCCGCAGTAAACTCCCTCTGTACCAAGGGAAAAGAATAATATGCTTATATAAAATATCACGCTAAAGCCCAAATACACATTACACACGCGAAGAGCGCGATAAACTAAACCGTACGTTAGGGATCCCACATGTCCGTTTACAGGACAAGACTGAAAAGCAGTCGAAATACGTATTATTAAAAAAAAAACACGACTAAAATAAACTACGGTTACAAATGTAAGCAATCAAAACAAACACTTAAATCTAAGCGCCGAAAGAAATCCGAGATCAAAATGTCGACAAAAGGTTCGCCACTATACATATGGCGACCGAGCAATTACGGCAATGAGCGTGTCCGACGATGTACGGCAGAAATGAGAGTTCAAAAAAATACGATACCCAGGAAACCTCCGAAGTACTCCGACTCGCAGCGCCTTGGGGGGGAGAGGGCGTAGGTCCACCCCGCGCTTACGAATTTGCGGCTGCAAATTTCGCCCCAACGAGGAAATGGCTAACTTGTCTTCGGGATCATGTGGCGAGAATCCGAAGAAAAATTCGCCTCCGAAAGTCAACTGTTTCTAGACGCTCGCAAAAACTTCCAGACGGGGGGGTTAGCTACCCTCTAAACCTTGTTACCACCCGTAACTGCTGGCTACAAAAACAGAAACGACACAAACGAATTAAAATCAACGAAAAATAATGAAAGGACATATAAGCGGCTTACCTCGGCCTGGGAAAGCCGAGCGTTCCACGAAAGAAACGCCACGTGGCACGTGCGGTGATCCAGATAAATCCAAAAATGTCGGAGAAAGATGCGGTCAGAAACCTCTACCAATCCGTAACTTCTTGGGTGCAACTCGCAGAACCCCAACAGGGCGCGGAAATACCAAAATTTCGTACACCAAAGCCGCAGAGAAACCCAAGGGATCACACGCACTCACACGCCAAAAACCAGAAAAATGCCGGCTGGCCGCTCCCTTGCTGGCTTGTGTAAAATTTTTCAATGCCCGGTCTACCCAGAACTCCACGCGCGCGTTTTCTGACTTAGAACAAGTGCGACACACCGACTCAGCGCGAGGATATTCACCACCGAACGGAACAATCGAGGCATTCAACCACGAGGACCGCTACAAAACAAAGTAGCGGTGACGGAGCGAAACGACTGTAACAACCCGTTTTTCAGTTTCCCAAGAATTCTATCATAAAATGCAATTAGGGAAAAAACATAGGCAACAATTTATATCGGACAAAAATCTATTTTTTCCAATACTAGTACTATAGCCTGTCATTTTGACATGTGTTAGGTTGCTGTGAAAAACAATTTCTCGACCTAAGGTAAATAATTTTATTATTTACCAATAAATAATGAACATCAATGTTACGTACGCTTTCAGGTACAAATCTTTTGATTTTTCAGGCAATAGATTGTTTGCCACTTGTCCGGCAATTTCCCGCATTTCAGGTGGCGTACAATTTAAATCGCCGTACATCGTTTACCGTACTTACTTTATTTAATTGACGATTTGGCAAAAAGATCGACGTAATGTTTGTGACAAATTAAAAAATTTAAATCAACTGTCATATCGGTAATACAGAAAACTGTAAACCTTTCGTAATTTGAAATAAATATTTGTTCAAATTAAAATTATCATTTGCACTACTAGTGGAAAAAATAGTATACCGGCTGTTTCAAATTGGGTGTGCACTGAAGGGATCTCCTAAACCATGAGAGTTACAGATTCGGTTAAATGGAAGAAAAGTTGCACCAGTCATTGCTTAATTCGTATCCATTAGCAGAATCAATTTTCTCTTAATTGTTCTTGAAGTATTGGTGAAAATGTAAAAATATCGATTTTCTTTTTTCCTCTGTAACTCCCTTATTAAAAATAATTTAGAAATTCTGCCTTAACTTTCTACAGGTACTTTTGGATTCTGGTTCAAATAGGGGCAGTAGAATTGTGGTCACACGTTTCGTCTCTCCGCGACCATCCTCAGTTTACATTTTTTAAATATAACGTATACCTTTTTATTATCGTATTTGTTGCCACTTTTTCTCCTGATTGTAATGGTATGTCACACTTAATTGTTGATATTAATTTGAAGCTTAAATAATACAGATTTTAATATGAAAATTTTATTTAATACACAATTTCAAATATTTAGTTCATTTTCTTAGGTATAGTGTAAATTTCAAGGAATTATTTAATATCTATCTCTTTAGTTATTGTATAATAAATTCTTTTAACGGACACTGATAGAGAACATTTGTAGTATCCGCTAAAAGAATTTGTTATACGAGATAGTTGTTGACGAGGCTAATTTTACAAACAAGGGAATATTTAATGGAAATGTACATAGATATTGGTCCAGAGAGAATCAAAAAACATTTGAACAAGTGTGGCCACAGATACAATTCAGCTTAAATGTTTGGTGTGGTATTTGGCATAATAGAATTATTGGTCCGATCATTTACGAAAATCATGTAACAGCTGAACGTTACATCGATTTTTTAAGGACAGCATTGGAAAACATTTTAGATTACATTCCTCTAAATCATATTAGGGAATTGTAATTTCAAAATGATGGAGCACCAGCACATAATGCTGAAATAATAACAAATTATTTGAATCAAACTTTTCCTGATAGGTACAAATGGACCTGTCGCGTGTGGCCTCTAAGATCACCAAATATTAGCCCTTTGATTTTTTATTGATTGATTTTATTGATTTTTCCTCTTCCGACATTTGAATGTTAGTTATTAATAAGTAAAAAAGTACTAAGGAATAAATTTACTTATTAAATAAATCATGACGAAACTGTATCAAGCTTTTTTTATCATATTTTAACTTTACTTGAAAAAAGTATTAATTGTTATACATCACTGTAATCAGCAGAAAAAATGCTATCGAATAAAATAATTAAAAGATATACGATGTATTTAAAAAATCGAAACTGAAGATGGTCGTGGAGAGACGAAACGTTTGACTTCAATTCTGCCACCTCTATTCGAAGCAGAATAAGAAAGTGCCTGTAGAAAGTTAAATCAGAATTTCAAAATTATTTATAATACGAGAGATACAGAGGAAAAAAGAAAATCGACATTTTTACATTTTGATCAATATCTCAAGAAGAAATAAGAAAAAATTTATTCTGTGAATGAATACGAATTAGGCATTGATTTGTGCAACTTTTCTTCCATTTAACCAAATTTGTATCTCTTACGGTTTAGAAGATCCCTTCAGTGCACACTCAATTTGAAACAGCCAGTATACACTACGGTAGAGAAGTCTTATAACCCTCGGTCCTTTACATCCCTCGGCCCTAAGGGCCTCGGGATGTAATCATACCCTCGGGTTATAACACTAGACTTCTCTACCTAGGTGTATAATATACTATTAATTATGTATTATTATTACATCTCGTATTTAATTATTAAGAGAACTTTTTTAACATTATTAAAAATTTACTTTCTTTTTGAGAATCATAATAGTCCTCGCTGCGACTCCTGGGCAATAGTAGTTAGAAGTATTAATAGTTTGGTTAATTCTGCTATATCGTTGATAGTTCCAATTTATTTGAATGATTTATTTGTTTTTTAGTTTAAAGCTATTGGAAACAACAAAAATTATTAAGTATATTATTTTTTAATTCGAGGAATTATCGTGCTCGTGAGTTTACATAATTATATTCCGCACATGTGCATTGTACATATTTTAACACGTTGGAGTTAGTTTCATGAATATATTTAATTTCACAATAATAAATTTAAGCTTTACTCTGACTCTGCATTACGCATTCGGCGCGGCGTTGTCTCAGCCCTTCAGGGTATTCTCCCAGCGCTTCATGTAGGCCTGTATACAGTGGGCGTTGGCAGGTTTCATAGAGACATTAATTACGTTAGTATTGTGTATACATATTTCATACAGACGTCACACTTTTTATTAGCATGATTCTATGCATGTTTATCAAGTTTGAAAATAAAAACAATTTATGATAGTACGTAAAAATTAAGTCTACTGGTTTTTTCTATGTGTAAGGGCCAGTTGCTCAAACATCGTTCAACTTTGAACTTGGTTCTACCATTACGGCAACATATGCCTTTACAAATGTTGTCATGGTAATAGAACAAAGTTCAGAGCTGAACCATGGTTCAAATGTTCGAACAACTGGCCCTATTAATGATAACTTAAATTTAAAATGATAACTTAACTCGTTTCCGAATTTACAAACTGTACTGTTGTAATCCCTATTATTATGCTCAAACATTGTTCAGTAATTGAATGCAAAAGATGTGTTTAGTTAACTATGGTCCAGTATTTCAGTCACAGCTTAACTTTAATCTCTGTTTTATTACTATAGGAATAATTGTTTTGATAATTATTACTACGGGAACAAACTGAAGATTAAAGTTAAACTGTGACTGAAATACCGGGCCTATGTATGTTACATTACATATTTTAAATCTGGTCTCGTTCGAGCGATTGCTATCACAATGCGGCCGGAAGTTGTAGTAGTGCTATTTGCGTTTACTGAACGGCGAAATTTATGGCGGACAATACCGTTCACGTCCGCTATCGCCACAAAAGCGTGCGCGCGATTGATCCATAATACCATTTTGCTGCCTGTAGAATCAACATCGAATAACCTGCTTCATTAAAAAAAAGTACACAACCAGAACAAAGCAACAAAACAGACAATGTCGTTCACATTTACCTTTAAGCGCAATAAACTTAGTCGAAAGCTACATATCCTTTGAGTGAGGTTTTGAGACCGATATAAAATCAGATATGACGACCCAATAGCCACAAGTCTTTCTGCAGGCGAGCGGGAGCAATGAAGAGAAAACGAACAGAGCAACTTCAGCTGCTCCCTTTGCTTTTTATAACTTTGTCCACTTCAGGGCTCCATTATTTTTTTTTGCTTAGTTTTATCGTTTTGGTTTACGACGTTGCTGCCCTTGTTCGTTACAACTTTAACAACTGGGGCATGAAGAACTAAATCTGAACTAAAACCGAGCGCTTAATTCATAAACTTGGCGGGTTACTAAAAGTAGCTCCCGAGAAAGTCGGTCGAATTGATGCAACTACGGGATTATGATGGAGGACGTGCCGAAACGAAAAGCAATTTTAGTTTTCTGATCTTCCCAAACTTTCATCTTGTTCCAGAGTCTTAATAAAAATTTAATGAACGAAATTTATATGTTTGGAAGCTATTTCTACGACTCAGCATTGATAGTAGGTAGAAAGATTAATTTTGCTTTGTGTAATTTTTGAGAGAATCCCTGGAATGGAATTTCAAACATTTTTCTCATATAAACATGTGTGTGACTTCTACGCATTTACTAGATACAGAGCTTATATTTGTTACATGTCAATTTTATTAACATTGGTTGCTATGACTTCATTGTAATCTTTTTGGGTTGTTTGAAGCAAATGTTCAAAGACACCTCCTCCAGTTGCAAGACAAGCTTGATTGTAATCTGCAATGTTTGTACTTTAACAAAAGTTTACACGTAACAACTTTGAGGTTCTGTATCTACTAAATGAGTAGAAATCGGACACGTCTATATGAGAAAAAATGTTTGAAATTCCATTCCCTACAACTCCTTTCATTTTTCATCGCCACTTTTGAAACACCCTTAGGCCGGGTGTCCACCGGATCGGGCCGACCACAGTCGGCTCGATTGGGATCGTGCGATAAAGATCGTGCAAATGTATTTGTATTGTAGCCTGTCCACTGAAACGATTTCAGTGGACAGGCTACAATAGAAATACATTTACACGATCTTTATCGCACGATCCCAATCGAACCGATTGTGGTCGGCCCGATCCGGTGGACATGCGGCCTTACATAACTAAAGTGACTCGCCAAAGTGATGAAATTGCTATTTTGAAGTAAACATTACGGAAGGGTTTCGTGTTTGTAAAAGCGATTTTCGTTACAAAAGAAAACATTTGTCGAATCGCTCAAGGGCTTTAAAAAAATATTTACAGTCCTGTCTCTCACTTTCATGCGAAGTGACGTCGCCGCGGGTGCTTTACGTATACGTATGTATATGTTAGCGTTATCGACGAGTGTTACAAGATATAGAACACCATTAGTGTTGGTTGTATGTTAAATGGACACACGCGCCCGTAAATGATAATATCCATACAAATAGGCCGACGCACAAGCCCACTACAATTTACAATGTACATGTAAATTTCGTTTGACGAAATTTATTTATTGTGCTGTGATGCGATCTGTTAATTAAGTGCGAATTGTATACGTGGCCTCAGTGTGTACACGTGGATTTCATTAAGCGAACAAATCGGAAAACACCCAGCAAATTAGAGGTGCATAAAAATTAATAAATATAATGTTCACTCAGATAGTAATTATTTGCTTACTAACACAATTTATAATTATAAACATGATAAATTATTATCTACGTATACGTCACCGATTAAATCATATTGTCATCATGGTGAGTGTAGAAGAACATACTTTTCCTACAGTTCCAACTTCATAATTTTTTTTAATAAAAATATATTAGATAAAAAGCAATCGCTGAAAATACGTTCAGGGAGTAAATTGGAGCAAAATGTGTTCAAAGAAGCGTGTTAAAATTGAGTAATTTGATAATACGAATCAAATGTCATCTAATTTTCCAAATCGCAGGCAGAACATTACATGGAACAAACTATGTATATCGACTTTAATATATAATCAAGGGCTAATTGAATCCCAAATTGAGGTACGTTTCCCCTTCATTAAAAATTCAAAACCAGGAATTATTAGTAAAATGATGAAACCGACTTAATTAGAGTTGAGGTTTAATTAGGATTTCCACTCAGTGACTCGCTTCCATCAGATTAACAATCGTAGCTTTTAATATTGATTTTTATTAAAAATTAGTTCGTACCTGTTTGGGAAAATGCGTAAGTTATTAAAACGATATATTCTCAGCTTGTTAAGATTGGAAATTATACAAAAGCCAAGTGATAATATGAATAATCACAAATAGAAGTATATTTTTTCCATTCAGTTTGGAATGTAATAAAATTCTACCTCGATTCCGAACCTGTCATATTATAAACTTTTCCTTAAAGTATTTGTATTTTTGTATAATTACCTTTTCGAATTTTAAATTAATTTAATTGCCTTAACAGAAATTTTAAGCAGCGCTATTTCAATAAGGACCGTTTTCTTAAGAGAACGTTAAGTTTAAAGTGATTTAACGTTATATCTTTCCATTTCCCGTACACCAAGATCAATTCGTAACAATAATACAAACGTAGATTCTTCAGCGAAAGAAACCTTCCGAATAACAAAAACTTAAAAAAAAATTTGGAAAGCAAATTGATGGGCAAAAAAATGTAATAAACAGAAAAGTGAAAGATGGAAAGAATAACTAAAGATAAAATGATCGCGAAGAACACAAAAATGGGACAGGATTTTAAGTCGTTAATGGAAAGAAAGTATGTATTGGTGTTAGTAGCCATTAATGCAAAGAACACAGGAATGGTGAAAACAAAAGCAATGGTAATAAACAATTCAGTAAAATAGCGCCAAATAACATTAGAAGACACAGCTGGAATGTGTGAGGAAATTTAAGTCTTTACGCCTGGCAATACTACTTGATCTGAAAAATAAATATGAAAAAAGTAGGCAAACAATAGTTTTTTTTTTTTGGTATAATTAGGAGATTATAACCCGAGAGTATGTTTAAAGCACGACGCGGAACGGAGTTCTTTTAAATGCTCGAGGGCTATTATCCACAATTATGCCCATGGTACATACAACGTATTATTTTATTTTGGCTTTAAAATGGCCAAAATTTATGGATTCAATATTTTTATATCGTATGCAAGTGATGTGCACGTTGTTTCTATAAAATAATTGTGAAGATTGTTTGCGTTACTATGAGTTTGTTCACGTTAGCAACCAAATTATGCCCCTAATTGAGTGACAATGAACAAGATTATGGTTTAAAAATAAAATAAAAAATATTATGTGCAGACAAAATTTTAAAAATAAACTGGTAAATATACTACGGCAGTAAAAGAAGTTAAGGAGGTGTAGATATAAAGAGATTGAAGGTAAAACAATAAAAGAATATAAAGTGTATACGAATGAGAAAAGCAGAACGTAAAGGGTCTTTCATTAAGAGTGATAGGATTTGAATTTTAAATAAAACAACAACGATTTGACATATCAATTTAGGTTTTGCTTTATTTTGAAGCTTGGACAATTCAGTTATGTTCGAAGCAAGATATCGTTCAATGTCCACCACAGCTTTTTTTACACTGACGGACCCGATCGTTCTAATTTTTTATCACTCTGTCCAACATTTACGGCTATATACCGGCGATAGCTTGACAAATGTTGGCTTCCAAATGATCCAAAGTCTGTGAATTGTCAGCATAGACTTGTGCTTTGACGTAGCCCCGAAGAAAATAATCTAGGGGTCAAATCACATGACCGCGGCGGTCAATTCACAAATCCTCGACGTGAGATGATCCAATCGCCAAACTTATCCTTCAGTAAATCGAGCGTAGCATTAGCTGTATGGCACGTAGCGCCGTCTTGTTGAAACCACATCTCTTAAATATCGATGTTCTCAAGTTCTGACCAGAGAAATTCGTGTAACATGACTCTATAGCGGTCGCCATTGACGGTTATGGCTCTTCCCTCCTCATTTCGAAAGAAATAAGGACCGATGACGCCGCTATGCCATGAACCGCACCACACAGTGAGTTTTTTTGGGATGCAATGGCATTTCATGTAACACTTGTGGGTTGTTCTCGCACCAATAACGGCAATTTTGTTTGTTAACAAAGCCGTTCATCAAAAATGCGCCTCGTCTGAGAGGATGATTTTTTTTGGCCGAAATCAGGATCATCTTCCAAGTGCTCAAGGGCCCAATCAGCAAACTTCCGAGCAATTTGTGATTGTTTGCCTTCAGCTCTTGAGCAAAATTCTCCAAGTTGACGTCCGAGAAAGCCTCAATTGTTGCGATCGTCGTGAAATCGATAAGTTTGGCTCATCGACAGTATTGGCCGCTGCAGCTGCGATATTCTCCTCATTTCGCGCTTTTCGTTGTCTTGTTGGTGCTTATTATCCTGTAAAGTGATCTCAGCCTCAAACTTTTCCACAGTGCGGCGTATAGCCTGCACAGAGTAATGGTGACGGCAACGCAATTCTCTGGTGAACTAACGTTGAGCACCCACAACTGACCTCGAACTTTGGTAATATTTTTTTAAAATTTCTAAACGGTCGGGAAGCGTTAAACGTTGGTTGATGAAACTGCAAACTATACTGAATATTTTGACAGCTGGAAGAAAAACAAAATATATCAGGAACTGAGAAATCTCTATTGAAAAAACTATCACCCCTATTGAAAGACGCGTTAGAAAAAGACCAAGAAATTTTATGTGTAGGAAACTGAGAAAAGCAACCTAGGAAGCAAACACATAACAAAGTGAAGTAAAACATACAAATCAAAAAAGCAAGGAGGAAAAAATCAAGACAGTGATCTATGATAAGGTCGTATTACACGGAAAATGGGAGATAGACTTTAGTAAACTTGTAAAAATATATGAAGCTTCTTTGAAGGTAGCAATTAGAAATGTTCAGTTTTGCCAGTATTATATGGAGCGAGCAAACCTAAATCCTATCTGTATGGCCTCTGATCGCTCATTATAATAACAATTAAAAGTATCATAAAGTGTAAAAGACTTACGAGTCATTTTTATAGTACATACCTATGCATTTTCAGATTATTTTCTTAATATTTAGATAAGTAAAAAACTGAAACATATTTTCATCAGGAACATTAAAAAAAGTATTTTTTAACAGCCATTTTGTCTTAAGTGTAGGAATTCTAAACTCACAACACCTACGCGCGGACATATAAACTCGACCAGCCTCACTACGATGAGATGGCTCAAAAATAAAGGGTCGAAAGAAAGTTATAAAAAAAAAACGGTTCAATTAATTTTGCGCCTGCAACGGATATAGACGCCCACCATATATTTTTAGAAATACTTCCACTTCGCCTGGCTCATTAAAGTAGACGCTTCGCGGGGATTTATGGCGGCGTTTCCCTCATAACTATGCTAATTGCAATTAACTCGTTTGCTTCATATCAAATGTGCATCAGACGCGCCACCTTGAATTTGCATGCAACTTCCAAGGAAAGAAGTTCTTCTTCACTGCTTTTAAAGAACATGATGTCGACAGTTTATCGAGTGCACGTATAAAGAGAAAATTGTATAGTGTTGAGCGAATATGAGATGCTTGTTTATATTAAATGGTGAGTAACGACACGGACATCAAAGAGTAGATAAGTTATACAAGAGGGTACACTTGAACAAGGAAGTGCAAATTAGAAACGAGAAAACATTTATGCCAATTCAGATCTTTCGTCTGCTATCGAGTGTTTCCGGACAAAAGTTGTGTCTGCGATAATCTGATTGGTGAAAACTGTATGCCACACCTTGTGTCATGCCAACGCCATTTGTTGTTGGCTTCACCCGTTTTTCACCTACGTCAATTTAAAGGGACAACTGGTTCGAGGTCATTGAAACTACTCGACAAACATCAAACTGCCGACGCGGAGTGTCTTCTCTTGAATAACTTTGCGGACATGTCGAAGATACTTGCCTGGCTGCGTGCCCTCTAGGTTTATTCGGGGATGAATCCTTCGATGTCATCTCGTTATAAAACAAACATATGGTCTTAAACGGAATCATGTATGTCGATGTGCGCTAGAACATACAACAACAATTACAATGAATAAAAGGCAGGGGACTAGTTTGTAAAATATTTCACAAAGTGAATAGAAGTGTTACAGGGGTTTTGAAAAATAGTTGCCGAAACTTCTACACACATCACGTGAAATGGTACGTAATAGTTTTTTTTTATATAGAAGTGGTGTGTATACGTAAATACAGTTTATATAGAGGGAGAGGTATCGTATAAGGGTTTCAATATGAGAAAAGGTTCACCGATCAGCTGGGGACAAAACCGAACTGGTGCATTTGCCACTGGAAGGTATTCGATTTAAGCATTTGCTTTGCTATGTAACATTAAAATGAACATGCACTATAAACAATGCGTGTACTATACTTGATTCCGTTGCTAATACATTGGATACTACTAGTATCCTATTAACAGTAATGTTATATCTGTCCGTTACTCTATTTACGTATCCTGTGGAGTAATTGAAAGTTACTCCACAAGTTCAAATATCGTTCAATGCAAATCCTATTATCCTAAACACCGTTTAAAAAAATGCAAAGTAGGATTAATCAAGAAAATTCCGAATCAGGATAAGTTTAACATTTTCAGATATACCGTACTGTATGTACAACTTACCTATAAATTTAATTTGGCTTTCACTCTGTTTTATTTGAGAATACTGTCATTCCCTAAATTAATTAATTGTCACATTTACCTGTTCGCAGTAAACTGTTTACGTTCACGTCAACGATTCAATGAAGTTGTTTTCTTACATGCTTCTGGAAGTTAGCGCCACAACTTTAAATGAGCTCTAACCCTGTCGCTTCGGAATTAACTCCATAAACCCCTTGTCGATAGTTGTATGTGAACTGTCGACATGAAACATTAAAGTTGCACGGCGGCAGACTATCATCACATATCGTCGAACGAATTTTCGAAATTAATTTCCAGTAAGATCTCGTGGCAGACCACGCCATCTCCAAACAGGAAATCGTCAAATAAAACTGCGCAAACAAATCCATTATTCAGAAGCATTTAAAACGTTCCGTGCAACGTAACACGTTTAATCGCACATAGTGCACCTTGCGTGCATTACAAATTAATTAATTAACCCTCTCTATCGCAACAGCAGCAGTTAAATGTTATCTTTCATGAGAGTAAAAGGGTGGTTTTTGTTTATTAAGCACACAATTTATAATTAAGCTTAAATTTAATTGCGCTGGTTCATTTCAGTGGGGGCAAACACAATGGAATTGTAAGGACTGGAATTTTTTGGCGTTAATGTGTATACATGTTGTACGAAAGCAGGGTGTTATTTTGCGATTTTATTTGCGGAGCTTTTATTGCGGCGTATTGATTAATGAACCAGCTGTCTGGGACAGAGGCAATAAAAATATGAAACAGAAAAATCAAGAGACAAAGACGCTTTTATTGCAGATTTCTACTAAAAATATCGTGACAAGTTAAATGGCGTAAATTTTAAGCAACGAAAAATTTATATTTGATTTTTAAAGTTATTTAAAATATTATTAATCGATTTCACTAAAATTGCATATTAAGCGTTGGCAAATGAAGTCAACGACGCTATGCGACGCTTGTTCACAGAATGAAAATAATTTCCTAAACACTTTTTTACAATAAAGGAAAAAACAATTAATACAAAATATTCCCAAAATTTTCGGGAAATAGTTTTAATGCAATAGCTATTTAAATATTAAACTAATACTCAGACAATTTTTTTACATACACTCCAGAGGTATCCAACGGAAGATAAATTTTATATCTTCAAGTTTTCTTTTAGTTCATTTCTATTTGATTTCGTGGAGCAGATACTGATATCATTAATTTGGTCATCGCTTACGATGTTTCTTTTATTCCTAATGTCGACTTTATGTAAATTTACGGAACCGTGGTTGGTTTTATAATGAATAGAAAACAGATCAGCTTGCAAAGATTGTAATTGACATACTTTTGTGTATACAGGGTCTCCCAAATAGAGTGGCCTATTAAAATATTATAGGGAACGAAATATACAAAAATTCTAAAAATTAGTACGCTGCCGTAAGGGAAAGCGATCTTTCAGATTAAAATATTTTCACTTTTATATCACTTCCGGTTATACTGGAAGTCGCCGTTATCTTTCTTATTTTAAATGGAATGCTATACTTTTTATTATAAATTCTGATTCTACACATTATTTTAAATAGAAAATGTTAAGGCTTTCCTATACCTAAATGTAACAGATTTTAAGATATCTTTAAATTTCTTTAAAAAAAAGTTTGGGTAACCTTCCCTTCAGAAAATTGTATCTATGACACTTTCAAATTTCAAGATTCAAGTTAAATATCGTTTGAAAGTACAATCTTTAATCTTTCAAATCATATCGTAGTTATCCCCAAAAAATCACAGGCTGGTTACAATATGGTGTCCAATGTCATTATGTTTAACTGCTCAAAACTCAATTTTCTTAAATAGAACACCCTGTATGTTTTTACATCATCAGATGCAGAATCAAATGCTGCATCGAATAGTATTACAATTCCCTATACCTGTTTCTTTTAGTTTTCCTGTTATTAATAATTGTTTACTTTAATGGCATATCTGGCTACAGTTAATCCAATTGTTCGCTGTAACTTTCGGCAAAACAACAATATTTATTTACTTAACACACAAATAAACATACAAAACAATGAAATTAATAAAATAAATAAAATTAAATCCTAACATAAAAATCTGGATAAGCAGATTTAGTTTTCATTGATCTGACGGATATTTCGTGAAAAATTGCGTTCAAATCTTATAAATATTTTTTTTTCTGGCATCGGTGGTAACTGGGTATTTTTTGTTAAACTTTCTAAACGTTCTCCTGACAATTTTATCACATTCTCCATCAATGTAAAATAAATTTAGTAATTTAGTAAGCCTTGAAAATTATTTGGTAAAAGTTGTTGTTTATAATCGTTATTAATATTGGTGCTGGTCCTCAAAAAGTAAAATAAAAACGAATAATTTTATTTATTCTAATGAACAATTACTAAATTTATTCTACATTCATGGAGAATGCGATAAAATTGTTGGGAGAACATGTAGAAAATTTAATGAAAAATACCCACAGTTACCACCAATGACGGAAAAAAAATTAGAAAATTTGAACGCAATTTTTTAAGAAATGGTACAATCAGACAAAAGAAAACTAAATCTGCTCCTATAACTGGCAATGAAGAAAAGAAAGTTTCTGTGTTAACTTATTTTGAAGCACATCCGCGAGCGTCTATTACTGCTGCTGAACGAGACTTAAATGTCACACATTCTTTTATACAAAGAATTCTGCACAAGCATAAATTACACGATCTCAAGTTTACAACTGTTAATGCTTCGCAGCCACAAGATCTTGCACTTCGAATGCAATTTTGTTAAACACTTAGGACACATTATCAAGAAGATCTTAGATTTATGGAAAAAATCATTTGGACAGATGAATCAAAATTTTCTCATGAAGGAATTTTTAAAAGGCATAATTCTCATGTATGGGCACAACAAAATCCACATGCTACCAAAGAGAGAGCATTTCAAAATAAATTTAGTTTTGGGGCAAAATTAAATCAGATGTTTATTCTGAACCGGTAAATAATAAGCAAGATCTTGAAAATAGAGTTCGTAACAGTTTTCGAAATTTAAACCCATTTGATATAAGACGGGCAACAACAGAAAGTGTTGTATCACGAGTTAGAAATTGCCTTCATATGAATGGCAGACAGTTTGAGCAACATTTGTAGACTTTATAGAATAAAACATTAAGATGTAGAGCTAATTATTCCACTGTATCACATCTTTGGTGCTGTGGGTTCGAGCTTCATCCAGATTCTTATGTTAGGATTTAATTTTATTTATTTTATTAATTTTATTGTTTTGTATGTTTATTTGTGTGTTAAGTAAATAAATATTGTTGTTTTGCCGAAAGTTACAGCGAACAATTGGATTAACTGTAGCCAGATATGCCTTAAAGTAAACAATTATTAATAACAGGAAAACTAAAAGAAACAGGTATAGGGCATTGTAATACTATTCGATGCAGCATTTGATTCTGCATCTGATGATGTAAAAACATACAGGGTGTTCCATTTAAGAAAATTGAGTTTTGAGCAGTTAAACATAATGACATTGGACACCATATTGTAACCAGCCTGTGATTTTTTTTTAGGATAACTACGATGTGATTTGAAAGATTGAAGATTGTACTTTCAAACGATATTTAACTTGAATCTTGAAATTTGAAAGTGTCATAGATACAATTTTTTAAAGGGAAGGTTACCCAATTTTTTTTTAAAGAAATTTAAAGATATCTAAAAATCTGTTACATTTAGGTATAGAAAAGCCTTAACATTTTCTATTTAAAATAATGTGTAGAATCAGAATTTATAATAAAAAGTATAGCATTCCATTTAAAATCAGAAAGTTAACGGCGACTTCCAGTGTAATCGGAAGTGATATAAAAGTGAAAATATTTTAATCTGAAAGATCACTTTCACTTAGGGCAGTGTACTAATTTTTAGAATTTTTGTATATTTCCTTCCCTATAATATTTCAATAGGCCACTCTATTTGGGAGACCCTGTATAATTTTATTGTAGGTACAAGAAAGGTTTCTGATAATATAAAAATTTGTTCGGTTGCCTCTTTCTTTCACAAAATCCTTTCGATTTTATCTTTTTGATTTTTTAAGTTTTTTTTTATCAAACGTTTTCCAAATTAAAGTTCAATTCTCTTCGCAAAATTGTTTATCTTATTCTTTTTCTAGATCTATTGAAGTGTATTCATTTGAAAAGTTCATCACTTTGGCTTTGATTTTTTGTTGAAAAAAGATAAAGAGAAAAAGAGATCACTTCCTTGTTGTCAAACATTGTCTAACGTGTTTGGTTTATTGTGTGAATTCATTTCTTGAATTAAGTTCCCTTTCAGTGAGGTTATTATAAACCAGCTGCTTTCAGAGCTGAATACATCTTTATGTTGTTTAACGATTTTCGCTGTGGAACATTTTGAATCGAAATTTATCCGATTCAAGACCTGCTTCACAGTGTTACGAAAAATTCAAAGGCTACTGGACTAATGGACTTTACAACTGAAAACGATATGATTTTGGCGTGAATTTACTATCTGTTCTGGTAATATTTTCTCCTGCTACATCTAATTTATATTCTACGCAAATACTACATCTGCATTTTCCTCTTTTTGGCAGTGTTCCAAGTATACAAAAATCGTATGTTTTTTTTAAGTCACTTTTGTAAATGCAGCTGGGTGGTTTTGGCTCTTATGCCTGTTTTAGACGGTCATATTTCTTGTACAAATTTGTGACGAAGTGAGAAAGATAAGCTACCACAATGAATGTTGATTGGTTGAATTGGCACTTCTCACTGACTTCGTAACAAATTTGATACAAAAATATGACCGTCTAAAACAGGCATAACGATAATGAATTTCCACGTGACGAAATGAATTTATGCTTTTCCTAATATCCTCGTTTTTCTTTTTCATTAACTTGAGCTCTAGTAAAAAGTATACTCCGAGGGATACCATCATTATCCTTTTTTTTGGATTACCGTTATACAGGGTGTTTTCGGAAATGAAGCTGAAAACAGAACGTTGGTATTTACATGTACTGGGTTTATGACTGAATATTTTGTTTTTGCTGAAAAACAAATTTAATGTGTAATTTTTTTGTATTCTACCCCGATCCCGGCGGCACTGATAAATAAGGAAATTTCTTTAAATAAATTATTAAAAACAAAAACAAAATTGTTCTTAGAAAAAGTCGTCGTTACGGTTTTAATTATTAAATTTGAAACAAAAAAAACTAATGTCAACACCTAAAGGTATACTGTCACAATTATCAAAATATAGAAAAATTAGTAAAAATTCAAAATGATTACCGTGCAGGTAATTTTCAGTAATTTATAAAAAAATACTTATTATATATTCTACATCAAAAATCTAACTCTTCACTCGTATAAATGTGTAGTGGTAATCTATGTACATTTCAATATTTGGTTCACACTAGAGGTCAAACTTAGCCAGCCCGACATGGAGAACGTCGATATCATTCGCGACGCGATTGAAAGAACGACATAATCGGTAAATCGGTGAATTTATACCGATATTGGTCCTTTGACTATCAATATAAAAAGTTATCGGATACCTAGATTCGCATCTTGGAACGCAAAGGTTGAACTGTGGTAGCAGTTCTTGGCAATCAATATAATTATTTATTACTTTGAAAACAAATACAATATCCGCAGCAATGCGCCTCTGTTCCAAAGAGAGAAGATTGTATTTTCTTAATGACGTTGTGTAAGAGGGACTTGGATTTTTCTTTGTTTGGTCAAGGATAATGCTATTCATAATTCACTACCTGCAGTGAATAATCTTGTTCACGGTGTGATGGTAACTATCATTATTTATGGTGTATAATTTATAACATTTTATGTGTGGAACAACCAACGTTTTTATTAATAGAATTTTGTACAAATGCCTCAAATCTCAAAATTAATACAATTACTTATTTATTTAATTAACATATTTACGAAAAGTTTAAGTTGCAACATCCTACGACCGCTTTTTGACCTAACATTGCATTAGAAATTGCAAATTGCAGCCAGTTTGCTACTTCATAAGTCATCTCATACAAGGCGGCCAAGTGTGCTGTCAGAGCATATTGAAAGTTTTAAAAAAATTTGCAAATCGGTTTTGATTCCAGTGGATTCCTCGAGTACAGTTGTTTCGACTCTATTTGGGGTTTCGTCACGAGACGATCTGCAACAAAATTATTAATCTTTGCATTTGAACAATTAGATGAGATATTTGTAGTCGTGGAGAAAGTACAGGCGTTTGATTTTAAGATCGCAGCGCTACCGTGGATAAATCTAAACCTCTGTAAGCTACACGGAATTTTTGTAATGCACGTGTTAAAGTGCGTACTAATACAAATACTCAAGTTGATTTAATGTGAATGTCACATATAACACAATTCTAATACATCATACACTCAGGATCGACGCCAAAACAGGATTTGTTGTGTAGCATACAAGGGTTTGTTTAGTTAACACCAGGTGGCGAACGCTTAGCTGCAAACTCCACTCGCTAAAATGGCTAATGCAAAGTTCTTTGTGATTTTCTATTTATTTATTTTGATTAATTTAACGCAATCCAAGAAATGAATAATAATAATAATTCAAATAAACTTATGCAGGATTACATGGACTTTCAAGCCAAGCATGATGTTCTGGCCAGTGATTTGCAATTGCTCAAGCAGTACAACAATATTTTTTTTATCTGTGGTTATTGCCCAACGGGGTCCTAAGTCAAAGACTTGTCAGGACCTCAGGAGCGGGAATGTATTTGAGTGTGTGTAAAGTGTTCCATGGCTTTGTTACTTCCACCATCTCGCCGTTTAAGGGAAAGCAGTGTCGAATTTTATCCCCAACACTGAAGGGTGCCTGAAGTCGATACCGACCACCCCCGAGAAATATCCCGAGTGCGATTCGAACCGACGACCTTGCGATTGCAAGGCCGGTCCTCTTACCACCGGACCTTTCAGGCGTTAATTAATAATAATAATAACAGAAACAACTTATTAATGATCTTCGATCTCAGGAAAATTTTTGATGTCCAAGAACATCTTACGTATCAGAAGTGAGATAAGAAAGAACTGTCTACCCTTCTTCAAAGCATTGGGAACACAGTAATAAACAAAAATTTCAAGACTTGGGAAATTATCTGTTAACCGAACTTCACCGATGCCATTAAAGGTAGCACTGAACATTCCTCATACAGTCAAAAAGATTCTTCAACGTTCTAATGAGTTCAAGAACGATCTCAGATATTCCAATGTGCGATGGTTTACGGATAAAACACCAGAGCGCAGAGCAAAAGTATAAAAATATTAAGCAGCTAAAGGAATCAAAACTGGTTTGAAAATAAAATACATGCTGCGGTGTTTGTGAACAGTACGTATTTCTTTGAAAATTTCTTTAACATAAGAAAAAAAAATTGAAAATAATAAAATAAAGTATAAGATAGTGTATTCAACGTAGTTTAGAAGATTTGTTGAAGGAATTCTTTAATTCAAGTTTGTTTTTTCAAATCTCTTAATTTTAGAAGTAATCAAATTAAAATTAACTATTCATTATAAATAAATTATTTAGATTTTTAAGGTGTAAATACGTAGGAATTAAGTTTAGAATTGTAAATATTAGGAAAATTTAAATAATTCAACTTGTAAAGGAAACTGTAGGTTATAGTAAGAAGTTCAGAGAATAAATAAGTGAGGGCGCTGTGTTAGTTATCGTATGAAACTATGACCCGTCACGCTTATAAAAACGCCGCCGCGCGTAGTTTGAGATAACCTTTGCTGGATCAACGTATAGAAGACAAGTGAGTAAAACTTTAGTGGGAAGGTTTTGTGAAAAACCCGACCTAATATTATAAATTTCCTTTAAAAACCCGAACTTCTTCATGTGGAATAATTAGTTTGTGAAAATTATTTATTTGCAGTGATACAATAAACTGTGTTCTACGACATTTTTTTTATTATACACCAACACCCTCAACTCTGACATTAGGAGTGGGTTTACAGAAAGGATTGCGATTAAGTATTTGATTGAGATTAAAGTTCGCATTGCCACGTTTTGTCAATATGATTACTATGGCAACAGGAGTTTTAATCTCAATCAAACAGTTAATCGTAATTAAATATTTAATTTCCTTTCTGTAAACCCACTCTTAATATTTTAAAATATGAGGGCTCGCGAGTGCCATCTACATCCAAAAATTATCATATAAAATATACTCTACAACAAAGAAATTGGTCTACGAAGTACACTGCAACACTCATCATCGAAGAAAAGCCTCCGAGAGAAAAATCAACAAAATAAGGATAAAGTAAAATAATAAAAAACAAAGAATTGTCCAAAATTCCTTGAGATAAGACAGCATTTAAATTGTCGTCCAAAGTGACGGCATAACACAGCATTAAATTGACAACCAAAACATGGGGCATATTAGAAAATTTACAAAATACCCTGAGATCACACCAGCTAGTATATATACAGGGTGTCCCAACAGTGTGTTCTCGGGCCATATCTCCATAACTATTGAAGACACAAAAAAATTTTCAACACAATTTCTTTTTTAATTTAAGAGATCTACAACACAAAATTATTTTCATCTATACAAAGTGTATCAAAACAGTGGTGCCGGACAAAACTTTTTTATTTCAAATGGTATGCCCTATATATGAAATCAAATTTGAATTGCCCATAAAATTCTACACATTTTCTGTATACCATTGCCTATACCTAAACCTAACCGTTCTTGAGATATTTAACATTTTGTCTAAAAACCGCCATTTGCAGCCACTATTTTATTTATTGATATTTTATTTATTTTTAACTCTAAGAAAAAGATTTTTGGTACAGATGTAGTTGATACATAAGCTTATCATAAGCCATTATTAAATATACTTTTATCGCTACAGGGTGGTCATGGTAATAAACGAAATCTCAGAAATTTCAAAATGACAGAACTCAATTTTCTTAAATAGCATGCCCTATATTTTTCTATCCTATATTCTTCGTTTAATAAAGTACTTTCATTTTTGTTAAGTATGTCTTATACCTATCTGAGATATTTTCTGAGATTTTTAGATTTATTTGAATTATTTCTTTTAAAACGAGTTATTGTCTAAGGTGGCCGTGGAAAACGGCAAACAAATGAACCTGTTGACTTTAATAATTAATTTTCAAGCGACAATAATGTACAGGCATTAGTTAGTTCTAGTACGTGACTCCTTTAAACAGTTATACATTTTTTTGTACTTACGTCATACATGCCCCAAGCTCTCTATGAGCTTATCAGGAATGCGTTAAGCTGGTTATTGTAATATTGCCCGCTGCGGCTGCGACCGACCTACTAGGTGTTTTCCATCGCCATTCGTCTTACAAACCGGGAAAATGCAGAAAACCTAGTTCGAAGAGGCCGAAATGAATCCTGAACACAATCCGACACATAAGTGTTCCATTTGTCACATAGGACCCATATGTACCAGGAGGGGATTCGAACACACACCTATAATTGTCCGACCAAGCGTCAAGCCCTTTGCCAGCGGATCCAACCAACTTTCGCTATGCAACCATTTAGTAAAGAAATAATTCAATAAATCTAATAATTCATGTCTTAACAAGTACCCAACAGTCTAACACTTTGAAAAATAATTATTAATGTCAACCGGTTCATCGTTTGCCGGTTTTCCACAGCCACCTTAGACAAGTGTTCGTTTTAAAAGATATAATTCAAATAGATCTGAAAATCTCAAAAAATATCGCAGATAGGTATAAGACATACTTAAGAAAAATGAAAGTACTTTATTAAACGAAGAATTTAGGATAGAAAAATATAGGGCATGCTATTTAAGAAAATTGTGTTTTGCCATTTTGAAATTTCTAAGATTTCGTTTATTACCATGACCACCCTGTAGAGATAAAAGTACTTTTAATAACGGATTATGATAAGCTTATGTATCAACTACATCTGTATCAAAAATCTTTTTCTTAGAGTTAAAATTAAATGAAATATCAATAAATAAAATAGTGGCTGCAAATGGCAGTTTTTAGACAAAATGTTAAATATCTCAAGAACAGTTATGTTTAGGTATAGGCAATGGTATACAGAAAATATTTACAATTTTATGGGCAATCCAAATTTGGTTTCATATATAGGGCATGCCATTTGAAATAAAAAAGTTATGTCCGGTATTACTGTTTTGATTCACTCTGTATAGATGAAAATAATTTCGTGTTGTAGATCTCTTAAATTAAAAAAGAAATTGTATTGAAAATTTTTTTCTATCTTCAGTACTTATGGAGATATGGCCCGAGAACACACTGTTGGGACACCCTGTATATATAATTGATAAGTAGTTTAACGAGGATAAACGGCTGTTGATCCTCGTTACAGCCGTTTATCCTCGTTAAACTACTTATCAATTCAACAAGTACGGCGTTACTTCCCTTCGGATTTATATATATATACACAGTTGGTCTGACCAAGACTAGGTATACGGTTAATTGTGAGTAAATGAAGGAGAGGCTCATTGAAACTTGTGAGGAAATGAAATAGAGATACTACAATGTTGCGTGCGAAGGTAGGAATGCTGCGGCCGGAGCGTGGCCCGCGTTATCAATCAGCAACGTCGATTGATGTAGCTATTTCGTTTGCTCATGCGCTTTTTACTATTCTATCCTTCATTTACTCATGATAAACGCATAGCCAGTGGTGGTCAGGCCAACGCGATATATAGTTCCAACTATAGTGAGAACTGAGAAGTCAGAATTCAGTCCAACAGGATCTGCGATCATCAACACTAGGTACAATGTTATTTCCTGGAACCAGGAGGAATCAAATCAAAAACTTTTGTTATTAGCTTTTTAGAATGAGATTTTGATGTTATAGTTTTAAGTGAGACGGGTCAAGTATGCTGTTTTCGTATTTAACCAGCCTAACTCATAGCGAATCAGCCTAACTCATAACGATGGTGTATTATTAGGGACTTTTCGTAATTTGTACGTTATGGATAAAGCTTACGTTAAATTCTATAAAACTAGTAATGCGCGTGCTCACAACTATGTGAGCAAGCGCATTACTATTTTTATAGCATCTAGCGTAAACGCTATTCATAACGTTTAAATTGCGAAAACTCCCTATTACTACGGTTTTAAAATAAGTATACCTACTGCAATTCAATTAAATTTATTAATGAATTTTCCAATATCTGATTCATAGTAAACTTTAGAGGTATTCTTAACAAAAAAAAAATCAAACTTTCTTGACCTCTACAATTCGCTTTATTTTCCCTGTGATTTCTTCTACTTCTTTGTTGCTTTTTCCACCTTGGAGATCATCTTTAAAATCTTTTTCTTTTCTTTTCTTTTTAAAATACTCATCTCATTCGTTAAAAACGTTGTACATTTCAAGGAGCGCAATTTTTCTGTAGTTTTCAAAACTTGTAGACGTTTAATATAATTCACGTAAATTCCGCACTGTTATTGAGGTTATTCGGAGTTGTATTACATTTTCTTTATAAATTTTACTGCTGGCTAAACGAAAATGGAATCAAATTCAAAGTATACCGGCTTATCCACCAAACCTATCTGACGTTGAATTCTTACTAATTCTTGCCACTATTTCAATTTTTTCTTTTCACGGGCGTCGCCGTTGCCGCCGTTAATTTCATAATTACACCGAATCAAATTTTAATTAGCAGGGAATAATGGAAACGACGCGTAATGCTCGGCAAACACCGAAGCGTCAGCTCCATTAATCTTGCTTGCATTCGAGCCAGCGCTGTGCTATGAATTAATGAAGTACCGTCTGTAATTTCCGGCTGGAGCAGAAATGGAAATTTTCCGTTCGCGCACCTAAATCGTTGTGCATCATCGAGATGAGTTTTCATCTGTGAAGATCGAAAAAGATACCGTTCGGTAGTAAAATGTAGAAAATATGACGAGTGTGTTCGCTCGGCTCGAAATGGAAGAAGTTCGTTTTTCATAATTGTGATAGAAATGAAAAAAGTAGGAAGAACGGTTAAACAGCAAATGGAGATCGAAATTGAAAAGCTTTAACAAAGCCACTCAGCACCTACATAAGGCAGATTAAACCTGTTATCCTGAAATGGAGCAGTTCCGACTTCCGGAAGAGAGCTTTCGGTATTTAACGTGGGACGCAGCTGTTACGAAGTGAAAAGACCCGGCGAAAGAATGCGGCGAACAAATAATTTGTCCTTTTATACGTCAGTGCGTCTGAGGTTGCCGTTGCTTTGACGTCACTACGAATGCCGACCTTTGTCCGGTTCGATGGACAAATCGTAAATAAGATTTTAGCCGGCGCTAATGGACGCGGAAAAATGCCCGGCCGACGTGGAAATGACGGAAGTTTGCGCCAATAATAGCACCGGGAATTCTCATCGGAAAGACGTTAGAAATTTTCGAAGCGATTTTATTGTTGCGCCCATTTCCTGCTTGTCGTAAGTTTACGATGGTATAAATCGAGTTGATGAATTCATGGAGCGGTTTCATATGTATTCACTTGAAATATTTTTGCAAGGTTTACATTCATAAGTTTATTGCTTATTAAGTTAATGGTACACGTTACTTTATTTAGTGTTTAGTGTTTTATTTATAGCCTATTACAAAATATCTGCGATGTTCAAAGGAATTTTTTTTTATTCTGAACCATTTTTACATGTTCTCTAGCAGAATCTTTTACTTAAATTCTAATATAAAAACTAGTTTTTGACTATTTGAACTGCCGCTAAGCAATAAACGATTCGAAGTTGAGAGATTCGAGATTGATGGGGATGACAACATCAGTTTGGTACATATTCAAAATAAAAATATCGTGAACTTTTTGAATTTTCTGGTTCAAAAGCAATTTTTTTCTCGATGTTTAACATGTTAGGGATATACTTCCCCTCTTATGCCCATCCCTGGTTTCAAATATTCACTGATCATAGTTTTACATTGGCTAGAGCTATCGAAATCGATCATTATTTCGGTGAGCAACTAACTGGTAATTGTAATGGTTCCGAACTACTCGGATACTGCGGCTAAATTAAAAATTTAGCTTTCCCTTTTGGTTCGAATAAGAAATTGTGTCTTTTCGCTTTAGTTCGCTTTTCGGTACCCTTTGACTTACGGGATAGAACGAATATTACAATGAGATTTTTTTAAAAAGTTAGTTGTACGAGTAGTATGCTATCGATATCATTTTCTTTTCGAAACTACCGCTAAGTATAGTACTTTATATTTGTTTAGTATAGATAATTTAAATATGTACCATTTTCAATAAATCGCATTTTATTTTTATTTCCTTAATGAAAGTGATATAATTAAAGCTAATTTAAAAATACAATTTTAATACTTATCATTGAAATGTAATATTAACAAAATCTTTTTTTGTTTTCAGGTAAGTGAAACAGAATATCTAAACTTTCCCTGACGGTAAGTCCTCTTAAGCTCCCAACAAAGAATACAATTCACATTTAAGAACTTCGTTTCTAATTTCCTCCGCCGCCGAAACCGCTAATATTTTCTTATTTATTTCGTTAATTATTCGCCGAGCACCTCACCGAGGGCGAAAATGTCCTCTCAAAAACGCCCACGACAAACAGGTCTTTGTTTGCTCCATGAATTTGCTTAGGCCGAGCTGCGCACACCAAATTTAATTTCGGAGGACCCTTTAATTTCCCCATTTCCACATCCATTGCACACTCGCGGGATGCAATTATTCATCTCAGCCTTACGGAAAATTGCGGAATGGAAATTTTAATCTGCTCTTGAGATTTCGGCGAAAGTAATTAAAAGATAAATCTGCGATTTTAACCCCCCCTTTTTACGTTTCACGTATCCAAAAGTCTATCTGTTCAACAATCCGTGTTAGATTTCAATCTTAGTTGCAATATACTGAATTGAATAAATTAAAATTAAAATTTTGCGGATTTTCGATTATAATTGCTAAGACGTAATTAGGAGGATTAATACAGTTTTAAATAATTTATATAATTTTAATTAGTGATAGATTGAAGCTTCATTCTAAGCGAAATTGGCACAGCCTTGAATTTCTCTAAACTCTCGATTTATTTATTTATTTATTTTTTTGTAACAAACTAACGGAAACTCAACATATTATAAATAATTTTTGAATATTAATTAGTCATCGGCTGAAGTTTGGTTTTCATATTTTCAAACTGGAATTCGAGATTGCCAAAGCTAAAAACTCTTGAAATTCGAAATTCTGTTGATATATTCAAGTAACAGAAATTCAACAAATTCTTGTAAGTCTTCATTGAACATAATTAAATGAAACAGCGTAGGTATCGGAATACATATTTTGTGAATTATCGTATAGGTATTTCGAGTTTCGAATTCCGAGAATAGCTTAAACTTTCGAATCCTCGATACTCGAAAAGTTTCAATGGATTTTGAAGTATCGAAGTTTCAAGTGTCCTCTCCCTAATTTTAAGTTATATTTGAGATTGTTAGATGTCAATAAGAAATAATTGGTCTTAAGCTAAGAAACTTGAAAAAAGCTAATTCGAAGAGATTGTATTAAAATTTATCAATTTGTAATAATTGAAAAGTACAATATCTAGGCAACTTTTGCAAATAAAAAGCGTATCATTTCTGATACGGTTAAGATCATCTTAAAGAATAACTGTTTTCCCAAAATTAGTCCTCTTCTTTAAACGATAAATATTTTTTCTCTTTATAACGGTAATAAACTTTTATGAATGTGATTAGAGAAAAATATATTTTCAAATGCTTAAAGTAGGTGAATACAGTATCCCAAGGTTAAGGGATTTCTATAATTTATTATGACAAAACTAATATATTATTAATTTCTTTTACACTGTATGAATGTTTCGGTCTATAACTCATTTTACCGGAAAAAATATTTAAGGATTTTTAAAGCATATTACCGACATGGATTGGTACTACACCCATCGGTGTGTAAACAATATCCGCATACCCAAATTTTAATGAAATAACAAAAGCTTTTCTTCATTTTAGGCGCTTCTTCCACTTTCGCTGGCGTTTTAAATATTTCTGTAAATGATGTATTTAGTATGATCTTCTGTGTTGTTGTATGTTGTTCTAAGTTACTTTCTCTAGCAAGACGCTTATCAATTTCAACAGATCTATTTTTTAACTTCATTTTCTTTGTTATCATCTAACGCATCGTGCTTCCTTTTATTTCTGGAATTTCCAGTTGAAGTTGTCGTTTTTTCTTCATAATACTCCTAATATTTTTCATCCAAATTTGCATTATTCGGGTCCGTATCAAATTCTATTTCTTCACTATTCTGACTCCCATATAAATCTCCCTGACTTTCACTTGGTGAAGATTCATCTCTGGTGGTTTTCTTCTTATAAAATGGTACTTTTCTGTTTTCTAACTGATTTTTCTCTGACAGAGAATTTTCGTTATAAATTTCTCCACTAAAAATATTTGCGGCAAACGCAACTTCAGGAATCTGGATTATACGGAAATATCCCAGTTGCAACAAATTTAAATATTGGCAGGTGTCATTGCCTTATCCCATATCCCAGAAAATATTTCTCCAAATCTTTGTTTTTTAAGAGCACGCTATTTGCATTTTGTCCAAGAAAGCAATACTTGTTCATTCCAATGATGTTCAAAGGAACGAAATACTGATTTATCCATTAGTTCGTGCGTTAAACATGGGTAAACGTAGAAGAGTAATATCGTATTTTTCAACGTGATCAATAATTGAATAACCTAGATCTAGATGATAGGATGCTCCCATCAAATATCAGGAGACATTTTCTCTCCAATTTATATATTTGTCTCTAGCCAAAAGATGAATGTTTCCACATTCATGCTGCCCTTAGGTGTCATTAATACTAATGTACCTTAAGGCAATTTATCCTTTCATTCTGGTTTCATACGTTTTCATTTGAAGAAAGCAGCCGGTGGAATGACGACACCGTTCCCAATGCCATATGAGACTATAGTAATATTTTCTCCATGTTCTGAAGCTACTAAATGCACACTTTCGTGCCTTTTTGCGCCAACACTGTCTGTTGTTGGTGAAGCGTAAGTCTGCAGCCTTTTTTATCGACATTATAAATTCTTTCTCAGGTTTATTCATTAAATCTAACTCCTCGAGGATATTTTTCAGGTTATAAGAGTAATCTTTACTCTATACTTATTTAATTTCTGAGCTCGGGCGGGATTCATGCTCTGAGCTTTCTTCACTGAAATATCTAGGTATCTTTGCAAAAATCTCTTCATCGAATAACGCCCACCCATTTGCTTTTCCTTTGAAAATGGATGAGGCAAATTATTTTCTTCACAATAACACACATTTTCTTAACATTTTATTGGTGAGAGGATATTCAATATCCTCTAATTCTCCTTGATAATTCTTTCTCTTGGTCTTATCTAAAACACGTTTTCCCCCATTTCTAACTTTTTATTCAAATGTTTCTCTAAATATCTGTTCGTCTAGAAATATTATATCTCGGCTTTGCAGCATTTTTAGACATGTCGTTCCATATTGCATTTATTTCCAGTTCCAGTTGAGAATTACGCTTTTGCGAACGAATTCCTTTATTTCTGGTTTTACGACACGTTGCGTTGTATCTACACAAGGAACAAATTAATGAAATACTATGTGCTACCTAGTAATTTACCTACGAAGGCATAACGCCAGCACATTGCTCAAAGATCATTTCAAACAAAATTTATTTATTTACGAAGTAATGTCAATACATCTAGATTTTATTTCTACACCCATTGAAAATACTACGTTTATGTTTAAGAACATGCAGTAGTAAAAATAGATTAACGTAGTAACACAGGTACTTACACAAACTTCGCCGATTTGTATAACTGTTTCCAATATAAACGGTACACACTTTGCCACCGTCAAGTTTAGCTCACAATAATCTGGAAGCTTCGAAAGTGGACCTATTTTAACACGCCTCCATTGACAGTAACGCGCACTGGTGATATTTTTGTAAATTTGAGCATTAACATGGGCATATTGTATTCACCTAACTAGGGTCCGGTTTATTCATAACAAGTTTACTTTAACTTACGGTTTATTGCCATGGTAACAATTATACAAATAATTGCTACATTGGTAAAAAACTGAAGGTTAAAGTTAAATTGTGATGAATAAACCGGCCCTTTTCTTTGGTTAGCAAAATGCATTTCTGACATACCGTATTTTTCAAGATGCAGACTATTGTTTATTTATTTGACGTAAAGAAATTCAAAAGAAATAGTCTTTATTTATTACTCTGTCAATCATTGTCATCTTTACCAGCAATTCCTTCAAGCTTTAAGCAATATTATATAAATTTTCTGTTTTAATAATTTTTGAAATTTGTTTCTAAGGTAAAAGTTCGCCAACTTAGTTTTTCCTGTGAATGATTTGCTCTTTTTACAAAGAAAATAGAAATTGATTGGTTCACTGAAAATGTCGATAGCGTGATAGTTTCATTCTGTCCCATGAATTAGTAAGCAGCAAATAAATAAATTAGATCAGCTGAAATTGATTTGACGATGAAACTTGTCTGCTTTGTCGTCTCTTTGGGTTGAATATAAACGGTAACTGCTAAAAAGTTTTAATTTTTTCATGGTAACGTATTGATTTATGCTTTTACACGCACATTGCCAGCACGCATTAGTCATTATCATTAATGTCGAAATGTGTTAAAGTAGATGACATGGTACTTAAATCATTAAATTGGTGTAAACATTTTCGTATGACCAATAAGAGCACATTTTGCAAAACCAACATTTTGACAAACATACTATTTTTTGTCTAAATTTTTAATAGGTAATAAATTTATTATTTCCATATTTTTTATTCAGGGCTTCCACTCTTAATCATATTTATACACTTAAGAATAACCTTGTTTGTACTCAAAATATAGATTTTTTTTAATAACTGAGTTGATAAATAAGTGAGCTTAAAGTCTTGAACATGCATTACTTGTACACAGTTCATAAGGCTACATATTGAGCTATTATTTATTAGTCGAAATACCTTAATTTATTACTTTTTTGATATTGTTAAGTTAAAGTCACCTAAGATCTCACTTTAAGTATTACTTTACTTCTTTAAAAAGTCACTTAATCTTCCACAAATGAACAAACAGAAGCGTAAATAATTTTAATAGATAATCAGACAAGATTTTTTTAAAGTAAATGCGTAATATTAAATGTATCAGAATATCTACATAAGAAAGAGAATTTCTCTTGGTTCTCGTAGATACATTGCGCAATGTATTATATGTATTTACGAGGGGGTATCGTAAAATTTTAATTATTTGTTTTAACAGAACAAGTTCAAAAGTTAAATGAGGGATATTGAACTTAAGTTTTTTTCCACATATTTACCTGCAAAGCTAGACATTTCTGCCAAGATTCTTGCCCTTACGCAATCCGTTAATGTAGAAGCCTGCGATTGCGTTAGAAACACTGGTTCACTTCCAGAATGCATAATCTGTGTCGTCAAATTGCCGAAAGAAATCGCTAGATTGCGGATGACTTTGCCCATCAAATTACATTAGGATATTTCAACAACTTCGTCGTAGGTAATAATTAACATTTCACGATACCTCCTCGTATGTTGATGAATCTTTAATGGTCCTCCTATATAAATACATATAAATATAGTTAGGTCCATAAAAATGAAATTATTTAATTCATTTTGTACTTCTACTTACATAATCCCTGAAATTCATGAAACGTTTACATATTTAATACTAAAATATTTTCTAATTTATGGCTTGGAATCCGACATCGGTTATAAGGTGCCTTTTTTTAAATTTCTCCTCGTGGTTGGCTGTGAATTCTCAGTTGTGAACCAGCCTTGCTTGAAACTGGCGTATATCATAACCTCACGTTTATCGAATGAAATGTCATAATTTAAAAAAAAATCTTTACTAACAAATTTTATTCGCAATTCAAAGTAAAATCATAATAGGTAAACAAAATATCCACCAACTTCATCGCAACGGGCTTGGATTCTACGTAAAATTCATTTGCTGACGTTGAAGAGCATACGAGGATTATTGTTAACTCCCATTATTTTGACTTAGCATTTCATGCACATGTTCCCTTACGTTTTCCTTACTTCCTTTTTATGGAACGTCCAGTGCTCTATTAGCGTAAAATAGAACCTGTCTATCGAAAAAGCTTAACCATCATAATTCAAAGACGTGCGAAATTTGTCATAAGGAAGCGAAAGATTCGGATATTTTTAAGAAAGCTCGAAGCAGTCTTGAATAGAATAGTGCCACTTGCCTTCAATTTGACGGTCATTTAGAGAATAAGATTCGATCATAAAAGTTTAATGCTCTGTTATGTCATGTAATTTCATTTTCAAACGTCAAGTCGATTGAAGCTGGTTCACAATTAACAATTCATGGCCAACTACGAGGAGATATTTTAAAAAAGGCACATTATTAAGGGGACTATTATGCCAAAAAGAGAAGAGTGGTTCCGCAAGAAGTTTGTTGAATTATTATTGGGGGAAGCTTCAAGGTTTTTACGGTTTTGAACGAGTTTGAACTAGCGCGACCACCTTCAAGGACAACATGTTCCGAATCCATAATCTTCGAAGATGTTTCATCTTCAATGTTAACTCCAGCTGTTCTCCCACAGGCTACTTCTGATCTGGAACTTGCCACTGTTTCCAATCGAAGGAATATTCTTCAGAAGACGGTTAAAATACCCAATAAAGAAAAACTGCACTTTTCAAAATTGGATGCCGAAAATTTAGATTCATTTTGATTCTTCACAACACAACAACTGCGACATACCTTTTGTTTAATTTGAAAATAGATTTATTTGATTTTTAATTTTTTTGAATGGGGTTATCATTTTTCAAAGAAATGTTGGGTATATAAAGGCCTCACCAATCAGTCACATTTCCGTCAATAGTGATCAGTCAGTCAAGATTCATTCATTCATTAGTCAGCGATCAGCCAGCAGGCAATTATTTAATCTGTGTTAGTACAAACAAGAGTAAGAATTCACCTTTTATTTTGTTAACTTGTTTGCAATATCCAAAGTGCAATATAAATTTTTAATTTGCCAATTGACATTGATTTTAAAATATTCCTTCAATTTAGTTTTTCAAATTAACTCGTTCTGTAACTTTGTTTAAATCGGCTACTGAATAACGAACATTTTTTGTCCTGCTACAGATGGTCCTCTCAGGCAAAGATTGTGTAAATATTGATGTTCTCAGGTCAGATTTCAGACAAATTGAACGAAGCATGTTGCAGACATTAAAACTTTCTATTAACCATTATTTAAATAACAATACATTCGCATCTTGTATCTGTACAGTAAACTAATCTTTTTAATTTCTAAATTGCAGAAGTTAAATAATTATTTGAATAATATTATAAAATAATTGAATATCATTACCTATCAATGCCCATGCTTTATTTGTGTATAAAGCTTCAGCTATATTTTTTATTTACGTAAACCGTTCATTAACAGTTTTAAGAAATTGATACAAATTGGAAATTTATGGAGCAGAGATATTTCAAAAGGAGCTTTTCAAAAAAATAAAATAAAATTGACTTTCAGTTACTTCCGGTTATATCGGGAGGTCGCTATATCTTCTAGTGGATTGGTATACTTTAGACACTCCTGCAGCTTAACAAAAGCTCTGTTAACTTAAAATATAAATTAGTTTTCTAACGGTCGATACCCCTTCACTGAATAATAATAATAAATTAATGTTCATAGAGTTTCATGCTAATAATTATGCACCCGTTATCTTTCTAAGAATTATAAATAAAATAAATCGTGTTTCAAATAAAAAAAAATTCTTAAGACTCAAGTATCATAAATCATAACAATACGTCGAGTTGGTTATCATTGAATAAGATTTAAGTAAAGAAACAAATTTGACTTGATTTTTTAATATCTCAAAAACTTTGCGAGAAAAAATTAAAATGTGGCAAAATGAATGATACATGCCAATAGAATTTCTTAAACAAAATGAAGTTGAAAATGTAATTAACAATCAAAAACTAGAAATAATAAAAATGCACAAAATGTCCGAAATGTTTTTTTTTTTTATAAAACTTATAAACGTATTGTTTTGTAATAAAGATTCCAACTGCTATTGTCGCCTATTTATGTTTTTTTTTTTAATTTGCAACTCCATCAATTCTAACTATCCTCATTTACTAAATTTGTTAGTTTCTTTTAATGAAAATACTTAGTTCTTGAATTTTTTGCGTTGGTTTGCTGTATGTTTAGAATATCCCATTTTTCTTTTGCTATAACACTTTTTGAGTGTCCGTACTCCACATTTGTGTTTCTATGATCCGTTTATTGCGATTATAAGATTATATTACCTTTGGGGTGTCAACGTTATTAGTTTAGAGTTCTTATCAATAAACTATTTAGTTTGCCACCTCGATGTTGGATTAAAATTAATTTTTGGCGTAGGCGCCAATGTATCTCTGCATTAGTGCCTGATTCGTTATGATCTAGAAAAAGTGTGCAGCTGTCATGTTTGTATTTTGAAGCGAACCTCAATCAGATAAAGTATATAATATAATAACCAAGCGGCGGGACAGTCGTGGGGTCCAAAATCTAAACGCTTACTCAGGTGCGGCGCGCGCTCGTTCGTATGTAAAGTTATGTGTGAATATTTACTTTATTTCAGTTAGCGAGCGCCAGGCGACATCCGCCACTGACTGTTGTTTAAGTATTTTGTACAGTTTTTGCGCTCTAATGAGGTCATTCACAGTACAATCCCACGAAGTCCCATCGGTCTGATAATAACACATCTTCACGAGACTTTGTTTCTTGCTTTTTTGCATTAGATTCAACGTAATATCGTTTTCTAAAAATGTGCATTTCATTTATATTAATTCTATTTTAATTTTAAATGATACTTGAAGAAGGAAGGGGAAGTGTAATTCTTCTTGAGAAGCCATTTGGATGAGCAATATTTTCATCCAAACTTCATATAGATTCTCTAATCCCGATACAGTTTTCTCATTTATAATATACAATAATTTGTCGTACACTCTTTAGAACTTGTTAGACCTCAATCCATTCTAAAAGCATTCTCTTTGTTTCCAGTAGCATATTTTCTCATTCCCGTTTTCATATCGTACGTTCATATATGTACGTTTCGTTTGCTGTCAGTTCATGTCATTACGAAAACGAATAACTTTAAATATTATTTAGAGTTTTAAAACGTCACTTTAGTTGAAGTTATTTCAACGCGTTTGTTATGAAAACGACCCCTAGATATTGCATAACTTTGCATCACAATGCGTCAAATTTAATTTATTTGCACCGAGTCTACTTATAAATAGTTTGGGTTGAATGTTAAAATAATAAATTTACAGTTAATTTAAATCAAGTGGCGTTTATGATTTCGACCTTTAAAACTTAAAATCGTCATACTCATAACTCACTAAATTGCCAATTAACTTTTTGGCACAAAATTTCGTCTTAAGAGCAGATGATCGTGTAAACAATTTATATCCCAAACATCGTCTAATTTAATACAGTTACTTGGGAATTAAAAATTAAAGTTATTTGACTTCCCAGTAAAAGTATATTTTTCGAAAACGTATAGAAGTAAAATCACCCTATAAAATTAAGCTCATTTATGAAAAATAAAATTTTAGGAGTCTAATTTTGGTTGCTAATCGACTCTTGGAAATAATTGGATTAAAGCTGCATTGAATGCTTTATATTTTCCAATTAAATTTTTATGGTGCAGTATAAGCTTATTTCTGGATCGAGAATATTTTCACTAACTTGAAGTTACACTACAATTTGGCTCAATTATTCGACGGAAATTATTATCGCCATTAAAGTAAAACGTAAATTAACCAAAGATTAAAAATTAAATTGATTTGAATAAAAATTAGAATTACGCGTATTTTCGTGACATAAAACGTCGGACTTGTTGCTCGGGGATTAAATCAAAAGGGATAGGCGCCGCTTCAGACTGAAAATAATTAAATCGATAAATGCGCATACGGAAAAATAACCTGCACACTTTATTGGATTACTGCACGAGAATAGAACTAAATTAGTTTCCGAATCGATGGTGAGTTTCACGCTGCATGCTGTTTTATTCATCGACTGCTTTTTATTCACGGCTGCGCTCCGTTAAGTAAATCATGTGTGATGAGATTCGTTCATTCTTTCAATTACACCGAGATGAAAGCATCCCGAGTATTATTACGTAAATGGATTTGAACAATTTAATTGTAATCATTCGATTTGTTCACGGTATTACAATTAGAAAAATGGATAAAGGATCGTTAAAGGAAATGATTTGAGGAACGCAGACTTCTAAAGAGAATAAGAACAAGAAGTGTTTCCTGAAAATGCTGTAATTAAAATCGATGTCCTAGATAATACAGTGGGTGTCCTGCAAAATTTCCAAAAATTTCTTTGGCAATCAGAAAATTTGGAACTCTCAAAGTAAAAAAACTGACTATCTGTGGAAATAATATTTTCGTTCGGATTCTGCAAAGGCTTTAAGTTATAGCGTCCCGACATTTTCCGCGTAAACACATTTATTAAATAAATCCCCAGCATAATTTACGACCCGATTTACGTAATGTTGACTTGGAGAAATAGTGTTTGTGATGTTTTGGCGAAATGCTGAATTATACATTCTATTTCTGCACGTACTCCCACTAGTTTCGTTTTATTGGAGGTCGATATGCTTGCGAAATTCAGAGCAGAGTACCTGAAGCAGGGAAGTCAGAATTAGAACTTAAAAAACTTTCGAATTATTTTAGAACTGCTATGTTTTCATCATTTGCGTGTAGCCCACATCCAAAAGTGAGTTCTTTTAGAATCTTTCACCAAAAGTTTGAATTTTGCGTGATTTATATACCCAATAGAAGTTTCCCTTTGTTCTTGCAATCACATCGGTTAATTAACAACGATGGACTCACCGTTCAAGTTCAGCTGGTGTTCGCGAAAGGGAAACCACCTGTTACAATTCCCGCATGCCTCGACTAAGCGGCCTTACGTTGTCTTTGCAGCAACCGTGAATTCATCAGTTTTGCCTTCGAGACATTTCAGTTTCCGTCGAGTGAATTTGATGTACTGCGATTCATTTGTGCCGGGGAGATTAACGATGAAAGTTACTCACGTAACTCTTTTTTTCTGGTTTATTTGCTTGAATATTTAATGCAACTCCCGATGATGAATGGTGAAATCAAGATGTATAAGTAGAAGGAAGTAAAAAAGGCAAACAGTTATTTATAGTGAAAAAGAAAAGCAAAAGTATACAAAAAAAAACAAACAGTTATCTATAGTGACTGTTTAGTTCCTCTGCCTCTAAAAAAGTGAAAAGAAACTTTCATCGAAAACTTAATAAACATATTAAAAAATCAATATAAAAAATGTGGAAAGCAATTAAAGCTTTTCTTATCAAAGCCTATAAATTATTATTTATACTTATATTACGTTTACTTTAAATACCTAAGTATTAACAGAAATAAATAATTGTAATAACTGGAAAATATGGGATTGATTTTAACCAAAGAGGAAACTACGAACGTGATTTCGAAGAGGTATTACCAGAAAACAAAATAAAAATAGGGGAAAAGAAAGTGCATAGTAACTCAGATGCCACATGATAGTTTATGGCTCACAATCTTTATAAATAAATTCCGGATTTTTAGACACTTAAAAAGATTGAATTAGGCTAGCAAATAGGCAGTTAATGTCTAAAGGCGTGTACTGACCAAAGCTCTGAACAAATTCAGAGCTACTTCGACAAAAGATCTGAACTTGGTGAGGAGGCTTCTCGTGTTCGCCGGTTCTGAGCTTTCAGCGAACCGAACCCGATCGGTGAAGTAGCGATAAGATCAAAGGGTTCGGTATTGTATAAGTTGCAAGCCACCTCGGAACTCATTTCCAGTGTGGACGTGTGTCACTAATTCTGGCAACAACTGAATTATAGCGAACCAGTTCGGGACTTTTCTTTCTGAAATAATTCCAAACTCCCACAGATTTTGGTGTGTACAGATCGAAAAGTTTTTAACCTGCTTTGAACTCGTTAGTTCAAAACTAGCTCCGAGCTAGTTCGAAACACTGTTTTTGGTGAATACGCACCATAAGAAACAGGCACATTTATAGGTAGCCTAAAACAATTTAGGCGTTTAATAATTTCTCCTTTTTCGTTGTATTATAATAAAAAAAATATTAATGCTTATTTTAGTTGCACGGTTAAGTTAAGAAATCGGAGGGAGGTTCTCCCGAGCTTATGGAACTGTACACAGAGAAAAAACAATGGTGTTTGTTAACACAATTGTAGACTTTGTGTCTACAAATTGTGCCTGAAATGAAGACAGGAATAATAAATGTGAAACGTTTACATGCAATTGTAGAATAATATTTGTGGTAAAATAATACATCGTTTAACACATTTATTTATGAACGTGTAATCCTAAAGTATGTAAATTAAATTTGTAAATACAATGTAAACGTGTTCTACATTATACAAGGTGGGGAAAAGTAATGTCATAATGTTAATTGGCTCACATTTTGTTAGAAATGAAAAAATTTAGGCTCTCTTTTGACGGAAAGTTTATTTAAAGGTGTCAAATTGATGACATTAAGTTGAAAAAATGATATCGGTCAAATGACCACCTCCTGAGTTGATGCACATTTGTGCTCGTTTTACGGCATTTTGAATTGTTGCGGGCAAAACATCTGGCTCCAAATTGGTGATTTTGGCGATCTGGCCGGCCAGTTCATATCGCCAAAACTGGAGATCACACGGCACGGAAAATGGCGTTTCAAAATCTCCATCCAAATCTCCAAAATCCATGCTTGTTGTCAACTAAGTAGAAAACGTTTTCACGCAATATTGGTATATTTTTCCTTCCATTGTAGAATTTTATACAATAAAGTATGCAAATTTTCTCTTCACATCTGTAGGAATTTATTGTAGTACAAAAGTCAAACGGCTGTTTACTTCTTTACTCCAAAATTGAGTAATAATTTTACTACAAACATATGTAAACATTTATCAAGCAGAGGAGGAAATAAATTTGAATTTTTTAAAAAAATCTCTACAATTGTTTTAAAAATACCTACAACTCCTTTTTACATATAGTTGTAGAAAATTTCACTTTGTCATTTCTCTCTGTGTACAAGTGTACAAACACATAATTTGCCGTTGGGAATGTATTGTAAAAACACGCTTTAAATAGGGGCCATAAATCGGCGTTTAAGTCAAAAAATCCACGCAGTATATGAGATGGTATCCTACTTGATAGGGTAGTTCGAGGATTCCACAGCAGAGGACTTCTTTACAGCTTTCCCTTTTAAAGCTTTTCTATTTCTCTATGAGGCTCTAGGCAAAGAGTCTTCGTTTCGTACATGATCACAACACTCACACCAGGAATATTTAAATTGGAATACGCACTCACAAAAAAAGCCGACGATAAAGTTAAAAAAGAAGCAAAAATTACCATTTTAAAATTTGAACAAAGATATAAAAAAAATAATAAGGGGGACTCTTCTGTTTACGAAAAAGGTTCGGCGAATATTTTATAAAAATTACATAAATGTGAATATGAAAATTGGAAACGCAACCGTTTGCGAAAATGACTCCGTGAACATTAATTAATTTTTTGAATGTCTCTCCCTGTGGAATCGTGTTGTTTACATTTTCGAAACCCGAGCCTATTTTGTAATTTGCGACTGCAAGGTCACTGGAGTGACTTAAGGTATTTTTGGACCGGCTCCACTACCTAGGATAAGCTTCTCACGCTCTCGAGGTCTTTATCGCGTGGCTTATTTACGTATCTTAACGGCCACTTACCGTAAGGAGAGTTAGTATTTTGGCTAAAGCTTGCCGCTTAAGCCCCTTATCGCTTGAAATTGTTTACTTTAATAATTAAAACCAGAAATTTTTTCGTGAAGTAATTTTATTTAAATTTTAAAATTTTGAATTTCAATTTTCCACTGTATACAAAAGCATTGCAGCGCTAAGTTTAGCTAAACACATGTCCAATGTCTTTAAAATGTTGACAAGCAAATACAAATTTCCACACACAGAAAAAAAAACTCTGGGGAACAATTTTTAACACGCACAATTTCTGTTGAGTTTGACTTTTCAGCTGTTTTAAAGTTAAATAAGCATATTGATTTCAAAACTGAAGTTAGTTTTCTTCTATCACTTCAAGTTTTTTCTCTATAGCTTATCTTTATGGGACCACTCTCCGCTAGGTCGATCCAGGATCATAGGAGAGTACTAGTGCTCTCCCATTGGTATCAGGGTAGATGCGATGTACCCACATATTGCTATGTTATTGTAGTTTTGAGATTTAAAAATTGTTGTAACAATATTATTTGTATTTATTATTGTGATGTATTAATTGTAATTTAGTTCGTGATTTATCATACATCAGTTAAATATATATCTCAAGAAAAATTATGATTTCAAGGTATTTCGACTCAAATGTTGCTAACACTGAAACACAAATTTTTGTTAAGAAAAACAAACTGAGGGCAACAATTAAAAGATGCAATCGCCATCATTAGACTGACACACACACCAGTCTAAAAGCAGTTCGGATGTTACAACATCCTGTTCTTTGAAGGCGTCTCTGAAGCCGGACTTCTCAGACCAGGAGCAAGTCCAATAAAACTGATTTTATCACATGTACGGTTACATTTGTTTCATAACTGCAATCAGAATTACATGGGGATTCATTTGAAACTAAGTACGAATGCGAGAATTGAAGAATTACGAAGTTGTTTTTTATAAAGAAATTTAACTCACATTCTCACAAAAAATTGTTGTTTCCATTTCACCACCGGTATGACGTATATGAGAGTTTTTTTTAACGAGACTATAAATAGGACAGAGCTTAAGTTTGGGGACAGTTACTTGAAATACCCGGTTTGAATGTACGAGGTAACACGAAATGTTATGTGAAGCCTTCGCGATTTATTTAAACAATGCAAGGTGAAGTGTAAATAAACAGGAGTTGATGTATATAAAACCGTAAGATTGAAGAGACTATTAATCAAGTCTTTTATAAATTTTAATAATATCAATAAATAATTTAATCATTTTGAACTGATTACGTATTTAAACAAATGACCATTACAGAACTTAGTTTATATTAAATTCAGCTAAAACAAACAAACAGTCACTATTGTTGCATAAAGAGAAATTGTTAATAAAGAATTTTAAGTTGACCGGAGTTATTTTAATTAATTTATGAGCAAAGAAATAATTTACGAGCGTATAAATAAGCCAAAAGCGTTTATAGATTTTAACACAAAGAAAAAGGTTTCCGCCCTGAACCTTAAGAGTTTCATGATTTGTTCCGCGTAATGTACGTTATGAAATAAAAACCAAATTGAATTTAACAACAACCAATAACGTAGCAATATGAGGGCTGACTATAGTTGGAGTATCAGGCGAGATCGCGAGATTGTCCACAGATTGAACACTCCAGGAAAAGCTATAAGCGAAAATTTTTACCTTAATATGTATGGTTGCCGTTTGATATTATTACGCCAAAATGCTCTTGATAGACGATTTTATCGGCGAATCATTACATGCGACGAGAAATGGATCTTTTTCCAAAACCCAGATCATGCTAATCAATGAATTACACCTGGTCAACCTGCTCTACCAGTACCAAAAAAAAATTCTTTTGGGAAAAAAGTTATGTTAAGTGTTTGGTGGAATTCAGAAGGAATTGTTCATTTTGAAATGATTCCAAATGGTCGTAGCATAACCGCCGCACTTTATTGTCAACAATTGGACCGAGTTCAAGAATCTCTGCGTCTCAATTATCCTGCATTGGTTAACAGAAACCAGGTAGTGTTTTTGCAAGATAACGCAAAACCGCATACCGCACTGTTAACAACGGCAAAGCTGAATGAATTATACTGGGAAGTTCTATCTCATCCACCATAGAGTCCAGACCCTGCGCCATCAGATTATAATTTGCTCCACTCAATGAAACACTTCCTAAGAGGACGGAAGTTTGAAGATATCGACCATGTTAAAGCTGCTTGCCAAGAGTTTTTTAACTTGAAAGAGTCCATCTTCTATCGTCGTGAAATTGAGCTTTTGGGACAAAGATGGTTGGAAGCCATCGTTAAACAAAAAAAAGATGTTGTGTTTAGTCCTGAAAACAGGTGATTACATTACATTAATTTTTAAGTATTCTGTCTACTTTTAATTGGTATCTTGTATGTTTTCATGCCCGTGTATTTGTAAAGGCAATATATATATTTTTGTGTTAATAAATAACGCGTGTTCAATTGAAAAGTTCATCAAGTTGGTTTTGATTTTTTGTTGGAAGAAGGTAGTGCGAAAAAGGAATGACTTCTTAAACCGATTGACGTTTAACGGGTAACAGTTATCAAACGAGTTTGGCTTGTTGTGTGACTTCATTTCTTGAATAAGTTCCCCTTTCAGTGAGGTCATTAATTAATGTAATGTAATTATAGCTGAAGTCATCCCTTTTTCGCTCTACCTTCTTCCAACAAAAAATTAAAACCAACTTGATGAACTTTTCAATTGAACACACGTTATTTATTAACACAAAAATATATTGCCTTTACAAATACACGGACATGAAAGCATACAGATTACCTATTAGAAGTAGACAGAGTACTTAAAAATTAGTGTAACTTAAAAGACACCTACTTGTAAGTGAGCTTTTTCTTTGATTAACAGTTCACAGATGATCTTTTTCCAGGGACACAATGAAAGGTTGGACCAAATAGATAGATAGATAGATAATTTTATTGAAATAGAATTTCAATGTCATACATAGGTCTGTCTTAATAAAGTAAAATAATAAATGCTTATTGTGAAAAACATTTCGTAGGTGTATTATGAGAAGTCTGCAAGAAATCGGCAACACTATAAAAACACAACTGCAACAAGTAATTCTTGAGGGCACGTTTAAACTGCTTCATGGGTAAGTCTCTCCACACTTGAGGTAAACTATTATAAAGTCTTAATCCTAGGGTAGTTGCACTTATGGTGGAAAGCCTGGAGAATGGAACAGTGAGCTGGTTGCCAGAGCGCAGATAATAATCCTGTATCTCATTTCTTCTACAAAAGTCCTCTAAGTGGGCATGTACATAGACGACTTGTTTCAAAATATGGACACATGGTAGTGTTAGTATTTTCAATCTTTGAAATAATGGTTTACAGTGGGCATCTAATTTAGAGTTTGTAAGGATCCGCACTGCTTTTTTTGCATGAGAAGTAGTTTTTGCAGGTGACTAGAATGGCCCCAAGTTTCTGTAGCGTATGTGGCTTTCGAATGGAACAGAGCGTAGTAAACCAGGAGTGCCGCTTGGTTGTTCAATATTGTCATGATCCTTCTAACTGCGAAAATTGAAGAAGTCAAAGTTTTGCACAGGTCTTCAATGTGAGGTAACCAAGTTAGCTTATTATCGAGTGCAATTCCCAAGAATTTATTTGTATCGGATGTAGTTGTTCTGTCAGCACGACGGTTTTAAGCTTGTTGAGTGTGAGCCTGTTGCTAGTAAACCAGTCTTCAGCTTGAGTTTCAGTATCAGTGACTGAGACTCCACTTTCCTGGTCCTTGACTGCTAAAGTGGTGTCGTCATTCTTTTAGCTCTTCGGTGAATTTATTGTCTTCCGTCTGTATATTTTGGGACTTTCTTTTTGTCAAAATAACTGTCAGAAATCAAGTATTGAAATAACTCATCGTAATTTCTAAATTTTCGGTTTTAAAACAAAATTATCAGTGAAGCCAGAACTACATTGCTTATGTGAAATATGGCACTGCCAAATGAAGAAAGAAAGTCCCAAAATATACAGACGGAAGACAATAAATTCACCGAAGAGCTCAAAGAATGCATTTTGAAGCTCGAAGCACTTTATCAACATAAGGAGAAATTGCAGAGACGATATCTGAAATTGAGTAAATGCTAATTGAACTTAAATTCGCAACTAAATACTAAATTTTTTACTTCAGAAGAAAAAACTGCATAATTATTATCGACTATTATCTAATGATTAGATAAAACTGCATAATTAGCAGTTTTTTCTTCTGAAGTAAACAATTTAGTATTTAGTTGCGAATTCAAGTTCAATTAGCATTTACTCAATTTCAGATATCGTCTCTGCAATTTCTCCTTATGTTGAAAAAGTGCTTCAAGCTTCAATATGCATTCTTTGAGCTCTTCGGTGAATTTATTGTCTTCCGTCTGTATATTTTGGGACTTTCTTTCTTCATTTGGCAGTGCCATATTTCACATAAGCAATGTAGTTCTGGCTTCACAGATAATTTTGTCTTAAAACCGAAAATTTAGAAATTACGATGAGTTATTTCAATACTTGATTTCTGACAGTCATTTTGACAAAAACAAAAGTCAAAATTACTGTCAGAAATCAATGCAATGATTCTCAAAGTGGTCTATATCGACCCCTAAGGGTCGACTCCGACCTGCAAGGGATCCATATCAGCGAAAACAAAAATTGGGAGTGCATGAGATTTAAATAGGGGTCCACGGGAATGAATCCCATTTAAGCATGTCGTGACCGAAATTTTGGCTTTCCATAAAGGCCGCTTTACAGTTCCCAATTATTTATTGTCGGCAAAGAAAATTGCAGAGATTTGTATTGCACGCATGCGCAGTGTCGTATTTTTATACAAATTGCAAATACCACGCATGGGATGAGCCCGATGCAATACCGCTTTACAGTTCGCAATTATTTATTGCCGGCAATGAAAACTGCAGCGATTTATATTGCACGAATGCGTGGTATTTGCAATTTGTATAAAAATACGACACTGCGCATGCGTGCAATACAAATCGCTGCAGTTTTCATTGCCGACAATAAATAATTGCGAACTGTAAAGCGGTTTTGCATCAGGCTCATCCCTCCCATTAAAAGAATTTTTTTGTGTAGTTATTTTATATTAGAATTTTACTAGATTTGCATTTTGTCGTGACAAAGATGGTTGGAAGTTATTGACAATAAAGCCGAATATTTAGTTTAATTGTTGTTTAATTTTTTAATTAAAAAATATTTATTTATTTTTCTAAAAAACGCTCAAAATTTTCTGGACACCCTAATAATATAAGGGTTTCCCTGTCTTAATCTAGAACCCTCTTATAAAACGACCTACACAAACGGCTTGACTGTAACAAAATCCGTGGTTATTCCGAATTTCATGTTTGATATTTCAATAAATTGTTAACTTTCTTTGATCTTAAACTGAAGTTAATATTTATTGTCTTAAATTTTACCAAACGTCGGCTATAGAAATATGTTCTGTATGAATATTTACATAAGAATACTATGTCATTTGTTGAAAAATTATTCTTAACGAAACACTGAAAGATCTTTACTTTTCCTCTTTCAAAATTTTGGAGGAATCTCTTTTTCTTCTGCAAGTTAGTAACCTGTAAGCAATTACGAAAAACAACAAGTTATTTTCTCCTTAATTTATTTTCCAATCTTGAAAGCTTGCTCGAGATCTCTAAATTTATATTCAGGTGTTGGCGTGCAGAAATTTAACGCAAGCCTCTCGTCTGCCCGAGCATAAATTTTCGCCCGAAAATAGCGCGCGAAGCGTTGAGCTTTTCGTCTGTCACATTATGCGAAATTTCACGTCGGCACGAGACATGTGTGTGACAAATATTATTTACAATGACGAGTCGTTTCTTATTTACGAAATTTCTACTTACTTTTACTGTTACAGTACGCTATTGAAACCGATTCATACCGAATAAACGTGAACATTTCAGCTTTACAGTTCAACAATTTAAAATCAGTTTTAATAAATAATTAGACGAAGGCGAAAGGGGTCAAGTGAATATAACTGCCTTTCGAACGTTATTACAAAGTGTGTATAACAATTTCGTTAGTCTTATCACGAATTCACAAATTTGGATGTTTCAAAGAACTGTTAAAAAATAATGCACACAAAAATTAATGTAGGTACTCGTTTCTGTTTTCCTCTGCAGTAACCGCATCAAGTTGAACTAACTTTTAGTGTTGGAAAATGTCAGCGTTAATCCGATATTATGATCGTTTTAACACCGTAATCTCTGAACCTAAACACGTCGTATAATTGTGTTATAACCGTAATTGCAATCGTGCTACGTCTTTTGCGGCTTATAAGGCTGTATACATAGATATTTCGACGTTGTAATCTTCTGGTTTACTGATGCATCAAAGTATGACGACGGATATTCTGCGACTATCACCCCCCTGCATCGTTCCGAGGAGATCGATTTGTCGACTAGAGCTTTGTACATACTGAAGCAACAATGAAAACCGTTTTGTCCTGTGGCCTGAAAAGATTGGATGATGTTCTCTGGTATTTCTAAGTTGCAACGCAGATCAAATAATTACTTTTTGTTGCTTCAGATTTTACAATATGGCCATATTCCTCAAGGAAACTTATTTCTATAAAAAAAAATTAATGGGATTTGCATGCGAATAAATAAGCAGAGGCGTTTTAATTCGCCGAATTTTCTGCAAATGACGCGTTCAAATGGCCGTAAATTAGTGCAACTAGTAGAATGATAATTAAGTGGGCGATCCCTTACGACGTGAATTTCTACCGAAGGGCAGTTTGCGAATTTAAATGCACGCGATGGCGGCTCGTTATCTTCCATTTTGTTTTCCGATTTTATGACCCGCATGCATCAGGAAATTTATTGCATCTTTAGCATTTGCGCTAGAAAGGATTAAATTTTAATAGACTCTAAAAGCATAGTCACGTGAATGCATTATAGAAGGTGACTAAAAAAAGTAAGTACGGGTAGCATTAACTCCAAAGTAAATATAATACATATTGTTGTTATATTTTATTTAAAAATAATTTGTTTTATAGAAGAAACCTTACTAAATATTTGAAAATAATCAGCCTTTTAAATATTTTAATATAGTTTACACTAACAATAAGTAAGAGTCAAATTTTGACTTCGATTTACCATTTGTTCCTGTGGAAATTCCAGGACTTTTATAGGAAGCAAACTTTTTTATAAAACTTAATCCTTACAAAATCAATAATTTTTTTGTAAATTATTATATATGAGCGTATTTTCGAAATACGATAACAATAAGTATTGCCTATTTTTAGTTATAAAGAGAGTTTTGTTATGTACTTCATTGTTCAGTAATGTGATGTACTTCATTGATCGGTGGCTGCTGTAATATACATATACGTCAGTTCAACCCTGCCTTCTGCAACAGTCTGACTGGTTCTTACATTTTAAATGAACGTTCATCGAACCGTATTTACCATTCAATGTCGGCTTCTACTAATGTTCGTGACGGTAAAAATATATTGGCCTCAATATATTCTTCCGTCAAGTCCTTCTTACATGTTACTTGAATCTATTTTTCAGATCTCACCAAAAACGTACAGTAGAACCGCTAAATAAAAGAATCTGTCGGATTTCCGCATAAATTGCGAAACACAATCTGACGATTTATCAGAGTTCGGGAAATGGTGCAGTAAGAATTTCTTTTCAGAAAGCCCAAGTTACGTGTCCCTTATTAAATCCGAAATATCTCGAAGGAAGACGTTAATTTAATTTTTGAGAGTCGGCAAATACTGCACTCGCATTTTTAATGTAATTAATTTCGGATTGAACTCCCGTTTTCCCGCTCGCTCGCGTGGTAATATTGAGAAAGTTTTGCGCGATCTGCGATTCCAAGCCAAATCTAAAGAGCAGTCGGCTCTTAATTAAAACGAAAGCGTTCGACTTAAACTTCATTTGCGAATCATGACTGAATAGAATTTCTTTAGTAGATACTTAAAAGAATGTTTGGTGTTCATTACAAGGTAGTTATTTGGGAAAAGCTTCATTAAAGCTTCCATTAAAAACGAAAAGAAAATAGCACCAATGGATATGAAATTTCCATGAAAAATAGCAGGAAAAAGTAAATGGGATTATGAGTAAAATGAATAAAACGTAATTTCGTACACAGAGCTTCCAATGAATTACCAAGTGACATGGACAACTGTTAAACTAGAAAAAGGTTTGTAGAATATTCCCAACATTAATCGTACGTATGCTAGTTCTCCAGTTTCATCATATTTGCGACGCCTTTCCAAACACGGACAAGGTAATACTAGTTGTAAATATATCATGCCATCTGTACTTTTAAGAAAATCCTGTTCCCATTATGATTATTTTCGGGCGGCAGATTTACGACGCTCTCCTCCGCGAACGCGAAGGGGAGCGTCAGAACTGGGACAACGTTGACGACACAAATTGTGCTTGCATCAGGCAATGAATACAAAGCAGTTCGTCGAATTTCTATAAATATTTACGCGTCATTCGTAATAAGGCAGTCAGAAACGCGAAGATGTACCGGAAGCTCGCCTTATGATGTATCGGAAACGTCAGGGTTGATCAATCATTGAAATAATAGAGTCAGTAATGCCCGATTTCTTCATCGCCTTATCTTCAGGTCAAATTTATCTATCAGTTAGAATGTGACACATAGTATGTGTACGGCCAACTGTACGTCACATTCCAACTGTTAGATAAATTAACCTTAGGTTAAACATGGTGAAGAAATCGGCCATAAATGTTCCATGTTTGTACAAAGAAATACAACAGAATTGAGTGTACCTCCTAATATCACATCTTAAAGCGTCTGCTGCATGTTCAAATGCTTTGCATGGCATTTAAGTATGTTTGATGTACTTGAACAACTTCTTTAGGAATAATAATAACTTATTTATCTTGCAAAACTCTCATATGTCTAATATTTTTGAAAGCATACCTATGAATAGTAATTTATTTGAGTAAATATTGGAATGATATTTATTTTATACTTTTCTACTTCTCTAGTAGTGTTACGTACAATTTCCTAAGCGTATGTTTATAAAAAAAAAACATACTGTATCGGTTCTAACTCAAAGGAGAAATGAACCATATCCTGTGGGAAAATAAATCCGTGGACGTTTCCTAAATAACCTACTCTAACGTTCACTACCAACAAAGAACTCTCTGAAAAGGAAGTGGAGTGCTCGCAGTCTGCGAAGCTCCACTTTTCAGCCTGAAAACTTGTGTGCCCTCTTAATGTTTTAAGCTCGCACGAGAAATAAGGTGATATGAGGACTTTAGTTTTGAAACGACGCTAAAAATTTATCAAAACAAATTAAATAACAGTAAAATATCCTGTTATTAAACTGATAAATTCTAAATAATGAAGGTCCATGCTGATACAAAATGCATGTAAAGTCGCATAATCGCTTCCAAATTTTAGTAGAAGTTGTCAACCTTCTTACACTTGCAAGCGCTTTCTACTTACGCTAAAATGTACGCTCTAAAAGGTGTTTACTGACCTGAACTAAAGCTAAATAATTAATATTTTTCCTAATAGTTACTTGTAAAAACTATTTTTGTAGATAGTATTGTGGATATCGTGTTGTATCAGTCTTACATATTCGAAGAAAGCAGTCTAGAAATTATGTACCGTTTACATTTAGAATACCTGTACATCCTTGCTATTTCAAGAAAGATTATGTTTTACAGCATGTGTCACATGATCTGCCTCTGTAGGAGAGACGGGGGGAATGAGAGCCACTTAAGGAAAAATTAATATATTTTGAAAAATATAAACTGTATTCTCTCGTTGCTGTTTCGTATAAGGAAAAATTATTAAAATGACATAACTGTATCATTCCTGTCATTAACAGAAATTATAATGTATTCACCCCACATGTTGGGGTAATGAGAACCATGAAAGAAGGCAAAGCGACTGCTGCCTAAATAAACTTGTTTTAACAAATAACTACTACAATTAATAAAATGTATAATACACTTCTGGAGGTCAGAGAGGAAGGAATTTTAAAAAGCGGTACTATGAACATTATGAGAGTAGCCAGATTAAACCAAGGTAATTCAACTTTCGCTTAATCATTTGTTGGAATGTGATCACACCACTTCTTTAGAAAACCTGGAAATATTATTTTTAGAAAATAAAAGTTACAAAATGAATGTGCTAGAATCGTTGTATATTTAAAAAGAAATTACCGAGGACCCGGATAATCTGCTTAATGACCAAATAGATCTGACAACGACATCCTTAGTTAATAAGAACCTTGTTTCTACGATGCTCCACTGTACTAGTTCCTAGAAAAACTTATGGTTAGTAGTTATCAGTTTAGGTAAGAACACTTCGTTCATACATATTTAAGAGCATGCACAGCTGGTTTTATTTCAGTTTTAAATAACTCCCGCTCTATGTACATTTCAGCCGAAATGTACATAGAGCGTTAAATATATTTAGTGAAAAAATACCGAGTGTTCTTTACCTTTTCTAACTTTATTTTATTATAATGTTTCACCAAGCGCCGACAGTTTCTTCCATTGAATTTTTAATACACTTTTCTTTCGTAACACAACATAAAATGTAACACTAAGAAAAATACGAAAACAATAATAAAAGGGGAGCACGACAAATGGGTGAAGTCATTTGGGTGAACCGACAAGCAAGCGACAAATAGGTGAATGCGAAATTTTTGGGAGACCGACATTTAGGTGAACGACATTTGGGTGAACGACAATTTGGTGAATGCGACATTTGGGTGACCGACATTTGGGTGAACGACATTTAGGTGAACGACATTTAGGTGAACGACATTTGGGCGAACGACAATTGGGTGAATGCGATATTTGGGTGAACGACATTTAGGTGAACGACATTTAGGTGAACGACATTTAGGTGAACGACGTTTGGGTGAACGACAATTGGATGAATGACGTTTGGGTGAACGTCATTTAGGTGAGCTACATTTTCCAGTCTTATAAAAGCCACCAGTGGACGACGAAACGTCGAAACCCCCATTTTTATTACGAATTTTAAAGGCGATGCACTTGACAAATGAACGCCTGCTCGAGCATTTCATTTCGTATTAAAAATATGTCATATTTTAAACTAATTCATTCATTTTCACAGTGGCGTACCCTTGGAGTACATATTTTTTATCCCTTTTAATTTTCAAACTACATTTAGTTAATAAAGCGAAATTTAAAGTTAAGCTCTAACAGGAAAAGTGGGCCTTAATGTTCTTTATTGTTTTCCTTTCTCTCTTATTACCATTTATTTATTATCTTTTTTTTTTCAAAGAACATTTTGCTTGTTACCAAAAAAAGAGACAGCTATATGCTTGTTTGACAGCAAAAGTAAGAACTTTGTATAAATCTATCTTTGTTGTCTAGTGGGTGAGTTCAGAGTTTGTAAGCAACCAAAAGAAACTTATGTTATTGGCAAATAGAGATAGAAAACATTTACGACATATACGACATATACAAAAGGCTCTCATTATTCCAGATAGCATTCATATTTTAGATAAAAAAATTTTAAAAAAAGCATAGATAAACGAGAAACCAAATATTAGAAAAATAAATTTTTAACATAATTGACAAATTTTCTGGATCGATCTTTCTCCATTTGTTAGACATGCTTTCGTTCTCCATGTAATTTCACTATTTGTAAGTAATCTTTTAATATTGTTACTTTTTTGGGTCATTTTGAAATTAATTACAGCGTCCTGATGCAGGAAATAAGCATTCCTGAAAGCTCGACATAACTTACAGAAGTTTTATTTAACCTTTTCTGACTGCATCCCCAATAAAACCTTCATTAATTGAATTATCAGTGAAGACATCAAAATTTCTTCGTTTCGCATTAAGGGATTTTATCAAGATTTCCTCGAACGTTATGGACACCGTCCAAAATTTAAAAAAATAGGCCAAATTAAACAACAGGACAGCATCTCTAACAAACAGAAGAATTTTTCTACTCAAATGCCGAAGTAAAGTTATACCTAAACCAGACTGCACCATTGCCCGCAGGTTCTCATTACTCCACGCTCCCATATAGCGCAGACGCCTGATCTCATGATCATGATCAGTCGTCTCTTCTCCATATTAATCGCCTCATATCTGTGACTGTTCTCAGAGTTTCATGAAAGTAGTTTGTGGACAAAACATTGACGGCGTGGGAGTTTTATCAATATCTGCCCCATCCCAATTCGGCAAGTCACTTAACATCAGCATACTGGAAGAATTTTTTAAAGTGCAACACGTCAAGAATGGGCAGAGTTTTATCAATGTAATTAAAACAAAAAACGAAAACTACGCAACAGGAGGAGAAAAAATGTCAGCAAGATGAAGGGTGTTTAGGGTCAAGGAATTGAATATTTACAAATGCCATAGTGAATCAAAGTGCACAGCTGAAGGCAGTGTCCATGCAGAAAGTGGTGGCGGCGATTTGAAGAAAGTCTTGTTCGTAGTAAATTGTCCATAAGGAATTCAAAAAGCATTCCTATTTAATAAAAGAAGTTTTAGACCCAGTTTTACAATCGTGGAATAAATACGGGATAACTGTTCGCCGAATATCCTTTAATGTTCCTCCATATCTACGTCACACCTACGTCACGTTATTCTAAGAGTATTGCTTATTCGACGATTGTAAAAGAAAGAAGTAATGAAAGAGCATGAAATGTATGAGTTTTTAAAATATTTTGACTATAAAACATGTCAAAGTAATTGGGAGAAAATATAAGGAGATATTGACGAACGGGTGACTCATGAATGGCTTACCATTATTAATTTAATTTTTATCGACCCATTTTGAAACTCGAAAATTCGTAAAAGTTCTGTTTGTTCATCGATGAGTATCACACGCCTATTAACAAGGCAATATTTGGCAAAGCGACTGACTCACAAGTCGAAGATACTTGCAAATTTCTGCGAGACTTGACTGGAGAAATATTTAAAGGTGAGAAAATGACAGGAATTTGAAACGGTCATTGATTTGTTCTGCAATGACATTTGGTGACATTAGGTACAAATAATATAGAACACTCGTATACCATTCTTGCGTAAAAACTACAACTATTACAAGTTCTCTGGATTTCTATAGGATGAAGTGTGATATACAGGGTGGGCCAACAGTGCGTGGGCGGAAGATTGTGGCTTTATTGTTGAATATTTTTAAAATCTGTGTACGCACTAACATACATATGGGTTAGATGCACAATCTAAAATTATTTAGACAAATACAGTGTGTCCCGTAAGAGTGTGGCAACCCTAACTTGTGTTTTTTTAAATGGAACACCCTATATATTATTGCACGATTCGATAGCTCGTCATTAGTGGATGAAAATAATATAGGGTTTTTTTGATCTAAAGTTTATGGTTCTCGAGATATTGATGATTTATCGTTAAAAAATGGTAAAATTTGTGACTCTGTAAATTATTTATTTTTAAATATTTGACTTTGAAATTTGGTAAATACATTATCTAACTATTGGGAAATAGAAAGGCATGCACAATCGGAAATTTCTTTTAAAATTTTATACAGGATGATGCATTACGCAAAAGACCATTTTTCTAAAAAAAATTAAATGGAACGCCCTGTATGTAATCACACTATTTTAAACACCTTTTGTTGAAGTTTCTCACGGCATAAGTTTTTTTATGATTGGCTATTAAACTTTAGATGTAGGAATTTTTTAAAATTATAAATTTAAAAAACGAAGCTATGATTGTAATTTAATAACGAAAACCTAAAGTTTCTTTGATTCATATTCGTATATGACAGCAACAATAACAACAAACTAAAACTTAACAAAAAAAACTTAATTAAAACACTTTCTTGAAAATTATTACAGGATTTGTAAATATTTTCTATTTAACTTAACATTTAGAAATTCTTGTAAAAATAGTAGTCCATGGAAACAAATTATGTTTGACAAGCTTCGGTTTGAACGTTCAGCATAAATATTACCCTATTATAAACTTAAATTTCAAAATGAATTTTAATAAAGAAGAGTTGATTGATATGATTTACATTCTGGGCGAATGTCGAAGAAATGCCTTACTAGCAAGTCGAGTGTATAAAGAACGGTATCCAGAGAGACGTCATCCGCGTGAAGAATCTTTTATGAATCTTGCTGAAAGATTTGAACGAACGGGCAGTGTTAATTACGAAAAACATGAAAGAGAAAAGACTCATTTGACAGAAGATAATGAACTTCATGTGATATATTCCCTAGTAGAAAATCCTCAATGTAGTACACGGCAGTTGAGTAATGACTTAGATTTAAGTAAGACAACAATAAGAAGAATAATAAAAAAACATAAGTTTCATCCGTACCATATTCAATTACATCAAGAATTAGTTCAAGAAGATTTTCAAAGACGCAGGACATTTTGCCAATGGTTTAATGAGAAAATTAATGCAGAGAATAATTTTGCAAGTAAAATTTTATTTACTGACGAAGCGACTTTCCATAATAACGGAACTGTAAACAAACATAATTTACACTATTATTCAAACGAAAATCCGCATTTTTTACGAATTGTACATAACCAACATAGATGGTCCGTTAATGTTTGGGCAGGAATAATAGATTCACATATTGTTGGTCCCTATTTTTTTGATGGCACTCTCACTGGTCCGTTATATCTACACTTTCTTGAAAATGAATTCATGCAATTATTGGTGAACATCCCTTATAACGGAATTGAAACAATGTGGCTTCAACAAGATGGAGCGCCACCACATTACAATCGTAACGTTAGAGAGTGGCTGAACCAACAATTTCCAAATAAATGGATAGGGCGCGGTGGACCTGTGAATTGGCCAGCTAGGTCTCCCGATATTACTCACCTTGACTTCTTTTTCTGGGGACACATTAAAGAAAAAGTTTATAGAGAGTGTCCTATTAATGTAGAGGATATGAAAATTAGAATAAGAAATGCATTTGCATCGATAACTCCTGTAATGTTATCAAATGTAAGGAACTCTTTGCATCGCCGAGTTCAAAAATGCATAGAGCAAGATGGGCGTCATTTTGAACATCTTTTAAATTAGTTTTTTTTTTTTCATTTACACAATTAGAAAAATGTCGACGTTTTGCTGTACACTGACAGTACTTTCTAAATAAGTACAGCAAGTTTGATATTTACAAATCCTGTAATAATTTTCAAGAAAGTGTTTTAATTAAGTTTTTTTTGTTAGTTAAGTTTTAGTTTGTTGTTATTGTTGCTGTCATATACGAATATGAATCAAAGAAACTTTAGGTTTTCGTTATTAAATTACAATCATAGCTTCGTTTTTTAAATTTATAATTTTAAAAAATTCCTACATCTAAAGTTTAATAGCCAATCATAAAAAAACTTATGCCGTGAGAAACTTCAACAAAAGGTGTTTAAAATAGTGTGATTACATACAGGGCGTTCCATTTAATTTTTTTTAGAAAAATGGTCTTTTGCGTAATGCATCATCCTGTATAAAGTTTTAAAAGAAATTTCCGATTGTGCATGCCTTTCTATTTCCCAATAGTTAGATAATGTATTTACCAAATTTCAAAGTCAAATATTTAAAAATAAATAATTTACAGAGTCACAAATGTTGCCATTTTTTAACGCTAAATCATCAATATCTCGAGAACCATAAACTTTAGATCAAAAGAACCCTATATTATTTTCATCCACTAATGACGAGCTATCGAATCGTGCAATAATATATAGGGTGTTCCATTTAAAAAAAACACAAGTTAGGGTTGCCACACTCTTACGGGACATCCTGTATTTGTCTAAATAATTTTAGATTGTGCATCTAACCCATATGTATGTTAGTGCGTACACAGATTTTAAAAATATTCAACAATAAAGCCACAATCTTCCGCCCACGCACTGTTGGCCCACCCTGTATAATTAATAGAAATACATTCAAGAACGCACTGAGAAAAATGGAATTTTGTGATTTTGATCATTCCTATCATCATTCCTATCGATAAAATAAAAGTATAATGTAAAAGTATAATGCTGTCATGTTATAAGATCCATTTTACACTAAATTAATCATGATTCTTAGCACAATGAAATTGTTTAAGTTTAAGAATGTAAAATTATCATTCTACATAATACGTAATGTTAAAATAATAAACCATAATGAAATATTATGCTGAATAAATTAGTAATAAAATGTCATGTCTGACTTCTTGTTAATTACTCCGGTAATTTTATCATGACAGGAAATGATACTCTAAACAACAAACCACATAGTGTTAATTTTGCAATAGTACACTGAGTCGGTTTTTAATGCGAATCCGAATAAAATGTTCGGATTTCTTGTTAATATAATCGTACTCTTTTGTACCATTTTTCTCAGTGCGGAACCGAGTTCAAGATGTAATAAAACAAGTTGAAACCTAGTATAATAGATATCATGTACTGAACATTGATCCTTTTTTGAATATTTATTGTCCTTATTCTATGATTAAATACATAAAAGAAACGAGGAATTTGATTCTTATTGGTACCATATAATAGGTACTAACTGTACTAAGTAACTTAATCTTTATTTGGACATGAAAATATTTATAAGATTGTTTACCACCTTTTAACTGAATGGAACCCTGAATGTACATATATTAAAACAATTAAGAAGGTAGAAGTTTATCACGTCATTCAGTTGAAAAATCTGATCAGTGAAAATGTACTTGGTCAGGTAGGAGAAGACATGGTACATTAAATTTATTCAAGAAATCAAGAAATTAAGGATAATTTAAGGGAACCAATTATATCTGCAATGCGAAGTTACAAAAGTACCTATCTGTTTGAATCTAGTAAACTTCAGGAAGTCAAGACTAGCTTGTTGGCACTTAAAGGAGGCAACGAACAATTATATCTTAAGTTTGCATCAAGCATGGCCAATCTTTATAAACCGAACTCACTGCCAATAAATCATTACATCTTACAAAACATCCTCTTTTTTTTAGGTCTAATGCGGACAACTTTAATTTTGTTGGGAGTGAATTATTTACTCTTGAAGAGTGTGCACCTAGATTAGGCTTTATTATTATTGTTATCGCAAGATAACATACAAGAATCATGACTGAAGTAAAAACCATAGAAAAGAGGCCGCAGATGATGCTCTTTCGTAGATATAAAGGCGAAATTACTGTGCCGTTTTTGAATGAATCATGTAAGCAGTTCTCTATTGTTGTTTTCATAAGAGAAGAGCTCTGTATCATAAATAAAATGCGTCTGGTGTTGTATCATCAGACATTAGAAGCGTACCTCCATCCTTTTTTCTCATTCACCGTTAACAAAGAAATAATACTGAAATAATAATAAATAATTGTCGGTTGTAACTTCGGTGATTGATGACGCAGAGCTCAAGTTCCGTGATTTTGACTTTAAGAAAGAAAATATTCTCATTGGTTTGCATTTGTCTGATAATTTGTTGCGCAGTATCAGTTATCTGAATTAGAAAGAATCACTGTAGTCGACAAATGTTGTTCACTTGTTCACCATTTTGCGCAATTTTCCAAGTAACGAGTGTGTATACTTAATAATGAATAAATAAATTTATATTTTGTATGTTTTGTTTTGTATCTCCCATTTGTAACAGTCCTGAACAAGTCATTCCATTTTTTCCGAAGATTAATTACATTTTAAAGCTCAGCAGTGCCCTGTATTACCCCACATAAAATATCTCACGGCGCACGTGCGCCGGAGTTAATCCTTTTTTCTTCATCGATTTCTTCTTAGATTAGTGGCTTTAGTTTCTTTTTGGCTATAGCTAGTAAATGCACGCGATTCACGTTACTTTTAAGACGATTAAGTCTCCGGAAACCTATCCGTAAAAGCTATTCTTACGTAAGAGCGCCGGAATATATTGCTTCAGCTGTGCCAGCTAACGAGTTAGCATTCATTTCGCTTCTGGCATGAAGAATCCATTCGCTTGATTGCGTCTCTTTCACATTGAATTATTGCGTTATTTGCATGGCACGTATGAAATTAAAGTTCGCCGATGCTAGTTAGTTTCGTTTATGAAATATTACGAAGTTAAATTAAATAATATTTCTCACAACTTTCATGAATACGTATTTTGTTACTTTGTTTTATTTCCTGAATTTGGCTTCCATTTTTTTTTTAAGTTTATTTAGAATTACAACTTTGTAAATGTTGAAATGATACGGTTTTATAAAGGAAATTTTCCATTTCCATGAAAAGCTACAAAGTTATATTCATTAGATAATTAGTGAAAATTACTTCTTAAAAAATATGTAAGGAAATATGCAACGAAAAGGGTTAAATTCACCCCTACTTGCGACCTAAACAACTTAGGCAGGAAACCCTCGAAATTATGAAGCTATGATTATGAGATAGGGAGGAAGGATAATACGATATATCCGCTGTGAAAACGCGAAGCTAATTCTATTTACCCTCGTTTTAATTATCTAACTCGATCTTTGGTTTAATTAGCTGTTGATATTTAATAGTTTAATTTTGAATTTACGAACTAATGTTGTCCTATATAAAACTACAAAACACAAAGTTTATTACAGAATAAATTTTATTGCGAAATTTGTAACTAATTTCTATATATTTCTATAGATTTCATCTGGACTTTTTAAATTTCTGATTGATAACAATGAACAAGTCACATAATCGCGACACAACACGAGTATTTTCTGACCTGTAAATTGTGCCATGGATAGCAAATAGCAACGAATACTACTGCCCCATGAACTATCACGCACGAGATGGCGGCCAGTGCGAACAAATGCGTGTCATCGCAAGCTTGAAAAAAAAAAATTTTTGCTGCAAGTCGGCTGGATTACAATGGGCCCCCCGAGCATATTCTGTATAGCTACTTCGACCCTATTTGGGGCCTCATCAGCAGAACTGTAGCTCGAGAACTCCATTGGAACCCCGACGACCAACAAGACATACGCAGGGCTAGCGCATAAATGTAAACATCTCACATAATCGCGACACAGCACGAGTATTTTCTGATCTGTAAATAGCTCATGGGGCAGCAGTATTCGTTGCTATTTGCTATCCGCGGCACAATTTACAGATCAGAAAATACTCGTGCTGTGTCGCGATTATGTGACTTGTTCATTGTTATCAATCAGAAATTTAAAAAGTCCAGATGAAATCTACATTCCCTTCGTAGGCATCAGTTACAAATTTTGCGCTGTTTTTAAGATAATATTGGTACTTCTTGTTTTAACATAATTTTCAGTTTGCAAATCTAACAAATGATTTACAAAAATAAATATGTCCGGATGCGTTTCGTAAAAGCTAGAATTAAACCCAAAGTGAAATAATTCACAGGAATTAGTAGTCCTAGTCCTATATAAAAAATCGCAAGTGCTAGCCCATATTTTTGGCCTAAATAAACTACCTACACTGAAATAAAAGTTATTCAAGTACTTTCTAAAAGCATGTACCCTTGAGTTTTCTGGAACTAAGTAATTTAACTCGTTTATAAAAAATTTGTATGTTTCCCTAGGTTCTAAAAACTGGATTCCGTAATAAATTTACAGACTAATTACCTATAACAGAACTTTTATTTTTAAAACCTGAAATTGACACTAATTCCTGAATCTTTTTTTACCCAATTTTGAGATAAATGAAACCTACATCCAATTATTTCTGTATATGCCCTAACTACATGACATGCTTTATGAATTGCAACTTCGAAATCTATTATAGTTTTTTAGGGCTCAAATTTTAAACCTATTTCCTCACATTTATCAACAATAATTATTTGAAGAATATTTATAATAGTTTCTTGTTTTTGTATGGCAACAAACATAAAATCAACGGAATGTAATTCGCATTTTTAAATCCATAAATAGTGAACATTTGGTTGAAATATTTACAACAATACTTGAAAGTTCCTTCCATAAAAACAGTTTCTACAGATGTCAAGAAATGTAAATTTGTGAAGCAAGAAAATATTGAAATCTGTTTAGGCTCATTTATGCTTAACAAAAGATTTTCTTCCTTGTGGGTTTTCATTTCCATGTTTTTTACCACTTTCAACAGTTCTACACGATTCTTTGGCAATGAATTTTCAAAATTTTAGCTTATGCTTTTAAATGCTAGAATTAAAACAACATATGAAAAAGTTTATTATTTTATGGAACTACCATTACGTTCCAACACATCAGTAAGCCTTAGGTGTATTGATTCTACCAATGTTCGTGTGGAAAATCTGCTGTACCAAATATTTATCTCGCAATAGTACTTGATAAGCAAGAAATTTATGTCAAATAAATTGGAAATAGAAGCGGTGCAAAACTGGCGTTACAGATAACAAAAAGAATTTTTCTCTGTCTATACTTGCAAGTTGCCTGATCGTTGGGATAAGTTTATATTAAAAAAAAAACTTTGTGTTATTATTGTTATCGATGTATGTGAAAATAATAATAATAAGGTCTTTATTAGAAAGGATATCTTATAACTCAAATCAAATAATAACAAATACTGAAAGACATAAATCCTTATCTAACCCCAAGGCGAGATTCAGATGACAGTTAACTGTCCCTGCTCTTACATCTAAACCTTCACGATATAATTAAGTGTAAATAATATTTATCTACGTCTAAATATCAAACTAATAAGTGAATAAAGAAAGAAAGAAATAAATATATACTTTCTGTGATGTACGCTCGTCATCCATAATACTATTCTTTAATGAATAATTTTATTTGCCTGACAATAGGTTATCTTACCTGGAATCAATATCTACACACTGTTTCACATGCATTTCTTTGAGTAATGTCTTTTGAAATTTTTTTGTAGACATGTTCTTATAATAGTAAGGTAATATGTAATCCAGGTCAAATCTATACTCCCCTCGTACATTCCAGAGAAATTCTATAAATGACGGTCCCATTTGTTATTAGTAGAAGCTAGAAATATCGCTTCTGTATCATAATTAACTAAAATGAATTGAAGCTCAACAAAATCAAATATAAAATTGAGCTATTGAAGCAACGTTTCATTGTTTAAGTAATTTTGAATAAATATCAGTAAAAATGTTTCTAATGGGCGTATGCACCGAACGAATTAACTCAGCTTAACTTTAAGCGTCACTTAGAATGTGACTTACACAACGTTATGAAACTTCAAATGTCACAATATAAACGTCACTCAAATTTAAGCTCGATTAAAGTGTTTGGTGCATATGGCCCTAAGAAAAACACAACATTTAAAATATCTGAGAAACTACTAAGTTTTATATAATGGATTTCAGAATGATATCAAAGAATTACGTCGCCCGGTATATTAAAAAAAACCCGTTTTGTCTCTATTAAACAAATTTTTAATGGTTTGAACACCTGTATTGTTTTAGTCGCCATAATTAAAGACTAATTCAGACTGGCCTAAAAATGCAACAGGGTTTAACTATTAGAGTTCGTTAATCTGCTCTGCAGCGAGTAACTTGTTCCAATTATTTTAATTACTGTGGGTTTTAACACGATTTAGACCAAGTCATCTCCGAATCGCTTTATTTAATTCTACCCGTACAAAGCTTTTAATTATGTTAATTGCAACCCTGCTGATCGACTAAATAATTAAAGTCCTCAGTTTTTTTTTGTCGGTGTTTAAAGAAAATTCTGATAGTCTTTTCTACTGTGGTTAGAATAATTTGATAATACTGAATGATATGATAATACTCAGTAATATGGTAATACTGTTGTAAATTTCTGTGTATTACCTATGTAGGACGAGCTAAAATGTACTTACCCTTGTTCAGGACAAACAAGTGTATCAACTGAAGTATGTTTATAAAGTGAGTGATTATCAATTCAAACTATGTCTACAACGTTCGCAGACACATATTGCTTTGGCACTTTAAAACACTATTGACACAGTTTGAGACCCTTAACTTGTTCGTCGCCTGAATAAATATGCATAATACAAAATGCTTTAATCTTACTCCTAGTTTAACCCACATTTAGAATTTACTTTTATGAGACATTCAAAGTAATCACCCATAATCCGACTAGATTATGAAGTATTACGGGCGAAATTATGTTTATGGATTGTTCTTAATGAAACGCAATATCAGAAAGTGGGTTACGATAACGTAAATATCTGAGTTAAGTAGTTATGTGTTGATACCCTTAACTTTCTCCATAGTCAATCAATAAACGTAAAGCAAAATAAAAAATATTTGACATCTAATTTTAATCAAATTACCATCTCGGATTCAATACTATGTTAACGTCCGACTAGACTATTATAACAAAATAATGGATCAGTTTTAAGTCACGTTAGCATTGAAATAAAACTCAATTTCTGATTGGCTAAATCCATAAGGTTGCTAAGCAAAAGAGCCTTTCATGTAACGACATAAAAGCTCGCAAGAATGTCCAAAAACTGTTTGAAGCGTTTTTAAAAATGCTCAGTTACATTTAAGGGTGCCCACTATTTGGTGCTGTAACCCCAGACTGGTTTTTAAACTTTATAAAATAAGCAATTACCATGTCAAATTAAAAAAAAAAATTCAAATAGAGCAAGCTGGCAAAGAGTCATCTCTGCTAACTCCCGTTGAGACAAATTGGTGTACAGTGATTGTATATAGGTATACTGCATTGTTTGACAAACAAATACTCAAAATTATTGATTTGAATTTGAAGAAACACAATCAATGACGATACTTGGAAAAAGTTGAAGAGATGTCAAATAGTACTGAGTCAGATTTCTAAAGCCATCAAATTTGTGAAAGGCGGTACAGTATCATCTGCAATGCCTGTTATGTTCGATGTTCAAAACAACGTAAATGATGCGAGTGATGAACTTTCATTTAATGGACTAATAACAATCAAAGAAATTTTGGAAAGCAGATAGGCATTTCTTATTTGTGATTTACATATTGTTGCTAATATTCTAAGTCCAAAGCTAAAAGGCAAAGGTGGAAACTTAGAAAGACATCGGCTTGCAATATATTTTAGAAGTAGGTAATATACCTACTTGAAACTTGAGGAGTCGGAGTTATTGAATGATTACATGAATTCCATGACTCAAAGTGTATAGTGTGAATTATATGACTCAAAGTGTATAAGTGTATGTTCCAATAAAGTTATTTTCAAAGTAGCTGTACGAATTCTTTCCCTCAAGTGCAGCCAGTGGCGAACGTAATTGGATTACTCATGCGCTCATAAAAACAAAACAAAAAAGAAACCGGCTTAAGTCTGGTCTATACGTAACGTTTTGTCGTCAGTCTTGCATGATCATGCCAAATTTGTCAAACATATCGTTACGTGTGGACGGCAAGTTGGACGTTTTGCATGAACTGAATGAGGTTTGACAAACTCGCAAAAGACTGATGGGCTGGAGCTTTGTGTACAAGCAAGACGACAGACAAGTCGATGCATGTAGACGTACGTCAGTCTAATCGGTCAAACTTCGCTCACCTGCCATTCTGCTCTCAGATGCAATTATCGTCACTAATAACGCGTGAGCAATATCTTTTCTAATCAAATGACCTATGGAAAAAAATTGTATGTCTTTGATTAATTCATTTTTTCAAGTGTCATTTCAATTATTTATAACTGTCAGTGTAAGTAAGTTTAATTTATTAACAGAAATCTTTGTTCATAAGACTTTATTGTTGAATTGTGAACAGTTAAGTAGCAATCCAGTAATCCTAGCAAATGTTATTAATAATTTAAAATGCAGAATTCGCGGAGAACGGTGGACATTTTACGTACTTTCTATGAACCAGTTTTTCGTTGTTCATTTGACGTCTTTATCTTTATAAACGTAACATTTATTCTAATACATTTTGTTGTACTAGATTTAATTAATTCAAAAACATAGCAATTTTACTGAATTATCATAACAAAACTCATGCACCGAACGTAACCTTAAAACTTGTCGTGCTACGGGCTGCGGCTGCGTATATGCTCTTGATTTGATGCTCAAATTTATAAAAAAACATGTAATACATAAAAACAGCAGTTAGATTTTGTATAGGAATGCAATATAAATAATTCAAATGGCATTCAAAATAATGAACTAATCAAAGACACACGATTTTATTTCCATAGGTCACTTGATTAGAAAAGATATTGATCACTCGTTAGTTCTTCATCCATGTCGATTTCGGAACGACTGAGCCAAAGTTTGACGGAATGTTTAAGCAATGTAGCCGCACGATTTGTGTCAGTCTTGTTGGTCAGTCTTTCCAGATCATGCAAGACTGACGACAAAACGTTACGTATAGACCAGGCTTTACAATTGAAAGAACTGAAAAGTTTTTTCGTCAAGTAATTTGGAATGTGCAAAACTAGTTCTCACTAGAATTGTTTTCAAGACAAATAATATCCAGAATTTTGAAAAAATACTCATGCAGAGGAGATGGATAATGAAGAGGAAAATGATGAAAATGAAAGTGGAGATAATGGAGATAATATACAGTGAATGTAATTGTCCAATCAGTGAAAAGCGAGAATGCCGTAACAAAATATCATGAACAAAAGTATTTTAAGCTATAGGAAGACGACAAAAATCGTGAATCATATCGATGTGTTCAAGGTAAAACGATGTAAGCCACATTAGGGGCATTCAACGGACACAATCGATTTATGATTGCATACGGTTTAGCGTTCCTGAATCGATTCAACATCGATCGTGACATTGTCCATCATAAAAATTTTGCGATTCAACTGCGATTAAATATGGCATTGCGGTTTGTATCATATGTGCGAGTTGTTAATAACAGTGTATTGTTTATTTCAAAGATTTATTAGAGAAATAACTTAACCGCACTGCTAATGTTGTGATATTGCTAGCGTTGAATAGCTAAATACCAAATATTCAATCTGATTGTAATCAATCGATTTGTTTCTTTCAAATTGAACATTGACTTTTACACTACAGCGCTAAACGTTATAATTAATACAGATTTTACGATTCAAGTGCCAAATAAATTATAGTTTGTTTATTAAGCAAATTTTGTTCTTTATAGTTTTAAATGACCTAACCGTCATTTTTCGTAATACTTCTTGATTGGAGCTTCTTAAAATTTTACTCTTTAACAAGTTCAGATGTTTACAAATAAGAGATAAATGGATCGCAAATGCAATTGTAATACTTCGTTGTCAAGTGAACGCATTGGAAAACATGACATGCACCACCAACAGCCGATACGAATCTAACCGCAGACTGCCAGACTGTGCTGCAGCGTTACGTCACGTTGCGTTGTCCCGCTGCTCCACTCTACATATCCGCACGAATTGAGACGCAACACAGACCTGCGTCTCAATTCGCGCGGATACATCTAAAACCTAAAGATCACAAGAAACTGTCCTGTGCTGTGCTGCCCTGCCCTGCCCTGCCCTGCTCCGCGTTGCCTGTTTCCCAATGTGTGGTTTGGCTTAGGCTGGCGGCATATTGAACCCACACAGGGTAGCACAGACCCGCATAGGAAAACTATCCTTGCAGAGGCCGAGGAAAACTGTGTACATTCCACAAAGGAGACAGCCGCCACAGAGTAAAAATTTACTACTGTCCATGTGCGACAAAATTCACGACTGTGCTGGGCTATCCTGTGCTGCGTTCAATGTGCAGCCAGCCTTAGTTAGATGCGTTGTAGTACAGAGCGGCACGTCTAATTTAATTTCCACTGGAATGCTCTTCGAATTGCATTTACTGTATTAGATTACGGCACAGATGAAATATTGGATGACAGCGTTGAAACTAATGAGTCAAATGACATTTATATGGCGGAAAGTCAAGGGAAAATGTATTGTTTTGAAAATGAACAAGATATTGTATACGAGGATCAAGCCAAACAAAAAGCACATTTGATGGAAACTGAAGATGGTTCCATTAGTACAGTACATCTGTTGATGTTACGCTAATGGTTCAGCCACACTAACGGCAAATGTGCTGCCTAACGTCATTTTTAACGTCTAATTTGCCATTAATCAGTCGCTACACATACAATTATTGTCAAGTTAGACGTGAAAAATCACGTTAGGCAGTACATTAGACGCAGCGTGGCTCCGACAACGATAGTGTAGCGACGGATTATTAGCATATATGGCACTAATTTTGTAACGGCATTGAGAATGGCATTGCGCGCTAGACGATAGCTCGGCTGGCGGTTTCTGATACACATCAAACGGATTGCCGGCGAACGTATCGCATAGTTGTTGCCATAGATAAAGAAAGATATATGTGAGGAAGACAGAACATACATTTTTTGCACGAAAACAGCGACATCTCGTGTTTTTAGTCACGTACTATCTTAGTTTTGATTGCAGGTTTCTTTCATTATTTCAAGTACTAATTTAAAATATAATTTTTGAATGTTAGGAAACGGAAAATGCTAAAATATTTTAATAGAACTCCTGTGATATTTGACATTTAAGATAAAATTGCCAATATTCAAGTAAAATACCACTACTGCGGCTACTTCGGAGCGAAATGTGGGACAAATAATGACGTTAACCACCAATGTAAAACTTAGCGCATTAATTTTTCTCTCATTAATTGTCGCGTTCTTGTCCGTTAGAATGCCGTTAGACGTTAACGCAGATGTGCCCGAAGCATAAATAGTAAAAATTGCGGCACGAATACAAAAGTAATTTATATAGACAAAGACTTTTATATTTTGAAATAATATTTGACTTTCTTATAATTTCTCAAGTGTATATGAGGTTTCTAGCTGGTTCACAAACTTTAAGGAGTGTTAAGTTATACAGGGTGATTGACAATTGTTCTACCAAAAAGGAACCACGATAAGAAGCAATGTCCTAGAGGAGGGGAAAAAAGATTTTAAAAAATTCTTTCTGCTTTAGTTTTCCAGAAATAATTAATTAAAAATTAGGCCCAAAACGACGATGCGCCCCTAGTTAAAAAGTAGAGGAGCAGATGAAGAAATAAGTGCCCTCATAAAAGTTTCATGGTAGGCACGGTGCACAGTGGTTTAAATCGGCGATTTCGCGGGAATAATTAAATAACTTTTGAACTACAATACATAGCAAAATAAAATTTTGTACAATAATTTATAATCCAAAGGGGACACTTTTCTATCTTATATCCAACTGTCATACGTCATCCCCCTCCCTTCCAGCTCTCGACCTAATAGAATTGAAATAGGGAATGTACTATGAGTGGCATATCAATGAAAAGGTAATTTTATAGAGAATTCAGAAATGTGAATATGAATACCCGAAAATTTGATATTAGCGCCCTCTTTCGAGAAGAAATAGAGTTACATAATCCAACTCATATGGAAGCTAATTTTAATAGTAATTCAATGCGCGAATTGACATTACGTAAAGGTATTGAAAACTGACTAAAATAACTAAAAATAAGATTTGTAACCTACAAATTTTAACGACCTTGACCAGCGTTTACAATTTTGTGAACCAATAGGGAATGTACTATGAGTGACATATCATTGAAAAGGAAATTTTATAGAGAATTCAGTAATTTTGTGTAATAATAATAATAGTAATAATGTATTTGATTAAATACTCGTAACATGAAAATTAAGCCAAAGCAAATAGAACTGTGTTCAATTTGTAATGTTTTAAAATTTATACTACATTACTGTGATTAGATATAAATTGTGGGGGTACGAAAATGATTGGATTTCTTTTAATAAGTATTTTGATTGGAGGTTAGGTATTTCGAATTAGAGATAATGCATACTGCTACGTGTATTTTACGGAGCGCAAAGCAACAGAGAAAAATTGATAACTTGCAGGGGGGCAGTTCGTGGCAGATGAAATAAACTTAATGATAATCACAAAGGTTCAAAGTATATATTACTATCGATAATTAGTCGGAGCAAGTCGGAGCTAAGATAATATTTGCCATCGAAAAAGAGGAATCTCTGGTGTCCTCGTCACCAATATTAACACATTAAACTAACGTAATTTTTTGCATGACAGTCGATAGTAGGGTATTTATTTTATACATGTAATTATTTAAAAACTTTATGTGTTTTATTTTTCCACTAAATTATTGTGTTCTTTTGTGTTCATGTTTCGAGCGCGCGACTATAGTAGACGCGGGACTTTTTTCCGCCTGTGCGGCGGCGCCAGCGTGGCATCAATCGTGAGCTTGTCCTTTAAGCTGAATTTCACGTCAATTCCGTTTTTAGGTCAATGCCCGACACCGAGAAATACGAACTCGAAAATATTGTTCTTAACAAATACATGCAAATTAACTGAAGCAGATTATTCCACACAAAGGATAACAACGGCCAGACTTTAAACAGATACAGGTAAACAAATAAATCACTAAAACGAAAACAATTCAAATCTCCTTGGTAAGAATTCCAATATTTTTCTTTAATTTTAATTTTAATTGTATTGAAATAAAGTTCATTTCCACAGGAAACGTGTCTTTCATCACCAGAATTTAAAACATTATAATCAGTGAACTCCTTCGTAATCAGTTTCGGTTCTTAATTAGCATAATTTCGTTTTGTGTGTGACGAATCATTAACACAACCCTATTAAAAGTTTAACAAATTCAAAATGCGTTTGCAATTTCCTATCTTATGTTTTTAGCGCAGTTATTCGCATTATTGCCTCAAAGCTGTGTATAGACTAGAGCAAGGACGCGAACTGCCTCGTTGTGCTCTCGTAAAAATTCCGCTTGAGGACGTATGAGAGTATTCGCCGTTGATACAGTAGTTGTTAAAAGTCGTCAGTAAACAAATATGGAAGTAAATTTTACGTCCACACTAAGTATCGACAGCATTCGTATCGACCCGAGGTCGTACGCTACACATCACGGGGCATGGTTGTCTGTATGCAGCTTGACACGACATACGTATAGTCGCGCGCAGCTTAAATGCTACAATTTGACAGTTCTGTGAGCCTTGTATCACAAGGTTTTAAGGGTGACGTTTGCGTGCGGGAGGTGCGTTTAAGGTGCGCGGGACTGTACGCTGTGAATTTGGCGTTTTAGTCTATACATAGTTGGGTAAATTTATAATTAATTAATATACATTTTTTCTTAATCTGTGGTGATTGCCCAACGGGGTCCTAAATCAAAGACTTGTCAGGACCTCAGGAGCGGGAGTGTATTTGAGTGTGTGTAAAGTGTTCCATGGCTTTGTTACTTCCAACCTTCTCGCCGTTTAAGGGGAAGCAGTGTCGAATTTTATCCCCAACACTAAAGGGTACCTGAAGTCGATACCGACCACCCCCGAGAAAAATCCCGAGTGCGGTTCGAACCGACGACCATGCGATTGCAAGGCCGGTCCTCTTACCATTGGACCGTTCAGGCGTTAAAAACGATATGATTTTTTCTACATTTTCTCGTAATCTGTGACATTCATTTGCGTACACGATTTGATCAAAAATTGTGCGCATAGCACCGACGTTTAAAGCAGCCGTATTTAATAAAGTTTTTTCTTTCGGTGCGGCAACGATCGATGCGAAAGCTTTTCAGATTGATTAAATACTAATTATACCAATAAATGGATCCGAATTAATTACGCAATTATTTGCGAATTTGTTATCCCTATTTCATTGGCAATTCCAGTTATTTTAGAAATTACTAATAATTATGTCGCCTAAAGAAACATAACTCAGACTTCCGTTCCCAGCTGTTAAACTTGTAACAAAACGAAATTGAGATGTGTGTCAAGATCGCATTGTGTGCAGGCGAGTAGTCAATAAAAATTTTATAGTCCTATAAACTACTCTGTATTTGGTTTCATTTTGAAGCCCTGGACTAGACCAGTTGATTCAGGTCGAGAAAATAGGCATTTACATGTTCATAAATGTCTCAAAAGTGATCGTAAAAATGCTTAGGCATTAAAGAATTTTTAAAAATGCTCGAGCATCTGCCATCACTAATTTGTTATGTATTATCGTATCGTATTGTTTTTACTTATTTATAAAAAAAGATCGAAGCCTTTTAAGATATTAAAAATTGTTGAATGTAGTATTGACAGAGCATTTTGAAAGCGGTGCAATCAAATAAATCATGAAGTTTCACAAAAATCACTTCGTTTTCAAATACTTCGCCGTACATTTTGTGTAATTATTTATTTTGTGCGTAGATTGTACTTAAAATGACATTGCGTGTTACTAAATCTGGCAGAAAATGTGGCCATTACCAAAAGACGAGTAGGCAGGCAGGCCACTTTACTCGAGGGGCACGTTACGAAATATTATGCCGATAATTTCCGGAATAAAATCTCTACCGCTAACATGCAAAGAGGATATTTGCAAACTTGTTGCTTTTGGAGCAGTTACAAAACCTGATTTATGGAGTGCATTTGCATTATAAAACGACTGGCATTATGTTATGTGAGGAGCAAATGTTCGTAAGAGTAGAAGTCCATCAATAATTCTTCCAGAGGTTAATATAGATAGTTACACCTGAACGTGCCAATCTACATGTCGTGCACAATTTCAGGCTTTTATTTCAGGTTTTGAGGAAATCGATACCACAGTATAAAGAATACAGTAGCGCAACTCGCTTGTCGGCACTTTGATCTCTTTACAAGATTTTCATTGACCTCGAGTAGATTAAAGGGGTGTGTCGAACTGTTTGTTCTGCTTTACGTGTGAGCGATTTTGTTGTAAATTGTAAATTTACACGTGCCCACACACCAGGGCCGGATTGTAGTGTTTAGTGGACGTGGTAAAAAAAAAAACAAGGCATAAATAATGTGTATTAACATAATTATAAAGATCCATTCGGTACCGGAGCCGTGAATGAATGAGCTCTGCATCCCGAGATTGTGACTCAGACCTTGCGCGGGATGTTATGCGCGAACTGAATATTTTCATGAGAGTCGCGCTACTGTGTAATCTTTATACTGTGTCGATACCTCCAAGTAAGTGAGATTTATTCATATAAAAATTCACTATAGTCGCATACGATACGTTATCTCATAATATGAATAAATGTTACTTACTCTAGTTTTCGCTGGAGGTATCGAAATTATTTAGAAATGCAGGAAAAATATATTTTAACTATTTATATTTTCCTTAGATGTTAATTCATTGACTTACCATTACTTACTCAATTGAAATTGGTTCTTTGTGTTGCTTGGGATGAGATAATATGAAATTTAGATTTGGTACATCGCTGAAATTGCATTCGCAAGAATGTTACTTAATAAACGAATTTCTTTTTCGCAAATCGAACTTGCGTCCCCGGACGATACTTACGTAACGGATAAGATTTCATGGGGGCTGTAAATGAAAGTAATTGGATGGACTGGCGCGGTACATTTGCGTCTCCTGAGGCGCTACCGCAGCCTGTTATCGTAAATTTACCACGACATTGGAAATATTGAAAATTGTAGCCCGAGAACGCAGGAGAAGATGAACCCACGCCGATACGTCGCCCGAGTTTGCTGAATTATCGCAGTCTGGGGGATTTGTACTGTCTAAGATCACGAATTCAAAGAGAAATTCAACCTCGAAATATCTGCAACGCGTACGATTTAAAACATATGTTTACGAATCTGAAGTATTTTGTTAAATATCAACGCTTAATTAAACTTAATGTTGGGTATAATAATTAAAAGGAGGTATTATTACTCAGGGAGTGTAGAATAAGCTTCGCGTTTTCACCGAAATACCCTTTCTCCGTATCTCATAATCATAGCCTTTGTATGATTTCGAGGGTTTCCTAACTAAATTGTTTAAGTCAAGATTAGGGGTGAGTTTATCCTTCCATTTTACTTAACATATTTTCGTTAAATATAATTTACATCATTCATTTATTATCCGTTTTGAACTCTACATTTATTTGTACTCACAGTCATTTGAAATTTATTGCTTTGTTTTTCATTTTCAATTTTTATTTTACAAATTAATGCTCTATTAGTTTACTTATTACTAGTGCATGTGTTCAGGGGCAGTGAGATCGGACGTGGTCACTCTCTAACGATGGCCAATCAAAGAATATTGTCACGAAGGGGAATTTTCTAAAAACCACGAGGGGTTTTTTTCTGTGTTCCGCGGATAAAAAAATATAAAAAGTATTTCAACGCGAACTTGTGTAATTGAGGGCAAATTGCGACCGTGTCGAAAAGGTAAACACAATAGGGAGTTTTAGCAAGACGTTCCGTTAAACTTTACGTACGTTAAACGTTGAAACTCCATATCTGATTGGCTAAATCCACAAGGTTGCTAAGCAATATAGTCTTTAACGTACGACATTTTTGTCGTAACGTCTTGCTAAAACTCTAATAAGGAGGTAACTTCAACATAATGCAAAGATTCATATTTCATAATAACACATCAGCGGAATTTATTACAAACGCGACCACGCGCGTATACTAACGTGTACGAATGACGCAAACAGACACAAAGCAAGTGACGAAAACATGCAACGTTCGAATAGGCAAAAAACGTGTATTTAAAGTGCGGGCCAAAATTAGGAAGCCAGTCGTTTTCCACCGGACCGACTCAGGGGGCACTAGTGCCAACCAACGAGGGGACGCCCAACATTGCCGCCGCCAACGCCCCAACAACGTCGTCGCCACCCCAGCATCAGCATTACTGCAGCCACATCATCTGCCACTGCCGCCGACAACATTGCCGTCCGTCCTAAAGAGTACGAGGACCATCTCCCTCGCCAGCTGTCCGAGAGAAGACACCACCGTAGTTCTGCACTGGCCGCCGCTGTTCCAACCCGATCACCCGTAGGCTGAGCAAGGACGTGTCGTGCTCCAGCCAAGGAACATTGTCACTGGGACCGGCCTTGAACTTCGCCAGTCTTCCCGGCTAAGGAAACGTCGCCCGCTGTTCCGTCTTAGTCGAATCAACAACCCCAGTCGCCGCGAACGACCCAGGACCGCACCCCCAATTTTTAACGGACAAACCACCCTCAACTAAATTAATTATTTAAATAAAGAAAGGTATTAATAATTTTTTAAATCATTGGTTTTAAAGCTCTACCCTCTGATAAACCTACGCACCCCAATCAACCCCGCAAGGCTAAGGACACACCGTCGCGACATAGTGGAGGCTTAGCGCGACATGGTGAAGGCCCTTAGCGTGACATGGTGGAGGCAGCCGTCCTTCATCGCGACAATATATTAGAAGCAAAAGATGACGAAAATATTCACAAACAGAAGGCAAAAGAGAACTGGACTAAAACATAGTTACAAACAATAGTTACAAACTCAAGCAAGCAGAAACTAAAGAGAAATACTACAATGAACTGTCAGCAAACGTTGACCTGCTGTGGAATGAGCATAAAATACATAAAAACGTCATCGACAGCTATTAGGAAAAATTTAACGAATCAATAATAACATATGACAGGAGTATTGTCTCTTAAAAACCAGACGCCTTGGTGGAATGAAGACATTAAAAATAAAGTTACTGAAGAAAAGAAACAGAAAACAGTTGAAATATGATAGATAAAGGGAGAAAAGAAAAATAGTCAGAGATAGTATCCAGAGATCTAAGGAGCGGTCGTGGGAGGACTTAAGCCTAAAAATGGAACAAAGTAAAGAAAAGCATTACAAGTTGTTGTATGGGGTACTCCGAGGCTACAGTTGAAACAAAAAAAAACACAAGTAAACTGCATCTGTACAAAAAATGGGAACATGCTGGCGAAGAAACAAGATATAGCTGAAAGATGGAGGGAGTATTTTGAAAATACTCTAAATGGGAAAAACGTGACAACTAAGAAAACGACAGGCAAGAAAACCAAGAATGTCGAAGACCCGATTATAATGCAGGAACTAGAGGACGCAATGACACTGATTAAGACAGGGAAAGCTGCTGGTGTGGAAGGGATACAGCCAGAAATGATTAAATACCTAAGGAAGGCAAGAATGTACTTCTAAAACTATTGAACATGTCTTGGAATCAAAAAATATGAGAAACTGCGATTATCCTGCCGCTACACGAAAAAGATGCAAAAAAGGACTGCCTGTTAAGTGTACCTGGAAAAGTATACAAAAGGATCTCGAGAGACGACTGAGAGTGAGGGTACAGGATAATCTAGAAGACGAACAGTGTTGTTTCAGGAAGGGGAGAGGCATGCTGGGCCAAATTTTCATTATTCGACAATTAATTGAAAAGGTACTGAAAAGGTAGCTTTTGTAGACATGAAACAGGTTTTTGACATGTTGCCAAGATGTGAAATATGGAGTGCACTAGAAAAAAATAATGTAGATGAAGGACTGATACATACAAGCTATAAGAAACTTGTACGACCATACAAGCAATATTGTCAGAATTGGGAAAGTACATTCACAAAATTTTCCTACTGCACTGAGAAAAATAGTACCAAAGAGTACGTTTATATTAACAAGAATTCCGAACATTTTGTTCGGATTCGCGTTAAAAACCGACTCAGCGTACTACTGCAAAATGAACACTATGTGGTTTATTGTTTAGAGTATCATTTCCTGTCATGATAAAATTACCGGAGTAATTAACAAAAAGTCAGACATGACATTTTATTACTAATTTATTCAGCATAATATTTCATTATGGTTTATTATTTTAACAATACGTATTATGTAGAATGATAATTTTACATTCTTAAACTTAAACAGTTTCTTTGTGCTAAGAATAATGATTAATTTAGAGTAAGATGGATCTTATAACATGACAGCATTATACTTTTATTTTATCGATAGGAGTGATGTTTTATCAAGATCTCAAAATTCCATTTTTCTCAGTGTGGAACCAGAGTCTGGCAAGGGGGAGTTCTGAGTTCTCTATTGTTTATAGTACGTTTAGACGAGATTATGAAGGAGATGCACACTTGCACAAAAAGTTACATTTTGGCGAACTATCAACTCCACCCGCTGAAAATTGGTGCTCTTGCATTTGCAGATGATCGCCTCCTTTTTGCAGATTCTCAGCAAAAACTTCAAAAGAATATTAAATGTTGGTTTACCAGCTTAAACAAAAGTCATGTCGGTATCAAGTCACTGTGATAAGATGGATGTTAAGCTAGACGGAGTGAGGCTTGAACAGCTAAATTGCTACAAATACCTTGGTGCTATAATAAGCTCAAATGGGGACATCGAAGAAGAGCTGAATTACCCTTTGGGCACTGCCGACCGCTACTTCCAAGCAATTTCCAAGAGCGTCACGAGGAACAAACTACATAATTTCAAAAACTACCAAAATTAAAATATACATATAAAATAGTATTTCTACCAATTATCACTTACAGCAGTCAGTCATGGATTTTAACTAAAAAACTTAAAAGGAAAACTCAAGCTGTTGATATGAAGCTGTTACGAACCATTGAGGGGTAACTAGACTTCAAAAAATACCAAATGTATTCTGTTTATCATTCTATTTCACTGTAACAATAGTAACTTCTTTATTTCACTGACGTATTTAATCAAAATTTATATCTTGCACTGGCCGCATGCGGCATGCATCGCCGTAAATAGAGAGTTTCCGCATAATGGACGGAATACGTCCTTTAACCTGTTTAAACAAGCACATTTATTTTATCCTCTACAACTGAATAAATGAGTTGAATAAGTTGACAGTTGTAAAAAGTAAAAACTGAAAGCAATAGCAAACTTTTGCAAATCTTAAGTTATTTAAACATTCTTCATTCACAAAATATTTCTTTAAGTTTATTAGTTTCCTGAAATATTTCGCAAAAATGAGTTGACACCTTCTTCCATCAATGGTTTCAATTGTCATTGAACGATTACCATGGCGATTCATAATATGTCTCTGTAGGTTTCTCTATATTCTATTACTTGATGAGGTCCGGTCCATATTCTCATAGTCTCTTAGTTACTAACGTAACTGTAGAATTAACGCGCAAAAGTCGAGACGCTTAAACCCCATTCACAATGACTTAACGTAAGAAAATTAATCACTTAATAAAAGTTGAAAACACTATTAGAAATGTGAGCGTACTAATTGGCTAATTCTATTAATTTACTTTTCTTAAGTTGACAACTTCCATTTTTAGGTTAACTCTGTTAAGTACATTCAATCAACAGCGTTCTAAAACAGTATAGTGAGTGTAGTCTTTCAGTCCTGAAGTTGAGCAAAAGAATTTCATCCTTTATTAACCTAGACAATCACTAACAATTTGCAAATACTTGTGCATGCAAAGAACAACAAATGTCTTCATTGTGAAAACATAAATTAACACTCTAATTTCCTTAATTTAATTTTGTTACGTTAAGTCATTGTGAACGGGCTTTTATGCATAAACATTTACTTAATTAGGTACATTTTAAGTTAGTTGCTTTTGTGACAACAAAATGCCTAAAACAAGAAAAGATTTATGTTATCCTGTGTTTGGTAATCCACAAAAATTAAAAGACAATGTGTTACCTACGTATTGTGACGTTATAAAATATTATTTGTGGGTAAGAAACGACCTACTAGAGTTAAACAATGGAAAAGACCCGTCGATTAAAAACATTTATGAAATAATATCTATCGATATTGAAAAATTATGGAGTAAAGCATCTATTCCAATCGTAAGTCATCAGCAAGTTGTTTTGCGATTAATTCAATATTATAGTAAGTATAAAAGTATTTAAAAAATTCGCGATGAGTTGAAGAAACGAGAATTTTACAATGAAGCCTCAAATGAATTATTTGACATTGTCACATGTAAATGCATTTCAAGGGAAGTCTGTAAATGCTCGTCTAAAATACCTGTTCAAGAACAAGTGTTTTTAAAAGACCAATGAGAGGCGCGTAAAATGTATATAGGGCCTGTTGAAAAATTGACAACCGCGTCCAACATTCGTAAGGGTCTTAGAAAGCGAAAATATGAGAAGTACTTGAAAAGAGCTCACGACACTCAAAGTATTTCATCGACAACCGTAATGCAATATTCTTCTGATAATGAGTCGCTTAGTAATGATACCTCAGACAATCTTGTTGGAATAAAAACTGAATGTAGTAATAATTTAGTAACAAGTCAAATGAGATCAAAATTACAAAATCTGGCAGTAGCATGTGACGGAATTGGGATTTCGGATCGAACGGCAACAACTATAGCAAGTGCGGTACTATTAGACTTAAATGTAAATAGGTAAATAGCGAAAACTCTTCAAAAGTAATAGACCGAAGTAAATTACATCGTGAACGCCAGAAAGTACGACAAGATTTGCAAAGTGACGTTCTGAGAAGCAAAACATCCATATCTTCATTGTATTTTGACGGCCGCGGCCGTAAAGACAAAACTTTAACGCTCACTAAGACTGAAGATAAGTATCATCGTAAATTTGTCGTGGAAGAACACATTGCACTAATTTCTGAATCAGATTGTGAATACTTTGGACATCTTGCAGTTACTTCAGGAAAAGTTGCTACCATTCAAAAAGGCATTATATAGATTTTTTCCAAAACAAATTTGATTACCGGTCTTCTTTGAGGGCCATTGAATATGATGGTACTGCAGTAAATACTGGATCGAAAAATGGTGTTATTGTATTAATAGAAAAACATTTAAATCAACCTTTGCAATGATTTGAGAGTGTTTGTTAAATGCAAATGAGTTACCTTTACGTCATTTGTTTGCAAATTTGGATGGTACTACTACAAGTCCCAACAGTTTTTCAGAAAATATTGGAGTTTAAGCACTGAAGAAGTGATTCGAATTGTTACTCTCCTCCAAGAAGGCCGTAGTCAGAGATATGTGGCTGAGGTGTGTGGAATTCAGCAATCTTCCGTATCTAGAGCAGCCAGAAGATATAGAGAGACTGGAGAATATGTACGCCGACGAGGACAAGGCCGAAAGAGGGCCACTTCCGAAAGGGACGATAGATTTATTCGAATGAGTGCTCTTCGTCAACGTTTTGTGACGGCAAGACATATTCAAAATCAGCTTTCTGAAGTACGACGAGTAAGAATAAGTGATCAAACCGTTAGAAGACGTTTGAGGGAAGTGGGATTGAGGCCTAGGAAGCCTGCTACTGGACCCCGTTTAACCAGAACACACCGAGTGTCCAGGTTAAGGTTTGCCCGTGAACACATTAATTGGTCTATTAACGACTAGAGCAACGTGCTTTTCACAGACGAGTCAAGATTTTGCCTAACATCGTCTGATGGACGGACTAATGTGTGGCGTCGTGTGGGAGAACGATACGCTCCAGGACAACTACAAATTTTGGAAGTGGTTCAATAATGGTTATGGGGCGGAATTTCTTTGAATGCGCGTACGGAGTTAGTGGTGGTGGATAGGGGTTCAATAACAGCGAACAGTGTGGTTGACATTTTAGAACCACATGTAATGTCCTTTGCCCCATTTATTGGGGATAACTTTGTACTAATGTAAGATAATGCCAGGCCCCACGTAGCTAGGATTTCGCTCAAGAATCTTCGTGATACCGGAATTCAAGTCATGGACTGGCCAGCTTGTAGTCCAGATCTTACAACCACCTTCCCTCTACTTTAAAAAAAGAATCAAAAATATCAACGTTTAACACAAATCTTAAAAAGTGGTTGAACAGTAAATGTTTTTACTCGCCGGAATACCTTGAAGAGTGTCATCAGTAACTATTTCTAACCAAAAAGAACAAAAAAAAAAACAACTTAAAAAATTAAAGTTAAAGCGTTTCTTAATCGCCAATCTTATTACGATAGGTGATACTGCGTGATACTATGTGCTAGCTTGTAGTTATCTTGACGTACCATATATACATGTTTGTATCTTTTGGTTAATAAATATTATTATTATTATTATAACATCATCGAGCATGTATGGGATGTGATTGGAAGGCGAATCAGACAAAGAGAAGTCGCTCCTGCTTCAATTGCAGAACTTGGTAGGGCGTTGATTGAAGAATGGGACAATTTTCCGCAGGAGTCAGTGAGAAGCTTATTTCACAGTTTACCGAGAAGAATGCCAGAGGTGCTAACACACAGTATTAGCTGTTTCTTGTCTTGTTTCTTTTTCGAGTAAAAACAAAATCGCGTTAGTATAATGTTTTCTTCTTTTTGTAAACTTTTCTTTTGTAAACTTGTTGCTGTTTGTTGTTTATTTTTAATAAAATTACTATTTATTATTCTATTTTATATTTACAATAAAGAATCTAGCATTAGAATACGGAAGAAATAGTTGCAATATATGTATAAATATTGAGTGATGCGATAATTTTGTTGAGCAGTGTAGTTGCCGTATAGTTACTCCAAGAAAACCATAAAGCATTGTAGGTAAAGTGGCTTTTCTGTTGCTTTTACGCAAACATTTTATTAAAATAAAATATTCTAAATTCGAAATTATGGCCGTATGCTATAGGATTTGAACAAAAAATATTAAAAAAAATTTACAAGATTTTATTTAAAAGAATTTAAAAAATTTTATTGCTCAATGAATATTCTAGAAATTGTTGTTGAAACCTTTCACCACCCCTTCGTAAATTACTTATTTCACCAAGTCACAAATATTTTTTTGTTGGAGGGTCAACATGCTATTTATTATGTTGACGTCTGTTACTCAGTAATGTCAACTTTTTTTTAGTTTATGGAGAAAAAGGTATTGTGATTTTTTTAAACAAAAGTTTAAAATTGTCATTTACTGTATTTCAATGATTTTGTTCAAACGCAATGTATGCATACGGCCATAATTTCTAATAGAACATTTTATTTTAATAAAATATTTGCGCAAAAGCAATAGAAGAGACACTTTACCTACAATGCTTTATGGTTTTCTTGGAATAACTACTCCAACTAGATACCACTTGCACTAATATTTGGTGAATATCCATTCTCGGTCAAGCAAAACTTGTTTACAAAATATGATACACGTAGTCGTAATTTTTGGGTCATCACACCTATCCGGAAGTCAATCCTGGAACACACTGTATAAAAAGTAAATGGATATACAGTGCGAGTCTCTAACTTGGAATAAATTCGGTAAAGCAAAGACAGGTTTTTTTTTCGGAAATATGCTCGGACACTTCGATTAGTATTTTAAATTGCGCTCTTTTTCATCTAAGAACATTTTATACAGCGTGTCCCAAATTTGAGATATGACGTCATCGACTATTTTTTTAAATGGCAATTCTATTTTTCTATGACTATTCTTAAAGTGTATAATCAAGTTACACATGCGTACCAAATTTCAAATTCTTATTCCTTGTCATTTGAAAGATATTTAACAAACATTAACTAATTCAATAGTCATAAATTCACTTCACTAAATGCTCAAAATGTTGTCCATGTACTAACTGACAATACCCTAAACGGAACTTAAACTCGTTTGAACATTTCTAATTCCTTCGGGGGAAATTAGCCTACACTCCTGTCTTATTCGTTCTTTCAACACCTCAATATTTTCTGGTTTGGTCTTAAAAACTTTGCTTTTCAAGTACCCCCATAAGAAATAGTCCAGCGGTGTTAAATCCGGAGACCTGGGTGGTCATTCAAAGGGTCCTCTTCTACCAATCCATCTGCCTGGAAATACATCATCCAGATACTCACGGACAGGTCTTGCAAAATGAGGAGGAGCACCGTCTTGTTGAAACCAGATGTTTCTATTTGGGACATCAGCTTCAACCGGATCAGGAAACAGAGTAGCCAAATTCGGAACCAGTTCTTCCTGTAAGAATTAAATATCTCGCTCCATTGAGATTTTCTTGGAAGAAAATCGGTCCTATTACTCGATCACCGACGATCCCTGCCCAAACATCGACTTTTTCTGGATGTTGAGTGTGGCCTTCCCTCATCCAGTGTGGGTTGTTGTCTATTCAATAACGACAATTTTGACGATTTACCCGACCATTTAACATAAACGTTGATTCATCAGAAAACAGGACGTTTTCTATGTTTAGAAAATTTCGGTTTAGTAGATCCATCATTTGTTCGCAAAACTGGAGTCTTCTATCCGGATCATCTTCGGTGAGTTCCTGGAGGATTACCATTTTATAAGGATGCAATTTTTGCGCTTTAAAAATGCTTGCCACTGACGACTGGCTAATTTCCACTCCCTAGCTATCTGTCTAGTGGGGACATGACAATTTTCTTGAACAGAGAGAAGTACATTAAGTTTGACCTCCTCATTGAGCGCACTCTGACGATGATTATTGGTTTTTCTTAAATGTCCCTTTTCCCGAAACTGTTTTTCAATCTTGCTTACGGTACTTTGCGATGTGGGTGGTAAATCAGGATATTTCTCTCTGAATAAGTGAATAACTTCATTTTGTGTTCTTGTCCTATCTCCGTAGCCAATCATCATTAAAATTTCAATCTTGTGGGTTTCAGTTAAGTAAGGCATTTTGGCCGATTTTTCAACAAACGGTGTTTATCACAAGACGACAAACTAATAGTCTCCTCACTCAATACGAGTCGAATGCGATGCTGCTTTTTTTATTTGTTCTTAATAACTTAAGTGTTTTTATAACATTGTGATAAGACGTCAACCCCGTTTGACAAAAAATTAGTTGATGTTTGTTAAATATCTTTCAAATGACAAGGAATAAACAAATTTGAAATTTGGTACGCATGTGTAACTTGATTATACACTTTAAGAATAGTCATAGAAAAATAGGATTGCCATTTAAAAAAATAGTCGATGACGTCATATCTCAAATTTGAGACACGCTGTATAAAATGTTCTTAGATGAAAAAGAGCGCAATTTAAAATACTAATCGACGTGTCCGAGCATATTTCCGAAAAAAAAAACTGTCTTTGCTTTACTGAATTTATTCCAAGTTAGAGACTCGCACTGTATAACTTTTTTATTATTATAAAATGTCACAATTTGAAAAACATCAAAAAATATATAGCATTTTGTTTTCATACTTTTGTGAATACGTACTTTTTCTATGTCTTCCATTATTTTAAAACTTTAAGTTATGTGCGACACCTGAGTAAGTAAGTAGCTGAAATTTTATAGAAAAACACTAAACGATACAGGTCAACTATTAAACATACAGAAAGTAAGCAATATTCACAAGCATTTCACCCTAGATACGACACATGTTTGGACACACCTTTAGAGGAATCGAATCTGTCATGGAATGAGGCAAAACAACTAGCCAGATTTTTTAAATCACTTTTTTTTTAATTTTTCTGTTTCCTTTAACGTGATTAATAAAAGACACTACAAATTCAATTTGGCTTCATACCTGTTAGTTTTTCTTGTTGAAGTGCAATAATAAGAAAGAATCTAAAATTACCGACTTAAAAATAATAGATTCTATTGTGGATACTGAAACTGAAACAAAGCAATAAATTTCAATTAAACTGCAAATTATGTGGCAGAGACTTTTCTTGTTTAAACACGAAACGTAAATGAACTGTTTCAGCGAAATAATTATAGAAACAGTGTACGAAGCAGCTCGGTGCACGGAAATGTTTACATTTAATCCAGTGCAATAGAAACACCAGAGCAGAAAATTACATAACGCAGCACACCCGCAGGCAACGCTCAATCATCAAAACACTCAAATACACACCCGTCCCACAAAGAACCGTATCTCGCGTTCTTCTTTTTCAAGAGATAGTCTGCGAATAATAAATTTGGCCGAAATAAATAAAAAGCGAAAGGTTTCCATTGAAACTCCGCGGTCGCAATATAAAATTTAACGGGAATTTACGTGCATTTAAAAGGAAGCTTTCGGAGTCAGTCACTTTGTAACGTGAAAGAAAGCTAAAGAAACATCATGAATTTTTACATCCTCCCTCCTGCTCCTGCCCGGAGCGCCTTGTAAAGCGAACGCCGGCAATAAACTTAAGTAAAGTTTGCTTTATCGAGTTTCTGTTTACAGTCATAACAATAACAAATCGAATCGTTAGGCGGCCCGAGGAAAAGCCGGAAAAACGGGAAAAACGTAAGCAGATTAACTCGATAAAGAAACGGCGCAGGAGACCTCATTAAAAGTATGAAAATGAAAACGCTTCTATGAATTCGAAACGTATAATGCTCATCGTTCAATTATTAACGAAAACGCATTAGTTCTTCAAGGTCGAATGTTTGTAATGTGTATTTGGAAACAAACGTACAATTAGAGGAAACTCGCTTATTATTCGAACTCTGTGGTTTAGTTTTATGACAAAATCGTTTTTTATATGCATGTCGAAAGTTGACTCATTTATGGTTGATAAAGAAAATAAAAATATCTTGCAAATATTTATTGAAATTATCCATAAAATAAATATTATCCTTCACATTTGCCAATACATTTTAAGAAATAGCTAACTTTTATTACTTTTACCACGAGATCAACAATTACGTTTATTCATCGACTATAATTCTTTCTTTCTAATTTTATGCAAAAAAGAGGAATGTCATTCATTAAAAAAAAATATTTTGGGGTGGGAATCAACTTGAATGTTTGTAGTATCCGAAAGCTTCATTAATTCGACTTGAATTCCAAATTTTGTTACTGATTTCATTTGGAACGTGAACCTAACGGGCGTTTTATTTTTCACCTAAAGCGAAACATTTCTCCCTCAGGCTTCCTCAAAATCTGCAAAATTCTCTGGCAAATTATATTCCTTCTTTAGTCCCCAGATCATACAGGTAGATCCACAGTTCTGAAACGTGCAAAGATATTCTCGTCATCCTGCTTCAATTTTGTTTATCACGGAGATTAATGTTACTAAACAGCTATGATGGAAACGAGACAAATTCACAGAGGTAGCTGTCGTTTGCAACACCAGCCGCCTAAGGATCAATGATAAATATTGCTCAAATTACATTCGAATACTTCAACAACTTCCTGGTAATAATTAAAATTTTACGATACTCCCTCTTGACCAACTTAGAGCTTACTAATGAGCTTTTAATTTTATCAAAGTACGAGCCCACACAAATTCCTAAGAAAACCAATGGACTCTTCAATTAAAATAAACCTCACGTTACGTTGTTCCGAAATAAAAACCTTTAAACTAATGTTGAGTCTTGTTTCAATTATACTGAGAAGTAAGCCGATTCACTTATAAACGATTCGAAAATGTTTGCAAACTTTGATAATTACGTTTAACTTGCTTTGCGGAAAGTTTCAAGACATTACAGGATACATCTGCTACTTTTAATTTTATGTTGTCACCAGCATTACTCCAATTTACCTTGTACACAGTGTATTTCGACTGCATAAAATCTTGTAACTTTCATGATAATTACTTCTAACTTCTAACTCCGCATCGCTCTGATCTCTGCATAAAGTTATGCTGTTTACTGACTATTCTAGATTATTCTACATTTTCCAAATGTAAGTAAAAGATTTGAAAAAATGGTTTTAACAATTTAACACATTAAAGGACCATATCTTCAGGCTGAAAGATTTTCAAGAGGTTAATGACACATGAAGTTTACTTCGATATATCTAAGTAAAAGAGTTTTTTTTAGAGAGAGAGAGATCAATAAAAACAGCAACCTTTAGGGTTTTTAGTTTTAGTTTCGGAGACTTTGATTTATAGAAGTGGAAGATAAATTTCTTCGATTATCTGCCCAGTTAAACAAAGGAAGGATATTGTAAATAGATGACCGATATCTATATAAAATCACTTCATTAAACCTGAACGTATCGCTCAGATTAATTACACCGAAAATGAAAACGGTTTCACATCACGCCTGACCTAACACGATGAGTTTAAATACAAGGCACCCGACGCGAGCTAATTCTTCTGCCTCGGGCGTCATTAATCCCGATCCTGAATTTTGGAAGATCAAACGCGATTTATTCGAGGCCGGCTCAGCACCAGATCGAATATGAATCCTTCATCATGCAGGGCTGGCAGGTTGAAAATAATCCAGGGATTTAAATTGAGCCAATTACGGGGTGTGTTCGCGACTTCGTCGTTGTTGCATTGTAGGGCGTGGAATAATAAGAAGGCTTCGAAACGGCGACGTCAGAACAGTCTAGATATGCAGCGATGAGCGCACTTTACATTTGATTACTTCCATTATGCAAGGAAACGGGTAGGATTGATTTTCTGTGCACGTTTTCCTGGAGCTATAAAGAGGTCAGAAAACTCGGTATTTATGGTTTAATAATTGTTTTTTATTTCTTAACTGAATTTAAGCGACTTTTATTTCTAAATTATTTCCTCAAGAATCATTTGCAGGAAGAGAATATATTTATGGACTGGGCATTTAATATTTGAAATTTCTAAAATATTTAGTTTTTTTTCTGTATCAGTGGCTAAGATGTAAAGAGGAAGATGTCAAAATTCACTGACAAACTAAAAAATTGAAAATATCAAAGTTAATGATCACAATAATAATTAAAGAAAATAATAATATATAATAAATAATAATAATAATAAATTATTTTATAGAATCTTAAAAAACAAAAAGGAGAAATAATTGATAGGTGGAGAAATAATTTGGTGAACTATCAAACTATCATAATATATTGGTGAAATTTGATTCAGTATGAGAAAGTAGAAAGTATACATATAGTATTAATTAATATACAAGAAAAATAGACGGATGATTTGATAGTAATTATGTAACATATAAAAACAAATCTAAAAATTGGGAAATGCAGCTGAGAGTATAGATTTAAATCGCATAATTCACAAGCTCAAATTTTTATTTTATAGGAGGTAACAAGAAATTACTTACTCATGAAAAAAATGAAAAATATAAAGCTGGATAATACTGGAATAATAAAACAATGTGCAATAGGATATATCTGAATTTCAATCCAAAATACAATTGCTCTGCTGGTTGTCAAATATTTGTAAGATCGTATGTTTTTAATAGCAATGTATTTAGTCATTTTTCTAATCAATTCTGTAGATTTTTTTTTCTCTTGACGGCGATATCAAAATTTCCTAAATTTTTTACAATATAACGAGAAAATTGATGTTTTTCTTGATACCTCTTTTTACTGTTACTTTTTGCTATACGTATATCAAGTTCTTTGTCTTCATTATATTTGTTGGTTATCAGTATTTCCAAGTTCTTATAATCTTCAACCTCTTCAAATTCCCATTCGTCAAAGTTTCCTCTATGAATTATTAAATTTATTTTGCATCATTTTCGGCTTTTTTCTTGAGTTCCATAAACTTTCTTTTGGCTATGTTAAATTTTAGGCCCATGAATTTTGTGACTAAGTTGTTTCGTGACCCTTTCTATTTCTTGCCATTATCAATAATATTATCTGCATACTGCAGGGTTGGGTCAGTAGAATACGTATTGTAATATACATGGTTTTCTACGTGTAAAATACTGTGTAAATTACATCAAGACTTTTCTACATATTTTACATGTAAATAAGGTAGAAAACTAAAAAATCTTTAAAAGAATATAACAAAATATATTTATCAATGCAATACGGGATATTTAATACTTCAACGTACATTTTAAAACAGTTCTATTACTAAAACTGAAAACAAAATAAATTTATATAACATTCTTTAGTAGTCCTCACACTGATTGGAATTTCTTATTTTAAGAATGTAATAAATGTGTAGAAGTTTTTTTGATCGATCTATACTCAATCTGTTCGAAAACACTCTTTCTAGTTGAGCTGTAGATGCAGGAATTTTTAATAATTTTTTGGCGAGCTGAGATAAATGAGGATGTCTGGTTTCACATAAATTCCGAAATGTTATCGGCTGAATTCCATCTTTTGAAGATAATGTCTTAAAAATTTCACTTGATTTTTTGTACGCTTGTAATCATTTATACCTTCAGCATAAGGTTTTCGATAAAAAAAATTTCAACCTGAATTATCAGTTCTTTGTTTTGTGAATACTTGAGGCCTTTATATTTTGGATGCAAAAAGTTTGCTGCGAGCACGTAAACATTTAGAACTTTTTCTCGTCTTACCTGAAGTTCATCTTCAAATTCAGGATAACCTTGGGGTAATTTTAACGTTAGCCACTCTTCTGCCGCATCAGCTAAAGAAGAGTTTTGGCTCTGACATTTATCAATTAGAATACAAATTGGATCAAATAATTTAATTCCATCTTCCACTTGCATTTGAAAATATTCATTGAATAATAATCGTGTAACTTCCTGCTTTAATTTATATTTTCCTTCACCTGCAATATTTCGCATAATAGGTAAGTTTTTACTCAAGCATTTAAAGGAATCTCTATAACTGCACCATCTAGTTTCTCCAGCTAAACTTATTTTTGAACCGTTTCGATTTATCAACTGTTTTTCTAAATCAGCATGTTTAAACTCTTTTAAAATCAGATTAACTTCGGACGTTAAATCTGCTTTTACAAAAGACTTTGCTAACAGATTAGCACTATGGCTGTTGCAGGTTGAATGCCAAATTTTAATAGACTGTCCCATCTTAATCATTGCTGAAGCATTATCAGATATAACTGCATATATATCGATATTGTACATATCTTTAGCTAATACTGTAGCCTTATTAACTATTTCTACAAGAGCGTCTCCCGTTTCTCTTGAACAGTCATATCCCACGAGCCCACAAATATCATATCTTCGTTAACATTGTGGATCATGCATACAACATGTTTAGTATTTTTAGCTGAATTTTTCCAACCATCAATTTAAAGTACTGCCTGTGTTTCTTCAGGATTTTAAGCTTTGAGCAATGTTTTTTGTAAACTTCATTTAATAATGTTGTTGACAAGGTTTTCTTGCGGGTATTTTATATGAAGGTCGTAATTTTTAACGAATTTTTTAGATTGATCTGATGTTATTACATTAAAAGGAACATTGCAACCAAAGAAGATTTCAGCGCAAGCTATATTAATTTCACTTTGTTCTGCTGACGTCATTGAATCAAAGAAATGTTTCTTTTTTGTTTAGAAACCTTAGATTTAGCTTGTGACGGTTTCGTCACGTGTTCTGTTATTACTACTAACTAGTTGTAGAATTAAGTTAATTTAGGTATCAGTGTTCAGATTGAGAAAGTTTTCTTCTTATCTTAATAATTCTGTCACTCCCATATTTTCGCGGTTTTAATTTTTTCCCAATACCACTTTCAAACATGATGGGATTTCGTACCCCTTTCGCTATAGGCCACTTCTTAAGCACTATTTAAAAACATCTCCAAAACAAAAAACTGGAACCGGCCCGTATCGCTCCGGACGAGCCACGCACTCCTTTTGGCATTTTCGCTGCCCATGTACAGTATCGTTAATTAATTGATCTCGTGGTTTAAAATGTAAGTAATTTTCTTTTCAATTTTATTCTCTAATATTTTTACATTTCATCAATCTCTACAGAACCAAGATATTTTAAAAGAATAGGCATTTAAAAGGCCCAAGAGATTTTGAAAGGCCATCCAATTCTTTTTGCATCACCGCCGCGACCTTGAAAGCACCACGTGTTTCGCGAAGAAAGAATTTCCTTTTTTGGCCACCTCATACTCCTCTTGAATCCTTAATCAAGAGTGACTGAACTTGGTTCCTCATTTCTTCGAGAATTTTCTTCGTTCGCAAGCAAGACTACAAACCACCACCTGGGAGCCAGAAGGACACTGCCGTGAGTCTATTATCTTATCTTCGCCAGATAAATAATCAGTCCTTCTGAACACTTAGTTTTAGGCAGCGCAGAAATTTAGCAAGTAAGAATCATTTCATTCACCCCTAGATTAATTTAGTTAAGAAAAAATAGTCAGGTGATTCATATTTTTGCTGTTTTGCTGATCTGATCTGACTTTATTAAATTTCATGAATGGTACTTTCTATTCTTTTTTGTCACCGATCAGAACCCTGGCCTGACTCATCGACTGGCATAAAACGCAGAGCTCAGCCCCGGTAGTGTTGTTCATGTGCCATTTTCTTCTTAACAAAGGAAAGAGGGAAATAAGAACGTGACAAATGGCGCCCGAGCAGGGACCTGAAAGATGAGTCCAAATTTTAATTTTACTTTTTATCACAGAATTCCCTAATATTAATAAATATTTCTAATTGTGTTGTAACATTTAAGTAAAGAAATTCAAAATGGATGTAGATTATTTAGCAGATGATGAAATCAGTTATGAACTATATGTTCGAAATGTTAATTCACTAGCATATGATAGGTTAGTTAATAAACACATGCTGATGGGATTTTTACTCGCTGAAGGAAGCACACCTTTTAAATTACCTTCTGGTATTACCTTAAATATAAGTGATGAGATTAATGTCATTTCTGATAAACTAAAATACATCAAGAGTCTGATGAAGACGAATTCATTACTCAGTTCTAATGAGAAGTTAATAAAATCAAAATTACTTCACGTGACGTCACGTCTCAATAATGTTGAACCTCGAGAAATATGTTTGAAAGAAGAAAAAATTCTGCTTAGCACACAAGCTAATTTGCTTCTCACAAGAATTGAAAACTCCCACTTACTTGATCAGACTCACAACTTAATTTCTTTCAATGACTTACTGTCTAATCCTCTTGGCAGCCATACTACTATTGCCGATACCACTAATACGCATGCTTCTAGTCCTTTTAACTCCCTAGTAAATGTCGCTGTTGATGTAACTCTTCCCTTGAATACTTCTAATTTACATAATGTGTCGATGATTGATAATCTGATTGACATGCCCATTCAAGAACTACCCTCTGTTTTCCCGTGCAGACGCGTCTCTTTTCGTGATTCATCCAGAGATGCGGGGGCCTATGTCAATCAGACAACAATTCCGACAAATGACTCAGGTCCTTCGTCAAAAAATTTAATTGACTTAAACAAATTACCCTTTCAAACATTTCAATCTAACCATTGGCTCAATAATATAAGCAAACTCGGTGTTACTTATGATGGTCAAACCAACGATGTTAATTCATTCATAGAACGAGTGGAAGAGATTTCCAAAGCTCGTAACATCCCTCATGAAGCTCTTTTTAATTCTGCGTCTGACTTATTTAAAGATTCAGCTCTTATTTGGTACCGTTCTATTAAAAACACTGTGAACTCTTGGGAAGATTTGATTACTCGTTTGAAATTAGATTTTCTTCCTGCAGATTTTCAGATTCACCTTTGGGATGAGCTACGCAATCGTAAGCAAGGACCACAAGAAAAGACTGCTATTTTCATATCAGTTATGGAAAATTATTTTTCACGTTTAGCTGTCCCTCCCAATACACAGAACAAAATCAGTCTAATCATTAGAAACATGCTTCCTTTCTTCCAGACTAATTTAGCTTTACAAAATATAAATAGTATGGAACAATTGCGTTCACTATCCAGAACACTTGAGGATACCAGATTGCGCACCACTCATCTAAATTCTTCAACCTCTACTCTTCCTCTCGCACCTGATCTTGTTTACAAAAAACTGCCAAGAAATAATGTTTCTACCTTGGATAATTCAACTTTTAGAAAAGAGTCTAGTTCTTCTAAGACCCGCACCTACTCGAACACTGCGCGAGGCCCAAATTGTTTCAACTGCGGAAGCGCAGATCATCTTTATCCCAATTGTTCAAAACCGCTTCATAAAAAATGTTTCCGATGTGGTAAACAAGGAGTTACTAAAGCCAATTGCACAAATTGTTCGGAAAACTTCAAGAAGGATTTCTGAATGGCCGTCGAAATCCTATCCATTCATCTCAATCGGTCAATTGTGAATGGTCTTCATGGCTCAACCAAGTTAGGACATTTTATAAAACTAAACAAGTCTTACCTCTTTTTAGAACAACTGATGATGATAACCGTTTGTATTTGGATTTCAAAATTAATGATGTAAATTTATTAGCCTTAGTTGACACTGGCGCAAACATTTCCGTTGTTGGTAGAAATGGAATTCAACTCATTTCTGATCTAGGATTGAAAATAAAACAAAATGTTGTCAGTCAAGCTTTTACTGCTGATGGATTAGCACAAAAAATTTTGGGTTCTGTGATATGTCCCATAACTTTGAATAACGTAACACATGATCTAGAACTTTTTATTGTTCCCACTATCAAACACAATTTCATTTTTGGAATGGATTTTTGTTATTTATTTAATTTCAATATTAACTGTTTGTCCAAAAGTTGGAAGATAACTGGTGACGCCGAGCTGCCTTCAGTAAATTCTATCCAAAATCTAACCACTCTTACACCGGAAGAAGTTAACCAGCTGGAAGAAGTAAAACTTCTTTTTAAGCAACTTGATACTGAACAACTAGGTTGTACGACCATAATTGCACATGAGATCAATACTAATGATGCTCCTCCAGTGAGGCAACGTCCTTTCCAATTGTCCCCAGTAATGCAAAACCATCTTGACAAAGAGATTCAAGAAATGTTATCCTTGGGTGTCATACAACATAGCAACAGTCCGTGGTCAAGCCCAGTATTACTTGTTAAAAAAGCGTCTGGTGAGTATCGCTTTTGTTTTGACGGCAGGAAATTGAACCAAGTCACAAAGCCAGATAGTTATCCTATTCCGTATATTTCTAGCATTTTAGACAGCCTAAGAGATGCGAAGTATCTTTCTTCTATTGATTTAAAGAAGGCGTTTTGGCAAATACCTCTTGCACCGTCATCTCGGGAGAAAACTGCTTTCAGTATTCCAGGCCGAGGTCTCTTTGAATTCGTAAGAATGCCCTTTGGACTGCGAAATGCTTCGCAAACTCAGCAAAGACTGATGGATATCATATTTGGACCAGAATTCGAACCTTATCTTTTTGTATATCTTGACGATATCATCATTGCCACTCCCTCTTATGAAAAACACCTTCAAATCTTGAAAGAAGTCCATTACCGTTTAAAGAAAGCTAATCTCTCCATTAACCTAGAAAAATGCAAATTTTGTAGACCTGAACTAAAATTTTTAGGGTACATTGTTGATTACCAAGGCTTACGTACTGATCCAGACAAAGTGAAAGCCATGCTTGAGTTTCCAAAACCGAATACTGTAACTGAAATGAAGCGTTTTATAGGATTAGTAGGGTGGTACCGCAGGTTCCTACCAAATTTTTCTAGCTTAACTGCTCCTCTTACCAACTTGATAAAAGGAAAAACAAAAAAAAGTGTCATCACTTGGGATGATCTAGCCTTAGAATCATTTCAAAAGATAAAAATTGCGCTTACATCAACTCCTATTTTAGCCAGTCCGGATTTCTCTAAGCCGTTTACAATTCAAACTGATGCCTCAGATCGAGGAATTGCAGGCGTTCTCCTACAAGGTGAGACTGAGGAGAAGGTAATCGCTTACACAAGTCGCACATTATCCACCAGCGAGGCAAATTATTCTGTTACGGAAAGAGAATGTCTGGCAGTTCTTTTCTCTGTAGAAAAATTTCGACCTTACGTTGAAGGTTCTAAATTCACAGTAATTTCTGACCATTATAGTCTATTATGGTTACACAAACTCACGAATCCCACTGGTCGGTTAGCTCGTTGGTCGGTCAGACTCCAACAATTCGATTTCGAAGTTAAGCACAGAAAAGGTTCCTTGAACATCGTCCCTGACGCTTTGTCCAGAGCTCCACTTGAAGTCTCCGCATTTACTGTTACTCATTTGGATAAATGGTATCTCTCAATGTTGAACAAAGTTTCTACTACCCCTGAAAAGTATCCTCTCTGGAGAACAGAAGGCACTCTCTTATTGAAACATGTCCCAAATCGTTTTGGTGATCATTCCAATGTAAAAGAATGGAAGTATGTCATTCCCACTAAACAAAGGCCAGAAATTATGAGGTCATGTCATGACGATCCAATTTCTGCTCATTTAGGTGTTTTCAAAACACTAGCCAGAATCAACGAACTTTATTATTGGCCCAAAATGAAAACAGAGGTAGCAAATTATGTTCGAAAATGTACTGTTTGTGCAAGCCAGAAAGCTTCTCAACAGGCCAGACCTGGTTTAATGGGACATGAAAAAAAGGTCTCCTTTCCTTGGCAAATGATATCATTAGATATTATGGGACCATTTCCTTTGTCTAAGTCTGGTAATTCATATCTTCTCGTAATATGTGACTGGTTTACTAAATTCACTTTGTTACATCCGTTGAGAAAAGCTACTGCTTCTGCTGTCGCTAAATTTCTAGAAAACCAGGTTTCTCTATTGTTTGGAGTACCACAAGTTATTTTATGTGACAATGGCGTGCAATTCACGAGCAGAGAATTTAAAGAACTGATCTCACAATATCAGATTCCTGAACTACGCTACAATCCTAAATACCATCCACAGTGCAACCCCACTGAACGAGTAAACCGTGTTGTTGGCACTGCTATACGTTCCTACATTACGAAAGAACATCGCGAATGGGATAAAAATATTCAGAAGATTGGTAGTGCCTTGCGAACAGCAGTTCACGAAGTTACAGGCTTTAGTCCAGCATTCCTGAACTTTGGCAGAATTGTTCCTATATCTGGTGATTTTTATGGATCCTATCCTCCTTCCTTAGATATTTCGGACAGAAATTCCTGGATAACCAACTTGAACAATCTTCCTCCCCTATACAAAAAAGTTGAAATTTCTTTAAGAAAAGCCTATGAACGGAATAAATCAAACTATAACTTGAGAAAAAGACATGTCACATACAATGTAGGTGATGAAGTATGGAAACGTAATCATGTGCTTTCCGATGCCTCTAAACATTTCACAGCAAAATTAGTAGCTCGATTCGTGCACTGTCGTGTTAGGAATAAGATAAGTGAACTTGTCTACGAATTGGAAGACTTAAGTGGTCATTCTGTAGGTAATTATCATGTCAAGGACATGAAACCTTTTGTTAATGACTCAATGTCTGAAATAGAAGATTAACATGATGTGGAAGTTTGTTATGTATTGTATCATTTTTGATAAATTGTAATTTAGTTATTAAGTTACCTTTCTACGTATCCTCGTGTGGAGGGGGGTAATGTGACGGTTTCGTCACGTGTTCTGTTATTATTACTAACTAGTTGTAGAATTAAGTTAATTTAGGTATCAGTGTTCAGATTGAGAAAGTTTTCTTCTTATCTTAATAATACACTATAACAATACCACTTTCAAACATGATGGGATTTCGTACCCCTTTCGCTATAGGCCACTTCTTAAGCACTATTTAAAAACATCTCCAAAACAAAAAACTGAAACCGGCCCGTATCGCTCCGGACGAGCCACGCACTCCTTTTGGCATTTTCGCTGCCCATGTACAGTATCGTTAATTAATTGATCTCGTGGTTTAAAATGTAAGTAATTTTCTTTTCAATTTTATTCTCTAATATTTTTACATTTCATCAATCTCTACAGAACCAAGATATTTTAAAAGAATAGGCATTTAAAAGGCCCAAGAGATTTTGAAAGGCCATCCAATTCTTTTTGCATCACCGCCGCGACCTTGAAAGCACCACGTGTTTCGCGAAGAAAGAATTTCCTTTTTTGGCCACCTCATACTCCTCTTGAATCCTTAATCAAGAGTGACTGAACTTGGTTCCTCATTTCTTCGAGAATTTTCTTCGTTCGCAAGCAAGACTACAAACCACCACCTGGGAGCCAGAAGGACACTGCCGTGAGTCTATTATCTTATCTTCGCCAGATAAATAATCAGTCCTTCTGAACACTTAGTTTTAGGCAGCGCAGAAATTTAGCAAGTAAGAATCATTTCATTCACCCCTAGATTAATTTAGTTAAGAAAAAATAGTCAGGTGATTCATATTTTTGCTGTTTTGCTGATCTGATCTGACTTTATTAAATTTCATGAATGGTACTTTCTATTCTTTTTTGTCACCGATCAGAACCCTGGCCTGACTCATCGACTGGCATAAAACGCAGAGCTCAGCCCCGGTAGTGTTGTTCATGTGCCATTTTCTTCTTAACAAAGGAAAGAGGGAAATAAGAACGTGACAAGCTCTAGGCGGACGCAATATTTTTTCTTGCACTAAAAGCGAAGCATTAGGATCATGGCGAAAGTGTTTATATGCAGAAGGTGTACATGCATTTGAATCAGTTGCTAAGGATGGAACACTTATTGATGATGAAGGCGAACGAGTAGAATAATAAATATCTAAATTGTCATCATATTCTAAAATATTTAATGTATTTGAAGAAGTTGATGGAAGAACTTCAAATATTTTTGTAACAGCGTCTGTGTCTTTCATTGAAGCATGTTCATGTAAACTCAATTCTTCAATATTTACGTTAGGCTGTGTTTCTAAAAGATCTACAATTTCTACGGTAGAATTCGTGTTTTCTAACGAGTTGTCTTCATTATAGCTTAAATTTGATAACTTATTATTTTTTTTAATCAACTTTATTTTTAAGTCTTCTAAATTCATTTCTTCATTATTGCTCGATTCGATTGCTAGAGACTCGTGCATAAAATCTGACGACAAAGTCGTATATTTTTTATTTAAAGTTTGATCTTCATTAGAAATTTTACTTTCCTTTATGCAAAATTTCCTTTTTTATTACACTTTTGAAGCGGCTGTATATCATTTGTTTCATTTTCGTATTTGCAGATGTTTCTGTTAAAATAGAAACACTTGAAAAATAAATAAAACGGATATAATATTAATATACCTGTGCGCTTTTAACCGTTGTTCTGCAGTGTTTTTTAGGGTTTTATTATACTGCATGCAAAAAGCTGTGCATTTGCCGGAAACTTTTTGCAATGAAAGCCCACTTCTTTGCCAATAATTGTCTTGGTCTATCACCAATCATTGCCGATGAAGTTGAGATAAGAAAATTTAACTAATACAAAAATCCTCACATTACAAAGAAATCAAAAAAATGTGTCAAGAGCCAAATAATTTAAAAGAGCTGGAAAGCTAGACGACACGAGACACAGGTTTATATTTGTCAGAAATTATTTTATTATGCAAAATGTAAGGTAAAATACGTATTTTACAGTTTTCTACGTGTACATATTTTCTACGCAGTTATTTACGCGTAATGTAGAAAACTGTTTTCTATGCCCAATGACCCAACCCTGTGCAAAGGTGAGATACAGGTGATTCTTAAAGTATAGCATTCCTTTTGTATTTCTTCAACTTTTCCTTAAATTTCTTACAATGCTAGATTAAATAGAGTCTTTGATAGAGGGTCCCCTTGTCTTAATCTCTTACATATTTCAAACTCGCCGCTCATCTTGTTAATCTTCACTGCCGAAATTGTCTTGTTTATCGCCATTCCTATGAATTTTATTAATTTAGCAGTGATTTGTAATGGTTCTAATGTGTTTTTTAAGTTGATACTATTTATGTGTTTGTAAGCGACCTTGAATATCATGGAATATTTCGTTCGAAGCAGCAAACATGAAAACTTGATCCGTTGTGGATCTGCTTTTTTCTTAAACCTCCCTCGTAATCACCTAATATCTTTTCCGTACTTCCAAACTTTGTTTTATTATATACTTCTTCAATCATTTAAATCTTCTCGATGATTGGTTGTATCTGTGGCCGAAACCTGCCGGATGTAAGTAGTAAATTTTTCTAAACTTATCATTGTTCAATTTCTTTAGTAACCTAACCTAACTACTATTATCATTATCATTTAGTTACTGTTATCATAAAGGATACGAATGTGAAAATTATCATTTTCGTCATGCAGCTGCTCAGTGGCCAGTGCGAGAGAATTTCCAAGCTCTGATATGGAGTTCAAATGAGATGATGAGACGAAGGCTCGCAGTCGATTGCATTCATCCCTCGTGGGTAGATGAAAAAGTACTAACCAGTTTTATGAAGTCAACTGAGAGGTCTGGTGCTAGACAGTGTCACTTAACAGTAGAGGCTCAAGAACTATGGTAATAGAATGAGGCCCCTAGGTAAAAGTCTTTAAAATCTGTAAAAAAATAGCAGAAAAAAAACGTACCCAGCATTATATTGAATTGTTCCTCTGTTTTTGATATCTCCTCTTTTGATAAACATTTTTGTGTATATAGTCTTTATAGATTTCAGTCTTCACAAATTTAAGACAAACAAAGCCTATGAAAATACTTAAAAATGTATCCATACCGCCTGTGTCACTGTAACTTGAAAAACGATAGAGGTAGAACAGGCTCTATTATGAAATAAAAGATACAAAACGAAACTGTACGCTTGTCACGTCTACTTCGCTGTATATCCTAGACACAAAATTCATAAAAAAATCGAAAGATTTAAGACAAGAGCAAACAAAATATTCGCGTACGTTTTCAAGTTGAAATGAAACATACGATTTACACGTTTTAAAGAGAATAGAAATATTTGTCTGTATACACTGCTCAAAAAATAAAGGATTTTAGGTAAAAATGGCCACGTGCTAACGTGATTTAACCACAGATTTGAGAATGGTTTCTTTGAAACCGAAATATGTCACCTAATCCACAGTTCTTGTACTGATGAACAAAATATAACTTAAGATTTTCGACGAAGTTTTTGTGACCTTCTGGCACTTCGTTTTCCAAATTATTTTAATTAGTCACAAATATCATGGATAACCCGTTAATATTTAATAAAAGTTGTGATTAGTTTCAGTTGGCGTATTTTAATTAAGACGTAAGATTCTTAAGTAAGACTTGGTATTTCTGTAAAGCTATTACTTACTAAAAATACCCCTCTACTTCTACAAAATTAATTTACAATTAATTAAGTTAATATTTAAAAAAATTCGGCCGTGCTAAACATGTGTTGATTCGTGATTCGTTCGTGATTTCCGGAAACTTTCTTAATCCTTTTTAAGTATTGAAATTATGATAACAGAGAAAAACGTTTGAAAAAAAGCATTAAATAGAAAACTTATAATTATGTATAATATTAAGACTATGACCACATTGAATAGTGACCAACGGGGTTGTATTTAGGGTAGAAAAAAATAGCAGAATTTTTTAACAAACGCCATTGAAGAAAACATTAAACTTCAGTTTCTTTTTTGCGAAATTGTCCTATTTAAACTTTCGAAAGTCATACAATCAACAGTTAAATAAATTATATATTAAGCTAAAATGTACCCTGTGTTCAAAAAGTAATTACATAAGACTTAGGGCGGAGATATGCATATCTTAATAAAGTGGCCAATAGCTAATAGTTATTAGACGAACTACCATGGAAAAAATTAATAAAAAATCAATTAACAATTCGGAAAAGTCAAGTTATTCGTCGAAAAACTTTAATAGGAGATGAATATCTCGACCCTTGGCCAATGAAAGCAAAATTAATGTCTACTGCAAGCTTTAGAGTTCATTAAATGTCCTAAGCTAAACGTAATTATGAACTTGTGGCATGAGCTCATAGTTACATTTGTCTGAAAACTTTCGTACAAATTTATTGATCACCTAAAGGGTGTCGGGGAAAACAGGGTAAGGCCGGGTCTCTCCATATTCCTATTAAAGTTATTCGGCGAATATCTTGATTTTTCTGAATGGTTGTTTGATTTTATGAATTGTGTCCATGGTAATTATTCGACAAATAATTAGTCAGTTTATTAGGAGATGGAAAAATAGTCTACTTTTATTCGAAACCGGGATTTTGGTGCCGTCTGATGAAGCTTGAACAGAACTTTCGGACGGCTGTATCATTGAAGGGGAAAAACGAGATTGGTCGTAGGAAAAATAATACTTTGAAAAAGTAGTATCAGGAGAAAACAGGGCAAGATCCAGTGAAAACAGGCATGCTTAGACGGTGACTCGATCATAGAGGTAACCTTCCTTAACCTTAATAATTATAGACGTAGTATTTATAATAATATCAATAACTTTTACAGTTGGTTCTTGTCCGATGAAATTTGTAACACAAAATCTTTTAAACGGACACTAAATCGCGCACTTTACACTTTACGTGTGTCAGAAGTGAAATATATTTTTCACTTCTGACGAAGCGGTCGAACGACTGCGAAACGTAAAATGTAAAGTGCGCGATTTAGTGTCCGTTTAAAAGATTTTGTGTTACAAATATCAATAACAATAGAATCGAGACTTCAAAATTTGGTTTTTAATTTTCCAAAAAATTTATGCAGTGGACATCTTTCACTTATTCTTCTCTTTATTTTTAGTGGTACTCTCCTTTTTCTTTCTAGGTAAACTTATGTACAACAACTATGAAATTCAAATTTCAGAAAAGTTAATATCTAGAACCTCTTTAAAATGAGCAAATTTATATTTATATAAATTTGATATTTGAGTTGACACACTTGTGAAACTTCCATGCGAATTTTTTTTAGATAAAGTGGTGAATAAGTAATTTTAAATATCTGTACCTCGGAGGCAAAGTATATTAAGTCACATTTTTGTGAAACACTACACACAAGTTACAACAAAGTCCTGTTTCTTAAATATTGAGATTTGAAAGGTGATTAATGCATCTATGGAAAGAACATTAAAAGTGCCCTTGCCAAGATCGTTTGTTTCTGGATAGTTATACTAATTTAACTTATAAAATATTAAACATTTTGTTTTTGGACTTAATATAGTTTGCCTTTGAGGTACAGATATATTTTTCTCATTAAAAAAAAAAAAACAAAGTTTTATTTGTTTCATATATCACATTCCTGAAGTTGATAACTGAAGTGTACAATATTTTATGACGAAGGTTTCTGAAACTACCTAGGCTTATACATACCACACACAATATGCCAACATGTTATCAAACCGTAAATTGGTAGAATCAACTTAAGGGATCATAGGTGGCAGAGCTAATTCCAGCGGCGCGTAATTACACTTCAGGCCACATACTCTCAGCCCGTGATTGAAATATTTACGTTAATCTCGGTCCCGGCAACTTATGACTTACCTGAACGTCAGGATATTAATAACACTGAATTATGATTGACGAATATTTAAGGTGCGCATCAAATAAATCAGGAATTTGCACTTACATAAGTGCCGAAATATCTGCGTCGTTTATCAAAAAGTTGCCACCGACCTAAAAGATATATCACAGTGGAAATGCTTCAGGTGTTCAATGAAGATAAACGATTGTTTCAAATTATACTAATATCAGTTCTAGAGTTTGAATTACAAATAGTAGAGATTTTCATTAGAGAAAGTTATAGGGTTATATTCTTGTGAACAGTTTAATAGAGAAATGTCCTAGCCATAATCTGATTCATGTTCCCGATCATTATTAATTACTATTTTAGAAAGCCAGGGTTGGATAAACAAAGTTTTTATCTATTTTGTATCCTACTATGAGTTTTTTTAAAAATGCCATAAAGGTTGGCCATGAAAATTAAAACTCATGTCGTAGCTTGGCATCTAACACATGCCAAATCTGAAAATTTAAAGTAAATGAATGGAGCTAAGACATGAATTTTCTTTTCCACAGCCACTCCTTATGGCATTTTTAAAAAAACACATGTTATAAGAATTCTATTAAAAATGTTCTTTATTCTTACTTTTTGAAAAAGTGATCATCTTTAGTGATCTTTAGCTAAGATCAGGCGTTTGATTGGGAAGAGGATTTACGTTCGTTACGAATTTCATGCTTCTTCTGAGTTATTTCTTTTAATTTATTGGCTGGTACGCTTGATTCTAAAATAAAATCTTTCACATCAGATCAGATCAGTGCATTAATAAGGTTTCAAGAAGGAAATCATTGCTGACGCTGCACTTGAATAAATGAGAGGAGACTGACTGAATTTGCCGTTAGTATGTCAGATCAGTTTTATGTATTTCATAAAACTAACCCAGAAACGAGAGAAGAATATATTCCAAGTCGTCCTGCTAGACGCCAAGTTACAACATACTTGCTAAATTAAATTCCGCTTGCGAGTGTCGCATATTCGTCGAGCAGTCGGACAGAAGCTTCCGCTGTCGTAATTTCGTCTAATTCCGTCCCCGAAGACGCCGACGAACGAAACGCGTTTTACTCGGTTCTATTTACACGAGATTGATTGCGCATTTCAAAACCGAAACGTTTATTTATTTATATTCGTCGATTTGCGTACTCTAGCCATGCAAAATAGTCGTAAACTTGCCAGATCGTCTTGATGACTATGTTTTGTTATCTTGGTGTCTGCACATTTAGGTTTGAAGCTAAAGATAGAACAAGAGATTTCTAACAAATCGGATGAATTTAAAAATTACTATTTGCTGTTGTTACATAAGATTAAAAGAAATCTATTAATTAAATTACGATGTAATATTTTGACTCCTAAGTTTTAAAGTGCATTTGGACTGTATGAGAAATAAATGAAACAGTACATGTACTGTAAAAAATGTGTTTTGATAAAAAAATGAAACTGCTTTCCCGGTAAGATTTAGAACAGAAATTTCTGTATTTTTTAAAACAATATTAGAAAGTGAAGGTAGAATTTTTGGAAAATTTTATATTCATCTTTATATAATTTTAGGGTAAATCTTTAATTTGTTCTAACATATTACTAATGAGCGGAAGAATTGTATTTTTCAAGGTTTTATCTGTCCAAGGCATTGTGCGTGGTGGGAGAAGCGCATACCATTTCCGTTATCTAAAAATTAGTTGCTTTTTACTTGCATGCTCACGATTGATTTTTAATTAAAGCTGGTTCTTGTAATGTGCAAGCATTTCGTTAACCATAACCCTGGAAAATATAATTCTCCCGTTCATTACTTATTACATAAATTTTTTTGAACATTTTCCCCGTAATCTGTGATCAGCACAGCATGACATTGACTTACTGCTCCCGTTATTACGTAACATAGTTAAAGCTGGTTTCAAAGAATAAAATCGACTTTTTTACGCAACTTAATATTCGCTAGAAGAACAATGGTAATACCAACGAATCAGAATTTACAATTTCTCAAGATGCGTATAAAATTAAGTAGCGCGATCGCCTTATATGTGATTAATTATTTTGTGTTTATTTATTTCATTCAGTGAACTTAAATTTTATGATTATTCTGCGATACAGATACTTGTAACTGCAGGATCGTTTTTTGCTTGCCTAAGCTATGCTGCGTTTTATATTGTCAAGGCTGTGTTTTTTTCTAATGTGTTCTGTTTCATTGCCAAAAAAAAAACGCTGCGTAACTTATGAGTTTAGTTTGGGCGTGAACCGTAAGTGATTGAACGATTTTTTTAAACATTGATTAATTGAATTATTTGGAAACACGAATGAAGATAAACTACTAATTATATTACAGACGATGCAATTTAAATTGCTGGGGATATTTCCAAAAAAATCACTAAAGGCCGTTTTACATTGACAATTTATTCATGAATTAATTCATGAAGTCACTTCATGAAGAAGTTGGACAAGTGTAATGCACCAAATTTGACGTCAAATAAATTCATCGTCCACTTATTCACGAATTACAGCAAGTTCTATTTTTCGTCAATATTTGCGTGAATTTCAGGGGCACCAACAATAGAAAACTAAGGTTATGGTATTTATTTGTGTGTGGCCGTGTAAATCGTCTGTAAATTCTTTCGCTATGTTGGTAATACCTATAAACGGCCATTAGAATCAAAGAAATTCATGAATTTCTTCACCAGTGTAATACGAAATGCGTTCATGAATAAATTGTCAGTGTAAAACAACCTTTAAACATAATTTAACTTGAAGGCTTCCGCGGCCGTCGTCCATGTTTGAATAGGCTTCCGGTTGGAACCGCGTCACGTTGACTTCTTCTACTGCCGACGTTTCGTTCTCCATTGCAGAAGAACTTCCTCAGGGCTGCTGCTGCTGCTGCTGGTGTTGCTGCTGCTTCTCGTGGGTCGTTGAGACTGAGTGGGTATGTCTGTTGTCGTGGTATTTATAGTGATCGGTGGGGGTAGTGGGTCGGAACGGTGACCGGGGATTGGTCTGTTGGGGCGTGACGGATCGTTAATGAGATGTTTCCAGGCATTGTGGAGGTAAAAGCCAGTGTCACGGTTCAGATTATTGGGATGTTTGAGAATTCACGGATTCACGGATTTTATGATTGAAAAAATGAGATGAGCGGGCTAGAAGTTTTGTGTCGGAGAATAGGATTTGGTGACCGGTTTCTAGTTTGTGTTCAGCTAGGGCCGAGCCAGTTGTTTGTAGTAGTCTCGTACAGCGTTCATGTTCAGAAACACGAGTACTAACAGACCGTTTTGTTTCACCGATGTATACACGCCCACAAGAACAAGGAATTCGGTACACACCTTCGGATTGTAAGGGGATGTGATCTTTTGTGGAGGGTAGGCAGTCTGAAAGTTTCGTCATGGGTAAGTAAATTGATTTGATGTTTTGTTGTTTGAGTATTTTGCCGATTCGATCTGTTATGGTGTGAATGTAAGGTAGGTAAGCTGTAGCGACTGGAGGTGTATCAGGCTCAGAACGTGGAGGAATTGGTGTGATATGACGAGAAATGGATCTTTGGATGTCGTGCCTTTTGTAGTTGTTATTGAGTAGGACTTTTGTTACGTGGTTTAGTTCAGTTTGAAGTGAAGAGGGTTCTGATAGGGAAAAGGCACGGCTGACTAGCGAGTTAATGACTGACTGTTTTTGAGACAGTGCTTTAGACCCTAAAAAAAGATCTTATATCTTGTCTATGATACTCCGGAAGCAAACCTAAACTTCTAATCAAGTTATTTATAAAGCGGCCAAAATGTAGGGGGTTTGCTCCGGAACGCACTCTCTGCTAGTGATGACCACTTTACATCAGTCCTTCCGCTCTTCAATGTTCCCTACACTCCCATAATTAACGCAAGCATGTAATGTAATGTGCTTAGCTCTCAATTTAAAGATTTAGCATCACCCCCTCCCTACTAAAATCTATAGAAACTAATAATTATAAATAATTATTAACAACAAAAAATAGATAGCGTTTGTGGCAACACATAAAATTGTCACAAAAGCTATTAAAGTCATTCAGTATAGTCCTGGATGGGTTGTGAGAGAGCGTTGCTCAATTAATTTTATATTGTTGCAATTTTAAACGAAAAGTAATATTTCCAGCAATTTGATAATCTACTTTTACTACTACTTTTGACACTTATATGTAGACATTTTTATTCTGTAATAAAAACATAGCTGTGAATAAACAGCTTCAACATTTTGTATTGTATTTCAGTATTTCTTCAATTTTGATACTTCAACAAAATATTCTCTGTTTTAAAGACTTAGAAAGATTTTCGGCGTGTCAAAACTGCCGCAATAGGCACGTAAAATTCCTTACTAAAAAAGTAAACGAACGACAAAATGCTGTATTATTATTAATTAATAAAGGGCAGTTAACTTTAAGAAAAAGTGAAAAACGTTAGGAGTTTTCGCCTCGCATTTTTACTACCTCATTAAAGTGATGGCCCATAAAAACTGGCAGAGAAAGACGGGCGTAAAAAAAATTAAGACGCCCGACGCAACGAGATAATAAATCCCGGACACGCGCGTTGATTAATTGTTGTGTTCAAAACAATACACTGGTGATTTTATTCTCGGGCAGAAAACATGTGTGAAAATTACAAAGAAAAACGTTATTTTTAAATTTATAATGCACGGTGCCGTCATTTAATAGGCCGTACAACACGTACGAGTGCCAAAAGCAACAAGTTGAGTTATGAGTAGAGGACGGAATGAAATATTTTCTTCAAGCGAGGCGGCAAACGTTCACAGCGTATGTCGCATCGATAAACAATTCAAAATGCAAGCGCTTCAGTAGATTCATGTACGGACTAGATGTTAAACGCTCGATTTTACAATCGTCGGATAAACTTAGTATAATACTATCCTTGGAATAACGTGCCGTACATATAGAAGAATGTTAAAGGATATTCGGCGAATAGTTATTGTTCGGCGAATAGGACTTATTCCACTATTGTAAAATTGGACCTAACCCAACCCAACCCACTGAAGTTATGCTTTCATCATGCGGACGTGGATCCAATATCTGGCTGGTTCATTATATTTGTTAACTTTTTATAGCTTTAAAACATCACCATTCAGCGGTGTCATATGTATACATGTAGGCGGTTTGAAATAATATGCAATTGTATGAACGACGGCGAAACGTTAAATGTTTTGTGCGCTATTTAATGTCCGGTTAAAAGATTTTGTCATATAATTTTCATCGGACAAGAACCAACTTTAAATTAAAGATAATAATAAAGGAAAGAAAGAAAAATTCGCCAATTATCGAAATAATACAGTTGGATACTAATACAATTGCAACATGCCGCTCGTGTTTCTCTGGTTTATAAAGCACCATTTGGTGAGAGCAGGCTGAAATAAACTATTTTATTCCTCTCACTGGTTATGAGTTCTTGATTTATCGTTCTGTATGTCGATTCGGGCAACTAAACATCTTATTTATATATGCAAAAAAAAATATTAATCAAACATACTTATAACATTAATTTTTTCTGCTTGACAGGTCGCGATTTTCGGTAGGCTGTCAAAAATCCCGTTTATGATCCTGTAAAAAATGTGCAGTTTTATGAGAATTTCTCATAAATAAAACAAATTAATTTTCTTCCGATTGCGAAAATTAATTAAACGCGATTTAAGCCCGCAGTTGATAATTAATTATCGGAGTGTCGCCGCCCCGGATCTTGTTACCGGAAACTCTTTTTTAATTATTACCGCCGCGATGAATAACTTATCAGATAAATCGTGAGCACACAAAACAGTCATAAATTCATGGCGGTGGTGTTTGCGGAAAATATTGTAAATTTATAAGAGGTGTTGAGGGAGTAATTATTGCCCTATCGATTTGTTTAATAAATTGCAAATTTTCTCATCTTACAGCAGTGAAAGTCTTACAGTTTACAATTAATTATTAGCAAAGACTGATGTCTGTTGCATATTATACTATGTGTTTTTTAAAAATGCCATAAGGGGTGGCTGTGGAAAGGAAAATTCATGTCTTAGCTCCATTCATGTACTTTAAATTGTCCGTTTTGGCATGTGTTAGAAGCCAAGCTACGACGAGTTTTAATTTTCATGGCCAATCTTTATGGCATTAAAAACAAAATACGTCGTACATATTATTAGAAATGAAAGAAACGGTTTTGACTCTGAATTAGTTAAAAACCAAGGCACATTGATGAAACAAAAACAATTTTCTGCAATACTTTTGTGATTTATTTTGTTAAATAATGTTTTTACAATGCTTTAAATAGCACCGAGCACACACTGACTCATCAAAACAAGAACGTTTTAAAGCACACTGAAGCAGCTGCAGTCATTTTAACTTGTAAAATTGGTAATTTTTCGAAACAAGAGATATATGGAATTCGGAAACCAATTCGAAATAGTACAGAGTATTTTAAAAAATATTATTAACTTCTTTAATTAAAATGGAGAATAGAACATGTAAATCAATAAAAAATATGTTATTTCATTAGATAAATAGAAAATTTGATTATAAATAAATGAAATATTTTATGAGCTCGCTAAAGAAAGCTCAGTTTTTTATTGCTTGGAACTTTTGATATCATTTATCTGTAAACTTATTGGGAAAACAATAGAAAATTATCTACACCAAAATAAAATAGTAAATTTATCTGTTATGCAGTTATATTCCGAATTCTCCAAATCTTGATCTCGTATTTTATTGCATATACTTATACAGTGTGTAAATGAAATGGCACCAAAAGTATACCACACTGATCACCAGTCCATGAAAAGGCCAAAATCGAAAAAATTACTGTCCGGTCTGCTTTAGTTTTGAAACTGCATACTGTTAAAGTTAGCACCTGTTACTTCAAAATGTGATGATTTTAAGTAACCTTTCTAATAAAAAATGTTACTGACATTATTGATAATACCACTCTTTATAAGATATGAAATTGTCCTACATAGTTTTTGCCGTTTACCAAAATTTGCAAGCAGACAACACTGTTTTTTCATAGATTAACCATAAGTCTAAGAATGTTGTCGAAACGAATTATTTTTGAGTGCTGTGAGAGTTTGACTGCAAACTTTCACATTTTCATTAAAAATTATTTATTATTGAACCGTATGCTTTACTTTTCTGTATTATTATTTTAGAACTACTAAATGCTTTCATAATTAGTAATAATCTGATTAAAATTTGTTCGTTATCGTTTTATACATAGGATAAAAACTATAAATCAATTAATATTAACTAACATCGGCCAAGTTACGAACTTTGACAATCGTGGCAGCCTTGTTTTCTTAGTACAATGTTACCTAAGTAGCAGCGGCGCGGCATCAACTAAAACTTGTGTGAAATTCGAATTAGGCTGCGCTCACATTGATAAAGCAAAAACGTTTTGGAATAAAACGTTTTGGAATAAAACGTTTTTGACTAATCTTGTTGGAAAGTGTTTTTTCAATGCTTTAAATAGGATCAAGCTCACACCACCCCAAAAAAACTATTTACGCTAAAATAGACGTTTTTTCATCGTAAATTACGAAGAGTTTCTTTGACAGAGAGAGAGTATCTACCTACTTTCGTTCAAACAAAATGGGAGAGAAAGAGATATGAAATATCGCAACATGCAGGTTCCACAAGCCGATTATTTCGTTGCATTAAAATGCATCGTAAAAAAAAAAGCAGCGAAGCTTATGCTAGGCTCTACTTTCTTATCAATATAATTAAGCGAACCAAATATTTCGAAGTGTTGTCAGATGTGCAAACAAGAGCGGATTTAGACACGGTTTTTAAGGGCTGCAGCCCAAGGCCCCGTTCAATGAAAGGGCCCCCTCATTATCAAAAAATAAAACTAAAAACAATATAAATTTAAAATTTCAGATAAAAAGTAAATACACAATTCTTTTTCGTACCTAGATAAAGTTTAAATCGTTGGTTTGCAACAATATTGCATTTGAATAAAATATTTAAAATGGCAAATTGTTTTAATGACAATAAATAGTAAAACACAGCGATTTTTGTTTTCTTAGTCTTTATTCTTGACCTGAGAATTCGTTCCTTCGTTTTTTTGTTTGTTACAAAAAGTAATACCTAAAACATTTTATTTTTGATATTTAATGTTTGTTATGTATATAAAACCTTTTTTCATTGTAACTGTTCACATATAAAAGTTTGTATATCCAAGTGCATCACATAAAATAAATAAATCTTTAATGTCAATTGCCTATAATTTTTTCTATTTAAAAAAGGGTAAAAAAGTGTTTTATCGACAAAATAGCGAATGAGTCGCTACAACAAGCTTGAGTTTATTACATAAGCCCCCAAACAATGTAAATGCGGCCCCAAAAGTTAACAGTCCGTTGCTTTATCTGAAAGTATTCGAAGGCATTTTTAATTATTTATTTTTGCTGTTATAATTAAGCAAGTTCACAAACAGGGTTTTAAAAACTCTAATAACTTGCGGTTATGCAAGTAGACGCCGAGGAGTAAATATATCAATAGAAGGACGCTTTTTGTCTCTTTAATATACGTCACACTGTTTTATAATGCAGCAAAACATTTTATCCAAAAACGTTTTCGATTCATCAGTGTGAGCCTAGCCGAAACGTTTTACAATACAGCAAAACGTTTTGACCGAAAACATTTTTGCTTCATCAGTGTGAGCGCAGCCTTACGACTGCTTTAGTGATGGTGACAGGGTTGCTAGATTTAAATTCAGATTCTTAAAATTTAGATTCTTAAATTGCTTCTTGTTCAACGAAGTAGCAGAAAACAATATTTCTAAGTAGAAACTTATTACCCCAAAGATTAGTGCCTTATACATTTTGTACCACATTTCGTTTACACCCTGTATAATTAGGCAATCTGTAAATTATTATCAAATGCAAATTTGACTAGTTAGATTAGTGCGCATGAACAATGAATAGTTTCTTTTCCTAAATGACTGCAAACATTGATATTGGTGGATTTTAACCTGTAAGTTTCTTCTTTCAGCAATAGTCTCGCTTTTTCTTATAAACGTCTAATTAATCTTTTAAAATAATGTTAATTATCTCATTTCAGAATTTCTAAATAAGATATCCAGTAGAAGTTTATACTTTAATCTCTCGTTGAAATCTCCAATTTCCGTTCGAAGAGAAGTAGAAACCACAAAGCAGTCTGTGTGTTACACTATGACTAGCAAATGTAATAAACGTTTTTCTTAATGTTTTATAATTTTTCCCTTCATAAAATAAAGCGTGAATCAAATAATAAATTTTAGAAATTTTGATATAGAAACATCAAGTATTAGAGTTAGTAATCTATGTATACTTAATCAATACTTAAGAAAAGAGCAATAATTTTTTTATTTTCTTTAGGGAAATGTATTTGCTGACATCTGTTTATAATTTTTCAAGTTTATTGTGCCTAGTCATGGCCAACTCCATTAACATTCACTGACGTGTATGTATGGCCGTTTCAATTCGTCTTTTAAAAATTTTGACGGTACTCCACTCAGCGCCTCTTGTGAGTTTTTAAGTTATTGCAGTTGCCATTACGTTACTGTCAGTAGTTCTGTAGTATCTTTAATAGAGAGCGCTGAGGGGAGTACTCCACGGCATGCTTTCCGGAACCGATTTTTAGGCGAATTGACTCGGCCATACATACACGTCAGTGAATGTTAATGTTGCTGGCCATGGCCTAGTCAGTAATTCAGTTTTTCCTGTAGAGAATAATACAGCTTCACACAGCTAAAATATCTACTAACGCAGCAGGAATTAAGTTAGGAAACTGTAACACTTTTTGTCTAAATTCGTGAGATGTACTTGATTGCAAAGTATGCTATGAGTATGTCTTAATATGAGAAAGCCTGCGAAAATTAAAATGTAAACGATAAAAGCAGGATGCGAATTTCATTTCTAAAAATTCGGTGTTTTAACGACAGTAAACATTGTCCTTTTATTTATTTGGTTTTATTCATAACAAATTCACTATTATCTGAAAAATGTAAGAAACTTTTGCAAAGCACAATTTAAAATTTTTGAGTGATTTATTGGCATATAATAAATAGTAATTGCAAATTATTTGTGTATCTACATAATATAGTTTTAGTTTCAACAATCATTGGGTGATATGAATAAAAACGAAGAACCTACTATTATTGCAATTTTTGATATCTCTTTCGTAGTATTTGCAATATTTTAGGATGTATTCAATTGCGAAGCAGATACTTTAATTTCCCGGAATTTATTACAGTAGTATTCTTGTGGAAATTATCGAAGTGTTTACTACAATTTGAAAAATTCACCTCGACTGACATTTTTCGGTTTTAACATCAAATTGTAGTATTTATTTACTTCGATATTAGGGAATCTGGTCTCACTACAGCTTCAGCTTGTCATTTTTTATGTTGTTGTGCACTTTTATTATCATTTCTTTCTCTGATTGAGAAAGGTATCCTAGAAATGTTAAGTATGTTTTATAACGTAATGTCACTTTCCATATTTAGAGAGTTTTAGCAATTTTTACGATATGGATAACGTTTACGCTAAATGCTACAAAACTATTAATGCGTATGCTCACAAATATATGAGCAAGCGCGTTACTCTTACAGCATTTATCGTATACGTTATCCATATCGTAAAAATTGCTAAAACTCTCTATTTGCTACGCTAAACAATACCTCGTGCAGGTGCAATATCTCGTATACTTAACAAATGTAGTAATAAACGGCTGGAACGTTGGAAACTTAAACAAATATGAAGCGAAGGCAATACTTTGGACGATTCAAAATAATCTATCAAAGATATCAGATATATTAACCGCTATTTGTACTATTACACTCCTGCTAAATTTTTTCGCATCCGTTTGTTCTGTGTGAACAAGACCTGTAAATAACCTGTTAAATACAAGTATTTTGAAATTCCCGCCAAGGCATTATACTCTGCAGGAAAAATGAACTATAGTTGGTTAATAGGGCCTATTCTGTATCGAAGATGTTAAATTTAAAGGGCTGTTAAATTTCGTTACCGTACTAACAGTCAATGACAAGATTCTATTTAAAATTTTAACGTATCCTTAAATTTTAACAGTCTGTTAATAAGTTACAGAATAGCCCCTATTCTCGGTTATGTTATTTTCCAAACTGAGACCAATCTAGTTAAGATAATACCGATTCAAGTTGAAGCGCGCTATTTCGGGAAGCTTCGCGGGTAAACCTGCACACAAAAAGCCACTGGTGCGATGGCGTCTATTAATATCACGACTTGAGGTATTTGGTATCGTTGACATTTTTAAAATTAATCAAGGCTACATAAATCAAAATTGCATACAATACAAAAGAAAGCTCATTACCGTTGATTTCGTATTAATTAGTGTAGTATGCAACTTCTACCAATAGTGGGCGCTAGTGGCGGTGTCGCCGTCAAAACATACGTATTTTTACATGAGTTTCCTGTATTGTCGTTTATGGTATTTGGTATAGTTCTCACATGCAGGCTAGGTACGGTGGCGTGCAAAAAAATAGCGTGCACCCAATTTTTCTTGTATTAAATCGATCTTTGTTTATAATCTATCAGTGTCAAACAATAAAAATGCCGAACTGGCAGAAACAGAAACAATTTTAATAATCTCTTAGAAAATGCATGATGAATAAGAGCAATGGCGGATAATTATGGTCTAAATAAAAGCACTCTTACGCGAATAGAAAAGAAATAGAAAATGGAAGAAAGTGTAGGTAGAAAAGCAGCTTCGGGACTTCAGCTCATGAGCAAGATGCAGTTTTCTTTAATCGTTTGAGGGAAAATCCATTTCAAAGAGTGTTTCGAACTTATTGTGTTAGAATTTAGATTTAAAATGTTAATTAAATAAAAGATAGGAAGTTCTCACGACAAATTTGCGGAAAGGTTTGCCAGATGTTGAGATGATGCTGCTCACTGGCCGCTTTATGTTATGTCACGTTTAGGCCCGGTCTCAGATTGTTAAACTGTACAATTTTATGTTTCATTTCCTAAACGGTTTAACTAAAATTACTTCTAGAATGTCTGCGAACCACGTGGTAATGCAGCTGCCCTGGGAAAATAACTTTTGACCAATAAACTACGCGTCCCTTCGTTCTTGGTTTCCAGTGAAAATTTGGGCTGTTAAATCTGTCGTTTTGAAATTCAGTTTATGTAGCGATTTTGTCCGGGTCGGTTGCATCCCGCAGACGTTAGTTAATTGCAAATAAATAGTGAAGTTTCAAGTTTTTAAGTTTCACTTTATTTTTAATTTCACACCAGGGACAAATCATTAGTAATTAGTTCCCGCGAGCTGTTTTAACGAAAATTTACGACCTTCTAGGCCACGCGAATTAATTTGGCATACGGTGATCGACTCAACGGGTTCGTTAAAATAAACGAATACGAAACAAAGAGTAAGAAATGTCGTTATTTGTGATAAACCTTCCGGCATTATGGTCAACTGCAAGTCAAAGGATTATAAATTCTGATTTAAAGAATTCGATAAGTGCCAAAAAAATAATATTGATGAAAGAACATGAGAAGCAGTCACGTCTTCTATTTTACTTGAATTATGGTAGGGAAGAATTAAGCCAAGATGAAAATTATTGTGAAATCTTATTTCATATTATGCCTGAAAAATTGAATAGAGTATTAGAAGCTGATGGAGAAATGATAAAATATTAAACTTTATATTTCCCTTATTCATAAATTCTGTTTCATAAAAATAAATGCATCTCTGTTACGTTTGTTTCCTTATACTTTAATGACAAATTTATGCTTAAATAAATCGTAACAAGGATCTTAAATTCTTGGTTTGTAACCTACATTTTTGATATATCAAAATTAACAAAATACCGATTTACAAAGCCAAAAATAGGTAAAAACTCTGTTACTTGATTTTTAAGGTGTACGCGATTTTATTGCAAGCCAGTGTAGGTAACGTCAGTCGTCTTCCATTTACATTCACTTCCCTCAAAATCAAATCAATTTGATTTTGAACTAGGGAATTTTGGTTGTTTGAAGCAGCACATTATTCTCAAAGATTATGATATCTGGGTATTTCGGAGACGTGGCTGTCGTCTATCTTGTACGATGAGTTGTTTTCTATTAACGGTTACAGTTTTCTACGTTCTGATAGAGTAGACGGTAGAAGGGGTGGCGGAGTAGCTTTATTTGTCAAATCCTCACTAATAACAGACATAATTGTTATAACACCTGGCACTTATTCCGAACAGTTTTGGATATCTGTTAAAATAGGTCAACTTACTGTAGCATTTGGAGTAATATACAAACCACCTAATACGAATGTTCTGAACTTTCTTGAGGATTTTGAAGATGTCATTAGTAACCTTTTTATATCTTTTGATTTTGTCATTTGTGTTGGCGACTTTAACATAAATTTGTTAGATTGTCAAAGTAATGCCAGTAAAATGCTTCTTAATGTACTTGACTCTATAGGTTTAAGGCAAATTATATCCTAGCCTACTAGAGTAAGTAATGCCAATTCGTCATTAATTGATTTTGTAATTGCTAATTCTGAATTGAACTATTCGAACACTGAAGTAATCGACTTCAGTGAATTTTCGGAACATTTTATTGTTTGTGCTCAATTTTTACTAGATGTACCTAAGAAAGAATCCCTTACTCGCTCTTACAGGAATTTTAGTACTTTCATTTACGAGGATTTTTTCTCAGATTTACAATTAATACTTTGGCACTTTGTGTACTATATTAATGATATTGATGATATTTTAGACAACTTTAATTCAAACGTGACTGTTCACTTTGACAAACATGCACCGTATAAAACTGGAAAGTTCAAGAAACCTCCAGCCCCATGGCTCACAGATAACATTAGACTGCTCATGTCTCTTAGAGACACGGCTCTTAAGCGTGCAAAATCTAAAGGTACTCAAGCCTCTTTTAATTACTATAAAACATTAAGAAACTATACAACCGCGGCTATTCGCAGAGAAAAGAAAGCATTCCTGGAATACAATCTAGCGAGTAACAATTCTTGCAAATTGTGGAAAGATATCAGGAATCTGAACGTACAGGGTGGATCAATTTCGATGTCTCTTATGGACAACTCTGTAACTATAAGAGATAGAAAAAAACTAATGGCCAAGTCTCGATCTCTTTTTTAGAGATAAAGTCAATACTGTAAACAAAAATTGGCTATCTTCTTTTGTTTTCGAGTTATAAGCCAAAATTGAGATTTTCGAATTTTCGTCAATCAGTCATATCTCGTTTAATTCTGCAGATATTAAAAAACTGTTTTGATATTATTAGGACACTTTTTGGAATGCAATTCAGTGGTGTAGTTGTTTTTTTGATATTTAATTAAATTTTCGAGTTATAGCATAAAGTTATATTTTTTTAAATGGAAATCATAGTTGGCAATGTCATCATTAAATAGAGATTTTTTTTCTGTTTTCAAAAATATATACTTTGTTGGGTTTATTTCTTACAGTTAATAGAATAAAACGCCTTTTTTATTATTTTTGGGTGCATTCTTTTCTTAGGAGGCTAGTTTCAACAAAAGCCAACAATTTTCTTTTGTTTTTATTAAATATTAACAAAGATTTGAAGATTGGGTAGCACAAGAGTGAGAGGTATTGCGATAAACAAAAGAGATAGAAAGCTAGCACCGATAGAGCTGGGTTGGGTTGCAACATGAGTTGGCTGTGTATTTTAGCGCGGCAGTGTTGAAGTTGTGATTTATTTTGATATTATTTTTTAAGTTTTAACTTATTTATTGTGATATATCAAGAGTTGTGTTTATTATCTACTTACATTTCAATATTCTTTAACTTTTTCTGCAATAATTTCTTATTTTTAAGATGTTTTTAATTTATACATATAATTTAGTTCATTATCCCATGAAATGCATATTTGATCGAAAAAAATGCGTTTTAAACTTAAATATTAAATGAAGTTACATAATTTCGAATTTGACCCAAACCACAAGGTATCAGTATTGTTGTAATCTTTGTGACTCTTAGAGGATGCTCGTTCTATCTTTCTTTCTCTTTATGCGGTTGCAACTGCCAAAATATTTGAACAAGTTGATATTTAATAAAAACAAACAAAAAAATTGTCGGCCTTTGTTCAAACCAGCCTACTAAGAATAGAATACACCCAAGAATAATAAAAAAGGCGTTTTATTCTATTAATTGTAACAAATAAACCCAACAAAGTATACATTTTTGAAAACAGAAAAAAAATCTCTATTTAACGGTGGCATTGCCTACTATGATTTCCATTTAAAAAAATATAACTTTATATTATAACTCGAAAATTTTATTAAATATCAAGAAACCAACTACACCACTGAATTGTATTTAAAAATGTGTCCTAATAATGTCAAAACAGTTTTTTAATATCTTTAAAAATAAACGAGATATGCGCGATTGACGAAAAGTCGAAAATGTCAATTTTTGCCTATAACTCGAAAACAAAAGAAGATAGCCAATTTTTGTTTAGTCTATTGACTTTATCTCTAAAAAAGAGATCGAGACTTGGCCACTAGTTTTTTTCTAACTCTTATAGTTACAGAGATGCCCATAAGAGACATCGAAACTGATCCACCCTGTACATGGGGGAATTTCTACTCATTCTACTAATTCCCTGCCTATTCAGCTGGCTGACGTAAATGCTATTAATGTGCACTTCACTAGTACACATAACTCTTTAAATGCTAAGCCCGAATTATTGCTCCGCTATAATAATACCAGATGCTTGGACTTCGATCATTTGTTTTCATTTACACCTGTATCAGATAGCGAAATAATCAGTTATCTCAATTCTATTAAATCTAACTCTTGTGGATCTGATAGAATTAGTATCCGTATGTTGCGCTTATGTTGCCCCTTTCTCCTTCCATTGATTTCTTATATTATCAATTATTGTTTTCTCAATTTAGTTTTTCCTAACTGTTGGAAAGAAGCACTTGTCTTGCCGTTGCCAAAAAATCCAAAACCAACTCAATATAACGAGCTTAGGCCAATAAGTATACTGCCAGTTTTATCCAAAATAGTCAAAAAAATGCATAGCTAAACAATTGAGAAATCATTTAAATGAATTTAATTTGCTACTCCGTTTCCAATCTGGCTTTCGACCAGGCTTCAGCTGTACTACTGTTTTGTCACTAATTTTGGATAATGTTTTCAAAGCAATAGATGATGATAAAATTTGCATTCTGGTATTATTAGACTTTTCTAAAGCTTTTGATAACATTGATCACAATTTACTCTTCTCCATTCTTCATTATATTGGTTTTAGTGATAACGCAGTGGCTTTTTTTAATAACTACTTAACCAACAGGAAGCAAAAAGTTATTTTGGATAATAACATTTCTGATGCACTACCCATCCGTTCTGGTGTACCGCAGGGCAGTATACTGGAACCTTTGTTATTTTGTATTTATTCTAGTTTCATTTTTAAAGATATCCAGTATTGTAAGTGTCACTTATACGCAGACGACACTCAGATTTATCACACTTTCGAACGGTCGAAAACGCCACTTAATCCTAAGAAATCGTGTGTCATGGTTTTTGGCAGAATTAAATCTCCCTCGTCGGTTCTTGATCATGTTAAGATCAACGTAAATAATTCACCTCTTGAATTAGTAGATTGCGCAAAAAATCTAGGTCTTTATTGTGATATAAACTTACGTTTTAAAACTCATGTCAGTAAGCTAGTACAAAAGGCATTTGGTAAACTGAAGATTTTATAGGGCTGTAAAGAGTTTTTGAACCAAGATTTGCGTAAAATGCTTTGCGACTCTCTTGTTTTGTCGCATTTTAATTATTGTGATGTGATTTATGGCCCCTGCCTAGATAGTACAGATGTTAAAAAGATACAGCGTGTTCAGAATTCCTGTTTACGTTTCATTTATGGTTTGAAGCGCAGGGATCATATTTCACACACATTTGATGTAGCTCGTTGGTTGAACATGGCTAAGAGACGAGAACTTCATGCGGGTGTCTTTTTTTATAAAATTATTTTTAATAAAACTCCAAAATACCTTCTCGACAGAATATCTTAGGAATAGGGGTTTGTTAACTCCTCCTATCCATCGTACCGCAATTTTTCAGAGATGCTTTTCTTACAACATTGCTAGATTTTATAACAATATCCCTCCAGCTTTAAAACTTTATAGTGTGTCAGCTTTTAGGCGACATTTACGTCTTCATTTACTTACGATATGAATTCCCTTTCATTCATGACGTGTGCTGCTTCGGATTATTAAACTTCATGTGCTCTATTGCTTTTCAAGTGATTCATGACAATGCTGCATGTGAACTCACAATTCGCTAGTATAGTTTTCTGTTTATCTTCATTGGTTTCAGAGGCAGAGCAGTAGACAGTAGTTCTAGCTACTGATCTGAAACCTTTTGGCTGTATACTAATTTAGCAACGTTTACAATACATTATCGTATAACAATATAATGTGTACTGTTACGGCCAATAAAATCATTATTATTATTATTATTATTCTTATTAACTGATTTTAAAGTGAACAGAGAGATTTTCTATGCGATGTTTTGGAAATAAAATTAACATAACCTCAAAGTACGTATGAAATCAGATGGAACTGATAACTGATTTTAAAAAACCAATTTGATCACGAGAGGGGAAATTCAATCACTTTTTCATCAGTGATCACCAACTGAATAACTGCAAATGGAATGCAATCAGTGATTTTTAAGTGAATTTGAATCGATTCGCGTTCAAATAGAATGTAACTGGAGGACGGCTATCATTATTATGCATAAATATAATAACATATAACATTGCATATTAAATATACTGTTACAAGCATTAGCAACATGCAAGAGCGATAGCCAATATCCGGAAATGTGAAGTACAAGAAAGATTTCTCTATATTTTGCGTTAAGCGATAGGCAACGGGATTAAATATTGTATAGTTTTGATAATACGTGATGATTTTATGTAGCAAAGTAAACGTACAAAACTATTTTCCAAGTATGTTCTGGCGAAAAATCCACCAATCCAAGTTCTGCCATCCATCACGTGATCGGTGATCTTTTTCCCATTTTGGGACCCTTAAATGTCTCTCTTAAACTTAAACACTTTCATTGTGCTAAGAATCATGATTAATTTAGAGTAAGATGGATCTTACAACATGACAGCATTATGCTTTTACATTATACTTTTATTTTATCGATAGAAATGATGAAAATCGCAAAATTCCATTTTTCTCAGTGTAAAAAGGGATAACTTCCTAAACCGAACGACGTTTAATGCATGACAGTTATCAAACAGTTGGGTTGCGTTCATAGAATTACACCTTCGATGCACCTTGGGCGTGTAATCTCATCTTTCTCACTCACGATTTTTAACTTATTTTGCGTCTCGCCTATCTGTTTCCAGAAGTCTTGTGTTTACATTATTTCCATGACAACGATCGCACTTTTCACAACCCACTTTTATGTAAGGTGTAGAAAATGCGTTTATCTTTGAATATAGAGTGGGAGGAAGGCATAAAACTTGTCGGCGATGGGTTTTGCATATGCCCGACAAATATTTTCGGTTACCAGTAGCGTACCTATTAACTTTCATTGGACGAGTTTTTTTAATTCAGCATTTTGTTGTGATGGATGTAGACAGTGATTTAAAAGACTGAATAAATATCCACCTCCGTTAGATTACAATCGATTTAGGCGATGTAGGAAATGTAATGACAAAAGTTGTCACTACATTTCTACATCGTTATAACTACGCCTATGACTAACTGTTGTTGCATTTATAACCTATCATGTAAATAACTTTATTCTAAAGAAAAACATATTTTGGAAGAAAAGCAGGTACCTAATTATAATACTTACTGATGAAACGTTATTCCTAAATTCAAAATAAAGTGCTATTACACCGTTAAATAGAATAATTCGTGTTCGCACTCAAATGATACATCGACAATGCCCGTTAAAGTAGGTTTACAAGATGGCTACTTCCGTCTAGCTTTCTTTCAGTTATGAAAGTAATATCACACTCTATATTCAAAGGTGTTTACTGTTATGGAAACCATGCCTAATTTAGTTTTTTATGATTTTTAAGGCCCAATTTTTTCATCTGCAATTAACTTTATCTGGCGATAATTCCCATAGTAACGATTGTGATCACAATTGTTACTATGAGAATAATCCGCCAGGTAAAGTTAACTGGAGATGAAAAGACCGGGCCTTAGATGAGAAACAAAATACATAAACTCATTTATGCGAAAGAGTCTGCGGTATATACTAGCCGAGAGTAACTCTAGAGTGTCTTTTATGTACACAGCCTTGCGTAGTCCTTCGTTTTATCTATTTTTGTTTAAATGAACATAATTTTATTTGCCTTCATTAGTTGAATTCTACGAATCGCTGTGGCAAACTCTACCATAATAAAGTAAACTTTAAAAAATGGAAATTATTAATATCTTTGCACACAAAATGGTAATTTTTTCCTTCTTGGCAAACTCTTATCTTCGATTCAATGAAAATATACAGGTAGGTTACTATTATTTTTTTATTGGAGCCTCGATTACTATGGTTATTGGCTTTCCTACACGGAATGGACAAACTAATGGAAAGGATGTAATGAAGTTAATATCGCAGTAATACAGTGACAGTAATTTACTTTACTTTTAATTCTAAATATTGTGAAGATAAATAGATGAATAAGTGTAAATAAAATCGTGGTTTAGTATTAGATTTAAAAAAATCAGGAATTAATTTTTACATTAATTTATGTTGGACGTACAAACTGACAATGAAATAAGTATACATATATATTTCTTTAAGAAAATATGTTACCATATTTGATTGAATGGACTATTTTTATTGAAACTTTTATTATTGATTTATTGGTTTATTATAGATTTTTATTGATTTTAATAATAGCCTTAGAAAATTAAACCTAATCTTGTACGAATATTAGATCACACAGACTTCATTTTTACCGCTCTTTCTGAATTGCCTCTTCATTATTTAAGACATTCGGATCAGTAGCAGTTTGCTTTGTCGACTCTTGAACGAGACGCATTTATTATTTATGATCCGTTTCCTTGCGTTGAATAATTGAAAGAGACTCTTATTTACGCCTTTTCGCAGGTCACTCTAAAACATCAGACACGTTTATATGGTCGTATTTAATTATATGTTTAAGTAATTTTATTTCCCTTAATTCAGAAAACTAAATTATCAAACGTGTAGTGGATAACCTCTAAATAAAAAATAAACTCAAATAAATTGAAGCTCCTTGAGAAGCTTGTACGTTTCGGATGACAAAGAACACCTTTTGAATAAAGTTTTAAGCATTATCATTGGGAAAAAAATTGAAAAGTGAAGTGTAGAGTTCTGAAATATTTTTCTTCAGTAAAATTGCATGACATACAATTTTTTAAAGACCTTTTCCCTTGGAAAAGTAACTCAAAAACGATAATGAACAGTAACTTGCAGTTTTAAGCATTATTATCATTGGGAAAAAATTTGAAAAGTGAAGTGTAAAGTTCTGAAATATTTTCCACATACATACAACATACAATTTTTTAAAGATCTTTTTCCTTGGAAAAGTAACTCGAAAACGATAATGAACAGTAACTTGCAGTTTTAAGCATTATCATTGGGAAAAAATTTGAAAAGTGAAGTGTAAACTTCTGAAATATTTTCTTTCAGCAAAATTTCATGACATACAATTTATTAAAGATCTTTTTCCTTGGAAAAGTAACGCAAAAACGATAATGAACAGTAACTTTTTTTTGTTGTCGATGTTTCAACATAAATTGTTTTTTTTTTGTTTGGAAACATGGAAAATGTATTTTCACAAAAACTTTGTTGATGAAAAACTATGCGTTATATCTTCCGTTTCTTAAAAAAATACGTTTTACAAACATCTGCCATCACTTAATCATTTGGAAAAATTTAACTAAATAATTTTCCTAATGTTTTCATAAACGTGAAACACACTGTACTGTAAATTACTGTAAAATAAATTGTAAACTAAAAGAGTTAGTGCTCTTCAGGTTCTTCTGTTATCTTCAGGTATTCAGATTTGCAATGTTGTTATTTTTGAAAAAAAAAATTTCGATTTTCGCGTAGCAAAATAGCATGTAAAACTAAATACACGGTGATTTTTTGAAAACGACCACCCGAAATATTTCGAAAAGCAAAAGGAAAATAAAATTTTCCAAAAACACGTTTGCTTTTATTCTAAGTGGGGTTGTTTATTTTGTAATAAAATGTTACTGTAGCGCGGGATATTTTAAAGAAGAGGAAAAGGAAGCAGAACCGCGATGACCACCGGATGTTTGCTGGGCGACTCAAAAGGCTTTCTTCGGAGAAGGTGATAGTCGAAATCAGCCAACGGCCAGGATAAGATCGCGTCGCGGCGGCCAGCCCTTTTTCTGTTAAAAATCGTTTCGTTTCTCCTGGATTAACCGGTGAATCGTATAACATTTTCTTTTCTGTTTGATTGGTTGTAAATAAATGTATATAGTGAAGAATGTGGTTCCCTTTTTGTTCTTGCTTGCCAGGGACGCAACCCCATTAGTGCTTTTACACCCCAGCACCCCAACATTTGACCAGCATCTGGCGGGTTAAATATTAAAGTGGCGCCCAACTTGTGGCCTGAGCAAGCAGCGTGAACTAATGGACTTTTAATAAGTTAATACTTTCATCACGTCGGTTAATAAAGAAAGCACCACCCTCCGCCGCAGCAAAAGGACGCGCGGAGTTACAGCAGAAACCAATATGGCTACCCCACTGCAAATGACCAGCGAGCAACTGCAGCAGCTTCTGGGAAGTATGCAAGAAATGATGAAAGCCCAACTACAAGCGGTTCTACGAGAAAGCCCTCAAAATGTGGTATCATGCCAAGGTAGCTTTGTTAAGTGTACATCCCGTTTTAATGGTAAAAGTGAAGAAGACGTGGAAGCGTTCATATCCGCCATCTTAGTGTACAAAGACTGCGCAAGTGTAAGCGACGATAACGCCATCCGAGGATTGCCGATGCTACTACTCGACGCTGCTGCCACCTGGTGGAAAGGAGTCCAGAATACTGTAACATCGTGGGAGGAAGCTATCTCACTATTACGTCATACTTATGGTCCTAGAAAACCGGCTTATCGCATATACCAAGAAGTTTTTCAAACCGAGCAGGATAGTACAACCGCTACGGATATCTTTGTTTGTAAGAAAAGAGCTTTATTGGCTCAGCTGACTAAACAACTGGACGAAGATGTTCAACTCGACATGGTGTATGGTTTACTACATCACAGCATTCGAGAAAAAGTGCCTAGAACCGAGGTGAAAGCTTTTAAAGAGCTTCTGGATAAAGCAAGAATTGCCGAAGAATCTTTAAGGGAAGTAGAAAACCGAGGCGAAAAGAACACCGTTGTTTAGGAAAGAGATGTTTCTTCAACTGGTGACAAAAGACCGCGCTGCAATCTTTGCCGAAGACGTGGACATGTGGAGACACAGTGCCGCTTGAAGCAGCAGAAAATAACGTCAATCCCACCTACTCTGCCCCAAACAACCAATAAAACGTTCTCTTGCTATGGATGTGGAGAAAATGGTTACATACGCAGTAACTGTCCCAACTGCAAGAAAAAGAAAGCTGACGAACAAGAAACACAGGCGGACAGCTTAGACTTTCATACAATATCGTTAAAACCAACGGCACGCTCTAGGCCGCACATCAAGATTTCCGTGCAGGGTTTAAATGGAGTTGCGTGCATTGATACAGGTGCCAAACGAAGTGTAGCAGGATACGCCCTATACAGAAAATTGGAACGAAGGGGAATAAAATTCAGGAAAAGTGTAGTAACGTTGACCCTTGCAGATGGTGTCAAACGACGGCAAGAAGTTTTGATCTCGACGCTTGACGTCATTGTATGTAACCGCGTTGTACCAACGATGTTTATGGTACTCGTCGGGGAAATTCACTCGAGAACGCTATTAGGAACGGATTTCTTAGACTCTGCAGGCATCGTAATAAACGTACGTAGGGATACCTGGTGGTTTGAAGATGCAGAACACACGCAATATAAGTTCCAACCCGAACCCGTTGTTTCCGCGATAATCAATGTGTCGTCAATGGAAATCAAATTGCGCGACGACGAGGGTCGCCAGTTGAGCCATCGAGATCGAGCGAGATTTGATACATTGCTCAAGGTAAATGAATGCATCTTTGCACCAGGGGGAGAGGCCACACCGTTTGCTGAGCATCGTATAAACACAGGTGACCACAGACCCATTTCTTGTCCACCGTATCGGCTATCGACAAAGAAAAAGCAGGAACTAAGGGAGGAAATTTTTAGCATGCTAAAGGACGGTGTGATCGAAGAATGTGAATCGGAATGGTGCTCTCCGGTAGTGTTAGTGCCGAAAAAGGACGGAACATTGAGAGTGTGTGTCGATTATAGACGATTAAACGCTATAACCGCAGCGGACAACTACCCGTTGCCAAGGATCGACGACCTATTGCATTGTGCAAAACACACCCCCGTAATGTCGACCATTGACCTCAAGGCCGGATACTGGCAAGTGAAAGTGTACAAAGAGGACCGGGACAAAACGGCTTTTATTACCCCATTCGGCTTATACAGATGCAACCGCATGCCCTTCGGTTTGAGGAATGCGCCTGCAACATTCTCACGCCTTATTGACCGATTTAAAACGGGACTGGACACAGTTACGATACTCGCCTACTTGGACGATATAATTATACTCTCACCTGATGTAAATACTTTTAGACTTAGAATTAGTGTTCAATAGACTTAAGGAATTCAAGTTGCATGTAAACCGTCCCAAATGTAAATTCGCGTGTGATCGAGTCCACTACCTGGGACATGTGATTAGTGATAAAGGATTAGAAGTTAATCCAGACAAAACGGCCGCGATAGAAAAGATACCGACTCCGCGAAGTGTAAAACATGTTCAGTCTTTCTTACAAACGTGTTCGTGGTATAGACGATTTATCCCAGGATTCTCTGAAATCGCGAGACCTATGAGCGAGTTGTTGAAGAAGAACAGTGTGTGGAAATGGACTGGCGCCCAAGAATCTGCTTTCCGGAAGCTAAAAGGATTATTAATGACGCCACCCGTATTACGGCAGGCAGATGAATCGCTCAGTTTCACACTTCGCACTGACGCTAGTGGTTACGCCATTGGTGCGGTGTTATTACAAGGCGAAGGACCAGATGAAAGGCCAGTGGAGTATGCTAGTCGACTGTTAACCACTAGTGAACGAAATTATAATACCACGGAACGCGAAGCACTGGCTATCGTGTGGGGAGTAGGTAAATTCCGTGGGTATATAGGAAGCTCGGAGCTAAAAATTGGTACGGATCACCAACCTCTTAGATGGCTCATGGGATTAAAATCTCCGTCTGGACGTTTGGCACGATGGGCGTTACTGCTACAACCGTATAATATTACCATCGAGTATACTCCTGGAAAGGCAAACCGAGTAGCAGATATGTTGTCTAGGCCGGACAACGGTGTCGACGGAGAAACTGAAGTTTGTTTAGTGACTGTTGACTTCCCTGTGCGGAGTGCTCAAGAAATACGTGAAGAGCAACTAAAAGACGAAAATATTGCCAAGATAATTAGTTCCTTTGAGGATCATCGAAGTGATACCGTCTCAATGTGGACCGACAAGGGTTACATAATGTTCAGCGGTGTGCTCTACAGGTATGCTCCCGAACAAGACACTGAAACCGCGCAGCAGGTAGTTCCCGTACACGAGCGGGAAAAGGTTATGAAGGAATACCACGATGTGCCGACCGCCGGACATTACGGTGTGGATCGCACTTACGCAAAAGTAGCTGATCGATATTATTGGACAGGTATGCGCCAATATATAACGGAGTATGTCCGTAAATGCATTGAATGCCAGAGGTATAAGGCGACGAACCTGAAGCCAGCTGGATTATTACAGACCCCCGCTGTGGCACAAAGGTTTGAAGTGGTGGCAATAGACTTATTCGGCCCCCTACCGGAAGGCCAGCACGGACATAAATGGATTTTCATTATAGAGGACGTAACCACTCGATGGGTGGAGTTATTTGCATTGACTCAAGCGACAGCCGAGAACTGTGCAAAGGTGTTGATAGACGAAGTGCTTTTACGATACGGACTTTGTCGCAGATTAATAAGTGACAATTGTGTGCAATTTGTGAGCGCCGTCATGCAACATGTCACATACTGTCTCGGAATCACGCAGGCTCTAACGCCCTTATATCATCCGCAAGCTAATCCCGTGGAGCGACGAAATCGCGATCTCAAGGCGCAACTTGCCATATTAGTCAAGGATGATCACACTGTGTGGCCGGACCAATTACCAGCCGTCAGGTTTGCGATGAATTCTGCGAAATGTCAAAGTACCGGACACACCCCCGGTTACCTAATGTTTGCGAGAGAGATGCGAACCCCCGATGACGTCACAAGAGACCTTAGGGCTATCGTAAACTCCGAAAACTTTGTACCGGAACTGACACCGTACCTGTTACGACTGTCCCAGACACTACGTGAAACCCGCGATGTGATTGAAAAGGAACAAGAGCGCAGAAAGACGTACGCCGATGCGAAACGTCGGGAATCTCAGCCGTTTAAAGTCGGTGATGCTGTGTGGGTCGCAACTCATACACATAGTGACGCTAGTTCAAAACGCACAGCGAAGTTTGATCCGAAACGGGATGGTCCTTATGTCATTGCCGAAGTTGTTTCATCAACAGTCTATCGGATAGCAGACCGACGCGAACCTGGTAAGGCCTTAGGAAAATACCATGTATCACACCTCACCAAGTATGCAGGACCGGTAGACCCTCCGGAGCCAGTGGTTCCTCTGCGGAAGCGTGGACGACCCCGCAAGGTAAAATAATCTCCACGCGCCATCGGGATTAAGACACGCCCCTCCTAATGTCATCAGCGTATCTTAAGGGGGAGGACTGTAGCGCGGGATATTTTAAAGAAGAGGAAAAGGAAGCAGAACCGCGATGACCACCGGATGTTTGCTGGGCGACTCAAAAGGCTTTCTTCGGAGAAGGTGGTAGTCGAAATCAGCCAACGGCCAGGATAAGATCGCGTCGCGGCGGCCAGCCCTTTTTCTGTTAAAAATCGTTTCGTTTCTCCTGGATTAACCGGTGAATCGTATAACATTTTCTTTTCTGTTTGATTGGTTGTAAATAAATGTATATAGTGAAGAATGTGGTTCCCTTTTTGTTCTTGCTTGCCAGGGACGCAACCCCATTAGTGCTTTTACACCCCAGCACCCCAACATTTGACCAGCATCTGGCGGGTTAAATATTAAATTACTAAAATACTGTTATTTCCAACGCCAGCGAGTTGTTTAAAGATTTAGTACCAATATCGCAATGTAATAATAATAATAATAATAATAATAATTTTTATTGATGCCAGGAAACAGAAGTTTGTTGCACAAGTCAAAACACTAAGGATAAGTGTTAGTATCATTAAAAATAAATACATAAAATAATACACAAAAACACATGACACAAGACATTAGTACATTTGCTTGTCATCACTCAATATTTTATCGTTTAAAAATTCTTCGTACGAGTAGTAAGCTTTATTGCATAAAAAGTTCTTAATTGTTGTTTTAAAGCAGCTTAATGTTAGCTTAGTTATACCCAAAGGCAATTTATTCTAACAGTTTTATTCCTAAGTTTCCTGTGCCGCCATCAGTATCTTTCAGACGCATGTTGTTAAGGCAGATTTTATCATTATGGCGAGTATTGTGATTGTGAATAACGTTATGGCATTTGTAATCTTCAAAATTAGATTTAACATAAATCAAACTCACATAGATAAAGATCGACGGAACTGTAAGAATATTAAGTTTCCTGAAAGCCTCTCTACAGTCTTGTCTATATTGTAAACCAGCTACTATTCTGATAGCGTGTCTTTGTAAACGGAAAATCAAAGATTGGGAGCTAGTATGAACCTATAAAATTATACCATAGGTAATATGACAGTGACACAATGAAAAATAGGCCGTTCTCAAAGAATCTGCTGCAATGCAATGCTTAAGCCCACGAAGTGCAAAAATACCGCTGCTTAATTTTTTAGCAATCATTTCAGTATGAGCATTAAAACGTAGGGAGGAATCAACTTTCACCCTCAGAAATTTTAAAGATCCTTCTTCAAAATGTTCTTTTCTTTTTAAGGAGAAAATAAGTTTTTTGGACTTGTGTAAATTTAAAGTAACCCTATTGTTGACAAACCATGCATGGGCCTTGGATTGTGCCTCCTCGGCAAGTTTTGAGGCAGTTTCTAGAGAATCACTTTTTACCATCAGTGTGGTGTCATCCGCAAAATGAACGGTTTTCACCTGAAAGTAGTTAGAAAAATCATTAATAAAAATAATGAAAAGAAGGGGACCAAGGCAAGAGCCTTGCGGGACTCCCTGAAGGACAGGAGCTCTTTCCGAGTTAAGTCCCTGGAACCTGACCAGTTGATATCTACAGCTTAAAAAAGAAGATAACATGTTACAGCATGAAGGTTCTAAGTTATAAAAATAAAGCTTTCTTAATAAAATATCGTGTGGGACACAATCGAATGCCTTGAAAAGATCTAGAAAGGTTCCAATACCATATCCCCCTTGAATAATACAAGTTCTAGCACAGCACTAGTTGTGTCACGTCCTTTTCTGAACCCGTATTGACAATTAGCAAGCAAGTTGTGGCCTCAAAGTGCTTTACCAGTTGGGAATACAAGATTTTTTCTAGAACTTTAGAAAATATTGGAAGTAGGGAGATGGGTATTGTTTACCTCATTTAAATCACCCGATTTGTGCAGAGGAATAACCATCGCAATTTTTAAACAAAGAGGAAAAATAGACTTCCTAATGCATTCGTTGATTACGTGCGTCAAAGGAAGAATATTATGTTCTTTAATGTAGACCACCGGTAACAATTATCACCAATTGCTGCAAAATTCAGTAGGATCCACTTTAGGAGATCTTGGCATAGACCATGAAATTTGGCTACAACATGATGGTTGCCCTGCACACAATAGTACAGTGGTGCGAAACTTTTTAAATGAGGCATTTCCATTTTAGAATTCTGAACAATTTTTTCCTTTAGTGTTTTGCTCAAAAATTTACAAATACAAATATTTAATTTTACATGCTATTTCCCCATGTCTGAAAAACGATTCAACACTATGTATGTTCGTTAATAGGAACGTTCAAATTATGAAATTACGAACTTGTAAACTCCAAAGTAATAACGAAATGGTTAATGGAAGAAAGCTCAGCAATATGAATGTTCTTTTCATAACGAATTTCAAACAAAGTTAATACAGCACGTTCATGCTTTTGTGAGTATCGATGTCCATGTAAAGTTCAAGTTGCCCTGGGCCAAGGCCGCGGCCGGTGGAACTACCCCGAGAAACGGCAGACTGATACTTGCAGCAGGGAATAATCGCTCCAAGTTATTTAATTAAAACTTCCGCCCCTGTTTTCATTTTCGTTAATATGTATATACCGTCCGTACTCTCGACGAATTAATTTTTCCTCTACAGTATAAAGTTATAAATTATTCCTTTTTAAATTTCATATGCTGTACTTACTATGTATCTTTATAATTAAAAATTGAAAGAAATTAAAATGTTCATTAGTAAAACTGCAATTTCAAAAAGCTCACTTTTTTCAAGTGTAATGAATACTATGTTTGAACTGATTCTAAGAAGATAAAGTGCTCTGGCAATGACAATGATGATCAACGTTCTGTGTCGACTCTTCTATCTAATTAGTCACGCTCTATTTACCCGGCGAATCAATAACCACAAAATAAGTGCAGTAATCCAGAGCCGTCTTGTAGAAAATTAAATTCGGCCTCGCCAGAATTTCGTATTGATTCGTCTCAAGCGGAATTAACTTCCTGAATAAAGCAGCGTTCGAAATAGTCGAACGTTGATTTCGATCTCATTTTCGCTCTCGACGGAACACTTCGTTCTTTCCGGTTCGCGTGCGTTGTTTCAGATTTATTTGTTTGTTCTGGAAAAGCCATTGGCTCAAATGTTTGCGCCGGCGAAGCGAAATTCCCAGAGAGACAGAAGGAAAACGTTTTGTTTATCGATTAGTTTCCGTTGAGATCGCAGCTACATCTGGCGGAGAGTTCCCACAGTAGATAGAAAATATCCATATGTTGGTAGCGTCCCTGAAGGAAACAGGCGTCGTTCAGCGCCGTCGCTGTTTAATACGGGCGTTCCTGCACAGGTGGCGTGATGATAAACTTTTTCGAACCGTTGCGTTCGAAATGCCGATGTTGCTGCTTGATAAATGATTGGTGTCTGAAGTTTTTCAGTAAGTTTACGAAGACGAAGAAGAATTGCCGTTTTTTGTTTTAATCTGTCTGCTGTAAGATAAACTGTTGATATCTGTTTGTTATCTTGGGCAAGTACCTACTTGTCTTCATAGTCTACTTAAATTTATCAATTGATATTTACTACGATTTGATTTACAGAGTACTATTGAACATATGTCTTTAATCAAAACTGTAAATTCCTCATCATATAAGGTATTGATTTTTCAAATTTCAATGGTCTAGCCCAGAGGTGGGCAAACCTTTTGTAAACAAGGGGCCAGAATGAATTCCATGTATCGTCCGCGGGCCACATCGGTTGATCTTCACTTTTTTGATACTATTTATTTTATAATTTCTTTTATAACTTAACGGTCAGTTAATTGCTACTAATAGGAGCAAGTATACCTTTTTATTGTTTCACATTTTTATTCTTATTAATTGTAGCCCTATGTATAAGAAAGAATTTTTTGATTTAGGTCTTGCGAGCCGGACGAAAATTTTTCGCCGGCCGGAGGTTACCCACTTGGTCTAGCCAAATATAAAAAATTGACCTACCACAAGACGGCGGAGTCCCTTTGTTTTGAAAGCTCTACTTAGTTATGGAATTGTCTGGGCAATTCGTGTTCAATAAAATGCAATAAACCCCATAAATAAAACTTTTATTTAGAACTCGGAGTCAAGGTCTCATTGTAAAGGTGAAATTTGAATATGGATTCGACCTGTCAATCAGCGTGTAATTACATTTATTTATTTATTGTTTTTTCGACATAAAGCACTTAAGCAACATTTTGTAAACACGTTTACTTTAGCACTTGCTTATCAACACGTTCGACTTATTTTAGTAAATAATCGTGTTTTAACTTCTATACTTTGGCAAACCAATAACTTTATAAATGAGAAAATTAATATTTTAAATAATTATTTATCAAACAACGACAATTCGGTCTCATTTATTGGAAAATGACTTTTATGTTTGAGCAACAATGAGTAACATTCGTTTGATTTTTAAAAATGCAATGATACTTCTGCAAATACGGATTTTCTAACTGCCTTGAAAATTTATGGCACTAATATCAGGTAATCATAGGCAATTGCAAGAAAAAAACTCTTTCTGCCCTTTTAATTTCTTTTTAGAAGTGTAGGGAAAGTGTAGGAAAGCATTATGAAATATAAAAACGAAATTAAAACGGAATATGAGATTTCTAAGAACACACACAACTGAACATTAAACAAATTAAATTGTCCGTACACACACAATAATAACTATCAAACGTAGCCCGTTTCTAAGAAAGTCCTTATGAATTGTTACTTCTGCAACCTTCAATCAAACTGACTATTATTAAATATTCATATACAAACGCAAAACAACATAGTAGTATTTTCATGAGGGTTAATATTGATCCCGAATTTCCAAACAGTATGCCCGGCAATTTAAAGTAATAATATAAAAAGCTCTCGCCCAAATCATATCTATTTTTTTATTCGAAATTATAATTTAAAATTTAATAAGCAACATTGTTAGTCGTTTATCTCCAATGGATACATTACATTGGATGCATGAATTTTCACTTTTTCAATCGCATTTTGACCTGAGTTTTTGAAATTTACTTTGTTCCTCGAAATCGGTGAACGTTAGGAAATCATATTGTTACGTCTGAGCCGCCGATGATTCAATTTCTACAGTGACTCTATAGAGGAGAGATTTTAGGGCAAACGTGTGTATTTTTTGTTTTCTGCACTAAAAAGTCAATAAACAAGCATAACGATCGTGTTCCGGCAAAACCTCGTAAGTGCAATTTTTCTGATTTTGAGATATCTACGTATAAAAAATATTGTCAAGACTCAATTTACTGTCGTATCTCTCTCGTATCTGATGTACTAAATAAATAAATGCTTTAAACACTGTTTTAAAGTAAAAAAAAAAACTAGTGATATTAAATGAAGTACACGAAAACTTTAAATCTCCATTAGTTGGAAAGTACAAAAATTCAGTTACGAGGTTTTGCCAGAACACGATCGAAAAGTGCTTATTTTCGCTTTTTTATCGATTCCAATTACATAAAAATATTTTTCCATTTGAAGTTGATGATTTGTCCATTAATGAGGTAGGTCGACCCGCGTGCGTTACTGGATTGATCGAGACGGAAATGATCTCTACTATAGCTGTGTTCCTTTTGCCACAAACCTTTTCTCAGATCACTTCCGTTAGCACGAACAAGCAAGTTTGAAAAGATATTTCAGTCTAGCAACTAATGGGAATGTTCGAGTGGCAAGGTGGGAGGTCGAAATCCCAATTCAAACTCACTTGTTCGTGCTAACGGAAATGACGTTCATGTGATCTGAGGTAAGACTTGTGGTCACACCATAAGAATACACAGTAGCGTCAGTCGGTTTTTTATGCATACGTTCGTATAGACAGCGTTTTAATGACCTTCAGCCATATTGTTTGATACCATATACCGCGAATTTTAAAATGCCATGTGTTATGCTTACGATGCGATGTACCTATGTATATCGAGTGTAAAATTAATTATAAAGTGATATATTAACTAAATGATTTTAGTTTGACATAAATTAAATTATTTTGAAGTATTTCAAAGTAAAATGAATATTTTGTGACATGTTTTTAATAAATTTGTATGTGTTTTGGAAGATATACTCGATAATAAAACAGCTTATTTACCAGTGTAAAATTTTATTAAATAGTTTACAGGAAAATTTTGACATGGTGGTATCTATCTAATGTTCTTCATCAAAATATTTAATTCCAGGCCGATTTTTTTACAAATCATATTTGTAAAATTTTTAATGAAACATGAATCTAGTTTTTTAATGAAGTGGATAAAATTTGTATGAGGCATTATTAAATTTCCAAATGGATTGTTTTCATCTGTAAAATATGCCTGGTGATGGGAATATAATTTGAATGCATTATCCAGATGAATGTTTTCTATTTCGCAATAATTTGGACATAGCAAACATGAATGTTTTTTGAGACATTTCTTCATGAAATAACCACAGATTTTTGTTAATGCATTTGATTCATGTATTTCCAATTCTCTGTAATCTGTTGATATATGTTTAAATAGGGAATTAATATGTGTTACTACTCCTTCAGAGTTTTCAGCTTTACCTGTTGCACTTGATAAAATACTTACAAAATCAGCAAATGGAATTGCTTGGAATTAAACATTCTTAAATTTTTCAAGAAATCTAACACTTCATTTAAAAATTCTTCTTGGTATTCTGAACCATTAAATGTTTGCTGAAATGTATTGTTAGGACTTTGCTCACTACTATTGAATAAATTAAAAAGTTTATCAACAATTTTAATAAACTCAACTGTACCGATTGCAGTGGAAGGTAATGCTCCTAAAGTAATATAAGTTGTGTGTGAAGGGCTCCATGATATTTATAGTTTGCAATAATAGTAGAATAAAGCGCTGAGTCGAACTATAAAGTATAATTTATTATTGGTTACGACTGCAGTTTCGCCCGATTCGGACATTTTCAAGTAGGTAAAACAAAAGGAAAGCGCAAATAAGTTGGTCAGTTACGGCGCCATTATGTGACATGCCCTTTTCACATAATGGCGCCATAACTGACCAACTTATTTGCGCTTTCCTTTTGTTTTACCTACTTGAAAATGTTCGAATCGGGCAAAACTGCAGTCGTAACCATTTTCACATAATGGCGCCATAACTGACCAACTTATTTGCCCTTTCCTTTTGTTTTACCTACTTGAAAATGTCCGAATCGGACGAAACTGCAGCCGTAACCAACAATAAATTATACCTTATAGTTTGACTCAGCGTTTTATTCTACTAGTAATATAAGTTGTTAAACTTGCAACTTCTGTAGCACTTATTGTTTGAACAGCTAATTTTGCTTTCATTCTTTGAAAGTTTGTAGGATTTATATGAACATCTGTTAATTTAGATGTAAGACGATTACTCAGTTTTTTATCCTTGTCATAAAAATCCACAATATGTTGCCATGAAGTAAATTTATCCCCAGATTTAAAGGTGTGCATTAATAAATTATTTCTGATAGCTTTAATCAGATGTAGTGGATCAAAAAAGTAAAATATTTTTTGTCAATAACATAAAAAAATGATGTTATACTTAAAATATTTATCAAATTAATAAAATTGGAACCAATACCAACAACTTTAAGATTAATTGAATAAGGATTTTCTACTGTATCAAGTAAATCTTCAGCTGGACATGATGTATTAATGAAGATATATAATAATGGCTGTTTCCAGTTTGAAATGAGCCCTCTTGCCGTTACAACACAGACATTATTTGCTGATAAAGGTTTTTTCTTTGAGCCTAAATCTTCGAAGCCAACGATTTCGTGTGTACCAGTATTATAGAGCAATTTTTTTTTACTAACATTTCATTGATACAGAGAATGTAGTATCGATCTGTATCTACCATGTGTTCACTTTTCAAATGTAAAATGTTATAAATTTTAATATTGTGCCAGGATGGTATTGTAAATTTGCAGTGATTCTTTCCAATGATTTCGTAGATGGTAAAAGAAATGTCATTCTTAAAAAATTATAAGCTTTACGACTTAAAAAGTACCGATGTTAAGCAAATCTTTTTCAATTTATCACTATAACGACGACTTTTCCTTGTTTTTGCAAAATTTTCGGCTTGCGTTTGTACAAAAGGAACTATCGTGCTATCTAAATATATTTTGCACAATAATAATTTTTTTTTTAAAGATTCGTCATTTTATATCTTTCATTTTCTCTCTCACCTTCTCTTTATGAGGGCTTAGCATCTTAGATATTTGGCAAAAAATGATGGATGATGGTTCCGGCAATGGTAGGTGTTCTAAAAATAAGGGAGGAAGGAAAGGAGGTAAGGACAAAAGTATGGATCCGGTTTAATATTTCAAAAACTGTTTGACATATCTGAATTAAATTTGGTATGTGCTTTAGAGTCAATAAGACTCTACGTTATTAATTTATGTCATCTGTTTATATCGCTTTATTTTTGAGATCCAAGGCCAAATTGTGACTTTTTAAATGACCACCTCCTATTTCTTTTGCTTTATTTAGTGGTCCATTTTATTCTCTAAACGGTCATATAAAAATTTTGATACATAACATAAGAATTTTTTTTAGAAAATGACAGTGTTTTGATTCAGATACGTCAAAGAGTTTTCAAAATATTAAATCGGTTTTATTCACTGTATACCGTAAGTGTAATTCGAAGTCCAGTCAGTGAAAATCAACCGTTGCAGTAAATACAATGCTGCCCCACTCTACGCAAGCATCTTACAGCATACAGGCTGTTACAAATAAAAGATACGAAGTCGGTTAAATTAGGGCAAAGTTGCGTATTTTGGTGCTGAACAATAATCCATTCTGAAAAATCTTCTACGATTTCTAGTTTTTGAAATATTTCCAAACAACCGAAAAACGTAATTTTCTTTTTTATTTTTTTCTGAAGTTATTATTGCAGGCTTCATAACAAAATTAACACATTCTACAGGCACTTTCTTGAGCTATTTACGATGATATCATTAGATTTTACTTAAAACGTTTCGCCTCGTTCTGACCATAATCAAATTCATTTTTCTAATGGGCGCTACATTGGATTTTAATACCATTGAATAGATCTATTTTTTCTGATGCTTTTCCATTTATCACACATCCCTATTTAATAAAATGAAACACCTATAAATGCAAGAAATTGTTCAAAATAACAGTGCAAAGAAAAATATGGTATGCTGTGAAACAAGAACAAAAAAGTTCCGGAGTTTTATTTCGTTTATCACAAAAGCAGATTTTTAGATATAAAAATGAATGATGTGAATCCAAGAAAGGCGTAAATTTTTAAAATGTATTGTACTAACAATAACAATTTAGTGGCAAGAGAAATGTACTTCCAACACTATCCAAAAAGACGAGGATGAAGCAGTAGTTAATTAGATCTATAATTAAATTATACATTTTTATTATGCCGACTAGGTGAAACCGGTTTAGGAATAAATAATTAAAGATTTTGTAGTGAAAAGACTTCTCATTTCTCAAATTTAATAATAAACTACAAAACAGCATGGAGTACATAAATAATATCTAGAAATTTATTATAGCTCGGTTTTGATTGTAATGGATTCCTCGAGCATCCTCTGGACAGCTGTTTCCTCTCTATTTGAGACCTCACAGCAGAAGAGTAGCTCGAAAATTCCACTGTAATCTCACCAACCTGTCCTAGTTATCTCGAAATCGAGCACAGATCGGTGAGATTGCAGTGAGTTCTCGAGCTAGCCTTCTGTTGACGAGGCCTTAAATAGAGCCGATACAGCTGTTCAGAGGAACTCGACGAATCTCGACGAATCCGTTGCAATCAAAACGACCTGCAATAAAATTCTAAATTTTTTAATTTATTGTAAAAGTAATGTGTAGGATTTATGTTATTTTCAAAATAAAATCAAAAACATCTATAAGTGTGAGCGGAAACAATGTTTTTTTTTGAGGGTCGAAGGATTTATAGCACAAGTGAAGATGACATATTTTATTTATTTTTATTTGTTTCTAATAAATAAGTAGATATTTTTCTGTAGCAGTAAACATTAAATTTATTACCATAATTAGTGATTTACAGCAGAGTATATTGTGTTCTAGGATGTATTTTTCTTGCCAGGCTTCTTACTTACTGAATACGTTAATACTATTTTTATGGAACAAATTTGATTGACTCTATTTTTTGCAGTTTTGAGAATGTATTTATGATTATAAAATATGCGGTATGATATAGTTTTAGCTAATAATTTGCCCATGGAGCGGAGCTACCGTGCAACAATTTACCCGTAGCGAAAGGGTTAAAAGAATATAAACAAAACACAAAACACAAATTTACAATATGTTTTATTATTTAAATATTCGAGTTTATTGATTTCTAAGCCCTCTTCTGATTTTTTTTTACTGAAATTTGCACATTTTTTAACATTCACGAAAAATACAAGATTTTAAAATCACGTTGTACTGAGCATTTTCGAAGGTATCACCTTTTTATTTGGCAACTTAACGTACTTCAGGGTTGTCTGTTGAAAAAGAGTTTTTGTTTGTTTCCCCAATCACCGAGTTCAATCGCACGCGTCCAGTTTATTTCGGCGTGCACAGAATTTTTTTAGTAAAAAGATAAGCCGCAAATGTTTCGCTAAATATTTTCTAAATGCCACGACGTGTGCGATATATTTCTCGTTCGCTGACATGTTTGCGCAAAAGTGCGCTTATAAATTAAAACGATTGACAAACACCCAAACCTACCTAACGAATGCATCGTCGACTATAATTACACGCCAATTACCAGTTATTTTGGGCCGCGATGCCTTCGAACTATTTACGTATTGGACATCTGGTGGTAATTTATTAAAGTTTGCTTTTAAACTCTAAATTTGAAAAAAGAAATATTTATTAGGAGTGTGTGTGAAATAAAATAGTAACCACACTCACACTCACAATCAGTTACTTACGCCCACTAACAACTAATCAGTTATTATTACTTATACTTACTCTAGAAGGCCTCAAATAACAAATTAAAAATAAAGTAACAAAAGAAAACCTGACAATTAAGAATTTTTACTTATGGCCGTATGTACCAAAAACTTAAACTGAGCTTAAATATGTAAATAGTGTAGTATCTATAAGTACTTCTTCATAGGCAAACAAATGACAATAACTGTCAACATTTTTTTTGTTGTCAGCAAAAACAAAAAAAAATGTTGAAAGTAGTTATCGTCAATTGTTTGCCTATGAGGCAGTACTTATAGATTCTACACTATTTACCGTAAAACAGGTATCATTTATTGTTCACCAACTGTTTATTACGTCATTTGATGTTAGTAATTAATTTATTTCTTTTTATTTTTTTCTGTTGTTTTGAAAAATAAGGGTTTGGTGCAGCATATCATTGAACGCAGAAAAAAAAGTTCTTTCGAAATTTATTACAGTAATCATACCATTGTATTTAAAAAACAAAAGTTGACAGGTGTCTTAAATGTGCTAAAAATGCAAGGTATGGTATTTTGTAGAGTTTTTCTGCCAGTTCATTTTATTTTTTGACCGCTCAAGTACGACAATAAACACCGACGCTATTCGCGTAGGCGTTTTTTTGGACTCAGCCTGTATATTACAGAATTTGTGCACGGAGAGAATTACGTTGTAAAAGTAAATATAAATATAGTAATTTTTACAAAAATTTATATTACTATATGTGACAGCAAAATCATTTTATTAACTTAAAAACATATTTGTATTAACTGTCATATATTTAAATTTATAAAAAGATATTCTAAAATGGCGAAAATATAAAATATAATATCGTTTAATATATTTATATTTTAACATTTATATCTACGCACAGATAAGAAGCTACGGGATTCACACGATCACCAACCTTTGCAGCTGCACCAAAAAAAATAAGTACTCGATTTAAGAAAAAACGTATATTAAAATACAAATTTTGTAAAAAAAAATGTGCAAATCGGTTTTGATTACAGCGGATTCCTCGAGCATGCTCTGTACAGCTGTTTAAGGCCTCATTGGGCCTTCATCAACAGAACCGTAGCTCCATAGAAAACATAAATATATTATGTTATGTTGTGTTGTCTATGAACTCCACTGCAAACCAAACCGATTTCTCCTAGGTTATATGGCATTGCGATGTGAAAGTAATGAACAATTTAAGTAGTGACATCTTTCGATCGCTTTTTGACCTACAAATTTTATGTTGTAAACATCATATCTGCAGGCCGAACTCATAAATGTTACAAAATCATATGCTTAATGTAATATAATCGCATTGTCAATTCTTTTAAGAGAAAAATTTACTTGCTTTACTTAAACAATTTTGCTACTTTTAAAACAATTTATTTTATTATTAATGATACTTTTTTTACAACACGGTTTTTAATATACATTTTTCTCAGTGTGATCATACTTTGTAACATTTATTCCTACATGTATAAATCTGTGCGTATACGTTATCATGATGCTTATCCTTCTTCAAATAATCGTAACCATTTTATAGTGTTGTTGTTTGAAAGTTTTCTTTTTATTAACGCCGTTTATTCTTTGCTTTGTTTCGGTTCTGCTTGGATTTGTAAACTCAAACGTAGCAGCAAAATTAAATTTATAATCTGCGTTCACAAAACATTAACCGAATCACGGATATTGCAGCGATAAATCACCTGCACGATAACCATTATCGGTCGCCATTTCCAATGCAAGTGATATATTTGCGTGCTAACGTTCTGCAAATAATCGCGCCGGACGACAAACAAAGGCACCAGATTAATAAAGTGTTTGATTAATATAGGCGGCAGGTGAAAATCAGAACGTAAATGAAAGGAAACGTTGTTTTTTTAAAAAGACTGATTTTTTGCTTCTGATGAACGTTATTTACAAGAACGATTGCTTATTTCTAGGCTTCCATGTGCACCAGCGGGAGTTCATCGGCTGCCCATAGAGTGTGCAGATTTTGCTCTTTACAGGTTAGGATTGTTGTTATTGGTTGCCCCTTGCAATAATTACATAACTTGACAAAGTCAATGTAATTTTACCACCGTCACCTTTGTGTACCAAAAATTATTTCGTTGTTTGTTGAAGAAGTAAGTTTCACTGGACATGCTTAATTCATGGCTAAACATGCTGAAATTTACTTCTAAATTAGTAAGAGATCATTGATCGTACAAAATCTTCAAAAAGAATTATGTGTCTTCCTGCCTGAAGTTATGTTTACCCTCAACCAAATATTTCGGAATAGCCATTTGATCTATTATTGTTTTGTTAACCTATGTGTTTGTTAGAAGTAACCCACGAAGAAATAAATGTTTGCACACTTTTATTGATGTATGGCAATATTTGTTAATATTACTGTATTAATGTAAAATTTTTAATTTTTCTATGAACTATTGATCTCGATTTAAACCGTAATAATTAAAACTGCATCTTTTTTCTAAGTGTCTAAAATTATCCAAATACTATAATCTAGCAGTTTAACTTGGGTGAAAATGGATCATTCGATACTCTTGATCAAATCATGAAAATCAACATCGATTTTAGGCTGTTTTGTAAGTTCTTTTGAATGGGGTGTCGGCTGTTATTGCCATTGGACTTCGAACCAGGAGACGACGTGCATGTGTACAATATGGTAAATCCTGGCTGTAGCGTTATAAAAACCTAAGTGAAAAATACCCTTGGACTAAGAATCTGTTACCTTTGCTAGGCTTCATACATTAAAAATAACTAGCGGTTCATGTATTATGTATATTTATTTGACCTTTGACTAGAGTTTTTATTGCTCTCACAATAAATAAGTCCATTGTTTAGTGCAGCATTTTCTAATTTTGACAAATTTTGTCTAAGTGGCTTTCTTGAAACTTTTTCGATTCACTACCCTAGAGTTACTCCAAAATTTTCTATTATTACATGCAGTTGAAACAAAGTAGGTATACTATGAGGGCGCTCTAGGGCAGTGAACCGAAAACACTATCAGAAATCGTCCTACATAATGCTGAACTGTTCTTTAAATTAAACAAAAACTATGAACATGAATAGATATTTGCGTAATGAATTTGACAATCTTATTGTAGCAGACTCTCAGCAGCAGACTTATCACAATAGCAGGTTTGAAGTTTCGAAGTACGGTTGCATTCATAAAAATGTCACCGTACCAGAATTCAAATTCCAAATCTAGCGTCGTGCTGCTTCATTTGCTTTCTAGATTCCCAGGAAATGGGAAATGGCATCCGGAGCAAGAATCTACTTGAAGAGCACTCCTGGTTGTTGAAAAAATCCTCGAGTTACCAGACATGCCCTTCCACTTTCGTAGAGGGTCGATACTTGTTTCTCAAGACGGTTCGACTATCAATCACCCTTATATTGTTTGGGCGATCTACAACATGTGTAGTTATCGATAACAGATTCAACCTTATTTACGATAGCACCGTGCCCACTGTTTCGCCTCAGAGCCACAGAAAACGACGTCCAAGGGTGTTCGGACACCGTCCCGAAATATTTATTTGTTTAGTGTAAGTTATTCAATGCATTTAACTTTGTCTCATTTATACTTAATTTATTGTACCATAACAGCAGAGGCCAGAAACCAACTGCCTATTTTTCTTACAACTTTTTCTATGTTTACATTTCATTTTTATTCGAAACAATTTATTACTTCTTTGAAAGACTCTTTTTTGAAAGACACAAAATTTTGCGTTTCCGCTGATTCAAGTGTCTAGGGCCATCTATCATAATGAACTCCCGCAAACATAGTTTCTTCGCAGCCTTATTGCTTTATTGAATTACAGTTTGGGCCCATTCTAAATTTTCTAAGATTTATGATGCCACAAATGTAACGTTCTGTTTAACTCATCATTTAGACTTTCGAATCTCACAAACTTTCTCTGATCCCAGGCTACTTTGCTCAACCAATCAAAACTTCGATATTTTCGGAATACCAATTAGATTCGTATCCATTCATTCTATCAACCTTTGCCTTCACAACTTTCCAATGTGGAAAACCAAAAAAATTAGTAAACTAAAACTGACAGTAGGTATGCACACAGCATCTCAAGCAAACGCATCAATTCTCGGGCAGCGCGAAGTATTTGCCACAAAAATTTAGTTAATCGATTAACGTTAAGTTTCTCAAATAAAGCCTGTAAATATCAGTTATTAATAAATAGATTTATAGTGACTTCTGTGCTAGTATATCCTTTTATTAAGAATAATAAGAAATAACGGTGGATCGTTCAGCACTGCGCGAAGTTACCAGCCCGATGTCTGGCATCGTTACGCAGCAAAGGGTATGACTGAGATGTATCCATACTCATCTTCGTCGAGCAAGACGTGGATTCGTCCAGCAAGACGACACTAGATGCTACTTTGGTGACGTTACTACACTGACTTATGGCGCTAACCACCGCGAGAGGGCGCTCCGGTGACAGTAATGTTACTATATTTAGAAGGTACCGCCATTCATTTCCGCGGCTTCGTCCCCCAAATTAAAAAGGAAGCGATGAAACGCTAAAGAAGAAAAATGATAGATACATAACAAGTTAGTGTTGCTAAGGAGTTTATGAATAAATTTGATTAACTCCAAATTAAAAGAGACAGAAAGTTGGCGCTACCTTCTCGATACAGTAACCTTAGTTGACAGTAAGGTACTAAATCAACACTCCGTACAGGTAACGCAATCCCATTCCTCTCGTGAGAGGATTGAGAAACAAAGACAACAAATATAATTGTCGCAAGTGCAATAAGGAAGACAACAGTTTTAGGGAATTCTGTTTACCGCAATGTCACTGGTTTCAATTTAAAAGTGTATTAGGTTATGTCTAGTTAAGTTATTTACCAATAAAAAAGTTGTTATTTTAAGAAGTGCAGAATGTTTCTTTTACGAAAAAGGCGGAATCATTAAATGTCATGCGATAAAAGTTTGGGATGCGATATTTAAACTAATTTTCTTAACCACTGACAGTAACTTTGACAAACGTCACTTCAAATAACATTTCCAACTGTTTCTTTATCCCTAGATGAGAGGAATGTGCGACAAGGATAGATATAAAAAAATCACTAAATGCATTACCTCTATTCGAAGTATGTTGATTTAGTACCTTAGTTGACAGCCGAGTGTCATTACGCCGGATCCTGATTACAGGTCGAATTTACTTCAATTATTCTTTTTTTAATTAACCATTTGGGTTGACTCAATTTTCGCGGAGTTGCTATTTACCCTTTTGGGTTGGCTCAATTTCTGCAGCGTTGCTATTTTTATTCTCATTTTGCGGTGTATAGTTAAATTCGTTCAAGTTAATTGTAAACGAAGAACAGATCTGTTTGACGTGAGATTTCTAGCTTGTCAAATTATTTACTTTTCTGCGTGTTCGTATAACTGGATACCGTTTGGGTCCCTTTTTTTATTAACTCTGTTTATTATATTATTTTTTATGAAATATTTGAGCCATTTAAATAGAAACAAGAGTGCTCAGCTGGTGCTTTTTATTTTGTTCACTTTGCCCACCTTTTGCTTTGAGGTTGCGTCGAACCTCCCTTCTCCAAGAGCTTTGCCGAGCGGTGGTGGAGAAACGTCAGTCATTCGCACTAATTTGCTGGCCTACAGGTAGGTAGCAGTACATTCGCGTACTTCGAATTACCACCAGTTTTCTTTTTGTTCGTACAATTCGCAGCTTTATGTCCTCTTTATTCGTTCAGCGTTCAGCTGCTTCCACCGTGATATCAATCTCACCATGACGTTTGCGTGATTAACTTTCGGGTCTACATTTACTAGCGTATAAGGTCTCCCGGACTTATTACTTGTGCTTCAGATTCTTCGATAACCTTGATACGGAATACATAAGGGTAGGAAGTTCATCAGGTGAATCAATTCCACAACCCTTTGCAAAAGCGTTACGAAGCGTGATTAAATCAGCATTGATCTCTATTTCAATTTCACTGAGTCGATCAACGGCATCAAAATACGTCTTTAAATGACCTTGCACGTCTCCTTATTCCTTCATACGCTGTAGTGTTAACAGTTTTAATAGGGATGCTTTTCTCGCTAGTCCTTTTGACATGTGCGTGCGCACCAGTTTGAATTACACTTCCCGTTCAGTCTTGCACCCTTTGACGCCTTTTAGCTCGGAATCACCGATACACAGAATAATATTAGAACGAGCCTTTTGATCTCTTTCCATCCAATGGTTCATAGTTGTAACCGAATAGGATAATGTTTCACGAGTTTCGGTTTCACAGTTTTACCGTTGACCGGATCTTATTCATCATTTCTTATAAGTAGTGCTTCCATGTGTAGCTCCCATGTATCATAGTTGCATTTATTTAGGCATCCTATTCGCGATGTTCATCATTTGTACTTGCCCTGACATGTTTTACGATCCGATCAACTGAAGTTACGCAACTGTCGTAAAATCTGGGCCCTTAACCTGTTGGATTTGTGATAAAACGAACACAAAGAATATAACAAGTGATTCAAAAAAAACTTTCATCAAAGTATATCGTGTTTTCGCACGTGTGCAAAAAAATATGCGAAACAATAAAAAATAGACAATTGCAGGTAAAAAAATAATGGTTTTCATTTTATTACCTCATAACAAATTTCTAGTAATGACGCATTTAGATGTTTTTAGTCATAAATATTTCAATATTTGTTCAGCAGCACCTTAGTAGCTGTTTCAAATTCTTTACTATTTATAAATACCTACCTACCTGACGAGAAACGGAATTTTTATTAATTTAAAGCTCTTTCGCTTCCTTCAAATTAAAAAAAAAGTTAATATTTTTTAATATATCAGAATTTCAATGATTTGTAATTTATTAATTTCGACATAAATGGTTTTTTTTTGTTCTAGAAAAAATGCATTAATAAACTAGATGTGTAATAATAAAAGCTTTTTAAAGTTTGAAAAAGAATATCACAAGTAGGTACGTTTAAATCCTTTTAAGGCGCCTTGGGCTTTATTTACTTTTCTAAATCGTTTCCCTTTACTAAGAACCAAATACATTATGAAAAGCGAATGACATTGCACAAAGTTTGCACTGCATACACACAGTGGGTTTATACATTACACCCCCTCCGCCGTATGCAACTTTGGATTCTGACCCCTGGTAAAGTTCTATCGACCAGTCACTGACGCTAGCACTGACGCACATGGAAACCCCTCCCGTAGTCAAAAAGCTCCCCAACCGCTCAGCGGCACATTCATGGCCACGGGACAAATTGAAAGCGCAGAGAGAACCGAATTCGTAACTCCAGGTGAAACTAGAAACCTGCAAAAGTATCCAAGAGAACAAACTGTAATACCTTTAACATGATTTAAATAGCACAACGATTCATATTGAAACTTATAATGACTTTATTGCGGCGTACTCAACGTCAACTACTCATCTTACTTAATCATAAAATTAGATTAAGTAATGCGAGGAACGTTTAATTAAGACTTACCGCTTCTTTGCAGTTGCGAAGTATGTAGTAGATAATTACGTAAACGCGTGACGTAAAACGAAAAGTTCTTAGAAGAGAATTTGTCCTAGATCTTCTTAGCTGACTAATTTTTCAAGACGGTATTTAATCATTTGAAATGTCACAGTTAAGTAGCATACCCCCTTCTTCGATTAAGCAAAAAGGGGTTAAAGTCCGTTGAAATCTCTTACTTCCATACACCCGAACTATTAAATTAATGAACCACCGACCCCGCTTGACAGTTTACAGTAATATATGTTCTGAGCCTTTAATCTGATCGAAGACAAAGAGATTGTTTTATGCAAAATTCATGCATCAGGTTAACTGAACTAGTAAATTACGATATGAGGAAATTGGGTTTCATAATTTAAGGCACTACCAATCCGAGAACATAAATTGACTTTCATAGTTAAACTAGATGTCATTAGTGATTTATTACTGTTTATTTATCGAACTATTGAATTTTTCTGTTTCTCCTATGTTATTAGCTTCATTAGAAATGTAATTCAATGGAAAATTAAAATTCTAATCAACAAGTACTAAACTCTTATTATTCAGATAATAACTTGAACTTTATTTCGTAAGGATTTCAAGAATAAATTGCTGACAAATATATTATACAGTAGAACATGATAGTTATTGGAGTTCTATTTTTGTTTATATAATTAATTAATTAGTTTGATTAAAACACTTTTTAGTATCTGGGTTCTAATTTTCAGCTCCTCTCTTCCAATGACTATCTTGAAGGCCTATACATTGCCGATACACCACAACAAGCCTGCGTATGCCATATACAAGGCTTTCATAAATGATTCTAATATCACATTACCTCTGATAAACAAATGAACATGTGCCACTAACCAACGATACTGAACAAAGTTACTGGTAACACAACCTCACTTTTAATTACGGTTCAAATAAGTTTTGTTATTGTTTCAGAAATTGTTATTATTTTAATTCATCGATTTTCATCAATAGGTAAGTTGTAAACACAAATTGAAACATTTTATACTGGCGTTGTGTTCTGGCAATAATGGTTTATTCCTTGAAGCAAAACACTTTCATTGTGATATCTTATTATCGCATTAGAACGTTTAAAAATGCGAATGGATTTATTCAGTGCAAGCTTGTGAAGATGAGTAGGTACGTTGCAAGATTCCCTGACTTGGAAATTCAAGATGCCTCTCTAATGTCTCATATTCGAGATGATTAACAGATTTGTTTGGACTGGTTGTGTAAGCAAAGGGAAGTTAACAGGATGACCTCAAGTGTCAGAGAATGTAGTTGATGATTTGAGAGAACGGCTTGAGCAAAATCCACGAACGTCTTTACCAAAATTATCTCTACAATCTTTAAGCACGTGCCACAAAATTGTCAAGAAGAAATTACACATGCATCCATACAAAATTACAACTGTTCGTGAATTTTTACCTATAGATCCTCCTCGACGTATTCAATACTGCATGACAGAACACTCGATTTAACATTTTTTAGTGATGAGGCCTGGTTTCACCTGTCAGGTTGTTTTTTTTTTATCTGTGGTGGTTGCCCAAAGGAGTCCTAAGTCAAAGACTTGTCAGGACCTCAGGAGCGGGAGTGTATTTGAGTGTGTGTAAAGTGTTCCATGGCTTTGTTGCTTCCAACCTTCTCGCCGTTTAAGAGGAAGCAGTGTCGAATTTTATCCCCAACATTGAAGGGTGCCTGAAGTCGATACCGACCACCCTCGAGAAAAATCCCGAGTGCGGTTCGAACCGACGACCATGTGCAAGGCCGGTTCTCTTACCACTGGACCGTTCAGGCGTTAATTCGCAAAATTTTAGAATTTGGAGTACAGAAAATCCACATGTTTTTATTGAAACACCTTTAGATCCACAAAAGATAGGAGTGTGGTTGGCAGTTTCTCGAAGAAGGATTTATGGACCTGTATTTTTTCAGGGTTCTATAAATGCACAACGATATAGGGAAGAATTATTGCAGCCATTTATAAATCAACTAGATGACGAAAAACTTCAGTTAGGTTATTTTCAACAAGAGGAGCTACAGCACACACAACAGGCACAAGTTTGGCTTATTTGCAGGAATTTTATGGTGACAGATATACATATAAGTATGGGACTTAATTCAGAATTTCCGCCACATTCTCCAGATCTTACGCCTTTAGATTTTTCAATATTTGGGTATTTAAAAGATCAAGTATTTAAACAGCAATTTAATAATTTGGGAGAAAATGAAATTAGACGTTGCTGTCTTAGTATACATCAGGAAATGCTGCAGAATATTTTTCGTAATATGAAAAGAAGAGTGAGACTGTGATTAGCAAGTAACGGTGAACATTTTCAACACCTTTCATGATGTGATGTTTGTTCAAAATTATTTATTACTGACATAAAAAGCAGGTATTGTAATTTCAAAACATGAAAGTTTTCTTTAATTTTGTGTAAACGAAGTTTTACTAATTCAGCTCATAACCTAATATTTCAAATTTATGACAGTACAGTATTGACACCTGTGATTGACAATGACATTTCTCAGGTAGTAGAATACACATTCAAAAGGAGGTGAAATATCCAACTCAATATGCAATGCCTACTTTGATGTTAGAATCATTTATAGAAGCTCTGTACATATGGCAACACTGTGTTTTACAGTTTCACTTGATCAGTAAAAACAAAATATTTTAGAGCACCGAACCATATATAAATATTAATTGGGCGCAAACGAGCATGGGATGATTGTGAAGCGTCAACAATAATAAGCAAATTTTGGCCGCGGACAGAAGGACATCCAACAAGCTTAAATGGCATTTGGAAACAATTCATAACGAATATGTTAACATACCTCAAGAGATTTTTAAGCTAAAATCATATGAAAAGCAATTTTTTTAGCTTTGTCTGTAAATGAAAATATTTTACTAACTACTAAAGTTGCGCATCCAATATCCGAATGCAAGAAACCGCATGACATTGGGGAGGAACTTATTCCTGCAACTCAAATAGTACAAATTATGTTTGGAAATCATTTTGCCAAATAACAGTAGTCTATCTTTCTATCAAATGATGTTGCTCGTGGATATATCTGAAGAAGTATCCCAACAACATTTGTGAAAATGTTCTATTTTGCGATCGAATATCAGTAATGGAAGAGCTACTGTTTTACAGCACTCCAGCACTTGGACTAGAGGTGGGAACATCGAATAGAAAACATCGATGTTGGACTCAACATAGATATGGCAAAAATTACATCGATCTTCGATATATCGGATGAAAATATCGATTTGAAAAAACATCGGAAAAAAAAAACAAAAATAAGTAACTTTATTTTTAAAATTTAAAAAATAAACTCAATTCTAAATAAGTAAACAATAGAAAAATACTGTTTAATTTCAGTCTTACTTTAATTCCCACTCCTCTTTATTTAAACAACTTAAAAATGCCATCTTCTATCATTCATATTAGGATAGCTGTTCGATAGCTCTGTACTTTTCTACACTTTTTGCACAAACCGCTCCTGATAGAGGACGATGTATACACTGCGTTCGTAAAGTATGGAATAAATTCATTTTCTACGAAATAAACGATTTTTATGCAAAATCCTGAAACAGGTCGATTTTTAATTAATAAATGACACTATTTTAGTGAAATTTTGTCTTCCTTCCAACCTCCGAGTGACAGTTGCCCCTTTAAAATTTTTAAATGGAATGGGGCGTCATGTGATACCTCATTTGGAAGAGCTTTTCATTCTCTATTCAGTAGTATAAGAATTTTCTTTAAATTCCTATTTTTTCTAAAAAGAATAATACATTTTAAAATCAACACACAACATTTTAAAATGAAATAATTTAAATGAAATGTTCGAACTGGGAACCGTTTGATTAATGACAATAATACAAACGTTGCTGATGTTCATCTAAAACATTTCATTTCCAGGGTAATTTGATTAATTCCAATTTTTTTAAAATTCTTAATGAAAACGAATAGAAACTGTAGATGCTAATGTATGTAATCAACGTAGAAGTAAAAGTAATAACTAAAGACTCCAACTCTCAAGCCCGAATGCATAGGCGCTTCGATGTACGCCTGGCGCCGATCGAATTACGAAGCTGCCAGCATTATTCTTTGATATAGCGATAATATTTGGATTAATTTTGTCACATTTTAATTTGTTATTTGCTGTATTTTTGATGATCGATATAATTAAAAAAAAGACGGAAATATTCGTTTAGATAAAACACGTTATACCTACGAATCATATAGCCATAAACAGCACTGGTTAATTGGCCAGTCGACCGATTGATATTTACAGCGCATCAACGCGAGCGGTGAGTAACATACAACTGGGCGGATAAACGGATCTTTTAATTGGAGTCTTTAGTAATAACACTAATATCAAAGAAACTGTTCAAAATGTCCTCCTACCTCTTAACAATAACCAAGATGAAATTCAAACTCATGCAAAACATTGTCGATTATTTCCGGACTGATTCCTCGTATTTAATTTCTTATTCTGTCTTTTAGTTCTTCAAGACTGTTTGGTTTAGTTCTGGAGACTTTACTTTTTAGAAATCCCCATAAAAAGAAATCGAGAGGTGTTAGATCAGGAGATCTAGCCGGCTACTCAATTGCCCCCCTTTGACCAATCCATCTATTGGGGAAAACGTCATCCAAATAATCCATTTTAAAATTTTGTGTTTTGATTTTAAAATGTATTATTCTTTTTAGAAAAAATAGGAATTAAAAAAAAATTCTTATACTACTGAATAGAGAATGAAAAGCCCTTTCAAATGAGGTATCACATGTGCCCCCATTCCATTTAAAAATTTTAAAGGGGCAACAGTCACTCGGAGGGGGTTGGAGGGGGAGATGCAAAATTCCGCTAAAATAGTGTCATTTTTTAATTAAAAATCGACCTGTTTCAGGATTTTACATAAAAATCGTTTATTTCGTAGAAAATGAATTTATTCCATACTTTACGAACGCAGTGTATAATACAACATAAGTAGGAGTGAGAAAAATAGAGTAAAGGTGTTAAAAGTGTATTTTCGGCGGGTACTGAAGTCGCTATATTTTGAAATTGTATCGAAATATTAAACATCGATTTTCGACGATATATCGAACATACGAATTATCGATGTAAAAAATCAATGTTAATTGTTCAACATCGATGTTTCGAAAAAATCGATGTAAAAGTTCCAGGTCTAACTTGAACTGTTCAATATATTAGATGAATGAGGTAGATACTAGATATATATGTGTTTTTTTTTAAATGCCATAAGGGGTGGCTGTGGAAAAGAAAATTCATGTCTTAGCTCCATTCATGTACTTTAAATTGTCAGTTCTGGCATGTGTTAGATGCCAAGCTGCGACATGAGTTTTAATTTTCATGGCCAACCTTTATGGCATTTTTAAAAAATACACCGTACAATGGGGAACTAACCAAGCGACCCATTTATTAGAAAAAATAACAACCAGCTATCAGTTAATAAGGAGGATTATGTCGATTTTCTGAAAAACTCAAAAACAGCCATGTTATGATCTGTGAAGAAGTTTTGGCTGGAAAGCAGAAGACGATAATTTTTTAGTGACCGTAGTCACACATGAATCCACCTTTACCAACCGAAAACTAAGAGATCTAGTAGTACAGCTGTTTACAAGGAAGATTACCTATGTTGATATTTTTTATGAAGAACGGGACGTCTACACACCTAAGGGACAAACTGAGTTTAAACCTTCTAAGGCTTGCAGTCAAATACAAGCAACGTAAACTTTTAAATTCATATCATTTTTGTGCCATGACGACGCTCGGTCCGTATAACAAGAAAAGCAGTTTGAATTCTTTCCAAGTCCACCAACTCAAATGATTACCACGTGTTTGGACAGTTAAAAAGGCGCTGGAAGGGCAAACATTTAGATGTTATGAAAAGTGCAAATAAAAGTGATGATATGAGTGACCGCGCACGTAACCAAGAACTGCCTCATATTTACAAACTATTTGTGAAGTTTATGATTCACTTTTTATATAGGATAAGGATGGGAAGAAGCTGCTATTTTTCCAAACAGCGACGACTGTCTGTCCTTCTCAAAGTGCAGACAAACGTAGAGTAAGTAAACTGTATTAGAGATGCGCGACTTCGACTAAATAGTCGATAATAATCAACTTATACTTTTAGTCGAGTTAACCGACTTACACTTTGCCCGTCGTCGATTAATCGATATTTTTACATGCGTAATAAAGTAGTAATGTTTACTAGAGATGGGCGACTAAACGATTTTATGCAAGTCGACTTGCAGATCGAGTCTATCAATGCAAAGTCGATTTAAAATTTTTAACCCATTTATATGTTTTTGATTAAAATAAATTACGCAATCAAATATTTAAAGTAAAATGAATTTATTGTGATTCTATACTATCATAATAGATGCATAATAAAAGACTGTTTAGTCAAAAATCTGTATTGTTTAATAACAATGCTTCATAGATATCTAAGTACATAATTAATGAACGAGATTAACAAAAGCAAGTCTGTCTGCGTGTTCGACAACTACCAATCCCACGATGAGATCAAGATAACGTGAACATTACTACTTTATTACGCATGTAAAAATACCACTTAATCGACGACGGCAAAGTGTAAGTCGAGTAACTCGACTGAAAGTATAAGTCGACTTTTATCGACTATTTAGTCGAAGTCGCGCATCTCTAATGTTTACGTTATCCTGATTTCATCGTGGGAAGGGTAGTTGTCGAACGCACTGACAGACTTGTTTTTGTTAATCTCGTTCATTAATTATGTACTTAAGTATCTATGAAGTTTTGTTATTAAACAATACAGATTTTTGACTAAACAATCTTTTATTATGCATCTATTATGATAGTATAGAATGACAATAATTTCATTTTACTTTAAATATTTGATTGCGTAATTCATTTTAACCAAAAACTCATTTAAATAGGTTAAAAATTTTATATCGACTAATTAGTCGACTTTCACTGTTGATTTATTAATCGTAGTTAATCGACTTTACATTGATAGGCTCGACTTGCAAGTCGTATGAGCGATGTAGCAATATAGTGATGTAAAAAATTAGCGATTTTTGTCCGTCGTATTTTTGCTCATCTCTAAAGGCTCATTTTCACGATGATAGTACTCTCATGAAAGTACTATCACGAAAGTGGGTGTGATAGTTCCGACATGCGAGTTAAGTATCTACACGGAAAGCGACTATCAAGTTATTTACACGATGATAGTTGCTTTCATGACAGCAACTATCACTGAAACTATCATCGTGAAAATGAGCCTTAATAATAAGAACGTCATGTGATAAACATTTTCCACCTTTCATTTACTTTAAGCAGTGGTTTAATGACTGTCGTCAGTGCATACAATGCTCCGCAATTGTAAATACAAACCAATGCATCCAATTACAGAAATAATAATTAACTCCATTAATTAAAACAGAACATATTAGCATTTGCACTTCATTATAACTTGTTTGAACCTCATTTTTATAACTAATAAATTACCGTGCCACATCTGCACGTGTATACGTTAAAAAAACCAATTAAAAAAACAGTTTCAATTAAATCGTGCATAAACTAGCGGCACTCACAATTTACATTGCGTTTGATTTCGAATAAAATTTATCTCCAGCGGGCAAATTTCGCTCAGTCCGTATCCATATACAGCTTGCGAATGACTGCTAAAGTCATATCCATGCTTCGTTCTCTAGTGCGGAAGGCGAAGGGGACGGCTTACACGACGCTGGGGTAGCATTTCTTGCCCCGTTTGAAAAGATTTTTCGACGAGTTACTAGTTATTACCGGCTACTTATGGTAAGTGAATTACTGTTTTCGTCATTAATGACATAATAGCTATAACCACTAGATACACTGCTGAAAGATGTGTAATTAGTGCTATCTCTTTCTAGTAATTCTAACTTTAGTTCGCGTTTCCACAAATCGTCTACAACACGCCGTGATGAATATTGTTTGTATGCGGTCAAATAATGGATTAGGACTCGTTCGCAGCCTGTATATTGCAGCTCGTTTACAGAAGAAGCGAATTTTAACGAGGCCCGAGGATTAATCGCCTATATTTTTCCGCGTTTGCAGAATTAACGCAGTGTAATTACAGTCCATTATCAAAATCTACTCCGCGATTGTCTCTGAAGTTCGAACGAATCGATTCCGGGAGAGCTCAAGCGCAATTTGATGGCCCGCATGTCTCCGGAAACTGAAAAACGTTGATTTTCAATCAATTTTCAAAGTAGTAACTATTTCAGAGGACGCTCAGTAATTCTTTTCAAGGATTTGTGGAACTAAATCTAATATTCAAAATTTAATACCTTTTTTTATTAAAGCAAATAGGCTTTGAAACGACAGTATAATATGCTGCTCTTCTGCAGCATGATAGGTATCAGAAAGTGACATTTAGAATAACAATAATTAAAAAGAAAAGTTCACAAAATTTATGTACCTTTATAATTGGTAGTTGTTGATTTTCATTGAAAAAAAAATAGGATGCAAGCACTCTTTTCTCGTTAAGCTCCGTCTTCTTTAACATTCTTTCTGAACACGCTGTTGGGAAATTTAAGACAAGATAGTGGGCAATTTCAGTATCCGTTGAAAGAATTTGTGATAAAAGTGAAACATATATAAAATGTTGTACCAAACACATAAATAACAACAAAGTGTACCAAATATTTAATATTACAAACAAGACATAGATCCATAAATAGATATAAGATCCACAAACAGATAAGTATAAAAAAATAAAATTTATTAACGATTTTACTCACGAAACTATCGGTACCTACTTGGAAATTGTTGCAAATGAAACTTGATGAAATTGTTGGGTCTTTAATAATCACAAAAACGATCTAATACCTCCCCTTTTAAGTGAGAAAATATCTTAAACAATATCATAATTCTTCTAGAGGTGTGTTTGGTTGGCTGTCAGTTCCTATTCGATCGTCAAATAACAGAATGTTTTCCTTTCGCTGTTGGTACTACGTTGTCTATTTCTCAGTCACTGAAGTCTGATGAACAGGAGTTCTTGAAGGCATCGGAAGAGCTTAAGAAATCGCTGTTAATTCATCTTTAGGAGTATATGGCGAATTTCTATTGATATAATTTGATTTGTATGGAAGTGACTAATTGTTTCATTATCAATCTGTACCGGGTGGACCATTTTTGATGGTTTTACAGGGTTTCTCCGTTATTTATAGGAATAAAAGAAAACCGTTTTCGCGACCCATGCTACTTTTTCGAGAAAAACTCAATGGTGAAGACAAAAGTTAACTACCTGGATTAGTTCTGGAAATATCGTCCGAAAACGACGAATTTTCGCGAAGTTATTTTTCACAATATCTCAGACGGTATGTCCCGATATTTGTCTTCACCATTGAGTTTTTCTCGAAAAAGTAGCAATGGTTCGCGAAAACGGTTTTCTTTTATTCCTATAAATAAATCCTGCAAAATCATCGAAAATGGTCCACTCTGTACTTCGTACGTGGTGTGTGCCAACTTCTGCAGTATCCTTCTTGGCCTCCAGTTTTGTGAACGATTACATCGAACATAAACAAGATCATTAACCTTAAATACTTTTTACGAGCACCATGCTTGATGTTAAACTGCTACTCCATGTCGGCATCGCATTCTAATCGCTTTCTTGATGGTTTCAGAAGGTCGTGAGCGGTTTTGAATTTATGTCCAAATAACATCTCAGCGAGTGATTTCTTTTTTGGGAGTGCAGAATTTGGAGTCAGGCGAAACGTTTCAAGAAAAGTTTCTAAAGAGTTTTGTACGTTTCCCTCCCTTTTTAATTTTAAAAGTGTCCTTTTTAACGTACCAACAAAACGTTTTGCTTGTCCATTTAATTGTGGATGATAAGGAGATGAGAAAATTTGCTCAGTTCCATTGCCTTGACAAAAAGTTTTAAATTCGTAAGATTTGAATTGTGTTTCCATTATTGTTGACGATGACTTCTGGTAATCCATATTGCAAAAATAGTTTTCTGAACCCGTTGATTGTTGCAAGTGATGTATAGTCTGTTTATTCAACAGATATAGTAATAAAATCAAGTAAATGACACGTAGCGGACGCGTAGTGGCGTGGCGTGATTCTCTTCCTTCTCCATTGTGATACTGCCTCGTTTTCCACCCGAAGTCAAATTAACCTATACCAATTCGTTGTTTAAGTCGCGCTGATTACTGTGGCAGTGTCTATTACTATATCTTTTGAATAAACAGAGTATAGTTTTTTTTTAATCACAAAATTCTCCGGACATTTCGAGCAGGCATCAACGACAACTAGAAAATTATTTTCTTGATAGTCAATATGCATCAGATATGCATAGTCAATATCAATTCGTTGCCAAGGAAAATTCGGTTTTGGCCATAAGTACAGTTCTATAGTGATGCATGCAGAACCATAGATTCAATAACGTGATCCATGTTCGACCAGTAAACGTAATAACGAGCTAAGGACTTCATTCTTTGAATCCCTGAATTTCACGATAAAGGAGCTTCAAAACCTTCATTTGTAGAACTGCCGGAATTACAACACGATCATTGTAAAGCAGACATTCTCGTTCGATAGTTAGTGCATAATGTAGTCTGTAAAAGTGTTTCAGTTTATTCCATTGGTAACTGTTGAACATCGGATGGTCAATTTGATTTTATGTAATATTTAACAGTTTCAAGCAATGTGTCTTTTTTTGAAATTTCACAGAGCATGTTAAATGTTACTGGTAATTTAGCAGTAAACATAACATCGAAATCTGTTCGAACTAATGCAATAACTACCTCTTCATCCAGAGTTGGTTGACTTGATATGAGGCGTAATACTGCATCAGCTTGTCCGAATTCAGTTTTTTTCCGATATTCGATCTTGAAATCGTAGGCGAGTTAAAGTCGTTGCCCAACGATGCAAGCGATTTGCAATATGTGTTTGTATGCCCCTCTTAGTTCCATATATTGTAAGAAGTGGCTTATGATCGGTGAGTAGGGTGAAGTGTCGTCCATAGATCGGAATTTGTGAACTGCAAATATGAGTCCTAGTGCCTGTTTCTTAATCTGGCTGTAGTTCTTCTCGGCTGGAGTTAATGTTCGAGAAGCGTGAGGGATGTCTTTAATTTTTTTTATCAGATAGAGGATGTTGGATGACTGCACCGAGTCCGTGATGGATACATCTGCTGCAACGATTGTTTCTTCTAATGAAGGATCGTGGTGATTAAGGAGTAGATTTGATTGAAGTACGTGGGAAAACTTGCTGACAAGCATTTGACCATTGCCATTTCTGATCTTTCTTCAATAGTTCATTCAATGGTTGGAGAATGTAACGTAAATACTAGATAGTAATTTACCAATCCAAGAAATGAACTGGGGATCTAACATGCTGATTCATTCTCAAATCTTCTTATAAAATTTTTAATATTGTAGCCTCCAAATATTACTACTTCAGCAGGAATCACTGAAACCCTTATTCTTCGATTAGCTAAAACCAATTTAAAATAAGATGGCGCATCTTCCCTATTCATCCTCTGATGAATATCTTTGAGTCCAATTTCTTCCTTGGAAGAACTTGATTACGCTTCTATATTCCAGCTGAATTTCACTCATTTTTGTTAGGTAAGATTGACTTTGTAAAAACAACAAAACTCTTTGGATCTGAACCAAACTTGGACAGTGAGCTTCAAAATATCACAGCTCTCAAACACTTTGGCAAATTGATTTTGAATTACTATCGGACACGAGAGAGATATTGCTTTCGAACTTTGTTTAAATGAACCGAAAATAGCGCATGCACTATGTCAATAACGTTTTATTCTAACGTTGAGTTATTGCAAAGTTGTCGCGAGAAGTTTTAAATTTTTCTTTTCAGTCAGAATGGAAGACCTATAATTAAGCTTCGGAAATTCAAATATAATAAAAAGCGCAACTGTTCCTATCTTGACTGGGATACATGAGCCTCGAAAAAGCTCCTTTCAGTTATCGGAGTTAAAGGTAAAGTCAGTGCATTTTTTTACGTTCCGTTTTCCTACGAAAAAGACTAATCAATCAATATTTGGAAAAACTCAGCTGCAGGATAATATAAAGCTATCCACCAAAATACTTTGACCAACTTGACTTTGATCTTTCTATGATGGTTCAAGGTATTTAAATAGTCTGTTTTTAATTCTACATTCAAAGTGGAATCACACAAAAAAAAGAAATCGATTGTAACTTTTAGAATTTCGAGTGGGTGAAGCGAAAGGAATTTTCGGGGAACAGAAACAGTATTAACGGGCGTTTGTGTTTTCGCACGCAAACACAAATGAATATTGATGTTGTTGTGTAGCATGTGTTTACGTAATCCGAACACGCTCTAACTCTGTGCGAATACATAAACTGAGACGCAGCTGGGAAAGCAGACATATTAGCCGTTTAAAGCCCTACAGGGTCGCTTCAAGTGGCGCTCGTGAAGCAAACCCTCCATTTTTCAGCTGCGTTGAACAGAAAAGATCCGGCGCAAAAAAGCACTTGTTTCTCTGAAGGTGGAAATAAAAGACCGATGCGAAATATCTTTTGGTCATTAATTTTCTTAAACTGATTTATTTGTGGATCCGGTGAATGTGAAAATTTGTTCAGAGCTGAATTCGAATTTTCCAAGTGCAAGACCTTTATATGTTAATATTAAAGTTTAAGCGGATTATCCTGTAATTTTTAAACTATTGAACATTCTAGTAAAATATTTTACACAATATACAGTATTTTTTTTCTTCTTTTTTCGTCTGTCTTCCACCTAATACATTGCATATAATTCAGACTCGGATAATAGTAAGATAAAACATAAATTTTCTTTTCTGTTTTTCCTGTGAAATTCTCTTCTTCAATCCAGGTAATTTATGGCCGTAATCTGTAACTTAGAAGCGGCTAAATAAATAATAACCTCGTATATATTTTTAAAGTACTCTTCCCTCAGAGGATTCTCAACGGAACGTAAGTCAAGCCATTTTTTAACAACTGGTTCAGTCATAGTTGTCTTATTTCCCAGGAGGTCTTATTTCGCCTGTGCCATGTATGCACTCGACGGATGGGGAACTTATGGACTGGGTTTTAGTTGAAAGCACTAGCTTCTTAAGGACGTATTAGTCTTAAAAGAAAAATTTGAAGTGATTGTTGTCAGCATTATAGATTTCGTCTTTGTTTAAATAAACGACGTTAGTCATATTGATCTTTTAATAATTACCATCACAAGAGCATTTGTACACTGAGAAAAATAGTACAAAAGAGTACGTTTATATTAACAAGAATTCCGAACATTTTATTCGGATTCGCGTTAAAAATTGACTCAGCGTACTACTGCAAAATTAACACTATGTGGTTTGTTGTAATATGAAAATTCAATTGGATTATGAGAATTCAAAGAAAACTCGAATAATGAACGACGAAGTATGAAGAATGAGATGAACAAAAAACGAAAGGCGGATTGTTCGAAAATTAAAACTGACAAAGAAACTAAAGAAGAAACAAAAAAGAACTAAAACAAACAACAGCGAAGTACGAGGAATATGGTGAATAAAAAAAAAAGAAATCAGCGGAGCCTAAAGCTAAGTACACACGGGAACTTTTAATTGCTGTTCCATGTTCCTTGAAAAAGTTACCGGTAGTTTCCGAAAGCTTCTTTAAGTTCCTTCATGTTTCTATTTCCAGTAACAAAAGTTACTCTTTGTTGCGTGTTTCCATTCGTAGCGGTAAATATCAAAGGAAAAAGGGAAACAAGCAGCAACATGCAGGAATAAAAAAGGAAGTTCCTTCAGTATGTACATCTTGTCACCAGCTTCGGTAGCGGCTTATAGCAATTAACACCACATTGTGCTTAAACGTTTGAAGAACCACTGTTTTAAAATGTCTACCAAAGTAGAGTGGGATGGTGACCTCATTATTAAATTAATTTCAGTGTATAGATGCTATGAATGTCTATGGATTCTCTCGGAGGTAAATATAAGTGTAGCAATGCAAAAGAAGATGCATGGAAAAAATATCTGAAGATATCACAGTAGATGATGTTGTGCAAAGCTGTGTAGCGAGAAGCACGTCTTCTTTAGTCATGACTAAAGTCTCCAAAAAATAGTACCGAATGCATGGGCGCTTTGATACACATACATATGAAGGAAATGAGCGCCGATTGAACTACGAAGGTAACAAACACTATTTTTCCGATGTAGCGAGAATATATCGATCAACTTTAATTACTCTCTGTATTTTTAACGATGAACCTGAAAGAACCGCAGACATTCGCTCCTGTGCATTGTTCGCAGCCGTCTTGATGTTTTAACCGCTCGTGTAATTAAGCAACTTTTTAAACTTTCTAGGGAAAAGGAATTACTAGAGACGATAGTATTTAGATTGCTGGGATATTTGGAAATCGCCACAGGAAACGACGATCACATTTGCCAACATATCGGATTCTAACACTTCATTTTATTTAAAATCCATCGCTGAGAATTTTTTTACTTTAATTAAAGGGCGAAACGATGCAAAAGTCGCAGTCTGAGACATGAAACAATAAAACTTTATTATGGAATGCATTGGGTTTTTATTCGACGTAACCGCCAGTGCCATATGGTGATTTAGGATACGATTTTTGATCAATAAAATTACATCTTGACTTAGAATTGTTTTATGTTTTTCTTTTAAAATGTGTCGTGGATTCTCTTAGTGATTTTATTTTGTCGAGAGTTATAACATTAACCTACAAATATATTTTGTTTGTTACAGGTGAGTCTCGTATCTTCAATCGTGCAATTGGTAAGATATACGTAATCTTTACGATATGATGGCCAAAAGTAATTAACAAAACGGAAAGTTCTCCACCTATTCTAAAACACTTACCGCGTGGTCTGTCTATAAAGGAAACCGAACGCGAGGTGCTGTCCTTTTATTTGTTATTGCAAAGAATTTTGAAATTTTTAAGTCAGTCAACAAATTTCTACAGGGCTTTCATCAATGTACACAAATACTTATTATGACATACACCTACAATCTTGTCGCTGTTCAGATTACGACAAATAAACCAAATAACATATATTCGGTTGCAGTGTTGCAAATAGGCGGATAAAAAATTATCTTAATTGTGTTGTCAACCCAAATAGTTATTCTTGACCACTTTGTATTAGTACGAACCTATTCAGAGTATCTTAGTCATTTGTAGCTGTCCTTATTGCACACGTTAACTCGACAGTACCATAGTGTGCAACATGCATCGGAGGTATGTGAATATGTTAATGAAGTGCTCGCAAACCTAAAAGATTTCAAATAACTGATTCAATAGTTTCCTAAGTCTGAAACTAAGGTTCTAGTTACGATGTAAAAAGGAACGCAAAATATAATTTGATGAATTAATTTTAAAATTTTCTGCAAGCGATTGATATATTAACAACGTTTACCCTTTGTTATTTAGAGTTTTAATTTTCCAAACGTGAGAATAATGATTTTTTCCCTCGATTACGTCAGATGCAATAAATCAAAGCGTCAATCACTTTCCTGGCCTGAATTAGTTGCCGCTGAGCACGGCATTTTTCTAGGTTAACGATTTTCGTTAGGGTGGCTGAAACGTGTACGGAATCAGTGTGTCCTTGGCCCGAAAGCTGCCGCCCTCTAATTGAATCGCAAACACGCGATTTTCACCGTCCGTCACGTCCCGACGCTGATATAGTTTCCTTTCTTGTAATTGTGTCTGCGGGAAGCAAACAAACAGCATTCGATGTAACGTATTTCTTGTAAATTATGTAAACAATTCTGGCTTTTTAATTCTAAAAAACGTCACCTTGCTAATTTGTTAATAGTTGCAAGAGATCATTCCGATATTTTTATTGTCGCATAACTTTTTAATTATTTTATTTATTAGGGAGTTTGAGCAAGATGTTCGGTTAACGTACATTAAACGTTAAAACTTGATTTCTGATTGGCTAAATCCATAAAGTTGCTAAGTAAAATAGCCTTTCACGTAACGATTTTTTAATCGTAACGTCGTAGTAAATCTTTAACATTATTAAAAACGTGCTGCCATTTTGGCAATAGCCACTCGAGCCGGACAGGGCTTTAGTGTCTATTGCCTTGGAACAAGTTTTCATCTGTGGAATTATTTTCAATTTATACAAAGTGGAACCGAATGATTTTCATCTAGTTACATTTGGAATTTTTTCACATGTAAATTTTCTTGTGCCGCTCTAATCTTTTTAAATCGGCTATTTCTGTCAATAAATATGATAAAGGAGAAAAATTGACAATTACAGTAATTTATTGAATTGAATTAACAAAACTTTAGTTTTTCCAATGAAAAAAGCGTCAAGAAGATATACAAATTAAATACCAAAAATATGAAAACGATAACGTTCTTTGAGGTGGTTCCACATGTTTTCATTATTTTCAGTTGTATCGAATTTTTCTTTCTTGTAGTTTTAAGTAACAAAGTATAAGTATCTCAGATATTTTTTTATATATTTAATCCAATGTATCTTTAAAACATTCCCCGTAAGGCAACATAATTTTAATTTAACTCGACGACTATGAGCACCACTATCTCTCCACTCGAAACTCAATAACAATAACAATACTCGTTCATGAGAAGCACCTCGTTTGTTCAGCACCAGCTACAAGGAGTATTTATCAGACCCTTGCGCAATTATTGCAGGAAGCACTTGCGAGTAAACAGCTCGCCTTTAATTAACAAATTAATTACCGGCTGGCGCGTTTACTTCATAATTCGTCACGTCTTGGTTCTCCGTGAACGCCTAATGAAGAAGACTTGCCGCCAAAGTAATAACTTTAATTGACACTAAAAATATGAATTGCAAATGAAGAGAATTTTTTAGGAAAATTTACGTGTGCGGTCTGCATAATATTGTATCAGTTTCAACTTATGAAATTATATGATTGCTACGATTTGATTTAGTCAATAGTGTTCATACGACTTGGCCATTGAAACCAAAAATAATGTCTAGTGCAAACTTTAGACTGTGCTTTAGAGTTCATTAATTGTCATCACTGCTTTTACTGTCATAAGTTTATTTTGAAAATTTAATTACAAAAGTTTAATTAAAATAGACCTAACTTTTGCATTCCATGGTCAAGCCTTATATTGTTTGTTAAATGGATCGTTTTACGCACTTCATTGACAATCGGCACTATTAAAACCAATTTTTATATGTAACTATTGTATCTAGGGTGCATCACTCGTTAGTATTGAAAAAGGAACGTCTTTATACGACTGTTTGTAAAGTAAAACTTAGGATTTATCACTTGGCTTGAAAAGTTGAAAGTATTGATGTGTTTCATACGGAAAAAATCAATGACGTGCGTAAAAGATCCATTTAACAAACTGTATGTATAATTACTTTTTGAACTCTCGATATTACTCATTTGTATACATGTTGCGCATTTCTAGATTAAAATCAGGAGAAATGTAGATGTTAGACAGAAAAACAATAATAGGTATATAAAAATCGTAAAAAGAAAAATAGGTGGCTGAAAGTAAATGTTCCCACTTGTGTGCTATCAAAACGAAAGGGGCCGCGTGCGTGTGAATAATAACATAATAAAATACCAATTAACTTGATTAGCAATTAATTACTTCTCTATGATATCGTCAATTCAGTGCTAATCACTTTGATTTGATTCAATTTTGAAGCTATGGAAGGGTATTTCTTTTAAAATAATAAAAACTATTTCATAGATAAAGATGAATGGTAAAGAGGAATGACATAGTGCTTCCTTATTTATCTAATTTTCTGGAGAAATAGAGCCCTCAACCACCACATATCAAATTTACGAGGAAAATATTCTAATATGTTGAAATTGTGGTCAAAAATGGTAAATTGGTAAAAATTGGTGTCTGACTATAGGGTCATAACACGTTCTGTAGATATCCGTCACGTAACTGAGGTTCGAATAATGTGTATACTCAAATATTATTCATATTACAGTTATTAATCCACCAGTTCCTTTGAAGTTGGCAGATACTTTCATCATAGGACTGTCTTTAATATGCAAAGGAAGACTGCTTTGAACGTTGGTCATTTAACGTGATTAAATAAATAATAAATAAAATAAAATTAAACAACTTGAATTTTTTTCCATAAAAAACAAACTAAAGAAACAAATTTAGCATTTTCTACTAATTTCACTACCATACCACTTGGTCCATAGCCAAGCAAAAAAAAAATTGTAAAACTCACGAATGGGAAAAATAACATAATTTTCGAGCAATTGTTCCTCAGAGGGAACTAATCAAAAATTTAATTGTATATGTTATAACTGGGAATTTGCTCTTTTCAGTCATCGTAAATTAACAAGATCGGTGAGAGAATGGGTATATCAGATATTTAAACGTGTCCAAGAAATCATGCCAAACTGTCACCCAAGTTTAAATTAAATTTACTTGCCTCTACTTACCACGCTTCAGGATGGCAAGCTCTGCCGATTCTTCGATCAGCTGGGCCCCAGCTAGCAACAGTGGAAATGAGGCAGGTTAACTTACGGTGGTAAACTTATAAAGGGCGCCAAAAGACGATTTAAATCAACTGAACGTAATTCGCCTGGCCGACGTCTTCAATCAATGTGCGTGAAAGTTGAAACAATAACACAAAACGTAAATTAAAAGCATTTAATTTAAGAATATGAACACTTATACTGTTAAAGAAAAATAAATTACAACAGGAGTGATTAATTACTAAACAAGCATCCTATCATTTACATCCGCATGAAGAGGCCTTAAGCGCCCTTAAGAATGCATGCGCAATAAAATTTTAAAAGGTTACCTCGCTACCGATATGTGCCGACTTTGCCGTGAAGTTGGCAGTCACTGCGCCATCTAGTGGTCCTGTCCGAGGTCCGAGTCGATGACTGGTTGGCCGCAAATGGCGTACCCACGCTACTCGAAGAACGGCTGACGTACAACAAGAATTTGTCGGGACACCAACACTCGATAAACTGGGAAATCCCTCGCGTGTAAGCTTGCGGGGATTGCCTAAGCTTGCGCTGTAACTTGCGCCCAAACGAAAAAGCCTAAGTAGAAGAAATGATTATCGTTAGCGGCCATTCTGTCGATATGCGTGGTCATATTTTAGCTGAGAGAATTGGAGCCTCAGGCTTGGTAAGGAGATTAAAACAGTCTCCAATCGTTGTTCGGCGGTGTTAAATAATATACCAGCAAAGCTGCTATTGATTTACTTCTCCAACGAGCAAGAAATCCGTTAAATTTATCACACGCGAAAAACTCGACACACCGGCACAAAGCTCGAACAAGAAAGAGAACCCGTTCGGGTTGAAGATGAAGCAGGTCGCTTCGACGCGTAGGAATTACCGACGACAACCAATGACAGGCGGCCTGAGAGTCACATGAGGCCTTCAAGATCTATGAGAACTCAACGATCACAGTACGCAGGTTTTCCCCCATGGCGGTATAGAGAAGGGGCATCAGGGTAGCCAACGATGTTAAAACGAAATTATTAGGCAGTATATCGCCGCTACATTTTAGCGGGAAATTTAACTGTAACAAAACGACTTTTGGCCAAATTTGTTGAAGACTTTCTCTTGATATAACAAAACAATCAGCCTCATTTAGAAAATAAACCAAGAATCTTTAGAGTTAAAAAGTCTTGCTTAAACAGTCCAGAATTAGGCGTACCTAAAATTTGAAGTTTTCATATTTCGAAAATTTTCTTGTCAAGTTTAAACCTCCTTTAACTAAAATTAGGAAAAAAACAAAAGCTAATGGCAATCAAATTCTGATTCAAATTCAAAAATATAGCCTTGCAACTGTTGCTTTCATAAGACTAAGTTAAAGTTGGAATTTTTTCTCACTCAAGACAACAAGATTACTTTCTCAGAAGCATCCTACAGAAGCCCTTATGTCAGTAGATAGAAGAAAATCTGTACAAGTTTGGATTCGTAATATTTAGCCGCCTCGGCGTGAGTATTTTGTGTGCTGTTTCCTTGTCAAAAATCTATGGGCCATGTTTCTTTGGAGAGGGAACTGTTTATCGGTAAAATATACCTAGACAATCTGCAACCGTGACTAATACCACAATTACAGGAAGACAGCGATGACTTCATTTTTCAACAACGCCACATTTTCATTGGTCGTGATCAGTTCTGTACGTTAAATTGAACGTGCTTGTGGAGATGACTGTCCTCTTCTTCTATGACCTCCACGATCGTTTCTCATAATTCCAGGTAATTTTTTCTTATAGGCCGTATTACATTAAAGGCCGTATGTGTGCTCCATTTGCCACGTGATTTAGCACAACTACGAGAAAGGATCACGCACGCATTAGCTGCTAACGATTGTAAGATGTTAGGACATGCGTGGCAAGAACTTGAATGCTGGATTAATATCTGTACTCACTGATTTGAAGCTTGTAAGTCACGACCGTAACTTAGTTAAGAAGAAAGAATTAATTAATTATTTAATTAATTTAAATAAAGTTATGGTAACTAAATTAATTAACCAGAATCAACAACCCCGATTGCCTCGTTTAAATGAAAATAACAAAAAATTCAAAAAATTAACTCATGTACAATTTTTAAGCAATAGGATCATTAATGTTTTTAAAGACTGTCAATTTTTGAATATTGTACAATACAATAACTTTTCTATTAAAAAATTGTTCTCAATAACAAAGGACAAGACACCCTTTGGTTTTAACAGTGGCTTAGTCTACTCGATTCCATGTAATCATTGTCAAAAAAATTACATTGGCCAAACAAATCAATGGTTAAAAAATCGGATAGCCAAACATAAAAGTGATGTTAGGACAGGAAAGGTGGCTTGTGCCTTGACTTCACATTCTATCAATAGTGACCATCAATTTGACTTTGAAAATACAAAAATTTTAACATTTGAAAAAAGTTTAAAAAATAGACTTTTTCTAGAAATGATTTATATTCAGAAAGATCAACAGTCGATTAATTATAGAACTGATATAGAGAATATAAGTAATTTTTATACCAATATTTTAAATATTTTAAATAACAAATGTTAGTAACTTTTAAGTATAACTAAATGTAGGTTGCATTCTTGTTAAAAATTTGAACTTTGCTCCAATCACCATCTTGCAATTTATACACGTGTTTTGTCCGGCTCATTAACGTCTTTTACAATTTTAAAATGTAATTAATTGATGTGTTCATGTCCAAGTTTGTTAACCAATTCTTAAGCTTCCAGTTTGTAAGTAATTTAATTTTTGCTTTAAACTTAGAGTGACTCTTGTATTATTTGTAGTCCCAGCGAAAACATGTACGTTTATTCAACGTTAATTTCACGTTGTAATGGTGGAAATAACGTTATTCGTTGAAAAATGCAACGTTGTTTTTTGGTTGAATTAGCAACCATAATTATATCACGTTTGTATGACGTGTTTTTTAACGATCAGTTTAATATGGACGTAATTATAACGTGAAATAAATGCGTAACAATTTTGTCTTTTTACGACGTGATTTATACTATGAGTAAATGCGATGTATCTACCATACGTTGATTACCACATCATTTCAACGTTAATTCAACATCTACTATTCTACGTAATAAATGAGAAAAAAATTAACGAAACTAATACGTTAGATAAATCATAATTTACAACTAAATTTTTAACCCACGTTTTATAACGTTATTTTAACGTATACCGAATAAATATGCGTTACAAAACGTGATGTTGACGTTAGAAAACACTTAAGTTTACAGTGATTGTCTATCTACCTTTGAATTCTAATTTTACTAAAAATCTCTGAAATATGAGGTTCTTCTCCATGCTTGGCAGCTTTGAAATGAAACGAAACAGGTATGAAAAGTACTGCTAATTTGCACATACGAGTCAACCATAACCTCTTTTTAAGTTGACGTAATCTGTTAAATTTTTTTAAGTTAGTTTGAATTTGATGCCCAAAATCTGTGATTAAAAATACTAAAGAACGCAATAGTCAATCAATTATACATACATATTGTCACGAATACTCATTGGGGACAGCTGTATACAGAGTGGAAAGTTTAACTGGAATAAATTCTGTAACTTAGAAGATTACGATTTGTAAAAAAATTCTTGGAACAGGTCAATTTTTATTTTTAATGGCGCATATTACAAAGGGACTTTTAACTTTTCAATTATTTGGAGCAGCGGTGAAACGACCCTAACTATGTTTTTTTAATGGAAGGATATGTTGAAAAATTAGGAATACAGCTACGTTTTATTTTTATTTTTCTTTAGCAGTAAAGGTAAAAAAACAAAAAAAGAATTTTTACTAAAACCGTTTTAATGCCAACAATTCAGGAACTCCGTTTTTTATTATTTGATTAGAAGAAATAAGCATTCCATATGGTATCGTATTGTTGCGTGCAGCCAATAGATGGCGCTGCCAATGCGCTAAATTTTTAATTGTACGTAATTACCTCACTGAAGTTTTTCCCAATAGGTGGATAGGAAGAAGATGACCGATGACCGATTGAGTGGCCAACAAGATCTCCAGATCTCACCCCTTTAGACTTTTTATGGGGGTATTTAAAAAGTAAAGTTTATGTGACTAAACCAAACGACATAGCAGAACTTCAGAACTTCAAATTCTGCATGAAATTAGGGAGTAACGCCGGAAATGTTACAAACTGTTAGGGATGGAATTTATAATCCATTAGGGTATTGTCAAGTGAGAGAGGTGGCGAGCATTTTGAACATCTGATGCGTTAAAATCGTTCTAGTCAAAAATTTATTTTTATTTTTTCGCCTTTTTACTGTTTAAGAAAAATTAAAAATAAAAACTAGCTGTATTATTCCCAATTGAACAAGCTTTAAGAAAAAAATTACTCAACATACCCTTCCATTAAAAAAAAATAGTTGGGGGTTGTTTCAACCTTCAAATAATTGAAAAGTTAAAGAAATCCATTTTATAATATGCGCCATAAAAATAAAAATTGACCTGTTCCAAGAATTTTTTGCTACAAATGGCAATTTTCTAAGTTACAGAATTTATTCCAGTTAAACTTTCCACTCCACTGCGGTGTTTATGAGCAGCATGTAATTTTTTAAATTTTCATAAAGAAATAATTTTGTAAATAATAAAGTAAATTGAGAGTACTGTATTAAATGTGTTTTGTCGAATATTTTATGTTAGTGTAAATATTTTTAGAAATAGGCGATTTAGAATTACATATTATTATAAATAAATAATTTAGAATTTTGAAATGTATATACAAAGAAAATAACCTTAGGATTGTAATAATTAGAAAAATTGATTTAATGATGTTATGATAATATGGATGTTAGAAGGAAACTGTAGGTAGTAAAGAGTTCGGAAATTGAACAGTGAGGGCGGCGTGTAGCTATTGTAAGTTAAAGTGCCCGGTTCGGCTTTATTACGGAAGCGATACGGAACTGGGATCTCCAAATGGCTTAGCGGTCTAGTCCAGCCGACTTGGAAAGTCGTGTCACTCGGCAGCGTGGGTTCGAATTCCACCATTAGCGATGTATGTTTGTTCAGTCTAATGATTTAGACCCAGCTTTAATACACATCGTAATTGTCTGATTCAACGCTACACGTGGACATTGCCGCGACATTTTTCGTTGTTTTAACGTAACCGCAACACACGAATTCAACGTTTGTTACATGTTATTCCACAACGTTTTTTATACGTATGTATGCACTGGGATTTAACGTAGAAATACCGTGGACAAAGACGTTTAAAAGAAGTTGATTCGAGCGTTGTTAAAACGTATTAATAACACACGAATTCAACGTTGATTAATTGTTATTCTACAACGTTTCTTACACGTGGACAGAGACGTTTAAAAGAAATTGATTGCCGCGACATTTTTTCGTTGTTTCAACGTAACAATACCACACGAAGTCAACGTTTGGTTACATGTTATTTTACAACGTTTTTTACACGTACGTGTTTTCGCTGGGAGTTCTCCTGATGAAGATTTAAATAAAAAATCGAAATATTGAGTTTTAAACAAAGGAGGTATCCTTGTTAACTTCCAATCAGACCGCATCCCGTTAAATTAATTAATTAAATAATTAAATAATTAATTAATTCTTTCTTCTTACTGATTTGAGCCTTTTCGCAGTGTCTGTCATAGTTATTGCATTATCAGCAGAGAGACTAATGGATTGCCCAGTATAAAACAAAAGTTTGGTGCAGTACCGTTTATGCATTCTAATAATCAAATTTGGAGATGCTGAGGAGAGAGGATTTCAGAAAGAGATGTGGGATGACCTTAATGCTTTAAACTTCCCTGTCATCATCACGTGTCTCCCCTCGAAATTTTTCACGGAAATTTTTCTTCTACTTCGTTAGGACACTGGATCAAGTGTGATCAGCTGATCACAATCGTCGGTAGCTTTTAAAAAAAGGAACTGGCCAGGCGACTTGATTATGTAAAAAGAATTTGCTCCTGTAGCTTTAAAGAAAATATCTGACAATTATCGACGAACTAATAGCCGCAGTATGAATTACACTGCCTATAGAAATACTAATCGTATTCCTGCGTACAACTGCGTTTCCTGTAATAATGCATAAAAGAGAATGAAGAACGGGTACAGGAATCTTCTAGAGATCGCGATCGACAAAAATTCTTGAAAAATCATAAAATATTTACATAAGGTGCTATATAATTTACTCGAAACGACTCCTTCAAAATTTTTAGTTCAAAGATCGTTTGTTAGAAAATAATTTCATTTGAGTCATTTAATATAAACCACATACAACGCCATTTCCGAAGTATGTATATTCCTTTCGGAGTGATAAAATTAACTCGGACAGACCGAAAAGTAATAAAGCAGATTCTCGATGGAAAGAACTTTAAGTACTGCGCTTGGAAAATGCCAGTCAGCATAGTTGAAGCAACACAATCTGAACGCTGCACTCAGATTTATCGCTTTCTGACATGCAGCGAAAGCAATGCATTAACAGAAACTTGTAAAGAAAACTTTTTTTAATCGTAGAGTTACGTAACAATAGTTTCGATCTGTTGTCACAGTTAAGAGTGCCAATTGATGTCGTTTAAGAAAGAGTAAATTAAAGATATATCCATTGGGTAAAATATCTGTATTAGATAGTATGTTATACGCTTAATTATTTAGGAAAAGCTTGCCTTAAGTTAAACTTAATTAAAGCTGGTTCTTGTCCGATGAAAATTGTATCAGAAAATCTTTTAAACGGACACTAAATAGCGCACAAATATTTAACGTTTCGCCGTCGTTCGACAGTTTCGTCAGAAGATAAACGTTTCTTTTTCCTGACTCTTTAGATTAATTTATTAAATGACGTATATTGATGTTTTAATTTGCATAGCTTATTAGAATCTCGTTAGTATATCGTCCTTTAAACAGGATTGTATTAGATTGATTTACGTGATCAGAACTGTGCTGATTATGAATTCCAGATTCGCTCGGCGTAATTTGGTTTGGTATAACCTAAGGCATATATTATGCATACCCTCTTATGCGCACCCTTTACGTACGTCATACATGTTTGAAGAGACCGCAGATAAGATTATATGCAAATTACCACACTAAAGAACTTTCTTATATTCTAGAGCTGTACCCGCACAGCAACCTTTTTTTCCGGAAAGATTAGATACGTGAGGTAATCTTACTTATTTTATGCATTTCAGATTTTAAACCAATTTACTTTTTAAGTGTGTTCATGTTTAATTAAAAGAATGCAAGGACAGTGTTTCCAATAAAGCTTTAAGAATGTGAATTATGTAATCTGCGGTGTTACTTTTGTCTGTCGCTGTACGCACAATAAACTGAAGAAGTTGGTGGAACTTCCTTGTTCCACTTCTCCAACTAATCCTACTTCTCGGTGGAGTTCGCTGTAATTTTCAGGCAAATCAGTAGAACAGTTTAAAACAATTGGCCCGAGTCGTTAAGCCCGAAATTAAACTGCCACTCCCTTTACAAAACGCACATTGCCAAATGAATTTTTGGAGTTCATTCGTTTGAAAATAACTCTCGGGTTACAAAGTTCTTCGATTCGCTTTCGTTGTAATTAACGTAATTACGTGGCGCCTATTTGATTAATCTACGAGGTATATTGTTCGGAAAAAGAATGCTTTTTATTGTATTGTGGTAATTCATTGGAATAATTTTCTGGTATGTAAATTGCTTTAAACAAAAATTTACTCTAAAATATTAGTACATGAATAAACAGCAGATAAATCGCTAAACTTAAAAGAATTGATTTTATGAATTGGTTTTATGCAACGAAATATTTTCAGTGTTCATACAATTAAAGATAACTTATTGTAAAAGTGGAATCAATTTAGTAACTTACTATAACTAAAGGCCAAGCATATATAAAAATTATTTAGGTACTCTAATTGATTTTTGTTTTGTGTTTAGGCGGCGATTAATATTAGAAGAAAATGAAGAAGAGGCTTCTTCGAAATCATTCCTTAATTTTAATCTCACACCTAGTGCTTTTTTGTCAAAAATAATTCCTACAAATCACACAGTGATTTGTAAAAATCGTTTTACGTTGCTCCTATAAATATGTCAAATTATTCAAGGTGGCGATGTTCAGAAAATATGTAAATAAATATCGATTTATAATCTAAATACCCTAGCCCTAAAGTTTTCTTGATAATAGTGGAATAAACACATAAAACGAGGAAATATAAAAATCCAGGATACTGAAAAACTCGTCACCGCACACTCCCAGTAAAAATGACCAAAAGATATTTTCGTACGTGAATTTATTTTACTCTTTGTTACGCGGGTTCGTTGTTTTATTAAACGGATATATTACGCACAGTGCAGGGGCTGTGGGCCTACAGTTAAAGCTTTATAGCCCGTAAATATAAGCGGGTAACGCGTAACAGGGGAAGTCCGGGACTATTTCAGGGTAAAATATTCCCTCATTCCTTGCCGTTTGCGATTTTATTATTTCTCCTTTGACATGCTAATGTCCTCTCATAGCGCTGCTGTGTTGCTGTTATTACATGAAGAATTAGTTGCAAAAACAAAGAGCCAGGCAACGAAATTACTTAACATTAAGGATAAAGCTGGAAGTATAATTGAATAATTCGCACTGTAAAAGAAACAACGCAATTGTCTCGTGATCCAAGAATAGGAGGCGACGTGGGGCTTCTGCTATTCCTCAACCTATCATTACAAATGAGAGTAAATTTTATTATTCTGCAGAAGAAAAAGACGAAAATTAATTATTCTCCGTAAGTAAATCTAATATACCTCTGGCATTCCGGATACGTTTTTGATTAATCTAATATTTCTATAGAACAAAGTCCTGGCACGTTCACTTTTGAAGACAAATGGCGGCAACTTGCACGTAACCTTCCGAATAAATATTTGAGACCGCTCTCAGCGGAACAATTTCTTCGATTTGTAATCGAAAAAATCACTTCTTAGGAAGTTCTAAAACATTAACCGATTTTTGCGTTTTGGGATTCGAGAACGATTCGTCGGGGGCTCTCAATTTAATTAATTGGCAGGATCTTTTGTAATTGCGCTTTTGAAATGGCACCTGGAAGATTCTATTGCTCGCAGCGAAGGAAACGTTTAATTGAAGCGGGTATGAAAATAAATCTGGTAAAATATTGTTTCTTCGTTTCAATTATAAGAAGGATATGTATTTGAAACAATTAAATACGTCTTGTAATTTTTACGTAAAAGCTTTTAAGTAGTAGAAAAGAAAAATTAAATAAAAAAAAATATATGTATAATCTTCCGTCTGTCACAAGAAAGTTAATAGCAACTTGCGACACAATCTACAGAGATGTAATGCTGAAAAAAGAATCATTTCATATTAGCGCCACGCATTTCAAAATTATTTCGTGTTTCCAGAAGAAAAACTGCCATTATATAATCTTCATAAAAAGTTTATTAAATGTAAATGTAAATATACGTTCACATTCCTTTTACACTGATTCTAAGATAATCTCACCTCACTTACATGACACGTTCCTGTTGCTTGAAGTGAGGTGGCGAGAGGTGAGTAAGTTGCTTCCCCCCACAAACTCTTAATCAGTAATCAGTATCCGTCCTTCACTTGGATTAGCTAGGCATACACCATGCCATTCTTTGCTTCGGCAATTTTTCCCTTCGAGATATTGAAACGAAACAAATCCTGTTCTAACCCACTAACACAAACTGAATCTTGGAAATAGTCTACACGAAACTAATTGTAAGTATTTATCGTGTAGATCAGGAACATTGGAACATCCCTAATATGATTCCCGAAGGAAGTAAGAATGTTGGCTAGTCATGTCGTACTTCACTAACACACGTTCTTTCCTTCACGATTGCACTTTCCGGCGGGAATGAATGCTGGTGTATGGTTGGCTAATGGGAGAAAGTAATCCTGTATTACCGTCACAAAATACTTGCGCTGAAAAGTTTCCTCTTGAAGTAGTCGCTAAAAATTAATAAATCAAATCCGTCTTACGGTTCCTTAAATTATAGTGCGTCTAGAAAATGTCCCGAAAAAGAAAATAACGCTTCAACTTCCAATTTTTGAATTTATGAACGAAACAATTATAATTATTTTTTGAGTAGTGTATTTTCCAGCCTTCCACTGCAATCTATTTTTTTATTATCTTCTTATCTTCTCCCTCGAAGTTTTAACATAGCTTTCCTTCATGCGTTTCCTTGGCTCTTCTCATGAATAATAATTTCCTAATGCTTTCTTTATGGTCACCCTTCCAAGTCTGAACGATAATGTGCTTAACTATTACCAATACCACAGGACCGTACCTTCGCCTTCTTTTTAGTTAATAATTTTAAATTTTTTAAAAAAGATAAAAGTTAAGATGTGAAAATTACTTAAAATTAAAATACACTCACCTGCAGAAAATTCGATCCATGTGATAATTTTTTAAAAAACAAACAGATGTTTGTAATTAGCGCGCGAAGTAGCTTTATAATCCTTTCATTTACTGATATTTATTATTTTTGGCGAAAATTCAATACCTATAAACAATGGATTGCAATTGAATTGTAAAGGTGTAAAAACCGGGCTTACTGGGTTTTGTTTTATTAGTATTGTTGGTAGTGCTATCATGAATATGTCAAATAGAGACCATAGTTGACAAATTGATGGTCTTAAATTCAACTGATACTGCACGGGCAATAGCCCTAATTCAGGATGGCTGCTCCGAGTATTACGCAGCAAGAGTCCTTGCTGTTTCAAAATGCAATGTACAACGAGCATGGGAACGGTTTTTGGAGACAGGGAATTACATAAGAAGAACGGGCTCAGGGAGAAAGAGGTCCACTACGGCTCAAGATGATCATTATTTGACCTTAAGATCCTTAAAGAATAGGGAGGCTACTGCAGTCACTTTGAGAAATGATCTAGAATAGGTAAGAAACATGGCCGTAAGTGAGAGAACGGTGAGACGATGCTTGGAGGAGGCAGGATTGAGGGCAAGAAGACCTTCACATGGGCTAGAGTTAACGAGACAGCATCGAGTAGCCCGACTAAACTTTGGTCGTGAACATCAAAATTGGGGCGATGCAGATTGGGGCCGGATTCTTCTTACAGATGAGTCTCGATTTTGTCTGAGGTCCCCCGATGGTCGCCAAAGGGTGTGGCGAATAAGTGGTGAAAGGTTTGCTCAATGCAATATTCTACCTCGGCTTAGTTTCAATGAGGTTTCCGTTATGGTCTGGGGTGGCATTTCCATTGATGCTCATACTGAGTTAGTGCTCATTAGTGGGGGATCAATTACTAGGGACAGGTACATTAGGGAAATACTGGAATCCCATGTTGTACCTTTTGCGCCATTTATTGGCAATGACTGCATGCTAATGCATAATAACCCCCGCAGTCGCATTGCGTAGGTAGTAAATGAATACCTGGACGAAGTTGAAAACCCCCACATGAACTGGCCAGCTCGAAGTCCCGACTTCAACTCAATGGAGCATGTCTGGGACATGATAAGCAGACATGTTCGAACTTGAATTCCAGCTCCAGAGAATTTGGTAGCATTATCTGAGGCGGTGGTTTAAGAGTGGGAGTCAATCGACCAAAACAACATTCGCCACCTGATTGAGGGTATGTCCAGACGCATGGAAGCTGTTATTAGGCCTAGAGGGGGAATACTTGCTACTAGAGCCATTACATAACTTTTAAGAACATTTCTTCATTTAAGAGATTTAACCTACATTCTTTTATATTGAAAAATTTAATTTCCGCCATTTATTTCGATTCAGAAGCGACCTATATACCTTGCAAAATTACTGCAGATCATATTCAATACCACAAAAGCATACATAATATACAGGGACTATAATTACTTTCCTAAAACTCAGTGGATCGAATTTTCTGGCAGTGAGTGTATTTTAATAAATAGTGAAGTAAGAAATCGAAATTCTGTACAAAAATGTATTGTTTTAAGATTAGAAAATAAAATTAAAATATAGCAATTATAAATTGAAACGCATGAATCTGAATAAACGTAAACAAATTTATTATTCAAATTAAAAAAAAAACATTCACACTACACGACAATCAGAAACCGCAATTTAAAAATAACCGAAGCCTTGCATATCGTCGTAAATATTCTAGGAAAATATTACTCTTATCGCTGCATCATTCGAAGAATATACTTGCAACTGCAAATTTTGAGTAAATGCTGGTATCACAAATGCAAACCTGCATTACTTGAGTGGACGTACTAAAAAAACAAACGTTATGGACAATTGCATGACATCTATCGGTGCAAACATTTCGTCCGGAAGCTATGCACGGGATTTAAATGTTTTGACTTTGGATGTTAGGGGTGATGTCATTTTACCCCTCTACAGACGTCTGACAGATTATTTAAACACTGTGATCTCAAACAAGAGTCAGTTTCTATCAGGAGAGTTTCCATATTCTCTCTGCGTGATTGTTCTCATAGCGAATGTTGCTTAGATCGGTTTCCGTGAAATAAACAATTAAATTCCTCCTTAGTTTTATTTATATTCGGTACGAAGCAAATAATTCTTTTCGCGGGTGTTAAAATTTGAGTAAGTCGTAAGCGAACCGTCTTCGAAATTAAAATTGAAGTCCCTCAAAAATTTGGATTAGGGAAATAATAAACAGACTCAACGTCTGGTGAGCTAAAAGTCAATTTATTTGCTTTGAATTTAGAAAAGCGTTAATTGTTAATGAATTAACGAAAGCATTAATAAAATTGTTGTACAGAGAGCTGTCTGGGTGGTCCAAAGGTTTGCATGTTTGCCTTCCGACTCAAAGGACGTGGTTTCAACTCACAACCCGGCGCGCGGCGGTCGGTTTTTCAATTGCGGATGAAAAGCATAAACATGCCTTCTTCTCGGATAGGAAGTAAAGCCGTAAGTCCTGTGTCAATACGATGTTTGGCACGTTAAAAATCCCTACTGGGGGTGGAATTCCCCTAGATTCGGCTAGATTCTAGTAGGGTTGGCCATATGACCTTAGTAGTTGGAGCCTAAAGGTACGAGGAGTATTCCGCAACCCGATACCTTGCCCATTAAAGGAAAAAAAAATTGTTGTACAGAATTCCGTTTCAGCTCACTTCAGATTATTATTTGTATTTTTTATTATTTTTTATTTTAAGTTTTTAGATTTACTTTTTGATTCTACTGTACCTTTATAAATTCATTTGATTTATGTAAATTTAAGTGAATATGCATATACTTCCTAAAAGATACAGTAATTTATTGAATACAAAAATAAACACATAAAAAAAGTAAGAGGGCTGGGAGCGATTCCTGGCGAATCCAGAAACGCGCAAAAAAAGGCATTGCGACTTGGGTTTCTTATGACAAAGCATAGTTTCAATTTAGGTTTCCGCACAAAATTGTTGAAGAACCAACACATTCGCCAAATTATCGAGAGACTCCACAGAACGGGAAGCGTGATGAAGAGGAAATCCACTAGAAGGCTGCAAACTGACCAAAATGTCGGCGAACAAATGGAAGAGCTCATTGCAGAAAATCCGTATTCTTCAACACGTCGTATTTATGCTCAAGCGAATGTGTCCCACACCACCGTTAGTAGAATTCGGAAGAGTCGTTTACACATGCATCCATACAAAGTGTCTGTAGTCCAAGAAATCTTGCCGATAGATCCCAACAGTCGAATACAGTATTGCAACTTTTTCCAAGAAAACTTAAACAGTGACAACGTTCTCGATCTAAGCTTTTCACCGATGAAGCTTGGTTCCATTTAAGTGGTTACCTAAACCACAGTATACTTATCAATCAGTAGAGACAGCTCGTGTCGACACCTTTGATGTTCATACTACCGTTTTCAGAGCCAATATGGCCGTTACTGGCGGGCTTTCATTTTATTGCTACTAGATGTCACTGGTAAAAAAAATGATTGCAAGCAAATTATAGAATGCGATGTTGTTTTACACAACTTCAGGCTTTCTACACAACATAAATTCATTATAATCTAACAAAGATGGTTTTCTGTTCAATCCTTCTCATCTCTCCGCATCCATCACACAAAATGCTGAATTAAAAAACGCCCACTTAGAAGCAATTGATGAATTCACCGGTGCGCCACACGCGGCCCTTTGTGGAAAGTCCGCCAGTTTTCGCACATGCGCACTCAGAAACTGTAGCTATCCCTACTGATTGATGAATATACTGTGCCTAAACAAACATAATTATCGAACATGGTCTTTTGTTAACTCCCACAATTTCCATGAGGCTCCTTTACATCCTGTTAAGATAGGAATACGGTTTACTGTATCCCGCAGTAGAATCATAGGGCCAATATTCTTCCACGATACAATCAATGGTCAACGTTATAGGGAACAATTGTTGACCCCATTTTTAGAGCAGGTGTATCCCGATGAATTTGAAAATGGATTAATTTCAGCAGTATGGAGCAATAGCTCATACTACTCGAGAAAATTTGGAATTTCTTGAAGTGTTTTTCCCTGGCCGAGTTGTAAGCAGGGGAACTTGGCCAGCAAGATCACCAGACCTCACTCCGTTAGACTTCTCCATATTTGGCTTCCTTAAAAATGAGGTCCTGTTACGGTCGATTTCACTCCTTCCTATGTTGGTTTTGAATTTCGTGCGGAGTCGTTGGTTTGTACTTAGTTTAAGGCTGGAAGCGCGAGGAATTCTGGGAGCGGACCGGTTCAATAAGATTTTTGCACCTGCGTTAGCAGGGTGTTACCCGAACGACATTTGTTGTTTCGCGTGTGTTTCATCGTTGATCCCTTGAGTATTTCCGCGGTCTTTGGTTTTGAAAATCTCAGTGACACCGCGCCCTGTTGGGAATTTGTTGGATTTACTCAAGAAGCTGTGGTTTTGGAAAGGTTTCGACTTTGTACTCCGACGGACGTCTTTTTTTTGACGGATCTGGTTGGATCAACGCGTGCTCCACGCTTCTACCACCTTAAAACGCTCGGCGTGTTTAGGCCGAGGTAAGCCATTTATTTAGTTTTCTTTCATCTCGGTTGTTTTTAATTAGGTTGTCTCTGTTTTGTTAACGTAGCGGGTAGTTACCCCCGCCCCCGTATTTGAGCGCTTTTGCTATCGTGAAGAAGTTTCTGGAACTCCGGAGGCGATCTCTTTTTTTTGGGCCTTCGCTGTTTGACTTCACACGCGTCTTGCCGTTTCCCGGCGGAGAGAAACCTGTTGCGGCGTCACGAAGACGCGGGGACCTATGATCTTTCCCCCAAGACGTTGAAGGTCAGAGGACAGCTGAAGGGCTTAACCCTCCGTCGGGCGCGCACCTTTTGAAACGTAAGAGGTCGCGCTGTATCCCTCAGATACATGCGGTTAATAGTATATAATTTTAACTATTTACATGAATTTATTTGTTTATTATAATTATTTATTTAGATTTGTCTATTTAAAACAAAATATTACTGTATAAATAAATATAAATAAATATTGATGTAAGTCAAGCTGCTTCATCCTACTTAGGCTTAACTCGCATGTACCACTTTTGCTGCGATTTTTGAATGGTTTTGTGTGGTTATGGTGTAGTTATTTTAAGTCTGACCATTTTGATAACGAAAAGATTTGACAAATGAACATACTTATGACTTACGATGAACAAATATGACCAGTCGCACTGTATCCACCACACACAAAGTGCATCTTCTGCTTCATTTGCTACACTAAAACTAAAAATTTATAAACCGCAGTAGTTGTCCTTTGTTGTCAAATGATAAGAGATAGCATACCTAGAAGGGCAATGGTATTGCACACTAAACACAAAAATGGCAGTAAAAATATAAAGCTGTGTATCTGTGAGATACATGCGCGCCCGACGAAGGGTTAAACAGTTCACGGTATCGTACACCCTTGAATATTTCTTTTGAGCGCTATTCCCTACGCTCGTGGTCACGTTCTGGCGTTGCCACTCGCCCCCTTCGATGTGGTGTTACGTGTTTTTGATATTCGTTTTATCTGTGCGGTCGCCGCATGTACAGTGGCGAGCGATTTTGTTGAATTATTGGGTCTTTAAATAAGTTGTTTATTTGTTTACAGTTTGCTACCATAGTTCTACTTGTTTATTATGTAAAAGTCTGCTTCTCAGTCCTATCTGTAAACGAATGTGTGGGATCCCTAGCGTACGGTATTTTTTTGCGCGGTTCGCGCGTATGTTTGAGCGTTGTTACGTAAATTTAAATCTTCTTTGCTATATAATAGTAGTATAATATTATATTATAAGTGAGAGGAATGCAAAATTATACTTATATTAAATTATAATTATAATTCTCACGTGTGTATAATTGCATTTCGCTCACGTGTAATATACGACGTTTTGTCCAACAGTTGCATTTTTTTAACAACAAAGAATCTTGAAAAGAGATCTTTGAAGTGACATTTAAAACATAGTCAAGCAGTCATGGTCGGCCATCATGGATAGTTGATATTGCACTATGAGTGACTAAAATTAAATTTTAGTCGCTAGTAATTTGATTTTAGTCACTCAAAACCAACGTAAAAAAACACCTAAAAAGTGCAACTGTTGGACAAAAAAATATGTCAACGCGGATCGGTGTCTTTTGTGACATTTCACCGCCATGCTCGGGTTATTTCTTCTTTCAAAGGCTCGACGGGACGTGTTACACGCCCCTTTGTTGACGTTTTTCATTAAAGTTTATGTAATGTTGCGGATGCAGTTTTTTTTATATATCATTCGAAATCTCACCCCTCTGCGACCCGTAATTAGCTGGGAATCAACCCCCTTTGTTTTTCCCTATCGGGACGGATCCTTTCGGCACTGAGCCGACTGCTAAGCAGGATTTTCTCTCCTGTTGGGGGAAATCCTCGATTGCAAGTTGTTACGATCTTCAACAGGTGGCGCCCGTTTTCGAACTAAAGTTACCTGTGCGAAACTGTTTGCCCACGGCCTTCTCCATTGACCCGGGATTTTGGTCGCAGCAACAGCCCAACTATCGGGCGATCCAGGTAGGTTCGTTTGTATCCGTTTCGGTTTTTTTTTTTTTAATTTTGCCACACACACTCGACTGCGGGACTTGTTGCGAATTGTCCGTTTGTGCCTCGTGGTTTGTTTTGGTTTCGGTTTACTTTAGGGTTTCGTTATATTTGGTGAGAGTGTGCGCGACACTCCACAAAGAAAGAATTAATATTCTACAAGAACTGATGGCAAGGATCACATTAAAATGCAATAAGATAACACCGGATATATTGCAGCATATTTTTAAAAATATGAAACGTCGTGTAGTTACGTGCATGCTGCAAAATGGTGGCCACTTGCTTTGACTTACTTTCGTTGGCTTTCTTTTCAATTTCAATCTCAACTTTGCATTCATATCATCCCTTTCCAATAAATCACATTTTGAATTTTGATGTAGATTTTGATAACGTGCGTTCAAAAAAATCCGTTATCGAGAAGGCTCTGAACTTGCTTTTATTTTATGACGGCACGTCGTAGCTTAGTACGTATGCTGCAACCTTGAATAACTGCGAACTGTCAATAGCGTCAACAGTCAAAGTTTTTGTTTACATCTTCGAGGTATTTGTAATAAAATAAATGCTTTATTTCATTAATTGCGCTTTATTATCAGTTTTGTAGAAAATCGTAATTAAACGGATATAAAAAGTTAGGTTTTGTTTATAATATAATCGTATACAAAGTGGTCAATCTCAAGTGTCCGGGGTTGGCAGCAAAAAAATCCCTACATTAGTATATTTTAATGTTTGATAGTTTACAAACATGATTCAGATTAATGTTTATATTTATTTTCGCCTGGCGAGCCGTCTGATATGGTACTTTTACTTCTGTTGAGAAAAATCTTTCTTTAATAAGACAATGCCATTTATGATTCTGCATGATTTTTAAAATTGTAAGTAAAAAACACTAAAATTTAATAAGAGTGCCTGTGCCTTATGATTATGGACTTTACTATCCAGCAAAGCAAAATGATCATCTGCAAGCATTCAGCGATGCAGATTATGCTGGAAACATGAAGAAACAGAAGATCGACAACAGGCATCGTAGTAAAATTGGATGACACAATTGCTTGCCAATGAAACAGAGTGGTGGCATTATTGACTACTGAGGCTGCATACATTGCGGCAAATCAAACCGTGAAAGAAATAATATGGTCGAAAAGTATAATTAACCCTGCGTTTAATACATGGGCGTCGTTGTCAATTTCGTTTAATATGTTGATGGGGCAGCAGAGTCCAGCGTAGGAAAATATCCCAGCAGAGGCCGAGGAAAACTGTGTTCGTTTCACAAAGGAGACAGCCTAGACAGAGTAAAAATTCACTGCTGTCTATGTGTGACGTGTTACTGCATGCAAGGTGCGGTATTACGTTTACTCAAATATGTTACAAAATCCTCGGCTGTGCTGTGTTCGTTGTGCAGCCAGCCTAAGGTATCCACGGCAGTCAGAATTCTGTTTAGAATACAGTCCGACTGAGCTTGTTAAACTCTAATGGTTCGTTCATCAACTAAACGCAAGCTTAGTAATCTAGCATTGTTTGACAACCTGAAAACGATCCTCGTGAACCTGAGTATCTACAAAAAAAACTTATAAGATTCTGTGTTCGTATTACATTACACTAGCACGATTGGAAGCATTAATAAATCTTTGTAAAGTAGTATTGTTTTTTGCTATTTTTAACTATGTACCTACTGAAAAACCTGAAAATAAACAATACCATACAGATTAAAACATAACCTTCTAAAACCAGGCGGTGACGTACACCACTGTAGCCAATTATTCAGGCATCCCACCTTAAATTAAGTATTGCCAACTCAGGACAGTTGACATTGATCGCCCTGTAGTTACGACGTGACTTTGCAAAATTTGCATTTGACATAAGCCTACTTGATAACGGTTTTTATTGAACGCAGTTTACAAGGGTGCTGGGTACCTTATTTTCGTAGAGTGGCACTTCATACTTGTACATGAATAAGGCAAAAGTAATTAAATGAGAATCATTTTGTTCCACTCTGTAGAATTATATTATGTATTATCGTATTGCAATTTTTCATAGTTTAATAAAATTTGAAAAAACATCAAATAACAGCTGATATTGTTAATTATTTAAAATGTAAACGTAAAGTGTTTATTCTGTGGTCTTTTACACAAAAAGTGTTTGGGCGCTGTTTCTCTCCAGCATTGACCATTTGTTAAAATTTCATTAATTTTGCTTTGAAACGAAATTTAATTTGACATTAAAATGACCTTTTAGTGAAATTTCGACATTAACATTTAGTCTGCCATGTTAACAATTAATTTGCTTGTAACAACTTGGTGGAATGTATTTTGGTCTCCAATCCATCATCATCCGTTAATGTGCTCCTTCATTAGCTGACACGCGCGTGACTTTTATAGACAGCAATCTGATGTCAGAATAATTAAATCTAAATGCGCCTCTACTTATTGCAAGCAAACCATGACGTGAATTAGCGAAGTCGTTGCGCGCAAACGGCGTATACTCGCATGTCCACCGAAGGACAGGCAAGTCTAACAGTTTCCAGTCGGTCCGAAATTTCCGCAGGAAGAAAACCGCGCTCCTGATCCTGGGCCGTTATCCTTTATCTTCGGAAATTTGCGGAAGTGTTCGCGGTCGATCGTTGTTGTTTCAGTGACATCGAGTCTCTTCAGTGCTGTGCGGCCTCTGTAGACTTCGCGCGGTTCGCGAGGTTTCCTCTCTCGCCGGACACGTGCGTTCCCTGTGTGCCCCATGCAAAACATGTTTTGCGACGATGACATTTTTGGATAACGCCGCAAAACGTAAGGATCACCCACGCATATTTTAGCCAAAAAAAATTAATAAATACTCATCAGTTTTTCATCCCCAATCATCATTTCGCGCAAACATGTTCTGTATAAATACATAAAAATCATTGGGAGCGATTGGATGTTTTATGATTGTGACGCCAAAATTTGCGGCGTTTAAGATGTTTCCATGTTGGCAAAACACTTGTGATAGCAGAAACATATTGATTTTCGTCGTATGTATTATTTTAATGATATTGCTCCAAACAAAAAACGCCGGCAAAACTTGATACCGAATAGATAGGTTTTTTACTCATTTAAGAAATAAATGGCTCAGCAATGAAATATAAAAAAAGGAACTTTTTTGATTCAACAAATCATTTTCTATGCCCCAAACTTTCAACAGAATACGCAAAACTTTAAATCTCGGAAAGTTTAAACCTTTTTTTCTTTAATGTGAAACTAAATTAATTGTGTACGTTAAAAAATTGAAAAAAAAAGTTCCTTGTATGTTGCTTCATTTAAAATTACACATTTTATTTAAATCAACTTTCTCTCGTGAATTAGTTTCAATTCGAAGATTTGCTGCAAATCTATGTAATTAAAAGCATACATTGTAAAATATAAAATTTTTAGATCCGGTTTCATAAACGCAAGTTAAATTTACTGTATAAATATAAAAACAAATATTACTAAGGTATTAAACTTTTCATACTTTAAATTTAACTTGCGTAACTGCATACTTTTAAGTTTGAAAAAGAAATTGAATTTTAGACTAAAAGTTACAAAAATTGTTATTGAAAAACTAAAAATAATCTAATTGTAACTAAAGACATTTTTAAGAGTGCACTTTACTGGAAATAAAATTAATTACTTTCATGATAGATTTACCTTGTGCAAAGTCATCTTTCACATTTTCCTCGAACTTACAGACTTCATATTTTATTCAACACAAAATATTTTACGTTCATAGATATGTATTTATTTCTATTTGGTTTCGAGATATGAGCGAATAGCATTTTATTTTTTCTCGTCCAAATACTACACATGAATAAATATTTTTCCAGAGCGAAATGTGTTCAAAATTAATAACAGATGGAAAATATAAAACAGAAACACCATTAAAATAACGAATGCATCGTGACTACATTTTTTGCCAACAAAAAAAAATACGCTGAAAAATAAAAAAAATGAGTACCGGTACGTTTTGTAGCGTTATTAAAGTTGAAATTTCTAGAAACCAAACATCAAAAATTTGTCAAAATGCTTCTTTACTCTTTCTGGATAATTTCTAAAGCCTCTAGCTCTCTAATTTAATTTAGGAATTGTTTTTGTAAATGTTACGTAAACACGTACAAAGTTTTAAGTTTAATTTTATTCATAACTTTCACGAACTTGGATATTATTTATCTCGTACAAATCAAAAAAGTTTATTTCATTTTAATGTTTGTTTCCTTGTAACATTACTATTTTTGATACGATTGCGATATCTTCAATTTAAGGTTGAACTATGGGAGAAAATAAGTATTAATAATATACCTGCATTATGTATCTGTCAAATTATACACAGGTGATTTATAAAATCATCGTTATGTGGTAATACAATGCCCTTATACAAGGTACGTATTTTTTCTAAAGCTCCTTCACCCCAATTCTGTAACTCATAACAATATTGCTAAGTTAACAATATTGTTAAGTGAGATATTTTGACCAATCAGGGCTTAGATACAACGGATTTCCATGTACTGATTGGTCAAAATATCTCACTTAACAATATTGTTAACTTAGCAATGTTGTTATGAGTTACAGAATTGGGGTACCTATCTGTTAATTTATAAAAGAATGTATCGTGTGCAAAAGTTATCAGTTTCATAAGTGAATTATCCACCAGACATACTTTTTTAAATGAAACGTACCAATTTTTTTATTGCACATTTCGATAGATCTCTTATGTATTCGGAATCTGCAGCTAATCAATTGGATGAAAGAGCCGAAATGTAGGAGTATTTTATTCGTAATTAGTGGCCAAAAATATTGTTTCCACTGTGCTTAACCAATTGTAAATGCCGTGCAGAATATGTATGGGTTAAAGTAACATTTTTTATATACATTTGCACAGAAACAATTGCTTAACTTAAAAATTAAATTTTCTCAAAAAATTAAAAATTTTACATACTTGAATAGCTCTGTAAATTCTATTTTTAACAAATGCACAGTGTATTGGTCTAAAACTTACGATTTCCGGAATATCTGCAATTACATTTACAACTTCTGGCAAGAACCATACATCAAGAAATGTACAAAAGCAAAAGAACAATTACATGTATCTTAAACTTATATTCTTAGATAAAAGTCATTACTTTGTTCAGATTTAATAGATAAATCCCCCAAGTTTAAAAAGTAATTACATAAATCTTGGCCATCTGCAGCAAGTTGCGTTGTATTATAAAAACCATTGTAATTGTAGCTCAAGTGAATTTTCAAAATAAACTTTTAGCAACAATAACTTCTAAGTTTCAATTATTTCGCACAAGGGCTCATCAAAAATATTATTATTAATTAACCAGTTAGTTGATTTTAGTTGTAAGCTGTAATAAATTATGTTCACGGATTAAATACTTCTGAAAGCCATTATTTTTCTTTTGCTTACTTTTCCGAGGTATGGTTTATGTTAGAAGTTGTAAATGTAAGCGTAGACATCCCGAAAATCGTTTAAGTTTCGAGATAATACATTAATAATAATAATTCTTTATTTGCCCAACGGAAAACAAGTCCAAGTAACAGGCAACAAGGAAAAACGTAAGCAATAAATAAGCGGAGCGTTATACAATAAAATTGCTAACTACGGAGAGCAATGTAGATGTTACAAAGAAAATTTAACAAGTTCTTCAACTGTATCAAAATATACAACTGTAACAAAAATATGTATCACATATTCATTTAACTGAAATTGCGCACTATCACTTAACGTTTCGCTATCGGTTGACGAAGCTGTCAACCGATTACAAAACTTAACAGATAGTGCGCAATTTCAGTGTCCGTTAATAGAATTTGTGATACAATTTTCAGCAGACAAAAACCTACTTTAGTCGTAACAAAAATGTTACTGTCACTGATTCAGGTTGATATTCCTGTAACTTTTTTATTTCTATTCTTAAAAAATTGAATTTGAAGAAGTAATTTTTTCTCCCTTTGGCTGGTAAAATCGGCCAAAGATTTCATGAATTGTTTATTTGTGTATTGGGAATGACGGCTTATTTGTCGAAATGCGTATACGTAACCCCAAAAAGGTGTAAGTTTCAGTCTTTTGTCTATTCTAGGAGGCGGCCAGTCAAAGAAATAGAAAAAGACCTTTATCATATCCCTACGATTTATAAAATATTGATTTTTTTTAAAATAAAATAGAGCCCAAAATAAGGAAGTACATATAACGATATTTCGCATCAAAATTTTATTTTGTAATTATTTATTGCAATAGAATTTAAAAATTGGATTAAAATGCAAATAAGAGGTCCTGTCCAAAGAAAAAATCTACAAATTTAAATATTCCGAGCATACGCTTTATAAATTGCATCACTCCCATATTCCTTGAGATAGAAAGATGAATACGCTTCCATAGTAATTTCTATTCGATTCCTCTCTGCCATCGCCCAAAGTATAAAAATATTGCAGAAATACGTGCTTCATTATACATAGTGTTATGCCCGTGCTTTCGGGCGTTATTTAATGCGTTCCTGTTTCTTTTTCTTCTTTTTATCAAAGCTGCGGAGTGCGAATTTAGAACGGAAATAAAAATTCAAGTGCCTTTTTTACTGTATATTTGGGGACATCGAGCTAGTTTATTGCGCTGTAAATTTTAAGGATAATTTAAATGGAAATTGAATTTTCCACGGTGGCTTTAAAGAATAACAAGTTTGGTTATTTGCATTTGCAGTTTATTATATTATAACAGAATTCTAATATGTATTTCATTTTAATTATTACAAGAAATAATTTTCATTCATGGATCCAAAAATTCATTATAATAATTAAAAATAGAATATTCTTTTTCAATTACAGAAAATTTAATGCTTTACTTAAAACTGATTTGTTGTATTTGAACGTAATTGAAACGTATGTGCTTAGTGAAGTGTTTCTGAAGGCAGTAAAAATTAATAGCTTAACGAAAAGTCGGAATAAATGCAACAAATTTAAATTCCTGAAACATTCAATTTTATTTCACGGCCAATAAATCTGCATTAAAGTCAAGTATTTTAATTGTTTTGAATTTAGTTACGCTGAAAGGTCTGGAAAATTAAAAAGCTACGAAACCGAGGCTAATTTTTGTTTGAACCTAAGTAAAATACTCCTACATTTTTGGTTTTGTTTTGGAGCTTTGCTAAAATAAAAGTTTTATAAAAAAAAATATTTAATATTTTATTGTATTCACATTCATAAGAAATTTTAGTCTTTTCTTTTTTACCCACATCATTATTTTCTTAATTGCGAAACATTTTGAATTGTTTTTATGAAATCTTTTACTTTATTTCTCTATTCGGGTAACACTTGTGTAAGAAAATAAAAAAAATGTTATTAAATATACTAAATATACCTCAAAGCTAAAAGTTAAAATAGTTTTTTGAATAAACTAAAATAAACTTGGTTTTTAGAACTGCTTGATCTTTTGAGCATTAAAGCACTTAGCAGATGTCGAAAAAAGGTCCCGAATTATATGTAGTTTTTCAAAACAAAAAATTAATTTTTATTGTCATTTCGTTTTTTATTAAATTATTTTAAAAATTGTTGTTTCAAAAATAAATACACAGAACAACTAATTGAACTAAAAAATTATTTCTAACGTACCTACATATACAGACTGGCCCAACGAAAACTCAGAAAGAAAATCATGAATATAACTATACAGGGTGTCTCAACGAAAACGAACGGACTGAATATCTCTCAAGAAAATTTTTGTTTGAAAAAACGCAAAAACAGGTCGATTTATAATCCAAGGGGACCACTTTTCTATGCTATACACAACTGTCACACGTCATCCCCCTCCCTTCCAGCTCTCTAACCAATAGAATTTAAATAGGGAATGTACCATGAGTGGCGTATCATTGAAAAGGTAATTTTATAGAGAATTCATTAATATGAATATGAATACCCTAAAATTTGATTTTAGCGCCCTCTTTCGAGAAAAAATATTGTTACATAATCCAAAGTGTGACAACTCGTATGAAAGCTAATTTTAATAGTAAGTCCATGCGCGAATTAACATTACGTAAACATATTGAAAACTGACTAAAATAAAACAAGGAGTGCGTTTTTTTACCTATTTTCATTTCTTAAGCGTTCGTTTTACACTTTCAGCGTTAAACTCTTATGACATAAGGCATATTAGCTTTAAAATGACACTTTACAGTGTAAAAAAAACGCGTTTGGTTTAATCCTCTGCAACGAATTACCTAATCTTGAATAAAAAAACGCGCCAACGTAAAAATTTGAATTTTATTAGAGTAGGCTCTAGTTTCCATAGTTTTTCTTTTGTTAACATTTGATTTTCTAATTGTCGAGTTCATGACATCTTAATAATGGTTTATTCTATCGCAGAACGGGTAGAAATAGTTGCAATTTTTTTTTTAAATAATGAATGTGCCAACAGAGCCGCTGAACAATTCAACCAACAACATCCAAACGCATATGTTCATTGGAAGTATGTTTTGGAGCTAGTTTCAAAATTTTTGGAAATGGGGTCCGTGAAAAATAAGAAACGAGATATTGAAAAGCAAGTAAGAAATGAAGCGGCGGAAATAGCGGTTTTAGGACTAGTTGTTATGGATCCAACAGTGAGTACGAGGAAACTAGCTGAAGTATCTGGAGTAGGTCGAACTAGCATCCAACGAATTTTGAAACATAATAAATTCCATCCTTACAAAATTCATTTGGTGCAGGAACTTAACTAAGACGATTTTGACCGGCGTTTACAATTTTGTGAAATTACAAGTGAACGGACCAGGGATCCAAATTTTCTATTTAATATTTGTTTTTCGGATGAATGCTCTTTCTTTCTCAACGGTACTGTCAATCGCCATAATTGTCGATATTAGGCAGATTCTAATCCAAGGGTATTTCGGGAGACACATTCCCAACAACCAGAAAAATTAAATGTTTGGGCCGGTATATTTGGTGATAGAATTGTTGGTCCCTTTTTTCTACCTGGAAATTTGACGGGAGATATGTACTTAGACTTACTTGAAAATACCATTGATCCTACATTAACAGAGATAATAGAGAACGATGATCGCTACCTTGAAGATCAATTAATCTTTCAACAGGATGTAACAATATTTTTTCTCGAAAGAGGGCGCCAAAATCAAATTTTCGGGTATTCATATTACTGAATTCTCTATAAAATTACCTTTTCAATGATATGCCACTCATGGTACATTCCCTATTCAAATTTTATTTGTTAGAGAGCTGGAAGGGAGGGGGATGACGTGTGACAGTTGTGTATAGCATAGAAAAGTGTTCCCCTTGGATTATAAATCGACCTGTTTTTGCGTTTTTTCAAACAAAAATTTTCTTGAGAGATATTCAGTCTGTTTCGTTTTCGTTGGGCCACCCTGTATAGTTATATTCATGATTTTCTTTCTGAGTACATGTTTTGAAATACCATAAACCATAAGATTAAATGATCTTTGAAGAATGTATTTAGTTTAGGCCCAGTTGTACAATTCCAGCTCAACTTTAAGCCAAAGCTTAAACCCTTACTAACGATTGTTGAAATAATCGTTGTTATGGGTTCAGATTAAATTTAAACTGGCATTGTACAACTAGGCTTTAGTTGGATTTAATTTATTGGGATATAGACAGAAAAAGTAGTACTTGTTAATAATAAATTGTTGTTAGCAACGAGAAAAGTTTGGAATATATTTTGTTTATTCGGGTATCTAGACTGAACATAACGTGGTCCTTCGGAGCCGGATGCAAGAATTAAATTGATTTTAATGCACCAATCATTTTTAATACCACGTTCAAAAGAAAAGTGAACGTCAAGGTGACAGACAAGGCAAGATCTGATTACTTTTACACCGCATTTGCGAATTATAGGTCGGATAGGTCGGTTTGGTTTGCGGAATTCTCTAGCTACGCTTCTGCTGACGGGGCCCCAAATAGGACCGAAACAGCTGTACAAAGGATGCTCGAGGAATCCACTGCAATGAAAACCGACTTGCAACAAAATTTTTAAAACTTTCAATATCTAACAAAAGACGCCTTTATATTGCCATTAGGTGACCATACACCAGCATTCATTCATGTCATTCTTTCCTTCGACACTCTTTCCCTTCAAGAAATTGAAACGAAACAAATCCTGTATTATTGTATTAGTGGGTTAGAACAGGATTTGTTTCGTTTCAATTTCTTGAAGGGAAAGAGTGTCGAAGGAAAGAATGACATGAATGAATGCTGGTGTATGGTCACCTATTCACATATTGGCATATTTCGATTCACATCCCGAGGAAAACCAACAAAAATATTCCCAGACAATTTAAAAATATTTGTAGCAGCAAAAAGTGAATTAGGAGAAATTTTACAAAAGGTTGAAGGAATAAGCGAAGCATGTGCACGAGAAGACTTTGCTTGGAAATTTATTTCTCCACACTTCGGAGGATTATGGGAAGCCGGTATAAAATCAATCAAACATCACCTGGAGTGCGTTCGAAAATGAGAGAAATTGGTTAAGAGTTATACTCGCAGCGTTCGAGAAACAGGGTTTATAAACTCGATGCTTTATGTTACCCTCGTTCAAAAATGCCCAGGTAACGCTCAGAGTACTCGTATATCCAGCTTTAACCAACTCGATATACTTGGTTACAAAATTCCTGGGCATGCGCATAAGGTTTTTATGTCCATAATCCATAACCATTAAAATTAAAAGGTTCTGAGGTAAGATGGTAAGAATACAAACCAACAGTAATAAATTACAGTTTCATAAGGCTCTCGGTCTCATTTTAATATTGGAGCTGGGCGGAAAGTGATTTATTTCGCACATTTACGGTTTATGCTGCAAAAACTCTTTATCTTACAATTAGTATACATTTTGGGTAGATATTCATTTCTAAATTGAACGTATACGTATTCAATGCCTTCAAACCTCTTCATAAAGTCAGAAGATTACAATTCTGAGGTTCATGTTGGCAATTTTATTTTGTGGTTATATCTAGTTCCACAAATGCGTTCGGTAATATGTACAAGGTTTAATCAGCTGATCGTATACTTGCCTTCCTTCTATGTTAACCAATATATTTTATTTCGAACGCACCCCCGAAGAGAGTATTAGGAAACAAGCCTAGGACCTACAGAAGGTTGCATGCGGTGCTTGTGTAAATGGAAGTAACACTAAATTCTCGAACTTTAACTCCAATTTCATTTGATAGCTATGATCTAAATCCGGTGTATGTTTCTGGTCGGAAGACCATTGACTGCATTTCCAGATCCTAGTTACTTACACATTCCAACAAATCACTTGCCTTTTTATGAACATTCACAAATGTTTAACAAATTGGTGTGTATGTTAATACGTACAGCGGAACTTCAAAAACGGAGAAATGAACAGCAGCCTCTTGTGGTATAAAGGGAAGGAGATCTATTAGCGATAGAAGAGGATAACTTTACCTCTGAAGAACTGGAAACTAGGACGTGTACAAGAAATTAATTACGGAAAGGACAATATTGGACATATTGCAACTATCAAGGTTCAAACTGGGATATTCAAATTTGTTTTCTTCCTACATAAGCCGGCGATAATATTCCTCATTAAAAGCCTGTTGAAGAATGTGTTGTGTTGTATTGCACAAAAATAAAATAGAGACACATACAACATTCATGAAGAAGTTATTTTGTTTTTCAAATTAATAAATTAAGAAAATAAAAGCAATTAAATTGCCTTTTCTTTTTGGGAAACTCTCTAAATAGTAAAACCCTATAATTTTTTTCGTAGGAGCAGCTTGCGTGTACACGTGTGTGTAGGACACGCAAGCGAAGTTTTATCGGGCCCATCAAATTTGTGCCTCTTCCCGGAAAGTTCCGGGTGCTCGTGAAACTTTAATTCGGAAATCCAAAGCCGCCAGATTAAAAAGACGAGCGCAAAGTAACGAAATACGAAATGCAAATGTTGAGATCTGTCCCAGCTCACTGTTTAACTTGGTTGTATTTTATTTTTCACAGACGTTTATTTTCACCAAAAGGAAAAAAATTATTTGCGTCGTCTTTCCTTCGTTAAAAACAAGGCGGAGAGTAGAAAACATCACAAGGCTGCAAAACTTCAATAAATATTTACCTCCGTCCTCTCTCAGATAACCGCGATTATTCACAGCGCTGGCACATTTTTCGAATCGTAACACCTAAGTTACAAAGATTTCAGTTTTTATCGTCGCCGTCTACAACAGGCGAAATATTTGCATTCGTTGTTATCGCGTTTAACAAGCGCATTATTTTGCGTTTTACGACCTGACGAAGTTAATATTTATGGTTCGGAACGGCCATTGTTTTATTGTGTTCGCTGGCTAATGAAAACGTTTTATTTTCTCTCTGGGAAAATGTCGTCCCATGGCTACCAGATGAATCAGTTCTTCTTTTACGTCACATCGGTTTCAATCCTGGAAAATAACAATGAGGCATTATTTTGGAGGAGACTTTGAAAAACAGCACATTTTATGCTATTTTTAAAACATACAAATTCCAAATTCCAATGCTATTGTGTTTATACAAGGGATGTTCTATTCGCAACTGGAATTTTAAATTTACTAGAAAAACAAAATAATAAGTTCTATTTCTCCTTCTTTTTCAATGCACTTCTGTTATCTTTTATTTTTCTTCATTTTATGGATTAGATGGTCAACAGTTAGTCGAACTACACATTGGGAGACAGGCAACACAAATCACAAGAAACGTTGCCTATGTACCAATGTGCGATGTGCGGTTCGGCTAAATGTTGACTTCATTCTCAACAAAACACATGGTCTTGTGGCACGTCTGTTATACAAAATCAAAAATTCCGAGTAAATTGTACGTTTGTTGCTGAAGTGTGTGAAGGAATTTTAAGCATTTCATAATAATAAATATCAAGTCGAAACTGGATATGAAATGCGTAACGCTGTAATGAATACCTTCGCTGCAGTCGCTGTAAGTAAATAACCGATAAAAAAATTGCAAACACATTACAGTTAATTGGAAGTCATGGTCACTCGTAATTGTTTGCTCATTAAACATTCGGAAAATTTCAATTAATACACACGCAAAATCGCTCGTGTTGCGACTCTGAGTACGACAAATGTAAATTGAGCACTGTGTTCACAACTCGAGCCCAGTAAGTTTTCTGAAAATAGAATTTTTTTTTCGGGATGTCACTTTTAGTTTTCTTCAACAATGTAGGAACATAATATGTAGGTAAATCCAAGGATATACCACATTGTGGCGGTTATGTGACATGTTTGCAATTACGCGCTCTCTTTGCATAAGTTTTGTTGGTCGTCGGAATTGCGATAGAGTTCTCGAGCTACTCTTCTGCCGATGAGGTCCCAATTAGGGTCGGAATAGCTATACAGAAGATACTCGGATGCAATCCAGTGGTCTTGCCAAATTTTCCAAAAATATACACCGTGTCCACAGAATATGGAATATGTTATATACTGCAAAAAATACGCGTTACATAAAAAAAACCTGAAACAGGTAAATATTTGATTTTTCTTGCGGATCCTATGACATGATTAAAATTTTAATTTGGCTTGTCATTTGTCATTAGTGACGTCATTGACAATTTTTTTAAATGGCATGACTAGGTTTCATTTATTTCAAAGAAAGCACACTACTTTACTCTTTACAATGGTATCCTACTTTTGAAGTTTTTCACAAAAGTATTCTAGTTATCCATGTTAAGGCACTACTGAACCTTCTTATTTATCAAAACATTTGCATTCCTCTAAATGTCAGAGTGGTACTTGAACTTAAAGTTACGCTTGTGATTTGGAAGATTTAAAGAAGCACGAAAGTAATAAAACTTATGGCGCATTTATCTGAAAAGCATCGAATTGAAATATTGATGATGTTGGGATATGGAGACAGAAGAAGACGACAGGAAGAAGTTTGCAATTTATTTAATAACGTATTCCCCGAGCATCATATTTCCCAGTCTACTGTTAGTAAAATCTTGCAAAAGTTTGAAATGACCGATACTGTCAAAGACTTGCCGAAAACAGTAAGAAATTTACCTGAAAATAATGAAAATCGTGAAACGTTATGTTAGCTGTAGTAGAGAATCCTCATATTTCTATTCGACAACTTGCTCGAAATCATAACTTAAAGAAGTCAACTGTACATAAAGTCATAAAAAAAGAAAAGTGGCATGCGTATCGACCCTGCGTTGTTCAAGAATTATTTGAAGATGACTTTGAACGACGAATTGAATTTTGTGAGAACATAACGCATCGACTTGAAGCAGATAGAAATTTTCACAAAAATATTCTTTTCACAGATGAAGCAACGTTTTGTTTGAATGGAAAATTAAACAAACAAAACACACGTTACTGGGCTTCACAAAATCCTCGCTGGTATGTAGAAGGACATACTCAATACCAGCAAAAAATCAATGTTTGGGCAGGAATTATTCGAAATCGAATCTTTGGACCCTTCTTTTTTGAGAACAATCTAATTGAGATATGAATTAGTTCCTGCTTTAGCTATTTTATTCCCAAACGAAGCAGATCCGGATATACCTCATAACAGAATTTGGTTGCAGCAGGACGGGGCTCCTCCTCATTTCGGTATTAACGTCCGTCATTTTCTGAATGTTACCTTTGCCAATCGATGGATAGGGAGAGGAGGTGCAATAGAATGGCCAGCTCGTTCACCTGATTTAAACCCGTTAGACTTTTTCCTTTGGAGCTATCTTAAAGACAGAGTATACATAAATAAACCAGAAAACATAAAAGATAGCATAAGAACAGAGATGAGAGCTATCACACCAGAAATGACTGATAATATCATTAGTGGATTTGAAAATCGAGTTTATCATTGTCTAACAGTAAATGGAATACAATTCGAACATCTTTTGTAGTTTATGAGCGGCAGTTGGATTTTTTCTATTGATTGTGACCCTCATTTGAAGATTTCATTTATTATTCGAAGAATCATTTAAATTTGTTACATTGTTTACTGTTTACTCAAAATTGATGAAGGATAAAGTAATAGTTTTATATCATCGAAAAATCTCTGTCAAATGAGTATAATATGGGGGTACCTTTTCAATTAAAAATATTTACTTGTTACTCGTTGTGCTTTTGTCTGTGAAAAAGATAACAATTGGCTACTGTTTCATGATAGAAAACTAAATGTCAAACAACTTTCATTTGAAACATTTTTTGATTAATGCATATTTATTAAAGTAGATATCTACTATATTCCATGCTTTTGGGACAAGGTGTAAAAATTTCTATTTCACGTGAAAAAAAGAATGTAAACTTCAAAAGTAGGATACCATTGTAAAGAGTAAAGTAGTGTGCTTTCTTTGAAATAAATGAAACCTAGCCATGCCATTTAAAAAAATTGTCAATGACGTCACTAATGACAAATGAATAGCGAAATTAAAATTTTAATCATGTCATAAGATCCGCAAGAAAAATCAAAAATTTACCTGTTTCAGGGTTTTTTGATGTAACGCGTATTTTTTGCAGTATATAACATATTCCATATTCTGTGGACACGGTGTATATCTATTAATAATAATTAGTTTAGTTTAATATCAATAATAACAATTATTATTGTTTTACGTATTTACAATGGACGTGACTAATCAAATTTTAATAAAGAACTAGGAAACTAAATCCAAACAAAACCTAGCATTAAATAAATCGATCTTCAAAGAATTCGGATGGACTACGGATAATGAGCTTTGGTACAAAGAAAAGTTTTCAGATTTTGAGCAAAAGATTTTCGATCTTGTTCTTTCAATCGTTTTAGTAAAGCATTACATATTCCAGCACAAGCGTATTTATTTTTTAAAAAGTTGAAACGCATGCGAATCATATTTCAGCACAAGGGGATTGTGTGTGTAGTGATAGTTATCAGATAACGAGCTAAAACTACCCAAGATTCCTCCAGACAAACATTGCTGCTTTGTAAATATAAATGGAGGATACGGTCATTATTCTGTTTTGTACGAATAACGGCTTGCACTTTGCTAGTTGGTTGCTAGTTATTCTCCAAATGTATTGCAAATGAGAGAACAATGAAGAACAAATCGTAATAAAAGCTTAATAAGTTGAGATTGACATGTATGTTTTTAACAGAACAAAATCTGTTGATATTGTTTTACAGATTCGATCTGCATTGTGGAGCCAATTGACATTTTCATCAATAAATGTTTCTACTCTATAATCAATTGCGTATTATCCAGTTTGAATTCTTTATTTCGTACATCGGCTGCAGTAGTTACACAACTCAACTTTGATAAAGGTCAGCTCTTAATACAAATTTGAAACACGAAGTAAATCACAATATCAAAAACAACATAATAAATATGCCATATTAATCTATTGCTTCAAATTTCGAATGTCGATGGAAAAAATGGAGTAGTTTTTGCATAAGAAGGAAGCTTTGCAGTTTTGAGTTATAACACTCTTACAACCGGTGTGCGATTTATTAACGCACACTTTTTGTGTTTGCAATCATTTAATTTTTTCCCGGGACAAATTTTTCGGTTTATGAACTTCAAGCAAAAAAAGCTCTACGGAGTATATATTTGTTTATCCTTACTTATAAACAGTCTTTGTTAATATTTATATTAATCGAGAATCTGGAAAAGAGAAGAATACACCAAAGATATTTAAAAACATCAATTATTTTACACCAAAACAAGTTGTGTCACCACAACGCATTTCAAATGACAAAGAAGTGAGACAGGGATGTAACTTGAGCCCGTTGCTTTTCTTTCTGGTACTTGATGAAATTCAAAAGCAAGTAGAAAAGAAGTAAAAATAATAATACGAAACTAGTTAGCGAAAATTGAAATAAAATATTTGAAATATGTTATACCAAACATACAGTCGTTTCCAGATATCGCGTACAATTACAACATAAGCAATACCTTAGATAAAATAACAGCAGCAGAAAGGAAAACTTCTCACTATAATAAAAAGATTTTCCTCGATAATAAAAATATATCGAGAGACACAAGAACTAAGGACATAAGCAAACAAGTAACGTTGCTCAAAATAACAAATACAGTGAAGTCGTGGACAACATTGAAAAAGCAAATGCGTTAAAAAATATGATGATATTTCGTTAAAATTTCTAAATAAAATGGATGGTTTGGACAGATTATAACACTAAGGTCTAGGCTGTACAATTCCAGCTTAACTTTAAGCCAAAGCTTAATGATAGAGTATCCAAGCGTCCTATCGGCAGTACGCGCTGTCCTGCCAGTAGGATCTAATTTGGATATAATTGTTTTTAATGGGACCCCCTCCTCTCTGGAGGATGAAATATTCACCATTGATTCCGTCGTAAAATTTTGCCTATCTAATGTGCAAATCTCAACTTGTTAGGACTAGTAGTAACAAAGATACGAGGTAAAGCGTATTTTCTTCATCAGTATATGCAGTTCCAGTGGCGTGCGAAGTATATAAATATGCTTCTGCAGAATTATTATCGTCTTCACAAAAGAGTCAGTACAAAAGCATCTAACCCGCATATGAAATATGATTCTATTCTGCCGAAAGCTGCACACGTACTTCTGGAAGGACAACTTCCATTTAAAAATAGCGTACTGCCGGCAGGACTGACGGGTTTGTCCAGCTGTCCTTCTGGAAGCTCCTTCCAGCAGGATGGATGCCTGAACGTTCTATCATTAAACCCATAATAACAATTTTTAATATAATCGTTGTCATACGTTTAAGCTTCAGCTTAAATTAAGTTGAGAGATCAGGTCGTGTGTTTGTCGCATGTCGGCTCCGTTTAAAGTACAAATCTTCTGAAGTAAGAAACACATAAACAATTGTAAATTTTACATCACATCGTAGTGCAAATTTAGTGCTATCTAGTGAACTACTTCTCACATCTGTAAAACTATTTCATCACTAAGAAAACTTGATGTAAAGGATTAATTATTACCGATAAAAGCGTGGCTCTGAAAAGAGTAAACGTTGGCAAGAAAATCTCGTTAGTAAAAAGTTGTTATTCGTTGTGAAGACAATGCTAAAAATTGCATATTTTAAATGCTTAAATTAAAACACGAAATTACAAGCGATTTGCTATGTATTCAACAAAAATAGCTAACTAAAATTACATGATTTAAAAAGTCAATTGCAAAAGCTTAATATTGATGACAGTGGTAATAAACATGAATTAATTATCAAACTTAAGGACGCTTTAAACTCAAGTTTTGTAGACATGAGCGAAACAAATAAAACAAATGAAATAAATGTTTTAAATAATACAGTTGTGGGTACAAATGACATAAGTTATAAAGATGAGTTAAATATTTCCACCGAAACTCTAATTAATAGTGAAAACTCCGTAAACGTGAAGAAAAAAAGAAATAAGCTGACATTTAAATTATTAAATAAAATAAATCAACTTGAAGAAATGGTACGTAGTTTGCAAATACGGTTGACAAAATTAACTGCAAGTAAAAAGCAAAATAAAATCAACCAAAAGCGTAAAAAAACGGATGTGCCCGGTGAATCTGTAAATGAATACTTAAACGGACATTATGAAACATGGAAAAATAAGGAATCCCAGGAAACATCGAATAATAAGGAATCCCAGGATCAAACGGCAGAAATTCAGGCAAGTAAGAAGCCACTAAATCTTTATGATGGAATTCAATGTGAATCTCTGGTTGAACAAAAATGCAAGGTGCTACTCCTGGCGGATAGTTACGGCAGGGACATGGCCGAGCTTCTGAGGAGTGAATTAAATGCAGGAAAGTACAGTGTGCAAGTTATTTTTAAACCTAATGCTAGACTAAATGATGTAGTAGATGATATTGACAATCTGACGCAAAACTTCACAAAAAATGATTATTTGGTGTTATTATCAGGTAGTAACGATGTATTAAATGGCAATCGGTTGAATTCTCAAGTTTTAAGTAATGCAATGATAACAATAAGACATACAAACTGTATTGTTGTAAGTGTACCCTATTGCAAAAGAAACACTAATACTAACACAGCAATTTATGAATACAATTGTAAATTGTATGAAGATTTGAAAAAGGCATCTTTTAAGCATGTAGGTTTTTTAGATGTTAATAGCATTGTAGACCAAAATTTAAGAACACGGCTTGGTCTTCACATAACAAGGAAAGGGAAAAGGCAACTTTCATTACATATTGTGAACTTTATTAAGAGTGATTGTGCACGCGTAAATAGTTCAAACTCTAAGTCCAATAGTTATGTAAAGACTAAGCAACATAACATAAACGCAGGCAATCTTATAGTTATTACTCCTTCACACGAAACAAATAAATACTCTAGTCCAATGAATTCTAATCTAATAAATTTTCATCAGAATCGAAAAACATTAAAACCAATGTAGCTGCAGAAAACAATTTTAAATTTATTAGTTTTAATATTCAAAGTATCCGTAACAAAAAAAATGAGGTGGATTTATTATTATGTGAGGAGCAACCGACATTCATTTGCTTTACAGAGCATTGGCTCAGAGACAATGAAATAAAGAATTTTTTTATATCTAACTATTTATTAATATCTTCTTTTTATAGGAAAATTCAAGGGGGTGGCGGTTGTGCAATATTTGTTAAAAGAAATTATAAAATGAATAAAGTTGCTTTAGATATTCAGCCTCAAGAGAAGGATATAGAATTCTGTTGTTCGATGATGGAAGCAGGTGATAAAAAAGTATTTATTGTGTGTATCTATCGATCTCTTAATGCAAACTTTACTGTTTTTATTAACACAATAAATGATATCTTGAATCATGTATGTAGTAAATATGATTATGTTATTGCGTGTGGTGATTTTAATGTTAATTTTAATGAAAACTCTATCAATAAGATTCGTATCTTGGATGTTTTTTCTTCTTACTCACTGTACGGTCTTGTAACTGAAAACACAAGGATAACCTCTACTACTGCTTCATGTATCGACAATATATTTACAAACTGTCAAAGTAACATTGCCCATTATAAAGTTCAGCATTCTACACTCTCTGACCATTGTTATATTTTAGCGTCCCTAGGTTTCTCTGTTATGAATGCTGATACAACGTACTGCAAGCGAATATTTAGTATAACAAATATCAATGAATTCATAAAATATATTAAGATGGAAACTTGGGACGAAGTTTTGCGAGAGGGGGAAATTGATTCCAAATACGAAAAATTTCTTAAAACATTCATTTATTACTTTAATTTGTCTTTCCCAGTAGTGAAAATTAAGAATACTTCGTGTGAAAAACAAAAATGGATTTCGCCGGAATTAAAACTTATGCAGTCTGATCTTAAAGATTTATTAGCACTATGTAAACATTTCAATGATGAGGCATTATGGAATTATTACAAATTAAAAAAAACAAGAATTGAAAGAATATTTGACAACAGCCAGAAAAGCTTATAATGATCAAAAAATTTTAAATTCAGATAATAAATCTAAAGTGTTATGGGAAATAATAAACAAAAACGTAAAAGTGAAATCAACACAAGAAATTTCCTTAATTTGTGATAATGTGACTTATGAAAACCCTAAAGAAATAGTTTCTCTTTTTAACAAATCATTTCTCAATCAAAATCTAGCAGCTTCATATAATCCTTATGCTTCTTGTGCAATCGATAGTATTCAACATAATATCTACTTTTTTCCAGTTGATGAAGAGGAAGTATGTAAAATAATTAAACAAATTCGGTCGAAAAAATCCAGTGGCTTAGATGAAATACCTAGTTTTATTCTTACAAAATGTGCTAAGTATATTCTTACTGATGTAATTAACCTGATGTTTGACAGTGCTCAATTTCCTACACAATTAAAAGAAGCTAAAGTTATTCCCATTTTTAAAAATGGTTCAAGGAATGATATTCGTAATTATAGACCTGTTTCTCTTTTGTCATCCTTTTCAAAAATTTTTGAAAAAATAATTCATGCAAGACTCCAAAATTTTTTTCGTAAACACAACATAATAAAGAATTGTCAATACGGCTATCTCCCTGGGAAATCGTGTGAACAAGCGATATTTAGATCAATAACTTATATTTTAGAAAACCTTGACAATGGTCATAAAGTAACTGGAATATATTTTGATTTATCACAGGCATTTGATACAGTGCACCATCAAATATTATTAGACAAACTAGACAAATATGGAGTAAGAGTCACTTATAAAATCATATTTATCACATAGAAGTCAACAAGTCTGCCTTACAGCTGTTAAAAATGGAAGTCGCGAAAATATATATTCATCGGCCGAACCAGTCACACAAGGAATACCTCAAGGATCAATATTAGGTCCCTTGCTATTTTTGATATATGTTAATGACTTGAATCTTCATCTGAAGACGCAATCTCTGTATCAGTTTGCTGACGACACATCATGTATTATATCTCAGAGTAACATAAATATATTATCTTCCACAACAACAAATATAGTCAAAGCTATGGCAGATTGGTGTAGCTTGAACTCCCTGATTTTAAACAGCAAGAAAACTAAAATGATCATGTTTACTAATAAATCAAAATTTGAATCCTTATATGTAAACTTTTCACATAAATCATTACCTCAACAGAATTCTATAAAATTTTTAGGTGTGAATATTGACGATAGTCTTAAGTTCGAAGAACAAATAAATATACTCTGCAATCAACTAAACAAATCGTTTTATCTAATTTACAATATAAGAAATAGTGTAAATATTGAGACATTGTTGGCAATTTATTATGCCTACGTTCAGTCTTATATATCATACAGTATCTTGTTCTGGTCAATAAGTTCTTTGGCAAATAGAGTATTTCTTAACCAAAAAAGGATTATAAAATATATGTTAAATTTACCAGGTCGAACATCTTGTCAAGAACATTTTAGGAATTTCAAATTGTTAACGGTTCCCAGTATTTATATTTATAGACTGTTATTATTTCAAAGGAAAAATAAACACTTATTCATTAGAAATTCTGATATATCAAATGCAATGACAACTAGACATTCGAATAATTTAATTATTCCACATCACACTTCTGCACTTTTCGAACGAGGTCCTTATTATCGTGCAATTTTAGCCTTTAATGTACAGCCAAATTACTTGAAAGAAATAATTAGTGACGCAATCTATAAAAAAGAATTAAAAAATTACTTGATTAGAAACTGTTTTTACAGTATTGAGGAATTTTTATCGAGGCAATAGCTTGGAAGCAAATGAATGTCGTTTTGCTACATTACTATAGAAACTTGGAGATTCTATTACAAATTGTAATTGTCTTACATTGTATATGTACATTTTATATCTTTATGTATGTATGTATCTTTATGTATTTTGTGTAACCACAAAGACGTGTTCTACTCCGGCCTTGCCGAATAACAGAACTAATAAATTATTATTATTATTATTTAAACTAGCATTATGCAAGTGGACCTAAAATAAACATGGTAAGGATAACCTTCAAGAAAAGCGAAGGTCAGCGGAACTTACATACACTGCGTTCGTAAAGTATGGAATAAATTCATTTTCTACGAAATAAACGACTTTTATGTAAAATCCTGAAACAGGTCGATTTTTAATTATAAAATGACACTATTCTAGTGGAATTTTGTATCTTTCCCTCCAACACTCTCCGAGTGACAGTTGCCCCTTGAAAATTTTTAAATGGAATGGGGGGTCATGTGATACCTCATTTAGAAGAGCTTTTCATTCTCTATTCAGTAGTATAAGAATTTTTTTGTAATTCCTCTTTTTCTAAAAAGAATAATACATTTTAAAATCAACACACAAAATTTTAAAATGAAATAATTGAAATGAAATGTTCGAACTGGGAACCGTTTGATTCATGATAATAGTACAAACGTTGCAGACGTTTATCTAAAACATTTCATTTCCAGGGTAATTTGATTAATTCCAATTTTTTTGATTTTTTTTAAATTCATTATGAAAACGAGTAGAAACTGTAGATACTAATGTATGTAATCAACGTAGAAGTAAAAGTAATAACACCAATATCAAAGAAACTGTTCAAAATGTCCTCCTCCTACCTCTTGACTATAACCAAGACGAAATTCAAACTCATGTAAAACATTAATTAATTAATTTTAATTCTTCAAGACTGTTTGGTTTAGTTCTGGAGACTTTACTTTTTAGATATCCCCATAAAAAGAAAAAAAAAGAGGTGTTAGATCAGGAGATCTAGCTAGAGATCTAATGTATTATTCTTTTTAGAAAAAATAGGAATTAAAAAAAATTCTTATACTACTGAATAGAGAATGAAAAGCCCTTTCAAATGAGGTATCACATGTCCCCCCATTCTATTTAAAAATTTTAAAGAGGCAACTGTCACTCGGAGGGGGTTGGAGGGGGAGATGCAAAATTCCGCTAAAATAGTGGCATTTTTTAATTAAAAATCGACCTGTTTAAGGATTTTACATAAATATCGTTTATTTCGTAGAAAATGAATTTATTCCATACTTTACGAACGCAGTGTATATAAAATAGGGAAGGATAAAAAAAAAGTTTAAAAACATGTAGCCAACCACTTTGCTGTAACATTAAGGTACCTAAGTAAGTTCTGTGCGATCTGTTTCTGGATTATCATTAACTTTGCATGCTTAATTCCTTTCGTTTCTTGAAGGTAATGTCCACAGAGCGACCAGTTTTAGATTTCTTATATCAGCAATAGGCAGTTTGCCTTTAATAAGTCACTTACAAGATGTTGAAAGAGTGTAAATAAGTAAATATAAAGTAAATATACTAGATTCCGTAATAGTTATTTACGTGTCAAGCTTTGTAAATTAATCTTTACGGGCGAGCTGGAAGTTTGTGAGCAAAGCGTGTCGCGTACAAACTTTTATTTCCACCTTCACATGGCGATTTTTAATTAATTTACTTTAAATTTTTTTATGAAAACGTTTTGAATTTTTATTTAATTTATCTTGAATTTTTGTTTTGTTTTGAATTTTTGTTTAATTTATCTAGTTTATCTAGATTTCTTCAATTAAATAAGATCACATAAGATTTCTGAAGAGAAAAAAGTAAAAGAACATAACTTGCTGAAAAAACTGAAATGAACGTACGGGAAAATGAAATTATTAGATGCAGAGAAGGAAGGTGGAGTTGGTGGAGTAGTTCACTTTCCTATTATAAGTAGAATGAGGATGAAAAGTGAGTGAAAAACTCTATCCTCATTCTACTTACAGATTACAAATAGATTACAAATTCTGTAATTTAACAGAAAAGACATAACTAAAGCGTAACTTGCAGCATTGCATTTTTATTCTAATTTAAACTAGGAGGTAGCACTTTTTGCATATTTGTTAGGAATCGCTCAAGTTTTTTTCAAGTAAACAAAGTGCAGCCCATGATGCGATAATTATTAGTCACAGATGAAAATCACAAAAAATATCACGGGATGTAATTTACAAATAAATATATCAAACGCAGAACAACCTACTTAAGGTACCGACTTTGGTCGAGAATGACATGAATTCTTCTATAGTGTAATAGATATTATTTCTATATTTACAGTTCTTTGAGTTGTTTCTTAAAGTTAGTTACAGATTCTGCGGTTTTTAATTCAATTGGTGGTAGAAATTCAAAGAGATAAAGAGGGTTTAATTACTCCCCTGTTTCAACGTTTATTTTTAAGTTCCATTTCTAAAGTAATATGCCTTCTTAATTCTTTGTATAAGCACTTCCTTTTTTGGGGTATAATACCTAATTCTAAATTACAGAAAATATTTAAAGAAACCACTGCTTTTTATTAACTCATTGCCAGATATTTATTAACTTTTTTATATTTCGTAATTCGAAAATATCAGGGAGTTTTTTAATTATGGTATATTTATTGGGAAAAGAACCTAAATCGAAGCTGGATCAATGTGCCGTTCACAACGCTTATCATATCAAAACCGTCATAAGCTACTTCCAAATCGAAAGTTATGGTACGTTCAACGGTAACTCGCGGTGATCGGAATATAAATTGGAAAATTTGGTGACGTGTGCGGATAACCTTTCGCATTAAGAGCATTCAAACAAGTTTAAAATTCTTGCATAATTTTCGCTGCAAATAATAGACGTTCGCAAGATTGTTACATAACAACCGGACTATTAATGACCTTAAAAGCCTTTCAAAACAAAACAAAAACATTGCAATACTTTCTTAAAAATATTAAAATAAGCGTGTATTAAAAATAAAATTGCAAGACATTTTGCGGGAATCGAAGTAATTTAGTGTTCGAAGGAAGAGGCGATGTACATATCTTGGAGTTCAATCAAACCTACTGTGATAATGACGCCGTTTAATTCCTGCGAACACTGACAAATACTTTATAAACAAACAAACAAACGTGTAATTACGTTGCGTAACAGAAATAATTACATTCACGTATCGTACTGGATATTGACAGCATAATTATACACTTATACACTTTGAACTACGATAAACCTTCACGGAAGCATTTAATATTTGTGAATAAATGACGCAAGATGTTTTTTGCACAATAGTTTTTGCCGTTAAATGTTTATCCGAAAACGCTTCAAGAAATTTAAGATATTTACCCCCCTCATTCCATAAACCATAATTAGAGAGCGGCCAGTTTTATTAGGTTTATATAAAGTAGGCACTTTGCCTTGAATAAGTCACTTATTGGAGTTTGCAGCTAAGCGTTCGCCACCTGGTGTCAACTAAACAAACCCTTGTAAGCTACACAACAAATCGTGTTTTGGCGTCGATCCTGAGTGTATGATGTATTAGGATTGTGTTATATGTGACATTCACATTAAATCAACTTGTGTATTTGTATCAGTACGCACTTAAACACGTGCATTACAAAAATTCCGTGTAGCTTACAGAGGTTCAGATTTATCCACGGTAGCGCTGCGATCTTAAAATCAAAGTTAAGTAAATATAAAACAAAGGTTCCGTAATAGTATATAACGGTATTAGGCCGATATGCTTGATATAACGAACGAGGATAAGTTCTATGGCCGAGGCTATAAATTATCCGAGTTTGTTATATGCATATCGGCCGTATGTTGTTTTATAGTTTTCGTAATACTAAATGATGAAATAAATATTTATTTTGGCAAAAACATTCATAATAATAAACTTCGATAAGTAGGCAGAATTATGAGTGTGATTTAGTTGTAACTATAGCAACATATGAGATACAGAGCAAATAGACGGCCGTTAAAATTTAACCGGCCTAGGCCGTTATGGATAGCATAACAACCATGGAGACCATGCAGTTATAATGAAATAACTTTCAAGTATTACGAAAAAATAATTTTGATTCAATGGTTATGGTTTTTATGACCTTAGGTAAGTGAGGTCATTGTTCACTTTGTCAAAAGTGATTGTTCGCTTGTCAAAAGTGATTGTTTGCCTTGTCAAACGTGAATAATTTTTGACAAGCAAACAATCAGATTCGCGAAACGTCAAGTAATACATTATGTAGTTTAAATATACTTTTACTCGATCGATATGACAATTAAATATAAAATCCTCAGAAAATATCAATGTCCACTAATTTCTCATTTCGACACACTATGCAACAATACAATATAATATAATTTCATATCTTTGCTGAGACTATTTCTAGAGATTCTGTTCACCTCAATAAATGCCGATTGTTGTAATCTAAGACATAAGTTCTTTTTCACGAGCGCCCGAGATCTGAAATTTATTGAATCATATGTTAAAGTATATCCTTGAAAATTGTGAAAAATTGCAGTCCCAGCGTTGTTAGATATTTACCGCGTAATTCTTCGAAATTCCCCTAGGATTGCTGTGCAAACTGCTTCGCGCTTTGGTAATCCCAAACAGTAACGCTTTTATCTCGGAGATATCACACCGACAACCACTATGTTGTCCTTCGTGTGTACTCTATGAAACATTAAGGCAATCCTGATCCTGTCAGGTGCCAGTACCAGCTCGTAGCGCCACCACATGTCCCTGGCGTTCGTTTCTTATAAATCACGTAGTGTGTAAGAAAGGTGTGACATAATGCTAAGAATAACATTCTGCAGCTCGCTTCGATAACTTTTACGGTATTAAAGGCAGGTGTTAAACGCGACCCTAATGTACGATAGCCTGTTGTAATATTTTACACCTGACTATGAATTTTAGCTTACAATTTATTGTTTTCGATTGTTCGATTGATTAAACTAGTCATTTCATTCGATTGATTTCGAACATCTTCAGTTAAGCGATAAATTGATTATTAGGAGGATTATTTTAAAACACAAACGTAACATAAAATTAGGGAAAGAAAGAAAAAACAGAAAACTTTTGTAAAGGAGAATTCTAAAAGGCAACGAAGGCGAGGCGAAAGAAGGTAAAAAAAATTATAGTATATGGTAAACAAACAGTAACTTCCCCGTAGAACCCTACACGAAAAAATAACAGATTCTTATTTAACTATAAACATTTATTTGAATCACTAAATTTGAGAATTATAGAAACATGTCAGAAAGAAGCAACGATCCCAAAAAATTCTATAAGATCCGTAAATAGAATCAATTATTTGTTAAACAAAAGTGTGTTGAATATTCTTGTAGAACAAAACTTTATAGAAATTATATTATTAAGTTTAAAAGTCTCGCGTTTTACGTGTGCGTGGGTTGGTTTTATGTTTCTTTCCTTACTTCAGCGTCAGCTTTCATGCAGGCATAATTACAGGCAATATGTGAGGACGTCGTTTTTCTTTCAGTTACAGGAAAAAGGTGCGCTCTCAAAAGTTGAAGCTCAGAGAATCCTGTTACACAAAGTACCCCAAGGGAATTTACAATGTCGATTTCTGCAGTAACAAAGGAATGAATGTTTTTTTTCAATCGACATTTTTCTAAGTTAAACAGTGTCACAGTATAGGCAAATGTTGTGAATTTATTTAAACAGTCAACTAAAGTCTTACAATAATAATGTAAGATAAGAACAAATGCCAAGTATCGTTTTGTTTTCGCAAAACTCCTGTAAATACTCTCAATGTTATTGTGTGTGGTCGCCAGAAAAATTTATTTAGAAAATCGAGTTCGGTTAACATATTCACTGGACGACCGTTTTGTACGGGATGCCCGGGCCTAAATTTATTAGAGTGATATATATATATTTCGAATACACTTAAGATAATATTTAGCTTGTGAGTAAAATATTTGGTGGCTGGAGAACAACAAAGCTGATGAGCGGCGTAGAAAGGATCAAAGGATAACAATAACAGATGGAACTATAGCGTCACTAAGTATCGCCTTAAAGATGATCGTACGATGAAATGGAAAATGTTTATATTTTCAGACAAAACGTAATAATTATTGAAGTAAACTTTTCACTCGTTAAACTTTATAAAGTAGACCGTATTATTTGATAATCCAAACCTAACTATTCTATAGTTATTTTCAGTTTACATCAAACAATCTAGAAAAATGTTGAGAAAAGAGTATAAAGTTTCTTGAACTCTAATTTCCGAAATTGAAAAAGAAATTTTAAACGGGTTCATAGTTGCTTCTTGTCTGTGGAGTCAAAGATAGTAAATCTACAGAAAAGCAAATAACTCTAGTCTCCAAATTATTATCAAGTTTTCAGATGAAGGCAGTATTGTGTAGAAAGAACAGTAAAACAACCACATATCTTGAATTATTGACAAATACATATATTAAATACAGGGTGTAATCGATTAAGTTTCACTTATTAAGTTGTAAGTTGATTCCATAAGAGAATTAATTCTGCAAATACACTGGTCAACAGATTAAAACATTCTAAACGTAGAAAGTTCATTAATAAACTGTAATTTTTTTAATAAATTTTGCACTTGTACTTTCTTTGTGATAGAAGTTTTCAGAGTTATGAATCCGTCCTGCTTGCTCCGATAGTATTTGTTATGTTATATTAATCCGCAAAAAAAGTTATCGTAATATTTTTTCTACGTGATATAAATTTTTTGCACAGTTCATTAGAACTTTACGATTCTAAACATTTCTGATCCTTCTTCGAGCTTTACCGAATAAAGTCGAATGTTGATTCAGTTGCCTCTGCTTTAATTCAAAACTTCAAACCTTACTTTCTAGATTCCAAGAGAAGTTTTTTACTTACTTTCCCCTTTCTCTCCAGGGATAAAGCTGTTCATCAATTATTACGAGTAAGTTTGGTATATGTTCTTTTTTTTATGAGATATACTGAAGTATTTTGAAATAATATATTATTTGCCCTCTTTCATAATGACTTACACATTATCAAATCTGCAACATCACAAAAATTCTCCCAAAATATTCTACTAAATGGAATGTTCATTTTTATTCTAAGTCTGATCTAATTCTTATTATATTTGAGGACAAAGTTCTTTCTGTTTAAGTTTAAGTGTTTCGCATCTCATGTAATGTTACTGTGCATTTACTTCTCCAGTGAAACAGAAAGCCATTAAAGCTCGCCGGATATTCCGGGAACTGCATCCGTGTAATGCAAGAATGTAAAATATGTACGTCATACAGTAAATAGACGTACGATATGCGGCACTTCGCATGAACACATGTCTGCGTTTATACGAGGCGACAAGAAATTTACACAGCTGAATTCCAGCGCCCTGATTTCGCCTGCTTGCATTAGCTTTGTCATTGCCAGAACCGAACATGTCAGTGGCTGCAAGCAGTGCTTTCAAATTTCTATAGTTGTCGTCCTGCGACAGTCGGTTTAATCAAACTTTTCTAAATTATGAATTTCCTTGAATAAAGCAAAAACAAATTGAGATTTTAACCTCTACCTATCTTTCATTACTTCAGAGCATTGTCGACTTGATGTACTTTCGTTACATAATCCTTTTAGGTAGATTGTATCTGGGAAAACTTTATGGAACTTCAATTATGCTAAAAGACTTTGATGATTTAACAGCAGTCCAGGAACAAAAGTCGTAAAATTGTGAATATAAATTACAGCATCTTGGTCTGAACGCGTTTTATAGAAAAGTGATAAAGTGATGAACACAACTGTACAGTGTAGTCTTTATGACATGAAGATCCCATAACATGAACACCCTTAAACGTGAACGACATTGGTGTTTAATATTTTAACACGTGAACACTGGTATAAATTTAGACTCTTTATGTCAAGTTTCAGTATGTCAGTAAATCAGTTCTCAGTGCCTACACCGCAAAATAAGTTTTAGTTATTCCTATATTATGACGTCTAATAAGAAGCCGCATTATTTAATTTTAGGGAGAAAAGCCCAGCTTTTATCAGATGCAAATAAAGGATTTGGGATAACTGTTATATTGAATACTTGATTTTTTAGAAATGAGAGAATTTTCAATCCAGAACATAAAAAATTAATATAACTTTCCTAAATAATGACATTTTTAATTAAAATCATATTAAAAACATCAAGAAATATTAATTTAAATTTAAAAATTTAATGAATGAATGAATGAATTAATTAATTTTACGTATTGATTTGTCTATTGTTCCTAAGATGTAAAAATACTTTAAATTAATATTTGAATTTATTTTTTGATGCTTTTAATATGATTTTAATGTGATAAATGCCCTTTTTAACTAAAATGTTTAGAAATTAATTACACTTTAACTATTCGTTATTCCATAGTAAAAAAAGTGCCTAGTTGTTCCCATTCTAATATTTTTAATTTTCATAAAAGTTTCTGTAAACTTTTGCTTGAGAGATTCTGTCTTTTGAGGAGAGATTTTTATGTAATCTACCTAAGCATGAAAAAAAAGACCATGAGGCATGAAAAAAAAGACCATGAGGCAAGAAAAAAATTATTTTTCAACATAGCATGTTCCTTCAACATCTACAGTGAAAGCTCTCTTAGGCGGACACCGACCGTGACCAGCAATCTGCCCGTCCATTAGAGGTGTCCGCCTAAGAGAGATGCAAATGCATGTAAATTACATAAATGGGAGATTAAAAACTGTCCAGCTAAGAGAGGTATCCGCTTAAGAGAGCTGTCCGCTATGGGAGCTTTCACTGTATACACTTATTCCCAATAGTAGCCAACATTTTTATGGAAGCATTCGAACAACAAGCCCTTACTTCTTTCCCACTTAAACCCAAGTGTTGGTTCAGATATGTAGATGATGTTTTTGCTATTTGGCCACACGGTAAGGAATCCCTAGACAACTTCTTTGAACACCTAAATTCTCAACATCCTGACATCCGCTTCACTTTGGAATATGAAACTGACGACCACTTACCTTTCCTTGATATCTTAGTAAGCCGCCTCCCTAACGGTAGATTAGGACACTCTGTGTATCGGAAACCAACCCATACTGATCGTTATCTGAATGCACATTCACACCATCATCCGTCTCAAAAACAGTCAGTCATTAACTCACTAGTTAGCCGTGCCTTTGCCCTATCAGAACCTTCTTCACTTCAAACTGAACTGAACCACGTAACAAAAGTCCTACTCAATAACAACTACAAAAAGCACGACATCCAAAGATCCATTTCTCGTCATCAAACCCCAATTCCTCCACGTTCTGAACCTGATACACCTCCAGTCGCTACAGCTTACCTACCTTATATTCACACCATAACAGATCGAATCGGCAAAATACTCAAACAACAAAACATCAAATCAATTTACTTACCCATGACGAAACTTTCAGACTACCTACCCTCCACAAAACATCACATCCCCTTACAATCCGAAGGTGTGTACCGAATTCCTTGTTCCTGTGGGCGTGTATACATCGGTGAAACAAAACGGTCTGTTAGTACTCGTGTTTCTGAACATGAACGCTGTACTAGACTACTACAAACAACTGGCTCGGCCCTAGCTGAACACAAACTAGAAACCGGTCACCAAATCCTATTCTCCGACACAAAACTTCTAGCCCACTCCTCTCATTTTTTCAATCGTAAAATCCGTGAATCTATAGAAATTCTCAAACATCCCAATAACCTAAACCGTGATACTGGCTTTTACCTCCACAATGCCTGGAAACATCTCATTAACGATCCGTCACGCCCCAACAGACTAACCCCCGGTCACCGTTCCGACTCACTACCCCCACCGATCACTATAAATACCACGACAACAGACATACCCAGTCAGTCTCAACGACAAACAAGAAGCAGCAGCAACACCACCAGCAGCAGCAGCCCTGAGGAAGTTCTTCTGCAATGGAGAACGAAACGTCGGCAGTAGAAGAAGTCAACGTGACGCGGTTCCAACCGGAAGCCAATTCAAACAATCTCAATCGTACCAACAATCTCAGAAATTATAGAAACAGCATTGAAGAATCAAATAGTAGAACACTTTGAAGAAAATGAATTGTTTTTCAAAAAACAATTTGGGTTTCACAAAAAAAAAGCCACAGCTGATGCAATTATTTATCTCATGAATGATATAATCAACTCTCAAGAGCATACAAACCTGGCAGGAGTTACCCTGTATGATCTCACCAAAGCTTTCAACTGCGTTAATCACGCTATCTTAATTAATAAGCTCCAGTACTACAACTTTAGTTCAGGAAGCTGTAATCTCATTCAATCTTCATAATAGAAAGCAATTTGTTACAGTCAATAAAAACCGGGGTACCTCAGGGCTCGGTCCTGGGCCCAGTCCTTTTCCTGATTTTTATAAATGATCTAATTAATGGTGTGGGGGCCAAGCAGATTTAATAAGTTTCGCAGACGACACAACTTTAATTACTAATCACAGCCAGGAACAAGAATGCATAAAACAAATGGAAGATACATTAATAAATGTCAACAACTGGTTCCAGGCAAATGGTCTCAAACTAAATGTCAAGAAAACTACTAATTTGATATTTATACATAAACACCTTGATGGAAGAGATAATTTTAATAAAACTTGTGAATTTTTAGGTGTCATATTGGACCCCAAAATATCTTGGTCACAGCACACACTCGGCCTATCTAAGAAATTTCAAAAAACCTTTTCGTTTTGCGCAACCTTGCTAATCTATTACCACTGGAAGCCTTGTTAACAGGTTACCAAGCTCTTATATAACAACCCATGTATCTTATACTATCATTTGCTGGGGTCACTCCCCAGGATTAGCAAGAATCTTTGCTTTGCGAAGGAAAGCTATACGCCTCATGTGGCACTTAAGGTTCCGTGACGATGTCAAAACAAAATTTATTGAACTAAAACTTCTGACGGCCCCTTCCATCTACATAATGCAATGTCTAATGTACATACATGAAAACTCTGATGATTACTTAACTCAACAAGAAATACACACAGCAAACACCAGGTCTAAGATGAACCTCAGCTCAAAATATTTCAGATGTAACTATGAAAGATTCGGTCTGAACTACTTCGGTATAAGACTGTTTAATAAGTTGCCGCTTAGAATCAAGACACTTTCGCGCGAGGTTTTTAAAAAAACAATAAAACTTTTCCTTATAAATAATAGTAGATTATACCACGAGTCAATAATGATAGCTATTATTCCCGAGCGCGCAGCGCGAGGGAGTAACACTCCGAGGGAATAATAGCCATTATTGCGAGTAGTATACTCTACTTTATCTACGACTAAGAGATTTTTAATGAACAGTACAAATTCACAAACACTACGCGTTTAACAATGACAGTTTTGAGTTTGTGTATTTTGTTGCCATGGTATTATTTGATTAGAGAAATTTTGTAATTGGTGAGCAAGAGGGAATAATGACTATTAATCCCTCGTCATTATTCCCTAATAGGATATTGCATCGCATTATTGTTCACAAACCACACATATAATACTTCCATTATATTTTAGTCGTAGATAAAGCCTTTTATAGTCTTAATGAAAGCTTGGAATGTAATTGGAATTTCACTACAGGAGTCTATTAGCACAGCGTCTCTTTGTTGTACTTTGTAACTCAATTTTAATGTGTTTTTTTGTGCATTTTAGAATTTTAATGTGTCTTATGACAAATGTATTAGTTACAGAATTTTAATGTGTTTTATGACAAGTGTATTACAGTACAGTATGTAGAAACACACGAATAAATACTTACTTACTTACTTACAGGGTGCCACATCTGGACTATAGGGTTGATGTCTCCACTCCTGGAAACCACATTCCTCGATAACTTGTCGAATCTTATGCACCCAGCAGCACCAAAATTTTTAGATCTTTTCATTCGGATGACAGCTTTAAAATTTTTAATAGTCTCTTTATAAACATCGCCGGTAATTGTAGTGCCCTTCTTCATGTACTCAACCAACAGAATTCCTTCGCAGTTCCAGAAAACCGTTGCTATCAATTTTCCCGCTGAACACTGAGTTTTCGCCTTTTTTGGTGATGGAGACTCTTTATGCACCCACTGCATGGACTCTTGTTTCTAGTGCTGGCAAAAACCGGAAAAAGTTGAAACCGGTTAATCGATTTCTTCAAAAACCGGTTTCGGATATAACCCGTTATACAAATAATGGTAAAAACCGACTATTCGAATATCCAAAAACCGGTTATCCGTTTTCGGTTTTCTTCAAAACCGCGAATATCCAAAACCGGTTAACCGATTATCCAAAAAACCGGTTTCGGTTGCCAGCACTAACTTATACGCGTCTATGACGAGACGCTTTGTGAAAAGGCAGTCTTACTCCCGTTAAAATTAAACGTGTTCGCCATAGGTTTTAGCCGCAATGAATTTTGCTAAACCTGCATAATCTCAATTGCTGGGTACATTCCTGTTGCAAGACGACATACTCGTATTTAGAAAATGCAGAAAATATCTAGGTACTGCAAATATTGTAATTATAGAATTCCCTGAGATTAAATACGCAAATACGTTATAATAAAAGCAATTAACTAAATAAATATGTAACTATGTACACGTACTTTCTTCCTAATAGGTACTAGATTATTAAATAAAAAAAAACTCATTCTGATATCTGGTTATTCCAATTTCCAGTTATTCGGATATCTGAATATCCGTTATCCGAATAACCGGTTATTCGAATATCCGATTTTCCAAAAAACCGATAATATTCGAATATTCGGTTATCCGAATAACTGGATATTCGAATAACCGATTATCCGGATAACCGGTTTTCGGTTTTCTTCAAAACCGCGAATATCCAAAACCGGTTAACCGATTATCCAAAAAACCGGTTTCGGTTGCCAGCATTACTTGTTTCGTTGGAGAGTCCCAGTGATGTACCCACGTTTCATCGCCCGTGATAATTTTCGAAAAGAAATCGCGGTTTGTTTTAAAGTATTCAAATTTTCCTGGCAAATTTCTGGTCTGACAATTTTTTGTTCCGATTTCAGAATCCATCTCGCTGACAATTTGCTCATCCCTAAATCTTCATGTAAAATTTTCAAAACTCTTGTCTCTGATACCTGAACTTCCCTAGCGATAACCGTAACTTTTATTCTTTGATCTATCAACACCGAACTTTCAATTTGCTTTATTGTTTCTTGTGTCCTTGCCTCAAGAAGTCTATCAGATCTTGGATCATTTTCAACAGATTCTCGACCCCAACGAAACTGTTTCGACCAGAATTTTATTTGGTAATATGTTGGAGCATTTTCAACATACACAGCAATCATTCAGTTCACCGATAATTTTTGGGCCATTTCCCTCTTTAGTCAAAAATTTTATAACGCTGGCAAAGCTACAAATGTCTTTCAATTTCAACACCACTTGGTCAGAATATTAATAAAAATTAACACTACTTGACGTTTAAAAATCGTTGTCATTTGTCCCATAGAATACCCCCTCTCTAGAACGATAAGTCCCTAGTAAAACGCAGGTTCCTAAAAAAATACTAGTGGCGACATCTGACGGGATCAAAATCCTTAGCGCTTGCAACAAAAATGGCGGGAAATTTAATTACCTCAATACGAAAGGTATTCATTGAAATTTTTTTAATATATTGGACCTTTGTGTAGAACAATTTCCACTCATTTGAAATTCTATACAAAGTGCAACATATCAAGAGATATCTCAAACAAATACATAAGTGATATAATAAATTAAAATTACCGTGCAAATGAAACATACCTCTGAGTTAACTATTACTTTTATTATTCACAAAAGTCAAAAGTAGCACACGAATGTTTATATAGAATGTAACAAAACTAATGCCACTATTGGGGGGGATTTTTATAGAACTTTTAAAGAAAATTAACAAAAACAAAAAAAAAATTCTGTTCATGTTAAAAGAACCGAGTAAGTACTCAAGTACAAGTTTAATTTTTTGTTATTGTTACTCCTTCAATAACAATTTTAGAAACTAACATCTCATATAAAGTAGGTGCAAGAAGTAAGTTAATAAAAAAATTTAACTTAAAATATCTTTTACCACAGCATCTGCTTTCTGTTCAAGAGTAAATCTTCTACCCTTTTTACTTTTTTTCTGTTCTGGAAAAGGTGACTTTCAAAAAATTTCTTCTGGACTGGTGTTAAATTTTGGCACATCTTTTCAAAACTAGGCATCTTTGTTAATGAATGGCTGAATTTATAGATGCTTTGTTGCGTTTAGCTGTTTTCTTCATCCATGCAATTCGTTTCTGCAAACGGCGGGCCTCCTGATATAAAGTAACTTCAGTGTTATTTAATGTGGTGGTGCTTTTCTGGATGCCCAAACGTTGCAAAATCCTCTCCTCTGCAAAAAAAAACATATTAATATGTTTAACAATAAAAGTGTATAGACTATAACTAACTTTTAGGAGACTTTCCTTTTAATATTAGTGTAGCTCTCTTAGACTGCAGCGAAATTGAAGGCTTTGAGACTCCTAAAAATACATTCAAGTTAACTTCCATCGATTGTTGCAAATCAATATTAGGTACAAAAGTATTTTAAACAAAATTGAAATTCCTTTAAAATTGGAAAAGTAAAATTTAATAAATCAGTCGAACAAAAGATATTTTCTAAATTTTCAAGACAATTTACCTTCTGTTGTGACTGCCGAATGAGAATACATTCTAATTTGTTTTGAAGATGACGGTTGAGGTTCCATAACTGCTTCATATTCTGAAAACATACAAACATAAATATATTTATATATATATATAATTGTATTCTTCAACAGGGCTCCAGTTAATATATATGTATGATTTTTTAGTAATGTAATTATATTCATGCAAATACAACGCAAAGTACCTTTTTCACTTTGGATCTCCCGTATTAGTGGAATAATTCTAAGGTTCATTCCAGAAGATACATCTGAAAATGTAAGAGTAATTTCTTTTATTCAATTAACATTATATGTTATGTACTCACATTCTGGGTTTCCTGAGTATGGGGGTAGATAAGTACATGTGCTGATATTATCAGTATCACCTATAAAAATTTAATGAAGTTATGAGAGAACTTATGACCAAACTTCAAACAAATTCACCTGTTGTAATCGAACTACTTTTTCTGGGACTCGCATTTCTTGGACTATATTGGAGGCAATCTGAAGGACAAAACTCCTTTAAAGTTGTTATAAAGTTTTCTTTTAATAATTTTGGTGAGCTAACGGTAATGTTGCTGGTAAATCAATACTTATTTGTGGAAGTTCACCTACTAATCATAACACAATGATTTATTTGTGTAAGATGAAAAATTGACAGCAAAGGTATACATTTGTCATCAACCTTGATCTCACCTCGATGCACATAGGTTACATAGGTATAAGATATATCTTACAATACCTTTGCCCTCAATTTATCTGATTATAGGTAGATATGTAACTAAGATATCCAACAGCGAACAAATAAGAACAACTAAATTATAATTCTAATAAATGTTACGGAAATAGAAGGAAAACTGTAAAGAATTTAGAACAAAACAAAACTTTAAAGAAATAATCAAATTGGTAACAATTACTGTAAAGCTAATATAAAGGTAACTTACCACTCTCAAAATCTTCAGCTGTGAAGTGCTTTATACAAATAAAACTGTGGTGAAAAATTTCTTGGTTTGATAAGTGGCATGCCTAGCATTATTAACAGCTTCCTTCCATTTTATAAATCTATCCAAGAATCGATTTGGATGTGGAAATCGAAAAGTAGGAGACACTTTTTACCACATATGCAACAACTACGTATGTGTTCCTGATCGCAGAACAGAAGTTAGATTCATAACTACTGTAAAACAAAATTGTAATATAATAATTTCTATTTATTGTATATGTTTAATATAGAATCTATTTTTAAGAAGAAAAATTGGACACATCAAAATACTTACGTCATAAATTTCACAAGAAACTGTCACTTATATAATTAATAAAATAATAACACTTCAAATTAAAAAACTATTCTCTTACAAACATGCGTGCATACAAAATGCACTTTCCATAATCTTTTCGAATTTATTTGCTTTAGGGCCAGTTTCAAAATCGAATTTAAAGGAGACTTTAAAATTTAAGTCAAATTTTGTGATTAAGGGCCGTTTTCATAATAGTGCTAAAAGAGACTTTAATTTAAAGTCACTTTAAGCATAGGAAAACTAATGTGTTTTTATAGGTTAAAGTGACTTTAAATTTAAAGTTCTATTATGAAAACGGCTCTATTAGTCGTTTTCATAATACTGCTAAAGTAGACTTTAATTTAAAGTCACTTTAAGCATAGGAGAACTAATGTGTTTTTATAGGTTAAAGTCGCTTTAAATTTAAAGTTCTATTATGAAAACGACCCTAAGGGCCGTTTTTATAATAGTGCTAAAGGAGACTTTAATTTAAAGTCACTTTAAGCATAGGGAAACTAATGTATTTTTATAGGTTAAAGTCACTTTAAATTTAAAGTTCTATTATGAAAACGGCCCTCAGATGTGTAAACAAATATAATTTCACAGTTGTTTTTACATCTAAAAGTGACTTAAATTTAAAGTCTCCTTTTAATACCTTCTACTGCCTAACTCACTTTTAGTGGGATCATTAGTGCTCCTGGGCAAAAGCAATTTAATTGTTTAATTTAATTCCAGTAAAATCCAAAAAATTACAGGAACCTGCAACAGTAACGATTTTAGCGCACCGATTTTCCGATCCGGAATTATATCTTCTATCTCTTTTTAGTATTGGGACGGATATTCCTATTCAAGTTAGCTAGCCCTGATTTGTCCCATTTGTCGTTGTTTTTAAGGATAGGTAGATTACATAAAGATCTCCCCTTGTAATTACAAGTTTCAAACTTAGAGTCGTTTGGAAACAGAATCTCTAGGATTTCTATGTATCTCTATTTCATTTTGGTTAGGATATTCACAGGTCTTCACAATACAATGTCGATATCATAATGCATATTTAAAAGTTCAAATCTCTCTTAAATGGAATACCTTGTCTAATTCTTGGATACGAGATGTAAGATCGAATGATGCATTAATCGGTATTAACATTTCTAAATATTGTCTTTTGTATTGTATATTGAATTTTTGAAAAAAAAGTCTTTTATATCTAAAATAGATATGGCTTCGAACACTTTCGATGTCATTGATAAAGAATTGAATGTTTGGATTTGTTAAAGGCAGTTTTGTTGGATAAATCAGAATCATAATTCTTGGAAGACCATTTCAGAATAATTGAAGAATTTTTTCGTCATTAAGAAGTTTGTTCTGTAGTGTATAAAATTCATCTTTTTCACAAATATTTTAAAAGATTCAGTCGTCAATATCTAATTTTTTTTAATGAACAGTTCTATCAAATGTTTGTTTGTTTTTGCTAATAATAGTTTCCGTGTTTTTGAAAGCATTTAAAACATATATTTACTTATCCGACCGCGTTTCATGAAAATGGAGTGTTTCGAGTAGCAGCCCTTTCAGTAAATCACCAGATAGGAAGGTAGGAACGCAATAATGTCGGATAGATTTATAAAAGATAGCGCGCCCCGGATCTTCGGAATGGTTCCGCGAAGGTCGCCCGGAACATAGAACAATCGCCCACTTCAATTTTGTCTGTTTTGAGAAGCCACACTTGATTGGATTCGTTTTGATGCGAATTGTAATGACTAGTCACAGATGATTGATTGCTATACTCACCCACATTTTTCAAACACACCTACTTTAATAATACCTTTTCAGGGTAGGTTTGGTGGCCCTGCATCGATTTTATACACGCACTTTTAGTTGCGGAACTTCATTCTGCTTCAAAGCGTCTAGGCTTTTGCTAATTAAGCTACGGTTATCGAGCCGTCGCGTTCAAACAGTTTAATGGTGCAACGTGTTTACTCTGTCAAGTTAGAATTTGTGATTTACGTAAACAATTCCCGCCGTATTAGTTCTGGCTTGAAATTAAACACAGAAAATTACATTTTAACACTCCATTGGGAAAGAATATAATGTTGATGATGTATGTTAGGACTCAGGACTAATACTTTTTTCTAAGTATTAAATTTTTTTATGGGGCTATTGTGAATGTACAAAAATATGTAGGTTATTCTAAAGTAAGTTCCCAGTTTAAAATGGTTATATCTTCTGTAAATATTAACAGCTGGGTTCCATTTAGATACCATTTTGCTTCATAAGGATAGAGTTTTTTCGATATTAATCTCTTTTTCGTTGCTTTATTAACTGTGTAATTAGTAAGCATTTTCCATACAGTTGGGCTTCTAGGTCGCCACACATAAATCCGGCTGATTACTGATTATGGGGTTACCACAAAGAAAGGGTATCTCTTAAACCGACTACTCATGAGGTGGATCTGGATTATTGCAACAGAACACACCAGATCCGAATGCATTTGAGTCCAAACAAATCGTGAAAATAAACTGAAACAATCGATATCAGATGTCAGTGAAAACATTCCTAGATATGCACTTTATAACATAGAAGACTAGTTCTTATTGAACAACACGGTGGTGATCATATTTAACTTTGTTTATTTGTTTTTGTCATGACAAAATCTCATTTCTTTACGAACAAGTTGGTGTTTTCATTTTTGTCGAATCTACAGATTGACCATTTTAAACTGGGAAGTTACTTTAGAATAACCTTATATATTACAGAACTGTTTGTCATCATCTTTGATCCATCTAGATATTTATGGGTATTTTATGTGTGAAGTTTTGATTGCTTCGCTTTAGGCCATCTCCATCAAACTTATATAATCTGCACATCTGCTAAATCCCCTATATCAAAGTTCTTTGATTTATATTGTGACGGTTTTCGGTAGTTTAGCTTGTGCATTTCTACTCAGAAAATAATAGGAACTTTTGAATATCTTTTTGGTGTTTAAGAAGTGTGTTCCGTATGGAAAACGTAACTTGTAACTGCTTACTATTAAAGCTGTCGCGTTATTTATTACTTTTCGTTTATACTCTGTTTGTCTTTCGTAAACCTCTTTTACTTCATAAATTCAGATTCGAAGATGATAATAATAATAATAAATGTTTCAATAATTACTTTCTTTGAACACATTTTTTGTACGGAAGGTTGTTCTAGTAATACGATTTGTTTCTTACACTTGAAGGAACTTTTTTCATTTTCGAGTCCTGAATATTGATTTTTGCAACCATAAGCCGACTTTATCCAGCATTTTAAAGAACTTCTAAAAATTTTATATGTTATAAAGAGTCCAAACTGCAAACATTTATCATCAATAATGATTCTCGATGTCCATTTTCCTACAAATCAATCAACACCCTCCTCATTTCTAATTTTCCCCCCTATCAATTCAAGATTACGTTTAAGATTTAATGCCGAAACTAAACAGTCAAATACGTATGTATAGGGTAGGAGTAACCTTTACAGATAGATAAACTTATACAAGACATATAACTTTTCGGTGCTCCTTTCTACGCACAAAATTCATCCGAAACCCTCAGGTTGTGTAAATGCGAAACACGGTGCGTTCTTACGACTACATACAAGCAAACAAAGCCTTTTATGTTCACGACACCGCCGACCAGGTCGTGTAACATAATGCGCGGGTACAATTAGGTCGAGACCTACGAGGCGTAACAGGAAGGACGCTGACAGGTAACGTTGACATTGACATTCAAGCAAAGGTCACGGGCGCGCTATCTGCTAACTATTTCCAGCTTATTTAGGTTAAGGGCTTGCAAATGCTGTAAGAAACGAGCGCTCGATTTAATAACGTAACATTTAAATGCAATGGGATCCATAAATTACTGATGACGACGCCTACATAATGCAGGAAACTGGTTGATAGATAAACTAGTTGGTAGATTAGGTTGATTACTTTATGTAACCACTTAGGCCTAGAGTTTCTTTAACTTTTTTTTCGAAAAAAAAAACATTTTTTAATGTCTTAAAATGTTCGCGTGAGATATGGGGTTACCCAGAATTCCACAAATAGTGAACACGGATTTACGGATTAATGCCTGATTGCACCGCATTTTTAATCATTGATTAAATTTAAGTCGTGTTTAGAATGTGATATTTAACGTAGATCCAGCATAATGTCAATCACCATCTAATTGACACTTAAACTTCAACTTAAGTGTCAGTTAGAATGCGCCTGATATTATGCTGGATCTACGTTAAATATCACATTCTAAAGACGACTTAAATTTAATCAATGATTAAAAATGCGGTGCAATTGGCCATAAGTGGTTAAAAAGTTAAAAAAAAGAAAATTTTCTCGACACAGAACGAACTGTTATTTCCTTACTTCTTTTACAATTCATACTTATATGTACCTACATCCTAGTATACTACCAATAAAAAAATAACTTGTGTCATAAGTTTCTTTTCTTTGACTTAGATTATAGAGTCAGTGACAAATATATTGAAAATTTTCTTAATTTCTTATTATCCAAAAACAATTATACGAAAATATGGAAATCACAATGTAGACGACAGCACACAACTAGTAAATGGGCACGTAGCAGAAGCACCAACATTATAAGATGAAAATTACTTACAGGACTGGGCGCTAAATTCAAACGCCTTTCAATCATTGATAAACGCTCTTTACCACTCCGATAACGAAGTGTAAACTATTAGGTATATTAAAAGGTCAACGAGTAGTCAACCAATAACGTATTGTAAATGGCTCAGCTGAGCAACTTAGGCCCGTATTCGTAAACAAAACTTAGGCTATGCGTTCGATAATAATTCGCTTGTAATTCTTGATCTGTACGCATTTCAACGTGTTGCAGACGCACAACCAATATGGATTTAAGTACACTTTATCAATTACTTTCCATAAAAGAAATCTTTGCAGTACATAAATGGATATTCACAATGTTTTAGTGAACGCATAGCGTAACTTTTGTTTATGAATATGGACCTTACAGTCTTATCGAGTATCATTGTAATTTCATTAACAGGATCGTTTGATCAGTTGTTTGCCCAATAGTACCAAGTGATTTATAAAAAAAATTATTAACTTTTGCCATGAGATTTGGGCGGCATGTCTTAGCTTTATTGTAAAAAAACCTCCCAAGCAATTACATATTTTTCAGTTGAGCTAAGATATGCCATCCAAATGTCATGGCAAGAGTTGATAAGAAATCATCCGGTACAATGTAACAAGTGTTCAATTGAAAAGTTCATCAAGTTAGTTTTGATGTCAGTTAATAAATTTATAGACACCGCATTAGAAAAAAGGAACATTTTAATAACATTCAATCAACTTCAAAAACCCACAGCTATTTTAAATTTAATCAACAGTCAAAGTCTAGCGCGAAAGTTAAGGCCCCCTGATGCCGATCCTGCGCTTAAAAAAATTACCGAAAGGACCAAAATCAACATTTAGTGCGTGCGTAGTGCAGGTCTCTTTAACCAAACCAGCCGTTACTGATTGTGAAACGAAAATCAAATAAAAGTGTCAGTCACACAAAGAGGCGCAGGAAACGTCAATGCAATTTCAGTTTATGATGTGAACGCAATAATAGACGTATTCAAAAAATCAATCATTGTCGATGATGACACAGCCAGTAAGGTATTTTGCTGAGTTCTAATAGAAGGAAATTGCCAGACCTTTGAAGTGAACTCTGGAGCAGGATACACCTATCCTATTAACAAAAATGGACTATAACAAATTAAACCTGAAGGCCCAGCCGACGTATACTTTCGATCATGTAGCATATTTAAATCCTTAGGCATAGTCGAAGTTCTTGTACTGTTTAAGTTATGTTCATCTAAATTTTTACTACTTCTAGGACCGCTACGATACATCATCTCCATATCGACCTAACGGAAATTGATAAAAAGGTATGCCCAGTTTCTACATCAAAGAAAAAATTTGAGGAAAAATTCGAACAAAAAAAAATAAGTTGCAATGAGAGCTTGTCGTACAACATAGTGCTACACCCAAAGCTCCTAACAAATTGTCTTGTTCTAAACCCATTTTACTTTAAAAAATTAAACACCCAAATGCACCTAAACTTGAAACCTTGAAAACTTGAAACGACAAACGGGAACAGGAATGGTATGTTTATAAATCGGCCTTAATGATGAACTTTATTGTAACTAGTAATGACGGTATGAAATTTTATACTGAGGCTAATATTTTAAAATTGACTCATAGCATGGAATAAAAATGGCAGCAAATTGCGATCTTTTGCTTAATACATAACGGTATATGTATTATTTGCGACGACCTGTTTTATATATTCTATTTAACCCGAAACCAGAGAATAGAAGAATTAGAAGGGAAAACTTTGTCGATTCCTTTAATATTTTGAATTCTAATATCGATGATCGTCAACTTATCCTGGTATGTAAGGGATTTTTGTTTATATTTTGAACGGTACCTACACATTTTATTATTAGGCGTATCAAAAAATATTAAATACAAAAGTTTTATGGATTTACCTGAACCGTCAGAATTTACTTAAAAAAAAGCAAATAACAGTCGGAAACCTAACAAACGATTATCAAATTTGTTATTTTAAATGGAACAAGCAATATTTTTTCTAGAATTAGGAAAGATATTTTTCTCCTAATTCCAAAAAGTCGTAGTTTGTCTATATTTGGTCTCAGACTTTTCGCGATATTTAAGTTTCAAATTATTCTTGTTTTGGTATATTTTTATTAATTTATTTCAAATAATACGTTAATTTGTCTTAAATGTTAGCGTTTTGACTTATAAAATGTCTTTTAGTTAGTTTAACACTAGTCACACATAATAACATTCTTATTAATCAAAGTAAATGCATTTTTTTTTAAATCTTAATCTTAAGTATAGCAAAAAATATGAATCCAAAGATAGACAAACTACATTTTTTTGGCATATTCTGACTGTTCAGTAAATCCCTAAAACTATTGCATTTAACATTTTTTTGTATGTCTAATAATAAAATGTGGAGGTACCTACTGTTCAAAATATAAACGAAAATCCTGTACATGACCTAGCAAACTGCAGATGACGACTATAAGCATAAATGGAGTACAGTCATGCGCACCTAAAACGCACCTCCTGCACGCAAACCTCTCCCTTAAAACCTTGTGGTACAAGGCTCACAAGACTGTCAAATTGTAGCATTTAAGCTGCACACGACTATACGTTCGAAAATACGCTCTGCGAGTGGATTCTCATCTAGCAGTATCAGGGAGGAGATTGAGACTCAGGTGATACTTTTTTGAGCGACGCATCGTTTTCTCGAACTGTAGTAATAATAAAGAATTATCTTTTACCACATCCATAGATTCGCATTTCGGTAGCTACACTGCCGTCTTCAATACACACAATCTGCGGATATAAACTAATTGTGGTAAGAGACCATTCTTTATTATTTCTAAATCCACTGTCTCCTTTACTACTTTTATCTGTAGTAATGTTAATTTGCGATCTAACTTTGAAAACATGAAGCGCAGTGCACGTTTGTGCATTCGAGCTGAAGGACAGCAATTTCAGTATCTGCATTAAGCTTTGGTGTTGTTTTGAAGTGTTTTGCGCTTACCTTGCACATTTTTTATTTAATGTTATGATCAGATAATATAACACTGACAGTTATTGACGTTCTGCCTCCTCACACTTGTATTGCGTGTCGCCAACTTTATAAGAAAATCACAGCTTACTTTAATCAGGAATTCATTTGATGGCACGGGACTTTTTTGAATACTAGTTTTTAAAAAACTGATTTTTAAAGAAAATGTTTTTATCTAACGGTATTCTACATACAGTCTCAAAACTCATAATTAGTGGACGGAATCGAATATTTTCTTCAAGCGAGACGGCAAACCTTTAAATTAAATACTTCACTATATCAAGTATGTGTTTTCGTTGTTTAGTATATTCTTCGAAATGTATAGCATTCTCTCCCACTCCCATTTTACCTCTGCGATTATTTGCTCGCAAAAATTAAATTATTCATGAATTTTGGTACTTTCTTTAAAAAAAAAATTAGTTTGTAAGATGTCTTTGAACACAAAAAGCCAGAGGAAGAAGATAAAATGAAGACTTACTACTGACATTTGTACTTATGTTAGAATATTTTAAAATTATATTATACAAAAGAATGGCTGTTAAAATGGGAAAAGATACAGCTCTCAAAGAGTTGATAAAAAATTTTAAAAAAAATTAGAAGTGAAACAAATTTAAGGAAAATAATTAATACGAAGAGCAATTGAAAAAGAAATAATTTGAAGAAAGCGGGAGATAAAACTTCAAAATGAATGGCTGGTAGTAAAAATGTTATAATTTATGGAAATAAAAATTCATTTCTCAGAAAAGTATGAGATACGTATTTTTTCCAAGGTCCTTGCTGAAATTTAACGTAATTAAACAAAAAATTGGGAAAATTTAACTTGGGTGTATCACTTTTCGTGACAACATCGACATGCTATTATGCACTGCCCCTTCTTCTTTAGCCCTGTTGAATGCTTCGTTTATAGCAAGAAGCTTCATCTATCCAGTTTTAGAAACAGTGGTTTGATGAAATTCCACTTCAACACCAACTCCAATTCCTAGTTAAATTCCAGGGTCGTGTTTTCCTTTTTTTCAAGCTTTATTGAAATACTTACCTAAAAGAAAATAATTAATATGAAGGGAAAGAAAAACGAATAATTTGAAGAAAGCGAGATATGAAGTTCATAATGAGTGGGACTGCTAACAAACATTTTATAATTTGTGAAAATGAATCAGTTTTCTTGACAACATTGGCATTGATTATACATTGCCCGTTCTTCTTTAGACCAATTGAATATTTCGTATGTATCAAGAAACTTGATCCTTCCAGTTTTAGAAACGATCATTGATTAATTCCAAGCATCAGTACCAACTCCTAGTTGTAAAATCGTATTTTTTTAACTTTATCGAACTACTTATCTAAAAGTCCGGAAAAACACTTGCAATTGTTGAATATGTGAAAAAGCACCATCTCTAGTTTCGTTAACCAGTTCAAGAAATCCGTTAGGTAGCTATATTTTCTTTGAGAAAGCTTAATTGAGTAGCTTAATTATTTTAAAAGCAGTTTTGTGACGAACATTGTTACTTAACTAAATATTCAATGATAACAAATCATTATCATAATTTCTTCTTGCATAAAGCTGCTGTGAGATCAGCTTCGCTAATATCGAAGTAAATACTACAATTTGATGTTAAAATCGAAGAATATATCAGTCGAAGTGAATTCTCCAAACTGTAGTAAACACTTCAATAGTTTACACAAGAATACTATTTATTGTAATAATTTCCGGAAAATCAAAGTATCTGCTTCGCAATTTAGTACATACTAAAATCACGGAGTAAATACTAGGGAGAAGATACTAAAACTTGTAGTATTAGCAGGTTCTTCATTTTTATTCATACCACCCATTGTGTAGCAGACATTTTCAAGGAGAATAAATAATAATAATAAAGAAAATTTGCCGATTATCGATATAATACTGGATGCAATTGCAACCTACCACTCGCGTTTCACCGTTCACGAAGTGCCAATGATATTGTCACGAGGGGGATTTTCTAAAAACCACAATGGGTTTTTTTTTGTTTCCGCGAATAAAAAATATAAAAAGTATTTAAACACGAACTTGTGTAATCAAGGGCAAATTGCGACCTTGTCGAAATATAAACACAATAAGGAGGTAATCGATATAACGTAAGGTTCACATTTCATAATAAAACATCATCGAATTTACTACAAACGGGGCCACGCGCGTATACGAATGATGCAAAGATACACAGGGCAGGTGACGAAAAAATGCAACGCTCGAATAGGCAAAAAGCGTGTATTTAAAGTGCGGGCCAAAATTGGGAAGGCAGTCGAGCCACAGGACCGACTCAGTGGGCACTAGCCAACTCAACGAGGGAACCCCCAACATCAGCAGCTGCAGCCACATCATCTGCCACTGCCGCCGACAACATTGCCGAACCCCGTCCTAAGAGAACGAGGACCATCTCCCTCGCCAGCTGTCCAAGAGAAGACGCCACCGGAGCCTGCCCTGGCCACGCTGTTCCAACCCAATCACCCCTAGGCTGAGCAAGAACGTGTCGTGCTCCACTCCAGCCAAGGAACTTTGCCACCTAGATCGACCTTGACCAATCACTCCAGTCACGGACCGGCCTCGAGCTTCGCAGTCTTCCCCCTGCTAAGAAAACGACGCACGCTGTCCCGTCTTAGACAAATCAACAACCCCAGTCGCCGTGAACGACCCAAGACCGCATCCCCAATTATCGGACAAACAACCCTCAACTAATGTAATTATTAACTTAATAAAGAGGTATTATTTTTTTTTAAATCATTTTCTTAAAGCTCCACCTTCTGATAAACCTACGCACCCCAATCAACTCCGAAGACCTTAGCGTGACATAAGGAGACGCCTAAGGACCACCTTCGTGACAATATTTAGTAGGGAGGCTGAAATTAAAATATATTCCGCTCACTGCTCATAACTTTTTTTTTGTTTTGTTCCATACTACTACGAAAATGAAACTAACGTTGAGAGAGAAATAACTGTCTGTCGAAATTGAAAATAAAGCAAGACAACTATTTTACACTAGAGCTGCTTATCGCAAATAGCTTTCGAAGTTTGGAAATAAAATATTCGTTCGCCTCAAAGTTTTCCGAACAAAGAGTGCAAGATAAATTTCCGGAAGCGAATCGACGAAGAGAGCAAAAAGTCCGGCATCGTCTGGAACACATTTCGCGTCGTAATTAAAGCGGCGAAAGGGCGCATTTTTATTCATGCGCTCCACGAACAACAGCGCCCCGCTTAAATATGCGCCAAAATCGTATTTATTACTTAGGCGGGAAATTAATTCGCCGGAGTTTACGCGAGAGGGGTTAATGCTGCAATTGTTATGTAGATGTCCGGAGATGGGGAAGGCGACTTAAATATAAAGTTGCGAGAGCCTGGATGCTGAAGCATTAGCGCGCGTCCCACTTTATGCCTGCGATTAACAGAATATAAAATATGTTTGATTACTGGCGACAGAGCAAACGCAAAAGTTTAAAAATCTAGAGGCGCCCGGAGATAAAAGTCAAGTTTGTCTTAAAGACAAGTTTCCTGCTTCAAACTTACAAGATTTGTTTACAGTATACAGCTTTTGGCGTGGACACATGATTCACTTCTGGCAAAATTATTCTTGTTGCAATCACAAATTTTTTAAGCATATTTTAATAGTAAGTTTACCAAGCGGGGACCAAATCATCCTAAATTTTCACTTAAAATTTTTAGGATCTATAGTTTTTTCTCAATTGAGACTACGATTTTGCTTGAACCGTCTGTGAAACTAATTTTGTAGTATTTATTTCTCCTCATCAGAAATAGGCGTGTAATCTCCATGTCAGAAAACACGATTACTATTTACACTTTATTTACAGTTCTTTGCAGGAAAAATAATTAATCTGTGTTTCCATGCTCTTATCACTAAAGCTAACGGGTCATGAAAGAGAGAAACCCCTATGCGCAAACGCAACATTGTTGCCAACTTAATACAATTCTATACCTTAACTTAATTTTGTATACACTACAACACTTACCTTAAAACATTTTTTCTTCATGTACATAATGGAAAAAATGGAAAATTAAAACAATATTTTAGTTTTAACAATTTAAAATTAACATATTATTAAGTATTTATATAATGCGTATAATATCTATGAATGAATATACATTTATATGAAAATTAAAGAATCAATCTTTCAGGAGGTTTAATTTTTCTTTTAGGCCTACTACACTTAACATTTTCTGATGTGACTAATTCACCATTTACCATACTTAAATTATCATTGCCGAAAATTGATTCTTCAACAGTTGCTGCATTTAAATTTGAACTGATTACACCATTTGAAATAGAAGTTTCATTTCCATTGGAAGTACTAGGTTTTGCGTTCTCATTTGCAAAATTTGAATTTACATTTTGATTACCTATAGATATATTTTTGGTATTATCTCTAATATCAATTAAATTTGACAAACTATGCTTAATTTGATTGACATGTCTTTTCCACACAAGACCTAATTCTGGAAGTTTAACCATATATGTATCTTTACCAACTCTCTTATAAATTATTGCTTTACAGAAAAAACTTTATTTTGATTACGATAATCTTTAACAATAACCCACTCTCCAATTTTAAAATGTACATTTCGATTACCTTTATAATATTTTCTTTGATTACCTTGTGATTTAATTACTTTCTTAATATTTTTTTTATTACAAAAATTAATTTTATCATTTCTATTAGGACGCAATAATAAATCAAATCTAGTTCTTAACGAACGTCCAAACATTAAATATGCGGGTGATACCCCTGTAGTAGTATGCACCAAGTTTCTATAATCAAAAAGGAATCGGCTGAGGACTTGATTTACATCTCCGGAGGGGGATAGATTTCTACACTCATGTAGTGTCTTAATTAACGCCTTTTTAACATTTTTTACAGAATTCTCTGCCTGTCCATTTGAAGACGGATTATAAGGTGGACTTGTAGTTTTTATTATACCGTTAAGTTCTAGAAACTCTGTAAACTCCTTTGAAGTAAAATATTTAGATCACAAAATCTTTTAAGCGGACACTAAATCGCGCACTATAACACTTTACGTTTCACCGTCGTTCGACAGCTTCGTCAGAAGTGAAAAAAATTTTTTTCACTTCTGAAATTTCATCGGACAAGAACCAACTGTAAATAAAATATTTGGCATTATCTGATATTAAATTGGAAGTCTAAAACGGCTAAACACACTTCGCAAAACATTAATAGTTGCCTTAGAACTTGTGCTCGAAAGTTCAGCGACCTCTAACCATTTACTATGAGCATCCAATATGACTAAATAATACTTATTATAAATTGGACCAAAAAAATCAACATGTATCCTCTCCCAGGGCTCCCTTGGCCAGTTCCAAGAATTTAGTTCTACCTTTGGTGGACTATCACTAAATGTAATGCAAGAATTGCAACTTTTAATTAACATTTCGATATCTTTACTTAAAGTTGGCCACCAAAAATAAGATCTAGCTAAACTCTTTGTCTTTACTATACCAAAATGACTGTTAGGAAGTTCTCTTAAAACAGTACTCCTCAATTTCTCGGGGATTACTATACGATGATTTCAAAAAATACAGTCATCTGTAATATAAAGCTCATTTTCCTTCTGTATAAATGATTTTACATCATTGTCACTAATTTTATTTGGCCATCCATTTAATGTGTAATGTTTAATTTTGTTTAATGTAGAATCCTGCACAGTTACTGACTTAATATTCTCAAAATTAAAATTTTTTAATTCAGGACTACTGTTAAAAAAGAAACAGTAATCAATTACTTCATCTTCTAAAAAGGTATCTTCAGTACTAGAACATGGCAAACGTGACAGACTATCGGCAATATTTTTCTTGACAATTTCGAGGATAATTTATGGGCTCTTGTTTAATCTCACAGGGCCCTCGCGATGAGTAGTGGTCCTTATTCTCGGCGATCCTCACAGCTTCTTCAAATTTGATGGTATCTTTTTCTTCAAGGAGGCGGTCTAAAACTAAGCCCTTTTCGAAACCGCAAATAAATTTATCGCGGAGGCAACTTTCAAGTTCTTCCTGGAACTCACAACCAACTGCCAAACTTCTGACACGTGCCGCCCATTCATTTACTACTTCATGAGGGCTTTTTTTGCTTCATAGAATTTGCAACGTTCCGCAAAAACGGAGTGAACAGGAAGAAAATGTTTGTCTAAAATTGATACGAGGTCGGCATATGTTTTTTCTTCGGGGGTTTTTGGGCTGCACAAACTGTACGTGAGCTTGTACGCATTCTCTTCCAACATATTTAACAAAATTGCACGTTTTTTCTCTTTTTTATCTATATCATTCGCTTTAAAATAATTATTTAAATGCGCTTTGTAAATGTTCCATTCGGTTACATTTAAAACAAATTCTCGCAATTGTCCCACCGCTGCACCTTGAAAGTTTTTAGTGGCCATTTTGTTTTACCAACACGAACACATATACTTTTCACTTAAATTTTTAAAGGTATTAATTTACCTTTATCCTCGTCACCATTAAATTATGTAATGTCCATGTCAGAAAACACACGATTACTATTTACACTTTATTTAGTGTTTTTTACAGGAAAAATAATTAATCTGCTCTTATCACTAAAGCTAACGGGTCATGAGAGAGAGAAACCCCTATGCGCAAACGCAACATTGTTGCCAACTTAATACAATTCTATATCTTTACTTAATTTTGTATACACTACAAGGTGTAATACACTTATTTTTACCATGACGGGGCATTTGACCTGTTTAATATTTTATGTGTTTTTCACAACATTGTCAACTCTTAAATCGTTCCATATACAGGGTGCTGTAAAAATGGCGAAACAACGCCATTCTGCACTATTCAGGGACACCCTCTGAGCATGGGAAAAATGTTAAAAAAATTCTACCTTACATTTATGCTTCTGTCAACTGATATTAAATAATACAAATTCAATCAACGTGAATTCATAGATAACTAGATGCAATTACTTAATAATTAATAGCTTGGTTGCCAGATCATTTTTATGATAATTTTTGTGTAAAATATGTACTATTTATTGATTTTAAATAAAAATTATTGTTGAACATCATTTTAAATATGTCTTTCACTATAAAAATTGTTGAAATATTCAGAATTGGTAAATAATAAAAATTTCAAATTCCAATCTTATAATCTTCATATCTTTAAGGAATCACAAGATAGAATTTTTTTAATATTTTTCCCATACTTAGAGGGTGTCCCTGAATATTGCAGAATGGCGTTGTTTCACCATTTTTATAACACCCAGTACACAACTGTACAAAATAATAAGCACAACCCGCTGTAAAAAGCAGCTTTCTTCATTGCATCCTAATAATAACAAAATATCTCAAGTTCGATTTTTTTTTCTTCTGAACTGAAGTAATGGTATTATTTCAAGATAACCACAGCGCAAATTCCTAGTCTAAATTATCTTGGGAACTGCCCGGTATCATTTCCTTTATGTACTTGGATATATGGTTCAATGCTGAAAGTGCCATTTTAGGCTAAGAGATAGTGAAAAATAGTTATTTACGAACCGAGTGCGGGAACACATTTTTCCCGCGTGAGCGCAGTTTTAAAGCGCGACAGACGTAGGAGGGAGCGCTTCATATGCGCGAACGCGGGATAATGATTCCCGCAAGAGTTTCGTATTATATGTATTTTATGAAACGAATATAAAAATTTAATTGGAAATACCTTTCATATAATTTCATGTCATGGCAAACTAAAAATGTAAACTTAAGCAAGCCACGTCATGATGCTGTCAAATTTATTGGAACTTTTTGACGAGTTCTCCCTTTTCTGGGCCTGTTAATGAATGAAAGTTGTTGCAAAATGGTATTTTATAAACTAGATTTTATTATTATCAACACTGATTTATTTAAGTATGCTCCAAAGGGCCAGTGTTTTTGACGTTGTTTCCTGGTCTACTCGACCGGGAAACAGTGTCAGCGTTTAGGAATAACAAGTACGGACACTCGCCGTCGGCAACTTTGATGTTTATGTACCTAGCTTCTGAACAGAACAGCGGCTGCTTCAGTTAGTAGTTGTAAGATGTCGCTGGAGGCAAGTTAAAAAATTATAAAAGAAAAACATGCTTTATCTTTCTAATCCCCGTATGCACAGACAAATATTAGACTTAAGCCAAAGTAAACCTTTATTTTGAACAATGTAACTATACGACGCACAATTGATATGAAGTTAGCTTTAAGTGTCACTTTTTCCTTAAGTCCACCTTTAGATAATGTCTGTGCATACGGCCATAAACCTTTCGAAGATCGAAACAAATTGACACCTTCGCTGTAAGTTCTTAAGCAGTGTTTCACAACACATCCTTTTTAACCATGACTTTTATAAAAACTGACCACTTTCTGAATTTGATTTTCAATTTCAAGCCGCCAATGTCACACCATCTGCTGGTCAAATTACTAAAAAGACGCCCAGATTGCGCACGCGCTCTCAGAATTTGTCCCCGAAAACGAAGCCAGTGTCTCTACTTGTTATTCCTATACGTTGACAGTGTTTCCCGGTTGACTATTTCGTGCGTAAAACAGTAACTAGAAGGCGATGAGTTCAAAAATACTTATAATATGCGGGCCAAGGTACAATGGTTGAGAATAAAGAAACCAATGCAAGTTTTCAAACTTTTGATTTTAAATGTGTTCCAAGTGATTTAAATGCGTCAAGCTAGGCGTGTTTAGGGATGTTGTCAAAATAAAGTCTAACAGCTGCATCAGTCTCTTCTTCCAAATGAAATCTTCCTGGCAAATGTTTTTTGAGTGTAAAAAATAGCCAAAAGTCACACATTGCGAGATCTGGTGAGTATTATTGTTTTCATAAGAGAAGATCTCTGCATCATAAATAAAACGCGTCTGGCGTTGCATCATCAAACATAGAAAGCATAACTCCATCCTTTTTTTCTTATTCACCGTTGACAGATATAATACTGAAACATTTGTCAGTTGTAACTTCGATGAATTTCGTGAATTTGATAATATGAAAGGTACCCTATTATTTTGATTTTATTTTAACTTAAATACTGAAAGTTTATTGCTGTTGTATGCTATGATGCATTTTCATAATGCAACATGATTATCTTCTTTGGCAGTTTACTAACTACCTCAAGCAAACAATTCTCAACGTACCATTTAGCCGTCACAGTTCTTTGTTCTTCTAATTTAATTGCAGAGACCAAACCCGTACTTTTAAAAAATACAGCGTGCATAACCTTTATCATTGCTCGCTGTTTTATCACTATTGTTGGTGTTTCGTCAGCTTCGTGTATCCAAATTCGACTTTCTTGGCGAATGGGAACATCAAAATAGGGTACACAGGTACGTTTCCTCACCAAAATTCTATCCTAGCTGTGAAGATTATAATACACGAATGCTTACATTTGAAAAAAATTGTGACTCAATTTGTAGCACATCGTCTCACAGATTTTCAGAAAGCGGAACGCGTAAGGACGTGTCAAGAAACTTTAGATGTTTAAAATTATTTACCATTAGGTGGCCATTGAATTATATTAAAAATTGTAATTCAATGGCCACTATTATTTAAACAACTAAAGTTTCATGAAAAATCCTTACACGTTCCGCTTTCTGAAAATGTTTGAGATGATGTGCTTACAAATCGACTCACAATTTTTTTCAATGTAAGTGTTCGTAGTTCTCACTGCTAGGATCCAATTTTCAGACGAGACTCTTAACATACCGTAGGGTGTCCTCTTCGATCGTCCTTTTAACAGCGGCAATATTTTCTTCGTTTATAGTAATAGGAAGTCCTGCTCGTTTTCGGTGTGTAACTGATAGCATTTTCTAGTGACTGCACTGGGGCGCACTGAATGTATTCTGTCTTTTTGGCTTCATGTATTAATACAAGATAGAGATATACCGTGCACACACCAGTGCAACCAAAGTGAAATGCTACGAGTTGCAACCATCTATAAATTGTAGCCTAAAGAAGGGGCGAGATTACCAAAAGCCGACTTCAAACTGTCCTCACACTCATATGGACTTAAGCCCTTTTTAAAATCGTGGAATATCATTACTCGAAAGTGTTCTCGTGATAATTCCATTTTTTCTACCACTTCAACAGTTTCTGTCTCGAATAATTGTTGCATTCGAAAATTATACGTCGGATGTATCTAGAGCGTATGATCTCATCTTTCTCACTCACGATTTTTAACCTATTTTGTATCTCGCTCATCCGTTTAAAAAAATCTTGTGTTTATATTATTTCCACGACAACAGGCGTTCTTTTCAACCCTACTTAAATATGATGCTCCAGATGCATCCGACGTATAATTTTCGAACGCAACTAATATTTACTTGATTTCAACACATGAAATCACAATCGACAGCTAAAATAATGCTATTTAATAAAATTTGTTTTTGTTTTACGCAGCCCATTAGATTTTTTATTTTCAATAATTGTAGCTCGGTCCTTGTGTTAGCAGAGTTAAATTTAAAAAAAATCACCGGTTTACTCAAAATGAGTGAAACTATTGTGCAAAATATTTTATTATTTTATTTATGATTATTGCATTTTTGCTATTTTGTTTATAATTATTAAATTATTATTTCGAGTAAGTACTAATGCCACCGTTTGCTGCAACCAAATGGAAAATGGTAAATTGTTAAAATAGGAATGTATTTAGAAAAGAGAAATAAAACAGTTAGCTAAGCAAATATAAATAAATCTTACACACAAGCTTAACATAAATAATTCCTAATTGAAATAGATTCATGTTCGATGAGAATTTACGTAACAAATTGAATTATTTTTCCCCCCAACTTTAAATTAAATTAACCACTTATCATTGTTTCGCTAATGTTTGTCAGCTACCTTAGAATTCAATCCAGAAAAACTGTCAATTTACAAATTTGTTATGTTTGTACATTTTCAGGATTAAAGCCTGAAGATACAAAGAAACGTTAATCAGGCATATATTTTAAATAATTACAAGTTTATTACATAAATAATTCAATCGTTGTAAACAGTATTTACAAATTTTAGTCATAACATTCTGAATAATACAACAATGTTTTCTAGCCAAGTTAAAAATGTAACACAAATATAACTAGCTATATGAACGTGATGTTACATATGCATGAGGAAATAACGACAATAATTCAAGAGAAAAAATAATGTGTGTGTATTTTAAAAATTGCATTAGTTGCAAGTGTCTCGCTATGAATTTAACACGACTTTATTGCCGGTTTCCCAGGAGCTTATTTTAATTTTTACTGTTTTTAACGGTCAAATAATAAAAAAGTAGCGTAGTAATTTTTTAATCTTTTACTAAATTCGCTTTATAAAACGCGGTTTAATACTAAAGTTCTATTGAAGTTATTCGTTTTTATTTAAAAGTGCTTTTAGTTCCCTGTATCGTATCGTACTACTGAAATTTATGGTTTCCTTTTTATTTTTTTAAATTTATACGTACAATTCTTTGTAAAGTGTACATCAACTAAAATTCTGTTTTCAATTTTCCTTCAATTTACGTTCAATTAAAGGAAATGAAATTTCATTATCCAGTCCCGATATACCTCAATTAAAATTAATGGAAACGAATAATCAGTAGTATTTCAGCCGACTGGAACAACTCGGCGTAGCCATTTCAAACATGAAACATTTTACATAATACAAATGAACTGAATTGAATGAAACCTGATCCGAGATATTTCGCTAAAAAATAAAAAGTAAACGATGAAACAAAAACAGAAAGTTTAATTTTCCGTATCGGCCTTCGCTTTAACAATTTCAGTTTGTCCTGCTACCACGATAGAGATAGAGAGTAGATGAAAGATCTTACGTATCGAATAGAAAAAATAATTAATTCAAACTTTAACCATGTTCCATTCTTAGTGTTTGTGTTGATATATAGTGAATTTCCAGGTTAGAATTACATTAACCCTCGTCTGAAAGTTCATATGTGTACCTATACACGGGAAATTAGCTTGTAATTAAATCATACATATATTAGTTAAATCATCACTATTATCTAATCTCGAATTAATTGGCCCTCGTCGTGGTTGTTAATCACTTGCATAAATAAATTTAGGAGCTTGAACGCCTGTACCGAATAAAAAAATTACTGAACATTTTAAGTAGCGATATCTTTCGATCGCTTTTTGACCTGACATTGCAGTAGGATTGACAAATTGAAGCTAGTTCGCCACATAATACGTCATCCCATGCAAGGCGGCCATGCTTGCTGTCAAAGCATATGAGAATTTTAAGAAAATTTTGTGCAAATCGGCTTTGATTACAGCGGATTCCTCGAGCAGGCTACTTAAAATGTTCATTACTTTCACATCGCAATGGCGAATAACCTAGGACAGATCGGTTTGGTTTGCAGTGAAGTTCTCGAGCTACGGTTCTGCTGACGAAGGCCCAACTAGGCCTGAAACAGCTGTACAGGGTGATTCAAATTCGAGTCTCACCATTGGGATCTCACTTATTGTAAGAGATAGGATATAGGTTTAAATTTGACACTTTTGCAGAATTTTATGCTGATTAATAATCTATCCTCAAAGTTGCGTTATTTCCTATTTAATTCACTAAAATTTAAATATAGCGTCCATAAGAAAAATGAAGTTAGGTATAATTCTGAAAAAAATAATCGTCATATAAAAATTTTATTTTCCTAGAAAGATTCCTATTAGAAAGTTGTCTTAAGAAAGTATCATCTATTTTTTAATTAATTCAGTAACAAAAAAGTTAGGGCCAAAATACGAAAATTGATTTTTCCAGTTTTTCCACAATAACTTAAAAACAAAAAGAAATAACGCAACTTTGAGGATAGATTGTTAATCAGTATAAAATTCTGCAAAAGTGTCAAATTTAAACCTATATCCTATCTCTTATAATAAGTGAGATTCCAATGGTGAGACTCGAATTTGAATCACCCTGTACAGAGCCTGCTCGAGGAATCCGCTGTCTTCAAAACCGATTTGCACAAAATTTTTCTTTAAAAAATTACTAATTATTAGGAATTGAAAATAAACCTTCTGACCTAGGTTTTCAATATTTTTTAAACCATGAACGATAGGTTAACTAAAATAGCTTCAGTTCCAAACACAACGTTCTGCCTGTTCGATTTAATAAATGAACAGGTACTAAATAAATTAAAGCAAATAAATGCTCTCAGTGTAAGATATTTCGCGTGATTTCGGGTATAACATCCTACATAAATAACTGCGGTGAGGGTACAGAGCCAGTAAATTAAACACGAGCAAAAATAATTTGTTCGCAGGTTCAAAACATTGATGCTTTTATGATATAATGAATTCTTTTTTTATGAAGTTAATTATTAAAATATAAATACATTTGAAATTATTTATCTTTAATTACGAGCTTCGAACTTTTTTATTTTAGAAATATTTTATTGAAAATTAAAGTATGAAATACTGCTTAGTTCCTTTAAAAACAATATCAAAAGATATTTATATAAAATACAAGTTACAAAGTCAAGTCGGAAATAAAAATAAATTACTTTCGACTTTTGTTTATAAAGAATGATTTTACCGACTACGAGAAATTCATATTTGAAATTAAATTAAATAAAAACATGAATTTAGTTTGTTAGAGCTCATTTTTGGGAAACTTTTGAATTAGATATAAATGTTAAATGGAAATTAATAGTAGACATGGACGCAATAGAGAAACGAAAATCGTATTACTATTATTTGCCAATTTCTTTTCCATTTGGTATTGAAAAAAATACGCAGACATTTTTATTTACGACTTTTGTAATTCTAATGCTTTGACAAAAATTTATTGACCTTTATACAGTGTATAATCGAATAAGTTTTAATTACAGTAACCACTATTAAATACGCAAGAAAAATGCGAAGTTATAACATGGGGCAAAGGTCAATAATAATCTCGGGAAAAATGTACGTTTACTTTTTACAAAAAACGTTTGAAAAGCACTGTATGAGATTTAAGTGCCCCAGCTGAGCGATATTTACTGTTGAGTGCAATAAATGATAGAGCAGTAAAACCCACAGATGTAATACAGTAAACGTTGAGGCAAATCATTTATGACTTTCGTACGAAAGCATACAGAGATTAGCTGTTAGTGATACGTAAACAATAAAAAAAAAATAATGGCGGAACATTTACATTCGTATCTTTTATTATTATTTAAGTAATAGAAATGCAGATATTTTTCACAAGAAAATAATAATTAATTTATTTCCTTAATTAATTAACTTAAGGAATTAAATTAAAACGATAATCATACATCATACGTAACAATAAGTAAAAATTAGATAATAATTAATTCAATCGAACTCACATTTTAAAAATATTATTGGAAAAAAGCTAGCCGATACTCATCCTCCCTTAATTTATGATTTTATTACTTTTTATGTTCAGAGTTCAGACAGAGTAATGTTAGTCGTAATTAACGGCGTAAATTACGATATAAATTACCATAATTTATCCGTAATTTACCATTTTAAATTACCATTAATTACCAAATCACATACGATGCTTTTAAATTTTTTTTCTTTGTTAACAAAATCTAAGATTAAATAAACAAAATATACAATTTATAATAAAGGAACAAATATATTGACAAACGATTGAGCTGCAAAGCTACTATTTGTTAATTGAAATCTAAGTGGACCCAAAACTTTGTTGCAAAAAATGAACCTTGCACTCCTCAGGAATCAAATGTCTTTACCTTAAACGAGTTAATAAGTGGACTTTAGTTTTCCATCCGAAGAAAAATAAGCAAGGAGAAGGTTTCACCCATACATTAATTTTATGTTATGCTTATTTTTAAATTGTAATTTGTGTACTCAATTGTACTTTGTGTACTCAATGCTTTCTTTAACCAAATTTTCTTATTTGCAAGTTACAAATTATTTTATATTAAGATTACTTTTCTTTTTTTGAAATCGTAATTTGATGTTTTTAATTGAAGTTTTATAAATTTTCAATAAAAGTTTAACTTTACATTACACACAGTTTATTTTCCTACATATTACATAGAAACGTGGAAAATGGTAAATTATTACAACAATAAAATACTGGAGAATTTAAAATGGTAATAAAAAACGGCAAATACTCCTGTAAATTACCAAAAATATAAATTACGGTAATTTTACATCACTGTATAAAAATCAGACTACACAAACAAAATTCCGAAAGGTCGGTCAGACAAGTATTCATTCAATGAAATAAATAATTTCATTGTTTATATTTAATGCATTTTGTTCTGTGAGGAAGCAGGTCACTCAGTACTCTAAATGCAAACTAACTAATAAAAATATTCTTTTATTTTTCCAACCATTGAACCAATTAAATTAAAATTAAAAGACTTATTATTTGTTTACAAAGTATGGAATATCATATTACAATATTTATTGACGTAAATTGCTACACTTTTATGATCAGTAGTTATAAACTGTATTAACAATACGTAAAAATTGGCGCATAATTAATTAATTCACTAGAGGATATTTATATTTTTTGCCGTCATCGAATTTTCTATGGGCGACATTGACCCAGTGATCGAACACTTTGTTGGAGCTTTATTGTCTTACGATGTGTTTATAAAAACCGCAGACGCACATATTGCGGTGTTAACAGAATCTACAACAAACACACACATTACACCACACATACAAATTACACTCTGGAAAAGGAGACGAACCGTTCAAAAGTTGTCTCCAAACCATGACAAATAAATTAAAGTTTTCATTATGATAAGTGTAGAAAATGGAAACCTCGGAGATAAGTGTAGCGGGGGACGAGAGGAGATGGGTAGAAAGCAGTTTAGAGAGGACAAATTGGGAGGAGCTGCAGAAATATTTGAGCAAATATTTTTGCAAACCCTTGCAGCCAGGTACGGCGCGGTTTTGGCCGATTGCGAAAGAAATTTCTAAAAAAGGAAGCGAAGGCTTGTTTATTTGGCAGACGGGCGAAGGGTACGAGTAAAAGCCACAATAGCTCAGGATGTGGGAATTGATTACGAAGAGCTCTTGCAGAAAAATCTAAAAATAACAAATTAAAAATTTTAGTGGGGATGTTATATTTTTTTTGTACGGAATTGTTCGCGAAATTGTTAAATTCCAATGTGTTTTACAGGATTTATTTGTGTAATTATTAAATTCAAGTATAATTTTCAGATATATTAAATTTATGTAAATATTTTTAGAAATAGGCGGTTTGAAATTACATGTTTATTATAAATAAAATATTTAGAATTTTTAAAATGTAAATACGTAAGATTCAAGCTTAGATTTGTAATAATTAGACAAATTAATTTAATGATGTTATGATAATATGGAGCTTAGAAGAGAGCTGTAAGTGGTAGTGAGGAGTTCGGAAATTGAATCAGCGAGGGCGCCGCGTTGAGCTATTGTAAACTAAAGTCCCCGGTGCGCCTGCAAAACTGTAAGCGTACGCATTACGGAGATCAGTCACGGAAGCGATACGGAATTTAATGTAAGTAATATTTTGGCGGTTTCGCGAGAAACCGACCAAGTAAATAAACTTCGACTTTGTAAACCTCCGAACTTTTCTATGAGCTGTATTTGTTAGTGCGATTCTTCCGAGATTAAATTAATAAACTGTTGTTTTCTATCTTATTCTACGAGCATTCTTCTTTATTTATTTACCTATATACACACACACACATGTATAGTATTTCCAGCAATAGAAAGACAAATTTTAAATTTCGCGCCAATTTAAAAAATATTACTAACACACACAGTCCAAAATGTCAATTATTGATGCTTTTAAGTCGGCTATTCGAAAAACAACTCGCACCTTGTATTCCTACGCCATGAAATACATGCAGATATGCAATGTTTTGGCGCATTGAAATTTACAATCTGTCATGAATCTGTCTTTCTATCGGTGGAAATACTAGGCTCGCGAGTGACGTTTACATCCAAAATTTGTCACACGTCAAATACACTACGAGCAAAAATTAACCGACGAGGTACACTGCAATCGGAGCAGGAGCAGGAGCCGTCGCAGCAACAACGAACTAAGAAAGCAATAAGAATATTAAGATAAGATATAAACAAAATAAAGATTTAGAAAAATATTGACAAATTACCCCAGAAATATAATGTGCAAAGAAAATTTGCAAAATATACCCCATAACACAGCAATATGTATCGCTTTCGAGCAGAGTTTTTCAAACTAAAGACGATTTGTTCTTATGGTAGGTCGGTTTTTTTTTATTTTTGGGTTAATTAATTCAGAATAAATTTTCTTATGTGATGAAGAAATTACAATATTAATAAATGAAACTTAATCGATTACACCCTGTATTTTACCAGGTACTCACGTAAGTTCACTAAATAATTTAGAACCCATCATGTTATTACAAGGGGATCTAAACAAATACAAAAATTATGTTAAGCTCTATATTACCCTCTCGAATGTCTAAACTAATTTCTGGTTTAAAATAAATTCAATTTACTGTTGATTCTGAATGTAAATCTCATAAAAGAAATTTTACTTTGTGGAGGTAGTAGGTACTGAATTTTTCGCGATTTTTATGGAATAGAAAATTGAACCTAACGCTTGTGATCTTTATTGTTAATTTTTCAATTCGGTTTTCACATCTCTTGATCCGGACGGGGTGCGTTGTTCGGGGTGTAAATTCCGGAAAGCAAAACTAACGAAATTAGTTCTCCCGTCCTAAGTTCAGAACTTTAATGCCGATGTGAAATTGGAAACTTGAACAGAATCTTGGATTGTTGGCCATTTAAATGCGGCGGTCTACTTTTTCTTTGTCCGAAGTTTAAAGTTTAAGCGAGTTGCACTACATAAAGGAAGAATTATTCGCCCGCTCAAACTTCCACTCCCACTGCATATTCAACCTTTATAGTGCAGTGAACAAAATTGAAGAAGTTTTATGTTTCAATAAAAAATAAGTGGAAAAATTTTGGATGGAATCTGAAACCGGTTATTCTCGATTTTCATTCGTATCGTATCGTTTTTAATAATGGTATAAATTTAAAACAATCGGTTTAAATAAAAGAATATTTAATAACGAATTACATGAACTATTGTAAATTATTGAACTATTAAACAAACACTTAATGCTACATATAACTAATTTACATTCTTAAATAGTTTAAGTCCTTCGCGGTAAATTGTCACTGTCCCCTCCATCCGACCGACGGGGCGGGCTTTATATCTTCGTAGTCCTTCTGGAGGCAACTCGAATCGTGGCGGAGCTCTTTCAAAGATGACGGTGACGTCACTTCATCTCACCATTCCGTCACAGTATTATAAATGAAAATAAATATTTGATATGATTACAGAATTTCAGGTGAAGAAGAAATCCTTCACTAAAAATTCACATCAGGTTTTTGGGGGAGCTGTAAATTTTCAACAGCTTCGTTGGCAACACAACAGAAGCTAATTGAGCGTTCATTCGCCTGCCAAAGTAAAACGTTACACACAAAGGTGCGGAAACTGCCACGAAACTATAACTTTTAGAGCTGACCGCTCAAATTCATAATCCGGAAATGAAGCAAAACGCGTTACGCCAAGCGATATTGGAAAACCCTACGCGCGAAAGGACAATGCACAGCAGCGGTCACTAGTAATATAGAAATAATAAGGATCTATAAGTTCGTGCTGCATTTAATTTATGTGGCCTATTCAGGCGAGCAGATTATTATTTACTACTGCATTCGAAATAATTTATTGGATTTGCTGGCGTTAATCTGATTGGATGTGCGCGTAAATCAATGCATTTTAGTCTGCGAAGTGCAAGTAGAGCAAAGAATGAATCAGATTTATATGGGAAATACGTTACAAGCTTTCATACTTTTCTATTCTTGGAAACTTATTTTTAAATCTTTTAATTTTAAAAGCGCCCACCGTATTCCAGAATGGATATTCTTTAGTTTCCTTTTTAGGTATCATTAATGTTGTAGGCTGAAATACAAATTAATTTTACATTTATTAGTAATAGTGTATTTATGACATCATATCGTTGCATTTCTTCCACTGTTATTAAAATTTTGGAATTATGGAATGTAATTATATTGTTTACGTGCTGGGCGGATACTTTTGTTAGTAGCTGTAAATAACGAATGAACTTATGGCGTACTTTCGTCAATTACGTGTTATCTAAACTACTGTAGAACAGGGACTTCTATCGGTATGAGAAATACCTGTATTATACCGGTATTTTATTTCAGTAGTTACTTTCACCGAAATTATTTTGATACTGGTATTTGTAAACATCACTAATACCGTTATCGTTAAATTACTCATATCCTTAAACCGAAATTATATTTCGATAACGGTATTTAAATACCTGTAAGTATTCGGTTATATCGGTAACCGATTACCGAAATAAATACCGGTATTTTATCGGTAAATGTGAAATCATATTGTACATGTAAGACTTTTGAGCAATGAAAAAAATTATCTTTTGTTTTTAATCATCCTCAAATTTTTTATCTACAATTGTGAATACCCTCCCGTGTGAACATTTCTGAAATTTTTCTGTTGCAGCCCAAATGCATACTTATGCACCACCATTTTTAACTTTAGCGTCCTACCCATGGTTAAGCTCGAAAAAAATAAAATAGAAACCTAGCTAACCCCCCATTGAAAATTTTGAGTAAAATGTAAAAATATTGGTTCATAAGGGCGCATTAGGGGAACGACAAAGCATAACAGCATAAACTAGATAAATCAATTCGTCTAAATAAGAATTACCGGTAAAATACCGATATATTATTTCGGTAAGAGAATTACGAAATCAAAATATTATTTTGGTATGAGAATATCGGTAATATAACGTTAACGGTTTGTAGACGTGTAACAAATACCGGTATTGAAATTAATTTCGGTAAAAATATTCCTACATTTGCCGGTATTTTTATTATTTCAGTTTCAAGTCCCTGCTGTAGAATGCGATATTCCTTCCAAAGAGCTGTTTCTATAGGACTGTGTTTAGCAAGAAATTTTTTTATTATGTTACCTAATTGTTAGTATTAATAAAACATAATAAATGATAAATTATAATTACTTTTAGTGTCCACTTGCAGAACAAATAGTTATTGAGATTCTTGCTTTTATGATAACTTCTAGACGGCGCTCGTCAGACTTTACGGTTATTCTCCCCTGTCCCAACGTAAACGACCTTATGCGGGTGCAACCCATGATTAAAATCAAGCTGTAAACTTATTTGTTTATGAATTTATATCTGAAATGTCTCCGGCTTTTTTTTAGGAATAATAGAGATTTTACTTAACTTTCCCCAAGGATTGCCTTGCGTTGACAGTATCGTAAGAGCGCGAATATTAACAGCAGCAGCAATAATGTATGTCAGTAGCTGTAGCCTGAAGAAGTCTTTTGCAAGAAAGACGAAACGTCGGTAACAAGAAGAAATGAACGCAGTACTCAGGAAGCCAAAAAGAAGACGGATAGCGGAAGCCTTCAAAGATGATATGTACCTGCAAGCCATTGAAATTATTTAAGAAAACAAAGAAATAATATGTAGTGTGACAATTGTACCGACAAAAAAAACGCATAAGAGAATCAATGTCAGAGATTACGGGAAAAATGTTTAAAAAATAGAATAATAAATTCGCAAATAATTGTGTAAATAATTGTTTGTTAATTCGTGCGGATTATTTACTAGGGCGGAATGTACCAGCCGTTTCGTCCAAAAAAAAAATCGCAAGGATTTAAATCTGATAATTGCAGGGGTCAAATGCACGGCCCGACAGGCAGCTGATAGTAAAATGTTCGTTTCGTTATTTGACGGAGACAATAAAACTATTAGGATACAATCTGTTGTTTTAAACATCGCTAGTATTATGCGTAATACTAATTGGTAGTAAGTAATAATTATCGCCACAAAAGAATGATTACTTGATTACATTTGCAAGGTATCGCTTAAAAGAATCGGTTTTCTCCGAAAATGTGAAACTATTTATTAGACTAGTGACCTGTTTCTCAAAAGGTAGAAGACTTATAATACAAGTGTGCACACTTGTAAAGAAGTAGCTTTTCACAAACTTATGTTTCTGGGAACTACACCTGTAAAATACAAGGCTTTTATAGTGTTTTTTTTTACAAACATAAGTAAATTTAGTTTCTCAAAATATTCGTTAACAGTTGATACTTGTTAAATTATATGTAAATTTCTACGAATGTCAAGGGACCCTTTTCAAACTTACAAGTAGCGTAGTACATGCAAAATAAGCTAAGAAATTTAAGTTAGCTTGTTTCATTTTTCTAATATAATTTATTTTATGAATATAGATATTTTAGAACGATTGTTGTAATAATTATAAATAACTTGTCGAGAAATGTAGTCAAACGATTTAAGTGACGAAGAGGAAGTTATTGTAATAACGAAAAAATAATAAGCTAGATACTATTATACTATGCAGGATATATTTCAAGGATATTTTGTACATTAGAAAAAATAGTAGTTGTGCGCTGACCAAGTGAATGATAAAAAATGGTGTTTTTCAGCTATGGCTAAAAATTTTAAAATGCTATATTTAAAATTAAAAATTCAGAATCAGCATGATAATCATAGAATCTTTGCTAATTTAACTTAATTTCTATCTTTAAAAATAAAAAAGTTAGTAATGGTGAACAGTTCAAATCGAACACCAATATACATCTTATTTTTCATGATTTTGAAATCCATCGAAAATGGGACGCCTATACAGTAAAATAAGTCAATCAACTTGCCAATGTTCCACGTTTTATGTTCGACCAAAAGGTATCCCGGATGTAAGAATAATCTTTGTCAGCACTCATCAACCCAAGGGCTTTACAACTCCATAAGATTTTCTTCCATTCGGCAACTTTCAATTATTTTGTAAGAGAGTTGGAAAATTTACACTATAAAAACTTATGTACAGGTATTTTGAACGTCGTTGGTGATATGCGTACTGTTTCTAATTAAATCATGTACGTGAATGAATGTAGGTAATAGATTATGTTTAAAAAATTCTAAGGAACAGTTTATAATTAATTAACAATTTAATTCAAAGTGAACAGAATGCGTACGGTAGAACGAGGAACAATTTACAACCATTGCGTCAAAAACACAGGATGTGAAGTTGTAAACGCGTCTTGATTTTATTAAACTTTTAATAGATTTGTGTTCATAATTCCTCACATACAAAACGAAATTATAATAATTAACATTCGAAGCAGATTACGAATGAGTTTACTGATTTATTTGTTTACCTGTCAGAGCAGGTGTTCTAAGTGTGGCCATTATCCTTTGCGTGGAATAATCTACTTCAGGTAATTTGGTACATGCATTTGGCAAGTATTTCGAGTTCGTATTTCACGTCGGGCGTTGACCTAAAAACGGAGTTGTGAAATTCCACTTATATGTCAAGTTCACGAAGCCACACCGCCGTATCATAAAACCATAAAAAACTTTTATGACAACATTTATTTTGTTCTTCAACTTTTTAATCAGGGGCGCATCGTCGTTTTGGGGCTAATGTTTGATTAATTATTTCACGAAAATTAAAGTAGAAAGAATTTTTTTGATATTTTTAACATTTTTCCCATACTCTCAGACATCGCTTTTTATCGTGGTTTCATTTTGGCGGGTTAATTAAGTCACCCTGTATATATAAACTGCAGTCAGAAATAATTAAAAATTGTATGCCATTGTTTGGTTTGTTGTACAGGACGGTATTGGAAAAAGCTTTGCTTCCACACACAACAATGGTTGATCGAGACCCGTTGCATTCAATCGCAGATCAGCATCCGCTGAAATTCAGGAACTTTCATTACGCTGAGTTACACACGAAATAAAACAGTCGGTGATCGCCGACAGAGCTCCGTCCGCTGACCTATATTTACATTCAATTAATTCGAAATGACGGGCGCTTGTTGAACGCTCTCTTGCCTTCAGTAAATAAATTTAGGATGGAGCTCGATGATGAGTGATGTTTTTTAATTAAGGCAATAGACGATGCGTTGATAAAGGTTATGTGAGAGACAAGAAAAGAGCTTAAAACACGCTTTTTGCGAAGACACATGATGTTTTTGCAGTAAAGAAAGTCAATTTGTTTAATTTTAAAATTTGCTAATTTAATAAAAGATGTTCGCTTTTTCATATTTAAATTTATAATTCTCAGGTTTTTAAATATTTAAATATTGCATTGTATATGTGACGCCCTCTAGGAGTGCAACACTCAATATGAACTTGCGCATAACAGGTAAGACAGTGACAAGTGACTGACAAAATTCAACAGTTTCTGCTCTCACAATGTTTGAATCATCAAGAAACATTATAGTTCTGTGTTGTATGAATGTAACATCTAAAATCATTACCATCTTAATTAAATACAAAAGTATGCGTACAAGGATGATTCAGTAAAAGCAATGACTAATTTTGAAACTCTATGGTATAAATTAGAATAATAATTGATTGTAAAGTGTGTACGTAAATTATTTCTGTTATCGATGACACCACCTTCTCATTTTTTTATGAATCATCCTGTATTATGATTTTTTTGTTATCAGTTCCTAATTAAATTGCAGAGTACCGTTTCAACAGCAATTTGCAATAAAGCAAAAATTTGGTGGGCGCGCGTATCCCACTGTAAGATGCGCGCACGTGTGAAATAATGAGCAGGGAACTTAAGGTTCCCGAGTTGCGGCTGGGTCCTCCGGGGGGCGGTTCCCAGTTGCTAGTGCCCCCTTCGCCATCGCAGCCGCGGAGAAGACACAGCTGGATCTGTGGGTGAGTACAAGCACAACGCGACCTGCAACTTTAACCCTTTTACGGGGGGCATCTATCACTTGCTCTCCGCAGTACGGTTTAAATTTAATTAAGGAAGTCGTTGTTCGGGGGAACAGGGGGGACGCGCTGCGTTTGGATTAGTAACGTTCAGAGTTTCTAATAGGAGCCGGTATTTTGAGTGATAATTAACGATAATGCTTTCCGTTTGTCTAATGAAATACATCTATTTGCTTAAATGAGGATTGTTCATTGTAACTAATTTACAAGACCAACAAGAACTGTAATCGTAATAGAACGAGATTTTGACTCGAATGTGCACGATGTTTCAGAATGTGACTCCAAGAGTATATCAACTTGCTAAATTTTCGAAAACATTCACGGAAAATCGCCGCACATTGTCAGCTTCTTAAGAATAAGTAATAAAAATGACTGTAAACAGTAATTGGTCACTGTAAATATTTATTCAATTGAATTCTTGTATTCTTATTTCTACAACTTTCGTGAATCAGCAAAAATGTAATCCACGATTGACTTTCCAGTTTGGAAACCGTTTAGTAATCACCAGTTTTTTCTTTGAATCGAGATGTTAATTTACTGATTGTGTCATATCATCGAGTCACCACAGAAACAAAACTTAGATTATTCATTCAAAAAGAAAAGCGTTGAAGTTAATGTTCATGCTGCCTTCAGTAGTATATGGGTGTCGCTAGATTCCGTGGACATGGCTTAAGCACAGACTCCTGGACTCAAAAGATGTTTTAACCAAACTTATCTACATCCAAAATTGCTTCGTTAAGTCAGTATTCTGCTTCAAAGTTGTTGAAAAAAAAGTTAATTTTTCTTATAACAAGAGAAGGCATCAACCAATTTGTATGATTGCCCACGAGAGGGTAAGACACATTTTCAGATGGTTTTAGTGATTTGGAGTAGACAGCTAGTGTAAAAAACAGAGTTACCACAACACAGATTTTGCAATAAATTTTTGAGGTTAAGAAGATAACTTTAGTTAATAAATATTCAGAAGTAAGCATTCATTAGGAAACTTTTTCGGGTCTTTGTAATTTTCGATACTTCCTGCGGCTTGGTCATAAAATAGAAAATTGGCTGCAGCGCCTTTTATTGAAAAAAGTACACGAAGAACTGCTACCACCAAAACTCAAGAATGAAATAGTCCTGCTTTGCTTATTTTGATCGGTAACAAGACTGCGCTGTATCTTGCACCTCGACTAGCTGCAGTGAAGAATAGGGGTGGATAATCCGATATTAATAAAGGCGCCAGGATGAACAAAATACTCAGCTGATCCGAAATAACCTTGACAGCGTTCTCAAACCATCTCGGCTTTGCAGTTGATCATACGCAACAATCAGGAGATTTACTCACTTGTATGCTAAAAGTACACGCACAAAAGCACAATATCTACAATAAACAAATACTTTAATTAAAAATGCACAGTGAGATTATATAACGTCATATTGTTTAAACATATGCGACTGCGCTCGTCGAATACATAACGACAGAACGGTTCATTAAGTTAACGGTCCGATTAAAGTAAATATTCTAGTTCTAACATGTGTAGCCATAGCAACGTTTACTTTAATCGGACCGTTAACTTAATGAAACGTTCAAGAAATCCGACCTTACACAATTAAAAAATATTGCACCCAAGTGCACAATTCAACTAAATACACTTCATGACACGTCAATTCTAAATCATTCCAATTATATTACAAATGAAATTACATCGGTTAATTACAGTGGTCGAAAATAGATCGAAAATTCGCTCTTTAAATCAAATGCAGCGTGTCGAAACAAAACATCAAACTCACAGGATAGCGAATTTTCAAGCAACTCAAGAATTTAAGGTTACGACAAACATGAGCGTGACTTAGCCGGTTTTTCCCCTGTACCCTTCAGATAGAAATAAAAATTTCCGTTTACAAACACCAAAAGCTTACGAACCTAATCGTCAATAAAAATAGAAAAACGTAGAAAATGTTTGAATAATCGAATTGAAAAATTTAAAGAACACAGAATCTCGAATCTCGAAAAGATATCGACAAACTGAAAGACGCAGTAGAAAATTTGACGTTTCTCAGATGCTAAATAAACTGTACTCTTTCCTGCTACATACATTCTGCATCATTAATTTTAAAGTAATTATTCTAGAAAATGGTGCACTTTAGCTACATACAATAAGTATACCTTTTTTTAAAGAAAAATAAATCCTTTAAAGTTAACGAAGCACTTTTTGTCCAGAAAAAAAAAAACGTATCAGAGTGTTGACAGCGCTCCCTACATTTTATATAAATAATAAGCAAATATTCAGATTCAGCAATACAGAAAACTCCCATATGTCATTTTACAAGTAAAACATGAGTTTTCATGAAAAATTGATGTAAAGAAATATTCTTTAAAAGTCTGTAGCTTTTTAACGAAACAGAATTGTACTAATGTACATGATCTAAATTGGTTTATTTTGACTCAAGGAAGCTACTCTTGAACTGTAATCCATTCTTTTCTGGGCACCCCATATAAGAAATACCTACAGCTAGAATATATTATGTACAGGGATTTTTTTATATTTTGCACCTCATCTAGGGCCTTTATTTTAGGAGCTAGAGAAAAATTTTAAAGGCAAAAGTTAGGGGGTTATGGGGTTGTCACAAAAAAACAAAAACGTAACGCAAAGTGGAGAAATGGAAATAGGATAAAATCGCAGGAAGTCGCAAAAACTGTTGGTATCATCTTGAAACTTAGTATCGTAGTGTATTAATCTAGCACATTATAAAGCACGATATTGCAAGCGTTTTACGAAATTGTCAATAATAGATTAAAATTATTAAATTTTGTTTTCTTGCTAAACGGTACTTTGGTGTATATATGATAAGATTTTCTAAATTTGAGACTTGAGTTTCTGACTGATGTCCAAAGCATTACATTAGCTCGTTCCACTATGCCCTGCTAATTTCAGAATACTGATAATTTTCTTGTTGCAGGTTAAATAAAATCCACTTATTTTTTACTGCTACTCATACATTGTAACGCAAGAATATTTGATTATGATTATTGTTAATTTATTAATGACTTTTTGCGAGCGCGTGTATTTAGATAAAAAATCAAAAATACTTAATCAAAACTGTCCAGAATTTCTAAAATTTTAAAATCATTGCCAGATTTATGTTAATATACAGTCTGTTTGATTATAAAGGCCCCAAGCTTTAACTCATTTATTTTTGTTGAAACATCTAAATAAAATATATATCTATATTCTTAAAAGGAACGTTGTTTTCTTGAGAATGAAGGATAAAAATATTTTTTTGTTTACGCTGTATAGGAATGATGACGTCATCCACAATTTTTTTAAATGGCACGATAGTATTTTTTTTGCGAAATATGATAGAAAATTCTCTTCTATCTTCAACCACATAAAATTTTTATATCCATACATAACATAATTTTCGAGATAATTTAAAAAAAGCAACTGTATGGCCCATATTCTGAATAAACTGAAAATATGTTACAATAAAAGAAAACTGGTTCAAGATATACAGTGAGAGTGTAAAGTTTGGAATAATCAGTATAAAGCATAAATTATTGATTTTTAAGAAAATTCCAAAAACGGTCAACTTTTGATTTAAATTGTGCGTTCTTTGGTATTGTACCTGAATGTACAGAGTGTCAAAGATAAGAGTGATGACGCCACTGACATTTTTTTTTTTAATCACAACCTCCAAGTTTGAGTTGATATTTCGATAGCCCCCGTGACTGTCAAAACGATGCTATAAAAATTTTGACCTCTTTCATAAAAAAATTTTTGAGAAAATTAATGATGAAAACTGAAAAGCAGAGTTTTAATTTTAAAGTCCTTAAATGCATTTGATATAAAACATCGTAAATGAATAAAATTATATCAAATTAAATGTTCAAAATGTCTGCCACCAACTTCTTAGCAATATGCCAGTCTAGCTTGAAACTCTTGCAGAACATTGCGAATAGTTTCGGGCTGTATAGCTCTAATTGTTCTTGTAATTTGATCTTTTAATTGATCTCAATTATTGGGCTTTTCTTTGTACAACAAATCCCCAGAGGAAAAAATCTAACGATATCAGATCGGAAGATCTGGTAGGCCATTCCACTGGACCTCGTCTTCCAATCCACCAATTGGGAAACACATTGTTTAAGTATTCTCGCACGGGTCTTGCATAATGTGGTGGTGCTACATCCTGCTGATACCACAATGTATCGGTGGGAATGTCAGGATCATCTGGATTTGGAAAAATAGCAGCCAAAACAGGAACTAATTCGATTTCTAAAAATTCTAGATACAGCGGCCCTGTCAATGTTTCATTAAAGAAATATGGCCCTATAACGCTGTCAGTGACAATTCCCGCCCACACGTTAAGTTTCTGGGGATACTGTGTTTTATGTTCTTGGAGCCAGTGCGGATTTTGTGCCCAATACCTACAATTTTGTCTATTTACAGTACCGTTTAAATAGAATGCAGCTTCATCAGAAAATAATATTCTATTTATCATCATAGGATTCTGATGTAAAATTTCTGTCATAGTTTCAGAAAATTCTATTTGTCGATCGGGGTCATCGTCATTTAGTTCTTGTACTAGATTAATTTTGTAATTTAATTTTTATGTATAGCTGGATTCATTGCTTAGTTATTTTTCATCACGCGGTACGCGATAAAGATTTGAGTCAAATATCTATCGCCACTTATTGAGATTATTTTCAACTGGAGATCCTGAAGAAGCTGACGGACATTTTGAACATTTACCTAATATGATATAATTTTGTTCATTTACGATGTTTTATATCCTAAGTTTACTTATTTTTTAATTGAAATGCATTTAAGAACTTTAAAATTAAAACTCTGCTTTTTAGTTTTCATTATTAATTTTCTCAAAAATTTTCTTATGAAAGAGGTCAAAATTTTTATAGCATCGTTTTGACAGTCACGGGGCTATCGAAATATCAACTCAAACTTGGGGGTTGTCATTTAAAAAAAATATCAGTGACGTCTCACTCTTATCTGTGACATTCTGTACATTCAGGTGCAATGCCAAAGAGCACGCAATTTAAATCAAAAATTGACCTGTTTTTGGAATTTTCTTATAAATCAATAATTTACGTTTTATACTGATTATTCCAAACTTTACACTCTCACTGTATAGTATCCTTTCAAATTTTTGTTAGTTGGACCAACTTCACTGACAATGAGACAGGGCTCGTATGTATATATTTACTTTGTTAAGGCTCGGTGTTATAAAGGTAAATTAGCTTAAACCATCGGTTAATTCCCATGGTAACAATTGTGAACACAATTGTTGTTATGGCAATAAACTGGGGATTAAAGTTAACTTGCATTTATAATACTGGGCTTATGTGTTTGAACAAAAATAAATGAGTTACAGCTTACCTTTATAATCAAACAGACTTTAAAGTTACGGGCAATGTCCGCAGGCTGCCCATGGTCAACATTGTCTGGGCAATGTCAACATTGCACATAGCTACTTGGCAAAGTCCGCAAAAATAGTTAATTTGCGGATTTGGCGCGGTTTTATTAGAACAAAGTCGACACTGCCCGATCAGCAGTGAGCGATGTCAGTTCATTTCTTTGCGAACTTCGCCCGATTCCCTTACAGATATGCAGCTCACGCCATAATTATAACAAAATAAAAAATTATTTTGGGCCCTGCAAATAAAACGGCGTTCAAACGTAGCAGGAGCATGTGTGTCGTGAAGGTCCTTAACGGGCTGCTGCGAAAAACTCCTCACAAGGATCCAGGTTCCATTCAAACTATTACGGAACCTGATGACACTACTATCTATTTCACGGCTCTAATGTATTCTTTTTTGAAATTTACTTAACCTCACTTGTCATAGCTTGAATCCGTTCGTCCTACTCTGGGCCCACAACTAATGAAGGTGTTGTTGGACAACTGATAAGGAAACTGTCGACGTGCCAAGGGTTGAAAATGCAAAAAGTATAATATCAAATTCGAAACTGTTTCTAAAGTATTTGCAAGCTTATATTCCATACTCAACATGCTTGAGTCGTCAGTACTAAATCTCAACAATGCCAACTGTATGAAGACTGAATGCTCTATCTATGCAACATGCATATTATTCGGGAGCTGTAGTGCTAACATATAGAAATCACGATTTCCATCCACGGTTGCCTCGACCACCGATGGCAACTTTCCGACCCCAGCTCAACTGAAGCTGCTTAAAATGAGTACATCAAAGTAAAGCTCCAAGGTAAATAATAGGTGGTCGATTTGGTGGTAGTGTTAATTTTTTTACAATTTTATTTTTGTTGACGTTTTCTTTAAAATTATTTTGTAACAGTAGGGTCGGTCGTCTCTTAAGCACATCTAGCCAATAGTCTGTAAGCATATTTGGAATTCAATTCTCTTGACACCGTCTCTCCGTAGACACCTATTAGTGAAATCTGAAACCGCATTCGTCGCTAACTGTCCCCAAGTTAGAGGGAAAAAAGTCTGTGCAAATGGAGGAAATGTACCTTTTTTTTCTATCTGTGGTGGTTGCCCAACGGGGTCCTAAGCCAAAGACTTGTCAGGACCTCAGGAGCGGGAGTGTATTTGAGTGTGTGTAAAGTGTTCCATGGCTTTGTTACTTCCAACCTTCTCGCCGTTTAAGGGGAAGCAGTGTCGAATTTTATCCCCAACACTAAAGGGTGCCTGAAGTCGATACCGACCACCCCCGGTGGTGGTATCGGTTGCGGTTCGAACCGACGACCATGCGATTGCAAGGCCGGTCCTCTTACCACTGGACCGTTCAGGCGACCCTAAAGCGACATATTGCAACCGAGACTGTGATAATCTTCATTCTAACTTACCAAATGAAAAAAGCTATCATCGACCTCAAAATTACAATTCTTTTTCTCAGATACTGTACTCTAAGAGACTGACACATCTTTTGGAAGTTGAAAGTACATCAAAATTAGTTGGTGGTGAGCAACTACCTTCAAGAAGAAACTGGTCAACATTCGCATATTTAATATTTTGCTTTGTCTTCGCCGTAAATCTCTTTATATTAATTAAGCAAATAGCAGACGTTTGGATGGTCCTTTTGCTCTTGCCAATTCATTGGTGATATAAGTGTTAGAACATGGTGAGAACCTATCCTCTCAAATAGCGTAGACATCTTGAACAAAAAGTGTTGGGAGTTCACAGTTTTCCCAATTGAAGGGTTTCATGCAAAAAGTTCCTAAGAAGTTTTTACCTGTTTTAAGATAATTAGGATTCCTGTACAACATGGGACTTTTTACGCGAAATCTGTCGATTATGTACAAAAGGCCATATGAAGATTTAATTACTTAGCGACTTCATAAGTAAATGTCAAATGCACCAGTCAAGAGTCGTGCAATTCTACTACAATAGATGCAAACGGAACAAAAATGCCAAAAAGTCACTTAGGGACTTTTTGCATGAAACTCTTCAATTTGACTTTAATGTTCAAATTAAAGCATCAATTGTATACCTTTTCTAACACTGGGGAGCATAATATATCTTCGAGGGCACTACTTATTCTCCACACACAAACAAAATAGGTCCAATGAATTAACACATTTCCTCGGCCTTGTTACGTAAGAAATGAACTCATTCTAAAACTGTATCTCCCCCGTCGTTTTTGAAATAACTAAATAAGTTAAGTTTAGAAGTTTAGTGATTAATTTGTTTACAAAAGGCTTGCTCGGGTTCTCGCAAAGACAGTCCTAGAAATGCATGCGAGCATGCGCATAATAAAAAATCGCACGCTTTTTTGTTGTACGCATGCTCCTGACGGTTCTATGACTGTCTTGTACTTACTCATTAGGGTGGGTCAAAAAACCAAACTTTGAGATAATCTTACCTAATAGCAAAATTATGTGTCTTTTAGTGATATTATGACACCTACGAAATATTTTTGAATTTAATTAATATTTAGAGGGTGCGCCTTACGTTTGAATTTTTGAAATTATACAAGAAAGGCCATATAGTATGGCATGAAAAGTTCGTATTTGTAATAATAATAATAACAGAGTTATCATCAAAACTGTATATTAAAAGGGCAAGAGAAGGTGGATAAAATTAAAACTCGAATCTCGCAGCAATGCCTAAATTCGTTAGCAAGAAAGATTTCAATATTGAATGATTTTCATTAATTTTTCTGCTGTATTATTTTTTAATTATTAATAAATGATTATTTTATTCTTAAAACCCTATTTTCCTTAAGACATTTATGTTATATGACTATCAGAATATATTCAAGGTATTCGTATTTCCAAGGCAAAGCGCAACCTGAAGATGAGGTGCTATTTACTTTAAATTCTAGCATTACACTGTTTTCATGTAAAGGCAACATAATTTTGCTATTAAAAATCAAAAGCGCAATATTCGTTTTTTTCCATATAAAAATGACCCACCCTATTACTCTTGAACAGCATTTAGAAAAACCACACCCTTAATCATGGCAAATACTTACCTTTGTTGCCTATTGTGATATAATAATAAAAACTCTACAAATTTCCCTCAAGAATCTGGTAGCTTGATAATGAAATTTAAACAAATTATATATATGTATATTATGTATATGAAACTTGATTTTCAGTTTTACTGATGTACGGTTTCAAATTTCATACAAATTCAATTGTAAAAATGCCGAAAAAAGTTTTTGCAACTTCAGCAATGCAATTTACAACTTACGATGAAAAAGGAGAAAACTTGCATCCTTTGGTCTGGATTCTAGCAGTTATGAAATAGTTTCAATATTCATTTGTTTCCCTTAATTATGAAGAAATTTTTTTCAGGTCCACTATATTTATTAATTAATTTTTATCAATTATTTTAACTTTAAAAATTGAAATACTTTTACAAGATTTGAAATTCATTACTACGTACAAAATACGTCACTGCAAATATACTACATACAGAAATTGTCGAAATGAGTTATTTTAATCACAGAATTGCAAGCACGGTTTCTGTGATGCGTAATTTACATACAGCAAATTATTTGCATACATTAATACAATGCCACGCATCGCTGATTACGTGATTATCAAATAAAAGCATTCATAATTTAATTGAAGAGATAATTCAGTTCATGTTTAATACATTACGTGAACGTACGCAATTGAAAGAAACATTGTCGTTTGTTTCTTTCTAGACTTCACGTTGAATAAAAAATTGTTTGTAACACTTACAGAAGAAAAGAAAAAGCAATTAGTCTTAATTTTTCTTGTAACGCTTTGACAACTTCAATCCACTTTCAACAATAAACACGAAGTCGAACTTTAAGGTCCGGCTTTACAAATACGATTTAACTTCTAAAGCCGTTTAATAAAATTGGTGCAATGTTGACGACAAAACCAGACACAGAATTAACCCTGTGATTGTAAAATTAGATCCGAACAGTGCTTTCAAAGCTCAGTCCTGTTTTAGTTTTGATAGTTTTGCGAGGGTGAAACTTATTTGTGCTGCTTTGTATTTGTCTGTAGCGAAAATCATTTCGACACACTTCTTCGTCACGAAATACGTGTTTAAATCCAGGGTTTTCTTAAAATACTGTGAACATCCGGAAATTTTTTCGCCGACGAAATTAACTCGTCCTGGTTGACGCCATTGCTATGTGATGTGCGCATTAAATTTTTGGCATTTAAATAAACACGAATGACACTTATAAATTATATTCAAATTTTATTTAGATATAGGAAAATTAATTTAAATGAAAAATCCAAATTTGCTGCTGCAAAATATTCGTTGAGGTATATTCTTAACGGCTGTTAAATATAACACTAATACTAACTATAACGTTATTTATTTAATGCTTTTCAATCTATGTACAGATGCAGACAGAGAATTTCGGATTCCACTGTAATTCCATTGTAAATCACTCTTTATTGTCGTTTTGATTGATGTTTGGAAATGTTGAAGCTTACTTCGGACGCATCATATTTCAATAAAGCTAAAATTATAATTGTTGTCCAAAGAGGTACTTTTTAAATATCCAAATGATTATTCAAATCAATAAAAATTATCTGCCACCGAATAGTCTGCATTTATATTCTGTGATTTATAGTATTGTTCTCTATGTAAAAATGACAGGTATGAATATGACTAAAGCCAAAAGTGACGTTATTTATTCGTAAAAACTGTTTTACTTGTATTGTTATGTTGGTGGAATGGCAGTGGGTTTCACGTTTCACTGGCTGGAAGGGGGGAAGATACGGCATGAGAGAATGTAATTACATTCGACGGAAGTTACCACTTTGCGGTAGGTCAGTTTCTGCAATATAGCTATTTGTTGACATCCGTAGTTAAAAAATAATAATTAATGGATTTCGTGTTTGTATCTGAGTGTAGGACGAATCCATGTGTTTATTTAGCAACTGTGATTAGTAGTACTCGTATATGCCAACGATACATTGATATATTATTATAGACTCCAGTTAGAAAGTGAATATTTTTTAGGTTAGTTTTGGAATTTTTCGTTATTCAGTGGCGAAGCAAGCATAATGTGAGTAAGTTCCTCTCAAGTACTTTTAGTCATAGAACTCCAGTGTATAGAATACAATTGACATTCCTCGAATCTTATTTAGTTAAATTTAATATAGTAAGGGCTAATTTCATAATCAAATTTAAAGGAGACTTTAAAATTAAAGTAACATTCAGATGTATAAACAAATTTGTTTTCATATTTGTTTTGACATCTGAAAGTGACTTTAAATTTAAAGTCTCCTTTAAATTCGATTATGAAACTGGCCCTAAGTGTATTATAAACAGTGATAAGCTGTTGGTTTGTGGACGTTCCAGAATTTTGTAAAACGCTTGTGTGCGCCTAGGACTTACCGCGGCCATATTTAGTGACTAAATTGGACGAGAAACTAATGTTATATGACTCTCTCCTGATATTCTTAACTCGTTGCTGATTATTAATGGGTTGCTAGACTTATGCCCGGTTGCACAAACTTTTTAAGCAGAGCTTAAATTTAAGTAATGTTTAGACTATGACATTATTTATAGATTTAACAAAATGTTAGTTACATTCTAATTGATACTTAAGTTGAAGTTTAATTGATTGATTAAATTTAACGAAGCTTTATAAAATCGACCATTATTCTGTGGTCTCACTACATAATAATTTTCTTTCTTTTCGAGAAAGTGTGTGAATGTTTGAAATACATATATTTAAACAAAAACAATAATTTTATACATCATAATAATAGTGAACTAATTTATTTTTTGGAGTGAAAATATTCGCGAATATACCCAGTTTATCGTAGCAACCTCTTTATTTAATACTGCCAGAAAAGCCAAGCAGAAAGCAAAAGCTTTTAAGCATTTTTATTTATCTTCTGAAAATACTAGCGAATTGGTAAATATTTGCTTAGAAAGGAGCAAGAGCCTCGGATAGCCGACAGGCTTTGTTATTAACGTAATTCAACAACAGATTTTGCTTAAAAGAAATTCATTATTTAACAAAGTGAAACACCAGATAATTTGGTTTCCTCTTGCAACGCTTTCTTTATAAGCAATTTAAATTTTTTTGGGAAATAAATGTTGACCTTTGGTAAATGCTTGTGCTCGCATAAGTCGGAAGTACGCTGAAACTTTCCGGAATGTTAACCGGAAATTATTGTTATTTTGGCACTAGCCCTTAATTATGCAGATGAACATAGTTTAACGGTTCCATGAACTAACTGCTCGTAACTACCACTGTATTAGCAACAACAAGAATACAGAATTTGTAATAGTTTATAAACTTCCTGTTACGTTTCAGAACTAAAGCCATCAAACTTTAGTAAACTGTTGGTTTCGATAGTGAAAAAATCTTGGGTTTGCTGTAGTTAGTGTTGCTTTTCTAAATCTAGAACGATTAAGAAGTTTTATAAAATCACACTTATCACTTTAATATGTGTTTTAAATTACGACCAAAACTTAAGAGATGCAATTTAAAAAGTGTTCGTTTTATTACATTCTTTTTAATTTACTACGTCGTTTGGCACGAATTCAAATACGGATACGCTTCTGGCGTTTACTTGGAGTTTAATTTCATGAGTCATATAGTTTTTTAAGTGTGCGGTAAATAATTTTAACGAATAAATCTAATAGCATCATGTTTCTCAACTCAATAACTGTTGATTTGGTTTTTAGGTACATAGAACCGCAATTCAGAACCAATTCGTATGTATACAAAGTATGAACAGATAAATAAATCCAAATACCATTGACCTGTACATCTCGTGTAATACCATTTTACGAGATATGTTTCTACGCCAGCTCGAATTCGCAAACAAAATAAAAGACAAATGAATGTCGCTCCTTTCATTTGTCAAAGTGAGCAGCAACAGCTTTGCCGATTCGAATTTCCGCATTACGCCCGTCATCCGTCTTCGTTTCATTGAAGGACAACACGACGGACTCCAGGCCGCAATTTCAGGTGATGCAAAATGAAATTAATTCGTAAATTTATTTTAAATTAAATGTACAGCTAGTAGTTCACTGTAATCGGATCCAGTGAATTAAACGAAATTTATCGTGCAATTATCAGTTTTATATGAATAGCTTATCAAACGAAAAAGATGTTTATCAGATGTAAAACTTTTTGTAGAAATGAAACAATTGTGAAGGCAATTTGCTGTTTCGTTTCGATGGATTGAAAATTTTATGACCGGAAGAATATTAATCAAAGATAAAGTATTTTACAAAAATGAAACCTATTTGAAAACAGATTTATGATTATTTTAGTAAAATAAATATATTGTTTACAAAAATACTTGTTCGCGATATGTAACAGATGCAATAATAAAATTAGAACACAAGGGACTGAGAATAAATCAAAACAAGACAAAATATGTTGAATTGAGAAACAACACGCCGACAATATCACATAAGAGGCTAATATTTAATGCCAAGAATGGAACAAAATATAGGTTTGAAAAAGTAAACTATTTCAAATACTAGAGTCACAAGACAAGGACAGATTTTCAGGAAAAAAAAAATAGCAAAGGCTCAAGGTGCGTTGGCGCATTTGTGTTAGACAGGGTCTGGAATCAGAAAACATGTCTCGTAATGAAAAAGTAAGAATATAAAAATTATAATACGACCGACTGCTACTTGTGAACATTGAACCAAAAAGGGATTCTAGGTACACAAAAGAGAAAAGTGATAAGTACTATGGAGGGCAGAAGGTGGGAGTTTTCTGGATGAGAAGAACCAACAAAGAACTGTTGTAATTAAACTTGCTTGCTTAATAAGTAATTTTACTGTCAATAGTTGTCACAACAGGATAACTTCTGTTTTACGAGATTTTGATTTTAATAGATTCATTCAAATTCAAGATTTCAAAATCCCATATCTCGAAAACCATTGTGAATTGGACCTGGGTTTATTAAAAAAAATTTACATTGGAAGGGAGACTTCATTGAAATTACTCGGTCAATTTTTTTATTATGGTTTTATTACAAAGTACTTTCGAACCAGGCCTGGTTCATCATCAGTGTACAACTAGAAAAATGATAACAACTAAAAGCAGCCTATAATTATACAAATTTAAATTACTACTTTTAGTTGTTATACTCTTTTTATCATTTTTCTAGTTGTACACTGATGATGAACCGGGCCTGGTTCGAAAGTACTTTGTAATAAAATCAAAATAAAAAAATTGACCGAGTAATTTCAATGAAGTCTCCCTTCCAATGTAACCAATACCGGTCAAAAAGAAATAACAACCCAGAAATTTAAAATTTTTTTGTAGTTTTGGTCTCTATTATCACTTGTCAACGTATGTAGGGTTTCTTTATTAACCCCCTGTATAGAGAACCGACAATAACAAAGGCAATGAGAGCACAGATAATAAGATGGTTGGAGAACATACAACAGATTACCACAAGAAAGAGCTGCGAAGCAAGTACCTACTAACAAGTGGCGTAAACGGAAGAAGACGACGAGGAGGAATGCCCAGAATAAGATAGTTAACTGCAACATACGGAGATCTAGCAGCATTTAGAATAAGAGACTGGAAACAGATAGCTGGGAATAGAGATAAATGGAGAAAAATCATTTCAAAAGCCAGGTGCTAAATTGGGCTGCAGAGCTGATATTTTATGCATATGTAGTTAGTTGATCACTCTTAAAAAGTTAAAGACAGTATAGTCATAAAATGTTATTTACTTATCAATTTCACAACAGTTTTCAATTTGCAAATTTATTAGTTTTGTTAAAATAAAATGTATTTACTAAAAAATTAATTAACCACAATATAATACATACTTCTACATAAAAAAGAACATGCTATAGTTGCCTTGTTCTTAAAGTAATAAATAAGTAATAATTTCACATGTAATGTAACACGCCGATGTGCTATGCTTGTTTGTTGACTCTTACAGACAACTAAATAGCAATAAAAAAATGTGCAAACAAATAAACAAATTTAAATTTATTGCCAATTTATGTGACGGATAACAGGAGTATTGGCTGTCTGCAAGAATTTAACGCGTAATTCCCGGAAGGGGTACGGCTCGGTCAGAATTTCTGAAAGAGGTCAGGTTTTATTGCCTCATGCCCCACGTCTAGACTGCGCCTCTACCTGCAATTCTAAGGGAATCCTATTGACCTACAATACTACTACGCCCTGCGTCGACCTATTCTCAGAAATACCCCGATGTATCCCTTTCAATATTTCAAAACAACTTCCAATAATTATTGCCTCGTGATCGCTAATTAGTGAAGGACTCTACTTATGTCTGAGCACCCTGGTTCGGATCCTGGTGAGACGGTAATGACTCTGAGATGCGGCAATTGGTTACGTGTAAATAAAATACGGACTTATTTTTAATTAATTATTTATTGCAAAAAGCAAGGTAAAGAACTCCGATTTCTAGCCGCACTGCAGTCTAGAAAAATGAGCGGAAAAACCTTGTCGTTTTAAAAATTCAATACAGAGGAACACAAGAGAAAATTACGATTTGGTAAGAAATACAGTAGAATTCGTTTAATGGCTTTCTCGTTCGAATATCGTGACGAACTAACTGTTTCAACTACACAGCTGGTGGTTTTATGCTTTTCCCGAACAATAGTTGTGGACCTGGTTATTCAATTTACATAAACAATTAAGTTGTTTTCACAATTAGATTGGTCTTGGTACTCGTGTTTACCACTTTCAATAGTACTCGAAGACGCTCTGTATGATCAACCAGCGTACAGTGTGGCTGTGTGCCTAAGTGTACTTACTTACTTAATGAACGTAATTAATTAATTAATCAGGTATTTCGGGAAGTACGTGATACAAAATGCCGCCCAGGCGATCAATTTGCGAGAGGATTAATAGTAATCGCAGGTCTTTCAAGGACAGCCCTCCTGTGGAGGCGCGGGAGCCAATTTGTTTCTAACCTAATAACGCGGCGAAGGGGGAGATTCTCAACCGCGCCTATCGCCAAGAGGTGGAGGTGCAGTGACTCTCACTTCATTTGTTAACCTCTGATTGCGTTGTTTTCGACGGTGATCTAGCCCTATGCGCAATGGTAAGAATTGACCGTTTTATTTGATACTCTACTATGGGTAGTTGTGATCTTTCAGTCTCTCAGCGAATTACTTCTAATTAACCCGCAAATCTCCCGACAAGGACTACACTTCGGTCCACACACAGGGTGTGAGAGAAGCTCGGTTAAGAAGATGGCTATGAATGTGATTCAGAATCGTTTGGCCTCGTAAGTTTACGAGACTCGTAACGGCAACTAATTGGCCTTGATTTCGGGAATTAACTTGTGCTGGTCACACTTGATTTTAGCGGCAGATCTAGACTTGCCTTAGACCAGTGGTACAAAACAGTCGACTTCACTGCGCAAATCGAAAACCCCTTGCTTGAGTGTTTCCAACTTGACAGAGAAAATCGCCAAAGGGATTAACTAATTTTACAAGAGTACACTGTATATGGATCGCACTATAGCTTGAAGGTGTCATTGGACTGCCTATGGTCGATTTACTTACAGCACGCCAAGCAAACTAGTCTAATAATTTATACAACAATGGTCAGCTAACTCCACTAATGTGGATGCAACTTATTTATCTTTAAGCTCGGTTAGGATGCAAGTGAAAATACTTTAGTAAAAACAATGGCACAAGCCAAGCAAGTACTGATGTTTACAGACTATCTGGCCACAAATGGCTGAGGGAATTAAAATGATTTTTAAACAATTTAAACCACCAAATATGTAATGAATAAAATACAAATTAAGTCAGACCTAACTCCGCGTCCGCGAAATTACAATCCAATACACTCACTGCACGAAGTTTTAAATACACCAGCGATTAATTTACCGTGCGCGACTCCGACTTGTTTAGTTTTTATTTGATTGCCTCTCAAACACTAGAATTTTAGGCGTACGGATATAAATGATTTAACTCTACTGTGAAAACTAAATCAGAGAAACAAGTACACAAAGTAATTTCGCCAAGACCAAATAATACGACTGATCGTTTTAAAAGCTCGGAGCTATCTGTCTGTAATTTTAATTTTCATTTTTCGGCTGAACAAAATTAATTCCCCTTCCTCCTATCAGAAAACCAAATTCAAACACCCCCTGACCAATAGAGCTGTGTTTTGCGTTCAGAAAGATATACGCCCCCCCGATTCCTGGAATGTCTTTTTTTTCCTAGGCTTTTAACGACCACCCCGGGGCCTGCATGTGCAGTCCCTTCAAAGTCCACTACAAACTTCTTAATTACAAGTACTTAAGTAAATAATTACAAGTCTTGAATGCTTCTTAATGAAATCAAAACTAAGGGATGATGATGTATTGAAGAAGTCATTTTTCATTTTCTTTTTTGTTGTTCCATTCAACTACAGGTGCGATTCTGATTAAATTCTAAAAATCACTTGTTTGCGGATAGAAATATTATGTGTAAAGAGTTAATGGGTGATTAGGTTGAATAAATAAAAATTTGTTTTGAAATTTAGTAACGTTTTCTGTTAGACTATGAACTTATCAATAGTTCCTCGTATCATTGTAGTATGGCTACTTTTATGGTTGAAACTGGTGGAAATGAAATCGACTTGAATTTAACAATATGTTCATTATTTCTTTAGTAACATGTATTATATCAACAAAAATAATTTCAGTATAATTTAAGATAAACATTAACTTGTTCTTTCATTAATGGTTACACCCACGACATTTTGCCTCGGGCTAGTAAAATATATCGGAATGAAGATATCTCCGCCGAAAACAAACATCAACTTTGTATTAGAAACAACATACAACGTTCATAAACATAAAGTGATGAAAATACTTCTTGAAGAATTCATTGATTCTTTGGACATGTTATCGTTACGTAATATTGTGACAAGGAAAAATAAAATTTTATTGTTTTGCTTGCTTTAAAGGCGCTCGCTAGCAAGGTAATGAGACTGAGAAACTCATTCATCCGCGATGAAATTTTAACTCGGTACACGACAACGCGGCTCCCAACCGCACATTGCTTATTCATTATGTTGCTTTCCTTGGAATTAAATATTTGCCAAATAAAATCCGGCTAGTCGGAACAAAAACTTACCCCAGCGCATTCAATCACTGCGATTTGCATAATTGAATTTGCGAGTGCATCTGATATACTTAGACGGGGATTGTGTTCCAGAGAGCGGTTTTCTGAAAAACCGAGACAAGGGATAATCGAATTCGTTGTGTTTGATGAAAAATTTTATTTTCTTTTACTTTTTTCTTGGACTATTTGTTTATTTGCTTGTTGGATTTTATTATACTAGGAAATTGATGGGTTTTCCTACAACTTTTCAAAACTGCGATCATTTTGAATTTTTTTTCAAACTATATAAAATAAGAATTGCCATTACGTGGATTACTGGAAACATGAATTTAAAAAAAAAAACATTATTTGTGCTGCAATTTTTTAAATAACTGTTAAACACATTCGAGATGCAAAATTGTTGAAAAATGTACTTATTTTATCACACTGACTTTTATAATTAAATATTAATGAAAGTATCATTTTTCAGAATGTAATATATACAATTGATATACAGGGTGATTCATATTAAGTGTAACAAATTTTGGCATTCTGTTGGAGAGGTCATTTCAAGTGTGTAATGTTATATATACGTAGGTCCTATTTCGCTTCGTTACAGAATTACAACAGATCAAAGTTTTATTGGCGTAGTAACAAATAGGTAAACAAAACATTATGTTATGAACTTATAATTATCATTTCATTTAAAAATAAAACAGAGTGTACGGTTTATAACAAAATCTCAAATTGTGCCCCTTGACCCTGAATGCAAGCACGACATCTACTAATCAATTAATCGAACTTATGGCGTCGTTATTGCTAATTTGATTGGCAGCATCAATTATCCTTTGGAGAAACTGTTCACGAGTATTTATTTCAACATTGTAGACTAACTGTTTTAAGTGATCCTAAAGGTAAAAATCTAGAGATTTAGATCAGGGGACCTCGGAGGCCAAGCGATGGGGTCCCTGCGACCAATCCATCTATTGGGATAATGTATGCTTAGCCATTCAGTTCCTCGTCTTCCATAGTGGGCTAGGGCGCCATCATGCTAGTACCACATTTGTGCCGAAAGTGAAGTGGAGTGTCTTCCAGAATCGCATAAAGTCTTCCATCCAGGAAAGTAGCATATCGTTCTGCATTTAAGCGATCGTTAATAACTTCGATATTAAGCAATCGACTGTTAAAAATGCCAGCCTACGTATTAACACTAAAGCGATGCTGAAATCTTTTCTGTACGGTGGCATGGGGATTCTGGAGAGACTACAGATGGTAGTTGTTGGTGTTATTAATACCATTCCTCGTAAATTGAGCCTCATCGGTCCACAATATTCTACATAAAAAATTTTGATCTTCCGTAGTTTTACGTAGCAACCAGGTGTAAAACTCCAAACGTTGGCTATAATCTTGTGGTTGTAGTGCCTGAACTCTTTGAATGTGTTAGGGATGCAGTTCTTCGCGATGTAATACCCTCCAAACAAAGCTCTGCGAAAGGTGCAATTGCGTTGCGATGCGCCTAGTATTAAGTGTAGGATTGTCCACAACTGGATCGATTACATTTTCTTCATTGATGACATTACCTTCTGCAGCGTGATTACTAGCTTTATTTTGAGCAGTTGTACCAGTCTCATGTGGTCTTTGAAAAGTACGGCCAAAAACTCGATGAAAGGGTTGTTGTCTATTAGGATATCTGCGACGATATTCTCTGGCATGGACGCATTACAGTAGCCATACACAAAAATAATATCGGCATATTCAGCTGCACTAAAACTTGGCATTTTTTCGACAAATAATAGTTAATTATTAAATTTATTATTTCAAACGTCATTCACAACAACTGTATTAATTAATGTATTTTGTTTTTATATTGGGAACTAGATCGAGTTTATGGCCTTCTCGGACTGGTATTAAAAAGAAATACAAATGTTCATATCAATGCAGGTAATCACGCTGCAGAAAGTTTTTAAATTGAATGATAATTATAAATTCAAAACATAATATTTTGTTTTCCTCTTTGTTACTACGCCAATAAAACTTTGACCTGTTGTAATTCTGTAACGAAATGAAATAGGACCTAGGTTCATATAACATTATTCACTTAAAATGACCTCCCCAACAAAATGCGCGGGACAAAAATATTTAAATTTGATTGCCTTACGTGACGCTAGTTATCTCTCCCAAAATTGATACGGAAGGCTTTAAAAGCCGCCGCGGGGGAAAAAACGGCAGTTCCATCCCCGGCAAACAATTTTCCATCTTGACTTTGCGCATTTGCTCCCGTCGCTGATTTTTCCTTCTAAGTTCGTTTCGGCGAGTGAATCAATTAATTCATCCCCATAGTTTATTTCGGTAGAAAAGAATTGAATCTTTTCCGGGTGTGTTTTTCAGTTATTTGAATAAATTTATAGTCAGTCGCAAGCGAAGTCGTTAACGTATTTTTAAATTCAAGTGCCCCTTAAGTTTCCGATCACGGGAAGAATAATTAAACTCGTCATTAGTAAGCCTATAACTAACGTTTCTGCTTTAATTCAATAATTAACAAATAACATTTACGTATATATATAAGAATACCGCCCTTCCCTCATCAAATTAATTTCTGATTAAACTAATAATTATTATCATTCTTGAGTTCATGCCATTTTATTTTATATGTATCTTGCTTTGTTCATTGTCTATAATATCTTTCTATTTGATATAATTTCCTGTTTATACTAACAGTAATTACCATTTATTTTATATTATTGTCTATAATATTTTATTTGATATTATGTTTAAAGTTGTTTTCATAAGAAAAGAGCTCTGCGTCATAAATAAAACGCGTCTGGTGTTGCATCATCAGACATGTCTGTTCGTAGTGCACTTCTGACTAGTTTGCAACCGTGGGAAATATGCATCAATGCATATAACGCATCTGACCAAATTGATGATTACTTGGATGGGCGACTGGTTCTGACGGTTCCAAACTAGTTACAAACTGCACTACGAACAAACCTAAAGTTACGATTGAAAATTTCATTTAAGTTATTTACAATTCTGCCAGTCGCCCTGTATTTGTGCGGGAATCTAAAGGTTAGTTTGGGCCTACGTGCCGTTCGTCACATTTCAACATATTGCATCAAAAAACCATACGCCGCTACCTAAGACCTACGGAATCAGTCCATTTTACTCTTTCGCCCGATTAAAACTTAGTTCATCTCGTAACGACCCTCATCCCAGCGTAGTTGGGCAGAACGCATTCTTTCCGCGAAGCTCTCATTGCTGTAGAAGATTTCTCGGCGTGCACATCTATTGTTTGTGTGTGATTACGATTTTTGTGCTTCTTTTCATGTGAATCTTTTGATTGAAACCTAAAACGGACTTTACTGCGAGATTTGCTTAAGTGCACGCCAAGTAAATTCAAGCTCTTTATAAGCTTCTCTAAGCCTGTTCCTGGGACAAAAGAACAGGTAGGTTTTATCGGCAACTTTGTGCGTATTTTCAGTTTGTAACGCGTATCTTTCCTTTACTTCTTAGGCTTCCAGTGGTAGTCATACCCCCTTTCTGACAATTAACTACGTCCTTTTGTGTGGAAGAGGAAGCCGTAATCGGAGTCTTAGCTGCTAAAGGTCCTGGCATCACGGTTCACCCCTCGTCAGGTAAAAGTTGAACTTGACCCCAGACGTGACACCGCAACCGGAGAGTTCGTGACTTAATACTTAAGGCCGTTTTACGTCATTGACAGCACTGTCATCCGCTGGAGGGCGCTCACCTGGATTCTTCCACCCCACTATTGACAACTGATTGCCTAAACGTGGATTTTGATTATAAGGTCGGAAACATTTTATTTATTTATTCGTTTACGTCGTCTAAACGTTGTGATACATTAATTCAATTCTAAACAAGTGACTTTAGATATTTATTTTAAGTTTTTTTTTTTCTGTAAACGATAAGCAGATTTGTATCACAAAATCTTCTAAGCGGACACTAAATCGCGCAAATATACACTTTACGTTTCGCAGTCGTTCGACTGCTTCGTCAGAAGTGAAAATTATGTTGTCAATTATGCGATTTAGTGTCCGCTTAGAAGATTTTGTGATACAAATTTCATCGGACAAGAACCAACTGTAGATAAGCAGATTGTTTCTCCGACAAAGTTTTAATTAATCATTAGAGTGATAACAAGTTTATTTATTTCTTGCTCAACTCATTGGGACCCCTTCTGGGTCGTACCCGTTACTTGTTACTTATTTATTTATTTTTTTTACATTTTTGAGTATTTCAAATAAAAACAAGTGTGCTCAGCTGGTGACTTCTATTTTATTTAATTTTTCCCTCCTTTGCTTTTGGGGTTTCGTTGAACCCTCCCTTCTCCAGGAGTTTAACCGGCGGTGCTGGAGATCATTGAATGTACTCGCACAATTTGCTGTCCTTCAGGTAGGTAACAATAAGAAGCGTAACTCCATCCTTTTTTCTCATTCACCGTTAACGAAGAAATAATATACTGAAATAATGGTCAGTTGTAACTTCGGTGATTGATGATCGATGAGCAGCGCTCAAGTTCCGTGATTTAGATATTATCGTATCATTCACTGTTGAAGTTTTTTTTTTTTTGTAAATCTTTTTTTTTGTAAATCTTTAGTTGTTAAATGCCATTTTATTTTTTTAATACATTCATATTGGCCAAAACTACAGCAATTTTATTGAAGTAAAATTAGAAAACCTTTAATTTTAAAAGTAAAAGAGAGAGAGAGAGGAATAAGAGAGAAATAAATAATAAATAAGAAAATTCGACAAGTAACAAAGTAATGGTAAGTAATGGGCCAAAATTTATACCATGTATGAAGGGCGCCGAGAGTGGTTTCTGGCTATCCTCTGACTAATTCCAGACACGCTAAAACAAAGGAATTGCTATGTGCGTCTCTTTTAGTTTGTAAAAATTTTCGGTTCAAAGAGTGTGAAATTTAGCAAGAGGTAATAATTGTTGTCCGTTATTGTGTACTGTTTTGTTTATCAGAGATTTAGAATTTCCATCACTTGAACTCCCCCTTTATGTTTCGATAAGATCTTCATTTTACAACCCTTAAGGCCAGATCTTACAACGTCACTAAATGAGAATAAACTTCCCCTTAGATTAAATCATGGATTCACACTAATTTTGGAAATATTGTTCATTTAAATTAAAAAATTGAAAAATTTAGGGTGGGTTTACAGAAAGGAAATCAAATATTTAATTACGATTAACTATTTGATTGAGATTAAAATTAGCGTTGCCTTAGTTTAACAATTTGATTTCTATGGCAACACGAATTTTAAGCTTGATCAAATAGTTAATCGTAATTAAATATTTGATTTCCTTTCTGTAAACCCACCCTTACTGTTTACATACGTATGAGGATAATAATTGTTATTATAGCCATGAAACAAAAGATCAGCAAGTTTTTGATATATCTATCTATCATCTATCTGTGTAAAAATGCAATTCATTTGATAAAAAAAAGTTGGAGAAGACTTTTAAAAGTGGAAATAGAGTGATTTAAAATTAGAACATCGAATACTCCTAAAAATATCCATGAGAGAATGACGGCAGTGTATAACCATGACTGCCCATCATATTTCCAAGTCAAATTTTGGTTAAAGCAGATTCATTGAGGTAAAGAACCCATTCAGGACGATACAAAAGGTGGTAGAAATACTGAAATGGTAATAAAATAGATGAGAGTTTAGTGTCGAAGGACCGATGTCTGAAAGTGTCATCAATTGATATAGAATTTGGAATTTCTGAAGCTTCAGTTTTAATAACATTGCACTTAGATTTAGGTCTTAACAAAGTGTGTGCTCGCTGTGTATCTAGGCTGTTGAAACCAGAACAAAAATTGTGCCGAATTGTGCAAAGTATAACCTCTTTAGAGGTCTGGTCTAATCGCATTAGTTGCTCATATGCATTGCATACGTGATTGGTCTGTCTTCAGCAACAAGTCGCAGAAAGACGCTGCGTTTAATAGTCGGAATGCATATGAGCAATTAATGCGATTAATCGGTGCATTCATTCGCATCGAATAGTCGCTGAAGATAGACCGTACCTTAAGACTATCGACAAGAGCGTCGGAGCTTTCGCATGTATATTCCAATTTTTTTTTCTATAATGCCTGCCAAATGTTTCTGATGTTGGTACCCGTTACCTGAATGCAAGGAAATTTCAAAAATTTCTGTTATACATTTAGTAATAAAAGTAAAAAGAATTTTGACACTGACAGGTATTATAAAAACAAGAAAACTATACTAAGATTGGCATGTAGATGACAGTCGAGCACTGTTGATTATGGGGTAGTACAATGATGGGCCCAAACCAAGGTTACTAAAGAGAGAATCACGGAGTCACCGACACCGAGACGATTGAGACGAGAACAGACGATCGTTGTCGCGATTTACCAACTCCGTTGAAACAAGATTCTATAATTCAATACTTTCCAGTGATCGAATCCCAAAGATCGAATCATTCAAGAATGGCACATCTCTAGTTCGCTCGCATTCAGTTTGTTTCCAGAGTTCTTAGCGTATGGCTCGTTTATTTGTGACTTTTATCTTTGTGCTCCCTTTCACGTGACTCTGTGGAGGAAAACGGAACCGAAATTACTTTGAGATTTGTGCTAAGGTACGTTGAGAGAATTTCAAACTCATAAACAGATTTTCGAAAGCCTGTCTTTGAAACAAGGAACAGGTATGTCTTGTGGCCATTTTGTGTTCGTGCTGATTCGTAACGCGTATCTTTCTTCCATTAGGCTTTCAGTGGTAGTTTTACCCAAGGTTACTAAAGAGAGAAGGTTGCCTGGTAAGTCGTGGAGTGACACGTCATCCAGTAGGCCATCTATTTGTGTACATGCATTAAATGGGCCTACTGAGTGACGTTGCAGTGACGTTGAATGTTACCAGGCAACCTGTCTCTTGGGCCCAAACTATGTCATTAGTGCATGTGAATCTTCATTCACCAACCTCACTAATCCTCTTTAGAGGCGAATCCAAACCTGCTTTTACAAATTATCAGTGGTGCTGAAACTTGAGTACATTTTTGGGATCCACATACAAAACAAGAACCTGTGCAATGGGTACATAAAGGTTCTCTTCCCTCGAAAAAGACACGGACACAAAGTTCTGCAGGAAAATTGATGGCTACGATTTTTTGGAGTAATAAGGATATTCTACTAGTTTCATTTGTGCCAAAAGGCTCAACAATTAATACAGAAGTTTACCGAACTACATTTGAAAACTGAAAAAAGGCTCTTGCACAATAACGACCTCATAAACTCTGTAAATAAATCTTTCTCTTGCATGAAAATTTCAAGGTGTGTAAAGCAGGAAAAGTTAAGGAATTTATCGACGCCACTGGCTTTATTAAACAGGACCCTCCTCCATATAGTCGAGATCTGGCACCCTCCGACGATTAGGTACGTATTTGGGCAGTTTAAAAAGAATCTGCCAGGAGGACGATTTTCTTCAGATCAAGATCTAAAAGTTTCTGAAGACAATTTTTTTGCGGAGCTTCCAAAAGAATCTTTTCGTGATGGGAAAAAAGTTGCACACGTGTGTGGACTTAAATGGAAAATATATTGCAATAAAAATGTTTAACTTACTCCCTCTCTTCTTCTTCATGGCTAGGTAGATAATTTTTGAATTTCTTCTCGTATTGAATAAATGTTCAAAGGACTACGGCTGAAACTGATAACTGGAAAATAAATTAAATTATTTGATGTAGTTATTATCGATTTGCATACTATAATTTCATTAATAGAGTCACGAATAAAGCGTGAAATAGATTTAATATGAAAATGTTTGATTTTTTTAAATCTTTCATGTTGAACCATCAGCGAGTAATAAATAAATGTACATTTACTTTTCCATATCCACTGCTAATTATTAGAAAAATACATCATGAAAATTTTCCCTTTGTTTACAGCGAATGAATCAGCAATTGTGAGCAAGTTTTCGTTTAAGCCCTTCAAATTCTACACTCTATATTACAGTGATTAAAACTAATACAACAACGTCATCGAGAATTATTGTAAAATGAGCTTTGTTCCTTTAACAGTCGTTAATTTCGCTCTGTTTGTTTCCAAAGCTTAATAACATTCGGTCGTAACCGAGCCACCTCAAAGTCGTTCTTGAACACGGACCGGTGGTAATTCGATGGCATGAAGCCAGACCACAGTTAAACCGAGAACACGAAAATGCGATGCAATTGCAACAGCCAATTGCTTTCTTCGCTGATTAATTTAAGATGAGGGGAAAACTGTTTAATGAAATGAATATTTTTCTTAGATTTCTTTTTTTGTAATTGACATATAAATAGCCTTTAGATTAGTTTCAATTTCAATCTTGTGAAATTTGTAAAATTCCAGGGTAACAACATCAAATTCTGCATATATCAAGTACGCAATCTATTCTTATCGATGGATTTACGGTAGCGGCACAATGTTAAAAAGCCAAACTTCAACTTTGCTTTCCTGGGATTATGTAAAAAAACCACCCCCACGAGCAACGCGGAGCAACATATCCCTTAATAGGACGGGCCAGGGTGGATCGATTTCATATTGGGCTGCAGCTGCAGTGCCGCTGGGGTCACGGGGGTTGCTCGTTTGCTGCTCCTCGTACAAACAGCAAAATTCCCGTTTTCCCGAAAGCTGTGTTTCTAAATTATTATTTATTATTCCCTTTTAATAATTAAAGACCTCCTACTTCATTTCGATATGGAGGGAAGTCATTTCCTGCTTTTGGTGCCTCGTGCTAAATACTGTTGGATTGTCGGGGCAAGTATTCGCAGAATAATCAGAGAAAGCCCCTTGTTTATCTCAGATTGTCGAATAGCGAGATAATTGAAACGTAAATTTACGGTTTGAGGAAATAAAAATACAGGCCTTTTCAAATCTGCATTCTGTTGTGTTAATAAAAGTAATAACAAAATTTCTACATTTTTTGCTTCATTCAAGACGAATGAATTCTTTCATGAGCATTTATCAGATAGCACATAATTTGAAAAAAATTAGTTCCTTTTATATTCAAACCTCAACCTCTATTAATTTTGATAAAGTGGAAGTAGGTGATAAAAAGAAATTTCTGATTTAATTTAGAAGACAAACATTTTTTCTGTACTTGTTACATTTGTTGAAAATCTGTCTCGTGTTGAAAGTAAAACATTCAAGAAATTATAAAATTACGTTTTAAAAAAGTCAGGTTTTAATCCTCGATACTTTACAAAGAGATTAATGCATGTAACCCAAAGGACTAATAATCACACCAGAAACCCGGAGGCCGGAGCGAATCCCGGAAACTTTGGTTTAAAACCGGATAGGCAGCTAACCCCTTGCGCTCGTGACTTGTAAAAAATGTCGAGGAAATTGATGTTGCCGCAACGACTTACTCAATTTGATCCCGTTCACGTCTTCGCAAACTTTTTAGAACTTTTCAGTTCTAGGATCAATATCAGCGCATAAATTAGATTTAAAACTGAAATTTTTATTTAAAAGATCACTTAATATTCATTTAAATCGAATCGCTTGGAAAGCCTGCGTGGAAAATACGGTATTTTTCGTGTGCGAAGGACTTATCGCTATCATTAACGTTGAAATATGTTTTCCGTGACGGCGTCGCGACGCGCCGTTATTTGTTACATTTTGAATATGGACGATTTTTATTCTGTTAGCGCGACGGCATAAATCATAGACGGCGTTCCATAGTGGCTCGTTCACGAATGATGGAACGCACCGGTGTCTAATGTGCGTGAAATGTGAAGCTAACAACAGGATCATAAATCAGGAATCGTTCTTAATACGCAGAGAGCTAACACATAAAACTACTTAGAGTTATGTAAGACTTTTTGACGTTTTGAATATTATTCAAATTAAGTCGTCTTTTTTATTTTATGTAGTTTTTGCTTAATGCGGAACTTAATCCAATTTCTGCGAAATTTTACTTTACTTGTTGAAATTTCATGCATTTCTTTTGATTCTACGTAAATATATAACAAAATAATTTTAAAAAAATTATAAATTATGCAGTTTTAAATAATTTCGATTTGGAGATCATTTTGTATTAAATGCAGCAAATGATAAACATGGAATAACTTACAAAATTTTTAACTAAAATTAGAGTTGTTTACTACTATATTTTATGCGTTGTTTTCAAATGTTTTTTCCAGAATCTTTTTCTAATAGTGCAGATTCATATATATATTCATCTGTACCCTCGCAGTAACCACATATTTTCATCAGTGTACAATAGTTAGTACACAGTCGTATCTATTGCATTGTGAAAATAGGAAAGTGCTATTTCTTGTCTTTTATTTTTATCCAATACTTCTGAATATTCGAATCTAATTGATTTACTAAATTTACTTCTTCTCAATTCTTGACACTAATTTCAAAGGCAGGACTTGAAGACGATTCGATTCGATTGATACACTCATTTATCAGCTGTGTGTATAGAATTGTCCAGCCATGCTCCAGTTAAATGCAGCGGGATGAATGAGAATATTTAAAGTCCGTTTTTTTTTTAATGACTGCCACGAAAATATTCATTGAATATGCGCAGCATAGTCTTGTGACTAGTCGTACCATCTCGCTGGAACCATTGTCTGCAAAACCGCACATTGTTAGACCTACGGAAGTCTCTTAAGTCCTATACTTTGTTACAAAAGTAAAGGCTAGAACTCCATTTCCAGAAATTTTAATCGGACAAAATTGTCTGAATATAAACAGAGTGTATCACGTGATATTTTTTTTTCAAAATTAGACTTTGATGCTACATAGCCAATTTTGGTGCACGGAAAGTTGCACATTGGGTCCTTGTAACTTTGGTTCAACTTATGACATAAAATGGGATACCTAATTTTCCGACACTTATACATGTATAAGTAATCAGTTGAAAATCGCGTTCTAAATACAAAAGAATTTATACTATAGAATAAAATTACTAAGCACTGAAAACATTCAGTATAACGTGAAACCTGTATAACATAAAAGCATTTCCAAAATCCACATTTGGTGTTACACATACATATATTATTATTATTATTATTATTATTATTATTATATACAAAAATAAATAAATTCTCAAATCGAGGTTGGTGCCGTATAACTCAGTGGAAAAAAAAATGAAAACAATCATGTTGAACATCTGGCCATGATTCAGACACCACCTCCAAAATTACGCCAGGAAATTATTTTTATGTATTTAAAACTAATGTCATAACTTAACCATTGCGATAAATTGGCTTCGCCCGTGAAGCAAATTAACTTGTCGCTATAAATTTCGTAATTTTTGCGCTCTGCCAGCTTTTTTCCATCCACACCTGTTGCGGAAAATGTTTTCTGGTCGAGAGAGATACGAGCCCGAAGGCACGTTCTCGTCTTGGAATATTGTTTGCTTGCCAAACAGCGACTTTCGCAGTTGAGTGAGGAGTTCTTTGAGAAGGTACGTTTCGCGGAGTTAATTACAGCTCGAAAAGAAATATATTTCACCCCTTTCAGGAATATCAAACACGTTTTTACTCAAAGACTTATTATTATAAACAAGCGAAAGGTAATATTATCTTTCAAAATCGTTTTTACTTGTATAATTTTTAAATAAAGTGCATACAAGAAAACAAATACATTTCTCCTTCGAAGATAATTGCAAGTTATTACATTAAAATTACATTTTTTGAATCCTGCACATGTTTAGGTACCTCTATGCATACCTGCGTATTTCAATTTTATAGCTTAACAGTATATGAGCAAATAAAATATTTTACAACTGAATCATTGCAAAAAGGAAACGGCTTTGTGCTGTTATTGTTGTTTCTCTTCTAAAACATGCATGACAACGCGAGTGTTTATGACACATGAAATGATTAACTACGGTTGGAAAAGTTTGTTTCAAATTCCTGAAAACTTTATCCGCCAGATTGGTTCGAATGTTACAAATTGAAAACATAATTTGAGCACACATTGAAACGGTTGATGGACAAGCGGACAGAGCCACTGATTCAGTATTTCAACGACTTATTTACATCATGAGAGGCATTCGAAGTCGTCTCCAGGAGACGACAACCACGTAAATAAATTGACAATCTGCGGGAGTAGGAACTCGTTTCTAATTTGAGCAGGAACGCGAACGCGTCACCATCTTCGTTGAGGTAAATCGGACGAAGGACAAAATTAAATATATTTTCCTTATGCCTTTTCGAAATCGTCCGACGGCGCGGTGCGTTTGACGCTTTACTTCGCGAACTTGACATTAAAAGACCACGCAATATTTATGTTCGCACTAAATTTAAGTACATCGTATTAACGCGCCTGCCAACAAATTCTGCCGAAAAACAAGATTTCGCTGTTTTTTAAGTCGATGGAAAACGTTGAAGTCGACGCGGTGTTAAACCATTAAGTTGTTTTCTTTCAAAACATTTCCTGTCGATGTGTGTATTAAATTCTCTTTTATCACTTTCGAACATTTCTCTTTTATTGACTCTCCTTTTAAAACTGTCTCTTACAAATTCTGTAGTTATTTTAATCTGATGTCTAAAATTGAATTTATTAGCTTAAATGTACTTGAATCTTAACGGTTTCATTTCTACCATCAAAGCAACAAAAAATTAGGAATCCGTCTAGAACACATTTGTCTTTATATGTACTTATTCCTATTATGTATTACACATTATGACCAACTAGCATTGCATCTAAAATTTTCCGAAATATTATCAATTCCGCAATTGACATTTATTTTGCTGTCTACAAGGATGTCAGTTGGTTATTTTCCAAACTTCTTATTTTCAGGACGCATTCACCGATTACTCTATTTTAAAATACGATAACATTATTCGATTTAATATCAATGAGTCCTATGTATGTACGTGAAATTTTAGATTCTGTGAAAAATAGACTTGAACAAAGGCTCTTTCCATTATATGGAACAAAGGAACTGAATAGGTAGGTACTAAGACTTGGATAAATAAATCGTAAATTCATCGGAAGGAAGGCTCTTCGATTTTAATTCTCACAAAAGCAGATTTTTTGTGGTTTAATTGATTTCAAATTTTTAAAAGCGCTTTCTGTAGTTAGAAGCTAATCGGACAATATTTTTTTGTACGCAACATAACACATTAAGGCCCAGTTTTACAATCATGGAATAGCTCTGTTCGCGGAATAATGACTATTCGCCGAATATACTTTCACATTCTTCCACGTCACGTTATTCCAAAGATAGTATTATAGTCGTTTATCCAACGATTGTAAAATCGGGCCTAAATATACTCGTAATATTACAGCAGTTCAAAAAATGAATTTGTATAATAAATATACGACTTAGGCTGAGTTGAAATAAAAAAGATGTTACGTTTCGATTTATTTATGGAGAACGCATTACGATATTTATTATAACGCTAATTCATTTCTAATTCTATGAGTTCGTTTTCTGATACAGTTAAAATAACAAACAACGAAGGTGGCTTTTCTCTCTCTCGCTGTATGCAATTGTCATTTAATTTTTGTTGAGTTTTGTTTTTGTGAATTTAATAAAAATAAATCTCAACTTTAAAATTTATTCCGTCCTTTTACATTGCACTGCAAGTTGTTTGGTACCGGTATTAAGTATTTCAGAAAAGTTATAATATTTTACCAAATAAAGACAGCTTAAGGTTTATTTTACATATAAACGATATTATTTGCGTTTGTAATAATTTTGTTGCAGACTAGTTAATAAAAATAGGTACAGATTTATACGATCGGCATAGGCCCGATTTTTTCACCTCCAGTTAACTTTATCTGGCAATTAATTCCCATAGTAACGATTGTGATCACAATTGTTACTGTGGGAATAAACTGTCAGATAAAGTTAACTGGAGGTGAAAACCCGGGCCTTACAGTAAAAAAATGATCTGTGCATACCTCGAACTGGAGCTCATAGACAGACAGATGAATTCTAGTAATGGGCCTCACAGAGTCATCTGCATTCATTCTACTTTACTACTCGTATCTCTACGACGTTTTACTTTGGAACAAAAGTACGAAATTATAAATAAGGAAAAGATCTGGATTTACAATTTATCAAATTTAAATTTTGAGTAAGTGAGATTCATTTATACCGTGATTTTATTTTAATATGAAACATTGCTGTTCATATTACTATGGAAACTAATTCCAATTTTTAAAAATGTCGTTGCATAATCGTCGTCGTTAGGATTTCGAAAGTCATATCAAATAAAATTTGTTCATTTTAGTTTTGAACATGTGTCAGGCGAAGAAAGTTAGCGAAAATGTATCCGGAAGAATTACCCCTGGACAAGTAGCTAATGCAATTAACAACGTTTATAAACGTTTAGGATATTGCGTGGAGGTAAATGAAGAAATTTTTGAAAACTTGTTGTGGTGTTTGTTTTGAATTAAAGAATTTCTGTTTTCCTTATGTTTTAAGTTTACTTATTTTAAACAAGAATAAACTTATCTAATGTAATTGAAAGAGTCGCTATTATTTTGTAGTACAAGTAAATCACTAATAACAGAAGAGATTCATGACAGCTGTCATCTCATGTTCTATTTTAAAAAGGACACTTTAATACAAATTGTAAACGCTGCTATGGATTCTCAGATTCGTACGTAACAGCAATGTTTTATGTTAAAATAAATTCATGTTATAGTACGCAGCTTTAACAGAGCTTTAAGGAGCGTTTAACTAAATTAATATATCAGGTAAATAACACTAAAATATAGAAACTTGCTTAATTTTGCGAGATAATCAGAAATGTATCTCTGAAATTTATAAACCAATGTTGTTTTGCTTGATTCCAATTTATTGCCGGCGCCTGAAAGTTCCGTGTAATTTCATTAATAGTTCGACCGGAAGATGCAAGACTTTTAGAGAGAGGATAGAAAAATAAACGAAACTTAAACGGAAAAAGTTTTATCTGAAATTGGATTTGCCACTTTCCAACGTACTTCAGCCACTCAAAATGTAGAAAACGTTTGCAATTGTGACAAGTTGTAGAGGTTAAGGAAGGCTCACTTTTATTTTTGATAAACAATATTTGCGTCCGCAAGGAGGGTGAATTTTATTCGAAATCATTTTGCTCTGCCATAGTAATCCTTAAGTTCCATTAGAGTAGTGGTTGTTTTCGAATGCTGCGTAAACATTATGGCATTTTGTCAACTATGCTTCAGTTCCCACTATGTCACGCAAGCGGTCCTTAATTGTGGCCGGTATGCATCGTGTGCTGCTATATTTTTTGCCGCTCGTTCACGGTGTTAAGAATTATTTTTCTATTTTGAATATATTCCACTAACTCCCTCGTGTATCTATTCAAGAATCTCGTCTCTTAGTTGTAACCGCGATATTTCCAGCGAAGCAACGAATGCATTTTCTTGAACGAAACCATTAATTTTACGCTATTGTTTCCTGGCAGCGCGTGATTCGAATTTGTGAACGTCCCCATTCACGTTCGCATCGCGTTCGACTACAATCGAGTTATCTTTGTGTTTGTATATACATATACGGTTCGATCTGTTGTAATTGCTTTACGGGAAATTGTGATTGAAATGCGCTGGAGGCATAATGGTAATTAGTTGTTCTCTTCGCGTGCGTGCGGTGCAGTCTTTGTTTTGAATGTAAACGAGACCTTTGCCAAGTGGTTTTTGAACAATGCGTCTCTAAAAAATCCCCACCTCATTAGCATCAACCTTGAAGTGTCGGAAGCATGGCCTCTCATTTGTATAGAAGAAAACATCCGGATGATCGAGCCTTCGAACAAAGAGTTCTGAGGAGGAGACGAGGATGGACTGTTATCGTTGGACCAGAAGTTCGGTAATTAATAAATTATCTACCTCATACACGATTAATATCAGAGACGATAGATTCAGGAAAAGAATATGTTACACAAGTGTTTTACTCAAAATTATTATGCTTATGACTTCTTATTTAAAAGTTAACACAGAATTATCAGTCACGTCTTACGTATAAAACGCATACAATGAATTGAACATGAAACAATTAAATTAATAAACATGAAAAACTTCTTTAGGTATTTGTGCTATACTATAAACATAAACCATTACTACTTATCTTCTGGCACTTACGTATTAATTTTCTTAAATTAATCGGAGTTCAGAACTAAATAAAACGAAATTTGAAGTCAACAGTTATTGAACAAACATTAAACAGAATAAGCCCTTTGTGCTTAACCAATGCGAGTTGTATTTTGCACAGTCATTTCTGGTGCAAAGTTTCAATTTTTGCCTTATTTGTTTATTTCATATTCAAGAAACTGTAATGAATGATACCGGCCATTGACCACCAAGCAGTGATCATATTTTGGATGCAGTTTTGGCTTCCACAAGTGTTACGTAGATTCATCTTATCTAAGCATTGTGTAGTACATTGTATATCAAAATACGATCCAAAATGGTTTTCTTTGATTTCTTAAAAGCAACGAACTCCAAATTTTTTAGCAGTAATTGTTTCTGGTCATTAAATTTATGCGATTTATTATTTAACGTTTTTATTTCCCAATCGTTTAGCAATATTTTTGATCACGTGTTTAATTCTAAGCAATAATATCATTATTATACTTGAAATAATCTGGTTACATTATTCTCGCGGAATGTTATTCAGGACTGGGAGTAGGCAGCAGTTTCTATGACACCAAATTTTGATATTTGCTCCCATTGGAGTTTTCATTATATTGGCACTTACGTTTAGCTTAGAATTTTTGAAGGCAGTAAATTTATCACTTTCACACTTTTCGTACCATAAAGAATTGTATGTTCAATTGCAGACTTTTCACAAAGTATTGTTAATAGTGTCATTCAAGGTAGTCACTTTCAATGGCATTCAGATTTTCAGAATTTCTTAGAACGGTTCATCTTATGGTTTTCGTTTCTGATTTTCTTCTATTGACTTTTAAGGCTATTGCTGAGATAGTAACTCCTTTATTTGATAGCCAGTAATAAATTCTAAAACGTAAAAATATTAAAGAATATTTCTTGACTCGTGTTGAACAAAGTGGTGTCTTTGATCACGGCATAATCGTATTTCTGATTTTAGCCATTTAGTCGGCCATAAAATTCTAAGGTAATTAAAATAAAACGATAATTAGGTAGGACCAATCTTCCCCTAAGAATGTCAGGAGTAAATAATAAATCAAGAAATGATATTTTACCACAGCTGATTTATGTCCGTAGATATGTATTTCGCTGCCATCCTCAACGCACACGCATCGCTCACAATTTAAGAGCACATGATGAAATCTTTAGTTGATATGAACCGGAAGATAGTCTCCTCGACAAATATCTGGTGGAAAATCCTCAACCAAAGATTTGAGGAGAATATCCTCTGGTTCATACTAACCAAAGATTTCATGAAGTGCTTTTAACGAAGTTACGGTACAATTTTAATCTTCAAACTTTCAAACCTCTTGTCTATTGTCGGATTCGGTTGATCACTAACGTTTTTACACTCTAGGAATTCTTTGTTTCGTTAAGTTGTCGCTGGTAACTTGTTCTAAAAGTGGGAACACTGTTTACCCACTAGTCTTCGTGCTCGAATTCCGAAAACGAAAAAGGAGACGGGGCTTGGTGTTTTTTGGCGCCCATTTTGGCTTGATCACGAGTACGCTTTGGAAACGACGGTCGAATATTTTACGCTTTCTTTGCTGATACTTTGAAGTTAAGGGGTTTTATGAGAAGTTTCTGGAAGATTCAGTTTCCAACGCTTGTTGCGGTTAAATTAGGCGTTGCTCGAGAATCGACGCGCCACGTTCCCTCAGTTAGCCCATTTTTCAGTGGGGTAAGACTCATTCGAATCAGCTTCCCTTTTGTTTTCGAGTTTCTCTTATATTTGTGTTTCTCCCGTTAGCACGTTTTATGGATTAGGATCACCCCCTTGTTCGAGTTTTTGAGGCCAATCTGGTTCCATCCGAACGAGTTTTGCTGTTGATGACAACGAATCTCGAGATCCTTTTTACTACGACATCGTGTTCACATTCACAGAGGAGGACCCGATAGACGCCGAACCTCATAGAGCACTCACGGAGGACTGCACCCACTTCCGTGGTCGTACTTGTAGATTGGTGGAGATCGTTTGAATTGGCTTCCGATTGGAACCGCGTTACGTTGACTTCTTCTACTTTGGCAGTAAAAGAAGTCAACGTGACGCGGTTTCAACCGGAAGCCAATTCAAACATGGACGACGGCTGCGGAAGCCTTCAAGTTAAATTGGTGGAGAACGTCTTGGTATCGTTGAAATTTTATCTTATGTTTTTTCGTTGTTTTCGTACTTGTCAATTTTGGATACGTATCTGTGCCCCCTAATGCGTAATTGCTTGACGTAGGCTTCTGGTTCCTTCTGACCCCGAACTTAATTTTTTTTCTATTCAGGTAAAGTTGATTGCGAAGTAACGTTGCTATCTGTAGACAGTAAATTGGCTTGTACAATTTGATGTTAGCCAACAGGATATCCTGGCGGGTTTATTGCGATTTTAGTTCGCGCTGTTCAATGAAATATTACGATTCACATAAATGTTCCTTTCTGTAAATATATTTGAGTGGGGTTTCGCGTCCATTATTAAATTTTTACTTTGCTTGCGTATTGGAATTTTTCACATTTTTTGAATATTTCTGTGTATATTAAACGATCCGTACAACCATTTACCGTGTTTTCGTCTCTTTTTTTTTGTTACGATACAGGTTGACCGTTAATCTGTCACTATACAGGGATGACCATCAATCTTATATGTTATGCGGGTATAAGCCTGTGGCAATTTCAATTACTTTCAATACCGTGTGTATTCATAACGGTACCACGAGTTTTACCATGGCTGGTACCGTGGGTGCTGGTTGACAATAGCGGCAGCTTTCGCTGTAAAAGAATATAATCCGCCGATTTAACCTTCCACAAGCAAGGAAAATTTCTGTACAGTTCGATGATTTCTATCCGAAAGTCACTATTCATTTGTCTAATGAAAGACATAATTGCACCACTAATTGCACTAAGAAAATAAGTCTTGAGAGAACGCCACGGCAAAAAACGTTGAACGGTCGGATTGTTGAGTCCACACACTCCGTTTTTACCCAAATGGATGGAACAAAAACCGACGAAAATCAGGTCATGCCTGATATTTTAAACGACGTTCTAAACGTACGGTTTTTGCCCACATACCTCGGTTTTGTGGCAGTTTTTAACGATCCGTTGTAACCGACGGTTAAAAAGGATAGAAAAGAACGAAGTGTGTGGGGCATCCAACATCTAGGCCGAAAAATTAGTGAGCAACGTTGAATGCGTGTGTGTGTACTGAAGATGACATAGTCGTCAAAATACGTATCTATAGATACAAACTAATTATGGTAAGAAATCATTTCTTCATTTGTTATTTCTAAAACATTTCCTTTCTTTTACTATTCTTAGTTCAGGCAAAACGGAAATCTAAAATTGTTTCATCCGAATACAGTTGGTAGGAAAAAGTTGACAAAGGTCTGCTGGACCTGTGTGGAGCAACAACTGTTACTACATAATGAAGTTGCTTTGAATTGTCATGTACGTACTTTCCAGAAGTTACTTTGGCTTTAAGGAAGTTTCTAAATGTTACAGTTTTAGACATTTAATAGCGCAGAATCTGAAATACAGAAAATTTGATTTCTTAAAGGCCAAAGTATTCCTAAAAATAAATAATGATTATCTCCGCAAAAAATATTTTACGTAAAGGTGCAGATAGACATGCGAGAAAACTTGCGCGAGTTCTGTCCGACACTGATGTCGCGAGATACTTGCGACAAATTTCGCGCAAGTTACTTCCATGTCTGTTTACACTATTAGTAATAATTTTCGCAATTATCTGTCGAGCAAGTCCAGTGAGTAAAGTAAGAATCTAGCGCGAGATTTTTCAGACAATCCAGCGAGTCGACTCGCAACCCTATTTACATTAGCGACATCAGTATCGGACAGTAACTCGCGCAAGTTTTCTCGCAAGTCTATCTGCACCTTTACATTCTAAATGAAGGGTACAGGGCCAAAAGGAGACATGTCTAAATTTTTAGTGGTTGCAGAACATTTTTTCTAATTTTGTGTTCTTGCTTTGAAAATATAAGTTTATTTATAATACTGTTTTCTCAATTAATACCCAAGTAAATACTTCAATGAATAGAGTTCATAAAATCTAAACCGTTTTCAATAAAATTAGTTTTTAAACTTAAATTCCGTTTTACGCAAAACAAACGATTTGTGACATAGCTCCTTATGGACCTGTATCCTTCAAATTTGAGGAGTTGTGGTAACTTAAAGTTTGAAAATTTAGTCTCTATTTAACAGCTTTAGTTAATTATCCGAAATCCCGACATTGTATGTATCTGATAAATAGTGAGCGGAATTTGACATTTTGTTCGATTAAATACAAACGAAGCGGCAACGTATAAAGCTACAACGCGGGTTAATGTGCACGCACTCGTTGTCGCCTTGTTCGAAATAAACCGAACAAAATATCCAATTCCGCTCACTACTGATAAAGATTAAAGATTAAAAATTTGTTTAAGGTCATCATCCTTAACGAAAGTAAACTTCCCAATACTTAATAGCTACACAAAAAATAATCAACTGCTTATGAAATTCAAATTTGCTTTTCTGTATACCCAAGAACTAAAGTAATTTGCCTCAAGATAGTCAATATTGAAAAGAATTTCCTGTGACTCATAAATTTTTCGCGATCGCAAATTCCGATTTGGAAATTCACGTAAGTTCTATTTGTCACCGCCCCCGCTGCCACCTCCGCAGTAAAATCCTGAAATACGAAGACACCTGACCACGTTATTAATTTATTTGCCAAAAACAGAACTGTGTGAAACATATCACGCGAAGTACTCATACATTTTTTTCCATAATAGTGCGTCAATTTTATTCACAGCAACCGTTTTTGACAGGCACACTTTCCAACACTTTAATTTGCGTCGTTTCTGCCCTCGACGTGTGTCAGGCCACGCAACTTCCCGTGGCGTGAATAAATCCGTATAGCGAACCTGCACTGTGGCGAATTCAATATGCCTTATTGACGTGTTTTTCTCTTCTTTTTTCAGGTGAGTAACGGGAAACGCTACGACTTTGTTGGGTGAAATTTTTTGTAAGTATTTTTTATTCGACCAATTTACTTTTCTTCCGCGATTCTTATACAAAAGCAATCTCCAATAAAAATGTGATTTCTATATAAAATAAATAAACCCATGTTTTCTCAGTTCGCGGTACATGCAGGCTGTTTTCACTAGCTCTACAATTTCTTAAATAAAGAGACGAATTTGTGAAAAAATGTGTGGGACTTTAACTCAAACAGTTTTTCAGCAAATTACAAATAAAACTACAAGTTTAATTATGCTTATACGAGAGAATGTTACACAATTAAAAGCTGTATGGAAAATAGTATATCGTTACCCTAATTCGCAAATGTCGTAACTCCATTTTTACTAATTTTACAGGAGACGATAAAAACCGCAATGACAGTTTACCTATTAGCTGTAATTTTGTTGTTGTTGAATTAGGTAATATAATAATACTTTTTTATTATTTTGAAATGATTCACACACTATTGATTTGACCATGTAAACTGACGGACTTATTAATTTCTAATTCAAATTGTCCAGTGCCGGAGTTGTTTTCTAAAATGCCTTTAATAATAGAAAACTGTAAGTCTGCGCTACAATTTCTTTAATAGGTAGGTTAGTCGTTTGTTAACGACAAGGTGTCAAAATTGAGATTTTGACAAAAAGTGGACTTACGACATTTGCGAATTAGGGTAATGATATTGCACATCGAGGAAGAGAATTGCGTCATTTTTCCTGAGGTGTTTGTTTGTAACGTGAAGGCGCTACAAAAATACCGAGGAAAAAATAGCATTTTCTCCTGAGGTGTAGATATATACTTATTTTACCAAGAATAGAAGAATAGTATATTATACACCTAGGTATAGAATTCTAGTGTTATAACCCGAGGGGATGATTACATCCCAAGGCCCTTAGGGCCGAGGGATGTAAAGGACCGAGGGTTATAAGACTTCTCTACCGTGGTGTATATACTATTTTTTCCACTACTAGTGCAAATGATAATTTTAATTTGAACAAATATTTATTACAAATTACGAAAGGTTTACAGTTTTCTGTATTACCGATAAGACAGTTGATTCAAATTTTTTAATTTGTCACAAACATTACGTCGATCTTTTTGCCAAATCGTCAATTAAATAAAGTAAGTACGGTAAACGATGTACGGCGATTTAAATTGTACGCCGCCTGAAATGCGGGAAATTGCCGGACAAGTGGCAAACAATCTATTGCCTGAAAAATCAAAAGATTTGTACCTGAAAGCGTACGTAACAATTGATGTTCATTATTTACCGTGGTAAATAGTAAAAAAATTATTTACCTCAGGTCGAGAAATTGTTTTTCACAGCAACCTAACACATGTCAAAATGACAGGCTATAGTACTAGTAGTGGAAAAAGATAATTTACGAGTCGTAAATTACGACATTCGGGATTCACTTTTAAGTAGTAAGATTTGGATGCATTCGACGTTCAAAGTTTTGAAGGAGATGGGTCGATGTCCTGTAAGGTTTCTGTAAGCGTCATGAATTATGATTGCGACTGTACTTTTTTTAAGAAAAACGCACTTCTCGTGATTGTCAGTACCATGAAAAACAATTGGAAGTAAAGGCTTAAGAACATCTGTGATTTTCTTTCCTAGTTATTAGCGTTACTATTCTGTTTTCAAAAAATAATATAGTAGCTAACCTAATAAAATAATACAAACTGTGAATTTTCCGACTTCTTTTCAGATTTTTTTATACGAATCAACTTCAATGAGATCTTACGATACGCGTATGTAAACAAATTATACAGGATGTCCCGTGACGTAATGTCACCACTTCACCTACGTGATAGTCAATTCAAACTAAGTAAAAAAACTCCAATAAAGTTTAATAGACCGTTTCGAAAGTACTGGGTGTTTAATGTTTAATTTTTAATTTTTTAAAATTTTAAAGTTCATCTAATCATTTATCCATTCATCTAATAATCAATTCGAACTGAAAAAAAAACTTTAATAAAGAATACATGTTTTGTAATTTTCAGAATTTTTAAACTTTATCTCAAAAGGTGTTCAAAATGACCCCCATTGTTTGCTAAACACATTCTAACAGGCTTCAAAAGAGATCTAGTTGCCTTTTGTAATATGTCATTACCCTATTTTTAATTAATTGTGTGGCCTCAAAAATGTGCTGTCGGAGTTCTTGTATGGTATCTGAATTTGTTTGATACACTAAATTTTTCATATGCCCCCATAAATAATAGTGTAAACTGGTTAAGTCTGGAGATCTTGGGGGCCAGGCGTGAATTTCTCCTCTATCTATTACACGACCTTGGAATCGTTGGTTTAAAAATCTCCTTACACGTGCAGTAAAATGTGCTGATCATGCTGATACCACATGCCTAGTAAAGAGACAAACATTGAGAAACAAATACTTAATACTTAGAATAATTTAGACATCCTGTCTGACTGCAATAGGTAGATCTTCCAGCGTATCCGTCAGATGATTATCCAAAAAATTTAGATATCTATCAGCAGTTAGTGTGTTTTCAAAAACGAACGGACCAAGGAGTGTGTTATCACTAATGCCGCACCAAATGTTTACTAAAAATCGGTGCTGAAAATTCGTCTCTTTGGTTTCATACGGATTTTCGATATCCCAAAAATTGCTCTTCTTCCTATTCATTACTCCAGTTCTTGTAAATGTGGCCTCATCCGAAAATAAAATTTTGCTAATCCATCAGTAAAATTTCATGCGTTTAGAGTAATCTGGGGGTAAGAGAGCTTGAGCAGGCTGTGAAAAGGATGGAGGCTATGCCGTTTAATAGTTCTCCAAACTCTCGTTTTTGGGATACTGCACTGAGAAAAATGAAATAGTTAAGTCAACAACTTTTTGAATGTCAACTTTTTGTGCGTTGACTTAAATAAAATGTACTTGTTTCAACGGTAATATTCTTAACTGAACATCTTGGAAATTGTTGAAGTAACACTAAAAAAATGTTAAACTATTACGTTTGACTGAACGATGTAAATGCTTTCCTTAAAACGAAAGTGCTTAATATGTTAAATGAAAAAGTTGAAATTTCAAAATGATCGTAAAGTGCTGTTGCTTTTATGTGTCTGTTTTGATTTTTTATTTAACGTAATAAATGTTAAGTCAAGTAAAAGCGAGAGTTAATTCCCATATTAATAAGCTATCGAGTTCCAGATGGCGCCTGCTAAAACTTCACGTATATTTACTGCCTGTCCCAGCATAACCTCGTTTCTTAAACGGATAAGTCATTCATATTTCGAATGCGTCCGACATTATAAAGTTCGTTGAGGTTCATTCAGCTCCTCTTGTCACCTCAACAAAGGTTGAAGGGTTATCTTACTTTGGCAGTATCGCAAAGAGGTGAACATTTAATTGATGTTTCTCCAAACGATAGTCTAGATAGAATTGACTCTACGCTTTTATTAGCCGTACTGAAAAATTACTTTAAATATATCAAAAATATAATTTTAATTCCCTAACAGCGTTCAGACAAATAAAATATTTAGCAATTTTAACAATCTAAAGTTCTCGTATCAATCTTCTTGGGCATTAAAGCAACTAGAAAGATGTCTTCATTGTATGCTTGCCTCAAAGAAAATATTGAGTTGATTTAATCTAAAATATTTAACATTTTTTGACTGTTGGTTCAATGACCACGCGTGATTGCTAATAGGTAAACGAAAAATATTGTTAACTGAACGTGTTTTTGGTTGACTGAACAGTTTATTTTTCTCAGTGTGGTTTGTACAGAAATTCGGCGAACAGATGTCCTGGGATTATTTTCAATCGCATTAAGAATATTCTCTTCCTCATTTACCGATTACTGAGCTTAACGGTTAGTATTTGTTTTTGGGAAACTACCATGTTGACACAAATAGCCGTGAATATGTTGAAAAACTCGTCGGTCTGGGTGTCGTCGATTTGAAAATCTAACAGCGTAATCCGCAGCGTTATCATCGCAAAAACCATATAAGTAATGATAATGAATATCGGCATATTCATGGTTTGTAAAGATAATCATTATTAACAAACACAGTTAAAGTTTAAATTGCAGTTGCCTGTCAGACTTGACTTATGTTTAAGTAATAACGTAACCATTTTTTTTTCAGCCTACTTAATTACCTATTTTAAATAAATTTTGCAGCCTCAAAAATGCGTTTTTGTAAGTTATTCTACGATATCTGAATTATCCCCCTATTCTGTAACTCATAACGACATCGTTAAAAATAACGAAAATCGTTAAGTGGCATATTTTGACCAATCAGTACATAGAAATGCGTTGCAGCTAAGTACTGATTGGTCAAAATTGGCACTTAACGAGTTTTCGTTATTTAACGATGTCGTTATGGAGTTACAGAATAGAGAGGTAAGTCTGGTAGACTACATTTTTCATATAGCCTCATAGATAATAATAAATAAAATTGTAAAAACTAAACATTAAACACCCCGTATTTTTGAAACGGTTTACTTTAGAACAAAACTTTATTAGTTTGAATTGATACTTAGGTGAAGTGGTGGCATTACGTCACGAGAGACTCTGTATAAGGTTTAAATTTGAATTAGATATTTTTAAGCACCTTTAATTTCAAAACATTCATAACTTTGAAATATAGGCTCACCGTTAACAAAAATAGCACCATTCGCAAGAACTGTAAAGTTAATTCACTTTTTTTTTAAACCTCGTATGCTATTACATTATATAAGAAATATCAACTGTGAATTAATGTACAGGGTGGCCCAACTCTGCGTATTTCTTCTGTGAGGCCTGTGGAAAAAAAATAAGAAAAAATCGATGAAGAAATTTGAACTATACAGAGTGATCAGAAAAATGGCGGTTCGTGGAAACCAATTTCTGTTAAATGGAACACCGTGTATATTTTTGGATATTAAAAATATATAAATATATATTGATTTTATTGAACTACTTTCGTAAAATAAATTTTTTTTCTTGAAAAATTCTTCAAAAATTCATTCAGTTTGAATATGAATTTCTAATTACTGAGATAACACAAACTAGCGAAAATCTAACACGACATTTTTAGGACTTACGAAAATGTGAACAAAATTAAGATATCTTTTTGCATTATACCGAGCGATCGATACTTACGAACATTCGATATCTCATTTTTTTTAATGGAACGGCCTACTTTTTATTTCAGAAATGGATAAGCACCTAAATGTAGTTTTGTGCTGATATAAGGTTATACCTTTATTTTAAACAGTTTCGTCACTAGAAATTTTCTTTTTACAAGACAGCTCTTTTTAGCGGACACCTCTTTTAGCTGGACAGTTTTTAATCTCCCATTTATGTAATTTACATGCATTTGCATCTTTCTTATGCCTGGTCTATACGTAACGTTTTGTCGTCAGTCTTGCATGATCATGCCAGATTTGTCAAACATATCGTTACGTGTAGACGGCAAGTTGGACGTTTTGCATGAACTGAATGAGGCTTGATAAACTCGCAAAAGACTGATGGGCTGGAGCTTTGTGTACAAGCAAGACGACAGACAAGTCGGTGCATGTAGACGTGCGTCAGTCTAATCGGTCAAACTTCGCTCACCTGCCATTCTGCTCTCAGATGCAATTATCGTCACTAATAGTTCTTTATCCATGTTGATTTCGGAACGACTGAGCGAAAGCTTGAGGGAAAGTTTGACGGAAAGTTTGAGCATTGTAGCCGCACGATTTGTGTCAGTTTTGTCGGTCAGTCTTTCCAAATCATGCAAGACTGACGACAAAACATTACGTATAGACCAGGCTTTAGGCGGACACTGACCGTGACCAGCAAACTGTCCGTTCATTAGAGGACACCTTGACCGTGACCAGCAAACTGTCCGTCCATTAGAGGACACCTCTAATGGACGGACAGTTTGCTGGTCACGATCGGTGTCCACCTAAGAGAGCTTTCACTGTATTTGAATGGTAGCTTTTTAAACTACACACCCGATGTGGCCACCAGTCTGAATATGTATTTTTGCTACAAATTTAAAATTTACGTCTGTTAATTAAGTCTACGGTTTTGTAAAACATTGAAAAAGAAATAAAAAATTCCGAAAGTTCGGTAACAAATATTAAGTTTCAATTAAAATTTCCTAAAATTATAGCCCTAAGTTAGTAAAATATATTTTAAAATATATGTCTTGAAAACAAAATTTTAAAAATTTGACAGATGTAATTCTTGACTGCGTTCGAAAGTTGTAGTTGTTTAATAGAAAGGTGAATTTATCCAAAGAAGAAATGGTTGATGTGATTTACATGTTAGGAGAATGTAATAAAAGTTGTCTTCTTGCCTCCAGAATTTATAGTGAAAGATATCCAGACCGTCGCCCTATTCAATTAAAATGTTTCAAGAGCCTAAAGAGACGTTTTGAACAAAGCGGTAGTGTTCATTACAAGAAGAAAACGGTTAGTCATCCCAACACAACACATGAGGATAATCAGTTTACAATAACAGAAAATCCAAATATAAGTTCACGTGAAATAAGCAAGATAACATATATCAGTAAGACCAGCGTCCAAAGAATTATTATAAAGAAACCCCTACCATATTTCTTTGCATCAAAATTTACATGGCGATGACTTTCAAAATAGATCAACGTTTTGTAACCAAATTTTAAGAATAATAAATTATGATCCTGATATGCTCAACAATATAACATAAGCGATTTTAATTATTTCATAGTTTATCGTACGAGTATCGCATTGCATTTTCATCAGCTATTTAACAGTCTTTATTGTGTGAGGGTCAAGTTTTACAAGCTTTATTCCCTGAGTAAATATAAAAGGGCTGTCGAGTGGCTTAGCGAATAGCATAACCGGCTCACCTTTTGAGTAAGTTTAAAATGAATTAATTACAAACTGTTCCACTGAATTTTTACAGCTATATCGAATAAAGTTTTATTGTTTTATGTCTTTGTGCATTTACCCCCGTGATTACTGATTTTTTAAATAAATGAATAAATTTTAAAATCGTAAGGATTTATTCATGGGATTTTTTCGTGGTGGCGTATGAAACAGCTGGTATATTTAGCTCCTTAAATACTCCGCAAGGGTTAACAAACAAGATTTACAATGCCGCTGCTTTGATTCGAAACAATCTGCATGCAATCTCCAAGAGAACTTGGTTTCTTCGCTTTACACTATTATTTACGAATTCCTTACTCTTTAGACCTTATTTCATACGCATTTCCAGTTATTTTAGAAATTATTAATAATTATATCGCGTAAAAGAAACTTAGCTTAGACTTTCGTTCCCAACTGTTAAATATGTAATAAAACGAAACTGAGATGCATGTCAAAGTTGTTGCACTGTGTGTAGTCAAGTAGTCGGTAAAACAATAGTCATAAAACTGGTTATCCCAATTTCCTGCTGCATTTATAAAACGTGGCGTTGTATTGCAGCATGCTTTTACTTAAGGTAAATTCTAATTATTTATAATCTGTCCCGTAGAATTTTTTAAACATTTTCCCGTAATCTATAACGTTCTCTATCTTACTCTTTCTTTTCTTGGTGGAACAATTGTCAGTCATCTTGTTTGTTCACTCAAACGAGTGAATTAGGTCGTTTCTCGCACAAAACACAAAATAACTCGAAAATTACTGAGAATAAGTTTGTATGATGTCATAACATTTTCGTCAGCTGTGTAAGTACTATTCAAATTTGCAACAGTATGTGTAATATTTTAACGGGTGTCCAACAAATTATTGTAGTAGCTTCGGGTGGCTATGGAATCATATATTTTTGACTAATTTTTGTTTCAATTTGCAATAAATATTAAACTCATCGTCAATACCATATATTTATACGTTCGTTTCAACATTTTTCGCTTTCTCTTCGAAATCGACAAATATTGTATAAATTTTTAATTTTTTTCGCTTTTGTATGTACGCACCACGCACATAAGTCTCGCAGCGATTCATTAAATTTGTGAACAAAGCCAGCACGCTGAAAAAAACTTTCTGGGGGATATTATTTTTGAATATTTTCAGAGGCAGGATGGAGATTTGAATAATTTATGGCTTTCTGCTGCAGACAAACGCTTTTATAAAAAAAATTAAATACCTGCCATAAATAGGCTGAATCGCAATATTTCTTGTTTGAGTTTTGCAATAATTTATGTTGACATTTGACGTTGATGTAATTGCGAAATCATTTGATGAAGGTGGGGGTTACATGTAATTAAATTTAACGTGTTTAAATTCTTCCTCGTATTCAGAAAAGTTCTGAACACGTGCTGCCCTCTGGCGCTTGTTAGCTTTGACGCCGCGTCGCGACGCCTAGGCTTCGCAAAAGTGAACTTTAACTTCGGGCGATAAACGAGTGTCATTTCCTAGATTTTAGTGAAGAAATCTGCAATTATTAGGAGTAATAAAATACGATTCTAACACATAGCTAATAGAGTGCGAATTTTGCAAATGCACGTAGCTTATTTATTTATTGTTGTTTGCAAACTTTAATCAAACGAATATCATTAAAACATAGAAAAAGATGGTTTTTCTAGTAAAAATTATTTACCTGACATTGAATTAGATTCATTACCTAGCTATTGCTAAAATGCCGATTTTAATTTACTATAAAATAGTTTTGTATAATAAATGCATTAATTACGGCTTTGTCTTGTATTGGTAAGATAAAACCATACACAATTTCTTAATAAACTCTGACTGGTTTTATTTTTGAACAAAATTTTGTTTTGAGTAAATTCATTTTATTAACGGTTTATCATATTTAAGTGTATTGTTTTATAAAGCTTTCCGTTCATTTCCTCTTCGAAATTTTATATTTATTTTGACTTTTATCTAATTTTTACGAATGAAATGTTCAGAATATTATTAATAGTTCAGAAGCTGCTTGAATTTTTCTTTAATTGTTTCTTTCAAATTTTCAAATCTGCTTTGCACTGAAAAATTTTTCAAAAATCGTCACCTCCAAAAAATGAAATTTCCACGGAATCCCCGACCTTTTTTTTTCCAAATTCAAAAATTTTTAATTTTTCCTTTAAAATATATAAATTAACATTTTTAAATCATTTCATTATAGACAAATTTTAATATACCTACTCGTAGCCGGCTTATTTGCTTGCTTTACCATGCAAGTTAGACCTTGGGAGAGCCTTTAAGTTTAAGCTATGATATTTGTGGATGACTTATTACTTATTAGTAATAAGACTTCATCTTTATTTTAATTGATAATCATTATCCTCCCACTTCAGTAGATAATCTTCTAGAAATTAAAAATATGTAATAGAAAAGTAATTGGAATAAACTTTTCTAAGATTAAACTTCATGTTTAAAGTTCATATTTTGTTGCATTGCAACATAAGTCGATACTCGATATATTTAGGGGGTAACTTTCTATCTATTAAAGAATGTTTACCCCTCAAGTACTTCGAGTATTATAGATACGTTGTGGACCGATGTGGAACTTATTTGTAGATTTGTGCATTCAAGCATTTAATTTAAAATTTATTTGTGACTTCACCCCTTACTCCAAATATATGGATATAAGGAAACTTCAAAAGTTGACAGTTGAAATACGAAAAAATCGATCGGGTATCAATGAAGCTTACAACTTATCCCCTGGAAGTTTTCAAATTAAACTTGCGCAGCAAATTTCTTCGCATCATCCCTCCACATTTTATCTTCTACTACGCTGCGACTAAACATCAACAGAACTTAAAGCGCTTGCAGCAAGTCTCGGAGTCTCCTCGCACATCTTAATCCGTAATTTTTAATACCAAATATTGCTTTCGTCGGTCGGTGCTCCGCGCCTCCCGCAGTTTCGCTTTTATCTCGCAATTTAAAGTTGAAACGAGCCTTATTAAATTAAGTTGATGTTAGCTTTCGGAAAGCGCGCGTCGGTAACAGCAGAGTAATAGGCAGTCGTTTAAAATTTGCTAAACGAAATATTTTATATTCTAATTTTCGGATTTTCGTTTCTCCTTCTTCCATTTCCTACGCACACAAGTAAATGCGATTGCAGCGTAAGGAAACATATCTTTCTGCATGATATTAATTTCCTGGGAAAAATCGAATGAAGTATGTAGCCACTAAAGGAATAATTAAATAATTCTATTCCCTACTTAATGTGGTAAACTTCTTCGTACGTAATATTATTGTAATTGTAAATTAGCCGTAATCTTTTTACAGTCGACAGTATTTATTTATATTGTGTGATTTTTTTTTAAATAGGGTTACATAAACAGTCGTGACATACACATCCCTTTTATATCTTCCTTCGATTTCAATGAATTACAAACAATTGGTACAAACACAATTGTTGATAGTCACCCTATTTTCAACTTTACCTTTTTAAGTACTTTTTTTGTTATGCAATATTTATACCTGTCCAGTTGATTGGAAAAAGACTTAATTCGATCACTTCTGAGAGTATTTCTTGTCACCAAATTAGGTCCCAATCGGCTTATTAAATGAGACACGACAGATAGGGGAAACCCCGGGAATTTACTTTCGCAGAGCCCGGCAGATCAAAGAGAAACCGAGATTAAAACGGTATCGATCGCTTGTGGGCCTGCGTAAAGGGGGGGGGACAGGTAGCTTATGTGTTATTAACGAACAGGGCACACACATACTAAAATAAGACATAAACAAGCTGCGGATGCGTGCAACCTAAAAATACGACCACCCCTTAAAGAGGTGCTTATTTTTAGATGGACGTGTTTAGGTGAGCGTGGCGTGAAAATTTATTGCTTGCCACAAAGTTTATTGCCACCGCTTATATTCATTAGGTCTCAATTAGACGTGCTTGTAGTTATGCTTGAAGAACCATAAAAGCTAATATTTTCAATCTCTGGAACAGATAACTAGCAATCACAGTTCAAGTTATACTTGAAGCCAAAGCCTACGAGCCTATGGTGATTTTTATAAATTTTTACTGCCGCTGGTCTTTCCCTATCACTTCTAAAACAGACAAAATGATTTATTGTTTCATAATACATAACCTTTAAGTTCACAGGTCTACCTAAGGTCATCCAAACCATAACCAATGAATCAACATTGTTTTTGCAGAATCTTGCACATTTATTTTATATTTATTATTTGCACTCAATCAACATCTTATAACTGACTTACTCAAGGCAAACTACGCACTTCTGATTTCAAAAACCTAAACTGGCCGCTCTCTGGTAATGATGGAGGTGATAGATGGTTTTAATCTTTCAAACGAAATATTTACGACTGCCATTGCAATGAATTATTAAATTAATTCGGTGACCAAGAATTGATACCTGATTGAATATCCTGCATTGGTCCTTACCCTCATAATTCATTCAAAAAGTTATTTTGGCTCTTTTTAAAATACCCTCCCAGAATTGTCAATAATATGTAACTATTCAATTTGGAAATTCATTTAAAATCGAACTTGTATTTAATTACGGAATTAACCGGAGTGAAATTACCAATCAGAAACTAATTAGTTTAGAGCCTACACTTTAAGTTTAATTAAAAGCGAGTACGCCGTAGCATCATTCGATACCTGATGCACCAAAATTGCGTTATGATATCATTAAAAGCGCAAATCTCGTTGTTGTGCAGTAAACGGAGAATTTGCAATGGAAACTCGGTCGTTTTCCTTTTGATTGCGTGCTGGGTTGCCTACAATTGAGACAAATTGTCCAGATTTATTTCGCATTTTTACCTCGGTCGGCGGTTCGTTAGGAAAAGGGCAATAAGAAATTGTGGTCGGTCTTGTACGAGTACATTTTATTTATAAATAAATCCTGGTTTGCCGGAGCGAAGCTCTTTATTTCGCTGAATTCGTTTATTTCCTCAGGTATCTAGTTTCTTTTTAATATGGGTAATGCCGAGTAAATTCTGCGAAATTGTTTTCCAAGCAGGGATTCTACGTTTTGTTAGAAAAAATAAATAAGAGAAATCAGATAATTAAACAGGCTTTAACCGTAACAAAATGTAAAATATAATGGGTATATTAGAAGATAAAAACTTCTGTGAGAACCGAGAGTGAAAATGCAGATTACAATAATCATAAACTGGAATCACTTAGGTCATAAAATCTAATCTAACCTTTTTCAAATCTTTGCTGCGATATTAGTAACAACCAGAAAAATTTCTATTTTGTTCACAGATTTATGAACTAATGGTCCTGTGTTTTAATCAAGCCATTTTTAAATGAGACACGTTTTCCTCCTCCTAATTTTCGTTTCCTATTTGTTGTCATTCTCTGAGTAAGTTACTTTTTGTTGGTCATTATCGAAGCCTTGAGGAAGAGAGCATTCAACTCCTTTATCAATTTAATGAACCAAGCCTTTGTGATTTTTCTGTTGCTCAATGTTTACTGTGGAAGTCAAATTGATGCTCTATTATGATCTGTTATTATCGACATCCTCTTGAGGTACAGGAAGGAACATCTACTGTTTTTTCCTGGGTTTAAGGATCATGATCATTTGAATGAACCACTTTGGATGTATTAAGAAAGTAATTTGTTCGCAGCAAAGTCCATTTGAATGGTACTTCCAGAAAGTCAGTTATTTTATTTTCTTTCTAACTCTGAAAAAAATGGTCTGCTTTTTTAACTGTTTGCAGAAGACTTCAGCGTCCTTTTTATTATTTCAGACCCATGTATTGTTACCATATTAAATTGCTGGATTATGTTGTTAGGACCTCTTGAACTACCTTGTTGGTTTCCAGCGTGGCTTCTGTTAGTGTTTTGCTTTCCAAGTACTCTTGTTGTAGTCTTTTATAGCTCCATTAAATAATTTTCCTTCTATTGTCTTTTTTCTGGCTTGTTGCCACTGTTACTACATTGAGGGCGACGTTTTTAGTAGTTTCTTGTTAAATTTTCTACCGCCTTTTTATATCTCCTGTATTATACTGGGGGGTTGAAGGGCTCTTTAGTAGCCTCACAGAACTGCGACCAAATTGATCTATTGTTCAAACCCTACGTGTAATTAAATTCTTAGAAACCCTAGCTTTTCAGCGAAGTGCAGAATGATCCTAAGAGGCTTAGTTTTCTCTTCATCAGGTGTCAGACTCACACCGTTTAAGTGTCTAAGCCGATGTCTAGCTATTGCCATGCATTTGCAAAGTATGAGCTAAGCTGTTTGGGTTTCTGATTCACAACATCTGCATGTTTCACTTTCTGCCAAACCCATTTTGTTAGGATAATATCTGGCCGGGCAATGGCCAATAAAAAGATCTCTAATAGTTTGGAATTTATTCTTTGTTAAAAGTAGAAGCACTTGAATAGTTTTAGGGGAATAATTAATAGACATCTTCGCCTGTCTTTGAGTTAGAAATTTTTTCCAGTAGGATATTTTCTTCCTTTCTATCCATCTTTCAGTCTCCTTTCTATACTGTGTCTTCCTGAGGCCACAGTAACGTTCAGGACCTATGGAAGAAGTCTCAGAACCAGTACGAGCAAATTTGTCGGTTTTCTCGTTGCCCTGTACATTCTCTTGATCAGGTATTCATTTTAGGATAATTTTGTTGTCCTTAGCTAGTTCCTTGAGGGATTGCTTGCATTCTCATATGAAAAAGGACTCAGTGTTTTGAGTGCCTTTATAGTTACCTGACTTTTTGCCCTTTGTGTTCCTTCTCAAGCACTCCTGGGCACATAGATTTATTGCAAGTATTTCAGCTTGCATAATTGTTGCAGTAGTACCTAAGACTATTGATGCCAGGTATTTTAAACCGTAAATTCCTATGACGGTCCTTTTTGTAGTTTTGGATCCATCCGTGTGCCAGAATGTTGCCTAACTGTGCTATTTGGCTGTTAGCCACATGGCGGCTACTAAATATCCACTTCATAAGGTACATCAAAGTCAAACACTTTCGGCATCATGTCTGAAGGTTTTTCTGATATGTCTGACTGCTAAAAATCCAGTATTCTAAGGCTGCATGTACACCAGATCGGGCCGATTACAATCGGCTCGATTGGGATCGTGCGATAAAGATCGTGTAAATGTATTTCTATTGTAGCATGTCCACTGAAACGATTTCAGTCGCGTGTAATTAGACGCGACTGAAATCGTTTCAGTGGACAGGCTACAATAGAAATACATTTACACGATCTTTATCGCACGATCCCAATCGAGCCGATTGTGGTCGGCCCGATCCGGTGGACATGCGGCCTTAAGCTGGGTACACATTGGCCGCACCGCATCTGTATTGCAGATACAGGTTCGCTGAAAATAGAAGTTAATGCACCCGTCACCCGAATGCACCAATTTTCAGCGAACCTGTATTGCAACGTTGCAATACAAGTGCAGTGCGGCCACTTTGTACCAGCTTAAGATGACCTGTGCGATCGCCTAGTTTGCATCTCCTAGTCCGGGTTAGTCTTAAAGAAGCTAGCATACCCTGCCTCTGCACTTGTAAGTGAAGTGGTGGGATATCTAGCAAGACTTCTAGAGCTGCTTTTAGGGTAGTGTTCATGGCCCCTGTTATTCCCAGACACGCTAATCGCTACAATTTCTGTAATTTATTTTGCATAGTTACTTTTTATATCTAATGCAGTCTTTAATCGTAAATGTAGGGAAATTCAATTTTTTCCTTAATAATGTCCAATTAATTCAGTTTTTATGCAGAAATGGTTGTTTTCATATATTCAAAGCCTACGAGGTTATTATCATCGGAGAATAGTTTGATGATAGTTCAAACAAGATTCTTTCTGCCTTACGATTCTTTGTGTCAGTTCCTTTATGCAATGCAGAAGTCTGTAGCATTAGATATACTGCACCTGACTGACGGCCAATATGTTGATTTGTTTCTTTATAGATTATTTGCCTTTGCTTTGATTAATTCTTTTCTTTGCAGATTGTCTGTCTTTGCTTTGATTAATTCTCTTCCTTTTAGAGTTGTTAAATTGAAGCCCTTTATTGGATGTTTGGCATTATAGTCTTCTCCGGCAATGAACTTTCCACCTAGCGTATTGAAGAAACTCTGGAGATGTTCCTTTTTTCGTTGTGTATAGATGGGTAAAAGATGGCAGATATCATTATTGATCCACGTTCTGCCTTAATTGTGCCATTAGTGACTTGTACATAGCCAATGTCTCGTTTTCGTAATGTTTAAAGGTGTCTGGTATGGATATTTTGTGCGAATAAAAATAAAAGTTAGTTTTTCAAAAATAGATTATGCATGAAATGCAAAGGAGTTTTCACTGTACGGTTCAAACTTCAAAGGTCTATAATTCCCAACGTAATCAACCACAGCTACGGCAATATAAAATTGCATTAATTTTAAATTTGCAGTTCATTGGCGCGTGTCATTTTTTATTTAAACTTTAATATTTCATTCCCTAAGATCCTGTAATAAATTCATCACGATCTTGAATCTTGTATTTGATGTTTCAATACTTGTTTCTCTCTGCTCGCAATCAGAGGATTGCGTGTTGCAAAATGCGAGGCGTAATGTTTCTTTAACATAAATTTTTCATGCGACGGCGAGCAAGCATTTTTTTAAGTTCCCCGGGAGTGCAAACTCTGTATGTATTATTAAGTGTCAGATTTATGTTGAAGCACGCTCCCGTTCGTTTGCATTATTTATTGCACACTCAAACGTTCAGTTTTTCTGAAATTCAGGAATCGCATGTATCCTTAAGAAGACACAATTGGCATTTATTTTTTGTGTTTCTCATAGAAAAAAATATTTAAAAATTTAATTTGGATACCATTTAACGTTTGCAGTTTTATTTTTTGTTTTTAGATATATTGCTAATTCTGATCTCAGGTGTCAATACGAATTCACTTTAAATTAATCTAATTTATTCATACTTGTCTAATACAGTAGGACGAACACAATACGCTTTAAATCTTGACACGATTAGAACATCATGAAAACTTCTGGCATTGTGTAGACTATTCTACAGAAGGTTATCGGCTCTGTTATGAGGGTGGCCTATACAGCAAGACGTAACAATATCATGACGGTTTCTAGACAAATAGATAAACAGACATTTCAAATAAACGTTGGCAAAATGTGTTGTTATTAAACTGAGGAAGAAAGTTAGCGAAAAGTCGAGCGTCAATATAAATGATCTATAATATCAAGTAATTATTGCCTCCCAATGTTCAATTGGCTGACTGCACATGTGTTTTGCGGGTTGCTGTCTATCTGTTTGCGCAGGATTTTATTCCTGAAAGGTAGCGTTTAATAGGTGGCGGAGCCGGCGATTATTGTGTTTATGAATTTTTCTTCGTCACATTAGTTCTTAAGTTTCTGTTTAACAGCGTTTTATTTATAGATCGCCACCCACTTGCGTCCGATTTACAGAAATAAAATTAGAAACTTTTTCCATTTACGACACGGCGTCCTAATATGTTGACGGTTTTAAACAGTGAATCATCGCTCTCTCATATCCGGCCTATAGTTATTACTCGTCAGGTAACTACGCTATGTTGCACTTTCAATGCAAATATACCTAAATTTAAACATAAAAAGATTTTCTAAAAGATTTTTCTTTTGCACGCTTTTACACATTTTCAAGAAACTTTATCATTAATAAAATTTATCTGTTCTTGTTTCTATTCTATTCTTTACTAAAGAAGGATGATTTACACATATATTTTATTTAATATGTAATACTAATACAATTGCAAACTACTGCTCGCGTTTCTCGGTTTCACGAAGCACCAATAATATTTAGTGGGGAGGTTGAAATAAAATAAATTTTTCCGTACGCCGATCATAATCAACTATCTGAGATTATGTATGAATTCTTAAAAAATACTTTTTAGTAATTGTAATAGTTCAGTAGTTAAAGATGCGAGTATTTATTTATGATTTGGTACATGAGATGAAAACATGACGCAGAATGTTTGATAAATTGCTGATATTGAATCATTTGTCCATCTCATTTTACGAAAAAAAAAAAAAACGATGTCACAATCTTCAGCTGAGACTATTTTTAAGTGTCACGTCGCCATCAGAAGACATTACTCAAGCCTGAAATATTCTGTGTATTCTTCAGCGACATCACCTCTAATTTTTCTATTTGTATTCCAGTCGCTTTTACTGCTCGTGTAAATAAGAAACACAAAATAAGAGACGCAAGTACTCGTTTGTTATTACATTTGTTATTGCCATAAATATTTATTTTTAAATATCTTTCAGGGACAGGAATTTGTTTTTGTCTGCTCCGTTGGCATTTTTTTTACTAACAAGCAATTTTCTTTTTCTTGTTTCTTGTTTATCATCTGTATCAACTTTTATATCTGAGAATAGTCACAGTACTCAATATTCTAATTAAATGTACTTTGAATATACCATCAAAACACAATCATTCTGATTTGATCATTTTAAATACTTAAATTGAAAAAAGGGTAAAAAAAGTAATGTACTCGAAAACGTACAACTATTTAAATGAAAACATAAAATAACTACTGTTCTGATTAATTGAAATTTATCTCCGCCCACAATAATTTTATATCCGTTATTGTGGGCGGAGATAAATTTCGATTATTTCTTAAACCACAGTCGCCTTTACTATTTTTTAGTTTTTTACTGTTCTAATTCTGAAAGAAAATTTTAAAATCATTCAAGAATGTTAGCAACTTTTATGTATCGTAACCAAAATTATTTATTTCACTTTTGAACTATACTGTTATGAATTTAGGGTTCGATTAATTTTTATTTTAAAACAAAACACGATATACTAATAAACTAATTTATTTTAACGCATTATAATAAAACACTAATTTATTTACAAAGTTACACTATAACACTAATTTATTTCAATAGCCGAGCGATCAGTTTTTAGTTCTAATGCGAACTATCTCTTCATTCCCATTTGCTTGATTTTATAAGCCGGGCTGTTTTACATGAAGCTTCTCGGGGGTGCCAAAACGTCTGTTCCATTTATTCCATCGTCAGAACTATCTCAAAGCGACGCCTGTCCCTCCGGAAGCTTCCAGATTATGGCGCGCCAGGCTGTGACGCATGTAGCTTGCGTCAAATGGTGTTGAATCATCACAATACTCATTGAGTTACAAATTTATTAAATTGTAATTTTTTTAATACATATCTGTAACCAATGTGAAAATTAATCAAGCTGACGCGACGGTGTTAAATAGACAGGAACATGTTATATTTTTTGCAAATTTTAAATAACATGAGTAAAGGTCGGTACATCCCGGACGGGCATATTGCCCGGGTATATTGCAATATTATTTTCTATTTAACACATACACAATATTAATATTATTGCTTTCCCATAATAGCTCTCTTTTACTATAAATTTCAATACAAAAGATGCAATAATATACCAGTTTATTTTAAAATGTAAACCGATTTAGTACTTCCCCGTGCGACGCTCTGCGAAATCTGTGAACTCATTTCATTTTTGCGCCGAGAATTAAAACAATCGCACTGCAATAGGTTACGTACACCTCGATTGATTGGGAACGTCACTTCCACTGGTCTGCCTTATAGGCCTCATACACGATCAAACAATTTGCTCAACAAAGGGTGTTGGGAAAATATTTTGATCGTGTATGTGCGCGTTTGAGTTGTTGTGCAACAGTTAAATGCTCAGAGTTAAATACAGAACACAGTCGTTGTACAACAGAAGTTTGCGCAAATTGTTTGACCATGTATGGACCCTATTAGTCATTTTTTTACTAGATAACGATCACAAGAAAAGTACTACTACTACTAGTATCAATATACTACTTATATTTATAAATGTTGGCACAAATTCAACCACAAACATATATTTTATTAGAATTAACGTGCCGCATCTTCGCAAAAAATCATATACTTTTTAAGACTGTCAGAAAAGTTCCGAGCACAGAACATGTGTGACAAAAACCGTGCTGATAATAAACTCCACTTACTTTAAATATGTGAAGAAAAATATTTTTTTCTTTATAGGTATTTGATTGGATTTACATCGAAATTTTAAACTTGAATTTTTGTCGACCTCTTTATCTTATTCCTGCTCTCTTGTAATAGATTGTTGCGGTGTAGAGAGAGCTAAGTTAAGTACTGTTATTAACATAATTATAAAATGTTATTTAATTGCCTCCAGCGTACATAACATATTAATATATTAATTAAAATAATACTTACAATTTTGTACCTCAAGGTAAGCAGAAAACTATATTTAGAAGTAAACAATTATTGTGCAATTAAACGATTTAATAATAAAGGTATAGATCCTTCTTTATTAAAAAACAGATTTGTAAATTACTTCACCGAAATACTTACTCACTTATGAAGTTATGAATATTTCACTGTTTTGTTAGCAAAATTCACTCGGTTCCTTGTCCTGAAATTATGAAATGTATGACTTTGCTTGCACTTATAAATTTTGCAGTTATTATTTCTAATTTTCGCACTTATATGTAGTTTCTAATTTTGATATAAAATATTAAGCAGATTTTTTATATTTCAATAAGCTTAAGTATCAACTACCTACATCTCTATCAAAAGTCTTTGTTTTAAGTTAAAAATAAATAAAATATGAGTAAATAAAATATTGGCTGCAAATGGCAGTTCTTAGATAAAATGTTAAATATCTCAAGAACGGTTAGGTTTAGGTATAAACAATGGTATAGACATGGGTAGGAAAGTCTTATGTACAAAGTCGTACAAACATTTGAGCGGGAAATATAAGTTATATTTCGTGACTAGAGACACGAGATGGCGACAGCAGCTACCATTGTTGATAAAACAGGACATTAATATGAGAATTTGCTTATGTGAATCACAAGTTGTGGTGTGATTAATGGTGAGTGTATTTTTCTCAGAAAAAAATGCACATGTTCCCAAAAGATGAAAAGGTAGGCATTATTTAATAAGTTTTGTTAGAACAATCCATTGTACGGAAACTATAACGTTTACAAATTTCAGATCTCGGGAGACCGTGAAAAACTACGTGAAAGCTACAACATATGATCATTAATTTATCACAAATGTTCAATTAGTAATTTATTAAAGTGAATAAATTTTACATTCAAGATGTCAATGTAACATCCTATTAACTAAGACAAAAAATTATGTTTGACGGTCATACGAAATTTGAAACTATATGACTTTATGTTTAATACATCTAAATAGGTAACTTTTTCGTATCAGTATAAATACATATTATAAAACGTTTATTTGCAATAAATTATATCTGATATTACCTACATATTTTTATTTTATTACTGTAGTCGAAAGTGTTTTAATAGAATTATTAATGTCATATATTACAGTAGTTCTATTATAGTATATTATTATACAAGTTTCACAAGAAGGCTTATTGTAACACGAGTGGGGTTGGGGTACGACTAGTGAAGCGTAGCGAGCTAGGAGTGCCCCAACGGAACGAGTGTTACAATGCCTCTTGTGAAACGTGTATAATATACTATTTTTTCTACTTTGCGTCACTTATTGAACAAAAATATGAAAAATACTGTCAAAAATTGGATCTCCTTAGTATATGGGGAATTTTAGTTGTAATGCGTGGCAACACTGAAAACCTTTCGTTTTAATCAAAAGTCACATTAACCAGTTATTAATTTGTCTTATCCAGCTTCATTGTGAGTATTCTGTTAAGTAACAAATAAATAATGAGTTATTTTGTAAAATCTATTTAATATTTTCAATTAAAAATTGACTAAAATTTCCCCAAAAACAGTTTCACAATGAGCTTCATTGTGAAACTGTTTTTGGTGTCACAATGAGTTCATTGTGAACGCAAAGTAGAAAAAAATATTTTAGCATTTTCTTTTTCCTAAAATTCAAAAATAATATCAAACATGACAGACAAGAACTTGCTTTAGGTCCGTGTGACACCATGCAAGATTTGATACCATTTTTGTTACAAAGTGAGCGAGATGAGCTACCACAGTGAATTCTGATTGGTTGAATTGGCACTTCTCGCTCACTTCGTAACAAAAATGTTATCAAATCTTGCATGGTGGCACACGGGCCTAAATCAAAAATTATATTTTAAATTAATACTTGACATGATGAAAGAAACCTGCATTGAAAATTAAAATAGTGCGTGACTAGAGACACGAGATGGCGCTGTTCTCGTGCAAGAAAAATATATATTGTCTTTCTCATCTATATCTTTCTTTATCTTCTTGCGTCGACTTCTAATGCAGTGTCTGAGATGATGTCCTGGTGTCAAAGTAATCGATTAATTCTAAATAAAAATAAAACCGAATGTGTTCATTTTCCTAAACAAATGTTCATCTCACCGGAACTCACAAATGGCTTAAAAGAATTAACAATTGTAAATAACGTTACATTTCTTGGCTTAAGACTGGATGATAGCTTGTCTTGAAATAATCATGTTGATTATGTATGTACCAAATTAAGAAGCTCCTTCTTTACCATTCTAAAATAAAAGCAATGTATGGACCCTACCACAATACAAGAAGTATACTATTAATTCTCTTGTGTATTCTCACCTATCTTACTGCGTAACAACATGGGCGCGTTCTGTAAATATGAACAGAGTTTTTGTATTGCAAAAGAAAATTGTAAGGTTAATATCACAAAATCTTTTAAGCGGACACTAAATCGCGCACTATAACACTTTACGTTTCGCCGTCGTTCAACAGCTTCGTCAGAAGTGAAAAATATGCTGTCGAACGACGGCGAAACGTAAAGTGTTATAGTGCGCGATTTAGTGTCCGCTTAAAAGATTTTGTGATACAAATTTCATCGGACAAGAACCAACTGTAAATATGTAAGGTTAATGTACGGGATTCACCCTACAGAGAGCTGTAAACCAACCTTTCTTAGCAAAAGAATTCTACCTTTGCCCTGCATCTATATCTTTAAAAGTTTGTGTTAATTTTCATTCAGAAATTTTCGAAAACTGAAATTAGATTCATGTGCACCTAAAAAAATTTAAATTCTAAAGTACTGTTATTCAAAAATTTATAACTGAAATAAGTTAAACATTTTTCCCCTGTATTTGAAAACGTAATTACACTCAGGGTGAGTTTGGCATGGGGATCTCGGAAACCAGCAGAGCTAGAGAGACGGTTAAATGGGGAAAAGTTTGTAGCTTTAGGAGCACAGTTTAATGCAACATTTATTTTTTTCTTAAAGTTCATGGTTCACCAGATATTTCGAAAAAACTTATTTTTTTAATTTCTTTAAATGCATATAGCCCGGTCATTCTTGATTTTAGAGCAAAGTTGCAATGACAAAAGTTGTATAGAATTATGTTCTTAATTACAGTTTCTATGTAAACTTCTATTTCTGAGTTATGACTAAAGTCTCCAATAAAAGGTCCGAATGCATAAACGCGCCCGGCACCGATCGAAGTACGGAGCTGCAAGCATGATTTCTTCGATATAGCGAGAATATTTTGATCAACTTTATCACATTTTATTTTTGAGAATATAATATAATTAAAGAAAAAACCAAAACATTTGTTTAGATAAAACACGTTAAACTTATGTATCATTTAGCCGTAAGCGGCACTGGATAATTAACCAGTCGACCGATTGAAGTTTACAGCGCATCAGCGAGTAATATACAACTGGACGGGTAAACGGACCTTTTATTTAGAGACTTTAGTTGTTACATAAACAACAGTTTTTTCAAACAGAAACCACAGTAGCACATGTATGAAAATAAAGTCGACGGAGATACGGCAGCTTTTCTCTTTCTTTTGGCCATGGAAACAAATGCTTATTGACAAATGCAAACTATATCACTTTAACGTTTTGAGTGCAGTTTCTTTTTTTACATACGTTAGAGTCAACTCTCTAACACCAAGAATGGTTCAACATTTCAATAGAAGAACCTTCAACCTCGGCATATCATTCACTTACGGCTGAGAAAACTTCAGTATTCACTATAATTTCATTTCTTCAATTTTCCGAATTTTTAAAATTGATTTAATGTAAACCCTTTTTTTGTAAACACTTACTTTGTGACCGTTTTCTGTGGAGATAGGATTCATTTTCATCATCAACTCGAAATACTGTTTTAATACATAACAACTGTGTGGAACATACTGAAATACAAAACCAATAATTCCTACGTATAAATTACTTTATAGTTTACAAACACGAAGCAGCGAAACCTTGGAAGATAATTCTTGTGGTTCTGAAAAGAACCTTTCAGAATTCACCGGATGAACAGCTGCAAGTATAACCAGGGTCGGAAAATAGGACTTAACTTTCGTATTACAAATGTAAACTATCAAGAACGAAAATATTTCTGAAGATGTTCAAATAGACCGCCATTATTTGTAATACGTAAATCACACCTCTTTAAAATCGAATTTACTGCTTTTCTAGTAGAACGTCTGTCAATATTGGCGAAAGCTTTTAGTACGCCTTCTCTCAGGTTTTTTGTTGTTGCATACACAGGCCTTATCTTTTATCACAAAATCTTCTAACCGGACACTAAACACAAACACTTGTTTGTGCGCTATTTAGTATCCGGTTAGAAGATTTGGTGATACAATTTTCATCGGACAAAAGCCAACTTTGAATTATCTTTTATCGTTCCCCATAACTAAAAGTCTAGAACAAACAGATCAGGTGATCGAGATGGTCAGGTAACTGGTGCATTTCTTCCAATCTATGGGTTGGGAAAAGTTTCATTTAAATAATTTCGCACTGATAATTGATTATGTGGCGGTGCGCCATCATGTTGGAACCATTCTAGCATTCCTCAAGTCTGTAATTCATTCAACAAATTTTCAAAATCATTTCATAAGAAAGTGGTCACCGGTTAAGGTCTCATTAAAAACGTACGGACTGAGAGTTGTTGATCCAAAAACACCGCACCAAACATTAAATCCAAATTTAATTTGTGGTCCTTGCTCAACGTGATGCGGATTTTCTTTTAACCGAAGATGCTCATTATCTATTAAACATGCCTCAATTTGTAAACCGGATTTCATCTGTCCAAAGAACTTTGAATTTGAACAGTGTGTCGCCTACACATTTATCTCTAAACCACATACAAAACTCAATACGCTGATCGTTATCACTTGCATGCATTGTTTGCGAAATCGATAATAATTTGTAAGGATGGAACTTATGCTTTTGCAATATTCGCCTAACAGTGCGTTGTGATGTGCCTGCTTCCGTTTCAATTTGTCGGATTGAAGTTGATGGGTTTTCCATTACATACGCTATAGTTGTTTCCATAAGAGCAGAGCTCTGCGTCATAAATGAAACGCGTTGGTGTTGCATCTTTAAACTTAATAATCATAACTCCGTCCTTTTTTCTCATTCACCGTTAACAAAGAAATAATACTGAAATAATTGTCGGTTGTAACTTCGGCAACTGATTACGCAGAGCTCAAGTTCCGTGATTTTCATATTAGTACATTTATCTCAACAGCTTCATTAATTGAGTTGGTTCTGACCCTAGGCCCTAGGTTTACAGTTGTTCTAACGACGGTACAATATTAGTTTTTCTTTTAAACTTTTCATACATGACCAGTTTGAGTTCAGGGGATCTTGACTTCAGTTATCTTTTGATAAACAGATATTGTATTTAAGTAGAAAAACCAGTCGCCTTCAACATGGCTGAATATCTTTCAACATGGTTGAATATCTTTAGCTGTAGAGGTCAAGGTATATATCATAAATTATTCTGTTTCGTTCGTTGTAATATAACCAGACATTTACATTGGACCACATATTGCACAGTTTGTAAACATTCCCTAAAGTGTGCGTTGTACAAGTTTACGCTCAATAATTCAACCGCTCGTGAAACGCCCGGCAACTTCTCCAATTTTGAGCCGAATCCTTATGATTTGTTTATTTTCACTTAAGTTAACGACGCGATCATCCACGCCGACGATGTGATTACGCACGTAATTTCACATTGGCGTTTAAAATTCATAGCCCCTCTTCCCTCCTAAATTACATATTAGTTTTACGTATCGCGTGCTAAAACTATGACTCTGGTGGGCTATAAATACCCAGGTGACACACCTGAACACCAGTTTAATTTAATTAAAAATCGAGTTTTAAGTATTGATTTTACCTCGCATTGTAAATAAAAATTTACATTTTTTCTGTTTGCTCTCTTCCAAGAGTGAATCAATCTATGAACTATTGCTAAATCTAAACCTGGCTTCGATTATCCAACAAGGAATATTGCAACTAATTCATATCTTGATCACGTCGAAAGATTTAAAGGCGAAATTGAAAATGCAACAAGAGGTTAGTCTTTACAATTATTAGCTCTATGTTTACAGAAGAAAACTGTTTGGTACTTTCGTCAGATAAACTTAATGGGGTCTCTGTTCATGATAATGTTGGAAAAATTGAGCTAAATATCTTTATCGAATTAGACCGAACGAACGGAAAAATTGAGACGCTTTTATTAAGCACGTTCTGTATTACTAGACGTTGGGCGTAAAATGGCGTGGTGAAATTGCATTAGAAATGAAACGTATATAGACGAGTATTTCCGGAAAAATTGCTAATGCACTGCTGAAGCCTTCCAGTTGGTTCTTCATTTATAATAGTCTCCCGTTTCAGATTCTAAGAAGTAGTAGTAACTGAAGATGAATACATTTTCGGTAATCTAATAAAATTGAATATTACATGAAAAATGTACAAGAGAAATAAATTGCGCTCATCAAGCAAAATAAAAATAAATATTTAGATTGCTTCAAAGGAGTTGCTCGAGCAAGTGAGACGCATCCCAGCGAAAACACGTACGTGTAAAAAACGTTGTAAAATAACATGTAACCAAACGTTGAATTCGTGTGGTATTGTTACGTTGAAAAAACGAAAAAATGTCGCGGCAATCAATTTCTTTTAAACGTCTCTGTCCACGTGTAAGAAACGTTGTAGAATAACAATTAATCAACGTTGAATTCGTGTGTTATTAATACGTTTTAACAACGCTCGAATCAACTTCTTTTAAACGTCTTTGTCCACGGTATTTCTACGTTAAATCCCAGTGCATACATGCGTATAAAAAACGTTGTGGAATAAACATGTAACAAACGTTGAATTCGTGTGTTATGCTTACGTTGAAACAACGAAAAAATGTCGCGGCAATGTCCACGTGTAACGTTGAATCAGACAATTACGACGTGTATTAAAAAGCTGGGTCTAAATCATTAGACTGAATAAACATACATGGCTAATGGTGGAATTCGAACCCACGCCGCCGAGTGACACGACTTTCCAAGTCGGTTAGGCTAGACCGCTAAGCCACTTGGAGACCCCAGTTCCGTGTCGCTTCCGTGACTGATTCGTAAAGCGGGCAATAAAGCGGTAATAAAGCCGAACCGGGGACTTTAACTTACAATAGCTACGCGCCGCCCTCACTCGTTCAATTTCCGAACTCTTTACTACCTACAGTTTCCTTCTAACATCCATATTATCATAACATCATTAAATCAATTTTTCTAATTATTACAATCCTAAGCTTATTTTCTTTGTATATACATTTCAAAAATTCTAAATTATTTATTTATAATAAACATGTAATTCTAAATCGCCTATTTCTAAAATGTTTACACTAACTTAAAATATTCGACAAAACACATTTAATACAGTACTCTCAATTTACTTTATTATTTACAAAATTATTTCTTTATGGAAATTTTAAAAAAATTACATGCTGCTCATAAACACCGCAGTGGAGTGGAAAGTTTAACTGGAATAAATTCTGTAACTTACAAAATTGCCATTTGTAGCAAAATTCTTGGAATAGGTCAATTTTTATTTTTATGGCGCATATTATAAATGGATTTCTTTAACTTTTCAATTATTTGGAAGGATGAAACAACCCCTAACTATTTTTTTTTAATGGAAGGATATGTTGAGTAATTTTTTTTCTTAAAGCTTGTTCAATTGGGAATACAGCTACGTTTTTATTTTTTAATTTTTCTTAAACAGTAAAAGGCGAAAAAATAAAAAATAAATTTTTGACTAGAACGACTTTAACGCATCAGATGTTCAAAATGCTCGCCACCTCTCACTTGACAATACCTAATCGATTATAAATTCCATCCCTAACAGTTTGTAACATTTCCGGCGTTACTCTCCTAATTTCATGCAGAATTTGAAGTTCTGAAGTTCTGCTATGTCGTTTGGTTTAGTCACATAAACTTTACTTTTTAAATACCCCCATAAAAAAGTCTAAAGGGGTGAGATCTGGAGATCTTGTTGGCCACTCAATCGGTCATCTTCTTCCTAGAAGGGAAAAACTTCAGTGAGGTAATTACGTACAATTAAAAATTTAGCGCATTGGCAGCGCCGTCTATTGGCTGCACGCAACAATACGATACCATATGGAATGCTTGTTTCTTCTTATCAAATAATAAAAAACGGAGTTCCTGAAGTTTTGGCATTAAAAACGGTTTTAGTAAAAAAATTCTTTTTTTTTTGTTTTTTACCTTTTAGTGCTAAAGAAAAATAAAAAAATAAAACGTAGCTGTATTCCCAATGTTTTCAACATATCCTTCCATTAAAAAAAACATAGTTAGGGGTCGTTTCACCCCTCCAAATAATTGAAAAAGTCCCTTTGTAATATGCGCCATTAAAAATAAAAATTGACCTGTTCCAAGATTTTTTTTACAAATCGTAATCTTCTAAGTTACAGAATTTATTCCAGTTAAACTTTCCACTCTGTATACAGCTGTCCCCAATGAGTATTCGTGACAATATGTATGTATAATTGATTGACTATTGCGTTCTTTAGTATTTTTAATCACAGATTTTGGGCATCAAATTCAAACTAACTTAAAAAAATTTGACAGATTACGTCAACTTAAAAAGGGGTTATGGTTGACTCGTATGTCCAAATTAGCAGTACTTTTCATACCTACTTCGTTTCATTTCAAAGCTGCCAAGCATGGAGAAGAACCTCATATTTCATAGATTTTTAGTAAAATTAGAATTCAAAGGTGTGAAACACGATAGACAATCACTGTAAAATTAAGTGTTTTCTAACGTCAACATCACGTTTTGTAAGGCATATTTATTCGGTATACGTTAAAATAACGTTATAAAACGTAGGTTAAAAATTTAGTTGTAAATTATGATTTATCTAACGTATTAGTTTCGTTAATTTTTTTCTCATTTATTACGTAGAATAGTAGATGTTGAATTAACGTTGAAATGATGTTGTAATCAACGTACGGTAGATACATCGCATTTACTCATAGTATAAATCACGTCGTAAAAAGACAAAATTGTTACGTATTTATTTCACGTTATAATTACGTCCATATTAAACTGATCGTTAAAAAACACGTCATACAAACGTGATATAATTATGGTTGCTAATTCAACCAAAAAACAACGTTGCATTTTTCAACGAATAACGTTATTTCCACCATTACAACGTGAAATTAACGTTGAATAAACGTACATGTTTTCGCTGGGATAGGTTGTGTTGAATAAATTTGCATAATAATTCTACCTTAAGATTGCACAGAGAATTTATAATTTATTATAAGAACAATAAATTGTTCTTAACGACAGAGAAATGTTAATAAAAGAATTTCCGCTTGAACATTAAAAATACCATTTAAAACTAGCTAAAAGAGAGAAGCCAGTTGTTATACTCTAGATAATTAAGTTCATGATATTGCAAAAATAAACCTCATGTTTGGTCTTATTTTGTTTAAACAAATAAGTATACCGAATAATGAAAAGAACATTGCATTTGTGGTCATGTAATAAACGATAAACCAGTAGAAGTTCATCATTACGAGTGGCACGCGATCGAAAATAAAATGATCATGTTTTTTCACTATTTTTTGAAATAACTTTGAACAATGATGAACAATTAAAATGTCAGCGTTAAGTACAGCTATTAACGGACGGACGGACAGTATTACCACTTTTTTGCAATATTCATGGCCTATAAATTTAAGTGATTTGTGCAATACGAAATAGTTGTACTTTTGTTGCTTTCGACTTTAGCTAGTTACACAATACACATTCCTCAAAAAGGTCCTATGCAAAATACAGCTGAGCATTAGTAGCTGCAAAATCTCTAACGCAGTAAAAATCGATGAAGTAGCACCACAGTGATAGATATACAGGGTTAGTTAAAAGTATGGAAACGGCCATTTATTGCCGTTAATATTCATTTTAAGAAATATGTGCTTTATGAAAGTTTCTTAAGAAATTTTCTGAAAAAAAAAATTTAATTTAATACTATTGTAAAGAGAAAAAAATACTCTACCGGATGGTAGAGTAAAATTAACATGTTTCCATTTAAAAAAAATACGCAGATAGGCGTAACTCAAAAACAATTGAAGAAGAAAAAAATTCAAGTATCCTCAATTGTAGATAAAAATTTCCTAAAAAAACTTTCATAAAGCACATATTTCTTAAAATGAATATTAACGGCAATAAATGGCCGTTTCCATACTTTTAACTAACCCTGTATGTACATACAAGATGCTTGGCTATATACAACAGAACACCTACAGTCAAGAACATCAATAACAAATTCACGTTAATTTGAAACAGCAACCTTACTTTTTTCAAAGAAAACAAAACCTAATTCAAATTAGTTACAAGGGTTGAAACCAAGGTTACTAAAAGACAAGGTTGCCTGGTAACTTTCAACGTCACCACAACGTCACTCAGTAGGCCCATTTAATGCATTTACACAAATAGATGGCCTACTGGATGACGCGTCACTCCACGAGTTACCAGGCAACCTTCTCTCTTTAGTAACCTTGGGTTGAAACCATTTCTGATGTCTTCATATTATTATTATTAAATACTACAAATGTAATTACTATTTAAAATATTAAGAGATGTCCATCTCAACTCCGTATCCGATTGTTATAAAAGGTGCCTGGCTCGGAACTAAATAATAAACGGGTAAACTAAAAGCTTTCCAATTCTCCAAGTCTACACGAATTTACGCAAAACTAAGCGAGTCAACTCATCGTAAAATGCTTTGACTTATGTTTTATTACCGCTTCCGAGGCGATCCATCAACCCCCAGCTGCGAGTATCGCGAAACGACGAGTAACCCTGGTCCAACGATGCGACGTTTGGCTTGTGGTGACTCGCCATGACTTGCCGAGCCAACAGAAGCCGTGAGACCCAGCCTTTATCCCATACCTAATACACTAGAGCATTATATCTTTACGTGACCATTGTTCACAACTGATTGGCCGGGTTGTGATTGTGCTATCCAGGTCTACTATCGAAGTAAAAAGTGGTAACCTCCAAAATTTTACAGTTTTTCGACAACTACTTATATTTAAAATATATACATTCTTCTTGTCGAAGCTGATTGGATTTTTTATCACACTTTTTCACAATATGCAAGTTTAAAGTGGCACATATTAATTATTTCTCAACCCAATTATACGAAATTTCGTAATTACGTATCCATCTGAATCCTTTCTAAAGAGACTTCATGCATTGCATTTTTAATATTTCAATTAGTAGTTGCATAGCTGAGCTGAGTTGATTGGATCCGCTGGCAACGGGCTTGACGATTGTCCGAGCAACTAACTATATGTACAGGGTGGATCAATTTCGATGTCTCTTATGGGCATCTCTGTAACTATAAGAGATAGAAAAAAACTAGTGGCCAAGTCTCGATCTCTTTTTTAAAGATAAAGTGAATAGACTAAACAAAAATTGGCTATCTTCTTTTGTTTTCGAGTTATAGGCAAAAATTGACATTTTCGACTTTTCGTCAATCGCGCATATCTCGTTTATTTTTACAGATATTAAAAAACTGTTTTGACATTATTAGGACACTTTTTTGAATACAATTCAGTGGTGTAGTTGGTTTCTTGATATTTATTAAAATTTTCGAGTTATAACATAAAGTTATATTTTTTTTAATGGAAATCATAGTAGGCAATGCCACCGTTAAATAGAGATTTTTTTTCAGTTTTCAAAAATATATACTTTGTTGGGTTTATTTGTTACAGTTAATAGAATAAAACGCCTTTTTTATTATTCTTGGGTGCATTCTATTCTTAGTAGTCTGGTTTCAACAAAAGCCGACAATTTTTTTGTTTGTTTTTATTAAATATCAACTCTTGTTCAAATATTTTGACAGTTGCAACCGCATAAAGAGAAAGAGAGATAGAACGAGCATCCTCTAAGAGTCACAGAGATTACAACAATACCGATACCATGTGGTTTGGGTCAAATTCGAAATTATGTAACTTCATTTAATATTTAAGTTTAAAACGCATTTTTTTCGATCAAATATGCATTTCATGGGATAATGAATTAAATTATATGTATAAATTAAAAACATATTAAAAATAAGAAATTATTACAGAACAAGTTAAGGAATATTGAAATGTAAGTAGATAATAAACACAACTCTTGATATATCACAATAAATAACTTAAAACCCCGAAAATAATATCAAAATAAAATCACAATTTAAACATTACCGCCCTAAAATACGTAGCCAACTCATGCTGTAATCCAACCCAGCTCTATCGGCGCTAGCTTTCTATCTCTTATGTTCACGCAATACCTCTCACTCTTGTGCTACCCAATCTTCAAATCTATGTTAATATTTAATAAAAACAAAAGAAAATTGTCGGCTTTTGTTGAAACTAGCCTACTAAGAAAAGAATGCACCAAAAATAATAAAAAAGGCGTTTTACTCTATTAACTGTAAGAAATAAACCCAACAAAGTATATATTTTTGAAAACAGAAAAAAAATCTCTATTTAATGATGGCGTTGCCTACTAGGATTTCCATTTAAAAAAATATAACTTTATGCTATAATTCGAAAATTTAATTAAATATCAAAGAACGAACTACACCACTGAATTGTATTCCAAAAAGTGTCCTAATAATGTCAAAGCAGTTTTTTAATATCTGCAAAAATAAACGAGATATGACTGATTGACGAAAAGTCGAAAATCTGAATTTTTGCTTATAACTCGAAAACAAAAGAAGATAGCCAATTTTTGTTTAGTCTATTGACTTTATCTCTAAAAAAGAAATCGAGACTTGGCCACTAGTTTTTTTCTATCTCTTATAGTTACAGAGATGCCCATAAGAGACATCGAAATTGATCCACCCTGTACGTAGGTATCGGTTCAAATCCCCTGAACTGGATTTTTAGCGTTTGTCCAGCTTGTAAGGCGAATGCTTAAGGACGGAAAAATATCTGGTAAATCGGTCGCAGCCGCAGGCGTCAGTACATAATCACCAGCTAATATGTCTCTCCAACAATCTCTAGAAAGCTTGAGGCTAGAACGGAGTTAAATTGCCATATTAAGTAATAAAAACGTAGAAGCATTTCAATTAACAAACTAACTAAACTAACTATAACTTTAAATTGTGTTGTTAATTTGCTTAGCTAAACTTATAGGATTTAACAAAAAGAAGGAAAAGAAATCTATTTAAATGGCACGAGCCAAAGATCATGAACAATTGCTCACAACATTGATTGCAGATAATAACATTCGATTTTCGTGTTTTATTGTTACTATTAGCATACATTTCACGCTTACGCAAATATGCAAATTGATTTGATGAAACTGATTCTAAATTTGCTTTTATTTCATTCTGTTAACGTGATATTTGACCAAAAAAATCGGCATAGCAGGGAATTATATTAAACAGAGTTGAATTTGATACAAAAAGTAAACATTCGTTCGAAATGAATGAGATATAAATAAACTGGAACTTTTCAATTTTGCATTAAATTAATTGCAACAGGTGAGAGTTGCTATATTTATTAATTAAGATAAGTATTAAACACATTTAATGCCAAATATGAATTCTAAATAAAATTATCTGTTTGTTTTATTTTATTTTTTATAAAATTGTAGAATTTGTTGTTTACGCCTTTTTCTTCTTCTCAAGTAGTAAAGCCATATAAACGTTTTCCAGTTTCATAAACAGACCTCTGAGTTTCTTGAAACTGGGTTTTGAACAACAAAAGCGCTCTTTGAAAAAGTAATTATTTATACAGTATGTTAGTATTTCACATAGATGTAAGTGACAACCGCACAAACAAACGTGCAAGTTCTTTGAACCTGTTTAAAAAGGAAATTATACGTATAAACTTTATTAGCTTATGATAAATGTCTAACGTTGTCATTTCATCCTTTTACTGATTACACTGAGTCTTTGTTTCCTATTAACTTATGGTTTCTTCTTATTATTAGAATGTGCTGAATTTTGCGTTTCGATAAATATGTCACTGACTGTGACCCACCTCGCAATTTTTTTTATTATTTAAAATTTACACTTCTTGCTAATGTTTAAACATAATAATTTGACGAAAATATAATTCTAAGCACGTGCTTTTTTATTGGTAATACTGATTTTGGCGTGTGTGAGGGTAAATTGGTTCACATCAACATAAAAAGTTTTGATATGTTGGAAATATTTCTTATTGTCAACTGATATGTTTCAGGTAAAACTAATCAAATAAGTCGTCATATTAAGCATTAATCGAATTTCTTGCTGTACGTAAGACGTTAAGTTGAAAAATTTATATTACTTATAACTACAGAATTTAATTATAACGGAGTTAGATGTTGATGTCATTATGTCAATGGCGCATTATAAGCTGAAACAAAGAAGGAGAGAAGAAAACGTTAAAAAGACAGAAGGCCGAAGTCAAATAAAAATTAAGTTTACCAAATAATTTTACATTAAAGGAAAATTCTAACACATTAAAATCAATAATATCAGCTGATTGGCAGTTTCCTTTCAAGAAGGAAACTGCAAATCATTAGAATCTCAATTATTGTGTTAAATTTATTTTCACCAAATTTTCATTTTTGTACATTGTTAAATTTAATTTTTCTCCCACTGTCATAATTTAATAACTCTTTTGTTAAGTTGTCAGCTGTTAGGAACTTTTAATTAATATTTTAAGACACTTTGGCTGAATGTCAATTAGTTTTAGTTAAAATGTCTTCCTTCACGTGCTTTTTCGTGATGATGTTACAGGTTTTCTTTATATTTAGTTAATGATTAGCTTATTTGGGCTTCATTTTTAAAATTTTACAGAATTTATAATTGTGGTTTACCGAAATATGTCATCCTTTTTATCGACCTTGAGATGAGCGAAAAATAAAAATATTTCAAACTTCGATAGCGTTTATAGTAACATGAAGCAAATACATTTTCCAGTTTTGTATTGAAGTTTTGTATTCATTTGTGGGACACCTTGTATATAAACTGTTTATTAGCTTACATCATGCAAATGCATAAGGAGCAACTTTTAATTAATGAATAATTTGAATTTACCGCCATTTATTTCCACCACACTCTTGCATTAATTTTTTTAATGTATACTTAGCATTTTCATTACAGATATTTTATAATAATCGATTATATGATTATTTGTTCTTATTATAGAAAAACAACTGTTCCTATTTTACTAATTATATTATACAGGATGTTTCAGGCGAGGCGAAAAATTTACACTCGCCGCTAAGCCAAAAAACAATGTTTTGTTGCTCCAGACTAAATATGTTTTAAGCTAAAGAACCTATTTAAAGAACAGTTCGTTGCGTTACTTCCAGTTTTGATGTTATTAGTTTTTTTGTTATTTCACATTTTGAAAAGTGTATCGTTAGTGATACACTCGACCTGGTGCTGTAATCTAGTGGATCAGGCCACGAATATCATTTGTGACATACGTTTTTCGATCATTAGGTTTCTTCTTACAGCAGTTTGTAACCGTTACAATATTTACGAACCAGTTAAAATATGTACAACGACGCTCAACTTAAATGATACCATTTGACAGCTTCGTAGCCCTTACGCTGAATGTTCTTAAGGGTGTGGTTCGCATGCAGGAGTATCATTTAAGTTGAACGTCGTAGTACGTGCTTTTAAATGTACCGACTGTGCATCCTGATACAGTTTCAAACGGTTACAAAGTGTTTCAGTGAAAAAGTATAAATGTGTACTGGAATGGCCAAAAAATATTTCACAAAATGAGGTAAGCACCAAATCAATAAATAAAGTTACACTGTGGTAGCCTATCTCTCTCACTTTGTAATAAATTTTACGTAAAAATTAGTATCGTGTTATACGGCCTTAATACATCTCGCAGGCCAGGTTTCTTACAATCGCAATATAAAGTGCGTTCAAGAAAATCCGTTATCGAAAAGGCTCTGAACTTGCTTCTGTTTTTTGACGGCACGTCGTAGCTTAGTACGTACGTTGTAACCTTGAATAACTGCGAGCTGTCAACAGCGTCAACTATCAAAGGCTTTGTTTGCATTTTCGAGGCATTTGTATTAAAATAAATGTTTTATTCCGTTAATTGCGTTTTGTTGACCAATTTGTAGGAAATCGTAATTAAATGGATATAAAAAGTTAGGTTATGTTTATAATAATCGTATGGTTACGATGCGGCTTTGCAAAATTTGCACTTGACATAAGCCTACTTGATAACGGTTTTATTTGAACGCATTTTACAACTGAGGCCAGTAATTCGATACCTAGTATAAAATCCTATAAGCATCTATCATCAACACTCGAGTCCCAAACTTAGTAGTAGTTGATGTATCATTTACGATACACGTTGCCTATGGAATCAGGGCAGTGGTGTATCGTAAACGATACAGTGTTACAGTGTTAATGAACCTTTATGCAGTGACATTTTGGTTAACAAATGTAAAATAAAATTTTTGCCTTACGCTCCTTCATTTATCGCATTAAGTTATGAAACAATTGCATTTAAACAAAAATAACTTACTTGAAAATTCTTATTAATGCTTTGTTCTGTCACCTCACTCACGACATACTTTTTTTTATAATTTATTTCATGGCTTACTAATAATTATTGAAGTTAAACATTGATCATATGCAAAACTTTGAAGTCTAGTAACTCGGAAACAAAGCCCTAAGGGCAAAAATTTTATTTTACATGTTTTTGACCAAAATATCACCGCGTACACGTTCCATAATTTTTCACCTCGAGTTATGAAGCATCCTGTATATTAAACATATATTTTTCTGTTTGACTAATTTAGTTCATAATTGTAACTTTGCATGCTTTCGTAGTGCCTTGTAATTGGATTTTATTTCTATTGAATAAATTAATATTTTATTACTATTATTATTATAATTGTTCAACATGCCAGGCCGGCCATTGGAGTCCAGAATATTTTCTAAATTGAACTGTTTTTTTTATATAAAAGCGAGAAGCCTTACAATCTGGCCACACTAAATACGTAAAATGAATTATAAAGAATTCCGAATTATGTCCGTTCTCCCGCTTGACTGCTGCTTGCAGTGCATCCCACTGATTAAAGAGCATTAAGGTGCAGATAGACATGCGAGATAACTTGCGCGAGTTCTGTCCGACACTAATGTCGCTAATGCAAATAGCACGTAAGCAAGTCGACTCGCGAGATTCTTTCTTGCAAGTTTAAATAGGCATAATTGTAGCTTCGCGATTTATTACTTAACTTCCAGTTTGTTTCGATATTTCGGCAACAACAATTATGCCTATTTAGACTTGCAAGAAAGAATCTCGCGCGAGATCTTGCAGACATTCCAGCAAGTCGACTTGCTTACGTGCTATTTGCATTAGCGACATTAGTGTCGGACAAAACTCGCGCAAGTTTTCTCGCATGTCTATCTGCACCTTTATGCATAGAGGAAGCGCAAATCTCTTTCACCAGTAACGGCGTAGCCTAGAATAGTCATATGGTGAAGTTTAATTCAACGTATCACCATTTCTGGGATTATTTCAGTAGCGATTTGATTGCAACCATATTCAAGGAGAGGAAGGTTGCTTTGAAAATGGTAGTCGTATGCCAATTTAATCATTATTATTAAAGGAACAATTATGTACCGTCTCTTATTAATTTTATTGCTTTTTATGTGAAGATCGCACTTTAAAATTTTATTAGGCACTCTAACACCTAAGCTATTCAGATGACATCTTTATAATGGTTATACGTTTCTATACATAAGTTACCATATTAGTTTTTTCCTCATACATCGAATGTTGGATGTGTAGAAAATGCTGCGCAATGGGTAGGTGCCGATATTGTACAGTCACAATAGTTAGTCATCACACTCATGACATAACCTTTAAGAAAAACTCATCGTGGACATTTTATTTGTGGTTTCTAAGCAAAAAATAATTTACGACATCCCGGATTCACTTTTGAGTAGTAAGATTTCGAGGCATTTGACGTTCATATTTTTTAAGGAGATGGATTCGATGTCTTGTGAGTTTTCTGTGGGCGTCATGATTAATTATTGCGATTGTACATTCATTATTCCTTGATCAGATAGAGTTCATCGCGTCTAAATAGTTTTATCATCTTTTTAGGCTATTATGTGATTGGTAGCCATCTGTCTCTGGTTTCAAATTTTGTTTGACTGATAGAATCAACAGTTCTGCATTCTCGCATTTCAACTTACAGTCTTCATTTCAGGTATATTCAATAATTTTGGATTTACTTGTTTCACCGTTTTACACTAATCCTTTAAGTTCTTAAGTACATTTAATATATTTTCAATAGCATTCGAATAGTAACGTACAAATGGTCCTCATTTTCTGGTTTAATTTGGATCAGTGTTGACTTTAACAAGTCTGAGGTTTTGAGTGCTGTTCTGATATTGAATCCATTACCTAGTTTACTATTTTTTTTTTTAGAAATTCCTTTCATGTATGAGATAATTGTTGTATGTATGATTTCCGTATTATTGATATTGAAGGGTAGTTTCATTTAATTCCTTGCTTTCTTAAGATTATTGTTAGGATAGCCAATCTTCTTCTGGCAAAATATCTTCAGCATTCCTTAACATGAAATTGCTTTTGGTTAACTTACAATAAGTTAATTGTTTCCGTTCAATCTCCACCATTAACAATCGATAGACTAACTGCAGAGGTAGACGTGCTGCTAGTCCCTATTAGTCCTTCTATTTTCAGTACATAACATACAAATCTTCTTCAATATTTAGCTTCCTTCGGACAAACTTCACGAGCAATCAGCACCTTAGAGATTAAGACCCAGTTGTACAATTCCGGCTTAACTTTAAGCTAAAGCTTAAACCCTTAACAACAATAATTGTTGAAATAATCGTTGTTATGGGTTTAAGTTTGAGCTTAAATTTCAACTGACATTGTACAACTGGGCCTAAATAGTTTTTAAGTAGAAACTTGAATTTACTTATCGTCATAGTAAGAAATCTTATGCAGACAATTAAAGAAACCACCAAACGGGTTACCGACATTTAACCAGAAATTGCTCTGATGTATTACACCTTTGTAATAAATTCTGTTATAGGGATAACTAGCGATCTGGACGCTTATGGTTTTAACCCAATATAGAGGAAAAGAAGTGCTGAAAAATTAGAGCAAATAATTATTTTACAATTTATTATTTCCTTGTAGGGCTTCATTAATTATTCTTCATTTATTCAAAACAGACAGATTCACTACGTTGACATCATGTGATTTTGTTATAGTTTAATTTAGCTGCATAAAGTAAGTAAATGTGAAAACGAAAGAGATTTCAACGAGTGGAAAAGTACCTAAGTTGAATGTTTATGAAACGACACTAAATTGCGTATACACAGTGTGTACATCAGTAGGTCACTAATAAAAACAAAATAAATAATAATCAGAAGTTGAAAACGACGGTCGTCGTCATCCGGTGACGGTCGCGCATTTCCGGGCCTCCGATCCAGGATAGGAAACTCAGTGTATTCGCAGAGCGCGCCAGATCGAGCGCCTTCAAAAAGGACGGCCGTGAAAGCAAGTGAACTCGAATAACGTGGTCAAAGAGTGGTGTGCGTGTCCTGTGCCGTGTGTGCCTCGTCCTGCCGGCCAAATCGGATTTTTTACCCTAAAGGTTAGTCGTAATTTTATCTCGAAGTATGTACCGGAAATCGCACATTGACGTGATACCAGGCTTGATAACACGCATTTTTAAATAATTCATAATGTGCTCTGCAATACACAACAATAATTATATTTGAATAAGATAAGACCTATTTGGATTACATTTTATAAATGTAAGTATGTTGACATAAACACTTGCCTTATATCACAGAAAACAGTCTGTGCTTATAGTAAAAGAAATGCCAATGCTTTTGACTTCCGAATTTGAATTATTAATTTTAAATTTCAAGAAAAACAATAAACTTGAAGACACCTGAAAGTTTCCCCGAATATTGTTGATTTCTTTATTTAACGTAGGTATGTATAAAGATTATGGGAATAATAAATTAACAAATAATATCTAGTAGTTCCTAGTGCTACATATCTCGTGATCCAATTTAAAGTTATCTGCAGAAGATCGTGGAATTAAAAACCATGTCTTAGCCTAGATTCAAGAAATTAAAACAAATGTTGACAAGATAAATTGAGATTCAAGTTTTCTGAATTTAGCATGCGTCTCAAAAGTTTTGTAACTTAAGCGTCTATGATCGGTAAACCGTGCGTCTAACATTAATAATACTTAAACAAATGTCACTATGTTAACGCCTTATTACTTACTTACATAAGTATTTCAAAATATTTTACGGGACTTGAAGTGTTAATCTAAATAATTCAATTAAAAATAATTTTTCATTTATAAAATGTTTAAATGGTTGAAATGCGACCTAAACGCGAAATACGTTTCGCAGTTCATAGGTAACTATAAGAACAAGACTTCAGGGACACATGTTAGCTAAAACTTAATTTTTAATTCACTTCATTAAGAGCCCGCGCACACTGCAGATATACTATCGGCCGATAGTTTATTCTGCATCAAGCTACGAGAAATGTGATACGTGGCTGTACATTAAATTATTTTTTATTATACCTGCATCAAAATTCCTGTTTTTAAAACTAAAAAGCGTGCGAAAAAGGGCGATTAAAGCACGCCGTGTTTTAAAGTTGCCTAGGGAACAACACATACAATCCCCACGTTAACTATTCAAAATGCGATCCACAGGCAACTTTACAAAATGAATTTAAATTTTAATGTCGTTCTAATTTTCACATTTTAGCGCAAGTATAATAAAAAATATCGTATAATACACATGCATAAGAGCCTTTAAAGCACTTGCGCCGTTAAAAGCTCTCCGCTGCGCGTCGCGCTTTTAAACCCGTCGCGCGTGCTTTAAAGGCTTTCTTATGCACTTGTATTATAAGATACTAATACGCCACGTAATCACACTTCTCGTAACTTGATTCAGAATAAACTATCGGCCGATAGAAAATCTGCAGTTTGCGCGGGGTCTAAATTGTTTCACTTGATACAAAATAAAATAGTGCATGAATTACTCACAAAAATAAAGAGAGTTCATAATGTAATTTAAAAGATGTTTCGAAATGATTCAAAAGTAACAGTTAGGGGAGAAGGGGGCTAGTTGTTACAATTTTCTCATTTTGTTAGTTTAACACTACTGCGAAGTATTTAGTAAAATTTTGTAAATGCTGTGTTATAATTTAATATGTTCTTCGTGCGACATTTATTTTAAATTAACCGAAAATTCAGTATTTGTAGGAGTCCATATATTTTTTTAATTGATGCCCTCTGGTGGGGTAAATTGTTACATCTCCTGGGCTAGTTGTTACGTCTAAATTAGGTATAGGTAAATAAAATTTAATGAAATATTTATACTTTTTATTGAATCGACTTGTTCAAAAATATAAATTAAAGCAAATATATACATAATACCCCAATCACTTTCCGATAAGCAATGTACACAGACGTAGAAGTCATCTTTCCCACAAGAAACGTGTGTCCACTTCTTACAACTAGTGCACTGAATCCATTCTGTATTTCTTGACTCCGAAAAAGGTAACAAACAGATAAGACAGAAGGTATCTTCATCCTCGGATTCTTCAGATGTTGATTGTTACAGTAACGACATGCTCCTCAGATACTGTAACAACTAATCCCTGTGTTCGCGAGTAGGTTATATTTCGGTTATTGCAAATATTTTATTACTTTTATAGAAAACTATTAATGTAAACAAATCTTAAATATATAAATTTTAAATTGCCACAGGTAGTTAGAGTTTTTCATTTACCGTTCCATATATAAACACGACTCAAAAGCAAAAAGCACTAAGACAATATTGCGACCTGAAAATATTTTATTTGATTTTCGAGTAATTACTAGGTAGTCTAAAATAAAATCAGTTTTTTTATGCGCGTTAGTCGACCAAGCGGAGACGACATATCTTTTCCGCGAGCTTCGATGCAATAACGCATTGTTCGGCTCCGTACACTCGCAGCGTCGTCGGGCTCGTCTATGGCATTGTATACTGCTTACGACCCCACTCTTGCCAAGCGTACGCTCGTGATAAATCAAACTGATTAAAAACAAGACTCTCTAGTAATTACGTATCAATAGAAATTTTATATTCCGCCATAGATAGCACCTAAGTAGAAATATTTACAGTTGAAATGTCGGCCGCTTACGCTACAAGAGTGCAAACCCAATGAATGTGTAACAAGTTGCCCCTGTAACAACTAGCCCCCTTCTTCCCTACATAAACTATAGTATGGAGTTTCTACAATAATGAGATAATAAACCAGAAGACAAAATTTCGATTGTTGTAATTTTATTTTCTGAGAAAAATACACAACACGAAACTGTATACATATACAGGTTGTGAACGACTCCTAAAGTCTCCGACCGCACATGAACAATGATCGTCACGGTCCACAATCGAAAAAACATGGACAAAACTAATATTTTAGTTTTCGTCGTTTTAACTTATTAATCATGTATATAGTTATGCTTACATACCGTTAATTTTCGGTCCCCGTTAATTTTTTAAGAGTAAAAAAATCATACCGAAGTTCAACGATTTTGTGTTTTCAATATCGCTTAGTATACGTGATATTTTTTAAAAAGCATTAAATGTTATATAACCTAAATTAATATCGTATACATTAATCTTAAATTAATAGATAGACAGCTACATTAAACATTAATTAACTTGAAAATAATTTTTTGAATGTTATACCTACATATATTTTAAAATTTAACGTTTTGATTAGGAAAGAAATGTCTAGACATCAAGTTATTAACATCATTGCTAAGAACTTATATTAGAAAACATGCCAACGAAAATTAGCTACGACCACTTTCGACGCTGTATAAAGTTGAAAAAGAACTAATCATAATTAAATGTGATAAGAGGTGACGTGACATTGTGCATAGATTTATTTTAAAAAATCCACCAAATACATCAAGCGCTGTTTTGATTGGTTATCAAAAATCATTGCATTGAATGGTTGCGTTGACTCTTATGAAAATAGATGCCAATACCAATTCTGGGACACCTATTAAAACTAATAATTATATACTTTTTATACTGTCGATCCAATATTTTTTGGATAAGGGGAGGCTATGAAAAATAAAATCAGAGTGTTAGCTTGATTCAAAACTTTTAGTCTGACGTTTGCTTTCTGACTTCTGTCAAATCTGTTAGTTGCTTAAACGCTCTTGAACACTCCCGCGACATTTGAGATTGGTCGTTATCATATTAAAGAGTTTTAATAAATCTTTATTGATTTAATTAAAAGATCTAGGAGATGTATTTTGGCGTATCCGTTTTGACAGATGGTCAATAGGTTAATTGTATCACTTAAGCTAAGACTCTGATTTTATTTTTCATAGCCTCCCCTTATCTAAAAAATGTTGGATCGCAGAGTATTTTGCCCTCCCAAACATGATTTTGGAAGGTTAAATAATGTTGGCCAGAATTTTGCTTATGCAGACCACTGTGGTGGACTGTGCGACGTGTTGTAGGCGATACGTGAAAATGTAAGACATTAAGGCCCGTATCATAAATAAAACTTAAGCTATGCGCTCGATAATAATTCGGTAGTGATTCATGATCTGTACGCATTTCAACGCGTTGCGGATGCACAACCAACAAAGATTTAAGTACAGTTTAAGAATTAATTCAAATTCAAATTCAAATTTATTTTTCCATAAATGTGCACATAAAGCTGTATACATTTTTTGAAATTGTCAACATAAATATTACTTTCCGTAAAAGAAATTTTTGCAGTACATAAACAGATATTCACAACGTTTTAATGAACGCATAGCGTAAGTTTTGTTTATGAATACGGACCTAAGATGAAATGCTTTTATGATTGCGTTGAAAATTATCTTAAAAGCTAACAATAAGTTAAATGTGTAAATACAGAAAGTCGACATTAAATTGAGAAAAATAAAATGAAAAAATTTTGCTTTATTCAAATTTTCATTATTAAATAGTTTAAGTGAAATGCTATATTGTTATTCTTATTATTATGTTAGTCGCAATAAATTTGTAATAAACGTGCAATTTCCCTGATTGAGTGCTGGTGCGCGGCGATAGGTAATAATCTTTCTTTTCGTGTAAAAACGATAAACACATTAGAATTAAATAATTCATTATTATTTAAGGAAACTAAATATGTAATATTAAGAGAAGTTACATATTAGGAAACAACGAACGGATCACGTAACAGTTGCATCTGCCTAAATCAAGTTCCTGATACAAACTAAAGCAGAGAGTGTCATCTAAGCTGTCCCCTTTCTGCATTACAGAACGAAGTATCGACGTGACCTTAGCAGCTATTCGCAAGCTGTATACATAACCTGTAATTTGAAAGATGTTAAAAATTATCAGTATTATGCACGTAATAAGATTTAAAAATAATAACATTTGAGTTAATCAAATTAGGATTTTGCTGTTGTTATATGAAATATCTCAGCTGTCTAAATTTCCGTTATTTTTTAATTTCGTTCCACTAATATGAAACTGTACATATAAAAGCTGTTGTGATACTATATAATAAAATTTATCAGCTTTACGATTTCTTTACTTTATTCTAAGTTAATTTTCTCAATGCAAACTAACCTGATGCAGAAATAGCTATATTGTAATAGTTTTTCTTATTTCATAATTCTTTCCTTATAAATTTGTAATTTGCATTAGTGCTAGGATTCGAAATTGCTGTCTTAAGACAAAATTTTAGCATGCTTTTCCATTTGATTAATTTAATTTTATTTACTATCATAACGCTAAAATATTTCATATTACATTCAAATTAAATTCTCATTAATTCTGACATGAAATTATCATGAAAAATGGTGGCGATTTGATAATTAAAACAAAGAATAAGATTTCACCGACACTAGATAATTAGTTCTATTTAAATGTAATCGATGAATCAATCAACGAACTTAATTAATCCTTCTACAGATAATTAACGTATTTAGAACATAACAGGTAATAAACAGAAATCAGCATTTTGTTTGGCTTTCCTGCTTATTGAAATGTTAATAGGATTATATTCTTCTTCATATATCTCATTTCAATAGATTTATAATAGTATAAATCTACTTAATAAAATACTGCATGATAAACTTGCTTAAAATTGCAATCCTGAAAATACTTTTATTTGTTCAAATAAATAACATTATATAGTTATAAACGGTTTTCATAAAATAATCTTTTAGAGTATTATGTACTTTTGAGTAATATAAGACTTGCTTTTACCGATTATATTGACTGCCTGTCCAAACAAACGGAGGTCAAGAAAATGAAAGGGCGTGTCGTGTATTTTATCGCCAAGAATGTGAAATGTTTCAAATTTAACTTAATATTGATTAACTCAAGATTTTTTGTTTCGTGATTGTAAATTAGATAATTTTTTCTATAAACATCGCCAATAACAGTCTATTAATTTATTTTAATTTTTTCATTTATTCATAGCTAACATGGTAGAAAATATGTACATATTCACCCAAAATAAATCAATGATTAAAATGAAAAACATTGAATTACGACACATTAGACGCATTGAATTAATTGACCTTCAGCTCCAATTAATTTAAATAATTTACTTAATTAAATAAATATATGTATATTTTTTCCCTTGATCGTGTCCACAATTAATGACTCTGACGTCAATTAATAAAAAAAAATTAACTGAAAATTACGTACTAATAGGAAAATTGCAACTACTTATTAAGTAGTACTTAATAAGTTTTTAAGACACATACTTAATTCATATTGCAGTGTTATGGCCCCTAGTTGGGTGAAGCCAATTTATGCAGTGGTTGGGATTTTTTCAAAGTTTCTGGTATGCCCCACGAGTCAATTTTATTCCTGTGTTTTGAGATTCTTTCAGATTTTAGCATTCGTTGTTTTTCTCAGGGTAATTTTTGTCGATTTCTCTAGCTTTCTTTTTATTTTTGTTTATAGTTTAAATCTTATTTGTTATTGCCTTTCTTAATTTGTTGATTTCGGTGACGGCTCCTGCTCCTCTCCTGATGTATTTTTGCAGTGTATCTTGTAGGCTGGATTTTTCTTCGTGGAGTGTATTCGTTATGTGATAAGTTTTGAATGTAAATGGCACTCACGAGCCCTTGCATTCAAAATTACCGCGTCAGTGTACATGTTCGTGTATGTCTGTGTGTGTGTGTGTGTGAAACATGTGAATAAATAAGAAGAGATTTTATGTAGAATGCGACGGAAAACAATGATTTATTAAATCAATTTTCATGAAATTATACAAACAAATACTGATCGTAAAAAAGTTCAGGGTGTCGAATTTTTATTTGTTTGCATGGTTTTTTGCAAAACCAGCAATATTTACTTACTACTCCGATAAACGCTCCTAACGTAAATGTGTCTGAATCGTCCGCGGGCGGATATGGTATCTGTGCCGGTTGTTATAATTTACAATAGCTCACGCGGCGCCCTCACTGATTCAATTTCCGAACTCCGCGCTCCCGCTTACAGTTTCCAACAAACGTCCGGCCGTCAATTGCATTGATAAATCGATTATTTTAATTATTACAATTTGTAGCTTTAAATCCTACGTATTTACATTTCAAAAATTCTCAATAATTTACTTATTATATACATATAATTTAAAATCGCTTATTTCTATAAATATTTACACAAACTTATTATCTTTGATAAACACTTGAATTTAATAATTGTAAACAAATAAATCCTGTAAAACATAACTTATACATTACTCTAAATTTCTCTTTACTATTTACAAATTATTTTATTGAAAAAGTCTTTCGTTTAGCTTATAAACACCGCAATGTGTCAATCCAATGACTTGATTATTTTTTAACGCTTATAATTAATTAACCTGTCACATTCAGATCTCGCTTTTCCTACTGCTTTCATTTTTTATTCCAACGTTTAATCTTAGAAATTTTCTATTGCATGTATTTTGCTAAATATTTCTTCTAATTACTAATCCTTTATATCTACCTTATTGACTGTCACAAAATGCAAATGACAGAAATGTGTAAAATACATTTTTACTTTGTAAACTAGTAACAGTGTGTCCTGCCAAGTGGATAAATTTGAACAAACTTTCTTGAGGTAAACTAAAACTTGGCTGCGTGCAATTTAACTTTGCTTTCACCAATTAAAGTTAGTATATACCTATAGCGTACCAAGGATAATAAATAACTAATTTGAATTGTGTTCTCTGAGAATCGATAATCAACCGGAAGTTCCAGTCCTACGGGAATGCAATAATAATGAACAACTGTTAAAGTTGTAAAATGTAAAAACTAATCTGGTAAAAAATTAATTAACAATATCGTGGAAAAATCATATTTAAGATTTTTATTTACAAAAAAATACATCTTTTTTGATATATGTATATGTTTGTAAGGGCGGGTACAGATTTGAATGTGCATGCGCTGAGTCGAGACACATACGCATGCATATTACATATGTAATGTGAATGATCAAATAATAACCATGATTTTCATACAGCAGACTGAACGCAGGATTCAACGGAGCGCTCTGAGACAACATGCATGTGTGGTATAAAAATTATCCGACGCATACCTTCAGAGCACAGAAGCCGAGTCAACACGCATAAGCATGCATGTGCGTCTCGACTCAGCGCATGCACATTCAAATCTGTACACGCCTTAACACATAAAAATATTTTAATACCATATTTGTACACCTAATTTATTGAGGAGTATGTCAGCATGTACTACCTATCATAGACACTGGTATATATTTAAGAATATGATTAGTTAACCTATTCACCTATTTCCTTAAAATAATAACATGAGCGTAGTAATTGTCATTTCTCTGTGTAATTTAGCGTTGTTGTGTGAATTCGCTTAAAACAAGAACAAAAGAGTTTAAAATTGTTCAGCTATCCGTAATTGCTTCGTAATCGCGGTTAGTCATAAAATTCGAATAGAATCGAATTGCACTGCATTAAAAGCAAACTGACCATTAAATTGAAATAACAACTAAATACTCTGTTATTGAGTAGGTACAGTTATTTAATTATTATGAAGCCTTAGTTTTCTAGGTTTATTTTTTGTACCTTACATACGAGCCCCGTCAACTATAGATTCGGACACTACGGTTTTAGTTATTTCTTGGGTAAAATATTATAACTACTGAAAGCAAATGTATTTCTTATTAAATAAGAAATGTCATCGTATACCTTCATCTTTACATAATTTTATTCTTCTCTGGACTGATTGCAAGACATTCTTTAGTATCCTTGTTATCCTGGCTATCCTTTGTTTAACATCGTCCATGTCATACATAGTTGGTAATAGGGTAAAATAGTTTTTAAAAACCAAAAATTATTACTCCAACGAGCTCCGTCAGCTGTACGTTCGGACATTACGGTTTTACTCATTTCTTGAGTAAAATGTATTATGTAGCTACTGAATCCAAATAAGTTTGCTTCTTAATAATTTTTCTGTTGTAACGTACTTATATGATGTAAACTTCCAATAGCATGTTAATACATATTTTCATTTTATTAAGAACTTGGCCAGTTACGTGGCAAACTGACAAAAAGCTAAAATGTCCGAACCTATAGTTGACGGGGCTCGTATAAACGGTGAGCAAATAAAAATCAGATTAGAGTAGGCGGTGCAAAGAAAATGTATGTCTGTGATTAAATAAAAAATCAATAAATTTGACAGTCCATGAATGTATTACATTAATTAATTCAATTAATCGCAGACATTGCACCGCCTACTCTAATCTGATTTTTATTTGCTCGCTTTTTACATACATACATTGAAGTTTCACACATACAGTTGTAACACATTAGAATAGGTTTTATAATGGGCTACGTCACAATGTATTTGTCATTGATAATTAAAATTGTACTTGTCTTAATCACTTTACTATTTAATAAAATTTATAAACAGATTATGAAATTCTGGAAGTGTAAATAAAAGGAGAGAAATAAACCGCTTCGTTTAATTAAGAGTTCAATGATAATTAGCTCCAAGTGTTGCCGCGCAAAAACTGGTGCGTTGCAAAATACCATGGGCACACATTTAGTGTTAATTAACACACATGCATAAATAACATCGATGCTGATCCTTGCTTTCGTACGCAATTCGATTTGACGTCCTAAATTACAAAAGGTTTTACAAAAGGGTAACTTTTTTTAGGTTTAATTATGCTGTTGGTTCCATTCTAAAAAGAATTATTTCATTAGGGTTTCTTTCGGTGAAGTCCTATTATCTAATTACTTCGCATTTTAAATGTTTTTTATTTCCAGAGCCATTTGCACGGCGTGCGGTCGGTGTTTTCAAAATTAATTACTTAATTGTATTTTTAAGATAAGAAATTAGTTTTAGATAAAAAATCCTTAATGTGGAAAAGGGAAAGAAAAGTTTCTTTGATCGGGGCCATTTCTGTGGTGGTTGGCATTTATTATTGAAAAGGAGGCGATAAAGACAGGAATGTAATAGGTGTGACAAATCTTGAAAGAATTCAATAATACGTCGCTTTTTCAGCAGAAAAATCAAAGGACTCTTTTAAGGTAGAGGGTATTTGATGTTTCAGAGTAATTGGTCTATTAAACCTTGAATTCTTAGCATTTTCGGCGTGACTTCTCTGGTTTAACAATTTTTAACAATTCAACATAGAAATAATGCTTAAACGTTCTTCGATACATATTTAACCACAGATGATATTAAAAAACAAAAACAGTTTACGGAAATTATAAGTAAAAATGAATTCTCCTAGAATCTGTTATTAGTTACTTTCACATCCATTGTATACGTATACAGATACAAAAGTGTAACTTAAGATGGTACGATTAGTTTAAATTCAAATGGGCATTTAAGACTAACGTAAATTGTCTTCAGTTCGTTAAACGGAAGTCTCCAGATATTACATAACTTTAGAGTCAATGTCAAAATCAGTTTCAAAACATATACCTACAAATGTTTTGCAATGAAATCTTCCTAAATTATGTGTTCTCAAATTTTAAGTATTACCGGCATTTTCCAAGAAGTGCAATATGCAGGTAGATTGTACCAACTCAATTACATTTTTTGTGCGCAAGATTACAAAAATAACTGCCAATAAGAATCTTTCAGAACATCTCAGAAATTACGAGTTAATAACAAATGCGACACAGCATAGAGGTTTTTAATTTCTCAGATGTTGAAAAGTATTTCTTTCTAGTCGTAAGTACCGATGTCATCTTCCTTCACACTCGCGATTGATAGATAATCAAACGTCACTAGTATCAAAGTGTAAATTCAATTAGACAATTGTCTGCCTTGGTTGTGATAATCCAGATGGTGTTTAAACCTTGAGGACTCATAATTTTTATGCTATAACTCAAGGAAGTTATCATCGCATATAACTACTTTTTCGAAAACACTCTGAATTCATGTAATCTTTAAACAACTATTGAGAATTTTGATTTTGCAATCTTGATGTTTTCGTTTTCTTTTGAAATCGCCCACTGCGTAAAAAAATACATCAAGAGATACGAAGCAGTATTATATGATGGAAGATATTGAAGTACGCCATTGTCGTCATCTCACGGATAGAATTGTAGTTCATTACAAACTTGCCGAAGAATTTTGGTGAAGCCCTAGAGTTCTGGAATAAATGATGAAAAAATTTCAGGCAATATTTTTCCTATTTCTTAAATTGGTACAGTTGGACCCAGATAAAACAGAGTATGACTCATAATAATTTATCAGTATATATGTCGACTCTTGTTTTCAACATTTATAAAATGTTTTAAACGCATTAGAAGTATTTTCTTTCTCTCCTGCAACATAATTTAAAATATACAGTCGAAGCTCCGTAACTCGAACTGCCAAGGGACCTGAGATTAAATTCGAGTTATAGAATATTCGAGTTAAAGAACATGAATACATACATGTGTACATACATATGTATTTCTTTTCATATTTTATTAAGAAGTAAAAAAAAACATATGTAAACATTAGTAAATATATACATCAAAATTTGATCACCATTTAATTAATTTTATTGCCGATTAAAGTAATTGGTGATTAAATTTTGATGAGTAGCTTTCTTGATACAATTTGTTTCATAAAAATGATCAATTTTATTTTAATTTTTAATTTTTTTTTTAATTTCAAGCTTTTGTTGAACTGTAAGACTTTTAAGTTGAAGTCTAGACATTATATTATAAAAATTGTAAAAAAATGTATGTAAAGACAATACGACCAAATTAATCGAAACACTAAACGCAACTGAAGTGCGTAGAATTATTGTCTCATTGTCAGATCCGAATAAGTAGGGTATTTCCAGAACCAGTGTCGCTGGAAACGTTTAAATTGATAATGAAAAGGTGGGGATTTCTCGTAAAAATTCGAGTTATAGAGCTTTGTGAGTCCTTTGTTTATCAAATTTATTTCGAGTTATAGAAATTTTCGAGTTATAGAAATTCGAAATAGAGAAATAGAAAAATTCGAGTTATGGGAGTTCGAGTTACGGAGCTTTGACTGTATTACGTAAATTTCAAAATATCTGACTGACTATTGAGTATAATGTGGAATTTTTGAAAGGAATCCATACCATTTTATAAGATGCTATTCAAAATCCACGGTTCCTGTGAATTGAACTATACGGTGAAACATGATGAGTCATATCCAAGCTTACTTGGACCCGACTGTATCTTATTTATTACAAAAAAATTAGTTATTTCAAGCCAAGGAGTTTTTTCCGGAAAATTTTTTCAGTGTTTAACTGTTACACATCAGGGAGCTTTTTTTTAATATCGAAAGTCTTAAGAGAATATAACAAAACACTTTATCGATTTAATTTAATTTGAAACGAGCCTATTACTGAAACAAACAAAAATCCTGTGACCTACTACAAGGATTTTCCTAAATGAAATAACCTTAAGGCGCAATTCCACTGAGGCAACACTGAACGACAAGAGGCATGGTACATGTTTGCTATTGTTGCCTGTTTCTAGGTGTGCGACTATGAGCCAAATGAATAAAACGAAGCAAATGCTTTTACTTCTGTTATAATTTTTTTAAAGCTTAAATACGTGGAAAAATTTCGAATACAAATCATTATACGATACTATTTATTAAAGTTCTTAGTACGTTACAGGCAGAATTATTTAGAATTTCATTTTTCTTCAAATATTTGCAGTTTTCATTGAAAAATTTGAAGTAAAAGCATATGCTTCATTTTATTCATCTAGCCCTGTGTGCTACAAATTTTAACAAAGTCGCATGCGGAATTTGACTCCCAGCATCGCATGCGCTTTGTCGTCTATGCTTGTAGCATGCGCCTCTACGATTCCATGGAGACAACTTCAGTTTGGTGCATCATGCAGCATGGTGTAGCAGCATTTCATACGAATCTGCAGAGATGCAGAGCTAGGAGATAAACCACTCTTCTTTGATTGAAGTTTTTTTCGCTCACGATGGAAAGCCGAATGCAAATTCTTGATTTTCTTTTTCACATCAATCACAGTATAATCGTATTTACTTCTTCAGCTTATCATTTTTTATCCTATTGTTTTTATAATGATAACTCCATAACTCCGGCGAATTATGATAATCTTCAATAAACAAGGTAGTTTTTTTTAATATTCCACTCCATGTCGCATGATACATGCCGCACCGATCCGCTGACTATTGGAAAACGACGACATTGTTCGCCACGTTGAAACATGTCGAGAAATGACGCATGCGTTTCGGCAACAACAATCAACATGTAATGTGCAACAAACATACAATGCGTTAATATATTTTTTAGATTAGAGGAGTCTATGAAAAGTAAAACCTAAGTCGTAGCTTAAATGAAATTAACTTATGTCAAAATTGAAATGTCAAGATACATTTGACGATAGTAGAAAAAATCTTCCAGTTGAATACATAAGGCTTTGTTAAAACCCTTTAACATGATAACGACTAATTTCAAATGTCGTTGGATTGCTTACTGACCCATGACTATAGTGTTCAAGAGCGTTTAAACAACTAACAGATTTGACAGGGGTCAGGAAGCAAATGTCAGAATAAAAGTTTCGAATCAAGCTAAGACTCTGATTTTGTTTTTCATAGCCTCCTCTTATCTAAAAAATATGTTAACACACTGTACTTGCTCCTTGTCGCTTCGTGTTCCTTTGATTGTGTGGCATGCGTCAATGCCGCATGCTACATGTTACCTCAGTGGATTTGCGGCTTTAGAATGAGCTAAGCTGTATTCATATACTTTTATTTGATATTCCACGGGTTCAATTGGCCGCTTTATCAGAAGTGAATATTCATATTTTTGGCAAAAATTACATTTTTGATAGTCCTAAAAGCTATTTTATTTCTAATATAACTTTGACATTTCTGATTACACAGTAACACCCGACATCTGCTCTTTTTCTATTTTCTATACGTACATATTTCACTGAAACCAATTACGTATAATTTACGACGCATTTGCCTGACGCTTTTCAATCGTAGCACCGAAGCGAATTTTGTTTTCGTCGCCGATTTCATTTGGCGCTGGACACTCGGAAGTTACGTAATTAAATAGATGCAATTTACGTATGCGCTTCGCCATCATACTCGTAAAACCTGAAATACTACTGAAACCTGGAAATGTTCGTCTGGAACGTGGATTCATAAAAGCTCTCGCAAGGCAACTTCTTGCATTAAATATGAGAACGGGCGAGCTTCATTCTACTTGCACTTACAAAATGATAGGAGTATCTCAAAACAGATATTGAGGAGTATGTGAAAACCGATATTAAACTTGTAGGATGATTGTATCTTCAGCCTTACTAGTAAATCTGCTCCAGTGCATTCTGAGAGTATCCCCATTCCTTGTTATTACATGAGGTTAAAACAACATGAAAATATTCTTGAGTGTGCTGTAGACTCTAGAGCAATGAGCCGAAAACGCTATTAGCTATTTAACCTGGCCCTGATTATCAAAAGAACAGTAAGAAGTCAATGGAGAAAAGCTAATTACGGTTTAGGTTGTTAATTAGTCGTAATTGCCTGGTTATGTTATTTTAATCTCAGTGGTGAAAAATCTTTTAGTAATAACTCATTGACATTTAAATATTTAGGCCCGATTTTACAATCATCGGATAAGCATTATTCTTAGAATAACGTGACGTAGGTGTGACGCAGATATGGAGGAACGTTAAAGGATATTCGGCGAACAGTTATTTAATCCTTATTCCAAGATTGTAAAACTGGGCCTTAATGATAATGATCTTGTTTTGTGGTTTTTGTTTATATTGCGTTACAATACATCTTCTTGTGGAGATTTTGTTTTTTCTTTTTAAAAGTGCTGCTACAGCCCTGAAGGAGTAGGAAAGAACAAACGTCAGAAAAAATAATTGATGGGAGTTGCTGCAAGTCGAATTTCATAATTCAGAAATTAAATTAACGAATTTCATTGAATAACAATTTAGTTGAACATGTAAATTCCAAACATTCTTTACAGTTTGATAAACCGCGTAATTTCGGTCACTTGGTAACAAATTTGATCATAGTCCAATTAATTGATAATTCAACTGGCAATAATATAATTTAGCACAGACGGGGACTCGAGATGATAAAGAATTCAAATCATTTGCATTCAGGTAATCATTGAAGTCAGTCGACTAATTAGAGATTCAATTAGAATAGTCATATTTTTGTTAGTATTAAGTTTAGTAATCATGTGTAAGTAAACCCTAATATATTATTTAATTTTTACTAGACATTTCTCTGCTCTTGTTGTGGTTTCCTTAGAACTCCTTGTTTCTCCCTTAGAGCTGTTAGTCTGACTTGGAAAGCTCGGCCAACTTAGTACTTCAATTAAGTAATTATTATTCGCGCTAAGTGCAATATCGGCATTCTTGTTCCGTTACGAGGAAGGCGCAAATGTAACATTGGTGCTAGGTGTGGGGATATATGGGGTTAATGACGTATCAAATGGTCTAAAGTGCCAGTTACCTAGTGAACAGTAAATAGTAAAATGGCGATTTTGGTAAATTTAGGTATATCCTCTGGTAATATTACAATCACGTCTTGAATTTTTACTAAAGGTGAATATACAGAGGTCTATAGATTTTGAATGGAATTGTTAGTGCTGCTCCTCATGAATGTGTATTGCGGTAACAAAAGACTGCCGATAAAGTCGGCTTCAATACAAAATTCGACCGGTTAATGGAATCTGGATCGTTTAACATATTACCTGCTGGATATTTTACTCCCTTTCAAAATCAAATGTGAACGTATTGCACAGTTTCGCCCTGAATTTGCTAAAGAGGAAAATTAAAAACGTAATTTCAACTTCCATTTTCGAAGGGGGATAACTCTGTAAGTAATCTTTTCCGGACATACAATTATAGGATAATTTTTTCTTATTCCGTGCTCTTAAATTTGGATTTTAAGTTTGTTCGGTTAACCTTAAAATATTCTACATATTATTCGTTTTATATAATAATAATAATAATAATATGTGTCTACTGTGCCGCAAACTGTGCCGGACGTTACAAAAAATTACAGATATTTATACATTATTATAATAGGTATTCTAACAAATATCATAGCTTTATCCCTAGTAATAATGTCTCCTTATCTGAGGTACCTTGTTTACAAAAATATAACAGTAACTTACAAATCTAAAACGAAGATGATCATTGATGATGTTAACTGCATTATCCGTCTGTATTCTCCATAAAGCTTTATTTAATTTAAACAATTTGCACCTACTTATGTTACCTACTTACTACATGTATGCACATCTAATTATGAAATTCCATTCAATTTGCAAATATTAAAACACTGTTTTCTATGACAATAATAACATTGCTTTGTTAATTTTGAAATGTGATATTCTTATTTTTCTGTCCCAAATTTTTAACAGCGTTTTTAATTTTAATTTTGGAATTTACTAAAAAAAATGAAATTTAATCCTTGCTCTTTACTCATTCACCCTGCGCGCAAGTAAATTAATAGCAAAACAAAGCAGCTCGGTTTTTTAATCACCGTAAACCGAGCTTAATATGTTAGGTGTAATTCAGGGTACGCGGGTATATTGAACCCCGACATTTAGGAGATTTTTAATATACTTTAATATTTATACCGCTAACGAGAAATACGGGAGGAAAGTAAACATAATGAATCCAAAATGTTCAAGTAATTATAAGAGAAGTAAATTTTGGTCTTTTTGCCAGTGCCTCTCTTGATGTTTTATTTTTATATTTTCTTTGAATAATGAGAACGCATTTTTGAATCACAATAATTAATGTAAAAGCAACCGAAATACATAAAACTAATTTTACTTATAACTAAAATAAATATTGTAAAAAATGAAATTATGAATATAAACACGTAAAACCTTTCAGGTATTAAAAATATTTTTCTGTAACTTGCTTTCAGACTGTTTTTTGAAATAACAGTTTTCATAATAGAAACTTATCCAGCTGAATACCTTGAGACGACCTTGAAACGTCCCAAGTTTATGGTTTGTTATGATTTGATTGTCGTCGAAATTAATGAGGAAATATTCATGACATAGAAAATGAGGCCTGCTTAAATAGAGCACGGCGTTTCGGATAATAATAGGTTAAATTCAGGGCTCCTACTCACTGTGATTCAATAATAGCACATAATAGCAGGAAAATATGTGGAGCGTTCTGCCTACAAAGAAAGCAATGACGCAAAAAATTAATTATACACGATTTTTACTTTTACAAAAGTTTAAAATTTATAATCTTACTTTGGTATGTATTCTCTTAGGCCCAGTTTTACAATCTTGGAATAAAAACGGAATAACTGTTCGCCAAATATCCTTTAATGTTCCTCCATATCTACGTCACACCTACGTCACGTTATACCAATAATAAAGCTTATCCGACGATTATAAAATCGGGCCTAAGTGTTAAATTTATTTCAGGATTAAAAGAATCCTCCAAACCTATGATGTTTAAGAATTTCCGTCTTGAAACTTTTAGGACATACCTCTCATTCACTTTCCTCAACAAATTATATCTTTTAAAGAGGTGTAAGAGAAAATAAAGAAAATCTTAAAGGATATCTTTCTATTTGACTTGATATTTCAAGAAGCTTTTCGAACTTCATTATTTATATCGACAGCTGTCGAACGACGGTGAAACGTAAAGTGTATTGTGCGCGATTTAGTGTCCAGTTAAAAGACTTTGTGATAACAATGGACAATATCCAAGTTTATTTCATAATAATCAAGACACTTATTAATTAACAAATACCAAAGACTTGGTTTTGTTTCCATAAATATTGACAATTATACCAAACATGTTTGTCGGTGATGTACCTACTTCTCTTGCACCGCGAATTATAATTAAATTTTTGTGTACTGAGATTGAGGAACCTGGAATGAATTAAGACCGTTGATAAATCTTGGGTGCACAATTAAATCCCAAAAGCAAAAAGGTTGGCCACTCAAAATCATCGCCGCCAAAGAAATTCAAAGCTGTAACGTGATGGGTACGGAATATTCATGGTCCAATTGTAACAAGTTTCTTAATAGACCGAAAGACTATAAATTCAGAGTTTAATCCTCTTAACAGGTACTTGGGACGCAACAAATTTATGTCGATTGAGTAGGTAATAGAAGCGGTGCAAAATTGGCTTTGCAGACAACCAAATTAATTTTTTTCTGTCAGCATTTACGAGTTTTGCAATGATGAGATAAACACAACGGTTATAATACCCGGTGAAGACGGTGTCATCAGCGTGTCAGACGATAAAACCGTTCGGGCATGGTTGAAGAGAGAATTGCCTGATCGTTGGGATAAGTTTATATTAAAAAAAGGACATTATTTTGAAAATAAAATTTGTTTCATTAACTTTGTGTTATTACTGTTATCGCTGTATAAGAAAGTCCAGGTCAAATCAATACTCTCCTCGTATATTTAAGTGTACTCTTTCAGAATTGATTTATCAGCATCCGAAATATTGTCTTCATTTTTCAAAGTCTTATACAAGATATCAGAACTCTCCACTGAAACAGGTTTGCTGCTGTTAAGGGCGATTTACACGAACAAGTTTTTCTTTGCAAGTGACATTAAAAGTTTCCTCTCTCTAATATTTGCAAGCATTAGAAAGAAACAACTAATTGCTTAAAAGTTTACTTGTACAAGAAAACTTTTACAGAAAAACTGGAACAAGCGCTATTTTCTACAAGTTTCTGTAAAAGTGGACTGTTTGCGCAAGCGCAGTTTACCGATTTCAAGATATACCAACTTAACTTTACAACGTGTGATTCGTTATAACCTTTAATTCCGACAATTAGAAGTTCGTATCTTTATTGTTTGTGAAATAAAATGCGGCAATGGAAGACTCTCCTGTCCCTTCCACTTTCAAAGGTTATGTTCTTATTTGCTTCTTATCATGTTTATATTTACATTCGTTTTAAAGTTGGCAGTTTTGCACAAGCAAGAGAATTTACAAGAAAAAGTTATACACGTAGGTGTACTTTTAATGTCACTTTTAAAACCGCTTCAAAAAAACTTGTTCGTGTAAATAGCTCTTTACATCGAATTTCAAATTGAAGTTGAATATAATACTACTTAAGTTCCTATTTGCCTTCGAATTTTTTGCGGCTTATTTATCTCCTCCAAAGTAGGTGGTTTGGTAATGTGGTAGAGGAACGTTTTCTCTAAAAAGTGTTTTCATTACTCCCAGAAGTCTGAACCATGAATTTTGATTCCAAGCACCGAGTAGGTATATTTGAGTTCGTTGTTTGCATAACTGACAACTGAGCATTTTTCAATTTGGTCTGTATCTAATATTGCCCCTATACAGTTATAGATTATATACAGTTAAAATCAATCTTTAAAATATATAATGGTAGACTTTTTTCAGTTGTTTCACCTATGAATACCACGCTTGAATTATATTAAGAAGTTTTAAGCAAGGGCAGTTTTACAAAGTTGCTTTTAACACCATTCACAGTTTTACCGATCGATGAGTTATTTCCTTAAAAAACTCGTTTAATTTTCTTGGCAATCACCTGATGTAGAACGTACTTATCAAACTTTTTGATTTAAGTTGGAACAGTGAATAACATAAATCCGTCGGTATAGGTATTTTTATTTACGATTCAATGTAACTTAAAAAAACAATGAAAAGTTTATAAACTCGGAATTCAGTTTCATACGCTGTGATTTATACTAAACATTCCACAATATTAAAAATTGAAATGCTAACTTCTAAATAATTTTATGTACAAGTTAAATTTACAAATGTGAAAATGAAAGCTGCAAGAACTTGTAGTACTCAAACATACGGATTGTACAAATGACAACTCCAATTAAACGAAATAAAAAATTCATGTCTGCGGCACTGAAATAAGAATAATCCTAGGCATTTCCTTTTGAAGTTGGCCGTTCAAGGGATAATCGTGGAATTCATTAACGTCTAAAACAGAAAAGTGGTTTTAAGCGCAGACTTGAAACGTTTGCGTAGACAATAAATAAAACTTTTTGCCGTTTTTCGTTTAGCATCAAAATAGTGCCAAATAAATCTGTTTGTTCCGTGAAATTAAAACAAGGCGCTGGTGGATGTTTCACATCAAAAGGCAGCAGTATGAAAACATTGTGAATTTTTGATTGGAATGAAATTGGCTTAAGTGAATTTTGTTTGCTGGACTTGTCAATTTATCATGCCTGCATAATTCTCGGTCATTTATTACGTGTGAGTAAACATTTTCTACGTCGCTCACTGAAAAGCAAAAATACTTTAGCATGAATAATTCAGGTTGGAAGAAAAATCGTCATACTGTGATCAATAGATGTCACTCATTCGTGCGCCTGTTATTAACAGACCATCACATTCAGCTTCATGAGGCTTTGAATTAAGAACATCTGGAGTGATTTACTTAAGATCAAATTACCATTTGCTTTAGTTTAGCTAAGAAGTTCATGCCCTACATTTGATTGTTGACCTTCCAACCGACGCCGATGAATTAATGCATGACTGCAGCAGATGGGAATTGAATTATCGATGCTACTGGTGCATAAGTGCATAATGAAGGCTTTATACATGCACGTTGTTTGAAACTTGCGTTTTGATAAACCAAACTAAATTTATATTATAACTCATATCATTTACTTTTCATCATACCGTTATTTATAATCGACATTCAAATAACAAGTAACAAAAAACTAAATTTCGTTTCTCCGAAGTATTCGTTGCTACATACAGGGTGATTCTCAATCTATCCGCATAAACTTGGGAAATGATAGCTTATGATATGTAATGACTCATGATGTGAAAAAATTCTAGTAAAAACGTTTTAGTTACTGAGATAATCTAATGAATTTGAAACAAACATTAAAGTTGCTAGGATATTACTTTATAATGCACTTTCAATAATATTTTTAAAGTTTGTTTCAAATTCATTAGATTATCTGACTCAGTGACGTGACATTTGCAGAATTTATTATTTTGTGATGTGTTTATAAAAACCGCAGACGCACTGACGATGAACGAGCAGAGGTTTCCAAACAAATTACGTTGTGCTCTTATGGTAGCTCAGATTTTTTTTGAGATAAAGCATTGATATTTGTAGAAACAATTTTCTTAAGTGATGAGGAACAGTATTCATAAATGAGACTTATTCGATTACACCCTGTATCCCAATGTTAAGTACTTACATACATAAATGCCGCATTTGTAATGTTATTAATTATGAAAATTATTTAAATGAGGGAATTTTTCTGTATCTAAATTTCAATTATAGATCAACTTAAAAAAATAAGTGTTCACTATTTTTAGCTAGGCTCTCTTATATTGTCTTATTTAAGCACATATGTCACCTCTGTCACGTGCAATACTCGTTCCTTGTTCCACTCCTCACTTAAAAATAGCTTACATACGCCGGGGCGACGTTTTATAAATACCCGGCTGTCTTAAGCCGTTTACAGGCGATTGTTAAAAGCTCGAGACGATGATTTAAAAGCGTCTTTCGAACGAGAGACTACGTGACGAACATGCCCGGGCGGTAATTAAGGCGGCGGCATCCGTTAATGGCCCAAGTTTGCGAAAAGTCCCACACTTTATGCTGCGATAATGAACTTGCAAAAGAAGTTAATGCTGCATGTGTACCACGTATAGTGCTCCAATAAAACATGACTCAAGTTTCAAGATTTATCCAAATAAGGTTATTTCTATTGCGATGTTATGTTCTTTTACTCGATTTCCTATGAATGGAGTTTCGATCGCCATATTGTTACAATAATTAAAAATTTTCTGTTTGAAAAGAATTCAGGCTTTGCTAAAATTCTTTCAGTTCACCACATTCCTGCTCGCGATAACTTCAAGTCTTATGGTGTGGAGGATGAGATTTAAAAGCTTTTTAATTTAGATGCCATCACCAATCATTGATCTGAATAATATTTTATTAAGCTACCGAAACAATTTTTTATATGATATAAATTCCTTACTTCGATTTCTTACAAAACTGAGAAGTCTTATCAAATTTTTTGTTTTGGGTAACTGAAGAAGAGCTAAAAATAACTGAAACGATCGAACAATTTTTTCTGCCCCGTGAAGCAAAATCGTTAAGATCTTATTCCCAGCTCAGTAGCAACAATAATCTCCAAACCTATTACCGCTGATTTCTTTTGGCGAAAACTCAACGTCATAATGTATTTTTTGCCGTTTCGTTTCGCGTGTGCATCCCTTCTCCTTCCGACGCTAAAACGATTATGTTCCTGCCAGGAAAGTTAAGCCGCATAATGCCATTACATCCGGTGAGTTATTTGGGTGGTTATTGTCTTTGCGTGGTCGGATATTGAATAAAGCAAGGGCCAAAGGGACGGCGGTGATTGGGGTGGATAGATTTATAAAAGGATTCGCGGCATCCCAGGGTAATTGGTGTTTGCCATGAAAAGAAACGAACGAATTTCTGAAACGACACGAAGAGTTTTGACTCATTTTGTTATCATTATCTGCGTGCTTTCTGTTCCATTTGTTTCCTCTAATAAGCCAACGAAATGAAAACCCTTACGTAAATGTTTGCCGTCTCATCTTCATCAAATCAAGCAATTAATTAGCTAAATACTCTAACAAGGTTACGTATAAAGCGCACATCCTAATCTTATTTGTGAAAAATATAAAAAAAAGAGCAGCCAGATGAGTTAATTAAAATAAAACATTTGTAACAGAAGTCATTTAATCCCGACAGTCAGGATCGATTATAATTATCGGAATTTGCGTTGGGAGCTTCGTGTGTGTTTCTAGAAATAACACGCGCGCCTAATTTAAAACACTATTTAAAATTTAATTAAAATTTAATTTAGTAATAGCAAAGACCGTCAGATCTGTAATTCAATTTCGAGTTTTTTTTTTGTTATTCATGAGTGTCCTGCTGTATATTTATTAAAACGTGAAATATCGGCGGAATTTCTAGTTCGAATCGTAACACAGATAAAAATGTACGCTATTGAAGTTAATCAAGATATATATATATTTTTTTAATTACAGTCCTAGTCATGGAAATTTTGAGAGCTTATTCAAATTTATTAGTAAATATAAAATCACTAAAAATAAGTGTCAAAAATAGACTACTGACATAATTTATATATTCCGTGCTCGTGAATCAGTACCTTAATATTTGTTCTTTTAAAAAAATTCTGTTATAACAATCTAAAGTTATAGTGGAATGTAAAAGCGGAACCTGGAGCTCCTAAATGATTGGAATTTTAGCTTTCGAGGTCTTACAATTTACAAAGAGCCGTCTCATAACGGACATAATAATACCCCAAAAACTTTATGACATTTAAGAAACAGCAAATATCACAAATTCCAATGAATTTTGTATTCATAAAAATAGGCTAAACAAATTGTACTTAGTTAAGGTAAAACTTGAAGACATTTAGGTCTCGAAGCATAATCCCTTGCGTCACAGTCCACTGAATAATTAAATATTAGGAATGGGAAAATGTTGCTTTCTCTAGTTTCCTGAGGTAGAGAAACTTTATTTTGCTTGAAGGGAGTTTTTCCACCTATACTTCATCGTTACAGATCATTCGAGGTATATAGCGTAAAGTAAAATGAAGTGAGTAATAGGAAACCTTATAAATAAAAAAATTTAAGCAGTTAACAAGCAGCAATGACAACTTTTTCAAACGTGATACTCAATGCACTACACAACAAAATAACCAGAAAAGAATCAAATTTACCAACATGTTCATAACTTTCAGTAACACTGTTGACAGCAATATCAGGAATATTGTTGATAATAATGTCAATTACATTGTTCTTAATAACATTGTTATACATCCTTGAAATAATAGCAATATAAATATCAAATTTATTATCTAGGTTTTCAGAGCTAATCAAATGAATATTTATTTGTAAAAGAAAACTACTTATTGTTAATCTGCAACGGCATGGAGACCCTTCCAAATCCAAATGAATGTTATTTACATACTTATTACTAGCATTTTTACTATTAACATGTTTATGTTATTTTTCGGTGTATGGGCACCTTTATATTTACATTTTTGTAAACTGGATGTGCACGGAATTTTTACCAATGCTTTCAAAACTTCTGTATTTCAAATAACCTATCTTACTTTGGTACATTTATTGCATTTTATATAACATTTCTACAGATAATGTGAATGGTAAAATTAAATTATCGTGTTCTTTTGAAGTAAAACCTATTGATCTGAAGTTTAATTACATACTGCTTGAATGATCCTCTTTCTCGTGCTTTTCGCTTGAAAGAAGTTTAATAATTATGACTAAAGTTTAAATTAAACAAGTAGTTGTTGATATCAAATTACAATGCCTTCAAAAGTAGTTGAGATGCTCGTGATTGCCATACATAGGCAACAAAATACCATGTGAGAAAACTGCCCAGGTAAATATATACCGCCCAGACAAGATTCCCCACCATAAGCATCACTCAAGAAACCACAATAAACTTAAAATATGCAATTACACACTAGCAACAGCAATTAATTACTGAAATGTTCTTAAAAGAACTAGGACTAGACTAATTTTCATACTTCATTGAAGAAATAAATATGCGACATACGAAAATGGACGAATACGAAAATCATCAAACAAAAATTACATGTCGATACTGTGCTTTGCATTCAAGAATGGAGTATTGCCATTCTCCATTTACTACATGTCCAAATCGGAAATAAGCTTCAATAGTGAAAGTGTTTCCTTGCAAGGTATACATTTTAATCCCTTGTTTATTCAATTCAAAAAATTAGAGGCATTCAACAAACAAATCGATTGATTACAATCATGAAAACACTGAACGGTGGCGTGATCGGTATAGCCCTATTTTCTATAATATTTTGTTCTTGACATTTTAACAGTAGCAATATCACAATATAAGCAGTGCAGTTAAGTTATTTCTCAAATAAATCCCTGAAATAAACAATACGCTGTTATAAACAAGTCACACACATGACACAAATCGCAACGCCATATATTTAATCGCAGTTGAATCATAAAATTTTTACGATGGACAATTTCACGATCGATGTTGAATCGATTCAGATGCGTTGAAAGCTAAACCGTATGCAATCATAGATCGATTGTGTCGATTGTGTAATTGTCAATTTGACTGAGTTATGATATTTATTGACAGGACTAGCTAATTCAAAAAGATTAGAGTGGCACAGGAAAATTTACATGTGAAAAAATTCCAAATGTAACTTGATGAGAATCATTTTGTTCCACTTTGTATAATTTACACGGGACTAATCAACAATCATTTCTTAATTTTAATATGATTTTAAATTTCGTCAGCTAATGTTCCTTATTAGATTTAAATTCACTCAACATATACATATTTTACATTAGATGATGTGCTGTGGTGTACATTAGTTTATTTTACACTTTTCTTACAATTGTCTAGGAATTGAGTAAGCATTTTTTTTTCATGAATATGACAGCTAGTTCCAAATTGAAAATAAAGTTACGTTACAACAACTTTGATAAATCAATAATCATTCGTTTCATCCTTAAATGCATTACGATTCATTTCTTCGCCGGTAAACCTGCCATTGGTGCGATGGCGTCTATTATTATCACCACTTGCTGTATTGGTATCGTTGACATTTTCAAAATTAATAATATCTACATAAATTAAAATTAATCAAAATTGCATACAATGCAAAAGGAAACTCATTATTAAGAGTTGCTTTAGGACAAAATAGTACCACAATTGAAAATAACTTCTTAAGTATGACTTAAGACATAGATGGGTCTGACTTAGCATAAAGTACAACTCAAGTTGTACTTGATCAACTATGAAATAAGATTTTTACATTAAGTGGGACTTGAGGGTCAAGTTGAACTTAAGACTTGTCTATGAATACAGGCATGTAGTGTCTCTAAACGAAAGTAAGATTCTACGATGTAAGTCTTCTGTTTGGTTGTAAAAACCATTTAGTAAAAGTATAAAATAAAAATTAGTTTAATTTGGTTCTATCAGCCACCCTCAAAAGATATAGCTTCCCTTTTTCTGCAGACATTTTTTCCACCGCCAATATTCTCGTTATTCTGTTATATTTCTTTCCGTAACTAATTAGGCCGATAACAAAAAGTTTCGGCTAAAAAATGTGCTGAGTTGTGATCTCGCTTTGCTCATCCATCTTTCGCATTTCCTTTCTCCTCTGCGAATAACATAATGTGTAATGAATTGACACACGCAGATTTTGCCTCCGGTAAATTGAATTAAGGAATTACGTTTGTAGAGTAACGAGGGGGATGCCCTCGCCGTCTTTCACTTAATGGACTGCAACGGTGGACAATCTACTGAAAAAGTGTTTTAGTTTCGTAAACTAAATATAACTGTTGCTTGTAGAAGTTTCATTTCCATTTTACGTCATCGAGCATCGTATTCTTACCTTGATAAGAAAGTTCCCGGCGCATTCACCAAAATGGGATTCGTTGTGCGTGGTTTTATTGACAGCGTTCGGGTATTCATAGAATTTTATGCTGCGCCATAAACCATGAGCTCTCGAAAAAATCCAAGGATCCCACCAAAATTCAAATCTTTGCTTCGATGCATAATTCGTATTCCACGCAGTAAACTACGTTATTATACCGAATGATTTTTTAAATTTCACATCTAGATTGCTTTGAAAGTTTTATCAACTAAATTGAAGCAATCACTCAGTGTAATTACATACGTCGAACGATTACAACATAGTATTCACGCTTACACTTGATTAATTGCTGTTCATTCGGATTCCACCTACACATAAGGACGCGAACGGGTTTAATTTAATGGAATACATCGAATAACTGCGCAAATCGATTGATTGAAAAAGAAATCAAGTGGTTTAAGTCAACCCGCAATGAGTCGTTAGGTCAGGTGGAAAATGAACTAGTATTTAATCAAAACGAAACCATACATCTTGTTCTTTGATAGACATACATAAGTATCCGCTGTATCTGAATAAAATTATTAAGTCGATAGTTCTTATCAGCAAAAAAAAATACTCTTTTTACTTTTCTTTTGCTATAGCTTTTGTTATATGCTTGATTCCCAACACAACTATTTCGCCCCTTTGAAATGTTACCGTTTCTTAATTATTTAGTTTTAGTGATGATATTCTCCGGTTATCGTTAAATGTGCTTTTACTCATAATCCGACTAAACTCTTTCAATTGATATCGAATGAAAGTGAATTTATGCACGATTCTCGGATAAACTTGAGTATAACATTATTCTTTGAATAATATGACTAGTTATGACGTAAGTATAGAGGAAGGTTAAAATATTGTAAAAACTAGACCTTAAAGTACTTTAAAATATGCTTTTAATCTATATTAATTTTTTTTTTCTATAATATACTATCACGAGTAACAACTGCATCAAACTAAATTCAGTTTTCTCTAATAATTTATTTGCTCGCATGAGTTCGTTCAAATTATTTATTATAAATAATAAAAGTTTAAGATTTTCATGATTATCTACATATTTTCTGTTCTAATTTAGTGCTTCTTATATTAGCACAGCCACATATTAATGCTGTATTGATATTGAATAATTTGAAAATACCAGGTGACAAGTAATCGTTGCTTTCCCACAACTTTTTCGCAAAACTAGCTCTGTGAAGAAGGGAGGGGTACTAAATAAAATAAACCAGGGCGCCAGGAAATTAACCCCAGTTGAAGGATCCACTTCGAAATCATTCCCAAGGTCTCGTCGTGTTCCCTATAGGTAAAAACTAACCTTCAGGAGATTTGTCTCGCTAGATACGTTCAGCATAGCGTCAGACATAAACAAAACACGTACAGTGTATAACAAATATATTTGTGCACAACAAAAGATATAATTACTGTTGTCACAAGTCGATTAACTTTTAATGCACTCACTTAAAAGTAAAATAATTGATTCACACGGTACGCGGTTAATGAGATCTGATTGCACAGAAGGTGCCTTAATGGCAATGTCGATTAACCGGTTATTTAAAATATTAATTTGAATTAAAATATTGCCACCCTAATGGGCCGCGGTAAACAAAGTCCGAGAACGGTAAATAAATAAATAAATATTATACGTCACTCAGCTACAAGAGGGCATCGTGGAGGAGGCACTGTGAGGAAATTGAAAGTACTCCAGAATGTGCCAGATTGCATAAAATGCTCTCGAAGATCCCTCAAGGATACCTAAATACTCTGATAAAACCTACCGGAGAATTTACCAGAACAGGAAAAGAAACTATGACCGAAATGTTTCGGGTTCATTTTCCTGGGTCAACAGTCATTGACGTCTGACTGGAATAGCCAGGTTCCGGATGCCCCTGTTCTCAGAGCATCAAGGGAGGAATGGAGTTCTGCCAGGAGTCTCATAACGTTTTCTAGTATCAAATGGGCTATAAACTCGTTTGATAGTTACAAATCTCCGGGTCCAGACGGGATAATACCGATTATGCTGCTGAAGGGCTCGGACCTTCCGATCACCAGAATCTGTACGGTTCTGAGAGCCTGTCTGGCTCTGGGCTACCTGCCAAGAGTGTGGAGACTGACCACAGTGGTATTCATACCAAAAACTGGCCGGGTGGACTACACTCAGGCGAAGGCTTTCAGAGCTATAAGTCTTATGTCCTTTGTATTAAAGACAATGGAGAAAATACTTGATGGGCATATAAGGGGTGGTGTTCTGGTCGACAGAGCCCTACACCAATACCAGTTTGCCTATTAAACAGGTCTATCGACTAATACAGCACTCCATCATCCTACTTGGAGGGTGGAGAAATCTCTGGAAAATAAAGAGGTCCTCTTAGCTGCCTTTTTAGACATCGAAGGGGCCTTTGACAATACATCTTTTGACTTCAGACCACGACTCTAAGGAGTAGAGGGGTGGAAGAAATTTGACTGCATGGTCAAAGGAAGGGTGGTCTATACATCACTGCTGGACGACACTCTAATGGCTGGGGTAGCGGGAGGCTGTCCGCAGGGGAGTGTTTTGTCCCCCCTGCTGTGGAACCTCGTCATGGACGGACTTCTGAGACGGCTAAGCGGTGAAGGCTTTGATCCCTTAGGGTATGATGATGATTTAGTTATACCTTTACAAGGGATATTTAATAGCACTGTCAGGGACCGAATGCAAGTTGCCCTGAATGTAGTAACAAGGTGGGCCGAGGAGGAAGGTCTGAAGATCAGTCCCCAAAAAACCACCATTGTGCCATTCACTCGAAGGCGGAACTTAGAGGGTTTAGGTCCTCTGCATCTTCGTGCAAACGAGCTAGTCTTGTCGGGGGAGGTAAAGTACCTTGGAGTGATTTTTAACTCCAAACTTACCTGGAACCAACATCTAGACAAGATAGTCATGCGATCGGTGACCACTTTCGCGGTGGCCAGACGAGCCTGTGACAGAACGTGGGGCTTAAAACCAAATATGGTGCATTGGTTGTTCACTAGAATGGTCAATCACCTATGCGGCTTCGGTGTGGTGGCCCAAGGTCAAGCAGAAAACCACCAAACTTAGACTGGACAAGGTACAAAGACTTACCTGTCTAGGCATAACGGGGGCGATGAGTACAACGCCCACCGCTGCAATGAAAACCCTTCTAGACCTCCCTCCCTTATACATTGTGATAATGGGAGAGGCAAGACGAGGACTCCATAGACTGAAGCATTCACGTCACCTACTTAATATAAGTACGGGTCATACAAGTACCATAAGGGGTCCTTTACTCGACATGAGGACTGACTATATGGCTCCCAAAGGCAACATAAACCTTCCCATCAAGATAGAAATTAATGAACCTGCTGAGCACCGGAAACTTGAACAGGATTTTCCTCCTGGAAGTCTAATTTGGTATACAGACGGCTCCAGAACTGAAACTGGTGCCGGGTCTGGAATATACGCGCATAGACCAAAGGAGAAGTTATGCTTCCCGTTGGGCCAATTTGCCTTTGTTCTCCAAACAGAAATATACGCCATATTACAATGTTCGCGGGAAAATAATAGGAGGGCTTACACAAATAAGCGGATCTTCATTTTAACTGACAACCAGGCGGCTTTGAAGGCTTTAGTAAGCTCAAAAATCTCTTCCAAACTGGTGTGGGTATGTTTAAGTGAGCTCAATGACCTGGCTGAGCACAACTGCATTACGCTAGTGTGGGTGCCAGGTCATCAAGGTATTATCGGCAACGAACGGGCCGATGAACTAGCCAGGCAGGGAGCGGGCATGGCATACCTTGGCCCTGAACCTGTCCTAGGCATAACCAAGAACGCTATTCGGGGCTTTTTCAGTGACTGGATAAGCGAGGAACACAGTAGATACTGGTTAAGTAGACCAGGACATCGCCATAGCAAGACCTTCCTTAGAGGTCCTTGCAAGAAGAGAGCTGCGGAACTTTTGCTTTTGAGCAGGGCGCAACTCAATATCACCACGGGGTTACTAACAGGACACCTGACTGTTAAGGAGCACCTGCGGAGGATCGGTAAATTCAATGGGGATCTAAACTGCAGACTTTGCAATAGGGAACCAGAGACGGCAATGCACATTTTGTGTAGATGTGATGCGCTGGCAAGCCGTAGACAGCGCATATTCGGACACCTTATGATTGCTTCTGAAAACTTCAATACGCAATCAGTAAAGAACCTGTACCAGCTGGTACAGGGGACATGCCTCACTGAATGGTTGCGTTAACAGAACCAGGGCGAGCACAATAAGCCTAAATGGCTGCGGTGCCCCCGGCGTATTTTTGCGGACGGGTTCTGGTCAAAGGAAAAAAAAAACGTCACTCAGTCTCTTCACGTTCGTATGTTGCCTGGTCCACTTCGTTTCGTACAGATGGCGTACTTGTTCACTACAACTGCAAACGACGCCTCGTGGACTCACACAGGGTGAATGCGAATTTTTTCGGTAGATTTTCCCAAACCAGTCGGGAAAACGTTTACGCCATACCAGAAAGGGTAGTTAAAGCCCCAAAAGAAATAACAAAAAAAAAGATCCTAATAGGACTAGAAGAACGGCCATTAATTACTGCGACGCCATTAAAGAAATATCAGAACATACCTGCAAATTAACGAGGTCGTTGGATTAAAACGCGCCTCGCGTTTCACAAAGCCGTGTGAGATATTTGGGTCTTCCAGTCAGACTGTATTTAGTTTGAATTTTGCACTAATTTAGCAACAATTCACGAGAGCGACACGATACGTGTATCTCACAAGACGGCAGACACAAAAGTGGCGAGTTCGAGGAAAGCATGGAACACTTCCGGTAACTGTAACGGGATAAAATGGCGTGACCAATGGAAAAATTATGACGTAAAGATATTTGAATAAAAGAACCAATACGGAGACAGAATTTTAAAGTAAACGTTTCCGGCGAAAGTTACAGTGTTGTCAGACGTCCAAAAGAAGGTGTATATGTATACAAGCGACGTTACAAGCTCGCTACAAATGCGCTGCGAACTCGCTGCGATCGAATTAAACTGTAACAATATTAAAAAATCTTCTTGGAAGATTCTTTATCATACTTAAAGAAAGACAACGCAGTATCAAAGAGAATATAATAACTGATGAAAAATGTGTCATGTGGCAGATAGTAATGCAGTAAATGGAAATGCTCAGAAAAGAATATTGCTTTTACAAATATTTGTTAACAATATTTAGTAACAACTACTCTCCTTTGTTACATTTCATTAATAACTGATAGAATATCTTAGCAATAACAATAGGAAAACATACTTAACAATATAATTTAGTAAGCGAAGTTTGATAATTGTAATATTTGGTGGAGGTGCTGGGCGAAGATGGCTTGGCATCAGTGGCGGCTCGTCGGGGTGGGCAGCTTATTAAAGTTTATCAATGCAATTTAATCTTTAAAATAATTTAATAATTTAATAATTTTTCAAATGTTGCCCACCCTCTGCATATCTTGAAGAACCGCCACTGCTTGGCATTGCCAAGATAGATGTGCATGGCAGTGCACCACACCTTACACTATCTATATCTGAAAATAAGGACAGCAAGTGGTTAAAGGTAGCCGGCTTTAGGAATACGTGCTGCTCTTGGTGCGGGTTCAAATCCCGCCTGGTCTATGAATAACTGTTTTATTCAAATTTGTAGACCCTGCTCAAAAAATTAAATTAAAATAAATGTGAAAGGATCATTCGGGGCCAGTACTTTACTCACTGATTAACTTTAGCTTTCGGTTTATTCCCATGCTCAGAGCTAGTCGGGGAGGGGTGGCGGCTGCGACCGACTTAGATGTTAATTTCTCCTTCGGCATTCGCCTTACAAACTGGGGAAACGCAGAAAACCCAGTTCGAAGGAGCCGGTATGAATCCTAAACACAATCCGACACATAAGTACTCTATCTGTCATATAGAGCCCATATGCACCAGGAGGGGGATTCGAAGCTATACCTAATAGTTGCCCGGCCAAACGTCAATTACGTTTCCAGCGGATTCAACCACTCGGCTAACAACTACCTAAGATTAAAGTTAATCAGTGACTAAATAAGGACCTAAATAAGTCAATTTTTTACCAAAAACTGCATACAAAAACTTGTAAAGAAAGAAAAGAAAATTCGGTTTATTAAATAGTTTTTGCTTTCCAGTTATTCGTGTCCGTAATAGTTGTTTCTCCTTCATTCTTCTACTGTTTTCATTTCTATAAGTCTTGTTTTCTTTTCTTTTCATATATTAAAAAATTCCCACGTTTTTTTTTCATTTAATAGGGGTCGATTTCCACATTATCTTTGCTTAGCAGTATGTTTCATTCTTTTCTGAATCCATCGTTTTTATTCATGTACAGGAGAGAGCAAAATTAGGAAAGTAATTTAATATTTCGAGATGAATTTTGAATGGAATTTGGCATGCGCCCTAGAATCAACAAGATCTACATTAGCATTTTTCAATTACTTATCCCTCTATATTTTGAAATGCAGTGCTCACTGACTGTATCAAAATTTAATAAAAATGCTTTATTATGCAATTGTTTACGATTTGCCTATAAAACTAAAAGAAAATACTGCTCCTAATCTCCTATGTTCCGGATTGAAAATGCTCACGTGGTATAAATTCGTAAGTTACAACTTTTATTTATTTGACACTAAGATTTCAACAACTAATAATGCATCACTTCTGTTAATAGCGATATCGAAGAATTAAAGCACTAAAACGTGGCCCAATTAACATCGCAATTTAATTAACTTTCTCGTCTATAGTGCTTCTCTGGTTTGTGTGGAAGTAACTTTCAATTAAAACTCAATGTGCCTGTAATCTTTTATAACAAATTAAATTCCGTCTGCTGCCGCACATATTTCAGCGCAAATTACTCCGCTATCTAAGGTGAGCAAATGAGAAATCTTACGTTTTTCGTTTTATAGCCTTGGCTTGCGGTTTAATGTTTTGAAGCCGTTAAATTATGCTTATCAGGGCTGATAACGCAGAAGATTGAGAACGTTAATCAATTTTAAACATAGTCTGTTACGCACGCAAAGCTTATTTTGGATTTGATTTATGGTTAAAGTTCGCCATCCAAAAAAAAAAAAACAATGTGAAGGTAATATTAACTTCCAAAATAACGTGTATTTGAAAACTCATCTAATCAACTGACATGTAACAGTACCTAATCAGCTTGCCACTATTTACTAACATGCATTTTTCCGATAGTTGTTCAACTTTCAAATAGAGCAACTATTTAGCTGCGTGGAAATCGAATACCTAGAATATGTAAGTGCACTTATACATGGTGATTCAGAATTGCCTTCCGCTATCTTCAGGATGAAAATTTGTGATTATTTGGCACAAAAAGGCTCTCTTGTTGCTTTTCGATAAACCGAACCTTTTTCGAAGTGCCATGCACTTGTGTTAAATCTTCCAATTGCATGTTATCCTAAAGCTCAACATGTATAACGACATAGAGGTGGCTTAGCGAGTAATTAAACACTTGCGTTTTATATCCTTTATTTTATAATATAGCCATTCTATCTTGTTTCCGCATTTTTTCAAATTTCAAATTTCAAACTGAGTTTATTTCATGAATGATACTCTACTACTTAATTTTAAACCGAATTGATATGGATAAACGTTTTTCATTTCGTCGATCATCTTGATTAAAAGAGTTTTTGCACGTATGCATGCAGAAGGGTATTTTCAAAGTATCTACAACTTTCGTCTTGAAATCATCAGAGATTTTGCTAAATCTCTTTTCATTAGGAAACAATATTCATGGATTCAAGCGCTTATGCAAATTGCTTTCGGTTTTCCTGCCGAAAATTTTGCTTAATCTCGTTAAATTTTAAATACCGCAGTTATCCGGCGCGCCGAGAACTTTGTTTTGTCACAGTTTCGCATTTTTGCAGGCAAAGTTTGCAATAACGACGAACTCCCGTCACTTTGGCGAAACTATTGCGCGCGTCAAAGCGTTTATGCCCGAAACGCGTAATCTTATAATAACACAGACGTGTTCGCTTGGCTCTGAAATATTCCGCGAGGGGTAAAGTTTGAAAATATCTTTGGAACCCGTCCAGAACTACGACAATAACATTGTTGACATTTCTGTGACCATAGCAACGTACGTGTTTGGAAATACTGGCTAAACTAACTATGTTGCAGAATGATGTATGATTAGATGTTAAAATAATGATAAGCGTAAGGTTTCTAATAAAAGTACAAATTAAAAATAGTCTGTTTTAAATAACTAGTTACACAAACTATTAAATAAGTACTTATCTACTAACATTTAATACCGCTTATTATAACTAATTTATATTCTTATATTAAATGATATTATATATCGCCGTAATTTAATGACACGGCACCACCGTTAGCGTCAATGGCGGTAAATCGTCACTGATCCTTCCATCTGACGAGGCGAGCTTAGTCCTTCTGGAAACATCTGGAAAGTGCTCGGATGTTTCCAAGGTTGCCCATGATGTTGATTAGCATCGTCTAGGCGGTGACATCACTTCGCCTCGCTATTCCGTCACAATGGTTATTTAATATTACCTAAAAATGTCAATTTTACCGTTATCAATGGCGATATTTAGAAGTGGAAATAAGGTGCGTTCAATAATGAAAAAACTGTGAAAACTATCACGCTTCTGTTGTCAGGAACGTATGTCGTGATTAACTTCATTTGTATTTGAAAGTTTTTTTGGAATCTTTTAGTAAGCATTTTGTAAATGTCTGTGCAAAAATTGTTAATTGCGGAATTCCGACAGCGGCGTTACATTGTTTTATTCACTGATTTGAATTATTTTGTAAAAATAGTTTATACGTTAGAACTATGGCTGAAAATTTAACATATTCCATGCAAAAGTTCTTTGAAGAATTTCATGCAGAAATCCCTGAAATTACTGTAATTTTTACAAACGTTAGAGATACAGTAACTCCTCGTGTGCAACTTTTCCATGAAACTGGAAGTTTAACAAAAAAAAAAAGGATAGCAGACCAGTAAAGCGTATCTACCTTGGAAAATGTTAATGCCGTTAGTGAAACAATGGAAAATGAATCTGGCACCTCAATTCGACGCTTATCATAACGAGTGAATCTTTCAGTAGTGTAAGAATCCAGCATCTCATAAATCATTAAGCTCAGTATTCAACGTCGCCTACACGTCCGCGGAAAATATGTCTACCTAAAAATTATGTGAACAAAACGCTTACCTTGTCAAAAGCTTCGCCAATATGAGTCACTACAGACCTTTGAAATGAGGCTACGTTCGCAGAATTTCAGCTGCATTGGTGACTCATCGAAAAAAACGGGTATTATACAAGCATATGAGCAGACGGTCTCGAAAAATCACAATGAATCATAGGGCAAACTGGCCCACATGTAAAGTGTTACATAATCGGAATTTCCGTTATAAAACAATACAAAAGGGCGGCTGTGTTTCACGGAGATATCAGACAGCTAGAAGCCGTTTGGTCGTGAACATCTCCCCGAATCCAAAGGTGTAATTAGCATTCGAAGAATGTCAAAGTAAGTGAACAAAGTCCGAATATCCGTGCGTCCCTCTGTATCTAGTACCATGGTTTGGGTGAGAAAATATTAATTTGTTTGTCAAATACTTATGCAACTGCTTTATTTTGATTTATGAAATGCTGTTTTTCTCGTTATAAAATCATTTGGAATTTGTTTTGCATTGTCTCATAAGATATCATTTTGACTTGTATGATATAGTTCTAAAGTAATCTGTAATAACATTTAAATTTTACATTTGTCTAAATTGTGTTCTCTAAAAATTTTATTAAATATATGTATGTAATCACTTTTGAAAGTGTCTAAATCGATTTGTAATTGTTTCTACTTATTCTGAATATATACTGTAATGATTCGTCGACACCAGCCGGCGTCAGTCTGTCTCTTGCGTCACAGCTGACGCGCCTTAGACTAGAGCATAGGTTCTCAAACTAATTTCGTCTACCGCCCACTTTGAGAATCAATTATTTTCTAGCGCCCCCTCAAATTTTTAACTTTACCTCATCTTAAAAAATCACAATCGCAATCATTACTTTAATAACTTTAGTTAAATTATAGCCTGCCATATATGAGTCTTATCTTGTTTCCCCCAATTTTCTCTGTGCCCTTCACCGCCCCCCTGTAGGCCTCTAGCGCCCACAAGGGGGTGTTATCGCCCACTTTGAGAAAGACTGGACTAGAGGTTTCTGCAGACAGTTTAGAGAATTCCGACGGCGAAATAGAACAGTTACTCTGGAATCCTTCGCGAAAGTTCACGTACAACCAGCCAGCAGCCGTAGAATGTAACGAATTCGGCATTGGACAGTTCGGCATTAAAATTCGCGTTAGACTTTCGCTCGGCTGTTAAAATAAATTAGACATAAGCTTGTAAATAAATTATTGTTATAGTGTAAGTTATAAATAAATTGGTATTGCTTTTAAATAAATTAGTTATTAACTATATCATGTTTTGTTTTAAAATAAAAATTAATAGAACTCTTAAAATCGTAACAATACATTTATATAGATGATTTTCTCTTTATTTTTAGTTAAATTTCACTTTAAAATAAAGAACGTAATTTCGTTAATCCCGAAAAATATACCATGTAGTGCCGGGCAAGGACTAAAGTCTCATTCTGTATAAAGGAGGCACTAATAGCAATCTCTGGCTGAAAAGCTCAAACCAGATACTTACAAACGAAGAAATTGCTACCTGGGCTCTTTATGGTTTGATTAAAATTTTGGTAAAAGAGTGAGGAGAGGAAGTGTAAATTGTGGTGTAATTAATTTTGGGAATTAAAATCGAGTTTGGGCGTAATAATAGAACTTCTCTCTCACTCTCGTCGTGATATCTAGAGGAGCGTAGTGTCTCGACGAGGTCTTGTAAAATTGATAAAGTTAAAAGTAAAGTAAAGAAAATTTAGGATTTGTCTTAGAGTTACTAAGAAGACGATGTGAGGTTGACTAGATGTTTAATGCCGACATGTCTCGGCCTCAGAAAAGACCATCTTCGGGGCGACTAGACTAAGTTTGGTTGATGTAACATGTTTCACAATACAAGAATATTGCACGTCAAGTACAAACACATTAAAAATACTGTAAAATTGGACGTTACTACACGTTAAAAATATACATTTTTAGACTTAGGAACTAGTCAAACATTTAACAAATTTACAAACTTTTAATGTGTTTGCACTTGACGTGCAATATTCTTGTATTGTGAAACTATGTTCCATCAAGCAAACTTAGTCCAGTCGCCCCAAAGATGGCCTTTTCTGAGGCAGAAACATGTCGGCATTGAACATCTAGTCAACCTCACATCGTCTTCTTAGTAACCCTAAGACAAATCCTAGATTTCCTTCATTAAATTTGGTTACTAATATCAATCATGGAGCAACTTACCAAAATTAAAAGTAAAGGATAATTCATTCCCTTTCTGTTATCATTTTTAACCACCCGTCCCTCACAGTAGGAACTTGTCATAAAATGTTACGAAAAGATGTAAACATGAATCCCTACATGTGGCACAAAAGTTATTGCCTGTTGATCTCGACCCACGAAGACTAGAATTTTGAAACTGATTTTGAAGTACCCTTAATAATGATGACGGAAAATTTTCTTTTACTGATGAATGTTGATTCCACAGCACAGATTATGTAAATTCACAAAAGATGAGAATTTGGATGTGTTTCCTTGCATCCGAATAAAGGTATCACTGTTGGTTACCAAGAAAACTGATTATAAAGAACTTCTGGAAAAGATTAAAAAGTAATAAAATAAGTTAGTTTAGTTTAGGTTTTAAATGAATAAGTTTAGGAAAAATCGATTTATTTAGTCACTATATTTTTTAAGGGCCGGTTTTTCCATCTTTAAATAAACTGACAAGTAAATCATTTAAATAATATTTTTAAAGGAAATTTTAAACCGTCAAATAATTGGGTCAAGTGCATCGGATCCTGATTATTTTAAAGTAAATAATATTCTAACCATAAATAAGATTAATTTTACATAAAAAAAGGGAAGGTCCCAACTGTGCAAACTCGGAGATTCGGAGCATCGCGTTCCGGATTGTATCAAAGAGAAACTATTCCTGATACAAAATAAAAATTAATTAAAACAAAAAACACTTAAAATTAATAAAGAAAAAAGATTCCTACGTGAATGCCGGCGAACACCTTCAACCCTGAATGATTTATAACCGTTTAGAATGCAGCTCAACTACGAAGCAAATAACTTGATATCCGACTTAGGGGATGCACGGCAATGTACTACATACTTATTTAAAATCAAAGAAAAATAATCTTTCATTTTAGTGAACATTATACAGGCTTTTTCGTTTGAAAAACACAAGTTGTATTTTGTTTTGTCCAGTTTGCTATGCGCTTTTCGTAACAACTCTAAAAGATAACAGGTATAAATTCACTTCAAATTGTACCCACGTTTTGCAAGTTATAATCTAAAATTTCATTTGTAATTTAAGCGAATTTTAAAAATTTATTTACTGCAATGAATTAAGAAAATTCAAAAACTAAATATTTGTTAAAGTTTACTTAATAATTACAGAATCGTTTTTCGAGGCAAACGTGAATTTTAAAAGCAATGAAACTTTAGAGTTTCGTTAGCTGCAGGTGACACAAATCAAACGCATTGTTGATATTGATGAAATGTTTTGCTTCGTTCTGGGGAGGTATTGTAAATTTAACAAAACTGTGCCCCTAGTCAAAAAAATGGACCGTTTAATTATTACTTTACACACTTCGACGCTTTTAAATTAGTTTGCACTGTCCGGATTAAGTGCATAATCGCCAATCCACTTTCAAACTAGAATATAAAGTTTGCAAAATCGAAACATTAAATAGGAGCTTCCTCGCAAAAATCAGCGTTTAATTAAAAGTTCCACACAAAACTTAAATCCGATTCATTCTGCTTGTTTTGCCGGAGTTGACAAAATTACCTCTCTCTCCCTTTGTCGGGCTTCCGAACGGTGGTAAGCCTACATAGGCCTTCTTAAGTGTTCTGCGAGTGCCGAGATAATTTCGGAGTTAATGTGGAATTAAGGCTGTACTAAAGCTAAGAGATTACGCCTCATAGAATTCGAAATTAGTTGATTATATTGATTCATATTTAATTTAATTAAGCCATCCTGGAGATTTCACTCGTTCGTGAAAGCACAAACAGAAAGATCTGATTTTAACACAAACATACTTTAAGTGCCTAACATTTGTTTCGTTTCAGAGATGACATTAATGTTCATCCAGTTAAAATTCCATCTCACATTAACATAAATACCGTTTTCCTTGCACACATACGTCGCGTCGTTCGCATTCACAGCGATCAATTTAATAATTTGGATGGCATTCGTGATAGGGTTGTTCAATATTAGCATAGAATTTATGGGAATCACGTGATTTTGTACCAGGATCCACTTACTAGATGCCACCATTTCACTGCAGTTTTCGAAACGCGGAAAGAATATTTTAAGTTGTGGATTATGTGGGGGAGGCCGCTCTATGCATTCTTAATGACGGTGGGAAGTAAAAGCTGATGCACGCGGATATTCCAGGTCACGAAAGGAAAGACGGAGAATTGAATTTTTACCGTTTGTAGATTTGTTCTATTTGTGAAACAACAAATATGTATGCATCAAATGTCGGTTACGTTAGTCTGAAATTACAACGGTAACCCAATGATTCTAATTTAGCTTTGATGTTCTGAATCTGTTCTGGAAAATACGTAATTTACTCAATTTAATTGAGCAAATATTTTTAAACTGATAACTGTAGTGACTTGTTTTTATTTTATTTTTTCTTATATTTGTTTTGATTTAAACTAAATTTATACTTTACACTTTCCTACCTCAATAAACCTAACTGTCGAATTAATTTTATTTATACAAAGTTTGCATTGAAGTAAGAGGAAGCCAAAAATTTATTTAGTTGTTTTCTTTTATCATTCTTTCATTTAGATTTGTTTTAGCTTCGTAATTCGGACGCCAAAGGCACGAGCGATATTTTTGAGACACTCTGTATATTATTTTATTTTCTACTCTTTTCTGATTTTCTCTTTTTTTATTTCAGTCTTTAATCTTGCTAGTTTCACGTCCTTTTTTTTGCTTATCCCACATTGATAACTTTATATATCTACCCAATGTCACTCTTTTCCTTTTCAATTTCTACGGTTCGTTAATTGGAAAACATTCTCGTTTCATTTAAATAGCTTGGTAATAGAATTGAAAATTTATAAAAATTGATAAATTTGGAAAAACATTTCCACTGTTAGATATTCCTTCGTTCTTGTTTTATATTAAATATGTAAGATGGCCCTATATGTAAATTTCTAGTGGCTGTTTGTATTACCCAATATATTCTTCATAGTCTGTTGGATTCGTATTGATCTGAGCTAGAAGCATGACTAATGACTAATTTTCAAGAAACATTTTTGTTTAATTTTTTGCCTTTTATATGAGAATTCTGTAATAATTGAATAAAAGTTAGGACTTTAGAAACTGGCAGAGCAAATATCAGATTACTTAATATTTGTCAAACAAAATTAATCCAGCACGTCGTTAACCGACACTCCTAATTAACTTAGCACGTAGTCAAAACTCGGCGACCATAAAAACCGACAACTTCGTTAAACACCTCATTACTAATTTCATTGGAAACGCAATTCGACAAAAACGTTTCTGCGAAGCTTATTCCTGACTACCTTGAAAGGATCATAAATGAATGTAATGTTGGATTTAAATCTTCTTGTCCTGCGGAAAATAAATTTGGAAATCAAGGAAGTAGAAAGAATTTCGAAAAATCATAACATAATAACAGGAATAACTGACGAAAGTATTTGGAATTGATTCTGGCACTAAATAGTAAACTAGAGCAGATGAAGAGATTGAAGAAAGCCGGAAGTAACATTAATGATCATAATACCAAAGGAATAAAGTTACATATGAATGTATAAATTCCGAGTCATTCTATAAGCATTTTTCAATTAGAAGTTCTTATATTTTTGCTTTGAAAATATTTAAATTTTTCGAATTTTTAACATCATCAGGTAAACTGTTAAAAATCTTCGGACCTAAGATATTAGGAGATGATTTTCCTACTTTAAAATTTGCAAGAGGAATATACAGGGTGTTAGGTTATTGCTTGGACAAATTAAAACTGTAAACTAAGAGTGTCAAATGGGATCAGAAAATACGCAGACATGATGGATTGTCGGGATATTTTGAAAAAATACAAAAAGAGCGAAATATTGAGGACTGCTGATAGTACTTATGTAGCGAGCGCCTATTAAAGCAGATGCATCTTGCAGTGTATCTTGCCCGTTGCACAATTGCAATAATTGTTTGACGATTCCGTGTACGACGCTGGGGATACAGCCGCCAATATTTACGCTCTGCGGCACGTGCATTGCACCTACATTCTCGGTACGTTAGAATAATGTCAACAATTTCATTATTTGTGTAAGCTGACCCTAACTCACACTGACCTACACACTCCGAAGTCTGTTGAGACACTGAACGTGCGTTATTTGCTTGTCGTAAAACAATAAACCATCTGGGAATTTATGACAGGGGATCGTCCGCCCGGATGGCGTTCAGCGCGTGGCTGTAACAGTAGTTAAGAAAATCAGTGGTTTCCAAACAATTTTCATCGATTTTTGTTTGAATTTTTTCCTGGAAAACAAAAGCCGCAGCACCCTCTAATGTAAAGGGTTTTTTACTCTACAGAGTGTTCTCAATACGTGGTTTGAAGGTGTCCAGTCAATTACCTAACACCCTGTATAAACTTAATTTTTGTCTTGTATTCATTCCGTGATACATAAAATTAAGTGAAAATTTGTGTTTGTTTACATAAATAAATACACAAAACTCATACAAGTATAGTGAAGGTAAAGTTAAGATTATATAAATTCTAAAAATATCTTTAGAGCTATTGCGCTTTGACACATCTACCATACATGTTTGTATTGCGCTATGAAAACTTCATGAAAAGATGATGAACTACCCTAAAAACAAACACCACATCTGGATTTAGATTCTATCAAATGTCGTTATTTTCTTAAATGTAATCTTAAATATAAGTTTGTGTTTGCTTTTGATGACTATGGAATCTTATATAATTGGTTTTCAGTAAATGAGGATCCCTACACCATTTATTAACGTTTTGAAGTACAAGATTACAATTTTCATTTTATATATTGTCGTTCTTATTTGAAATTATTATGGATGTACAGAGTGAAAGATGCCTCATTGAAATTATGTTCTAAACTGTGTATATACCATATAAATAAAATAGGCCCAAGGATAGAGCCTTGAGGGACACTTTAATGTGTATACAGTTTTTCAGATTTAACCTGCGAGAATACAATTCACTCCTTACTCATTTAGTACGCTTAACAAAATGCTGTAATGGACACAGTCGAATACCCTTCTGAGATCACTTAGCATGCCAACAAGGCACTCGCGTGCTACTATGAAACTAACAATTCTATTATAAAATGAATGAATTACAGTGGAAGTGAATTTTTCCCTTAAACAAACCATGTTGATTTTCTGATAAAATATTATTTTCGTTGATGTGCCTCAAAAATCGATCTAAAAAACAATATTCAAAGATTTCTGAGAAAGTGTAAGATAAAGTTATTGGACGGTAATTGTCGATATTCAAAGGACTGTTCTTTTTATAAATAGGGGTGACTTTGCCCGTTTTTAAACTGTTGGAAAAGTTTCTGTGCAAAACGATAAATTAACAAAATATATTAAAGATTGGGAAATAGAAAACAGTAATTTTTTAACAACAAAACAAGGCACTTCGTCCGGGTCCTGAGAAATGTTTATTTTTTAGATTGTAAAACACTAAATTAAAAAGCTACTCTTCAGTGAAGGGATGTAATAACATAGGCGAATAAACTTCTTGTTTAATATTCCTTTTTTCCATTATATTGTCAGTTTGTTTACAATCTACATTATATTAATTAGGAAAAGATGGAAAAATGTTTCAAAAATAATTTTCTGACTGGAGGAGCGTTCCAAAATTTTCATCTTCATTGAAAGTTGCAAAACCACTGTATAAGCCGATTTAGGCCCAGTTGTACAATTCCAGCTTATCTTTAAGCCAAAGCTTAAACCCTTAACAACAATTATTGTTGAAATAATCGTTGCTATGGGTTTAAGCTTCAGCTTAAATTTAAACTGGCATTGTACAACTGGGCCTTAGCGTTATTAAGGACGAAGCAATTTTGGATAGCTAAGAGGTTTTGCCACTCCCGTTGCTGTCTACATTTTATGTTTCTTTCTCCTTGTTTCTTTCTACTGATGAAGTATTTCGGAATCAAATAACGTGATCGAATTTCTCTCTTTGGAAAGATTTTGCAGTCAGATGAAATATGAGTACTTACACTGGTGAAGGTGGCGCTTATAGATAGGATTCGTCAAAGCCAGTAGATATGAGGAGCGTTTCAAATTTTTCATCTTCATTGAAAATTACAAATCCACTGTTGTAGCCAATATAACGTTATTAAGGACGATGTAATTTTGGATAGCTAAGAGGTTTTTCCACTTCCGTTGCTGTCTACATTTTGTGTTTCTTTCTCCTTGTTTCTTTCTACTGATGAAACATTTCGAAATTAAATAACGTGATTGAATTTCTTTCTGTGGAAAGATTATGCAGTCAGATGAAGTATGAGTACTTACACTGGTGTAGGTGACGCTTCTAGATAGGATTCGTCAAAACCAGTAGATATGGTGACGCTTCTAGATAGGATTCGTCAAAACCAGTAGATATGATAAAGTACTGACAACATGAAGCGATGAAGACAGCACGAACGAATTTTAATCCGGTAGTAGGCGCACATGTTTTTAGTATTAAACAATTTGTGAATGACATCTATGAATGACAGTAAAGGTAAGATGGAGATAAATGTGTTGTTTATTTTTTACATTTTGATATCTTTGAAAACCAAATTGATAATAAAACATGTTTATCTATAAATAAATATATTACATTGTATCGCCGACAGCGTCTCTAGTGAGTATTCGGTCATTGTAGTGCCTTATCCATGCTGGCGAGGATCGTGTCGGTACTTTATCAATCTATTGGCTTTGGGATTCGTTGTACAGTCACGAGCATAGAAAAAGGGCCATGTCTTAAAGCTAAAATGCCCAAAATCGTACTTTTCGATTTCAGAATAATGTAATCATCATTGGAATGTCATTATTATGTTATTATGATATTATAACCTAAGCTGTATCGAATAGAATTGTACTGCACCGTTGGATCGTGTGTGGCCAGTTTAAAATGTACTATCGCGGCCTTAAAATTTCGCACGATTTTTTATCAAGTAGCCAGAATTTCTTTAAATTGTAGTTTTGTAGAACAGGCTCTTTCCTCAATTTTGACACTAAAGACATTTAACCAAAAGTCACATTGTTTGGTTATCTTTTAAGAACAGCAAGATAGTAAAGTATTAGAACTGAAATAACAGAATAAAAGTAGCGACCAACCATCTCCTAATTTTGCGATTGCAAAACCCTTCTCTCCTTCAGAAAGTACGTGATTTGGCATTGTGTTGCTAGAACTTTAGCATTACATTTGAAATCTGACGTGTAAAATGATTATTTTTGACAAGCCGTCAAAGAAAGCCATATTTACAGCTGAAAATTGAATCGTGCGAAATTATAAGGCCGCGATAGTATACAACGTTTAGAAGCTGGTTACTATAAAAAAAAGTGTACCGTTTGCTGTGCTCGCGACTGTATATTCTCTTTAAAAGACCATTTGATTTTGAAAAGTTTACCTGTCTGTTCTATTTTGCAGCGCTTCCATTTGCTCGGTCTTCCTTTCTTTTCTTTTCTTTTTAAGAAGTGTTTCAACCTTCCTTTTGGAATTCTGCTACTTAAATGTACTGCCAAGTAATGTAAAGGAGACCGACAGTGGTACTGCAAAAGAGTGTTTTATTTTCTCACCGAGTGTGAGTGCGAACTTTGCACAATGTGTACATACTGAAAGTAAAACAGCGTGAATAAAATATTAACAATCACCGAGTTAATTAAATCAACTTGGTCTGTTGGTGAAAGTGCATAATATGCGGGTGGGTACATGTGTTTAAATAAAACATGCGTTTAAATTGAAACGAATTGAAAAACAAACAAAACAAATTAGAGGGATAGTTTATATTCTATCCTATTTGCACGTAACCAGATATAAACGAGACGGTAGTTTCCATCTTCATGGAATTTCGATGATTTTTTTTAATCAAAAAGGTTTTATTTTCAATTTTGTATTGTAAACTTTTAGAAATTGTTGTGTAAAACAAATATTATTTCATCAAAAATATCTGAAAGTATAACTGAAAGGAATAGTTGCTTTGATTGTCGATCTGTTTTTGACTTTAGTATTTTTCTACTTCATTTTGTTCGTTTTAGAAACGAGTTTTTAAAACCCTGTATGTAAACAGACAGGCAATGTTAATATGAATTTGTTTTTAGATAAAGAGCCGAGAATAGTTGTGTGATAATTTTAGAACCTTATTTGAATTTTATACGTCCCAGTCCTACCAACTTTAAAAATATGATGCAATAAATATTCATGCGAAAAGAGGAAACTTGCGATACTTTTAGGTATAAACTACAGGAGCGCAGCCTAGTTACAGGTTGTTTGACGACTCAAGCGCACCGAATTCTAAGTGGAATTTTATTTTACCATCAAATTTCAACGCGACTGCAACTGAAAAGAGCCAGCGCAAAAAAAATCTAAGAAATTTCGCTCGAAGGGCCTTCAGACAACAGGTCGAGATTGAACCTAGCAACTTCACAAGCGAACTTAAATTCGAAAGCACAATGCGTCAATTACGGCGGTCGGAAACTTAATGGCCTTATCAGAATTTGCCGGCCGAACTTTCTAATTTATAAGTTTCGCCAGCTTGTGGAAGTTTCTTTGAAACACCCGACTTCATTAATAAATTAAAGCATTTTACAATGTTTTCTGTCTCGGGCAACCGCCGAGCCGGTGAAGAGGTTCGTTACACAAGCGCTGTCGATTTGTTTTGTTTTGATTAATTTTAATGATAAGAGAAACGAAGGAGAGTTTAAAATTACACTAACGAACCTGTATCCAATGTTGAAATTATGAAAAACGGTAGGTATGTGTAGGTGTGTATGTTGGAACAGGTCCAAACGAAACAAATTTTATTAGACTACAATTTAAACAAACCAATTTTCATTACTGACGCCGGTTTATTTAACTAATTACGTACGGGTCGTTAATTTCAGCGGTCATTGTGCTTTACGAGGAGTACGTATTATTATGATTAAGTATTCTCATCATCAAAAAGTAAAGGTGTTCTGCGATACATTATTTATTTCACATAAAGCATTTTGTACTGTGTTAACTTCAAAGACGACCTCTGACATTCCTTATGTTTCATATGACTGATATTACATTTTCGAAATCTGCATGAAATACAAAGGGAATTTTTTGTTGTTTATGAAAATTCATAAAGTACTTTTTCCAGAATATCGCTCGGTCGTAGTTAATGTTGCATTTATTCAGTCATATTTGATTTTAGCTAATATTCGATAAATATTACTTCAAGATTGGGTTGAAGTAATGGTGAAAAACATCCTTACTTTCTAGGTAGGCTTTAACTTTTATAGGAGAAAGGACATATTTTTTTTAAATTAATTTGTGAATAGTAACTAAATTATTACAAAAATATCTTCCAGCATAAACATAATTAGTTGAAGTAGTTGTTATTGCTAAACCAAATTTAGTATTAGTTTAAAGAGGAAGATATATTTGCAAAACGATTTATGTAGATTCCACTCGATTAAATTACATCCTATTTGTAAGACACGGATTGAAAGCTCCGGATTGAAAGCTCCGTCTATGGATTTATAAGGAACATCAAGAATCCTTCCGCTTGCTCTAATGGAAATACTCTGGAGTGTTTATTTATTTATTCCACCCGCTTTGCTTTCCAAGGACGATGCTAATCTTTGCCCATTTCAGGACGATGCCAATGTCCTATCTCCAATAAAATCATCGTATGTTTTAATGTTTAGGTACTTTACATTTCTACTTAAAACGAAGACACTGTTCTTTTAATTTATGTTTTGGTCGACGCTTTATTGTTTCCTTTCGCCCGATTTTAACTGTTCTGGAGAATTAGACTTTCAATCTATGAAAGAATAGTTTAGAAATCGATATTATAAACATGTTACATACACTTACGTGCAAGGAAATCAACCCACTTTACACTTTTGACTTGATTGTTTTTTTTTTCTATTCACTTCAGAAAACGAAAGAAATCTTAAAAATTTGGTTTCATTTTGAGGTTATTACGAGAGGAGTATAGATTTGATCTAGACTTGTTAAATTTCTGTTTGATAACAATGAACAATATCCAAATTTACTTCATAATAATCAAGACAGTTATATAGTTGATAAATACCAAAGACTTTGTTTTGTTTCCATAAATATTGACAATTGCATCAAATACGTTTGTCGGTGATGTACCCTGTTCCGTTGCACCGCGAATTACCAATAAATTTTTATGTGCTGAGGTTGAGAAACCTTGAACGAATTATTACTGTTGATAAATCTTGGGTGCACAATTAAGTCCCAGAAAGCAAACAAGGTGGTAAGAAATGGCGCCACTCAAATTCATCGCTGCCAAAGAAAGTCAAAGCTGTAACGTGATGGTTACGGTGGTGATGGTTTCTCTTAATTAACCCAAAAACTATAAATTCAGAGTTTAGGCCTCTTAGCAGGTACTTGGAACGCAAAAAATTTATGTCGAATAAGTAGGTAATAGAAGCAGTGCAAAATTGGCTTTGCAGATAACGACAAGAATTTTTTTCTGTCGGTATTTGCAAGTTACGTGATCGTTGAGATAATATTAAAGAAAGGACGTTATGTTAAAAATTAAAATTTGTTTAAGTCTAAGAAAAATATTGGAACACGAAGATGAGAAAGAAGAAAGCAATATAGAAGACATGTGGAGAATATGGAAAGAAGCAATATTAAAAGCGGCGGAAGAAAGTTGTGGCTCATCAAAAGTCACGAACAAAAATATAAAAAGAACCGAATGGTGGTCAAAGGATATACTAAAAATCGTAAAAGAAAAGAAATATCTGTGGAAAAAATCAGTACTAAAACGACAGAAAACCATGAAAAATACAAAATGAAAAGTAAAGAGGTGAAAGATAAAGTGAAATAAGCAAAACAGGAATCTTGGAAGAAATTTGGACAAAACTTAAATGAAAATTTTAGAGAAAATCAAAAGCTTTTCTATGGTACTCTTAGAGAGTTAAAACAGAAAAAAGAATTCACTATGAAAAACATAAGGATAAAAATGGGAAAGTTATAACAGAAACAGAGCAAATAATGGATAGATGGAGGGAACACTTTAAAGAATTAACAGAAAGAAAGAACCGAGAGAGGCAGATAGAAGAAGAAATAATAAATGAAAGCCAGGAAGTATCACCTATCACGGATGAAGAGATAAACGAAAATTAAAGACAGAAAAATCCGCTGGGATCGACGAGATAACACCGGAAATGATTAAAGGTTTAGATGCCACTGGAAAACAAATCTTTAGGAAGTTACTAAATAAGGTCATTACAGAAAAGAAAGTACCCAAAGAGTGGAATACAGGAATTATCCTACCGATGTATAAAAAAGGAGAAACAAGAGATTGCGCTAACTGTCGAGGAATAACGTTAATGAGTGTACCAGCTAAAGTTTTGACAAGAGTAATAGAAGCGAAGATAAAAGAGTAGCTAGGACAACAATTAGGAGAAACGCAATATGGTTTTAGGAAAGGCCGAAGCACACAAGACCCCATATTCATACTCAAACAATCAATAGAAAAGTATATAGAGAAAAATAAATAAATGCACTTATGCTTTGTAGACCTGGAAAAGGCATTCGATAAAATTAGAAGAGAAGACGTATGGATAAGCTTAGAAAGGAATAAATAGAGAGACAATCGCAGTAATAAGAGCAATGTACGATAAGATAACGAACGTAGTAAGAACATATTATGAAGAGTCTAAAAAGTTTGAAACTGAAGAGGGCCTAAAACAGGGCTGCGTACTCAGCCCGCTACTTTTTGCAACAGTAATGGATGAGGCCATAAAAAAGGGCAAAGAAGAAAATGAAATCGAGGACAATGGGATATTGGAAGATGAACAGACTGGACATGTCGGAGTTGTTATTCGCAGACGGTATGGCGGTGATTTCAGGCTCAGAAAAACAATTACAACTTAACATGAATGTACTAAACGTAGAATTGAAAAAGATAAACATGAATATAAATATAGATAAGACAAAGACTATGATAGTATCACAAAACAGCAGAATCCATAATATCACAATAGAAGGAAGAAAGTACTTAGGAACAATAATAGAAGAATGGAAGACAAGAAAAAGAAATAACGGACAAAATAGAAAAAGTAGGTAGAATATATAGCTATCTAAGATCAACCATCTTCAATAAGAGAGAAATAACAAGCGAAGTTAAAACGGAGGTTGCTAAAAAATTGTAAACCCTACACTACTATACGGAAGTGCATCTTGGACCCTCTCAAATAAAGACAAAAGTAGAATAAACGCCACAGAAATGAGGTTTTTGAGAAAAATAGAAGGGAAGACTAGAAGAAACAGGATAAGGAATGAAGTACATAGAGAAAAACTAAAAATAAGACCAATAATACAGAAGATACAGGAAAGTCAACTAGAGTGGTTGGAACACATCCACAGAATGCCAGAAAGCAGATTAACTAAAAGAGTCTATGAGGTACAAGTACAAGGAACAAACAAAAGAGGAAGACCAAGAAGGACATGGACGAACGAAGTCAGACGGGCGGCACAGGAAAGGGATATTAAATGGAGGGATATAAACAAGCTCGCACAAAATCGAAAGTAGTGGAAAAAGAAAATAAACTCAACTCCAAAGTCTTACACTTCATGGTAAAAAGACTCAGGATTAAGTAAGTAAGTAAAATTTGTTTGTGTTATTATTGTTATCGCTGTATAAGAAAGTCCAAGTCAAATCTACACCACCCTCGTAAATGATCTTTCAAAAAACATAGTTTTTCTTTTAAATCTGATATCTAGTTTCAATAAAGAAAGAAAGCAATCAAAGTCAAAAATGTGAAATGGGTCGATTTCTTTGTACGTAAGTGTATTTACGATATTTACGGAAATATAACGTACCACAGGTAAACAGATATTAGATTGGAGCAAGTACGGATCTAATAACATGAGATCATTAACATACATATTACATGGCCTTTATACTGTAACTTTCATGCCAAACGCACCTAATTAAGAAATTAATCGCGCAGAGCAGACTGTTTGCAGAGATATACTCGGTTTCGGTGGTGAACAAAATTCATCCACGACAAACGCTTATTGTTTGTAGTTTCTGAATATGAGCGACTCGAACTTTGGTACTTAATAGTTAATGCGTAAGATTAAACATCGAAACTAAAAACAAAATGGCTCAACTTTAGTAATGACGTTACAAGTTCTAGGCCAGAAAATTTTTTTGTATTTTCAGGAGAAATGTGAATGCGAAACGAGTCTTGGTAGAATGGGAAAATATTTACCTAGCTTTAAAGTTTGTTTTACTGAAGTGTAAAACAAATTTCACGGATGTGGAAGTAAATTAACTTTCTTTGTAACATGAATATTTTTAGCGACTCCGAGTTGAAATTGGTTCCAACCTGGAGTCTTGAATTTGAATAAAAATGTTGGCAGGATGTGAACAATTAATTACATAAAATTCGGCCGACAAAGTTTATGATAGCATGAAAAATATTGTTTTTCGTTTTACCTAAAATATTTAGCATCTACCTAAAATAAAAATTAAATTAGGGGTATAGTAAAGGGTATACATAATATCACAATACAATTTTTCATGAAAACAGGATACTAAAGTGACACTAATTTACAATAGCTTGAAAGTAATTTTATTCTAATGCATAATAAATCTCCCGACTATGCTTTCGAGAACGTTAGGCTTTATCGATTCCACCGAGCATTCAATTAAATTCCTAATTAAAGCAAAGTATGATTTTAATTTTTTTTTTCCCAAAGGTTTGTAGCACTGACAGCTGTCCAATTAAAACATAACTCCCCCACACTTGGCAAGCGCATTTGAAAACATGAAGCACAGGGTAGTTTATGCATTAAAACTAAAGGGCAGCATTTTCAGCATCTGCTTTAAGCTTTGGTATTGTTTCCAGTTGAATTTCACTCACATTTTGTTAAGTAAAACTTTGTAAAAAAAAAAACTCTTGGATCTGAACTAAACTGGGTCAATATGCATCAAAATGTCTGTTACTTGATAGCAAAACTTTGGGATTGTTACTTGTTTCCTCCTGTGAGACGTTGTGTGTGTGTATGTGTACTGAAGATAGCAGCATATTTACCGAAATACGTAGGTATATACGCATATAAACTAATTGTAGTAAGAGATCATTTTTAATTGGTAATTTAATTTAATTTGATTTATTATTTCTAATTCTAATATATTTCGAATGATTCTCAAAACGAAGAATGTGCACTAATGTTCATTAACATTATTGGATTTAAACTGAGCAATACACAACTCCTTCATTATTTTACGCATCACACGATTTCAGTTAAGTTTGAATCCGTTATTAGGAGTAACCGTAGCATGACGCCCGATAAGCACCAACAATCTTGCGTAAGTGACAGTTTTCAATATCAGTACTGAATGTTATTTGGCAATCAATCTTGTAGGAGTTCATGCTACAAGTATCGTTTCGATTCCAAAGTTTCTACTCGCTCTTAATTATTCAGTTCGTCATTAGAACGTTTTATTTCCTTTTACAAATAATACGAGTGTCACTTCGTTGAATATCAAATTACATTACAATAGAAGTACTAAGTAGCATTGTACTTCAAACATTATTTTCATTACGTTTTCCGTTCCGGCTAATACAATTTCTCAAAGGATAACAAACTGAGCTCGAGCCGCGAGTATGAAACACAAAATAATACAATAAATCCCGGGCGTCTGCCGTGTTTCACAGACTTCTTTTGCGTCTATTTATAGTGGTCTTGCCAGCCTTAAATAAAATGGAATTGCTTTCCATATTACGAAATAACAAATTCACTCATAGAAACTTCAAAAGAAAAAAGTGTACGTGAACGCTTTGATATGCTGTGAATTAAGAGTTCGCAAATTGCGGTGGGCTTGAAGCGAACGAAAATGAGGACCAAGTGCATTTCCTGTGAGCGAGGGGAGAGAGGGTGAATGGAAATGCGGCGGGAATTGCATTTAAGGACTGGGATGGAAATGAACTCTGTTTTTAGGCTGAAATAAAATAATTTAACTTTAAATTAGTTTTTTTGTTTTCATAGTGTAAAATGAAAACGTGCCTGCAGTCAAAATTGTATTATCCTCGTATGTGTAGCATTCATACAAGTTTTTACTTGTATTGCAGGGCCGGTCTTCTAAATGATGGGGCCCGGATGCAGTAAGAATTGTGATGCCCTTTTTTAAAACACAGTGTTATGGGACCGTGACACAGGCGCAAGCGAAACAGGGGTGTCTAGTGGATTCCAGTGAATTTCGTTTTGATTTGTTTCGACTTCCCGAATCGAGTCCTCAAAGCACAGGCGTTACTTTCGAGACACCCTGCACATTCGTTTATTTTATTTCCGTTTTCTTTACATATTGTCAATTTTTAAGTTATGTATTTACACAGGGTGTTTAAAAAACATGTTTGGATATTTTAGCCAATTATAGATCACATCAATATAAACACAAAAGTCCTAGTGAACGTAGGTCTGAAAATCAACCGTTTTCGAGATTTGTTGAGTTTTTAAAATGAAGCTTATTTACGCGCAATGGGCGTCGAGTTCCAGTAATAATAACGTTTGCTATGAAAGTGGTTTAAAATACAAGTGGTTTCATTTTTATGGAGGTGAGCAAGCCTAGAATGGAAGGAAGACATTAGAATACCGACTTATTAACGACTGTTCAATTGAAAAGTTCATCATGTAGGCTTTGATTTTTTGATGAAAGAATAAAGAGCGAAAAAGGGATGACTTCCTAAACCAACTGACATTTAACGGATGACAGTTGTCCAACAGTTAGAGTATTTCGCATATAATTTAACGTGACATAACGTTTAGTGGCATTTCGTGTCGATCTAATTAAAGACCTACTTCACAAAGTTATGAAATATTCGAAGGCTACATGATGAACTTTTCAAGTGGAGACTTGCTATTAGTTTAAATTGAAAAGTTGCTAAAGGGTTAACAACCAAAATTATTTTTATACAGAATCGAAGTATCTCGGAAACGATTGATTTTCGGACGCACGCTTATTAAAACTTTTGTGTTTGTATTAATGATACCTATAAGTGGCTACAATATCCGAACGTATTACTTTTAATACCCTGTATTTAGGTGTGTTTTTGTGGAATGTATAATTTGAGAAGAAGATGGAGCGTTAAATAGAATTTTGCCAGAAGCGCTAGTTTGTTTAGTTACGGATCTGATGGGGGCTCGGATGCTTTGCCCCGGTGCACCCCCCTTGTGGTTGACCCTCTGTAATAGTCAGGTGTGGGCAAAATAAACAAAACATTATTCAGAGTCTGTCAGTATACAGATAGAATGTAATCATTTAAGCACATGTGCAACGTAGAATTATTTCTGTTATTCTTTTTTTATTATCTCACTCGCATTAAATTGTATTCTAAATTTTAAATCGATTGATTCTTGTTCAATATTTAATTTCTTGTCATCATTTTTCCATTGACTGCAACAAATGAGAAAAGTTATTTCAAATTCCAGTAAGTTTTAGGAATTCAATCTCTTTTCAGTGTCAGCTCGATGTGTCTGCTGCAGATAGTTCCGTGCGAGTTAAAGGAAATGTCCCTTTACTATAAATTATGTTAAGTCTTCACTTGTTCAAGCACCTGATCGATGTGCTTAGGAAAACTAAATATATGCAGCTAGAAGTAGGATTGTGTTACAATCTTTTTCTAAAAGCATTTTTTTTCAGAAAGTATTTTTTCCATAAATGTTTTAAAATTTATTCAATAAGCCACCAGAGATTTTGATAAAGGTATTAGACAGGGTGTTACTATACTTCAATTCTTATTTAACTCATTTATTAATAAGGCAGATTTCATTTCATAAAAGAAAACTAAAGACTAGCACAGTGCAAAAAATCATATTGTTTCAAGTCTTCTACTTAGGGCAGCGAGTTCGGGCAATTAGGTAAAGCTATTTTCCACAATAATCGAAACGTGTACGCTTTATTTATTTTAGAAGAATGCCGTTCGCGGATTGGAGGCCGAAGTAGTTCTTAAACAGTTGATATTATGGAGTCTTCAAAAACAAAAGGAATGTCCGTATTAAAATACAGTCGTAATAAATTTGACAGATGTCAAAATGAAATATTATTAATCACAGACAATTTAATGAGTCCATCCGATACAGCATTCGGAAGCAACAATAATCCTGAAGAAATTCTTCTGCAATGAAAGGTGCCTGCAAAAGAAGAATTACCGGAAACTCTGGTGAACATATAAACATTATTTTTCTACTCTATAGCGGAAACCTTATAACTATATTGTATAATCTGTACTAAATCACTAGTTTCCTCAAATTTCGCTACAAGATAATGAGTATGTCACGGTTCAAGAACATGCAGTTTTTCTCCGTAAAATATTGACATTGGAATGGTCGATAGTTGAGTTTTAAATTTGAGTATTTTCCACTTCAGTAAATGACTCAGATTCAGTAGCACTCTGTATAACATGCGTTTACGGAATCATTTAATTTATTTATTAACAACTTATGTCATCTACAGGAAACAGGAAATAACATTTTAAGTTATTGGAAACAGCAAAAACTAGTATGACAATCGCATACTGAAGTTCATATTTTTTCATATTTTACTGAAATACCATCGTGATCATAAAAATCGACTACATGCGAAGTGAAATCGACACTTCCATTTTCAAAAAATTTAGTTGTGTAACATTAGGTTTGACACCATTTGTCATGTATTTGTCAACCTATAAAATCTCACCCATCTCATTCGATTCCAAAGAAATAAATATTCTCTATGATTACTAATACTAACAGCAAATTCAGTTGCAATTGCTCGAATACTGATTTTGTCTTGCAGTCCCGTTCGAATTATTGCTTTCTGAATTGCTTTTAATTGGGGTATTTTTATTTGATTTGTCAAAATAATATTAATGTCAAAATGACAAGAGTTCATTTTAAAGCACGCTTCAATTGACTAAAAATTTCGAGTCTAGTCGGTTTTTCTGATTACAATGGTTCATACAAACCATTTTTTTAATATATGCCGATAGTATAAATTTGAGTTAATAACGAAATGAGGTGAATGACAAAGCGGTTGTTTCATAAAAGTTAGAAGGAGATAGCTACATAAAAGTTCTTTGACTTATCGATCGGCATATAGTAAAAAAATAAACTGTATTATTCGTTCACGAAACTCCCGACATGTCAAAGTAACGTTTAGTTGGTTAATATAAAAATTCCTATCACGCTATCAGTAACTTTTACGTTTAATATTGGTTACCTTTGAAATTCAAAATTAAAGCTTTTCTTAATTTGTCACTTTTGACATTTGAAATCATTAAGGGCCAGTTTAGGGATCAGAGAGTTCAAGATAGGAAACGGCCATAAGAAATACATTGGGAAATATGACCATTAAAAATAATTAAAAATTCTAGTAGTTAACATCTGAAACACCAGGTAGCGTGTAAAACGCGTCAAAAAGGAATTAAATAAACACACACTGAAAAATCAAAATCAAAGCTAATTTGCTAAAAGATTATACACGATAAATTTGAAAGACATGTAAATGTATACATGCAATTCAAGAAAGTTGTTAAAATGCGCATTAAAGTTACTGTTTGTGAAAATCACCAAAGTTATAGAATCACATCAAGATGACTTTTGATCTAATCAATTACAACGTGTTCTATATTACCGATAGGCAGCGTCAGTCTTAACATCTGAGACTACAGATGGCGCGACAAAACGATGGTCGCTTCGTTTCCTATCTTGAACTCTCTGATCCCTGGGCCAGTTGTACAAAGGAGGTTTAAACTGACGCTCAACTGAACCAGGTTCCAAGTGAACAAAATCGCGTCAAATTTTATTTATGAATGCCTTCATTGCCATATGTCCTTAAGATCCTATGCGAATTTGTTTACTTTAAACCTGGTTCAGTTAAACTTGAGTTTAAACCGCCTTTGTACAACTGGCCCTTAATTGGATACACTGGATACATTGGATATCGATTCAAATCGATTAATTGAATCGTTCATTACAATTAAAATCGAAACAAACCGGTTCGCACTGAACCCAATCGATTACACAGAAACGAATCGATTCGCACGGAAATGAATCGATTCGCATGGAATCAAATCGATTCATATGTTAGATATTTTCTATTCGATATAATTGATAGTTTTCAATTTAATTGAGAGTTTTCAAATTAATTTACAATTTTCAATTTAATTAACAGTTTCTTCACAGTTTATTTAGGAGTAGAAAATACTACAAATCGGAGTAGGAGATTCACAATAATTTATCGAACGTAGAAGCAATAGCTCATCGCGCACGTGAATCATGCCTGGCACTAAAGCGGCCCCTAGACTGTCAATAATATTGCACAATATTTCATATTGCGCAATATTATTGATAGTCTGTGAATGATATTGTGCAATATATTGAGCATATCAAGAAAGGTTTGATATTTATTGCGCAATCTGAAAAAAGGATGCAGTGTGTGGTTAATATTGTGCAATATTATTCAGTATTTCCTCGAGTGCGGAAGTCATGGCAACGAAAGAGGAGGAAAGGTGGTTCATTTTAGAGTGCATCGAGGTGTATAGAAATTTGCCAGCCTTGTGGGATACAAAAATCAAAAGATTACAGCAACAGAGTAAAAAGATGAACAGTCTTTCAACCATCTGCGCTTTTTCTTTTTCCATTTATTACGAAAGCTCGCAGACAATGCGATGGCAACACAAGCTGTTTCAACATCATTAGCATGTTTGCCGCTAAAAAGTTAACAATGAACTGACTAGCTGTATATTGTGCAATCGTAGTCGGCTGTCTAGGGCAAATCTCAATTTTATTGTACAATATTATTGCGCATTATTATTGACAGTCTAGGGGCCGCTGCTTTATCATTAGCGTTAAATAATCAAAATAATAAAAAATATCAAAATATCAAAAATAATCAAAAAACATCAAAAAAACATCACTTGATCAATAATAATCTTATAGTAGGTAATATTATATTAATATACAAATGAAAGGGAAACCCTAAGGCTAGGTTCACACTTGTGATCTTCCACCTGAGCCTTCTGAATTCAAGCTATACAGTTGTATTAAGGCCTAGTTATAACTTAACCTACATTCTGTGTGCTCTAAAAAAAGTAATTCGAAATAGAAGAAAACAAAAAAAGAATAAAAAGAAAGATAATATCACTAGTAGTTGCCAAGTCCTTCCAACTTAAATGAGAATATACATATACTGTCTGTAAACAATGATCAGCCACCCCCCCATTGCCATACAAGCAATAATTGTTTAAGCTGACTCTTGAAACCACCAAGACCAAGCTTCTTTATTTCATCTGGCACACTGTTGTAAACTTTGACAACATTATAGGTAAAGGAACGTTGAAAGAGTGCAGTACGGTGCAGAGGTGGAGTTAAGGTTCCTTTATTACGGATGTTGATGTTGTGAACATCAGTGCGAAAAGTTAATTTTCTGTGCAGATAACTAGGTTCTTTAGATAGAATAATTTTATGATAGAAGCAGGCAGCCTGTAAAAAGCGACGATTTCTCATGTTAAGCCACATCAGACTATCAAGTTTATGAGAAATATGTTCAAATTTGCGTATACCGAAAATACATACACGCATTTTGTATTTTTTGTATAAGATATTCAGTCAACGAATCTAGGCAGCTGTCGAAAAGAGGAGCACAATAAGAAAAATTTGAGAGGATTAGAGACTTACATAAAGTAGTTTTTGTTTTTAGGTTAAATATCTTACGGTGAGGATATAACATCCTCAGAGTTGAATAAGATAATTTTATACGTGAGGATACCTGTTCACGAAATCTGAGGGTATTATCTAAAATCAATCAGAGATTTTTAACTCTATGAACTATAGGAATATCGACATTATTTAATGAGATTTTGATTTTATCTTGTAGATCAGTATACAGTCTATTATAACCAAAGATTATGGCAGAAGACTTACTTGGATTAATTACTAAAGAATGCTTTTCAGAAGAACTGGCAAGTCGTTCTAAGTCAGAATTAATAGTAGAAACAGCTCGAATGATATCACATACTTTGAAGTTAAAGATTAATTGACTATCATCCGCATACATGTGCAAATTCCATTGTTCAACGACGTTACAAAGCTTACTTGTATATATGGAAAACAGTAACGGTCCAAGAATGGAACCTTGGGGCACTCCAGATGTAAGATTGAGGGAGTCCGATTTGACATGATTAATCATGACACTTTGGGTACGACCGCATAAATAACTTTTTATTAGATTAACAGCATCACATACAAAACCATAGTTTTGAAGAATAACAAGAAGAACATGATTGACGGTATATAATGAAATCGGGAAATACTGAAGTACGGTTTAGGGATTTTCATTCTCTGCGGTAGATACATATATATTTTGCATTTTATAACGTAAAATTAGTTAATCAACACGAACAATTTACAATATGCAAAATAAGTTTTACTGTGCATTATTGTGTTTATGAGACAATCGATTCGATTCGATGAATCTATTCGCTTCAAATCGGTGAATTGATTTAAAAAAAAAAACGATTCGATTCGATTTTTTTTTCCAATCGGCGAATCGATTCACATCCATTAATCGATTTTTCGCCCAGGCCTACTCTTGATAAACTAGCTGACAGATAACTACCATGGGGGCAATTCATAAAAATCGAGTTATTCGCCAGTTAACTTAAACGGGAAGATGGAAAGACCGGCCCTTAAAGAAATAAAGTTTTAAAACAATTATGCCTACAACGAAAAAGGAGAAAAATCACTGTTTTTGTCACTTTTAACTTTCCTAACAAAAGTCTTTGCAGAAATAAAAACTCAAGCTTAAGAATCATCCGGAAAATAAATTGGAGCAATTAATCTTAACGATAAGGAAAGAAATTAGTCAAAATTATCTATGAAAGATACGTTACATGTTAAATGTCCCGATCGCGTGTTGAACTATCATTCATAATAAAAATGCAAACCATCAGTCTTTACTTATTATTACATTCAAGGGCGGCGCTCTTACATGAACCCAATAAATTAGTTTTAATCGATCTAAACATTTGCACTCACGTGCATGAAACTGCATAGTTACGTTACGGATTACTTAGACTATTCAGCCCATCATGTTTCAATTATGGATTTTAGCGAACGTTCGCCCCCTCTCCCCGAACTTCGACTCGCAAATTATAAATTAGATCAAATCCCTTTTGTCGAAGATTGAATTAGTTTAGTTCAGTTAATTAATACTTTATTTACTATATTAATGTCTGTATTTGATTACACCTAATATGACTGGGTGAAATTCCGTTTCGAAACTTTAGTTAATTGAGTATGTAATTGATTTACTAGGCCGGAATTTCTGACAGTATCCTAAACCGTACTTAACGTAAGGAAAGCGCCCCGCGATAACTTATGAAGATAGGAATTTGCATATTTTATTCGGCCTTGTTCCGGCCAGGACTTCTTGTCTGTTGCCTTTGCTTTTATTTCGCCTCCGGCAGTTTACTCTGCTTACGTCTTATTTCCATATTTTACGTTTCAAGTTTCCAATTCAATTTTGCCGAATACCTGATTTAATATGGCATATCATTATTTGAACGAATATTACTTCGTTGCGAGGATTGAATGAAAAAGAATATCTATTTTTAATTTGTGATTTCAGATAGAGGTTGAAACGTTTTCAAATCGGTTTTTTTTTTGTTCCATTTTGTGCTACCAAAATTTTCTTTAATAAGTAAATCATCAGAACTCATAAGGTAATAATTGGAAAATTCATGAAATGTTGACAATCACCAAATGAAAACGTAAACCGTGAAACTAATTAACCAGCGAATGTAGCAGCGCATGTTTTTCGTTTGCTGTTTACGTTAGCGGTGATATTGGAATCGAAGAAGTAAATTACTGGAAGCGACGAAAAAATTTCAGTTTCAGGCTTTACAGTGTATTTTAAAAGGAGACATTTACTATTAATTAATAATTTTCACACAATCAGAAAATTTCGATATGAACTTTTGGGTGTGTATAACTGATTTTTAACTACACTTTACGGATACTTACAATATTTCTGACTCCTTAACGTTTCGCCTTATCGTTTACGATTTCTAGATTTATTAATTTATCTTTGTCACATATTTGTAGGTAAAATAACTATTGCTAACATTGATATATAGATCTCCGTGTGCGAACATTGATATTTTTATGTGTAACATGTATTGCTTGTTAGAAAGTATTTTCTCGTTTCGCGGATTCTTAATTATTGGAAGTGATTTTAACATAGATTTTAGAAAAGATAGTCCTGACACTAGAAGTGTTACTGGATTGTTTTCTTCATTTGGCTTATATCCCTGCATTAATTGTAACACACGAATTACCAGATCTTCTTCCAGTAGAATAGACAACATATTTACCAACATTGAACCCAGTAATTTTGATATAAAGGTGACAGACCCCGGATTATCTGATCATCATTGGTTGTGTTTCAATTTAAAATTAGTAGTAAAAAATTGCAGAGAACTAAAAGTAGAAACTTTGGCAAAGATAATATTCACAATTTTAAAATTTTATTAGAAGGAGAAACTTGGACTTTTTTAAACTCAAGTAAAAACTCTAATGATAAATTCAGTTCTTTTATAACTACCTTCAATTATTACTTCGATGCAGTGTTTCCTATAAAATTTATACAACCAACGCGTACACCTAAAAGTTGCGTGACTAATGATATTATTGAAGAAGGAGCCACGTTAACGCATTCAAATAATGCTAATGTAACTCCAGATTACATAAATGATACTGATGGAAGTAAATTGTTTGATAGTAGTGACATTGCCAACGCATTTAATGATTTTTTCATTGAAACCGTTCATGAGGTAACATCTAAATTTCAAAATCTTAATACACCATCATCCAAAAGAAATTGTCCGATGAACACAATTTACTTAAATCCGACTAATGAAACAGAAGTTTATAATGTTATATGCAGCATATCATCTAAAAATTCTTCGGGTTGCGGATGGCATTCCCTGTAGTATAGTTGGACATGTAGCAGATGTCATCACATATCCTCTTACCATTTTAATAAATCAATCGTTTCTTGAGGGCGTGTTCCCTGATACACTCAGACTCGCCAAAGTTGCGCCAATACATAAAAAGAGTGACGTACACGACATAACAAATTACAGGCCGATTTCCCTTTTATCTGTCTTTTCAAAAATTGTTGAAAAAGTAATGTTTAACCGGTTAAGTGAATTCTTCACTAGAAAAAACCTATTAAGTGATTGCCAGTTTGGGTTTAGAAAGGGTTTATCTACGCAGGATGCTTTGGTGAACGTGCTTAATCATATTGTTAATGGTATAGAAAAACATAAAAGGGCAGTTGGTGTGCACTTTGACTTAACAAAGGCGTTTGACGCCATAGACCATGGCATACTGCTGGACAAACTTCGTAATTACGGAATAAGGGGTACTGCCTTGAGTTGGTTGGAAAGTTATTTAGGCAATAGGACACAGGTAGTTAGTTGGGGTGGAACAATTTCTCATAGGAAATTCGTCAAAAGTGGAGTACCACAGGGTAGCATACTTGGACCATTTCTATTCTTAGTTTATGTAAATGATTTACCAGAAACGCTTCAGGGTAACCTATGCTGCTATGCAGATGACACGTCAGTAATTTTATCTAGCTCTTCACAGAATGATTTACTTGCAAGCCTTCAGAAAATTATAGTCGATATGAAATCATGGTGTCTTGCAAATTCCCTGGAACTAAACATGTCAAAAACTAACTTAATATACTATTCTAAGGCTACTACTGAGCAAAGTAATTTACACATAAATCTAGATGAGTGTATATTAGACTCTACTAACAGCGTAAAATTCTTAGGATTAATATTTGACAATAAACTCACATGGAGCAATCATTGCTTCGACCTATCTAAAGAACTAAATTCCTACTGCTACTTAATAAGAAGACTATCAGGAAATGTCAACCCAGACATACTCAAGCTTTTATATTACGCGAACGTTCAGTCTCGCCTATGCTATGGTGTTTTATGCTGAGGTAATTCTGCGCATGTAACTGAAGTGTTTTCTGCTCAAAAGTCAATCATAAGAGCATTATCAGGTGTGTCGAAAACGCATACTTGTAGATTACTTTTTAAAAGCTACGTTTACTAACTTTACCCTCTTTGTATATATTATCCTGCATAATGTATGTAAAACAACATTCGCATCTATATACTAATATGGTCAATGTTAATACTTTACACAATACTCGCTTGAGTAAGAGAAATCTCATTTACTTACCTCAACATAGAACTCAGCTATTTCATAACAACTTTACCTATACTGCCAAAACATCTGAGGGACTTACATACAAACTCTTTGAAAAATAAGGTGAAATCTATTCTACTGGAGAAAGTCTTTTATTCTATTGATGAATTCCTGCTACACCGAATCATTTAATTTATTTTGTGAAAATTTGTTAAATTTTGTGTTAGGTCACGTGTAGTTTTTTATATCTGACCACATACGCTTGTATGGACTGTTTTAGTTTTAGTCTTTGTTTTTCAGTCTTTTAGTATTTTATAGTCAATATGACATTGTCGATATTTACAATTGTAAATCTAAAGACAAATAAATATTATTATTATTATATTATGAGATCCAACCGATGACCCTCTAATTTTCCAAGTTTTCTTGATCTCCTTTTTAAAATAATTTTAACGTGCAAGTAAACGGAACCCCAAAAATAGAGAGCTGAATTTTACAATAGTTATTTATGTGTCAAGGGCATTAGGAGATTATAAGCCCGAGAGATTATAAGCATGACGCAAAGCGGAGTGCTTTTAAATGCTCGAGGGCTATTATTTGTCTACAATTATGCACGGTACATACAATGCTTTATTTTATTTCGGCTAAAATTTATGGATTCAATATTTCTATATCGTATGCGAATGATGTGCATAAAATAATTATGTAAATTGTTTGCGTTACTATGGATTTGCTTGCATTACTACAGGTTTGTTTACTTTAAAGCTCTTGAGCAATAAAAGCCAATTTATGCCCGCAATGGAGTGCCAATATAGTATATTGTGTCACAAGGGCAGAAAGTGAGCATTAGCAGCCCGCGGCTATGAGCTGCACGAGCGAGCGAAGTGAAGCGAGGGCAGCTCATAGCTAAGGGCTGCTAATGCGTTTCTGCATGCGTGACACACAACTGTTTTTCGCCTAGCCCTAAATCAAATTCAAGCTTTGTTTAAAATTGACGTTTAATGAAAAATTCTGTGAAATGTCAAAGCGCGCAAATGAAAGTCACTGTGTTGCTAGGTTACGAACTATAAATCGTGTTCTTATGAGTTTAGCAGCATTAGGGCAGATAAACATTACTTTCCGTCACATTTTTAGGGTTAATATGAGTTACTTTCACATATGCTAGGCGAAAAAACAAGATTATGGTTCCAAAATAAAATAAATAAATAAAAGTCACCTGTAATTACACGCTTTTCTTTATTTGTGGATCAAGAAGAAAAATGGAAATACAAAACATGAATTGAATAAACGCAAATAAAGGAATTAGATATCTGTTAAACTAACCTAAACTTTATTACTTAAATGACAAGACACGTTAAAATTATCTACAACGACTTCTCACAAATAAATCGAAAGATCCAACCTTATTGCGATCTAAAGACATGTTTCTACCAGCTAAATTGATAGTAGTCGCGGCCGCGAGAGGGAGCTGCTAAAGCGATGTACGTAAGGTACTAAATCAACACTCCGTACAGGTAACGCAATCCCATTCCTCTCGTAAGAGGATTGAGAAACAAAGATAACAAATATAATTGTCGCAAGTGCAATAAGGAAGACAACAGTTTTAGGGAATTCTGTTTACCGCAGTGTCACTGGTTTCAATTTAAAAGTGTATTAGGTTATGTCTAGTTAGTTATTTACCAATCAAAAAGTTGTTATTTTGAGAAGTGCAGATGTTTCTTTTACGAAAAAGACGGAATCATTAAATGTCATGCGATAAAAGTTTGGGATGCGATATTTAAACTCAAATAATATTTCCAACTGTTTTTTATCCCTAGATGAGAGAAATGTGCGACAAGGATAGATATAAAAAATCTCTAAATGCGTTACCTCTATACGAAGTATGTTGATTTAGTACCTTAGATGTACGGCGGCTTCTTGCGAACACGCCTTAGCTTACTGAAACCATCATGGATCCGGGTGGCTGAATCAAGTCGTCTTGTACGCCCGTCGTTAAGTACCTCCGTCAGTACCAAAAATAGCCCAGCAGGGTAGAGCCAAACGAAACCGTGAATAAAACCTCGGATAAAACGACCGGAACAAAAATCTAGATAAATGATCGAAAAACACCTGTTACCGTCTGTAGTGCGCACTTAGTTGCTTGTAAAAATCCTATCTGATATGCAGAAATCATGCTTCGAAAGGCCTAGAAGAAAGCCTTGTGTTGCTTAGAACATACTTATCAAAACTCTGAATAATATCCTCCGTTTAAACATCATTTTAAACAAAACAGTTTGTTGATTTTTTCAAAATTGCTGAAGAGCCTAAAAACACGAAGCGTACGCTAAGCGAGGAGCCACAGTACTGAGCGGAACTGGCGCGGTCGTTCACGAGTGGGGGTTGACGGAAAGAACACTGCACGGGGGGTTGTTAAGAAATGACGCCTGAATTACGCAGGAGAGTGAGTGAAATAGAGCATCTCCGTATGGCGGAGGTTATTGCATTTGTCTAGTTGTGCAATATTTTTTAATCTTGTGAAACCAAGAGAAACGAGTACCTAATAGTTTCTGCTTCCACACAAATACAGGGTGACCAGAAAAACTAGCGATAATTATAACGAAATTTTCTAACCGTAACAAACTCTTTAATTACGTATAATATAAAGTAAATTTGCCTGATCACTACATGGAGTCACTCCATTTTGTTCTCTCACGTGTTCATCACAGATAACCATCTGACCAAGCTTGTTTGTCAATTAATTTTAAAGCGTTACTCTCGTCCATTTTATATTACATACTTTGAACTTATTCTACAAATTCTGACTCAAACAAATTTAGATAATATTATAATTAAAAGGTTACGCTTAACGAATCTCAACACCTTCATTAGTTAAGATCCTCGATGATGCCTATTTTATGCAGCTGAAACATGTTGGAAACCAATTAAATGCTGTGAACTCACCAATGTTCATTTCTTTAGTGACCTCGAGATTTCATTAAACCTTCAGGAATTAATTTGTCGTCACTGTTATCGAATTGAGCTACTTACCGAGGGAAAGCAATGTTTCATTGCTGTTCGTAGTTAATAATAATAATAATAAGTCTTTATTGCTGATTTGATCGGAAGATGTTAGCAATTGTCATACAAAATTACATACAAATTGAAATTAAAAATATAAAGAAAATAATTAATTCCAGAAATGGAATTTGTCGATTAAAACTAGACATCAGGACACATAGAGACGACACAAACAATTGAATGGACAGATCACCCAATATCCCAGTCCTTTGTAGCTGAGGAAAATTCTTCAGCAGAGTAAAAGGCATTTGTTTCAAGATAATACTTAATATGTTCTTTAAATTTTTTGGTAGAGTTTAATTGTCTCAAATTGGTGGGAAGTTGATTGTAAAGTTTTATTGCACTGTAAAACACACTATTGTGAAATTTAGTTGTCCGGTGTTGTGGCAAGTAAAGTTTAAGTTTTCCATGTGACCGAGTGTTGTAGTCACTAATGTCTGTCTCTTTTTTAAACGACTGTTCATTGATCCTGACATACATAAGGCAGTTAAAAATAAACAGGGATGGTAGAGTTAAGATTTTGAGTTCTTTAAAAAAGTTTTTACAACTTACATTCGATTTTATGTTCACAATGGATCTTATTATGCGCTTTTGAATTATAAACAAAGAATTCACTGAGGACGAGTTTCCCCAACAAAGAATGCCATAATTTAATTTGAATTGAACGCAAGCGAAATAAAACATTTTTAAAATTTTAAGGGAAACGCTGCCATTAAGTTTTTTGATTAAATAGCACGCAGAATTTAATGATTTTGCCAATTTGAGACAATGATCGCTCCAAGTAAGGCCCGAATCAAAAATTAGCCCTAAGAAGTTTACGCTAGTATCAATAAGAATGTCAACGTTAAGATTTTCAAATTTTTCAAATTTTGCTTGCGCAGAGTTTACTGAATAAGGAACCAAAACTGTCTTATTGGCATTTAAGGACAAGCTGTTGCAGTGGCACCACTCCGTGATTTTCTGAAGCAGTACACTAAGTTTAAGTGACAGCTCTTCATGAGATGTATAATTAACAATGGAAGAGGTGTCATCCGCATAATGAATAATGTCACCTAGTTCAACAAATTTGCTTAAATCATTAAGATAAATAATGAAAAGAAATGGTCCAAGAATTCTAATGAAAGTTCTAATATTAGTATCAAAAATGATACTTGGGTGTCCTTTCTACAATTTTTATTTTTCATGTAACATCGTCTCAAACATGAATTGAAAGTAGCACTGTTAACTGGGATATTATTTGCCTCGATACCTATGCATGTTTGATTCAAATCTTAATCATATGCACAAATTCATGAATTCTCCCTTTGGAGTACTAAAGTTTTCAGACAGATTAAAAAGTTGAAAAAGGAAGGTAAAGATTTGCCAAGGAATCGCCTGGGATTATAACGCGAAGTTTATTTCAAAAGTCCACTTTTTCCTCAGTAAACAAAGCTGAGTAAAAAGTTTTACAACTCAAGCGGAAAAGGATCTCGACAGAAGTGTGAAGTATAACGGCAAGTAAACGCTCTCATCGAGGTAGACCGAGTATTTAATGTTTACATCAGAGGATATTTTTTCGAATGCAATAAAGAAATAAACTGATCGTTAGCTGTCACAGTAGCAGTATTTTTTTAGATTCCTATTACAAAGTTCAGCCATTTCCAGTCTTTTTTCTGATGAAAGTAAACCTTTCCGAAGTTCACCCTTCATCTCCCCAGGCTGCCCTTGATTAATTTGGTGAGTCGAAAGGCCGGACGACAGCACGGTCGAAAAGCGTATTTGTGTAATTAAAGTAGGGAAGTCGCGAATATGTGACACGAGGGACTCACTGATTTCATCGCAGAATAGAGAGGACCGAAACTGAAAACTGCTTTCACCCGGGTGTGAATATAAACAAAATTTAATTTAGAAATGACTTGATTTGATCAGGTTAATTGGAAATCGTTAAATCGCATAAACTCGGTAAAATTTACTTATTTGTTAAATTACTTTAAAGTCGCATATAAAATAAATTCGTAGTAAGTCACAAAAGGTCGTTTAAAATGCCAGCTCTCGATGCAGTTGCAAAAGTTAAATATTGAGTGAGGTAACTACAATAGATCAGAAATTTTTCAACGAATGAATGCACTCGAATAACAAAATCCAAACTTCGCCGGAAGGCAACTAACTTTCGTTAAAATCAGGAAACGCTGAGGTAAACTCAAATTGATTGCGAAATGCATTACCCAAAGCTTGAAACTCAGTTGAAATATAATAATATATATAGTTACTAACCTTTTAATTATTATTATTATAAAGGCATTTTTTTTTCTGAAGGTACGTGTACCTTATATCAAATATTGCAGTAAAAACGCAGTTTTCACGTGATTAAATCTTTAGCTGTATGAACGCAACCTGTAATTATTTATTAATAAACCAAGCGAGGGTCGGGCAACTGTGAAACGATACAAATGAGGTGAGTTACCATGGCAACTACCATATTATTTATAAAATAAATGCTTCGGTGGGGGCAAATTTAATTAATGCGCGTACATTTGCCTCTGCAGGCCCATTAGCTTCACGACTTTCCCCGAACTTAACTGTCATCACTGTACATGCAATATATGTATACAAAAGCTCTATGACATAGTCCATTTGCACCCGCATTTCAAAAAGTACGAATAGTAAATAAATACAAAGTTTTTGAATAAAAAAAATAGTAGATGTATGATTTAAGTCAGTGCATATTATTTGTAAATGTATGTAATTTTTCTGTGAAAGTTATGCAACAAAACCGTTCACTAAAAGGCAGAAAATAAATTACTGTTTTGTATTTATTACAGAATGAGAAATAGTGCCCTTTCATGTTAAATTTTGAATAACGAAAATATCAATTTTGGGGTGACATTGGTCAACAACTATTAATTGACTGCAGTTATTGAATCAATAGTTAATAGTTTGATAAATGACGTTAGAGATAAGTTCGGAACCATTAAAACAGAACCAAATATATTTTCTATATACAAAATAATATGTAGTACAAAAGTTCCAACTTCCATTAATCAAATGAAATTATTTCACTGAATTATGTGTGCGTATGATTAAATAGATATTAATTCATTCTAACTTATATACTGACATTATGTTTAATGTGAAGCTTTAATGAACTAATGAAATGGTTGAAAATAAATACTTCCTAATTTTTGTTATTCTTTATTCTAGTGGCTACCGGTTTCGGTCTAACACCATCATCATAATTCACATCTATCCATTCTGACAGCACACGTACACTTTCTTCCTCTCCAGTGATTAATGAATTTATTTAATTTAATTCCGTTTTTGACGTTATTGGTCTGATGATGGTCTCAGACCGAAACCGGTAGCCAGTAGAATAAAGAATAACGAAAATTAGGAAGTATTTATTTTCAACCATTTCATCAATACAATACCTAATTAATGGATATGTCTCAACATTTAATGAACTAGTTTGCGTTGAGAATGCACTTCCAATACACCGGGTGTCCACGTTGATTACACACCATAGGAATTTCAATGCAGTTTTTTTCATTCTAAATTCCTGCTCTGCAATCGAATATATCATAAAGCACTAAACGGCATAATACGTAGCCTTTGTGTTATGCATTAGCTAACATTACTTCTACTATGTTTTTCGAATAAATGGGCTTTCAAAATTAAAAAAGAAAAAAATTAAATAAGCAATAATTTTTGTATATAGAAAAATTTGTAAAAGTTTATCAAGCTGTCTGAGACTTCTGTTTTTACTCTTTCTCGCTTTAGGGAAAATTTTATTGACTTTTTTTCTGCACACATCTGGAGTTAATTCACTTCTTTTCGATGTTCCTTCGCGTCCATTCGTTTCTGGTGTTAAAATAAACGGAGTTAGGACTTTTAACTTTATAACTTTAAAAAGTTTTTAATGTTGTCTTCAAAAGCGGCATTTTGATCTTTGCGATAGTTACTTCTATCTTTCAAGGAATTAATATTTTTCAGGGAAAGACAGAGACTTGACTTCCGAGGTAAAAGTTTGTATCCCTAAAAGAGGCAGCATTATCCAGAAAGAGTCATGGATTTCTATCCTTAATCTTTACTCTTAAGGCAGTCACTTGTATCATAACTTGTATTTTAACTACTCCAAAGACAGAAATGTACTTTTTTTCAATATTGCGTCTGCTACAGAGATATCCTTACACTCAAGTTGTAAAACTATGAAATAACTGTTAGATATACAGGCATTTGGGTATTATTTTTGAAATATTCGTAATAAGAAATAAATTGAATTGGTTTCCGGTTGGAACCGCGTCACGATAATTTCTTCTACTCCCGACGTTTCGCTCTTCATTGCAGAGGAACTTCCTCAAGGCTGCTGCTGCGTCGGTAGTAGAAGAAATCATCATGACGCAGTTCCAACCGGAAGCCAATTCAGTTACGGACGACGGCCGCGGAAGCCTTCAAGTTAAAATAAGAAATAAAAAATAAAATAAAAACCGTTTTTTTATCCCTTGTTCTTTTCTGTGGAAATAATTGAACTCCTTATTGCACTAGAATATTAAGTTTATCTGGAGGAAGTGGAATGTACTCGCCGATGTTCATGAAACCTTACCTTAAGGAGGTCCGAGGTTCCTGAGTGAACCAAACTGCCGTTTGCTTTATGCTTTATGATCACGGATCGGTGTCATATATTTTGCGCGGTTCAAATTCTAATGCAACGGCAAAGTTGTTATGCTGCAGCGGAAAAGTCCCGCAGACACTCCTAGCGTGTTAATTGAGTATTGCCGCGAAAAAATAATTATGCGAAATGAGTCATAAATGTGGCTCGTAAAGCATCATAAAATAATTACAGTCGCACAGTAAAATTTAGTTTTCACAAAGTGGAGTTATTCCGTAACTCACAGTGCTGATCAATTGTACCCTGACGTTTGGATTTGCCGTATAATTGCGTCAGAACCATATAGGCGTAGAAGAATAAAATTTCCTGGCAAAATTATGAAGAAAAAATTATAACTTATTCATTTAAAATAACGCATCGAGCTGCGAGCCTGCGATCACTAAGCGCACCGCTGATGAGATGACGCCGACTTAAATTTCCCCGTTCCCTATTTATGATATACAATGACCAGTCTCGTAATTTGATAAACCATGCAACTTTTCAGGTAAAACTTAACATCGATTAGGAGGATAACTATTATTGAGTCTGAGATTCTGTTTAGAGAAACGTCCAGACGAGCGATCCGGAATATGGTAACTTCGTAAGATGATATCGTATATATGTAGATAGAGGAATATCCATTGTATGATGTACCCTAGAGAAGAACTGTCATTAGATGCTATCGTAAGTGGTTATATCTATTGTACGATATATCCCAAAGAAGACCTACATAATGACAAGACGGGGTTTTTTGCTTTGTTCTCAAGGACACATGTACTTCTACAAGAAAGATAACCGAAACATAGTACGAGTAGAAGAAAGGTCAATTTCCTCCTCGTTTGAGTATTGCAGGATTAGGTCATTTTGGGTTGCATTCGTGCTGAACTCATTTTGTACAGTCGCGGACAGAAAATTTCGGATGTCACTGTCACTCATCTGACGTATACATATAGGAATTTCTTAACTTTTACGTCAGTCGAATGACAGTGACATCCGAAATTTTCTGTTCGCAACTGTATGCCCTTTAACTGAAGTGCATCAACGTCAGCGGCTCAAATGGTAGCGGGTTTTCAATTTAAAAAAATTCTCGCTGTGTACCGTGAAATGACAAAGACGAAGGAATGTCTTAGCTTATAGTACAACAGGCATTGCGTCGTTAAAGTTTAATTTCTGTCGTACTGCACTACAAAATGGATTTCACGTTAGAACAGAAATCTTTTGTGATTAAATCCTATTTTCGCAAAGAACATTTTTCACATCTTTTATAAATATATTTTTTGAGGTAACTAAAGCGTTTTTTTTTTCTTGATAAGTAAGGTTATATTACCCTATCATTTGTGTTACGAGAGCAAACATGCGTTTTCGACGTAATATTTTTCCATGGCATACTAGAGAGGCTTTTTATTTGAAAATCCTTTACATTGACCGAAGTTACTCGGGCAGTAATCGAATTCTGTTGTTGTCAATTCCAATGGGGAGCCCATGATGTACGGTCAAGTATCAGAAGTTATCAGAAGTATCAGTTACCCCCCAAGAAGTCTTGATCATTCACCAATGGAACATGAACATGATTGGATTATTACGGGGAGAAAATTCATGACGCTCTCTTCAGACTTTGACAACATTGGGGTATGCAGTTCAAGGTGCCCAGAATGCTTCATATGAAAATTAAAACACATTAAGCATTTTCTTGTAAAATGTTGATTTTTTTATTTTGACGAATGTAATCATTTATTATTCAACTGGAAGTAAGTTTCGTTGACATTAAATTTCATACCTGCTAGATCTAGGTGATGCAATTTCGGTGCAAAACGTCATAGATCTTGCTTGCCACTACTTTTTTTTCTAAAATTTCCATATCGCTATCAAAATAATTTTATGGTAATTGAACTTCTCATATTTTTTTCATGTAGATAATGATTCCAATAGAACCCATTACTGGATTTAGAGAGTATTGTTATGCAATACATTGACGTTTTCGACAAACGACTGCATAGCTAAAGAAAATACAAATTTCGTCGATGATATTCAACATTGTTCTGCAGGTGCTAATGCACAGGGGTTATTAGAATAAACCGCACATACATTAACTGCAAAAGTTAACAAGTTAACAAGTTCAATTCTGTTGTGTGCTAATTCGTTCAAGCCATTTTTTTCTTGTATCTTAAAGATCACCCTAAGTATTAAAACAAAAGCAACCTTAAGAAATACTTAAAATACTTGACCTTCTGAAGGACGTCATTCCCTGTTGAAAACAAATAAAATTAAGCGAAACGCGAAGGCGAGGGATATTCGCATTTATTAAATTCAGAGCTTTTCTTTCAACATAAAGCCGCCGCGCCGTCACACTGAATAAATTAATAAAAACTAGACAAGTACCTTTGGCACGAAATTCTTGCCCACCCAGCGGCAGGGCTCTTGTGTTTTATTTGTAATTGACAAACCAATTTAATAAAAGATATTCCCGGAAATTTACAAAACAATCAGCGAAATTCTGTGCATTTTGTCCGACGGTAAAACGTTTCCCTCCAACAAGTTTTCAACAAAATTTTGCACGACGCCTCCATCAACGGCTATGGTATAATCCGTAAAGGGTTGGCGTAGACAAAATCAGATGGTAGAGTTAAGGTATTTATTACAATTAAAGTAAACTTACATGGTGAATGATTGATGTGGCAATTCCGCTATCAAACGCTACTTGTTACATTACGGTCACGTGTGAAATGTATCGAAATTTATATAGATCAAATAAGTTACGGAATAAGATCGTCCATTGGAAGTCAACTTAAGAAGTACTAAATTGTTTGGACAAGTGCACGGTGTTTGAGATGAGCTGCTGCGTAAGAATAAAAGGTTTTGAACTTTCTTTTCTGGCAACAAGAATTTAACGGCACGCTTACTTCAATTTACGTGAATCTCCTGCGCCATCCTTTTTCACGTTTTTAATCCGTGTTTGTCCTTGCAGATAGAATTGCATGACGTTTGCTATGTACCTACACAGGTGTAGCCGGCCTCATAAATCAATAACGCACAGCGTCGTCCAAACAAACCAGCGCTGACGTTGTTCCATGGCAAACAATAAAATAAAAAGCCATGCATTTTTTTAATGTTTCCGTGATACATGATGATATACTGTTAGAGGGCACCGAGTTATAAACGGCTAATATTTTTATTCCTCGTTGGAGACCGGAAAAGCTTTGTACTCCCCTCCTCCCCAAAGATAGCAGGAGTACATTATCCAATATTAATGTGCTTGGTAGATTACATTCCATAGCGTGACCGCATAAATTTGAGCGTATGGCCGCAGTACAAGTTCCTTACACCTGTCCTCAGTGGTTAGAAATGTATATTGAAATGCCTTTAGCCTAGTTGGATCGGTTTCAATTAGTTTAGAATTATACAATTCACGGCACGCAAACACTGACTAAGGAATGATAATATTGTTCACTTTAAATTTAACACGAAATTTAAAACTTGGTCATGAATTAGTGTTCTCTAATGTAAATTTGTCCTATGATCGACATGATGCAAAGAAAATGCAATCAAGTATCAAGTGACACCAAAACTCAATCAGGATTAAAAAGTAACGAATAAATTTGTCTGTAAACACTAAGACTAAATCTCATTCGTATAAGATATTTTGATATATTGTCGTATTTAAAAAAAAAATAGAAACTACATTTTTTTCAGTGGCATGAAAGGAAAATCAAGGTTTTGATTTGATTTCTTTAACTATCACGATAAATCAACAACGTCTATCGATGCTATTCATAATATTATTTATATAACAAATTCTCTTTAATCTTTAACGGAACTAAACATCGCACAATCGCTCAACGTTTCGCTATCAATCGATAGCTTCTTTAGAAGTGGAAAGTAAATTTTCTTTTTACTTTTCACTCCTGGCGAAGCCATACATTTTTAAAAATAAAAAGTTAGCAATGGTGAACGGTTCAAATTGAACACCCGATAGAAATCGTTTCCCCTTAGCTTATAATAAGTTAAATCTCGATTCTGTAAGTAATACTGTATACTTTGAAATCGTTTAACACGTGAACGACGAAATTTCTCCAAAACTTTATCTTAATTAACTCCAAAAGTGTTTAAATATTAATTTATGCTTTAAAGGCAATAAAATTAATACAACCATAAATTTAAAGAGAAAACGAATTCATAAATCGAAAGTTTGTTTGATGAATTGAGAAGTTTAGTAAAATAATGTCAAACGCTAAAGTAAAAAAGAATCGGTAAAGAACGCAAGACTTTAATTCATAAATTGTTTATGCAAATGTTTAACTTGCAAAAGTTTATTTCGTTTGTTTCGTTTTAAGAACGTCAACAAGTTTCAAAAATTTTTAATTTACCAGCTTCCCAGAATTTTTTTTTTTTTGCTTTTTTAGTATTAGGTATTATAATAAGCAAGGAGAAGGGATTCGAATTCTGGCAATATGTAAAACTCAGAATGCCAAAATGAATATGCCAAACAAACACTAAATTGCTTTAATTGAAACTGATATCTTTGAAAAACTTCGTTATCATTTTAATTTCAGGTAAGGAATAATTCTTTTGATCATAACAAAATGTCGGTTATTATTTCAGTTTTAAATAAGTGATTATTAACATTTTAATATTAATTTATATTTTATACGTAGTATAATATTCTGTTTCCAATTCAAAGCTTTCCAGATCTTTTAATTTTTATAAATTGTGCGGATTTTATTTATTTTCTTAATTATTTTTTAATAAAACTTACTCTGATATCCATGTTTTTGTTCTTACCCCAATTCTGTTTCTTTTTTAGTCTTGATTTGTTTACACATTACTTCTTTTCTATATTTAAACAATGTTTACTTTGATATAGCTCTTTAGAATGCATTTTAGTGTTTAAAATATTCCCAAATTGGTAAGAATGTCAATTATTGACACATTTACTGCGTAAATTGGCCCCAAAATATCAATATAAGCTGAAAATATAAAGATACTTATACGTGTTATGTATGTATTTTTATCATAAAAATATGCAGGTGGTTATTCGATAGAAATGAAAATGCGTATCAAGCCTGGTAATCAAAGTTAAGTATAGTATACGGTACTATAACGCATCTTTAATTTCATTAGTGATTACTCCATCGGAATGGAAGAGGAGGACGATGAGACCACTCAATCAGTTTCGAAAACGTCCTCGACGGTAACGTTAACCCAACAGAGCGTCATTGCGCAGCAAACGTCATCATCAACGATTCAAGCACAAGAACATCGGGGCGATTCAACACTACCCCAATTTCAAGTAGTAACACATCAGGCCAGCGGAGACTCACTCGAAAGCGAGGAATCCACCACGTCCACGCGTATATCACCCCGGTATTCCCTTTTGAGCAAGTCACCTCATTCCAGTTCATCTCAGGAAGATTACGAGCCTGATGGGCGGCACGCCAGGGGCCAGTTTCTGTCCGCCGGTGTACAAACGGAGACTGCGAAAAGCATGGAAAGCCTGCGTACAACTAGAACTTTCTTGTCAACCAGCGAGAGAGATATGAGGAAATTTTCCTCGGGAAGCGTCGAGACTAAATCGTTAGAATGCATCGGAAGAGAAATGAAATTAAAGCGTTACGCAGTCAGTGGCGACGGTAGCACCCTATCATCATCCGGATCAATGATGGGGTCATCCGAGGAAACAATCAGTGCGGAAAAACGTCGCGGTTTATGGTCGGGAAAAGCGCGTGTTCCACAACATCTCAGTCTGCCGCCTCCGGCAGGATATCTGAATCTGAGTCCGGGCGATCGCAAACTGACGATTCTATCGCCGCACTCGCCATTGCGTGGACCGGATATGGCACATCTATCGCAGTTAAAAATTAGAAGAAAGAAGGCGCTGCTTCTACCCAGGTTGGTGTTACCTAGAAGTGACTCTGACATTAGCGAGGTTTTTTCGGAACATGGCCTTGAGTAAGTTTTCAAATTCCAAATTGAAAATATACTATCAGTCAGATATCACTTCATGTTAGTTTTGTTTGAAGCGATTTAGCGATTTTAACAGTCAAAATTGGACAGTTTGCCTGAATTCATTTTCCTTTTTTCTTACGTCTTATAATAGGCTCATTCATTGAATTTTTCTATTCTAAATTCCAAAAATACAAGATTTTCTCTAGTAACAGAAAAAAAAAAAACCTTAGTATAAGTGTCGAATATTATGGATAAGTTAAACAGTACTTACAATTAGATACAAGCCATTAGACAACTTCTGCTCAAAAACAAAAAGACATAAAACACTTCACAGTTCACTTTGAGTTTTAATATTTGCTGTTGCAATCATCACTTTGTCATCAAATTTTGTATTTTCCTTCATTCACTTTTGATTTCTAAGCTTTAAATTTATCCGAGAATGCGCTGAATAATGTAGCATATCATCAAATTATGGCAAAGTCAACATTGTCGAAAGCAACTAAATTAGTAAACGCACCAATGCGTGTACACTACTGCTTGTTTGTCGAAATAATAGGTGTAGCCAAATATTTACTTCACATGGTCGTAAATTATTGTGTGGATAGTAGTTAGATTGTTTCAGTCTGAATTGCACAAAATGTATATACTTTAGTATTTAAAAATGTGAACAAATGAACACCTCGTGAATACATACCATGAGCTTTTTTTTAACTTTGAACATACAATGTAAATATTCCTATGTTCAGTTAAAAAAAAAAAACGAGTCAAGGCATAGCAAGGGTATACCAGCTACCGATGATAAAAGAAAACGAGTTTCGGTAAAGTAATTTTAAGATTTACTTTGTTAACAAAAACACTACAACAAATGTTCTCCTTCACGTTTTTAACAATATGATAAGCAATTATCTTATACCTATTTACAAAGATTTTCTTAAGGTTTCGGGATTTAAATCATGACATTTCATCCTTTTCATGATTGAAACAGGGTTTCACCGTCCGTTCTTTATTCAATCATAGTATGCCAGAAGATCCAAAATATAGTCAGATATTCTACTTTACTTATCAAATCGCTTTAATCGAGCCGAGATAAAAGTTTTTATTATATGTAGACTAGCATGCAGGGTAAGTCAACTAGCCACGTGAACGGGGTCAGTTGACATGTGTACTGGGGTTAGTAGACTCATTAGTTACTTTTAGATGTTTTAGGGATAAAAATAATTAAACGGTTGAAAAACATCTTAACGTTTAATTTCCCATAAAAACTAAGCAAAATAAGCTTACAAATCATCATCTGAATCGCAGTTGATACATACATAAAAGGTTACATTAGAGCTTTTGATGCATTTCTCATGTGCCCACCTTCTGCAACGTGTACATTGCACCCAGTCACCACCTCAAGCGCTATTTTGATAAAGTTCTTCGCATATCGGGCATTCTGTTTCATCTTCCTATTCTAAGGATGAGGAGTCTTTACGGGATTGAGACGTAGATGCGATTGGGTTTTCTTCTCTGAAAAGAAATTTCCGGCAATCTTTAACTTCCTTCTTCTTTGTATTTTTTTATCAACCATTTTCCGCTTACATGTCTGTTTCTTTTCTTTGGCTTTTTCTTTTTCTTGTTTCAGTGCTTCTTTTATTGGTGCATCTGTTAAAATGGCGGTATGTCTCTTCTTTCTTCCCCTTCTAGTATTTTGTCGCGGACTTGCTTTTGGAAACGGCCTAACTTGATCAGGAGAAACTAGCACTGAAACAGATGGAGAATTTTCGTTGATTGCGGGGGGATTCTCGTTAATTTCAGGTAGATCTTCATTGATTGTAGGTGCATTATCGCTAATTGCAGGTGCAGGTGCCGGTCTATCTGTCACGTATGAGGGTGCAAACTCACTGTCAGGAAAAATAATTTCATTAAAGGAACAAATACCAGTTTTTTTGAAGCCAGCCATTATATTATTTGGAGTAATAGCCAGAGGCAAAGTCATGCTTACAATGCCAGGGATGTCATAGATTGAAAATGTCTTGCCTGGATTGTTCACCATCCAGTTGTCAATAGCTGAATTGCAATATTTCTTTAGTGGTCCGTAAACACTCCTATCTAATGGTTGCAATTTATGTGAACAGTGCCGAGGGAAAGACAAGACAGTCACACCATTTTCTTTGCAAATATCCAAAGCTTTTGGGGAAAAATGGGAATCGTGGTTATCAAACAGCAAAAGTACGGGTCTTTCTTTTGAACATCTTGTATGATGGACGAAATGGTTAATAAATTTGACGAAATGTTCTTCTTTCATCCATCCAGATGGATTCGCATCACCCAAGCTTCCGAGCGGTGCGTCTCTGATAAAATGATCCCGGTAGTTTACCCGCGGGAATATAAAAAATAGGGGAATAAAAAATAGCGGAAACTGCAACAGTGAGAGTCACGAGAGTTCCTCTTTCGGCGTTCCTACTTGGTTGAAACCACGTTGTGCCACTACCCTGTCTGGTTTTTATGCCCGTCTCATCGACGTTCCAAATATCTGGAGCTTCAAAATGTAACCGCTGATATACAGTCTTCAAATTGGAAAAAAACGCACCCACATTGTATTTATTAAAGGAAGTGGCTCTTGACAGGCTTGTAGCTTGTGGTGTCCTCAGGGATAGGGTGTCATTTCTTTTAATAAAAGACGTATACCAATCTGGGCCTGCCATTTTTTTGTTAGTCCAGCTAGCCGGAACCTGAAGATTATTAGCAGAGGCATACTCAAATGCGAATTTTGGGGTTAACCCATAGTAAATATCAGACGCTTGTTTTAGGTAATCTACTAAAACAGTCTCTTGTTCGTGAGAAAAAATTTGTCGCCCATTATAATAACCAACACGTTCTAGATTAACTTCACCATTATTTGATTTTGCTTTTACCACATAGCGATGAAGCGTTTTCTGTGGAATCAAAAAATCTTTTGCGACACTATTTACAGTTCTGCCTTCATTTACAACTACAAGAACTGCGCGTTGAATAATATCGGCTTGTGTTTTGCCTTTATCCGTTTTTCGTTTGTAGGTCCTCGTGTTTATGCCTGTAACAAATTAAGCAGCGATTAATCATTTAAATTCACCGCCATATTCTTGACGTTAACATTCTGAAAATGTATTCAAAATCACTGTTACTATGTAACCTGATAGCTTTTAAGTATGTAACGCATTTTTTTAAAATTAAGTGATCCATCATTATAAGAAAAATGGCAAAGTACATATAAATGGATGTATTTGGGGGTTAGTAGACTAATAGTCAAGTAACCCCATGTTTATTTAGTCAAAAAAACCCGTCCGCCATTTTGACATTGTGAGGGCCGTAGGTCAACAATTCACAAATACCGGTAAGAAAAAATACACGTTAAATCGTAGTGAATGTACCATACTTCCACAAAATATTCGTGAAAATATACGTAAGCCTATTGAATCGATGATAATAAATAAATACTCTGAAGAAAAATTGTTACTTACCATTGATATTTCTAGATTTTTCGTTCTCACTGACACAACTCGTAAGCGAATATAACGGCAACAGCTGTAATGGTGGACTTAACACTAAGATGCTCAAATATCGTGATGAAGGCACTCTCTAGTGGGAAACACAAAAGATATGAGCAATTAGTCAACTAACCCTTATAGTCAACTAGCCCCGGTCTCCCCTATTGTTTGAATAATAAACATCTAATATAAAAAAATATTGCCAAAATGTCATAAACTATGAACTTCTTTCTCTTTAGTTATTAATTTATAAATTAATGTTTCAAATAAAAGTTTCACTGTATCATCTGGAGCATATTTTAAAAACAGTTTGTTGTATACAATGTTCCGTTAAGTTTGGGCGTTATGTTACTTTGTTATTTTAACTGGAACACCCTATATATTTACATTTTTGGATTTCGGAGTGAATTCTAATACTTGTTCTTGATGTGATGTAACCCCAATATCGTAGATCATCGAGCCCTTAAATTAACTTTTAACCTTGAAGACACAGTGGTACCAAATAAAAAGAAATATAATCCCCAACCGGCTATGATGTCTCCCCAGCAGTTATTCATCTGCTTTGGAACGCACCTAGAAATCTCAATTCCCTCTGTCCAAAAATTAAAAGCCATTTTGGGATGTGTAAGAGTGAGAGAATTCTATATCATTTTTAGCCGATGTTTCAATGATACTTTAAATAGTCGAACCAAGTTGGTTCAGAAATAAAATACCATCTTGGGATGTCCAAAAGTGAAGGATTTTTTAAAATTTTATTTCTTTTTCGATGATTTTTTAGTCATTTTTTCACGTGCCAATCCTTTGTTGCTCCAGAAATGAAACATCATTTACGGCTATCTGTTTTGAGCTTATAGTTTTTAGGGGTGTCTAAAAATAAAGGTTTTTAAAAACATTTTGAGACTTTATTTTCTGTAATTAAAGCTGGTTCTTGTCCGATGAAAATTGTATCACAAACTCTTTTAAACGGACACTAAATGGCGCACAAACACTTAACGTTTCGCAGTCGTTCGACAGCTTCGTCATATTTATATTTTTCACTTCTGACGAAGCTGTCGAACGACTGCGAAACGTTAAGTGTTTGTGCGCCATTTAGTGTCCGTTTAAAAGAGTTTGTGATACAATTTATTTTCTGTAATTTTTCAACTATTCTGTACGTAACCAAGAGCTCAAACTCAGGTTTTGAAACTTTTTACTATGATTTTCCAATAAATTTTTTCATGGGTCCAATTTTTAGTGGCCCAGAAATTAAAAGTTATTTTGTGGTATATAGAAGTGGGATACCAAAATTTTTGTGGCTTTTTTCTTTAATTTCTAAACGATTTTTTCGTGTGCCCAATTTTTGGAAGTCTATAGTTTTTCAGGACATGTCTAACCCTTTTTTTTTTTTGATGATTTTTCAAAGGTTCTAAATGTCATCCAATTGCCCTTGTCCAGAAATGAAAAGGAATTTTAGGGTCTCTAAAAATTAAGCATTTCAATAAAATTTTAGGCTTTTTTGAGGACTTTTTAACCATATTTTCATGTACCTAATTTCTAATGGTTTACAGATCTTGAGGTATTTTTGGGATGTGTAAAAAATGAAGCATTTTACAGAATTCTAGTTCTGTTCTGATTTTTTCATGTTCCTAATCTGCCTGGCTCTAGAAATAACAATTTGATATCTACTTCAATTCGAAAATCAAGCTAAAGGAAAGTAAAGGATGCCGTTAAAAGAAGTTGCAGACTTCCTTTATACTGATTTGAATCGTTAACCTCTATATGTTGAAGTAAATGATTTGACACTCTTACTGAGGTAAAGAGTAATTTGAAAATATCTTAAGGTTTAACTTCATTAGTCTTCGGAAGTCACAGGATTTTTTTAACTTAAATCCTTGGCTAGGAAATTAAATACGAAACCACAAACCACAAAGGCATTGGCACTCTTTTTCTACTTAGAGCAGCGATGCTTACGAGCCGTTACTGTTTGAAATTTATCCCCTTCCATTTAGTAAGGAGAAGACGAAACTCATCGCGATGACGCAACGATACAAGTCCAGTCAGCAACAACAACGACATAAAGAAATCTAGATGGCTGAAGTGCGATTAATTATAAATACTACATTGATGAGAAACGGATGACTACTGACGCTTCCAGGATTGTTTAAAAAATGTTTGCATTTCCATTTTATTTTAATCGCAGATTTATATCGCAGACTTATAAATCTCGGCGCTCTATTCTTTCTTAATTTGATAAGACAATCACTCACCTCGACTTTATGATATCACCGCGCCTGTCTATCGAGCATTTAAATGAAATTGCGCAACCTATCAAAAGAGGGGATGACGTTTCTCAAGCGCTTGAGAGCAACGCTGACTTAGAGAAACACACAGTAAAGATCCACAGTTCAGATGGAAGACATATTAGAATCTGAAGAAAACAACTTAGAACTCACTTGTAGATAATAAGTTTTGAGTGAACTGAATGATTATTAAGATTTTAAAGAAAAATTCTCATTTCTGTATGAGGTGCGTACATGTGCCACAATACCTACTTCCCGCTCATATTTAAAACAAGTTTTGAATTTATTACATTTTTTTACATCTATTACATAAATTACACATTATTTACGCGTAATTTACCGTAACGTAGAAAACAATTTTTTACGCGTAACTTCCCAACCCTGGATTGACACTGACATCACATTTATTTTGTTGAAGATTGCTGGGTGATTGCTAGGAGATTGCTTCCACATCCTGCAATGTATTGACATGTTTTTTTTTTTAAACTGAATATTTATGTATAATCCATTCTTTATTGATTTGTTATCGCAGTAGTGATTTTAGGTTAGTAGGTTGGCTATCATAGTAAAATTAGACAGATTTAATTTGATGTCATTTTAACGTGCCAAATTGTGACAATTCAAATGAGATAGATCAACGAAACAGATTTTAAAAGCAACCTAGCTAAAATTAAAAGTGAAGGGAAACGTATTACAATTTATGTATGTGAATTTGGACGTCAATACATCTCATGATGAAAAGAAAACATCGAAACATTGCCTAATTCAGAGTAACCTTAAAATCTAAATCTTCATGACATTCACTGTCAAAATTTAGTTACATACTTGAGAACTACATTCTCACTAGACTTTCGCGGCATACTCCGGTAACAAATAGATAAGGAATAGATTATATGTTCAGAGATAAAAAAAACTTGTAGTATATCGTAATCAATTGTTAAATTGCGATTTCTCAGATCTCACAGAAAACCTTACGTTCTATTTTATAGCTTTGAAAAATCAATAATAGGAATTAAAATTATCGTAAGTAAATTCATTTATTTGTAAGAATTTTTTAAAATACAAACTCATGAATAAGTTCAGAATTTTCCGCATCTTTTCCATTAACAGCTTCAATATTTAACGACATGAATTTTTATTAGTCCTACTCGTATATCCTCTTCCAAAACAGCATTATAGTAATTTTCGTAATCAGATAAACTATCGAAAGTAATTTTGTATCTCATCGTTTTCATCATTTTCTGCGATTCAAATAGATTTCATTCAAATTTCATTCAAATAGATTTCTTTCAGAAACATTAAAATATCAGACTATTTAATGTGTATCGTAATTATAAAACTCAAAGGAAATTGTTACTTTAAAGAAAGTTAAGACGAAGAAAAGGTTTCTGTAGAAATTAAGAAAAATTTTGTGAAAACAAACGAGGGCATAAGAAAAAGCTGCAAAAACTTAAATCAATTTAAGCCACTTTAAAACGTTTCGCTAACGTTTCACAGTATGGTTAAAAACATTTTCAAACTCCTTGTATAGCAACATGTTATCATAATAGTTTAAAAGGCGTCTGGAGATCTACATTGCGAGGAAAAATGACTGATATGTGTGAAGTTGCAGCTCAGTTAACTTATACCCAAAAATATAATCTACTTTCAAGAATTGTCAAAATCCATGTACATACATACGACGCACGCTACTTGACAACTTAGACACTTTTTGGAAGTAAATATTCACAAACGGATTATATTTTTGAGTATAAGTTAACTGAGCTGCAACTTCACACTCGCTCGCATTGTATTTACAAAAGCAAAGTTTCAACGGACAAGAATTTTCGTTAAGGTTTCATAGTAATAATTGAGAGATTTTGTTGTACGGGTTTACAATTGAATATCTTTGCCTAGTGACGCAAAATATTAAACGTATAAATGCTTTAGTTTTTTTTTTTTCAAAAATGGCCCAAGAAACCTCAATCCGGAAAAGGATGAACCGTCGCCCTAGGATATCACAAAGCATAATTCAGTATCCGACAGATACTTGATCTTCAGTGGCAAAGTGGATGAGGTCAGTAGTGCGTGATGTCGTGAGTTTATCCAAGCAATTCCGACGCACAAACAGCATAATTTAATTTTCTGGAGAAACGACGGGAGCTTTGCGGTCGAACAACAATTACAGGAAGCTAATCCCTCCTGTCTTCCCTTATAGTTAGTTTGTTTTAAATTTTCAAGCGTAATTTCGAGTTTAAAACTCTCCCGATAAAATAGAAGATATTCTAAATGCTCGAAGGTTTTTCCGAACGAGTCTAAAATCCGACGGAAGCTTAGGATTTGGTGAATTTGTTTGTTTTTATTAAAGCTCGCGTGTGAAATGTACGTGGTGTGTCACCACCAATTTTCATGATTGATGCCTTTGTTTTCACGCCGGCCGCACCAATGTAATGCGAATCAAGATATCGCGCGAGGTAATACTTCCCGTTGGTCGATAAATAAAACGAGCGACCCTTGAACTAGATCTACGTGCTACATTAGCTTCAGAACATGCAAGCTACAAACTATGTTGTTACTTGCATGCATTATTATCTTAACGACGAGGATGTAGTTCAGCTTTGATAAGTTAGCGCCGCGAACATTGCAAAGATAAGCATAATTTGCTTGCAATTTTCAAATTTGTAAATTTACACCACCATCATTAGCATGCTGCACTGAATTATGTTATTAATTTCAAATTTTCTTTTGTTTCAGGTAAGCATTCAATTCGAACTCAACGGAAGGGTAAACTTCTTTTTTAATTTTATATATCCGACGCTTTCCGTTTGTTCACCTTGCTCAAAGGTTTGTTAGAATATAGCTAGCAACTTCCCAATTAACAATTCGCAAGTCGCGAACTATGTTCCCAATTAACGTAATTAATTTTGCAGGACGCTTTTTAGCGTTTGCTAAAATAAAACGTTAACCGGTGTGAATTATGCATCGCAAGAGAATTTATCTCTACGATGCGTTTTATATTCAACGAAGTGTTAATTAATATTGTTGAATTTATGAAAATATAAGAACGATTGAGTTCACAGGTCAGAAAATTGTCGCGCATGCTCTATGCATGTTCTCATTTGCGTGCTATCTTTGCGTAAGTTTTGTTGGTCGTCAGGATTGCGATTGAGTTCTCGAGCTACTCTTCTGCTGATGAAGCCCCAATTAGGGCCGAAATAGATGAAACAGATGATGCTCGGTGGCCCCATTGCAATCCAGCCGACTTGCAGCCAAAATTTTACAATTTGCGATGACACGCTAATTGTCCACACTGGCCATCTCGTGCATTAAGGCTTTTTGACACAGCAGCATGATTGCGAATTTTCCTATCATAGCACAATTCACAGATCGGAAAATTGTCACGCGGTCTCGCGACTATGTGAAGACAGTCACGATTGTTAAAAATAAAGGAATTGTTAATAATAGTTATTTATATTATATACAAGTGGGATAGAGACATTATTATAATATGAGTGCGATAAGTTATCCTGACGAGGAAGTCAGCCCGAGTTCAGGATAAGAGCACGAATATTATAATGATGCACTATCCCACTTGTAATATACAACGTTTTATCTACGCCTGCAACATGGTTTTTATTTTTATTGATTTAAAAAATATTGTCGGAAGCCATCAGTAAGCGAAAATCGCAATAGCCTGGTTATAGCGCAAATCCGTAATAATAACTAATAATTTTTTTCATTATATAACTAGTGTTATAATAAATCTCATTGTACAACCTAAATGAGTTACATAATATAGCTATTATGAAACAGGTGTAGATAAAGAATATTAATTTGAACTACGTTTATTTTGGTTTATTTGTATGCATAAGTAATAATCTACTGCTAACGTGCAGAGGACCTAAAAACGTTATTAGATTTATATTAAATCAGAACAAAAAAAAGATTACGCCATGTACTATCGCGGCCTTAAAATTTCGCACGATTTTTTATCAAGTAGCCAAAATTTCTCTAAATTATAGTTTTGTAGAACAGGCTTTTTCCTCAATTTTGACACTAAAGACATTTAACCAAAAGTCAGATTGTTTGGTTATATTTTAAGAAGAGCAAGATAATAAAGTATTAGAACTGAAATAACAGAATAAAAGTAGCGACCAACCATCTCCTAATTTTGCGATTGCAAAACCCTTCTCTCCTTCAGAAAGCACGTGATTTGGCATTGTGTTGCTACAACTTTAGCATTACATTTGAAATCTGACGTACTATATGTACTACACTTTTCAATATCAACTAAGCACAAATAAGTTAAAGTTATAGATTTAGCTTTTCTTTTTCTCTGCTATTTCTCACTTTTTTTTCTAGCTTTTCTTTTTCTCTGCTATTTCTCACTTTTTTTCTAGGTTTTCTTTTTCTCTGCTATTTCTCACCTTTCTTTTCTAACTTTTCAATTTTCTCTGCTATTTTCGCAATATTTCATTTACTTTTTCTTTATTTAATAATTCTGCTTGAATACCTTTTTCTTTTCTGGGATTTATCACTTCTTTTACTTTTTAAACAAATTTCGTCACATAAAAAACATTTTACTTCTCTAGTTATAGATTTAGGGCCAGTTTACAGAAAATTTAATTGCAATCAAATTTTAATGACGTTGTTAATTTGACATTTCGCAATGTAATTCTTATGGCAACTTAATCGTGATTAGTTTAATTCGAAATTAAATATTTGATTTGCTTTCTGAAACCCACCCTTAATGTTTTTGTTACTGGCGGATAGACAATGAATTTTTCCTTTTTTTATCCGTGCTACAGTATGTCTTAAATTTATTACATCATAAATTATATTCTAATTTTTATTCAAATAAGATAATAAAATATGTTACGCATACAAGAGCGCAATAGTTAACAACCTCACCAATAAGCAAAACGTCGGTTATGTTTTAATTATTGCTATTAAAAGTATTTGTTATTATTATGTTAAAATTATTAAATGTTGATTTAATCGTCAATATACTGGGTGATCTATGACGTCAGGGAAAGACTTTACCGGTTGATTCCTATGAGTAATTCAAACAAAAAACTTCTAATAAACATGTGTCCAATAATGCTTTTTAACGGAAGTGTAAGCTTTCAAAGTTTATTACATGCTGAATGTTTACAACTTCAAGACCATGTTAAGATACTAATTTTTGTTTTTATAGGTAACAAATGAAATAAGAAATAGCCTACCGCTACTGCTTTGATTGATTGACGTTATATGTTATAAATTTGAAGGGTTACACTTACGTTAAAAAGCATTATCGGACACATGTTCATTAGAAGTTTCTTGTTTGAATTACTCATAGGAATCAACCGGTGAAGTTTTTCCCCGACGTCATAGATCACCCTGTATATTGAAATGTTATTGACATTTCATATAAAAGAAAAATCAAGTCAAACGTTACCTGGGTTAAATGTATCTCATAATTATTTTGTTATTAAAAGGATTTATTTTATTTTATAACATCTCAAGTTTCTTTTTCGTGGAAGGAATTATATCTTGCATACTTTCCAAATATATTTATAGTTCATGTTGAAATAAATATAATTTTCAGTTATGTTTATGAAACCTTAAAAGAAAGGAAATAGAATTAAAATTAGATTCAAAACGTTATGAGCAATGAACGTTTCAAAACTACCTGTTACGGTGGCGTGCAAAAAAATCGCGTACACCCAATTTTTGTTGTATTAAGTCTGTCAGTGTCAAACAATAAAAACGCCGAACTGACACAAACAGAATCAATTTTAATACTCTCTTGGAAAATGCATGACGAATAAGGGTAGTGGCGGATAATTATGGTCTAAATAAAAACACTCTCACACGAACAGAGAAGATGTAGATAGAGGAAGAAAGTGTAAGTAGAAAAGCAGCTTTGGGACGTTAAAAAAATTCAACTCATTAGCAAGATGAAGCCCTCTTTAATCATTTGAGGTAAAATCGATCTCAAACAATAGGAGATCTCGTTATTTGTGACGAACTTTCCGGCATTATGGTCAACTGCAGGTCGAAAGATTATAAATTCTGATTCAAAGAATTCGACTAGTGCCAAAAAAATGGTATTGATGGAAGATCAGAAGCTGTCACGCTTTCTATTTTACTTGAATCATGATAAGGAAGAATTAAGCCAGGATGAAAATTATTGGCGAAATCTTATTTCATATTATGCCTGAAAGATTGAATCGAGTATTAGAAGTTGCTGGAGAAGAGATAAAATATTGAACTTTATATTTCCTTTATTCATAAATTCTATTTTATAAAAATAAATGCACCTCTGTTACGTTTGTTTCCTGAAACTTTAATAACAAATTCATACTTAAATAAATCGTAACAAGAATCTTAAATTCTCAGTTTATAACCTACGTTTTTGATAGAATGTCAAAATTCACAAAGTACCGATTTACAAAGCCAAAAATAGGTAAAAACTCTGTTACTTGATTTTGAAGGTGTGCACGATTTTATTGCACGCCAGTGTATGTGTTAACAAGTCCATGTTTGTATTATGATATTGTAAATTAGTTGTATTACGTAGGAATGTTTATATTGTTGAATGGAGATTGTCCATATCCATTTCATTTGATCATATTATACATTAGAATAACATTGGCGGGAAAACAAGTATGAGGTTAAAAATAACATGTCCAAATTATACCTAAAAAAAAAAAAAACTAAATTTTGTAACCAATTGAGAAAGTAATTATAATTTACCTTTTTCTTAAATATCAGTAATAAAATTATCATGTAAATAATTTAAATTATGTAAAGTTGTATGCAGGCGGAATGCAAACGTGTTTAGTAATGAATGTTTATGTCAGAAAAATTCGTGTGCCAAAGTTGGTATTTTAAATTGAATTTAACTTTATGAATGATTAATTTGTAAAAAGGAAAATTTGTAAAAGTATAGAATAAGCTGTATTAAAAGAAGAATTTGGAGATTTAGAATGTAGAAAAGAATTTGCAAAAGAGAATGAAATTCGACAGTACTGACATCTAACGGAAAAACTATAATTGCGGTTGTCAGGGCCATGGCCAACTCCATTAACATTCACTGACGTGTATGTATGGCCGTGTCAATTTGACTTTTAAAAATTTGACGGTACTCCACTCAGCGCCTCTTGTGAGTTTTTAAGTAATTGCAGTTGCCATTACGTTACTGTCAGTAGTTCTGTAGTATCTTTAATAGAGAGCGCTGAGGGGAGTACTCCACGGCATGCTTTCCGGAACCGAATTTTAGGCGAATTGACACGGCCATACATACACGTCAGTGAATGTTAATGTTGCTGGCCATGGTCAGGGCATGAGACATAAATAAAAAGTCAGGACAATTTCATTTAAATTTAGTTAGATAAGATTAGATAAGGACATTTAGTTTTTAATTTGTGTAACAGGGATGATTAAATAGAGTAATATTGCTTGTTTGAATTTGTTTTTCCTGTGTGGTAAAGCATTTGATGTTTCTTGAAATTTTTCAAACGTCTGTTGATTCGTCTTTAATTTAATTTAATTTAAAAAAAAAATAAAGGAATTTCATACCACGTTAGGAACCTGAGATGATAATTATCAGCTAGCCGAGGTAAATAAGTAAGTAGAAAATTTAATTTCAAAAAGACGGGCATTCATAAAACATTACCAATTTTAGCAACAAAGGGCGCATATAAACAGTACAAATATTGGCTCCCAATTTTGGGGTATTCGCATAAAACATTACAATTTTTAGCAAACCCAATTTTGGGGCTGATATAACAATACAATATATATCAGAATACTTTTTATAAAGGGTAATAATAAGTTAAACAAAGAAATTCAATTGTATCCACTTTAATTTTACAAAGATTTCGAACAAATAATATTTGAATAAATTGTTCGGGACACACATGAAAATGAGATAAGTAAGTATTCGATCAGAATTTAAAACTATGAAAACAAAACTTTTTAAACTTCACACTTCACTACCTACCTACGCACTTCATAATCTGTTCGCGAGAAATTCGATGCTCGAAAAGCTCCGAGAATTGAAACTTTCTCTCGCAGAGATTAACACATACTCGAAAGCGCTTTGAACTTTAACTTCAAAATAACAATTATTTTCGGTCTCCCAGTAATTCCACCGTAGACATCAACATTAAAATTTCCTCGGTCCACAGTTATAACACGGGACGGAATTAACTCAATTAACTGAGAACAATGACGGGAGAGCTGTGATAAATTTTAACTCTGCACTCACTTATTGTATCAAAGTAAGCAAACGCAAACTTATCCCGGTAGAAACCGCGCAGCTAACGCACTAATAGCACGGCTTTATTACTTGTAGCAACTGTTACAGACGACTATTATTGCATTACGTAAACCTACGTTTGATGTAGTCGACGGGCTTTAGAAATTTACAGTGCTTCACGTTTCTGTCGGTTCCCAATCGATCCTGCGATGTTACGAGAAGCAATCACAATAGACTTGCAGTCGTAGTTTTGCAGATTCTAACGTGTATATCTGTATATCGTATAAAAAGTAATAAATTGAAATAAATTGTTAGCTTGAAAGTTTCCGTCAAGGAATTCAATCTTTCACAAAGTTACAAATTGTAATAGATGAAGTTGTTCAAATACAGGGTATCCCAAGTTGAGTGGCCTATTAAAAGTTTTCGGGGAAGGGAATGTACAAAAATTCTGAAAATCAGTGCACTGCCCTAGGGGAAAGCGATCTTTCAGATTAAAATATTTTCACTTTTATATCACTTCCGGTTATACCGGAAATTGCCGTTAACTTTCTTATTTTAAATGGAATGCTATACTTTTTATTGCAAATTCTGATTCCGCATATTATTCTAAAGAAAAAACGTGAAGGCTTGCTTCCCTATGACTAAATGTACGATTTTGAGACATCTTCAAATTTGTTTAAAAAATTGTTTTAGTGACCTTTCATTTAAGAGACATGTCTTTTGAAAGTATAATGTTCAAGTTTTCAAATCATATACTAATTATCGCTGAAAAATTCACACGCTCGTCACAATATGGTGTGGAAGCTCATTATGTTTAACATATAATGGCATATTTTGCTAGAATTATTTCAATTTTTCGCAGTAAGTGTCGACAAAATAAAAATATTTATTCAGGTTACACCATTAACAGATAAGTACAAATAAATAATTTGTGTTTCGTTTATCCATGACGTTTTCGTGGTGAAATACTTAAAATTTGGTGCAAAAAATATATCTGTTTTACCACGAAATTCTTTTATTAATATGACGACCGGTTTCGGCAGTTATGCCCTCATCAGGTACTTTTAGGTTAGCGTAGGTGTGCGGTGTAAGTCGCCAACTGGAGGCACAGCGGTGTACTCTTGTGTGCACGAGGCCACGAGGCCAGTAAACAAGCCAGTAGCTGGAGTCCAGTCACAGAACTCCAGTAGTTGGCCTTGCCAGTCCAGCGAAGGCGCGTTTCCACGACGCCAGTAGCTGGAGTCCTGTGACTGGACTCCAGTGACTGGCTCCGTGTAAACACCACTGGATGCCAGTGACGGTCCAGTCCAATTGAAAAATGCTCCTCCAGTCGACTTGCTTGAGGAGTAGCCAGTGCGTATTTTGTTTGCCCATGCGCACACATCCATGGTTACCGCTTGAATGGACTGTCTAACTGGCTCCAGTGAACTGGCCACGTTGAAATAGGAATTCACTGGACTGGCAAGGCAGGACTTCAACTACTGGCCTGTTTACTGGCCTCGTAGAAACGCGCCTCTCTGGACTGGTAAGGCCAGCTACTGGAGTCCTGTGACTGGACTTCAGCTACTGGCCTGTTTACTGGCCTCGTGGAAACCTGCCATCAATGTCAAAATTTAATTACATACATAAGTACCACATTCTCACTAAACTTTCACGGCATATTACGATGGTAAATAGATAATAAATGAATTGTGTATTGTGTGAAATATATTTTTAATTAAATCACAATCAAAAGCGTGAGATTGGCAAGGTATCTATCACAAGAAGTCGTTTGGTACATACATACAATTCAAATACAGAGTTAGGGATGACGTCTACACAAGATGCTCGCATGCAGATTTGCGGTAATGTGGGATCGCTGCGAGAATTTAACGTAAACGAAGACTGGAATGTATACCTGGAACGCCTAGATCAGTATATACTAGCTAATTATGTGGCAGAGGATAGAGAAATAGCGGGGCTTTTAACTTCAATAGGTGATAACGGATACACGTGACTTATGTGAGCCGGAGCTTCCAAAAGGAAAATCCTATGAGGAACTGTGTACTGTATTAGAGCGGCAATTTTCTCCACGCATAGCTGTATAACGCAAGAGAATTGAATTTTACAACATCAAGTAGCAGACAAGTGGATACAGTTAACGACTATTTTGTGCAAATCAAAAATGCTGGCGCAGTTTGGAAGTTTGGAAATCGTCTGGAAGGTATTTTAAAAAACAAGTTTGTAAATGGGACTCGTCAGTGGACAGATCCTAGGCGAACTTTGTGAAGAAAGAGAACTTAGAAGAATTGATAGAAAAAAATTAATAGAAATAGCTTTGAAGAGAGAAGCTGCAGCCAAGGTGGAGGCAGAGGTAAGGTCAATAGGATGGACGTCAACAAGAAGTTTCAAGAGATCGAGGCAAAAAAACTAGGGTGTATAAAAGCAAGAAAGACCGTTCGCAAACTTCAATTGTAATGCATGCAATAAAGTGACACATAATTTTTCAAATTTGAAGTAGATTTAAGGAATATGCTTCTAATATCTGTAAAAAAATAGGGCATATAGCAGTAGCTTATAGAAATAAAAAAATTGTTAAAACTCATTTTATGGAAGATGAGAACGAGGAAAGATCTGGTTTAAAACAAAGAAATCATTAAAATGTTGCACGTTAGAACGTCTGAATTTCTTAAACCAATAATATTGAAAATGTAGAAATTGAAAGTATTTATATAAATATGGAAGTAGATTCAGGAGCAGGCGTTTCTCTTTTACCAGCATGTATATTTCACAAAATTTTCTAATATCAAGCTATTACCTAGCTTAGTAAAATTGAAAACATGCGATGGAAATTATACTCTAAAGCCTGTAGGAGAAATAGTGGTGAATATTAAATATAAAGACTTGCAAGGAGGATGTACACTGATAAAAATGGTAGTAAATTTACACTATTTTTACATTAAAATTCAATATTATTTTAAGTGAATTTTTAATGTTACATAGAATTCTATGTCTTCTTACTTAATAATAGTAAAATAACATGAAATTTTGATGTAAAAATGATGTAATTTTACCACCATTTTTGGCAGGCAGTGTGTTAATAGTTGTTAAACATGTTAAATCCTTGTTAGGTACAGATATTTTAAAAGTATTTAAATTATTTGATACTATTGCGCAAACTGTATCAAATATTGGAATAGAAGATAAGGTGAACTTAAGTGAATTTAAAGATTTGTTTCAAACTGTATTAGGTACTTTCAAGTATGAAAAGTTTCATTTAAAATTACAGGAAAATGTTTTGCCAATATTTCATAAACCGAGACCGATACCATTTGCGTTTAAGGATAAATTAAATGCTGAACTAGATAAACAAAAAGCAAAAGAATTGACAATAAATAATGAATGGGGTAGGTACGCCTTTGGAACCTGACATGATATCTAATACTAAGACTGAAAATCTAATGAAATCTAATACATAAGACTGTGTGCTGATTATAAAGTCGCAATTAATAAGTATATGGAGAATGGTCAATATTCACTCCCGAGAATAGAGGACATTTTTGCGGCACTGCAGGGTGGTCAAACATTTATCTACGACCACTACTATAAATGCCGAATTACGTACAACACATAAATTAAGAAAGCGGGTGTTTACAAACGTCGTGCGTAAAGTAAGAAAAACTCACAGCGAGGGCATTTGCACCTAGTTTACGCACGCTTATAGTTAGATCTACGTAGCCGCATCACATTAGATTGACAGTCATCGACATTGCAAGTGTCATTGCTGATTTTTTTGAACATGAATAATAAGGTAATTTTTGAGGTCGTAGATAAAGTATAGTACAAAACTCGAGCTGTAAAGCAATTACGCACTTGTAGAATTACTTGCATTCGCCACTGCGCGGCTCATGCGCAACTTTTCAACCGTGCGTAATATGCTATTTACAACTCTCGTTATGTAATATACTATTTCCAAATGTTGAGAAACCCTTCACGAATTTTATTTAACCAAAGCCGAACAGTGATATTCAGTAATTCATAAAGAAGCATTAGCGCTTTACTGGAGAGCAAAGAAGAAATTTCATCAGTATTTAGCTGGTCGTAATTTTACTTTAGCTTCAGACCATAAACCTCTTTTGGTTCTTTTTGGCGAAATGCGAGGTATACCAACTGTTGACTAGTACAATCAGTAGATATTTATTGGCATACCGGAACACTCCACATTGTGAAACGAAGAGAGTCCAGCAACGTTAATGTTTGGCAGAAGATTAAAAACCTATTTAGATTTTTTCAACAGTAAAATTTTATCAAATTCAGAATCCCAAAGGAACACGTGAAATATATTGGAAAGAAGATGAAGAGGCTTACGCGAGAGTTAAAATAAGAAATGTTAAAAAAGACCACAAAGAGAATTCAGGGAATGTGAGGAATGTGAGAATTGGCGTCGCACCAGACGTAAGGGAATTATCTATAATTTTAAATAAGGCTTTATAGAACAACAACAGAAAAATAATTACTTTTGACGATAATTCAAATTCAAATTCAAATTCAAATTTATTGTGCACAGTAGCCATACAATAGATATGGATGTGACATGTCAGGGGTCATTACATACAAATTGTAACGTTAAAACATACATTACTATAATAATATAGAGTAAGTCCACTGTGAACTTTAAGCATATATTTACGGATATTCCATTGAAGTTAAAAATGAGCATAAAATGTATAAATAAGTGAATATAATTCAATCTAGTAGAATTTTTAAGATAGATCATCTGATAAAAAACCAGCTATTGAATAATAGGCTTTTTCAATAAGAATATTTTTAATTTTATTTTTAAAGTTTACCAGTGATAGGTTTCTAATGTTGTGTGGAAGTTTATTAAATAGTTTCTTTCCTATGTATGCAGGTGACTTTTCATATTTACTTAAGCGGTGCGAGTCTAAAGAAAATAAGTCTCTACTGCGTGTAGGATATGTATGAAAATCTAGTCCTTTTAGATATTTATCTTGATATTTTTTAGTAAATAAGAGAATTTTAAATATGTATATGCAAGGAAAAGTTAATATTCCATACCTAATAAAATGTAGTTTGCACGTTTCTCTATTTTGCAATTTAAATAATAATCTAATAACTCGTTTCTGCAGTATAAAAATACGATCACTATCAGGACAATTACCCCAGAAAATTATATTGTAGTTTAGGTGACAGTATATTAAAGAATAATACATATTTATTTGATCTTTTAAATTTAATATGTCCCTTAATCTATTTATTGCAAAAAAGCCTGAATTTATTTTTTTTGCTACATGATCAACATGAAGAGTCCAAGATAGAACATCATCAAGGTGAAGCCCAAGAAATTTTGTAAAACACGTGTTTCTTAATGTAACTATTTCTATTTTTGGTAGAATTTTGCGAGTTCTAAAATGGAGAAAGGCTGATTTATCTAAATTCAGTATTAAATTGTTGCGGGCACACCAAGCATTAAATTGAGTAATCACATAGTTGATTTTTTGTTTAAGCTCCTCAGGGTTTCCCGCTGAGACCATCACTGTGGTATCATCAGCGAACATTGTAACCGAGCCTACATCTATATGATCAGCTAAATCATTTACAAATACCAAAAACAGTAGTGGTCCCAACACGGACCCCTGAGGCACCCCCACGTCTATATTGTATAATCCAGATAATTTATCTTTAATTTTAACATAAAATTTCCTGTCTGTCAAATATGCAGCCAGTAAATCTAATATTGGTCCTCTAAGACCATTTGCGTGTAACTTTACTAACAAAAAATTTATATTTATTATGTCAAATGCACTAGATAAGTCGAAAAAGAGCCCAGCCACCTGTTGGCCCTCATCGAGTTTCGTGTAAACTAATTCCAAGAAGGAGACTGCTGCGCTCTCTGTCGACCTACCAGCAAGAAAACCATGCTGGTCATCGTTAAGTATTCCGAAGTTATGAATGAAATCTGTTAATCTATTGTGGATAATTTTCTCAAATATTTTTGAAATTACATTTGTAACCGTAATAGGTCTATAATTGGCTGGAATTGTAGAATCAAGTTTTTTAAAAATAGGTGTAATAACACCTATTTTTAATTGTTCGGGGAATTTTCCCTGTTCAAACATTAAATTTGCTATATATGCAAGTGGTTCAGCTAATTGACATTTTAAGGTTTTCATAATGCTTATAGATATGTTATCAAATCCTACAGACTTTTTTAATTTGGTTGACCTATAAGGTCTAACACTTCAGCAGGCTCTACTTCCTTTCAGAAAAAACTCTTTGAAATTTGCTTGACCGGTACAGGCTGTCGAGCGAGTTGCCCCAAATTTATCATTCAGATTTGTTTGAGCTGCGGTTGAGTAATAACTACCAAAAATATTCGCTATCTGTTCATCATCTTCCACAGCTTTACCATCAACATTTAAAATAATGTTAGAACTAGTTTTTGCTCTACCTAGATTTTGGTTTATGATCCGCCAAATGGTTTTTTGTTTGTTTTGACTGTTCATAATTTCATTTCCGTAAAATTCTTTTTTACGTTCTTTAATTAATTTATCATGTTCCTTTTTTTTAAGTTTATACAATTCACTTACACTAGCATCAGAAGTCTGTTTGCTTAACCAAAAAATATTTTTGAGTTCTTCACTGTTTTTTATAATAGTTGGGGAGACCCAAGTTTTATTGCGCGTGTTACATTTAAATTTTCTGGATTGTATCGGACAGTTTGTATCAATAGCCCAATTTAATATGCTTAAGAGTTCACAGTAGGCCCCGTCTACATCATTACCTGTATTATATACATCACTAAAATCAACACTTGACATAGTGGACTGCAACATACATAAATTTATTTCAGACATATTTCTACATGTGTAATTTGATAAGACTCCTTCTTTGGATTTGTTCATTATTTTACATACATGAGTTAAAGCTAAGTGGTCTCCAAGATTACCCTGTGTGACCTGCGTACAATGATGTCATTTTTAGTTTAAAACTATCTAGCAAGTCCAAAAAAAGCGCCCTATCTCTGCTTTCTATTAAAAAGTTTATGTTAATATCACCACACAGATATATTAACTTATTATCCTTACAAGATTTCAACAATATTTCCTGGCATTTAGCAAGAAATATATCTATATCACCACTCGGTGGTCGATACACACAAATTATAATTATTTCCATTTCAAAGATCTTAATTAAACATGCGCATACCTCGAAATGTGATTCAACAGAATATGTATTACAATTTATCACTTTTGATGTTAAGTCAGACCTTATGTATATCGCAGTGCCACCATGTTGGGAGTTTTGTCTACAATAACTGGTTGCAACTTTAAAACCACCGAGTGTTGACACATCAATATTTTCCACATTGCACCAGTGTTCGGTTACACATACAACTGTTGGATTTTCCTTCTTCGTAAACACTTCCAGACGGTTTAGTTTATTAGTTATCCCTTGCACATTAATGCAACAGATTTTAAAATTTCCTACATAGGTGGAAATCTTTGAGTTGTTGGTACCTGTTATTGGGGTAGCTGACGATGCTGGCTTATAGAAAAATTTACATCATTATTTCTAGGTGCATGATAAGTGTTGATTTTAACTCCTTGGGGCCATGACTCAGGATTCATAATAATACTTTTATCATTGGTTGTCGTTCCTATTTTGAAGCAGTTTGAACCTAATTTTGTTAAAATTTTTTCACATTTGAAATTGTCGTGGGACAATAACGTTTGTACATGGGATCGTATATTACATACGGAGATCTCTTCGCTAAGCTGGCCAATAAAAGTCCATTTAATTTGAAATTTAGCTTGTTCACCAGTGCCAAAGACCGCTCGGCTGCCGCTAGTGGTTTTGATAGACACATGCTTCTTAGTTTGTTGATCGGTGTATTGATTTAAACTTAGGATATCGTTCGTTACTCGTTTCTCAGTGTGCTTGAGGGCTTGTTTCACTGCTTTAGCTACATCATTGTAAGCAATTGGTTTCTGCTCACCTTTATGTGTGGGATGGTGATGAGTTAATTTCTCTTTTTGGTTTTTAGTTGTGCTTGTTCTTGAGCCCGCATTGGTAGAAACTTTATGCGTCTTACTTATGTCGCCATCGTTGACATTTAACCCTAATTGCGAAGTATCGGAGTTAATGTTGCCAACATTAGATTTTTGTTCATGTATTACTTTGTTGGGGACGATACCACCAGTTTTGCTGATAGATGTCGCTACGTTGTCGAATTCCTTGGTAACCTGATTACCTAGACCTAGGCCGTTGCATGAGCACTTATATAGTTTGATTACCTTAACTTGGTCCTTTAATGCGGAAATTGCTTCCTGTTGTACGTTAATTAGTTGGTCTTTTTGTTTCACTAGTTCCCGTAAAAACATAAGTTCGGATTTGCTCGTGTCATCACTTGATTTGAGGAGAGTTTTCTGTGCAGATTCAAGACCATTACAACAATTTATGGTCTTATCATCAATGATTCTGACATTTTTAAGAAGTTCCACACAACTTGCATGAGATATTACACCGCACACTTCACATTTTAATCCAGTCTGGGCGATAGTTTTACATCTTTTGCAAGATTTAGTCGTAGCGGTTTTAGTTGTTGATTCACTGCCGGCCATGTTGACTGGTGACTTTTTCAATGAAATGACGAAAAAAAAATAATTGACCATAACTGTGATAAATCTTTAGATAAGGTCGGTAAGTTAGAGAATTAGTTGGGAAAAACAATTAAAAAAAATAAAAGTAATGTAAATGAAACTAGTGTAAAAACACCAGATCAAGAGAACTTATTAACCCGCCTACCCACCGTCTGGTTTTGTAATTTTCACCTAGACTGGGAGGGATCTAATTTTATTCATGATTTTTATATTAAAATAGTCTAATATGTATGTATATTGTTATTATGTTGTTGTTATGTATAAAAAAAGAAAATAAAAAAAGCTGTCATAAGGTTTTTAAATATATTACAAAAACAATAAAATAAATATATAATAAAGGATATTTTCTAAAAAAAAATGGTAAAAATGTTGACGGAGTAACTAAATCAAAGTTAATAATGTAATAGCGATATATGTAATAATCGTTTACTTTTCTGTGCATTCGATGGTACAATAATAATAACAAGTAACATTCATAAGTTATTACAAACAAGCCGATCAATACGATCAATTAGTTGGTCTTCATTGTACCTGAAATCCTCTGGTTAACTTTATCGGCTTTAATCTGGGCCTTATCAGCAGTAGAATAACTCGAGAAGTCTACCGCCAGTCTTCAGTAATAAATGCAAATTACTAATATAATCACTTCATCAAAAGAAATAGTGTGCTTCACATAATAAACTGTAATCAATTGTAAAATAGTATATTATTATACAAGTTTCACAAGAAGGCTTATTGTAACATGAGTGGGGTTGGGGTACGACTAGCGAAGCGTAGCGACCTAGGAATTTTAGTTGTAATGCGTGGCAACACTGAAAATCTTTCGTTTTAATCAAAAGTCACATTAACCAGTTATTAATTTGTCTTATCCAGCTTCATTGTGAGTATTCTGTTAAGTAACAAATAAATAATGAGTTATTTTGTAAAATCTATTAAATATTTTCAATTAAAACTTGACTAAAATTTCCCCAAAAACAGTTTCACAATGAGCTTCATTGTGAAACTGTTTCACAATGAGCTTCATTGTGAAACTGTTTTTGGTGTCATAATGAGTTCATTGTGAACGCAAAGTAGAAAAACATAATTTACAAGTCAAAGCATATTCAATTGCAGATGCTAATTTCTGTAATTGATTTTTTTTATATAACCTCTGTTAATTTTTTAATTGATTTTGCACTGACAGCATGCATTAAACCTGATCTGTGCGAAATGCTACTGAACTATGTTGGCAGAACATCAAGAAATTGAAAAAACATTTTTTTTTTATGAAAGAGCAAAATGAGAGTACCTCCTAACAGTCTAAAAAAAAATAAATAAATACTTTAGTATTCTTGACCGTATCGAACAGAAATTCTACACCGTTCAACTAATCGACTATGTGCATTAATTTTTTGATGAATAAATACAACAATCTTTGAAAGAAGATTTTTTCAGGGTACTTAAATCTCCTGTTTGTATACATTGCTTTAGACCGAATATAGCGATGAAAACTTGCGTTTTTCATCCTTAATGTAACAGCCATTTCTCTCCTATTTCGTCCTCTTTTTTTAATTTCGATGAATCGATCGATATACATATATACTTTGCATATACCTTTGAATCATAAAAAAAATTTCATAAAAAAATACCTAGGTGTAAGTTCAAAGTACTCTAGTCGAGTTGTAAGTACAAATACAATATCTAAAATGCAAAAGTTAAACAATCACATACTGCTCTGCGTGCATATCTATTTATCAGCAAGATTGTATTGAACATGACAAGTAACCCGATTCATATTTCGTTCCAATTTTCTTGAATCAACTGAAATATATAGCAAGAGCACAACGTACATCGACCTTTTGTTGACAAACTGAATTTTTGTTAGTTTGTTGTTTGTTCGAGTTAGATATCCACTATATTTCAGAAAATATTGTAATGATTCGTCGGCCGGCGCCAGCCAGCCGAATTGTCTCTTGCGTCACAGCTACCTAGTCGACGCGTGTCAGGCGACAGCCCAGAGGATTCTGACGGCAGAATGAACTAGAGTAGAGAGTTCGGTCTTTCCAGGCTATTCCCGAAGAAAGAGCCGGTTTATAAAATGTACGCGGCCCGGGGGGTGGAGTCAGTTCGATTAGAATGCAGCGTTAGAGTTCGACACAAAAGTCCGCGTAATAAGACTCGCTCGGCTGTTATAAATAAATTAGGTTTAAGGTTGTAAATAAATGTTAGTGTCAATTAGTTTTGCTTTTAAATAAATTAGTTATTAACTGTTTCGTGTTTTGTTTTAAAATAAAAATTAATGAACCTTTAAAATCGTTACATTGGTGCCAAGTGTGGGTTCGTGAAAATAAATAAACAATTAAAATTGAATTCAATTTAAACAAATTATTAAACAAAGTACAGTGTCGAAAAAGAAAAAAAAAACAATGGCTTCAAAGAAAGTGTTGTTAAAAGAGTTAAAAGTGACCGAATTAAAAGCCGAATTAGAAGAGCGCGAATTAGAAATCTCCGGAAAGAAATCGATTTTGCAAGAGAGACTACACCAAGCGCTACTAGAAGCAGGAGAGGACCCGGAAACCTTTCTTTTTGAAATCTCGGGCGGTCCTGCAGATTTAAGTAAGATATTCAAAGATGAATTGCTGGAACAATCAAGAAGTTTAGACGAGAAATTAAAAGAACAATCTGGAAATTTCAAGGACGAATTGCAAAATAAATTGATGGAACAATCTGGAAATTTAGAAGATAAATTAAAAGAGCAATCTGGAAATTTAGAAGCTAAATTAAAGGAACAATCCAGAAGTTTCAAAGAGGAATTGCAAAATAAATTGTTGGAACAATCCGGAAATTTGAAAGACGATCTGGATAAATTAATGGAATACTCTAAAAGCACAGAAGAAAATGTGAAAATTTTAGAAGAGAAACTTGAAAATAAATTAATACAACAGTCGAGAAATCTGGAAACTAAATTACAAGAACAGTGTGATAATTTGAAGGATGAATTTCTAGAGCAGTCAAAAGGGCTCGAAGATAAACTAGTAGTAAAAATATCCGAAGAGACAAGGAATCTGCAAGAAAATGTCGAAGAAATACTATTCCAGCAGGATAATAAAATTAAGAATCTCGAGCAAATCATGGCAGGGTTGCGAGTGTTCGAGGATCCGTTACCAGCAGGAATGCCAGAAAATAATGAGGCCCAAACTGCGGTAGGACCAGCGGAAACTTCTAAATTGAAAATAAAACCACCGACGTTCGATGGGAAGTCTTCTTGGCCTAACTACTTCAAACAGTTTGAAGCTGCAGCAAAAGCGAATGGATGGACGGCCAGGGAAAAGGCCACTTCGTTAATTGTGGCCTTGAGGGGGGACGCTATCGATGTGCTACAAATGATGCCGCTAGAGGAACAAGAAGACTTCAACAAGCTGGTGAACCGGCTGGAGATGCGTTACGGCCAGGCGCATCTGGCCGACGTGTACCATGCGCAGCTGAGAAACCGTTACCAGAAATCCGGAGAGAGTCTTCAGGAATTCGAGGCTGATGTAGCGCGCCTAGCCCGGTTGGCATATCCTGCAGCTCCTGATGATTTCCTGCAATGTTTGACGCTGCAGACCTTCGTGGGTGGAATCCGTGATCCGGACAATCAGCAGGCATTGAGAATGTCCCACCCTAAGACATCCAAGAACGCATTGGCCTACGCCTTGGAATACGAGGCGACGAAGAGAGTTTCAAGAGGACACGTCAAGGTACGAGCTGCCATGGACTCCCCAGACGAAGAACCCGCCAGCGTCCAGGTGCGATCTGCTGCAGAGGAGCGGCCCAAGGATTATACCACCACGGAGGATGTTCGCCGCATTGTGGAACAAGCCTTGAGGCAGAAGAATCCTCTGGTGTGCTGGAATTGTCAGGAAGAGGGACATGTTCGCAGGCGGTGTCCCAAGGCCAGGCAAGAGCCTTCACGAAGGAAGCCACAGGGAAAACTAAGCCGGGTCGGTGCAGAGGGGCAAACGTCGACCCGTATTCAAAGGCCCCCAAAGACAAAAGTCACGAAAGTGATAGCCCTGCGGCAATTAACCAGCAGTATCTTCGTGGATGCCACCATTGATGACATCCCTCACACCATGTTACTGGATACGGGTGCGACGAAGACTATCTTAAGACCCGACGTTATCACATCATCAAAACGCACCGAGCCGACTAAGTGGAGACTGAGGACAGCAACCGGAATATCAGCCACTGTCCATGGTGAAGTTGAGGTGACTATTACAATTGGATCGACTCCCATCAAGCACCGTGCGCTGGTAGCGGAAATAGAGGACGAGGCGATTTTGGGCATGGACGTCATGTGTGCCCATGGATTCCAATTGGATCTGAAGCGTGGCGTAATGGCGGTTAACAACGAGGAGTTGGTTCTACATCAACGAGAGGACGTGGCCGCTCGAGTTGTTCTCGCAGAAGATGTCGTATTTCCCAACAGAACCGAGGTTATAGTCGACGCAAACCTGAATGGCGCTTTCCAAGATGGGCAAGTCATTATGGTCGAACCTAATACCGACGATCAGAAGATTGGAAAAGGAGTTCTCGTTGGAAAAATGTTGTTGACAGCGAGGAAGGAGATACCAGTCCGGCTAATGAATGTGAACTGTTTCCCCGTCAACATCAAGAAAGGTACGGTCTTGGGAAGCTGTGCCATGGTATCCTCGATCTCCCGCCAACTAGAAGCAAACGTGAAAGAGGGGAAGGTCCCGAAGAAGTTGTTGGAAATGGTCATGTCAACAGCCCAGGAATTGACTCCAGAACAAAAGACAAAAGCGAAGGACCTGATATGTCGCTATCAAGATGTGTTCGAGGTAGAAAATGGACCTAAGGGAAGAACCGACATCGTCAAACACAAGATAGAGACCGGGGAAGAAAGGCCCATCCGTCAAGCTCCAAGGAGGTTACCATTGGCGAAGCGTGAGGAAGCAGAACGCATTATTCGTGAAATGGAAAAGACAATGTAATTGAGCCATCGAGCAGCCCATGGGCATCACCGGTAGTGCTTGTGAAGAAGAAGGATGGATCCACACGATTCTGCGTAGATTATCGCTTGCTCAACAACGTCACCAAAAAGGATAGCTATCCTCTGCCACGGATTGATGACACCCTGGACACACTGGCTGGTTCAAAGATCTTCTCGACCTTGGATCTAAAGAGTGGTTATTGGCAAGTGGAACTAGCGCCCGAAGATCGAGAAAAGACTGCGTTTTCCCTTGGTATGGGTCTGTGGCAATTCACGGTGATGCCGTTCGGATTATGTAATGCTCCAGCGACATTCGAGAGACTGATGGAGACGGTTCTGAAGGGTCTGTCTTGGACAACGTGCATGGTATACCTGGACGACATAATTGTGGTGGGGAAAACTTTCGACGACCATCTGAAGAACCTGGAAGGAGTGTTCCAGCGGCTTCGCGGGGCTGGACTTAAGCTTAGTCTCAAGAAGTGCCACCTGTTCCAGAAGGAAGTTAATTATCTAGGCCATATTGTTAATGGAAATGGAATCGCCGTGGACCCAGTAAAGATTCAAGTCGTGAAAGACTGGCCAACTCCAAAGAATAAACACCAGATAAGGAGTTTCCTAGGCCTATGCACTTACTATCGTCGCTATGTTCCCGGATTTGCGGACATTGCTAAACCGTTGACAAAACTCACCGAAGAAGGACGTCCGTTTGAATGGGACCAACACTGCCGAATTAGTTTTGAACAACTAAAACAGTACTTGATAAGTGCTCCTATTCTGAGCTACCCTCTCCCAGAAGGCAAGTTCGTCGTAGACACAGATGCTAGCAACGTTGGTATCGGTGGCGTACTCTCTCAGATACAAGATGGGCAAGAGAAGGTGATCGGCTATTTCAGTAAAGTCCTGTCAAAGCCGGAACGGAATTATTGCGTCACTAGAAGGGAATTGCTAGCCGTGGTAAAGACGGTAGAACACTTCTACAAGTACTTGTACGGCAGACGCTTTCTCCTGAGGACGGACCATGCCGCTTTAAAATGGCTCCTCCGATTCAAGAATCCTGAAGGACAAGTCGCACGATGGATTGAACGACTTCAGGAATACGATTTTGAAATCCAGCATCGGGCCGGAACTAGCCATAGAAATGCCGATGCTCTGTCGAGAAGACCTTGTGCTGAAGACTGTAAGCATTGTAGTCGTCTGGAGGAGAAAGTAGCCACGACTGCGAGGACGGCCGTTATAGACGACGAATGGCAAGGTGAAGAATTGCGACGAGACCAGGAGAACGATCAGGATTTGAAATTGATGCTGGAATGGAAAAGTAGGGAGGCAAGGCCTACTTGGGAAGAGATAGCACCATATGCACCATCCGTAAAATCGTACTGGGCGCAGTGGGACTCCATAGTGCTGGATCATGGTCTTCTGAAACGAACCATCGAGAACCAGGAAGGCACGGAACAGAAGACACAGTTACTGATCCCCAAGAATAGGGTGCCGGAAGTTCTGAGGGAACTTCACGATGGAACTTCGGGAGGGCATCTGGGAATCAAGAAGACTATGGAAAAGGTGCGCGAGCGATTCTACTGGGTGAACTGCAAGGAAGACGTAAAGGACTGGTGTAGGAAGTGCGTGGTCTGCGCAGCTAGTAACGGCCCCCACAGACGAGGCAAGGCTCCTATGAAACAGTACAACGTGGGAAGTCCTTTTGAGAGAGTTGCCATAGATGTAGCCGGCCCATTTCCACAAACGAATAGTGGAAATAAGTACATTGTCGTGGTGATGGACTACTTTAGCAAGTGGGTTGAAGCATACGCCCTACCAAACCAAGAGGCGATGACTATTGCTGAAGCCCTTGTCCGTGAATGGATCAGTCGTTATGGCGCGCCCATGGAGCTCCATTCAGATCAAGGAAGGAACTTCGAATCGGTTTTGTTTAAGAACGTGTGTACTCTGCTCGGCGTCCGGAAAACTAGAACCACTGCACTTCACCCGCAGTCGGACGGAATGGTGGAAAGATTCAACAGAACCATCAACCGCCATTTGTCCAAAGTCGTCTCCGATCATCAGAGAGACTGGGACACGTACATTCCCCTTTTTCTACTGGCATACCGTTCGTCCGTTCATGAGACAACAGGAGAGACACCAGCGAAAGTGGTATTTGGGCGAGAGCCAAGACTGCCCTGCGACCTGAAGTTCGTCGTGAAACCTGGTGAGGTCCCTGCCGACGAAGACTACGTGAGCGATCTACGCAGGAAAATGGACGACATTCACAATCAAGTGCGTCACAATATACAGACGGCCAGCGATCGAATGAAGGAGCATTATGACATCAATGCTCAGAATGGGGGATACCAACCTGGAGCACTGGTCTGGCTTTACAATCCTCAAAGACGTCGAGGTCTGTCCCCAAAATTGCAGACATCTTGGGAAGGTCCTTACAAAGTGATGAAACGGATCAACGATGTCATCTATCGCATCAGGAAGATTCCACATGGCAAACCCAAAGTTATCCACTTCAACCGAATGGCTCCTTACAACGGAGAAGAAAATGAAGGGACAGTACAACGGACGCAAGGTTCCGAAGTGAACTTCGAAACCTTCATGTTTCATCACGCCACAGGAAGTAAGGCACGATTCGGAGTAACCACAGAGAGGCAGCAAGACCTTTTCAAGTACCACCAGAGTACAGTCTGGCCCACTGTGTGGCAGAAGACCTAAAATGTCCAAGGATAGCCCAGGTCTTCCGGAAGAAATTCGGTCAAGTCGAGGAACTCCGAAGACAGCATCCCATGGTGGGCAAGAGCTTGCAGATCATCGACACGGAAGCAGGTCAAAGACGACACGTGTACTACTTAGTCACCAAGAGAACATCAAGCGGTAAGCCCAACTATCGCAACGTTTGGAAAACTTTATGGAGCCTGAGGAGACAGCTGGTAGAAGACAAGGAGACGAAATTAGCCATTCCTAAATTGGGTTGCGGACTAGACGGACTGGACTGGAGGGTCATTCGAAGCATGATAGAAATCATCTTCAACGAAACGGGAATTGAAGTCCTAGTCTGCAGTCACCACCCACAGGCAGCTGTCGGCAGTAAGAAAACCGTGGACTGCTATTTCTTCCAGACCGGAAGTTGTAAAAAGGGTCCAGCATGCCGCTTTCGACATCCTCCTTCAAGGCTGTCACGAGGAACGTTCCGAGACGAAACGTTTTTAAGAAGGGGGCAGTGTAATGATTCGTCGGCCGGCGCCAGCCAGCCGAATTGTCTCTTGCGTCACAGCTACCTAGTCGACGCGTGTCAGGCAACAGCCCAGAGGATTCTGACGGCAGAATGAACTAGAGTAGAGAGTTCGGTCTTTCCAGGCTATTCCCGAAGAAAGAGCCGGTTTATAAAATGTACGCGGCTCGGGGGGTGGAGTCAGTTCGATTAGAATTCAGCGTTAGAGTTCGACACAAAAGTCCGCGTAATAAGACTCGCTCGGCTGTTATAAATAAATTAGGTTTAAGGTTGTAAATAAATGTTAGTGTCAATTAGTTTTGCTTTTAAATAAATTAGTTATTAACTGTTTCGTGTTTTGTTTTAAAATAAAAATTAATGAACCTTTAAAATCGTTACAATATAAAGAAACTTAACCGACTTTACAATAGTTAGTCTTATGCTGAATGTCTTACTTTTTCACATGTTTCCTGCCTTTATTAATTTCTGCTATTGATTTATTTATCAGGTTTACGCCCAGTTTTACAATCGTGGAATAAGGGCGGAATAACTGTTCGCCGAATATCCTTTAACTATCCTCCATATCTACGTCATAGCTACGTCACGTTATTCTGAGAATAATCCTTATCCGACGATTGTAAAATCGGACCTTAATGTGTCAATTTTTCCTGAGATAAATGATATCTCATTAAGCTTCTTTTTCTCTAGACAGGTCGGTTAATGAAAACGTAGCTTCAACGTTATTAAATTGACGACCAAACGTGATCATTATTACTTAAAATAGAATTTACTGCTTCCATTACGTCCACTGACGTTATAAACTAACTGAATAACGACGGAAGCAACACAAAACTCTTCTTTCTCTTAAGATTCTAGCTCCCTAGAGAATAATCCAACGTACTTCCGGGGCTGTCTGCCATGTTGTCTTCAATATTAAACATGCTTGAATAAGTTATCGCGATAACAATCCAAGTAAACTAGCTGCAAGCGATGAGGTCGTTCAGTCTTGTTGTTATTCCTTGCCAAAAGCTAAATGCTAAGTGTTCGGCTCTGCAGCAGCACTGCGGTAATAGCATATATTCGTCGCGCCTTCGCTCATTTCCTATAATAATTAACATGCGCCATCTAGATACGCGTACTACTACAAATTGCACAATACGCGTATAAATACGTTTCCCGGGGTGAGTTAATTATGATAATGCCACGCGCTTAACGAAGTATGCATTTAAACCAAGCGTATACGGTAATAAATCATTGGAGTGAAAAGTAAATTATGAAACAAGAATGTTGTTGTTTTAGTAGTCGAGGATTATGCTGCTTGGCTATGAGATCGTTGTTATTGAAAACAAGGGGTGACAGACAAAGGAAAATTTTGCAAAATGTGTTTTGCTGCATGTACCTATTTAATATTAACATTTTGTTTCATTTAGCAGAATTTAGAAAAAAACACCAATTGCACCGTACGCAATATGTTTCAAATTCGCTTAGCGGACAATTAATTCTTTGTTATAAATAAATAATAACAAAACAAGAAAACTGAAAAAAAAATTCTCCATGTGTTAAAGTGGTTTGAACTTCGAAGTATGATGAATAGCCCTGGCCGAAAGTTTTGGGCACATTAAAGATGGTAGGATGGCTAGAGAAATCATACGGCATAAAGAGAGGATCTCTCTTCGGACAATCAACTTGAAAACTAAAATAGTTTAAATTATTAAAACAAAATAAAAGGGAAGCAATGAAAGTAGAACGAATGTTTCGAAATATTCTCAAAGTGTTTAAAATAATACACTAGTGAATGTTTGATTAACTTAAAGTCTACCTCGGTCATTATCCATCTTCGTTAAGGCTTCGAATTTGAACCATGCCAGTGTTGATAAGGCGTGAGGTCAAGCCGCATCCAGACGACATGGCCAACGTTAGCCAGTGTTGGCTATTGGGTGGTTTGCCATGCCGCGTGGACGAATGAATGCCAACCAATCGCCAATGTTGGCATTGGAATGCATTCGGTATGAAGGCGGTTTTTTCCACACACATCAAAGAGTTTAACCAACGTTGGTCTTCACATGCCATCACGTTTGTTTTTACGTCCAGACGATTTGAACACTATACACACGAGATTTCTAGAATATTATTAATTTTTGTGTATTGTGCGCGTTGAGTTGTACTAACTTGCTTTTGGTTTACTGTTTTTTTTTTATTTCACCAGAAAAATGTCGTCATCAGAGACCGAATGGAGTAACCCGTTAATTTTGGAATTCCTCAGCTTTATGAAAAATATCCAGTCATTTGGGATCCGAAAGAACTACACAAGCACTTGCAACAACCGTATCATATTCTTCGTTCTGCATATCTTTTTAATTTAACAAATGTTGGTAGCTATTCGCTATACATTGGCCGAACTTTTTTATCTTTAAAGTTTGACAAGCAAATCCAATCATGTGGACAAGCAATGTGCAAGTGGTAAACTTGCCCAACGTTGGTTAAAAATTTTGTTGCCAATGTATTCACCAACGTTTGTTGACGTTGGCCATGTCGTCTGGATGAGGCTTTACACGACTGTATTCTGACCTGAAGCTGTGTGGCAATATCAAATAACAACGAATTCTGCTGTCTGATAAACTATTACCCACAAGAAGGCCAGTGCGGACATTTAGCGTGTCATCACAAAATTGTAGTGTTCTCTTGTCGTTGTTTCTTATTTCGTCACAGAATTTCTTCAAGGCTTCATAGCTATTCGATCAGAACAGCAGCTGCAGTGTAAGAAAAGCCGCAGTAATGGCCCTGAAGAAATTCTTCTGAAACGCAAAACGTAATGTCAGCAAAAGAATAAAAAAATGACGGCGCTGTTTAAACAGGAAATCATAGTGAAAATAGTAAAACTATTATACAATTTCAAAAGTCCTAAACTCACAATTTAACGTCTTTGTTTCTGACTAATTGAATAACTAATGGACAATGTAATTTTGATGTAGTTCCACATCGACATTCCGCCATCGCTACCACACTAATCGATTTTGCCGCACTCGGACGGATATGCGTTTATTCTATCCGGCCAATACGGCTTTAATTGTTTTATTGATGTGAAGTGCGTCGCTACTCATTAACTCGCACAATTACCAGAGAATAATCGGAACCGTTTTAAACGGAAAATTTATGTACATGAAGTTTTCACAATTAACGGCTACAAAAGTTATGTAAAGCAGGGTTTCCGGCAAAGCCAATTTCCATTCGTTTCACGGTTCAGTCGGATTCGATAAATTCATTAATTAGTTTGTATAAATATTTAATAATCGTTGTTCCAGTTTTCAATTGTCAATTTTAATAACACCGCCTATATTGATGTTATAAGAAATGGAAACTAAAAGTGTTTGATTTTTTTTAATCATACGGTATAGCGCGTGTTTTTTCTAAACCAGTTACACACATGTAAGCACGATTATAGTGTATGGTTTATTTAAGTTGTTGAGCAAGTGAAGACGTAAAGTTTTTAAAGAAAGCTACAACAGGTTATAAGTTATAACAATGACCTGAGTTATGGTCTTTCAAATTATTACCTGGCTGGTATCTAGATCTACCTACGCATATATGTCTTTTTAAAAACATATTTGTGTCAAAAATTTTGCAAATCGCTTTAGTAATATACGAGTGGGGATTCAATAATTATGTACCTAGCCATTAAACAATTAAACAAAAAAGCTACTTTGTTGATTTTTAGCAGATGTGAGTCGCCAAGTTTCTGACACGTCTGCGTAAAAATGCAATTCATTTGATAAAAAAAATAGGAGTTATTAAATTTTTATTAAGCCATATAATCCTCCGACTGTTACCTATTACCTATTTCGACAACTTGCGAGGAAGGCGATTTTGTTCAGATCAGGATATAAAAGATACAGCAGACAATTTTTGCGGAGTTTCCAAAAGAACTGGCACAAGTGCGTGGTCTTAAATGGAGAATATATTGAAAAATAAAAATCTTTAAATTACCCCCTCTCTTCTTCTTGGTGGCTAGGTAGATAATTTTTGAATTTCCCCTCGTACATACTGTTACTTGAGCATCATAACAGGTTACTGAGAGCGAATGGTAGAAGAATTTATTTATTATTTCGGATAACATTCGTGAAAGCCATAACACTTTTAACGCCTCGGTGCAATAAATCATCATATATTGACGTTCGCTTTAAAGTCCTCTGCACATCAATGGATCTCATAAGTTATATTAATGATACTAAAACTGCTCATTTCCGGCATTACGAACTTATAAAATTGTAATAGTCTCGCCAAGTAAAGTCCAAATTGCTCTCTTTATGTCCACGTAATGCACATGCATTACTTTGCACGGCGTACTAAGCTAAATATATTTCTTCGTCGTTGCAATTCGAGTCACTACTTTAAATAGGCTTATAAATTGAACACATCTGCAACGAAGTGTTCACATTTATGTATTTGAGCGTTAATCTCAGAATAAATTTACATCAAAATACTGTAAGGTTTATCGATGCAAAACTAAAAACCAGTAATCACTAGGGAGTTATCGCACACGGTAACGCTAACACAAACATTAACTTAATACACAGTGGAACAAAAGATTCTCATCTTTTTACCTTTGCATTACCCATGTAAAAATACGAAGTGCCACTCTACGAAAATAAGGAAGGCAGTACCCTAATGTCAAAATCAAAATTCAAAATGTGATTTAATGCAAAGTTGAGATTGAATTATTATGTGATGTGCACTCGAACTCGCTAGACGTGTGTCGTTGCTGCTGCTAATTTTGTTGAAGATAAATCGATTATTTTATATAATGAGTTCGGACAGAATTACTAGATCTGCTGGCTGTGAAAAGGATGAATTATTGGTGCAAAGGGTAGTGGAAAAAGTCCTTACAAATCCAAAATTTCTGGATAAGATTGTTTCCGCTATAAATGAACGAATGGAGTTAAACGAAAAATGCCTCAAGGATTGTGAGACTAAGGTAGCATCATTGGAAAATGAGTTACGGAACATACACGGCTTAATAGAAAAACAAGAACAATACTCTCGCCGTAATAATTTGAGGATTTTTGGGCTACCAGACAATGGATTAGATGAACCGGATCAACTAGTCATCAATCTTTGTCGAGATAAATTAAAAATTAATATTTCGAAAACTGATCTGGATTGCTGCCATCGACTTGTTGCCAAAGAAGGTAGAACGAAGCCAATATTAGTCAAGTTCTGTCGAAGAAATCTGAAGAATTAAATTTTTCGTGCAAAGGCAAAATTCAAAGGATCGCGAATTATAGCAGGGAAGATCTAACACGTCAACGTGCGTTATGGATCAAAAATCTCACTACACGTTTGGGAAATACGAACGTATTTACTTCCAATGGAAATGTCTTCGTCAAGTATCGCGGTAATATTACGAAATTAAGTTCAATTATCGACTATAATAAATTTATCGATTCATTAAAGGAAACGCAGTAGTAACGCCTTCATTAAATGCTCTGGGCTGTTCCCGCTGTAAGAATTGCTTTTTGTCTATTGTGTTTGGCACGCTTATCTGCCGCTCTTCTTTATAATTATTTTTTATTTTTGTTTTTCTAGTATCTAGGTTACATTAATTTATTTAAAATGCTTTGTAGGAGTAAACCTGAACATTTGATTTACATATTTACTTAATTTGTTTGGGGTTTATCATTTATTTAATGATCTATGGAGTTTTTTTTTAATTAATTTATATAATTTAATAATTATTTGATTTTATTGCTAGTTTTATGGCGAATTGATTTGAATTTATAAAAATGATAAATGTACACTTAGCTTGCCTTAACGCGAGGTCATTATTATCAAAAATTCAAAATGTAACGGAATTTTTATTTAACAATCACACTGATATTTTAGTGAGCACTGAATGATACTATCAGCGACAATATTTTAGCTATAAAAAGATTTAATCTTATCAGGAATGACCGATCTACTGGTCGAGGTGGTGGTATTGCCATTTACATTAGAAATATATTTAAATTTTCACTAATTGATGTTAGTCATCACATTGAACAAATGTGGGTATCGTTACAATCCTCTGGGGAGAAGTTTATTGTTGGAGCTGTTTATAAGCCTCCACAGATAGATTATAAGCTGCTTCTTGAGGAACTAGAAAATTCATTTGCTGTCGCTCTGCCACTTTGTGAAAAAATATTTTGTTGTGGAGACTTTAATATTGACTTTTTAAAAATAAATAATCCATCTACTTTATATTTGCAGTACTTCCTCGATTCTATTAACTACAAACAACTTATAAACCAACCTACCCGGTTGGCTAACAATTCTGCCACATTAATTGATCTAATGTTAGTTCCTGAGACTACTGAAATAACTGACAGTGGTGTTCTGATATGTGATTTTTCTGACCATGATACAATTTTTTGTAAATTTCCGTTGATTAAACCGCATGTTCCTCCTGTCTTTCGAACGTTTCGAGACTTTAGAAATATTGACTGGGAAAGATTTACACGGGACTTACATTGCATTCCGTTTCAGCATATGTTTAGGATATATAATATAAATGATAAAATTGATTTTTTTAATACGCACATATTAAATTTATTCAGCAACCATGCACCCCTCATTACGCGCCGATTTACCAAACGGTGCGCCCCCTGGCTAACAGATAATCAGAGGTTCCTTATGCGGTTAAAGGACAAAGCTAAAGATAAATATCGGGACACTAAATCTAAAAATGACTGGGAATATTATAGATGCTTGAGAAATCATTGCACCACCTGTCCTAAACTAGAGAAAAGGGCTTTTTTTTAATAATATAGTTAAGACCCATAATAATAAAAGATTGTGGAAAAGTTTGGGTTATTTAGGCTTGAATAGTAATCATTCTTCCGACATACCTGGACACTTATTAGATGTAAATAAAATTAATGATTTTTTCCTTAATGTGTCATCCGGTATGAATATTAGTAATCACTCAATTCAATTCCCTCATACGACACTAGTTTCATGAGTGACAGTAGGTCCTTTTCTTTTCAAAAAGTTGATGTAGAAGAAATCTGTCGTATTATAAACAATATTAAATCTACTGCAACAGGTTCCGGTGACATTAACATTACAATGATCAACATGTGTTGCCCTTTTATCGTTCCCTACATTACACATTTAATCAATTCCTGCATTGTTGATCATATCGTCCCTAATAGTTGGAAACATGCATTTGTTCGACTGTTACCTAAAGTAAAAGACCCTATAGAGTTAAAAGATCTGCGACCGATAAGCATACTTCCGACTCTATCTAAAATTTTTGAGAAAGTTATTCCATTTCAACTAGCAAAGTATGTTCAATCCTTCGATATTTTACCTCCCATACAATCTGGCTTTAGACAAGGTTTTAGCTGTATTACGGCTTTGATGAAGGTTGCAGATGATATCTTAAAAGCCACTGATGTTGGTGATGTCACAGCTCTTATTTTACTGGATTACAGCAAAGCTTTCGATACTATAAATCACGATATATTTTGCTCTATATTGAAACATATAGGCGTCTGTAATGATTCTGTGAACTTGATTAAAAACTATTTATCTAATCGAAAGCAGTCTGTTATTAACGATTCTGTGCAATCAAAAGCTCTTCCCGTCACTCAAGGTGTTCCCCAAGGATCTATAATTGGACCTTTACTTTTTTCTTTGTACACTTTTAAAATTATATCATCTATAAAATACTGTTCCGTTCATATGTACGCTGATGATACTCAGATCTACTATTATTTTTCCCCCTCTAACTGGCGGGAAGCTATTTTACGAATAAATAAAGATTTGAACTCTTTATTTATTAAATCTGCTGAACATTTTTTAACCCTTAACCCTTCTAAATCACAGTTGTTACTTTTTGGCAAGGCCAAGCACTGCACTGCATTTTGCTAATAATTTCAGTATTATTATAAATGGTGTTAGAATTCCTTACACAACTAAAGCTAAAAACTTAGGTTTGATCTTGGATAATAGTTTTCGATATAGAGAGCAGATTTCTAAATATATATCTAATTCTTACAATCAATTAAGAAAACTTTATCCTTTCAAATCCGTCTTAAACGTCGAGACAAAAAAAGCTTATATGAGGCCCTTGTTTGATCCCAGTTTACTTACTGTTGCCCTGTTTATCATACAGCGTTAGATTACTGTACACTTAATCGTATTAAGTAAGTACCTACAATATTCTTGCCTCAGATTTATGTATGGTGTCACATTTCACATAAATTACATGAAGCTGGATGGTTAAATATGAAAAATCGCCGAGAACTTCAAACTTTAAGTTTATTTCATAAAATTTTGATGTTCAAAACTCCACCATACTTGTATAACAAAATTCGTTTTAGATCAGATGTCCACAATATCACAACTAGATTCCGTGGTCTCATTTCACCACCTCCATATATCGGCACTCTTCGAACATTCTTTTTCTTTTAATATATACTGGAAATATAATAATTTGCCGGACGAATTAAAAAAATTGAAATTACAATCTTTCAAGCATAGACTGAAGCAATTGTTACTTTTAAGTCAAGAAATCATTTTCAAATTAATCGGAATGTACCTGCTCTAAAAATGGGGTCGGCAATTGTTCCCTATAAAGTTGACCATTGATTGTATCGTGGAAGAATATCATATTCCTGCCTTAACAGGATGTAAAGGAGCCTCAAGGAAACTGTGGGGATTAACAACGGACTATGTTCGGTAATTTTCTTAGTTGACGTGACCCCTTAAGTGGAACCAAGCTTCCTCCATGAAAAAACTTAGATCGAGAATGTAGTCGTTGTTTAAGATTTCTTGGAAAAAGTTACAATACTGCATTCGACTGTTGTGATCTCTCGGCAAAATTTCTTGGACTACAGACAGTCTGTATGGATGCATGTATAAACTACGCTTCAGAATTCTTCTAACTGGAATGTGAGATACATTTGTTTGAGCAACAATACAACGTGTTGAGGAATGCAGATTTTCTGCCAATGAGCTCTTCCACTTTTTCGACGATATTTTGGTCCGTTTACGGCCTTCCAGTGAATTTCCCCTTCATCACGCTTTCCGTTCTGTGGAATCTCTCGACAATTTGGCAAACGTTTGGTGCAAGGCAGTTTCTTCAGCAATTTTATTCGGAAATCTAAGTCGAAACTGTGCTTTGCATTCAAGAATGTAAAATTGCCAATCCCCATTTGCTACACGTCCAGATCGGAAATGGGCTCCAATAATAATTAAAGTGTTTTCTTACAATGTATGCATTTTAATCGCTTGTTAATTCAATTCAATAAATTGTAATTGTCAATTTGACTGATTTATAATATTTATTGACAGAACTAGCTAATTCAAATAGATTAGGGCGGCACAGGAATATTTACATGTGAAAAAATTCCAAATATAACTAGATGGAATTCATTTTGTTCCACTTTGTATATGGTAAAAGCGCATGCTCAGAAAATAATTGTTAAAACACTGAATAGTAAGAAAACTAGAATTCGATTTCGTATCGAAAATGATTTAGATTAGGGGAAAATCCCTTTGAAGACAGCTCTGGATGGGTCAATATCCACAAAACCATTGTAAATAGAAGTATTGTCACGGGTTTGCGGGAAATTTTGGCGCCTCCACCACGTCACGAGCTGGAAGCGTGCTGCATGTCACGAACGGGCCTTCGTTTATCCCTCGAAGACTGACCAGTTACAGGGGACATCCATCGAGGACGATCAGAAATAACTGGAATAAATGGAAAAAAAATTTATTTCTGATTTTTCTAAAAAAAAAACTTTTTACGGCAATAATTTGTACTTGTCTGAAAACCTATTTAGCCTAAAAAAACAACTTTTTACGGCAATAATTTGTGCTTGTCTGAAAACCTATTTAGCCTCTATTAGATATACCGAGTGATTTTTACTTAGTTAGAAAATAGCGTTTTTCGAAATTGCCAAAATCCTAAAATTGTGACTTCTTGGAAATTAATCAAGATTTCAACGAGATTTTTTACTGTGTATTAATTTTAGCTCACTGAACAATCTCAAGGCCAAACTCTGATCTACTCCTATTAATGAATTCCTTTCACAAAAAAACCCTAAATGTTCTTTTACAACGACCTAAATGAGGGAGTTTTTCCTTATGCAGTTTACGTGGTCAAGCCAATTAAGCAGGCAGAAATATGAGACGGCTATGAATTGTTTTAGTGTCAAATAAAGTTATGTAATTTTTTTCATGTTTCACAGATCTCAACACAAAAACCCAAAAAGAACTGTGAAACTTGAAAAAAATTACATAATTTTATTTGACGCTAAAACAATCCATAGCCGTCTCATATTTCTGCCTATTTAATTGGCTTTACCATGTAAACTACATAAGGATAAACTCTCCTCATTTAGGTCGTTGTAAAAGAACTTTTAGCCGGTTTTTGTGACAGGAATTCATTAATAGGAGTTGTTTTGACCGTCACCTGGGATCTTGATTATCCGGAGGAGCAGTCAGGATTTTCTCATTAATATACACACACAACAATATTTACAGTTTATTTACAATTTTACAGTGATTTACAAAATGATTTAAATTGAAACCAAACACTTGTAATGCGTAATCTTGACTCAAAAACTATTTCATGAAGCTTGCATATGTATTTGTCTTGATGTATGCATTTAGGCCGGGTGTCCACCGGATCGGGCCGACCACAGTCGGCTCGATTGGGATCGTGCGATAAAGATCGTGCAAATGTATTTGTATTGTAGCCTGTCCACTGAAACGATTTCAGTCGCGTCTAATTACACGCGACTGAAATCGTTTCAGTGGACAGGCTACAATACAAATACATTTGCACGATCTTTATCGCACCATCCCAATCGAGCCGACTGTGGTCGGCCCGATCCGGTGGACACCTGGCCTTACGAACTTAACTTAAAATTGTCGCGTCTCGGGTTTTTAAAACATAATTCATGCTCTTAATTAAGGTAAAAATTTGGGGGTATGAGACTTGATTGGAAGGTTACAATGAGCTAAAAGACGATTGGCTATGCTGATGTCACGAAATTTTCGAACTGGAAAACATCATCTATCTGGAATCAAGGAATCGATCTGTGAAAGTATTTTAAGGGTTTGTGAGTGTTAAGAATTATTGGAACTACCGAAATACCGCGAAGGCAGATTTTACTAACGTCGGGCGTCGGCTGCCTTCCTCGAAGTTCGGTTGTGCATGCCTTAAAATAAATTTACAAGATACAAGAAAACTAAACAAAATTGCAGATTTCTTATATGCTATACTTAACAGGAGTAGACTAGAGTTTTTAGAAGACATTCCAACACCTGTTAATTATCATTAAAAAATATTTCTCCACAGAAGCATATTGCATCAAGAACGTTGCGATTTTGTGCAAATATTACTTATCAGTAAATAATAAAATATCTAAAGCAATAAATACATTTCTCTATTTTTTTTACAACTACAAATCTGTGAAGTTTTCATCTAAAATTATTTGAAATTTAAGATTAAGTTTTGATATGTGAAATTTTATGAAAAGTTCAAAAATTGGAAAATTCAATTTTTGCGGAAGTTAAAGCAAAAACGTTGTTTTCTGGCCTTAAGATTATTCAGTAAGCTAAAAGTAATACACAGTAAAAAAATCTCGTTGAAATCTTGATTAATTTCGAAGAAATAACTATTTTAGAATTTTGGCAATTTCGAAAAACGCTATTTTCTAACTAAGTGAAAATCACTCGGTATATGTAATACCGGGTGTTTCAATGAAGATGCACCAAACTCGGTATGTTGGTAGATATCGTGAAAAGAAATAAAAGTTTCCTATAATTTTTTTTTTTTAAATGAATAAGTTTTGAGATAATCGAAGGGAAAGGAGAATCGTATATTTTTAAAACGTACAATAGATGAGAGCGGCCCGAATTCTTAACCTACCTTAACGTTCGGTTTTTTACTTTATTACCCCATAAACTGTCGCGTCTCAGATGATATGATGAAACACATTTAGTTCGTTCACTACGTTCGTTGACTAACGTTGTAGTGGCGAGTAATTAGTTGGTGTAGTTTATACTTTTCATTTTTAAGTTTATTATGTAAGTGTGTGTGTGGGTGTGTTGGTGGTGCGATGGGCAATTACACATTTCGAGAATACGCAGATTATTCGAACACATGTAAGGTAATTGCCATTTACGTAATTCGCCCGCTTCCGAAATTGTTTCTTCCTCATGTGATCAAGTTAAGTCTGATAGGCAAATAATTTAACAGACCGGCGTGGCGGAAGCAACAATTCCAATTTATTAATTGTACATAATTGTAGTAATTGTTGGATACAGAGACAAATCAAAACGTTACAAGCGTTAATTATTTATCGTACATTATTAAGACTCGGCAAATTTGATGTAATTACGGTTTGCATAAATGTTAGTGCGGTGAAAACGCACGCTTTTTTCAAAGTGTTCGTCTTTAACACGTCTTGCGGTCAAGGCCAAACTTAAAAGCCTGTCATAAATTTTTTCGTTTACGATAGTTATTTACTGTCTTCTTGCAGGCGCGTACCATTCATAAAATAATTTAAACCGCTCGTCTTGTTTCACGGCTGCAGAAATTTAAATCGCTACGGTATTTCTAAAAACATCGGCTCCAAATTATGCAAATTTCAAGTTGCACCAATTAAAAAATTTTATTAAGATATTTTGTTTGAAATAATGTCAGAAACGTGTCCCTTAAGTTTGGTGCATCTTCAATGAAACACCCTGTAGAGGGTAAATAGATTTTCAGACAAGCACAAATTATTGCCGTAAAAAGTTTTTTCGAAAAATCAGAAATAAAAATGTTTCCCATTTGATGCCGACTTTTTGGCGAACAGTGTATACTAAAGATATATGTGACGTCATGGCCAAAAGTCCATAAAATGTAGTTGACCCGTACAGTTACTGGGTTGCCAACAAGGGGCCTATTCCTGAAAAATATGGAGTAGTAATTGTTAGTTACAACACAAGTTACAAGTTCCTTTTTTTTTGAAATATGGAGCTTTAAAATTGTTTTCCTCAGAGGAGAAAAGTGCTTACTAATAATACTAATACTAGTAAGCACTTTTCCTTTGAGGAAATTATTTTAAAGCTCCATATTTCAAAAAAAAGGAACTTGTAACTAATAATTACTACTCCATATTTTTCGTGAATAGGCCCAATGTGATATCAGGATTTTCACGCTGTTTCTAAATCGTTTCTAGATCGCGAATTGTTTATTTGCGCGTTACATTAATTACCCAATGCTCCAGTTATTTCGCTGAGTCGTCGATTTCTGTGTACGTCCGCAGGTTCGACGTCTAACGTTAGAAATGCAGGTCGCTCAGTAAGCACATCAGCAAATAACTCGTATTGCTTTAATTAAACGAAAGTACTTTTAGGCCCGATCTTTCCACCTCCTGATAAATTTATTCAACGAATAACTTTACGAATCACCTTGGAAACCATTCATAAAAATGAAGTTATTTGCCAAATAACGTTATTGGGAATTTATTAGGAGGTGGAAAGATCGGGTCTTAGATTAATAAAATTTCCAAATTTTTCCGTAATCATGACAGCATCTATTGGCATTTTTTATCTCCGCTAAATGCCACTGCATATCACCACTTCTCCGCCATTTTTATGTTAAAAAGGTAGGGATCTTCGAAGACTAATCAAGGTAGACTGGTAATGTCATTGCAAACTAGGATGGTTTGTTTGAAAGCAACATCAACAGATCTTGCGGTGGGAAGGAAAGGTGGGGTACTGTTTACTCATCCCTAATGCACATAGGCGGCGTTCATTAAATGGAGGTAAAAATCGAATATTACAAAAAAATATACTTGTTAATTGAAATAATAATAGATTATTCATTACGAAATAGAATTATTAATTTAATTAATTAGTTAATTATATTGAATTAATTCATTAAATACAGATACACGCAATAAAACTAGTATCTACGCCTATGAGCTCTGTTGCGTTACACGACATCCGCCGAAAATTATCGACTGCAATTTGAAAGTAACCAATCACTAAGTTAGTCTTAGTAAACACCCCTGTGAACTTGTTAGCTACATTTTAAAGCTCGCTTGCCCAGTCTATCTTGATTAGTCGTCGGAGGTAGGGATACATAGTTTTTGTGCGATTTTTACACTGCGGTACGGAACACATTAAAATTTTCGCGAAGCCACAAGCGTAAATAAAACACTTTTTTTCACTGATTTGACTCCCTTCTTGGAAGCACGCACCAACAACTGTCAAACACAAGTGTATTCTCATCACCACTTTTCAGGTTCCACATAATTCCGCCGCGCGGCGACTCTTTCGTTCGAAGACGTGAATATTAAAACTATTGAAATCAGTCAAGGAAATAACCAAAGAATGAATAGAAGTAGTAAACAATTTGCTACTTTGTGAAAAGTGCTTTTGCTCAAGGTATGTCTTTTTATACACACCCACATTTAAAATACTAGGGGGGGTCCCAGTTACTTCAAAATCCTAAGGTAACTAGTACCCCATGTCCACGAAAAAAAATTGGCTGCTCAAAGTCAATGGGAGTTGATTAACCATGTTTTATGCGTATGCATATAAAGATCATACTCTAAGGAGTAACTTGGTAAACGTAGACAATTCAAAGAAATATCACTAATTAGTTTGCAATTAGATGAGAAACTTTGAATGTTGTAAAACTAGGTCCCATTTACCCATTTACCATTTGCCTTATATGAAATAGCGTATTGTGTCACGTGGTTTTAATATTAGCGTAAATGTTAACGTTGATAGTAGAGAGTTTTTACAATAGGTTACGACTAAAATGTCGTTACGCGAAAGGCTATTTTGCTTAGCAACCTTATGGATTTGGCCAATCAAAAATCAAGTTTTAACGTTTAACGTACGTAAATTTTAACAGAACGTATTGCAAAAATTCCCTATTGCGATAACTCGCTATTATAACCAAGTTTTAATACGAGAGTCCTTCGAAAATTCAGGTAAATTTCAATGAGATGGCGTCACCATCTGCTTGGTGACGTCACAGCTGGCAAATGTCACTTTTCAAAAGTCATGTCAAGTTTGAAACAAAGGCCATGCATTGTTTTTGTTCTACAGATGTTTGATGTGTGCACTGTCTCTGTTAACATAAAAATGGAAAAAGATGAATTTCGTGTAGACGTGTTATTAAAATGTGGACGGCAGCTCCGATTAATGCGTAGTTAAATGAAGTTCATGGGGACTCTATACCGTCGCTGAAGACAAGTTTCTTTCTGGATAAATGAATTGAAACATTGCCGACCGAGCATCGAAAATGATGCCCGGCCTGGACTCCCAATTGAAGTCATTACCACGGATATCATTGAAAACTCTCATTTGAACGGGTGCATAATATTCTGCACAAAATTGCTTAAGACAAAACTTTGTGCGCGAGGGTGTCGCGATTGGAGGAAATACACATCATAACAATACATTTCTTTTTTTAATCCCTTTTAGGCCCGTTTTTACAATCGTCGGATAAACTGAGTACCTACTTATAACACTATTCTTGGAATAATGTGACGTAGATATGGAGGAAGGTTAAAGGATGTTCGGCGAATAGTTATTCTGTTCTTATTCCAAAATTGTAAAATTGGGTCTTAATCTTTCCGAAACAAGTAAAATGCCAATATTGAAACACACAAAAATACTGTATGCGTCAGCCACATATTTCTCCGGTTTGAATCATTACGACCACCAGCGTATTTTGTACAGAACAAGTGTCGACCTCGACGACCGTTACACATGTGTTTTCAACGTTCGTCCTCCTAGGTCACATGCCAAAAATTACTAAGGCCACAGCTGTTGACGCTAACGATAAATGTATAAATTTACTCACACGCAATATCCTGACAGAGTCCCCTGAGCCAATGAGTCGCAATTTCGTCCTTCTCGTTTGACCTCGTCTTTCACCACGGAGCCCTTTGCGAAAGCGAAATATTTCATTTAAAAAAAAAATGCATCCATCAAGAAATTCGAAACGCCAAACTAAGATTGATTTGCGAATAAGATTTAACTAAACTTCCGGAATTAATCTCTGTTTTGCAGATTTTAGAGCGTTGGGATTTCGAATCGATACCTGGCTTCGGCGTGTTGAACGGGCGTAAATTGGATAAATCTAATAGGAGTGAATGTGTTCGAAGTCTCAAGCGGATAATTTGGTTTGAAATATTTATAGGAAAATTAAGTTTGCTTTACACTTCAGCAATAGCAGCGAACCCTAACGAATTATTGAATATAACGGACTAAAATTTAAAGAAAAGGTCATAGAATGGAAAATTTTTAAATGACACTAGAGAAGTTTCAGCTTCTTTATTAAGTAGTATGATTCAGTTTCTAATTGTACTTAATAGTTAACTTGCAGTCCTTTGATTGATTCTTATTAATATTTTTTAAAAAACTGCTACCACGAAACTCTTGTGTGAATTACTCCTTACTTAATTACTTAGATCGGTGACAAGTCAGCGCTGTATCTTTCCTCAGCTTTTCCTCGACTAGCAACAGTGAAGAATGGGTGTGGGTAAAAAGATGTTAAAGTAGGCGCCAGGGTGAATAAAATATCCAGCTGATCCGAAATTGGCCTCGACAGTGTTCTCAATATATTTCGACCTTGCAGTTTATCGTTCGCAACAATCACAGGAAATTTGATTTACTCATTTGTACGCTGAAGGTAGTGGCACAAATACACAAACAGCTAAAATGATTATACTTTTATTACAAACACACAGAAAATGTACATAATTACAAACACGTTATAACAGTGCGACGGAATGTCGCTAAAACATTGCATCTAAAAGGACTCAAAAATGTTGTACCCGAGGTATAATTTTCTTAATTATTACTCTCTACTCGATACTTCAGACCAAATCCGCCTTATTTCTACAACAGCAATTTACTTCAACTAAGGCGCAAGATCTGTCGAAAATTCGCTCTTTACAACGCAGCGTCACGAAGCAGTTAATAAAGTCACGCAATCATAAATATGTCCTGTGAGTTAAGGTTATTTACGTCTTCCGTTACGTTTTCTGCACGAAGTCTGAAGCGGTCATGCACCCTTCAGCCGGGCACGTACTTACGTCGTTTTCGGCAGTATGCAACCAACGGACGAGTATGATGAGTTCCGATAGCACAGGCTCCAAAATATTGGTTAGATTAACCGTGTATTAAAATAATATCCCAAGGGGTAAAAGCCTGAGTTGAAAGAAGAAACAATGTAATTAATGACAAGATGGCGTCTCGTTGTTTGTCCAACATTATCTGGATTTTAACAAAACCAGGCCCTGGCAGGGTAGTGGAAATCTTCCCTAATCTCATTTAGCAATGCACTAATGAAAATTCCGACTACGTCGAATATGAGATTCCTTAGACTTCCTTAGCAAAACTCTGATAATTTATTGTAATCACAACGCCTTAATCCTCACGAAAGTTAAACGAATACAGGATGACGCTAGATGAACTCGGATGCCATCAACTTCAGCCAATCAGAAAATGCTATAATCGAAAATACCCATATTAGGACATGTCACGTGGTGATAGATAATCGCACGCCTAATATCCGTTAACAGGATTCCCATAACAAATTTCCAAATATTGCCAACCTATTCTTTCCGCAATTTGGAACTGTAACAAAACTTGCTGCGTTTTTACTTCCTCTTATTTTGCTGAATATTTTCTTGACCTTCTGTAATGCCGGCCTACTTTTTATATTTTATTTTCGCCTTTGCAGACTAGAAGGGCTTTTAATTTCTCCCTCTTATTTCAAGTCCAAACTTTACCCAAATCTTTTCTTCTGCTTCACTTATTAAGTGGATAATGCACAATTCAATAATTACATGTAAGCTATATGGCAAAACACATGTAGAAATTATTGTGAAAGTTTGCATGGTACACATTTTCATATTTAACAAAAGTATAACGAATATTAAATGGTTTTTGTTACTAACGTCAAATAGTTTTTAGAGCTTTTTTTGTGCGATTATAACCTCTTAACCAGGCCTATTCTGTAACTTTTTTGAATCAACTCGGAATCTATGATATGATAAGAATCAGAATGTTTTTAAATCAGAATGTTGAACCTCTATATAGTATTTTTTGAGTATGGTCTTTGGTATTGCGATCTATCCAATCGGCATATAATAAAAAATAATATTTTTTGCAAATCGACGCGCCTATACATTCGGTACTATTTCTTAGAATCTCTAGTTATAAAATATGCACAAACTAGATTTTTTAAGCCATTAACTTGTCTAACGGTAAGCAGAAAGAAAGAATTCTACCACAAGCCATAAGAAAATTAAGATTTCCTTAAGAATGTATTCATACATTCTATAATTATTTTCTCCCTGCAGTATGACTAATACTTTATGAATGCTATTACTACTGGGTGCCAGAGTTAATTTTATAATTAACTTTATCTTTCATCTCGTCGTTATGCTTCACTTTATTTTAACTTCCAGTTACTGTGAAACTTTTTTGGTGAAAATAAGTATTTCTAAAATGAAATGACGTTGACAAAAAAAACATCTACTCAAAAAAAGTTCGTTTATTCAACTTATGTTTATCCAACTGAATTTACACGCAGCTTATTTAAATGTACTGTTACTGTGAAACTTCTTTGGTGAAAATAAGTATTTCTAAAATAAAATGACGTTGATAAAAAAAACATCTACTCAAAAAGAGTTCGTTTATTCAACTTATGTTTATCCAACTGAATTTACACGCAGCTTATTTAAATGTAGCTTTTAACTCTACCAACTCTAAAACCGACAATTTCTAAGATAAATAATTCTTGAAAAAACTGTTGGCATGAATTTAAAAAATGTTACAAAGATCCTGTACTTTCTAATCCTGTAACGGAAACTTGCGACACCTAGTTAAAGTTTCCTCAAATTTTCCGACGTGGATGATCGATACCGAACTAGTTGAACAGCGCCGCTTTGCGCAGAAAATCCGAACACACAGCGAGGCTACACCTTTCTAAACATGGCAGATTTCCAAGAGCAGATGGCGCAATGGTATCAAAGCAATGTACATTAGATTTTCCTGAGCTTTTATGTAGTTCATCCCAGCATCGGCAGAGCGCTCTGAAAATTTCCATTATCTAACATTGACTGTGTTGTACTTCGAAGAGCTTTGCGTATTATTTTAAATTAATATTCTTTAATTTAAGAAATGAATGAGTTCTATTATAATTTTTAGAACCTCAAATATTCTACGAAAAAATTTAACGAGCCGATATAAGCATTAAAAAATTAAAGAAAGTTCATTTTGTTGAATGTTAATTTTGTCTTTCATTGGGCGATAAGTTAACAAAAACTTAGAATGTTATTTGGAAATAAAGTAAGTTTGATACAAGGAAGTGAAAGTTTCCCCGTAAAGGCAAGATACAAATACGCAGGAACCAACTTAAAGGACTCCAGGTTAATCAATAAAGTGACTCTTGGCGCATCTGCGAACAAAAGCATCCCGAGACCCTTACGATGACCTTCTAAAATATGAAGCCTGGCAGATAGACATGCGATGAATGAGAAGCTTCACTGATAGCGAATGATCGATTAAGAAACATACAATTTCAGATATAATAGAGTGAGATGTAACGGGAAAATATGGAATATCTATAGATGTTGCTATCTCAGCTATGACTGAATATCACAAAAAGTGTTTTGGCATTAAGATGTGATGTGAAGAGCTTTTATTACGCGGTCAGATTTATGAATGGAAATACCTTTTTTTTTTTCTTAGAATTTAGTTTTGATTTAAAAATTTTAGTTAAAGCAATTTTTCGGAAATGCAGTGTTAATTTTAGTAAAATTTTAGTGTTCCAAATCATCAGTAGTGAAATTTTACTTGAGAAATATAAATAACTTACTTAAGGGAATTACATAAAAGAAAATGCAAAAACGCAAAAACAATCGAAATAAATAAAGAGTTATTGTAAACAAGTTAGTGTTGAATACGTATCTCCAAATTAGCAATTTATTGAAACCGTAAATAAACGAAAAATACATTGCACACTTTAGGAAAAATATTTCATTTTTAATTTATAAGGGAACATATTGTTATAATTTCGGGATTCACAAATTATAATCGTCGTTTCTTTTAAAAACACTGCAGATTACCTGAAGTAGATTATTCCACGCAAAGGATAACAACGGCCACACTTTGAACAGCTACTCTGACAGGTAAACAAATAAATCACTAAACTCATTCGTAATCCATTTCAAATATTGATTATTATAATTTCGTTTTGTGTATTATTATTAACACAAATCTATTAAAGGTTTAACAAATTCACGACGCATTTACAACTCCATACCCAGTGTTTTTGGCGCACTGGTTGTAAATCGTTCCTCGTTCTACCGTATGGATTCTTTTCACTTTGAATTAAATCTTAGTTAATTATACACTGTTCCTTAGAATATTTTTAACATGATCCAGTAAACTATTATATACAGGCTGTCTTACGAAAAACGCTCCAAGCCATAACTCCGCTATTTATGGACTTATCTTAACAAACAAAAAGGCAAATAAAATGAGACTAAAAGTACTATAAAATGAGTCCAGTTTCAATTTTTTTAAAAATTACCTTCAAGGTCAAACGACTGTCAACTTTTATTTTTCAAATGGCTCTGTATATTTTTTATTATTATATCTGGTAGAGATTTTTTTTCTAAGTCCAATAATGTGCAACATTTTGATATTTAGGAAACATTTTTCGTAAAAAAAAGAAATGAACTAGTCTATTACGCAAAACGTGCTTTTCATAAAAATGTTAAAGTTTGTCGTGAAAACAATGTCACTGAGGTTATTTTTCACAGATGTTTTAAACTATCAAATTCTTCTACTTGTACGACTTATTGTTTCCTAAAAAAAAGCCGATTATGGATAACAATCACCTGACTGACTTATTGCAAGTACACTTTGAATGCAATAAAAACAGCAATCAAGCATTACAGAAAACATTAATGAAATAATTAAAATTAAGTCTACAACTGTGTAAGTTGCTTTGGGAAAAAATCCCTGTCTATAGAGACGCAGTGCTTGTGTTTTTATTGCATTCAAAATATGCTTGGAGTAAGTCAATCAACGGAGTATTATCCATAATCGGCTTTTTTTAGGAAACAATGAATCATACAAAGAGAATAACTTGACAACTTGAAACAACTGTGAAAAATAACGCTCAGTGACATTGTTTTCACGACAAACTTTAACATTTTTATGAAAAGCACGTTTTGCGTAATAGACTAGTTCATTTTTCTTTTACGAAAAATATTTAGAAAAAAAATCTCTACCAGATATAATAATAAAAAATATACAGAGCCATTTGAAAAATAAAAGTTGACAGTCATTTGACCTTGAAGGTAATTTTTAAAAAAATTGAAACTGGACTCACCTTATAGTACTTTTAGTCTCATTTTATTTGCCTTTTTGTTTGTTAAAATTAATCTATAAATAACGGAGTTACGGCTTGGGGCGTTTTTCGTAAGACAGCCTGTACATTCACGTACGCAATTTAATTAGAAACTGTACGTATATCACGACGTTTAAAAAAGCTGTACATAATAAAAACTGTACAAAAAAACTTGTCGGTGGTGAACTTCAGGTCTAATAAACCGTTTCACATTTTCGGAGAAAACCGATTCCGCTCTAGCAAATAATTTACAGGAATTAACAAACAATTATTTACACAGTTATTTGCGAATGTTATTCGTATTTCATATGCAATTCCAGTTATTTTAGAAATTACTAATCATTACGTCGCGTAAAGAAAACTAAAAGAAACTTCCGTTCCCCAGCTCTTGAACATGTAGTAAAACCAATTGAGATGTGTCAAGGTCGCATTGTATGCAAGCGAGTAGTCAGTAAAAAAACTTCATAGCCCTATTATACTGCCGCAGTTATAGAACGTGGCGCCATATTTCATACGCAGTGCCGAAGCTTGATTTTGGGGTAATTTCTTAATTAATTATAAACTGTTCATTCCCGTAATCTGTGACATTGATTCTCTTATGCGTTTTTATTTGTCGGTGCAATTGTCATTCACCCTGTATCTTCACAAGGACTGTCGATATTAACCACGTGAATATTTTCTTTTTTTGCCCTCATACTCCATTAAAGAAGAGCTTCAGGGACACTTTTGTCGTTCTTCTCGCTACTGCGTTTGCTGTCCTTGCCACTAATGCCTCACAGAGATTTTGTATTATTGTTCAATGTCGGTCTATTTATTAATGCAAAAGAATGTAATTCACTGGAACAGGCGATCATAGAACCGTGAGACTTGGCGAATGACCGACGAGATGCTTTCAAGTGTTGTGCAAGTCAAAGCCCGAAGTATGGTTGATGTTAGTAAGGTGCTTTAAGAATTCATCAATTTACCATTGATCGAATAACATCTCGTCAGTCAGAAAATTCACAAATTAAAAATTTCAATAAATTTACAATATGTTGATGGAAATGTGCTAAGTCATTGAAATCCTAAAATACCCTAATAAACCTCGCCAACTGTAATCGTTACGTATCGTTCATTTTTTCGTCATGCACCGCTGGCATATTATCGCTCGTTTGTGTATTACCCGCTCCTGCACGATAAATAAAGCCCGATTCTCGAAAGCTGCAGTACGAGGAAGAACAGTAGTTACGATCCTAAAGTTAATTTGTAACGGGAACTGAAATGTTAAAAAAGAAACCAGTTATAGTAAAAATTCAAAAAGCTCTGGTGATTATAGTAACGGACGCAACAAACTTTAAGTAGCGTAAGTGAAAAATGTGTTCCTCAGAAGAAGAAGTTGAACCAGAGCCCATGACATAAAGTCTAAGTTAATAAATACTAAAATAAAAATGCCTCCATACAGCTTATTTCAGTAAAACTTTTGTATTTACTTATTGTTTTAATTATTTTTAAAAATCATAGCTACTTACTTATCAAATTTCAAAAAAATAAAATAAAATTTCATCAAATTCTTTAATGTTTCAATTATTCTCTCTTCGGTACTTGAAAATTGTGTAAGGTATCTTATATTTACATCTTTAAATATACATACACAGGCTGTTTTTTTAACTTCATGCAAAAAATGAAACCAGTGAAAGTTGACATTAAAAGTGATAGAATGAAGCAGTTTTTATATAACAATTGATTAATAAATATTACAGATAATAAATGTTTTCGGCGAACAATGAAACAGTTTGATAGTCCCTGGTTTATTTTTATTACGTGATTACGTAATCGGAGAAGTATGCAGGTGTGTCAGCATCGGCTGTTAAAGTGAGTCAGTTACTCAGTTCGTTCATGTCGTCGCAGATAACAATGTTGAAAGAATGACCGAATTTTCCAATAGTATTATTGTAGACATGATTTTAATTTAAGGCGAATGTGGTCAAAATGCGTTGGCTGCGAGACGTTTGTATGCACAGCGTTACGCAGATCGCCCTTTGCCAAATAGCAGATCCTTTGTGTCAGTTGTGCAGTTTGTTGTTTGGCAAATTATTCGTGAGGAACAATTACCCGTTCCATTTTCAAAGAGTGCAAGCTCTGATGCCCGCAGATTACATCCAACGCATGCGATTTTGTCGATGGTTACTCCGGGAACAGACGGACAATCCGAACTTTGTTAATAACATTCTCTTCACCGACGAATCAATGCTTACAAGGGATAGTATGTTTAATTTTCACAACTTGCATGTGTGGGCATGGCAGGTATGTTAAACGGCACTTTAATCGGTATGTTTACGTCTCGCGCAGGGAGAGACTTCGAACACTTATTGTGAATGAAGATCACCGCCCGTTGCGTCTAGTGGTTCTAAACATTTCACAAGGAATTGCCGGATGTCGGTATGAATTTTTTTATTTTTATTTTTTCGTTTTAATTTTGGTGCATTCATGAGAATATCTGTTACCAAACATGCCATAATTTTTTTTCACGAGCTTGAAGAACACCCTGTATCATACAGCGTGTCATGGAAATAACTACAAACATTTTAATTGGTGGCCGATTAAATAAAAAATAAAATAAAAAAGTCTTAATGAAGTAGTGTCCGAAAATGAATAGTTTTGGCGTAAAAAAATCATAAAATTACAAATTTTGAAAATCTGCATCTCTATTAATAATTGAAAATTTGGCTTAGGATTTCTACAGCAAATTTAGCTAATCCAAGCAAACAAAATAGTTTTATAACAATTTTTTGTGGGAACAAAGATTTCGGAGAAAAAATAAAATAAAAAGATTTCTCACAAAAAACGCGTAGACCATGTGGCAACGTTGCAGGTTAACGCCCAGTTTCTAGCATTTGGTAGTGGGGTGTTGTATCACGTTTCTTATATTCGTCCGTTATTTATTTATTTGTTTGTTTTCTTACTAGTTCAGAGTTTTTAGTATTTTCTAAAATTATTTGTTTATTTTTATACACCACAGCAATAAATGTACGACGGAAGAATACGTGAATATCATCAGCAGGGATCGGGGAAATTTAAGTCGACGTCATCTCATCAGCCTGGTGATCGCAGGCTCGCAGCTCGATGCGTTATTTTAAACGAATAAGTTATAATTTTTCTTCGTAATTTGGCCAGGAAATTTTATTCTTCTACGCCTATATGATTCTGACGCAACTAAACGGCAAATCCAAAGGTCAGGGTACAATTGATCAGCACTGTGAGTTACGGAATAACTCCACTTTGTGAAAACTAAATTTTACTGTGCCACTGTAATTGTTTTATGATGCTATACGAGCCACATTTATGACTTACTTCGCATCATTATTTTTTCGCGGCAATACTCAATTAACACGCTAGGAGTGTCTGCAGCATAACAACTTTGCCGTTGCATTAGAATTTGAACCGCGCAAAATATATGACACCGATCCGTAATCATCAGCTTTTGCTTTTGCGACAAAGTTCGTAGAAATGCCAACAGCGCATGGACTTTTTCCTCAGAGAAGATTGCCCAATTTATATTAAATTTATAATTTTGTAAATGCGATGAAATTTTTTTCAATTACATTTTTTTTTTAATTAATTAAAAAACTTTAAACATTTATTTTTAATTCAATTTTAAAGTACTCTGAAGTAATACATCTTATTTAAGGGAAACACGTCCTCAAGATGTACCTACAAACATACAACAGACGCAGAGTTTAAGCACTTATGGAATACGGTAAATATCATGTGTATTGCAATTAAAAAAGCAGGGCAGCGGGCGACGGTTACCATTTTAACAAAGTTTTTACACTAATTTTTTGAAATCTACATATTAACAAAAAAAATTATTAACAATTTTCTGTTCCATCACACTGAGAAAAATGAAATAGTTAAGTCAACAACTTTTTGAATGTCAACTTTTTGTGCATTGACTTAAATAAAATGTACTTGTTTCAACGGTAATATTCTTAACTAAACATCTTGGAAATTGTTGAAGTAACACTAAAAAAATGTTAAACTATTACGTTTGACTGAACGATGTAAACGTTTTCCTTAAAACGAAAGTGTTTAATATGTTAAATCAAAAAGTTGAAATTTCAAAATGATCGTAAAGTGCTGTTGCTTTTATGTGTCTGTTTTGATTTTTTATTTAACGTAATAAATGTTAAGTCAAGTAAAAGCGAGGATTAATTCCCTTATTAATAAGCTATCGAGTTCCAGATGGCGCCTGCTAAAACTTCACGTATATTTACTGCCTGTGTCAGCATAACCTTGTTGTTCGACATCGTTTCTTAAACGGATAAGTCATTCATATTTCGAATGCGTTCGACATTATAAAGTTCGTTGAGAGGTTTATTCAGCTCCTCTTGTCACCTCAACAAAGGTTGAAGGGTTATCTTACTTTGGCAGTATCGCAAAGAGGTGAACATTTAATTGATGTTTCCCTAAACGATAGTCTAGATTGAATTGACTCTACGCTTTTATTAGCCGTACTGAAAAATTACTTTAAATATATCAAAAATATAATTTTAATTCCCTAACACCGTTCAGACAAATAAAATATTTAGCAATTTTAACAATCTAAAGTTCTTGTATCAATCTTTTTGGGCATTAAAGCAACTAGAAAGATGTCTTCATTGTATGCTTGCTTCAAAGAAAATATTGAGTTGATTCAATCTAAAATATTTAACATTTTTTGACTGTTGGTTCAATGACCACGCGTGATTGCTAATAGGTAAACGAAAAATATTGTTAACTGAACGTGTTTTTGGTTGACTGAACAGTTTATTTTTCTCAGTGCACTTGTTAAAATCTTTGTACTCAATTCTATGACACCTGTGTAAAGAAAACTTGACATATATGTCAATTAACATACATACAGTGTAATTTACGTTAATTTTAATTTACAGCGTACCGTCGATTTTTGAATTTATTTTGCAACCGTTCGATCATTTATAATTACATATTTTACGATACTTTTCAACGCATAAGAAAGTGCTTCAATTATTCTTCAGATCGATTACTGATATAGGAGAGGTCAAAAATCTTCATTAAGTAAGCACACAGATTAATTTTTCATTTAATTGATTTCTTTTATAAGCTGTTATAAGTGTTTTTTTTTTACTGAACATGTGTTTATGCTTTATAATTATACAGACAAAATGATTCTTAATATTATAATTTTGTATTATTTATGTAGAAACTTAAAAGAACTGTATTATAATTATATGGCTATTTGAAATGTGGTAAAATTATTCTTAAAACAGTAATTAAAATTTAAATTTACTTCACAGTAAAACAAGCAATTAAAATCTATTTATTTCAAATATTGATACATATTTACCAAAGTATCGTAAGTGATATTTTTGAGAAAATGAGATTTTGGGTATGTCATAAGCAGGCAGCGGGACAGCCGTGGTATTGTAGTGCGAATGACCTAATTGCAACGCAAAAACTGTACAAAATACGTGAACAACAGTCAGTGGCAGATGTCATCTTGCGCTCACTAATTGAAATAAAATAAATGGCACGTACTTAATGTTTTTGTTAACAAATAGGTATCTGTATCGGTTTTATGATCTTGCTATAAAACACAGCTTCAAAGAGACCGGCCGTCGGTCGCCTTTCTGTCGCTTTTTTTGGCAAGGCCATAAAACCGCTACCAAACTGGGACGACTATACTGTACGAAAATAAATAATCTATTAGCAAAATTAAGTTAATGTATCCTGTTCACTAGAGTAGAATCCTTTTATTACCGCATATTTATTTAAATTTTCTTCGGTAAAACTAGAACGTGTAGAAATCAAAATATTTTTAAATCGAGAAAATGATCTTTCGACATCACAACTGGTGACAGGAGCGTACGAAAAATAAGGAACAAAATTTGAAATCCCCATTAAATTAGAATTTTCTTCAAAAGATCCCAAAGATATTTGTTTTAAAACTAGAAAATCGAGATTTCTGGCCAAAACAGAATCAATTTTTACTCTGAACTTGTCCTCTAGTGTCCAGGATGGAGACAGGTAATGTCGCCACCAGTAAGTATTTTAATCCTTTGACCTGTTTCTCTGATCTTAATCCTACGGGTAATTTCGCCACCAATATTTTCGATGTATTTTAATGAGGGTGCTAATGATTCACGGGTAAACAAACGAGTTCTTTACTTTCGTTGATTATTATTTCAGTCAGCACCAAATCAGTATTAATAGTGAGCACTCCAGTATGAATGGAAGTCGACTGCTGAAAGTTTGTGGAAGTGTTGCAATCGAATGTGTAAATGTACAGTTAAACGCAGAAAAAAAATTCTTTCGAAATTTATTACAGTAATTATACCATTGTATTTAAAATACAAAAGTTGACAGCTGCCATGTAGCTATCTTAAATGTATTAAAGACCCAAAATATGGTATAGGTATTGTAGAGTTTTTTCTGACATTTCATTTGATTATTTTACCGCTCAAATATGACAATAAACACCAACGCAATTCGCGTAAGCGTTTTTTTGGATTCAGCCTGTATATCAACTCTCCAGTCGACCATCCTGCACTGCGGCCTCAGCAGTAGAGATCAATTCTTAGAAGTGCAGTGGCGAAATTACCGGTAGAATTACCTACCAAGCCTTTAAATGTTGGTGACGACTTTACCTGTAGGTTTATTGCATTGATGAAGTTTGGTGGCGAAATTACCAACACCCACCAGGATATAGTCTTTAAATTTGAAAGTGTCGTTTCAAAAGTTTGAAACGCAGCGCCGTTGAAAGTTGAATATTCCACCGCTCTAAAAATTTGATAGTTTTCGGAATATCTAAAAAATTGTCTTTTATAAATGCTATTTGACAACTTAAATTCTCTTTGCACATTAGAGCTTTACATTCTTCAATACGCACAGCGTCGCTGGGTAACACAGGGATGAATGTTTTTAAAATATCAAAATTTTCTCCAAAAAAGAAAGCAGCTTCCAGCCAAGTACCCCAGCGCATAATGACGGGTTGTGGGGGCAACAGAAACAGATTTCCTTATATAGAGATATTCTTGAAGTAGCTTTTAATAGAATCTTGTATCTTGTTAAATAAGCTAATTAAAGAATTTACTTAATCCAAAATAGTGTCTTCAGCAAATTTTTTTTGAAATATGGAGTAGTTGTTCGGTATAAGGACAAAACTTAATATGAAAGAATTAGTTTATTCGTTCATTTAGCTTAGCTTAGCTGGAGCATATTTGGAAAAACCTCTGGGAAAAACATGTTTTAATAATTTTCCAGTTTTAAGCATTACACTTGCCGCATCTGTAACAAATGGAAGAACTTTTGAAGCATCCGAACAGACATTGTGAAGTGCATTTTTTATTATATCACACATCTGTTCAGCATTTACAGTACATACTGTGAAAGGAAGTCGATATTAAGTATTGCCTTGAAGGCTCACAATCTAATGTATCCACCACAACATTAACAACACACCTTCCTGTTATGTCAGTTGTTTCATCCACACTTATCCATATAATAACATTTACAGTTGGTTCTTGTCCGATGAAATTTGTATCACAAAATCTTCTAAGCGGACACTAATTTTTTTATTTTTTATTATTTTTTATTTTTTTTGACAACATAATTTTCACTTCTGACGAAGCAGTCGAACGACTGCGAAACGTAAAGTGTATAGTTGCGCGATTTAGTGTCCACTTAGAAGATTTTGTGATACATATAATAACGTTCAGCCACGTTGAGTTTTATTGTAGCCATTGCTTTTTCATATTCTTTGTTTACATAAATTTGTCTAAGCGTGGACTCATCTGGAATATTACGGTTCATATATTTTTCAAAAAACTGTTTTACATTAGGATTATTTAATTTTTTGAACGGTATATTTGCTGAAATAAAAGCTCTGCATAAATCTTCATAAAATGCCTGATTTGAAGAACCTGTTAAATTTTGAACATGTTTTTGATTATTTACATGTCTTCCGTAAATGAGAACGGTCTTTAAAAGACATTTTGCTGACATATATTGCAGTTACTCATAAACGCAAAAGTATTTCCAAATTATTTTAGTAAATGATCCATGAGGGAATTTAATAATGAAATGAAGGAGTAACCCTAGTTATTTTAAAATTAGAACTGGAGAAGAAAGTACCTAAAGTGAAACTCAATTAACATTCAAAATAGTAAACAATATAAACTGAAAATGAGAAATAAAAAACCACAAATACTGGCTACTAAAAATGAAAATTAAAACTTATTCAAATTAAAAATAAGAAAATAAATATTCTTAAAATTCAAGAAGAAAAGGAAAAACCAAAATCTGACAAATTCAAAATGCTCCATTTCACTTAAAACGAGTCTCGGTAAATAATATTATTGTAAAGAAATTCAGTCAGACAATGAATAAATTTGTTTAGACTGTCAAAGCGATTAACTCAAAAACGCAGCCCTTTCGTCAACGAAGGCACAAACGCTAATAATGTTTGGATTCGTATTAGATGCTCATCATTTTGATCGAGCGCGCGCCGCACCTGACCAAGCGATCGAACGTTGGACCCCACGGCTGTCCCGCCGCCTGGTCATAAGTAAAATCTCCAAATAAAAGGTCCGTTTACCCGCCACAGTTGTATATTACTCACTGCTCGCAAAATTGCACAAAATTCGAAAACAGGATTTGTGGATATTTCAAATGCAAAATCAGGAGATATTATTCAATTTCGTAATAAATAAAGTTAAATTAATAGTCTGGTTTAACCTTCGTAGACCCCAAGACTCAAAAAAGATGAGATTCAATAAAGAAGTATTACAGGCTAATGAAAATCTGATCAAAGTACAAAGAAACAAGGAAAGCCGATGTTTTTAAGTCTTCTGAATTTCATCGTGGCAAAAGTTGCTTTTTTCTGTTAAGATTTTCAACAGTCAAAAATTAAAATCCATAATGTTTGATTATGTTCTCCTCCCTCAACACTTCTTCCCCATTTACAAATTTGAAAGCCAGCAAATAATTCAGTTTCGTCGTACTATTAAGCGGCGGCGGCACACAAATAAAACCAATAGTATCGTGCGATAAGTGGTCCACAGGCTTGCGTGGGAGAGAGAATAAGGGAGGCTGGATGGATGCTCTCCAAAATGGCGTTCGCCCTCATAGTAAGGGTTACCCCCGTAGGAGTCACTAGCGTTGCCGACGCTTCGGCACGGTGCAACTCTTTTGAAACTAACCGCTAATATCGCCGAGTGGGCCATGAGTGGAAACGTAAACAAACGGATCGCGTAATAAAGAAGGAAAAGCTTTGGGTTTTCCAGCCGGAAAGCGCGTGATCAAGTGCGTGATTTTAAACAACTTCGATTTGTGAGGTGCAGTGTACGCTTGCATTCTTGATGGGAAAACATCATCACAATCACCATGAGTGAAAGCCTAAATTTTGTTGATCCATACGAATAAATCATATACCTAAAGTAATCGAATCGTATTCAGGTAATTACTGTGTAACTTACTGATAATGAGGAAGGAGGGTTTGCTGAAATCTGTACAAACAGAGGCGCGTTTCCGGATTTGTTTGCCCGTGCGTCGTGACGTCACGCGTCTCGCGGTGTTCAATATTAAATTCTCTTCAGTTTAATTTCCGACGCCCTCCCCGGCGTGCGTCGCTTTATCGCACCCGGGAGCGTTAGAAATTACTATTTAACTGTCATGGGTAAAACGGAATTTATACCTCGAAATAACGATGTGGCTACGTCCAAAATTTACGAACCTCAAACGAAAATTCAGAGTTAATTTGTTTTTGTTTTCACTGCCCCCGAGCTCAGTAGCAATTTCGGTTTTTAATTTGGGCGAAAATGAGTTGGAAATGCTTTTAGCGTTTATTTTGAAATAATCGATATCCTGCTGCTATATCCGTCTGCTTTCTGAGTTGTAATTATAAATTATTCATTAAGTTTGATCCAGTTAAGTCAGAACAAAAATATAGGTACAGAGGGTTGGGAAAGAATATACAATATTTTTTCTGACGCTTTAAATACAATGTATTTTTTTAAAAATGCCATAAAGGTTGGCCATGAAAATTAAAACTCATGTCGTAGCTTGGCATCTAACACATGCCAAATCTGAAAATTTAAAGTAAATGAATGGAGCTAAGACATGAATTTTCTTTTCCACAGCCACCCCTTATGGCATTTTTAAAAAAACACATAGTATTAATTTTATGAAAAATTTATTTACATATTTTGTGTCAACTTTTAAGCTATTTAAGTCATAATTGGTCCGCTTCAATTTTGAATTAATGAAAATTATCGGTATTGGAAGAAACTACTTGCAGAAACGTTGCTTAATACCATCTGCGGTATTTGTAGTGTTTATTGTTTTTAAAATTCCTAGTTGGTTTTCATTTATTCAAAAATTGAAACGGTTCAATTTTGGAGCCGGTCCAATATAGCCGACTCTCCCCTAACTCTCAAAATAAAAGTGCAGCCCTAATTGTGTCATTTCTTTAAATTATATGACACATCATTAAATATCTTTTTTATTTCTTTTCAACGGTATTACTTTCAATGTTGGCATAAAGAATTTACTGAAATTTAACAAAGCAATAGAAAATTCAATGCAGAACAATTGGGGTAATTGATAAGAGAATAATAAGAGAAATAATTTGAAACGAAAAACAAAAGTCTTTGTGAACTTTGGTTTTTATTTCACTCCATTGATAAGAATCTAAGGCTCGGTTTTTCAATCGATTGGTAAAGTGACTGTTAGCGTTACCCGATTGTTAGCAGAGAAAATGGGTTTATCAATCTACCGGTAGTCTTAACAATGACATAAATTCCTTTTAACAAGGAGGTAAACTAACAGTCGGTAAATTTGCTTGTTAGCGGTAAACAAGTAGAGGGGATACGTAAATGTGCACAAGCGACTACACAATTCTACTTCTTTGTGTTTGATTTAAAAATTGAAAATGAATAACGTGGGAAATGTAAATATATTTTCTGACTTTTGTGATCCTATAACTCCTGCGTATTTTACTGCTAGCTCGCTTAGCAAATCGGTTTCTGTTGATGTAAAATTTGTTGCTTTTGCTTTCTTTTTCTTAAAATTATCACTCATAGTTACAATAATTGAAACTCGACTTAATTTGAAGGTAAATAACCTTACACGCTTCACGTTCACGAGTGGGTTAAAATGTAGATGTGAAGATAGTAACCTATATTCTTCAGTGTGACCAACTTACGATTAACATACAATTCTGGTTGTTAAGTAACAAGCAGAAACTTATAGATTAAAAGACAGATTTTGTTTAACAAACACCAAAAAAGGTTAAATTTATCCCATTGGCAAGTAACAATCACTTTACCAATCGATTGAAAAACCGGGCCTAAAGGATTTAAATAGCGTGTGCGTGCGCTGGTGATTCGATCGTACTTCTGCTATCCAACGATTTGGTATTTGGTATTTCAAAAGTTAAGAACAGATAACTCATAATACAGAAACCACACAGTATTTGCAATTATTCCAGTTTCAAGACAAATTCCTTGTTCTAACATGTCGAGATATTTTTGAACAGTTAATATACCTTCAACAAAATAAGGTCTTACAACATTTTCGCCTAAAGTAGCTGACCATGTGTTAAGAATGAATTCTTTACGGCCGGTAGTGATACTTTTTCTTCTGAGAGATCGACGACTAATTTCGAAATTTAGAGCCAGTTAGTTGGTTACTGTTTTTTTACATTTCCAGTATCATTAAATATTTAATTATATTGTAAACAACAGATTTATTTATTGGGTTTCTTTGAACAGTAGACATGATGAATTAATCGCATTAAATAAATTGCAGACTTCTTGCTATTTACGTTTTCCATAGCCTACCATTACTAAAATCGCAATTTTTTTCTTTTTTGATAATTTTTCCATATTCTTCTTCTTTGTATTTGTATCTTGTAATTTATGATAGTCAATTTATATTAAACATTTAGCCTGGGTTGCATAAAAGATTTTAAAAAATTGACGTAATTGTCGATTTGCTTTTATTTTGAGAACTAAATGAAAATGAAGCAGTGGCGCAGCAAGGGGGAGTTACATAACCCCCCCGAAGGGTTATGTAATTTTTTTGCAATTGAATTGAGGCTTAGTCATCTTAATTTTTTTTACATAATCTATCGTGGAAAACATTCCACAACTGTTTAAGTATAGGTATATGTAGGTATATTTCTTTCTTTTATGTTATTAACTTTCTCTTGAGTAAATGGTGTAATGTAAATAAACATTGTGTTCCAGGCAATCTATTTAAAAGTCTATTATTTGCAGATTCGACTTTCTGTGTAATTTAAATCTAAAAAAATCGACGGTAGCTACTATCGCCGCCAAAAAAGTGGACACTGTTTTTGACGTAAATTTAATAATGCTAAGAATTTTGCTGAGTGGCTGTATTATGAACTGACACTTACGGATGACAGTCAGTCATTATTTCATTTTGAAAAATATTGGCTCATATTAGCCATAAAGATAAGGCAAAAATGGAAAATGAATGTATCTTTAAAAAAGTTAATTTGTTTGTCGTTCGTAAATGACAGTTCATAATTACAGCTACGCAGCAAAAGTTTTAGTATTGTTTAATTTACATCAAGTAAAGGGTCCACTTCTTTTTGACGGCGACAGCATAAACTAAAAATTACAGGAATGCACAATAATAAAAAAAAAACGTATATTTGAATCCTTATACATTTTCCTCTTCACCCTTTTGGAAGGACGCCCACGAAGGGGGCTTGAGCCCCGACCCTAGACTTTGAAAAATATAGTTACAGTGGGGCCAAACGCTCCCTCCTCCAACATTATGTTAATTAATAATTAAACCGTTAATTATATTTTATGTAAACATTCATTTTAGTTAAAATTTACTTTAATTTTTTAATTGGAATTTAATTATTATATCAGTCCAATTAGTTAGCCATGGTCCGTCAGCCCCTCCCCCCCTCTGGAAGTTGCCACTTTAATTTTTTAATTAGAATTTAATTATGATATCAGTCCTATTATTTAGCCATGGTCTGTCAGCTCCCCCCCTCTGGAAATTGCCACATGGGCGCCCATGATGGAAATTCCCAAGACCCCCCAGAAGAAATTTCTAGCTGCGCCACTGAAACGAAGCGGGCTATTAATAAATAAAGCGTTAAAAATAATTAAAGTAGGTTCTTGTCCGATGGAAATTGTATCAGAAATTCTTTAATTCTGAAAATGCGCAGTATCACTTAACGTTTCGCTATCGTTTGGCAGATTCATCGGAAGTGAAAAAAATAAAATAAATTGAAAAGAATATTCTGTACTTTTGCCCAACTCTACATACATACAGATTGAGTCTATGGAACAATCAAAATATCTCAAAAATGATAGATGCCACAAGGTTGACATTTTACAGCAGGATATTAGTAAATAAGGCGGATCGGACCATAATTCCGAGATTGATTATTGATAGTTTCTGTAAAGATGCGACATCCGAATTTTGTGCTATTTAATTAAAATATCTAATTAAATGAATATTGCAATTAAAATTATAATTTCTGACGATTTCAATATCAATTTTTTATTTCAGTCTTCCGCTCTGGAGCAATTGAAAATTATTTGTTTACAATTTGGATTAAAAATCTTAACTTTCAATTTTACATGAAGTGTTATAAATTCTTCATTAGCTTGCCACATAGCCACGACACCGCGCGACTGATTTCTGACCATAATTATACCGTAAAAAGCAAATTCGCAGTGATACTGCTACGTCAATAAGCCACCACGCACGAGATGGCCAGTACGGACAATTAGCGTGTCATTGCAAACTTACAAAATTTATGCTTCAAGTCGGCTGGATTGCAATGGCATCTTCGAGCATCCTCTGTATAGCTATTTCGGCCCTAATTGGGACCTCATCAGCAGAAAAGTGGCTCGAGAACTCTATCGTTATCCCAAGGATAACGCGTAATTGCAAACATACCATATCATCAGCTATTGATGACATGATGTCCCATCTCAATGAAAATAATCATTTTGATGTGATTGAGCCTTGCCTGACGGATCATCTGGAACTATATTTAGTGTTTGAGAACAGCAAAATTTTGGATGATACAACATCCTATTTTGTGTGACAATCAATTTTTTTTATAATTGCAAAGTTAATATAGATTTATTGTAACAGATTGTGGACATGTCTCGTTTCTATGAGGGGATGAATAAGTTTAGATATATGTTAAGGTTAGCTAATTTGGAAATTTTTGATAAATATGATACAGATGTGGATAATCTAGCTAATTTTCTCGTAAACAATTATAATCATGTGATAGAAATTTGTTTTCCATGAAAAAAGTCAGTAAGGCTCGATTTTACAATCGTCGGATAAGCATTATTCTTAGAATAACGTGACGTAGGTGTGACGTCGATATGGAGGAACGTTAAAGGATATTCGGCGAACAGTTATTCCGTCCGTATTCCACGATTGTAAAACTGGGCCTTAGTCGCTTACCTCCTCCGTCTATTAACTGGTTTAACGCTGATCTTAAAAAATTGTAAGTATCAAAATAATCTGTAATGGAACCAATGATGAAGCTTCCTGGTAGACATAAACTTTTGCGACTACAATATTACTAAAAAAACAGCTTATGATAATTTTACACAACATTCGGTTAATAAGTCTAAAGCACGTTGGAATATTGTTACGAAATAATTTATGTAACTTAAAGTAGCAGCTCGATAAATTAAACAAGACATTTATTAATGGTAATAATAAGTAAACTTACATGTTTGACAATACGCTACGATACAACAAGAGGAACTTCCCTCTAACTAGAATAACATTCTACTATTCTAAATACTTAGTGCCTCTGCAAATAAGTTTTTCTAGTAGATAAAAGGTTTCCGTGACATATGAATCATCGGGACATCATACTAAAGGATGAATCATGCTTTTTCATACTGGTGATTCCGTGCATGGCAAGACAGTCTTAAGAAATTGTTTATTATCCATGAAAGCTTTGGCAGACCGTGATTTCTTGCGTTGGTGGCGTCCTAATTTCCTTGTTATAATAAAATTAATTATGAAACCAATTGATAAAAGATCTCTAAAAGTTGAAAGTTTCTTATCATCTTATGAATTTATTGTTTTCTTTTGTATGCAGGAAAGATTATTCGATCTCTTCCTCACTGTCCATATAATGGCTTTGATACTTTGCCCAAAATAGTATATTATACACCTAGGTAGAGAAGTCTAGTGTTATAACCCCCTTAGGGCCGAGGGATGTAAAGGACCGAGGGTTATAAGACTTCTCTACCGTGGTGTATATACTATTTTTTCCACTACTAGTGCAAATGATAATTTTAATTTGAACAAATATTTATATCAAATTACGAAAGGTTTACAGTTTTCTGTATTACCGATATGACAGTTGATTTAAATTTTTTAATTTGTCACAAACATTACGTCGATCTTTTTGCCAAATCGTCAATTAAATAAAATAAGTAGTAAACGATGTACGGCGATTTAAATTGTACGCCACCAGAAATGTGGGAAATTGCCGGACAAGTGGCAAACAATCTATTGCCTGAAAAATCAAAAGATTTGTACCTGAAAGCGTACCTACGTAACATTGATGTTCATTATTTACCGGTAAATAATAAAATTATTTACCTCAGGTCGAGAAATTGTTTTTCACAGCAACCTAACATATGTCAAAATGACAGGCTATAGTACTAGTAGTGGAAAAACGTTTTTTTTTTTACTTCCTGTTAGTGGAAATGAAGTTCCAAACGTCATTAAAAATCTAAAAAAGTCTTTGTCGTATGACAATTTTTTTATTAATAACAGAATTGTGTAGGACATTGACGATTTACTCGTAAGGCCTCTGACAATACCTATTAATAAGTGTTTTTCTGAAGGAAAATTTCCGAATAGCTTCAAAATGTCCAAAAGTAAACCTTTACCTAAAAAAGGCGATGCCAATGATCTTGATAATTATCGTCCGATTGTTACTGTGCCAATTTTTTCTAAAATTATAGAGATGCTTTTGAAAAAAAAAGACTATTTAATTATTTTGGAAGGTTTAAATTACTTAGTGAGAACCAATTTGGTTTCAGAACTGGTAAAACCACTACGAAACCAATTTTAATATCATTAGTGACAGTAGAAGGCCTTGATAAAAGTCAACATTATTATTACGTTTTGCGATTTGACAAAGGCATTTGATTATGTCTCGCATCATATACTTTTGCATAAATTGTCCTTTTGTGGAGTGAGAGATGTGCCTTTGAAGTTATTAAAATAATATTTATCTAATAGTTATTATTGTGTAGGAATTAATAATAGTCGATCTTAATTTTTTGCAGCAAAATTTAGTTTGCCTCAAAGCTCTGTCCTAGGGCCCTTATTATTTCTTATCTATATTAACGATTTCGCCGTTTATATGCATAACAGATGTGTTATGTATGCAGATGGTACTTCATTCATAAATAGTGACTCAAATATTGATAATTTATTAAATTGGTTTCTTGCAAATACCCTTAAATTGAATAATAGAAAAACTGAAAAATTATTAATTAGTAGCAATAAAAAGTTAACGTCTGGTAAATTTTGCAAAATTTTGACAGGTTAATTTGGGCTCCTCACATTAATAATTGATATGCTGGCTAAGCGATTATCTTCTATTATACTTATTTATATTGCGTCAAATGTCCTCTTCTAATTAACACTTATTTTTCTTTGTTCCGTGGTCTTGTTTCTTACGGTGTTCTGTTGTGGGACAATGCATCGTCAGCTTTAAGAATTTTTCGCTTGCAGAAAAAGATAATAAATAATTAGAATAATAGATAAAACTTGTTACAAGGAACTCTGTAAACATTTTTTTAATACTTTTTGGTATAATGCCACTTCCTTCTCTTTTTATCTAATATTCTTTACTTGAGTTTCATTCTCAAAACTTAGCTACTCAGAAATTCACTTTCATGACACTAGACATGTAAATTTAGTTTGATCAAAACGGCATAAATTCGCTATGCCAGAAAAACTGTGCAATCACTTACCTTCTACTATTAAGAACTTGTCAAACTCAAAATTTGAAATCGCTTTAAAGAAAATGATTCTATAACACTGTTTTTATTCATTACATGAATACTTTACTATATCATGTTCGTAACATTACTAAAGTTGGATCATTTAATCCACCTTTACTAATTATATTTGTCTTAGTATGTATTTTGCATTGTTTATTTGTGCTTATTGTTATATACACTTACATGTAAACTTGCAAATGTTATTTCTAATAATATTAACTTACATTTGGAACACTGCCTGTTCTTTCAAATCTTTCCTTTAATTTACGAAAAATCTTTGCATATGGCTATCTTCTATCAGGAAATCGTTGAATATAAATTTTGGAAGCCAAAACTCAATTTTGTTGACATTCATAGCACCCTAAAAAGACAAAAATTATGAAGCAAAATTAAAACCAAAATTATTTCACAAACCGTAGGTTGTAGGTATAGAACTTTGTTTGGGAAAAAGGTAGCAAATTTAATTGTGCATTGATCGATGATTTTACTTACGGGGTGTTCCATAAGAAAAACTTGAAATATTTCACTTCTAAATTCAGCAGAAAGAACTGCCAGCCACCAACAAACTGCGTAGTTTTCAGGTTTGTTTAATATAGTGCTACTTAGCTTAAAGCATGTGTGGTTACACGCTAATAACTGATAATGAAGACTCTTCAATTAAGCAAGTTAAAAGCAATTTAATAAAGTCCTGCATTTAAGATGTTTCTTCGTTTACGGCATTTATCTCGGTAAATACTAGGTTTAGGTATAGAAATATGTTCATAAAATATTTTCCTAATTGATAGATCTATCACAATTCGTAATAATATATAGGACATTCCATTTGAAATATTAAAGTTACTTGTTGACACTTGTAAAATGAACACTCTGTGTAATTGCAAATAAATTTGGTGTATAGAGTTTTTTTTTAGAGGATGATAGCGTTTGAATTTTTTTTTCTATATTAAATAGTTTAGATACCAGAAAAGAAAACCACACTCGGTGGACACATGGTATATATTGTTTTACCTTAGCAGGCAAGAGTTGTTACCTCTCAAATGAAATCTAATAGGCTGCTTATGCATAGTTTTGTTACCAAAATTGTACTCCTATAATTTAACTACCCTAATATTGGAAAAGTTAAATTGTTCAATTTTGGAAACAAAATTGTGAACAAACAACCTATTAGATTTCATTTGAGAGGTAAACAAAATATATTTAAATATCAATATTTTCCAATTTAGTAACGGAACCTGTGCCAAATTTAATATCAATGCAATGAAAACATAGAATTCTATAGAGGGTTCTCCATTGAAAATAATAAAGTTGGTGTCATTCTCTGAGAAAGTAGATGATCGGCAATAATGTCGGTGTTGTAGTCTGATCCGCCTTATTTGTTAATATCAACCTTATGCTATCTATTATTATTTTTGAGATATTTTGATTATTCCATACTATTGACTGTGTACATAAACCAGACCGTGTACATAAACGACGTGCAAGGTTATATCTGAAATTTTTATGTATTGTGATTTTTCCACGTGACACTACAATTTAAAATTTGCAAATAGAAAAGAAAGAAGTAGGTATTGATAATGTGTACGCGAGCCATTTGTTTTAATTATATCCTCTTCAAAAATTATATGTTAATATAAGTACCTATAACTGGACACCTTTTCTTTCCGTTTTTAAACCACAATTATAAATTCTTCAAAACAGTACAAAAATGCATTGTCAAAAAAGGCTTTCGATTCTGGGAGTTTAGGAAAATTGAAATGAGGATGTAAGAAGCGTAGTTTGATACTCACGTTGCATCCTAAGATTCTTAACTTCCCCAGCTTGTTATTCATCAATCATTAGTTTTCCGTAGCTGAATTTTTTTGCAAGAAAATTATTGAAGGCGTTTTCAAACAGCATCCAAGCTTCAAATTAAATTTTGTAGATTTGTTTTTCAAATTCCACATTTAACACAAGTTTGTCGTCCGAAAAACATCCCAGCTTTCAGTTTTAAAACATGTTCAAGGCTGTTTGTAATTTAGGTAATGTAGAACGTAAACAAAATTTAGTTTTTAGGTAGTTTTTTTTTATTACAAGAAAAAACTGCGTGATGCATACAAATGGTTAATATTTTTCAATTTGGTATGCAAAATACAATAAGAAGAGATAAATTTTACATGCATCAAAGTTGATGTAATTAGACATAATGCTCGACGTTGAAGGAAATTTTTCAATACTAAAGGTACCTTAAAATTGATTGACTTACGGTTACCTAATTTTATTTTAGAACATTTTAATGATTTTTAAGTAAATCGGGAATGGGAAAGTTCAGAAAGCATAAGGTTCCCAAATATGTACTGTTGACTGGAACACAGTGAGTTCGAAAATTAACGTTTCTGGAAAAGATTTTATTTTAAAATGTAGTTGAATACTATGAAAAATAGTGTAGGCACTCATAAGGCAAACTAATAAATCTATTTTATTTTTCTATAAAAAAATATTTAAATGCGAATTTTTGAACCACCATCAAAAAGCTTTCTACTTTTCTTTTTCAATTCTGTCTCTCTCTTTCTCAAATTAATTTGCAGATAATATAAATTACTCGATGAAAAGCAAAATATTTGAATCCTTTAATTCAACGGTTATACCGTCGGTTTACTTCCAAAAGAGTTTTATCTCTTTTATATTATTTTGTATACCTATATTGTTTCAACCCTAACACATCGATCATACAAAAATTCAGAACATATACAGTGATGAAGATTAAAGGCTTTCATATTCCACTTTCGCGAACTTTCACGCATCAGAATTCAGAAAATATATGAACCTTTTTTTATCACGAGGAAACTTTCTTCTTTGATCGAGTTTTTCTCGTGTTGCCCGGAAAACAAGCGAAACAAGTGCAATACAAAGACGTCCGGTTTAACCGGATTATCCCCGCATCGATTCTGCCGCCTTTCTTCGGAAGGAAGGCGATCGTGGAGCCAGCGGGATTTCGGGATAACGCCGTCGAGGGGCATTTCCAGGAAAACTTACTCCGCACCTGAACCGCATAGATGAATTTTTAATCTACGTATTCAATCATCATTTGAGTCCGGGGCAGCTTCCTGTGACCCAGTTTTGCGGAGGTAGCTTCACAATGGCGGAGCGTATCGAGTACTTGTCACTCGTAAGTATAGAGAAAGGACGACAAAAGACAAGTGAGGCCGATAATATTTTAACAAGAAGTGAAATTGAGTATAAAATTATTTCGAGAAGATTATGCAATAATAAGTTTCTTTTTGAACATATATGAATTATACATATACTGGATAAGGAATTTAATGGAGTAGATAAATTTAGACTCCGCTGGACATCAAAAGAACTAGGCAAATGGTACAAGCGACTAAAAAATTTGGAATACGACTTATTTGCAAAATGAGAAAGAGAGATTTTGGACAGAGAATAATAGATGAACTTGCATAATTATGATTGCTTCCTATCTAGAAACAAAATTTGAGCACTGATTGCGATGCTTAATACGTATTGTTTGTATCACGCATACTCGATTACACCACAGATTACACATAAAGAAATATCATAAACTCGCTATATAGACGATATTTAAATAAAAGCCATGTGCGAAGCTGAACTAACGCTTCAATTTAGCGCAAATTATCGAGTACCACAGGTTTCCATGCTTGATCCCTTTCTATTCCTCAACTTCATCAATTCAGTTTTCTGTTTGCATGAAGGAATCTTGAAAATATTGTTTCGTCAAATTCACATCTTTGTGAACCAAAAATAAACTAGATATTCTTTTAGAGCCAGCCAAACATATGCGTAAAAATATTACAATAGAAACATAATACAAATACTCATTTAGTGCGTATAATTGTCAACAAAAAAATTAAACACATATTTTTAAATTTGAAAGACTATAAATTTATTCCAGTTACTAACGTGTGATCTTTTTTAACGTTTAATTTTGACCAGATATTTCTCTTTTATCTGCAAATAAAAATAGTAATATTAAATAATCTTAGAAACTTTTTTTAATTAAAGCATTTGCATCACAATTAAATTAAACGAGTTTCTTGCTGCATTCACAACCCTCTTGAATTCGTACAGATTTCAGCCAACCCTGTTTAGCTAAGTGCATCGTTTCAATCATGGTGGGTGATGTAAAAATGCAAACGTTGTTCACGATGGGACCCCTCTCGGGCATAAACGGTCATAGTACTATTTTTATTTCGCTCTTTAAGTGCAACGCAGCATCATACATTGAAAGCTGATCGCAACCACCCTCGTCGTTACAACGCTTTATCGCCGGCCAAGTGGTAATGCAGCTCTGCGCTTAATCGAGTCGAACGATCGCAATCCGGGATGGGGCAGGACTGGTGCATCCGCAAGAAAAGGAAGAGAACTGGAAACTCCTGCTGCCCCTGCGGACCCGGACTAAGAGTTCACCCTTCTCGGTAAAGAAAAAATGTTTGTGTGTACAGTAGCGGACAATAAAATCCGGGCAAGCCGTTTGCACAATGTAAACCACACTTTAATATTTTTAACGTTTAATGCATGTCAGTAGTAATTCTGACGTTTAATTCAAATTTTATTTATTTATTTTGACAGAAATATAATCTCAATAAAAGCCTGATTTACCAAATTTGTCGAAATATGCACGACATGTCAAATTCTTGCCGGGATTTTATTGTCCGCTACTGTACATACGTGCGTGCTGGAAATCACAATTGCATTTGAAGTTCCATTTTTCTTTTATCTTATTATTTATAGCTAGCTTTACGTGATTGTTTGCTCTGTGAAAACGAATAATAAATTGCGTCCGTGAATGGATCGACGGTGGTGACTATTAAGTGGCGCAGTGTAAACAGAAATCAATAAAAACTAGAGTCTACAGTTTTGAACGTGTATTAAAGGTACACGTGTATACAGAAATGCGTGTAAAGACATTCGCGAATTAAATACACGTGTTAATTCAAGTAATACACGAATCCGTTCGATACGTTCAAATTCAGGTTTCCTAGCAACGGATGTGTTTTTGTATTAAATACACATGAGGAGACCCGAAATCACTACGACACGAATATGGAATGTTGCATTTGAAATTTTAATACCTGCCACTTAATGAGAACAATCAACTATCACATCTCTCCAGTCTGGTCTTGATGCTTGGTATTGAAAAGTGTATTTTTTTTCAATTATAATATGAGAATTCTAAATGTGATAATTTCCTAGAACTTTTTTTTTAATTTCTAATATCCAAATACATATTGCTATGTTATTTTCGTTTTGAAGAGTGCAAGTTGTTGTAACAATATTATTTGTATTTATGATTTTCATATATTAATGATGTAATTTAGTTCGTGATTTGTCATACATCAATGAAGTTTTCCATATTAAAGGAAAATTATCATCCCAAGGTATTTCAAAACACAAATTTTTGTTAAGAAAAACAAACATAAGGGGAACGATTAAAAGATGCAATCGTCATCACCAGACTGATATACACACACCAATCTAAAAGCAGTTCCGATGGATATACACCATCGTGGAGGATTTACAGTTCTTGAAGGCATCTTCGAAGTCAAACTTCCTAGACCGGGAGCAAGTCCAATTTAGCCGATTTAATAACAAATATGGTTTCATTTGTTTGACAACTAAAATCAAAATTATATGGCAATTTATTTAAGATCAAGCAGGAATATGTGGGATGAAGAATTGGAATAGTATATTCTGTAACTGTACGAGTAGAACCACGAGTAGATCGAATTTTTATTCTAACCGAGTAACAGACTGTATTTTCTCCACAACCATCAGTAAATGTAATAATTCTCCACAATTAGAAAATAACTGGGACGTCACATTTATATCTGACGCTGACAGTTTTGAAATCCATGGCAATCTATGTATTTCGTTGAGCATAATTATAGAATATTCATTCTGTCACTTGTTATAGAATGAAAATACATGCAAAACACATAAGAACAAATATTCTAGAATAAATATTCTACCTCAAGAGTGAGAATGTTTACTTTCTATTATTAAAAATGATTTCGGAATTATTACAGTCACTAAAGGTCGTGGAGAAAGTTATTTTCTGTGTCAGATTTGGATTTGCGTTTTCACAAAAAATTGTTTTTTCATATTCATCATTGTATGACGCATTTATTTTTTTTAACACAGCTTATAAATACGAGCAACGTTTAATTGGGGTGCAGTCTAGCAAAGTATAAGGGTTTAAACGTATCCATTGACACTAAAAATTAATGCTCGCGAATCAATTAAATTACGCATGTTGAAGTGATAATAAACATTAGTTTAGTGTAAAAAAATTATAAGGAACTGAAAAAATTATTAATTTTGTAAATAAACAATTTTAGAACTTGTTTTTAAATAACAGTAATAATTACGCATTCATTTTCATCCGTTTTGTGATATACGTATTTAAACAAACGGCAATTACAGGAACTTAACTTGCATTAAATTCAACTAAATAAACAAACAGTCCCTATTGCTGCAATAAAAGAAATCGTTAATAATAATTATTTGTTATACAAGACGGTAAAATTATTCTTTATCGATGAGTGAATTAATTTTCACGAGTCGATAATTAAATTTTACCGTCATGTGTAACATTCTATTTTTTTCTATAGCGAACGTTAAAGACAAAATTTAAACAATTTCGCAGAAAAATAAAGAGAGCAATCACGTCTCAAAATCGCGTTGTATGATCATGATCCCAATAACTAGTGTGGATTGTTGCTATGGTTACTTGTTACTTTATCTACCTTGCTGTTAAAATTCCGTTTTATCCACTGTTTTGAGTTGGACAAAGCATATTTTAACGTTTGCTATAGAAAAAGGAATTTTAATTTGAGCAGAACTTAATTTAATTCTTTAGTGAGCGTAAGTAATAATCTATGAACATGCAAAGAACCCTAAAGCGTTCATAGATTTTATTAAATTAAAACAAAAGAAAAAGGTTACGCTCTGAATCTAAAAGAATTTCATGTTTATAGATAAACATGTACGTTATTGAAGATAAACAAATCAATTTCTCAATAAAGAATAACGTAGCGATATGTGCTCGTTTGCAGTCTACAGTGTGTCCCCGGATTGAGTTCGCGATACGTATAATGGAAAAAAAAAATTTGAATTCAGATTTCATGTTCTGCACTTTAGGTCTGCTTGGCGTGAAATGAATTTGTGCCAAATTTGACACCGAAAGTCTTCAAGGTGGCGGAATTAACACAAGAAGAAGTAAAATCTTTGTAGGTAAAGTGGTTTTCCTTTTGAATTTAGGAGAAAAGTTTAATAAGATAAAATGATTCTTATTTCAAATTAGGGAGATATACCAAATTACAACGTTCTAGGGAAAAGAAATTGAATTACGGAAAATTACTCATTATAAATAATATTTCAGTAAACTTGTAAAATGTTAACGCCATCTACATATTTATTGACCAAAAACAAATAAAATATGATTATTCAAATAGCACTCCGTCCATATTAGCACCTGACAGTGTTAATGTCTTACAAGTTACAACTGTACAGAAATCCTAATTTTCCGTAATTAAATTTTTTTTTAGGATGTTGGAATTTGGTACATATCTCTAATTTGAAATGAGAATCATTTTTATCTTACTAAATTTTTCTCCTAAATTCAAAAAGAAGACCACTTTACCTATAAACATTTTACTTCTTCTTGTGTTAATTCCGCCACCTTGAAGACTTTCGGCGTCAAATTTGGCGCAAATTCATTTCACGCCAAGTAGGCTTGAACTGCAGAACATGAAATCGGAATTAAAAAAATTTTGGTCCATTATACGTATTGCGAACTCAATCCGGGGACACAGTGTATATGAATGTTCTATTAAAAAAAATCATATTATATTTTATTCATACGTTCGATTAAATAAATATTATACTATGGCAGAGGAAGGTAAAAAATTATTTGCCAATAGCAGTTTGATAAAGATTTGATAACCGAAATTAGTAGCTAAATTAAGTTATTTAAAAAACTGGAGAGTCCTTATTAATGTAATTATTAATTTGAAATGAATTCCAAGAATCACACAGACAATCCATTTTTTTCCTGCAATTTGAAGTAAATCATTTAAGAAAATATTTGTTACAAGTTTACTCTGAAATGGTGATAATGTACCTAATAACAGCCTAAACAAAACAATAAATTTATGTATTTTATACTATTGATACAACACATATCGAAACGAAAAAGTATACTCTACGTTTTGTTTTAATGTGGAATCGTGGATACTTTTTTCACGGACTATTATACAGAGTGTACATTAATGATTGAAGGGCGTTTGAATTTCCCGCCCATTAGATTATTTGTAAAAGTTGGTACTGGATACTATTCTGTTTTACCATGGGCGGCACATAAAATTTTATATTATTAAAACAATTTATTAGTGATTAGAAATTATTTTACGTTTATTAATTACATACATTGATATGGAGAATATAAAAAGTAAAGCAGATATAAAATAAAATTATAACATCTGTTCAAAATGTCCCCCATTTGAATCCAAACACAAATTTACTCTTCTTTTCATGTTTTCGAAAACTTTGTGTCGTGTTTCTGGAGTGATGCTGTTGACAGCCTCTGTAATAGCATTTTGTAATTCTTCTAACGTATGGAGATGTTCTGAAAACACTTTATTTTTTAAAAAACCGAACATGAAGAAATCAAGTGGGGTTAAGTCTGGTGATCGAGGAGGCCATCTGTCCCTACTTATTAACCTATCCCCAAAGAACTGTTGCAAATGATTCAACGTTGTCAGTGCAGTGTGGGCTGTAGCTCCATCCTGTTGAAAGTAACCCCGTTGTAATTCATTGTCATGAATAGAGGTGGGCGATACGGGAAATTGTGTATCGAATTTCGATACGATTTCTGTATCGATACGTATCGATATATCGAATATCGATACGTATCGAGTATCGGCTACCGATACGTATCGAAATATTGAATAGAGGTTTAAAACTTTGGTGCAAAAACCGGTTAAGACCAGTTTTTCAAGTCTCGAGAAAATTGAAATAAACTAAATATCTTCGAAACGGTAAAATAAAATGAATTTAGTTTAAGGTTATTGCTTAAACTTATGATAAGAAATCCAATATTTCGATACGTATAGATATTCGATATCCGATATTTGGATTCGTATCGATATTTCGATACGTATCGATATGCGATACGTCGATACAGCTGAAAATGTGTATCGATACAGCTGGCGTATCGATACGTATCGATATATCGATACATCGACCCCGCCCTAGTCATGAAGTTCTTCAATGAAAGGATTTAAAATTGTTTCTTGATATGCAAGTGCATTAATATTGTGTTGAAAAAAAATAGGTCCAATGATCCTCCTTCTTGACAATGCCAACCACACACCGATTTTCTGAGGATGTAATGAAGTCTCTTCAAAAATATGAGGGTTTTCTGCACATCATATTCTACGGTTTTGCGAATTTACATAACCGCTGAGATGAAACCATGCTTCATCACTGAAGAAAGTTATGTCTAACATATCGTCATTATTTAAGAACTCATTAAACCATTGGCAATATTGCACTCGACGAGGCAAATCAAGAGGTAGCAACTCATGAGTTACAGTTATCTTATATGGATGTAAATGTAGAACCTTCTTGCAAGCCTTTTGACATGTACCAAGTGATAAATTTGTTTGACCCGATAAACACCGTAAAGACTTCTTTGGACTTACATCCATTCTTTGATGAATATCTGCGATGACTTCTTCGGTGAGAACAGTGGGCCGGCCTGTAGATTTTCCTTTAGAAACACTGCCTGTTTCATGAAATCTCTGAATTATACGGCGGACGTGTTGCATAAAAGAATCATATGTGAATACCACTTCAAGGAACTGTTCTTGAAATTGTTGGTGACAACTTTGATAAGAATAATTCCACACATTTTGTTCATTGCGTATCCCCGACCGAAAATAGGCCTCAACAATAAATTTATTGTGCAGGTCCGTGAAAACCATCGCTAACCTAAAACGTTTGTGTGTATTTTTATTTCCTGTTATATGGCTGTACTTACCAATGAAAAATGTCTGACAGCAAAAGTGGAAATAAAAATAACCTTTTCGTTAATACTAACTCAATAATAATAAAATAAGGAAATCAAAACATAAACAATACAACACACGCACGCTACTGACGAAATTCAACATATCCAGTATGAATACCAATCTTGTAAGGCGAAAATTACTAATTCGACAACGCGCCAAATTCAAACGCCTTTCAATCACTCTGTATCAAGCCCACTGATTTAATTTCGATCTGTGATGTGCAGGGTAAAGTTAACAAACAATAGAGTAACATAATTTATTTCGGAACCTCTATTAAAGAATCGCGCTTTTGAGTACTATTCTAAACACACTATAAACCAAAAATGAATTTCGTATTTGTTATCTCTGCCTCGTATTACAGTGAATGGACATATTTTAAATTATGAAACTCATGTTAGGAACCTCGGTGTAATCATTGATAATAAATTGAAATTTACCCATCATGTCAATTACCTGCTGAGTAAAGCTTATTATAGTTTAAAAATAATCTACACTAATCGTCATATATTAGAAAGGAAAATGAAAGCTATCCTATGTGAGTTTCTAGTTCTTTCCAACCTTAACCACTGTGACACTGTGTATGGTTCCTTCCTGAGCGCTGCTGATAGAATGAGAGTGCAAAGAGTGCAAAATTCTTGCCTTAGGTAATCTTTGGCTTAAGGAAATTTGACAGAGTTTGGCCTTAGAATTGAAAGTTTACGTTTAACATCTTATATTTCACAACATAATCAAATTTGTCTTTTTTCGCTTTTCTGAAGTGTCAACAAACCGGTCTTTACATACAAATTACACATACGGTATATTACAAATTACATGTACGATATATTGCAAATTACAGCTACGGTAGATATATTACAACTGTTAGACGATGCAATTTTCCGAGGAATGAAAAGTCAATGGGATAAAGCTCTATGTAAATGGTGACCAATAATATTATTAATGCTTTTAAGGCAACAGGTATAAACAATTCAGAAACGAGAGACCCTAATCGCCATCATGGTGAATTGAATACTAACGATGGCAGCATTCAAGTGAGATAGAGAGCCGTTACGTCATCGCATACCCGCTTCTCCCTCTATACAACTGTCAACCGTGACAGGTAATATTGGTTAATAATTGTGTAAAAGGAGGAGCGGGTACGCGATGACGTAACGGCTCTCTATCTCGCTTGCCGAAATGCTGCCACCGTTAGTATTCAATTCACCATGAATCGCCATCAAATTTCAGAAAAATTGTTTTTTAGTTTTTCATAGTTACAATTTTTTTGCATTTATCATATTAAGTAGGCTATAATAGTAGTTTATGTATCAAGTACGCAAAATAAGGTTTTAGGGGACGAATCGTAATTAAGAGATGAGTCCCCTAAAACCATTTTGCGTACATGGTACATACAATATTTTTTGGTACACGCTCGCCAGATCACCAACATGAATGTTAAATTGCTCGGATTTCGAGTTAGCAAGTCTAAATTGTCCTTGTCTGTGTCCTTGTCATCAGACATGGCAATGATCAGTAATCATAGCAACGAGTTGAATTTTATACTTACTTGATTCATTTCATTGAAACTTGCTCAAAAAAATCCGCTAAAGTGTTGCCTTGGCAGCTTTAAGAACTAGGTCGCTAAAATTTTTTTAGCGGATTCTAAGTGTTGCTATGACGATTGAGGTTGCTAAAGATACGTTTTTCGTTCTGAAAATAGTCCCCTAAGCGACCATTTTGCGGAGCGTGTACCAAAAAATGCATTTACAGTATTTTCGTTATTTGAAAGAGAAAAAAAATTGCATCTCATGTTTTACTATCCATTACTTTTTGGCAAGAGTAATAATATTTTTGAACAATCAGTTAGTTTTTGTTCATTTAATTGAAACATTTTATCATCCTAGTAAGTCCTAACAGAAGTTTTCTTACAGCACCTGAACAATCAGAATGAAGTTTACAATGTACATATTCTGAATTATATTAAAAAAAAACCTTAAAAAAGGTATAATATGATGATTTCTGATTAATGTTTCTGTATTGCTTCATGTACAGCCACAATCTTAATTAATGACATAACCTGTACAGATAAACTCATCGTGGATATTTTCTTTGTGGTTTTCGAGCAAGAAATAATTTACGACATCCTGCATTCCTTTTTAAGTCGTAAGATTTGGATGCATTCGACGTTCATAGTTTTGAAAGAGATGGGTACGACGTTCCGTAAGCTTTCTGTAAGCGTCATGAATTATGATTGCGACTGTACTTACCATTAATTATTATAAGCGTCACATCGATTAATAAAGTACTGTAAGATAAAGTTATGCATTTGAATCGTAGTCTGTCATTGTAAAATGACGATATCTTGCTCATATGTTACTTTCAAGTCAAATCTGGCAGTAATTAATACAAACTTGCAAAGATAAATTTTAGAACAATTTATTCTGTTTCAATTTCCCAAAATGCTAATTCTGAAAATTTTAAGCCAATTGAAGATTTCAATGCAGGGAAAAAATTATATAAAATTCGAGTTCCTCTTTCGTTGCCGATGGAAAGAGATTCAGCAGTTTATCATTCACTGTATCAAAGCATAACCTATTTTTGAACATAATATTGTTGGATTTTTTTCACATTAAGTTCTTTTCTCCTGTGTCCTGGTAATAAAGTACTAAACTTCTTAATGCTAATGTTCTTATTTATTTTGCTAAAGGCCGGTATTTCAGTCACTGATTAAGTTTAAACCTTTGGTTTATTCCCAAGTCTACAATTATAAAAACAATTGTTCCTATGGGAATAAACAGAAGATTAAAATTAAACTGTAACTGGAATACCCGGCCTAAGAATACATTCTTATTTTACTGAGTATTTTCATTAAATATCCAATATGAATATCAAAATTCTTTAACATGTTTTAGATTTTTTGGCACACAGCTTTATTAACAGAATATTGCAATGTTAAGTAAAAAAGCAAAAACATATATTTGTATGATATGAAATATTTCTATCACAAAATCTTTTAAGCGGACACTAAATCGCGCACTATACACTTAACGTTTCGCAGTCGTTCGACAGCTTCGTCAGAAGTGAAATATATTTTTCACTTCTGACGAAGCTGTCGAACGACTGCGAAACGTTACGTGTATAGTGTGCGATTTATTGTCCGCTTAAAAGATTTTGTGATACAAATTTCATCGGACAATAATCAACTGTAAATATGAAATATTTCTTTTCATAAATTTATCTAAATAAATTTTCTATTGCCCTTTCTTTTGGTATTATTTTCTGTATCTATTATTAGGTCTGTTCGTAGTGCAGTTCTGACTAGTTTGCAACCGTTGGAAATATGCAGCAATGAACGTTTTGCATCTAACGCAACTGAGCAAATTGTTGATTACTTCGATGGGCGACTCGTTCTGACGGTTCCAAACTAGTTACAAACTGCACTACGAACAAACCTATATTTATACCTTTACTTGCGTTATTCGGTGTTTTATTTATAATCAGCACATCAGTGGTCAATGCGAGTTAGTTAAATATTGTATAGTGATATAAAACCGGTAGAATCAATACACACAAGAAACTTCTTATTGTTAGTTGGATACGTTCAATGCGTTTATTTATATGAATAACAGCATATTTTATATTGATTCAAATAATTTCTTACTGATTCAAGCAATTCTTTTTTAACTGAACTGGATACATAATGCTTTTTCCTTCAAATAAATAAATCCGCTGAATGTATCCGACCAAAAACTAGGTATTAAGCTCAATTTAGACGTGACGATTCTTCTTACAAATAATTTTGTCACAACGCAATTGTAAAAAATGGCAAGGTGCAAAATGTAATTATTTTTCTCATTGACGTATTACCGTTGACAATTTGTAAAATTGCGCTGTGAAAAAATTATTTGTAAGAAAAATCGCAACGTCTAAATTGAGCTTTAATAATATTTTTATTTTCTCTTAAATATGTGAATTTCATCTGTAGATCTTTAGAAATCAAAATACACACACCACCATGAAAAAATCATATTAGGTACATACCTACCATAAAAATATTGGATTGGCATTAACGACTAAGGTTAAAACTAAAACACAAAATGCAACTAAAACTCATATTGATAAATCTAAAATAATTATAATGCATCTTAATATACAGCGCTTAACTAACAAAGTGAATGCCCTGGAGAAAATACTTCCTAATGAAAAGATAAGTATCGCTTGCATCAGTGAGCATTGATTGAAACTTGATAATCATAAAATGTTCGTAATGGAGGGTTTCTCAATAGTGTCCACGTACTGTAGAAGCTACTTCAAAAATGGCGTAGTATGCATTTTCCTAAAAAACAATTTAACAGGCATACCAATAACAGATATCAACAATATGTCTAAAGAGAAGGATTTCGAGGTGTGTGCGGTGTATGTTGGAAATTTCAACCTAGGCGTAATATGTGTACACAGAGCACCCACTGGAAATCTGCTTACATTCAATAGTGAACTTGAAGCTGTCCTTGAGTATGTGCTAAACGTTTATCAGACCTCAGTAAACATTGTGATCACAGGTGATTTTAATGTTAACTTTCAAGGTGAAGACGCCAAATACAGAGACACTTCGAACATTCTTCTATCCTTCGATCTGGCACAGCAAATATACCAACCGACACGAACTAAGAAGTGTATAGATAATATATTCACGAATATAAAATGTGGCATATCTTCAAACGTGTTAACTGTTGGTATATCTGACCATGACGCTCAAACCTTATGCGTAGAAATGAAGCATAAAAATGAGACCACATATAGAGAAATTCGGAAATATACCGTAGACAGTAAAAACAGTTTCCTATCCAATCTATTGTGTGAAACCTGGGAAGATGTCTTTAAGTCCAATGATGTAAATGAGAAATACAAAACCTTCCTGAATACCTTTCTGTATCATCTAAACCTAAATTTTCCTAAACGCAAAATTCGTATAGACAAAAACAAAAATAGATGGTCCACAACAGATGACATTCATAATATCAGAGAGACTCTTAACCTCATCCACGATGCATATAAAATGCAGCCATCGGAAGAACTTTTTATTATAAATAAGCAGTATAAAGAGTTTTATCTCGAGCATCTGAACGCGATAAAACAAAACACTTTACATGAAAGAATCCATTCCACCGACAACAAAACAAAAACATTGTGGCAAATAATTAACTATGAAACGGGTAGAACAAATAACAATAAACCAAACAATCTAAACTGTGATGAAATGAACGGCTACTTCTGTAATATATTAACTGCTTCACATACAAGTAAAACATCTACACCCGAAACAGGAAATTCTCTCGCGAAAATTGATATAAATAAAACTTGTTTTTTGTATCCCGTCTTAGAGGAAGATATACTAGATTTGATAACCAGAATAAAGTCAAAAACAACAAAGGATTTGTATGACATTGACTCTAAATTAGTAAAATTTGTAAGTAAGGCAATCGTAAGACCTTTAACCAAAATAGTAAATACTTCATTAAAAACGGGAATCTTCCCAGAAAATATGAAACAGGCTAGAGTTATACCAGTTCATAAAAAAGGAAACACTTCCCTTATGGAAAACTATAGGCCAATTTCAGTCCTCCCCGTATTTTCAAAAACACTTGAGTCTGTAATCTGCACCCGTCTGATGAGTTTCCTGACAACAAACAACTGCCTCTCAGTACAACAATTTGGATTCAGGCCTGGATTGAATACGGTGAACGCAATAAATCAATTAATGCAGATGATATACCAAGCACTAGAAGATCAAAAAATATCCCTCTGTCAATTCTACGATATATCTAAGGCATTCGATACCATGTCACATGAAATACTTTACCAAATACTAGAGCGCTATGGATTAAGAGGCACGACAATAGGCCTAATTGCTTCGTACTTAACCACAGTATACTTATCAATCAGTAGGGACAGCTCGTGTCGGCACCTTTGATGTTCATACTACCGTTTTCAGAGCCAATATGGCCGTTACTGGCGGGCTTTCATTTTATTGCTACTAGATGTCACTGGTTGAAAAAATGGCACGGATAGAAATGATTGCAAGCAAATCATAGAATGCGATGTTGTTTTACACAATTTCAGACTTTCTACGCAACATAAATTCATTATAATCTAACAAAGATGGTTTTCTGTTCAATCTTTCTCATCTCTCCGCATCCATCACACAAAATGCTGAATTAAAAAACGCCCGCTTAAAAGCAATTGATGAATTCACCGGTGCGCCACACGCGGCCGTTTGTGGAAAGTCCGCCAGTTTTCGCACATGCGCACTCAGAAACTGTAGTGCCAGAAACCTCTAGCTGTCCCTACTGATTGATGAATATACTGTGACTTAACTAACCGTAAACAACTGGTTGAGATCAATGGTAAAAGAAGCTCGCTTAGTACAATCACGGGAGGCATACCGCAAGGCTCCATTCTTGGCCCTCTCCTATTTCTTGTATTTATTAACGATCTACCGAGAAATATCTCCGTCGATTCAATACTATATGCAGACGATACAACCCTCGTCACAACTGCAAAGACGCTCGAAGAATGTCAGATGAAATTGGCCAAGGCAAACCTAGAAGCTCAAGAATGGTTTACTAAAAACGAATTAATAATAAACGGAATCAAAATTGTTTACTGTGAACAAAAGTAGACTCCCAGCCTGTTAAGTTTTTAGGCTTGTATATATGTAGCTTCGAGATTAACCTGGAAACAACATCTGGACCATCTGTGTTCAAAATCTTCTTCGGCAATATATGCTATAAGAAGAGTGCGACAATTAGCTGGTTATCAAGTTGCTAGGGTGACATACTTTGTTTTAGTCTATAGCAACCTCACCTATGGTATAGAGATCTGGGGTCATTCTAGTCATTTTTCCAATGCTTTCATACAACAAAAGAAAGCTGTACGTGCTATTTTGGGTTTACCTAACAATGAATCAGCTAGACCACTCTTCAAACGGCTTAATCTGTTAACTCTACCATCAGTATACATCTTGAAACAGGCGGTTTCGATTCACAAAAATTTGAAGAACTACACCAGACGAGGCGAGTTACACAACCATAATGTCAGAAGTAAAGATCAACTACATATTTCTCCACTTCGGTTAAGAGCAACAACAGCTACTGAACTGGGCATCAAAGTAGTAAATCATTTACCAGCGCAATGGAGACTCCTATCTCTCAAAACATTTAAGATCAAATTAATAAACGCCTTAGTAAAAGAAACGATTTACTCATTAGATAAATTTTTTAGCATTAAATTCTAATCTGTAATCATTGTTTAGCTACATTCCAAACCTTTTACATGAAATTTTAAAGTGTATTCTTGCACATTCAATTTATCTTACATACATATTGTCACGAGCTTGTGGGCTCGAGGGTTGCGTAGCTCAGGGTTGGAAGGGAGCAACAGGGGTCACTGTAAACTAACACATTAAGAGCAACAAAGATTACCTTTATTGTCTAAAAGTTTAGAGACACCGATCACTACACTCCTCCGATGACGATCACATAACTGATAATTATTACAATAAATGCATGGACTTATATACTAAAGATATACGTGATGTCATGACCAAAGGTCCACGAAATTCGGTGGACACGCGTAGTTACTAAGCCGGAAAAGATGTTGTCAGGATTTCTTACGCGGTTACCAATTCATTTAGATCGCAAGCTAATTGTTTTTCGTTAAACTAATTACACATTGCCCCAGTTATTTTACTTATGTTGCTAACTCTGCAAGTTCAGTGCAATGGTTCGATGCTTGCTGAGCGTGCAGGTCTGCAAATAACTCGGCATTACGAAAATACTTTTCTTTTTAAATGAATTAGTAAATTACAAATTTCTCGTAATCGTGACATTCCTGTAATTTTGACTTAACCCTGTGGGCGAATAAAGGTTTATTATTATATTATTATTTACAGTTGGTTCTTGTCCGATGAAATGTGTATCACAAAATCTTTTAAGCGGACACTAAATCGCGCACTATACACTTTACGTTTCGCAGTCGTATTTTCACTTCTGACGAAGCTGTCGAACGACTGCGAAACGTAAAGTGTATAGTGCGCGATTTAGTGTCCGCTTAAAAGATTTTGTGATATATATTATTATTATTAAATAAGTAATTTTTCTTGTTACTCTGAGCATTTTGTATTCTTTGTCTTCTCCACACTCTCTGGCGCCCATCAGATGTTTCATAATTACAAATATTCAAACGTAACCTTCCCAATTAAAGTGATCTTGTGCAAATCTTAATATTTCAATAAGGTGTCTTCTACATCTTTTACTCTTCAATCGTACTTCAACCAACCACCTTCGGATATTTCATTCGCTTATCTGGACTACTTCGTGCTACATGTTTTCAGGTTTCAAATACGATTCATTTGAGCAATATGTTATGAAATGACATTACATCAAATATCGAATGGTTTTAGTTAGGATTAATTAAGAGGAGATTAATTTCAATTATTAGAGAAGATAGGACGGAAATGTCGGAAAAATTAATTTGATTCTTAAATTATTTAGATTTAAAAGGCATTACGATAATTATGCCGGTGAAAGTATACTGATTTTGGTGAATCACCATCAATGTTTCATTTGAGTTGTTTAAAGTTTTGCTTACAATTGAATTAAGTATTGTACCGTAGGTTTTATTTTATTTCTAGCCGTAAATTGTACAGAGGTACATGAAGTAAAAAAAAGTCAATCACTTCTCTAAACAAAGAAAACTTCTCTCTTCTTTTTTTTAAGAAAAAAACAGCACTTCCAGAACCAGTCTGATTAAAAATTAACGGCGCCTTACAGTAAAAATTTTATTACAACATATTTGCTTATTTAAAATGTGCCTATTATGCAAGAAGAAGAAACGAAGCATCGCGTGCAAGCATTTCAACTCAACGGTCGAAAGGCAATTTCACAAGAGCCAGCATAAAAACACGTTCCGTACATGTTCGAGTTTCATTATGTTCGAAATTAATGCGTTTTCCAGCCCCGGCCGAGATTCGTCGTGGTGCGACGTGTCCCGGTTTCTGGGTGACGTCAACGTGGCGCCCTGACGTCAGAAGGCGTCGCCGAACTAGCCCAGACTTACGTCGTGGCCGACCTATCTCAACATAGCGAAAGTACTACGGACGAATAAGCAAAAAGCGCTGTTAGTACCGCACCGTTTTCACATGCATAGATGGCGTATTGATCGGCGCCTTTCGCGTGAAAACCGTCGCGTCGCTATTTGCGATATCGTCACGGGTAACGAGATTTATTCCCGCGGTTAAAATGCTTTGGCGCATATGCGCCAGTCGACATGGATGATCGTAATTAATATCAATAAAATGCCGGACAGGTACTGTTTTTAAATCTCAAATAGTTTGATAAATATGTCATTGATAAGATAGATTATGATTGGTTTAATTCTTTAAATTCTATAAATAGATTTATTTTGATCTACGAACTATTAATAAAATTAGTCTCTTACGATGTCTGCCAATCGCTTTTAGTAAACACATTAGGATATAATCTTGTGAAAGATTGTCCACATTTATTAACTCTAAGTTTTTTTTTTAATATAACAATTGAATGATTGTGAAAATGTGTCCTTGAATCACATCAAAGTTCTAAGGAGTTGATATATTAGTAAAGATCCGGAGAATATATTTTTCGTTGTTCAAATGCTATTTATTGTAGCTGGAAACATATTATAAAAGGGCGCAGCTTAATGCTGCGGAGATGATTAACGCCGCTGGAGAAATAGTGTTGTCGTAAAGAACAAGAACCCTCCCTCCAAAAAGGACTTATTTCCGTATTCATAATGTTTCCTTGAGGCTTCCTTCAATAAGAGACCCCTTAGAATTGAATTGTAGCAACGCAGTTGTATCTAACAATAACCATTCTAAGGGGTTTCTTATTGAAGCAAGCCTCAACGAAGTTCTATGAAAGCATGCAATTAGTTTTTCTTATTTCAATATGTAAAGATTTTCATAGTAATTTGTCACATACAAGGGAAGGAGAAAATAACATCCCACTGCAAAATATGTCGCTTTCTTGCGTTTATACTGTAACTTGAAAATATCCGTTTCCTATATGAAAACAGGGTGGTCCTACTAAAACGTGCCAAACTCCGACTGGTAATTCACCACGTCAAAACGAAGTTTAGTACAATTTTTGGATTCAATCTTCAGTTTGAGAAAAAAACTAAAGATAGTAAAATGTTTGAGAGCCGCTGAACTGTATCTTTGTAAAATCAATTCGGTTACCAGTTTAAATTTGGCACGTTTTATCGGGACACCCTGCATATTAGTTATCTACTTCTTATGCCTAGCACACGCTCTACAACCAACGCGCTTTCAAGGATCAAAAATTGAGTTTTTACGTTTGAGTTATGTTTTCTTAAAGAATCATTAAAAAGTAGGAATTAAAATATGGCAGATTATGTTTATAGGTTTCCATTACTTGTTTCAGTAACATAAAATTTTTCAAATGTAATTCAAATTTTGATGTTATGTGAATATGAAATAGGTGTAAGTAAAATAATCTGAAAATGGTTGTTGAGTTTCTTCTTAAAAGGAGTTTAGAGAGTTTCCTACTAATTAGGTTTCGTGGGGAATTAACTACAAAAGGATTCAGCTTTAAATCGCAACAAATTAAAAGTGAACCTCAGTCGTTTAGAAACAAATTAATTTTCCCTGGCCTTTCAATTCAATCAACAATAGAACTTTTATCCTATTAAGCTTGTTCGTCGTCCTTGTGATTCTGGTAGCAGCCGAAAGATGGGGCGAGAGTGATTCCGGTGGATTATTTCCCCGTACCAGGTCGCACTCGCCTGTGAAAGGGTCGGTTGGTGGCGGTGAGATTTGCGCTCTTGCGCAATGGGCGGCAGTCATGGCCGCTATGATGCCGCACACCGTCGCCTCCAAGTGAACCTGCTCGCCAACGACTGCATGCAGAATTAACATTTTGTTAATACATCGCCGGTAGACGAGCGTCTGACTCGCGAAACGCCCGGAAACGATTCAGTGAACGCCGTCTTCGCCGCCTCCGTCTTGCGTCGCGACGCTGTTTACGTTTCCAGCAACCATTTAAACGAGTTGTGTGCGCGCGACGATGCGAAATTGTTTCAATTGACATATTCCCGTGGCATTTAATCTTTTCGTCATAAATTAAACTGACACCCGAATTAACAATCGACATTTTAGATTTACACCTTACCCATCAATGTGAGTGAAAAATGTGAATTCCGCTCGTCATCTCAAATTTAATGTTATTTTTATAAAAAGCACTCAATCGAACATGCACACCGCTGTGATTTAATAAGACCCTAAATCTAAAAATACTACATAATCATGGTACAAAGAACTAAGTTTAGAAATGCCAAACCTAAAAAATAAGTAGCTGGCAAATCCTTTGGAAGAACAAGGTAAAAAGGAGGCTATTTTTCTGTGATGCGATCAAATATTTTCTGTACATTATATATGTATATCTAACATAAAAAGACTCAGCGAAATATAAACGGTCATCTGGAACGCATGTATTGGTCGATGACGCATTAACGTAAATATGGGTTGCACGTAAACCAAGAAGGAGGTTACTAGACAGCTGATAATAACCTGGGCCTCGCCACCATCGATCAATAGTTAAAATCACTGTTGCTCCAATACCCACAGTCGCTCCTTACGTACCATCAAGTATGGTATAAACATGGAGACCCCATGAGACAAGTCCATGTCAAATAATGCTGACTCTATTGTTCTGGCTATGGTCCCTTTTCCGCGTACTCAAACACATCCCATACCCCAGCAAACCACCTACCCCATCACCAGAACCTCCAACCCCTTCCCCGGAATACCCGACTCCCAGCCCTGAAAATCAAACACAATCTCAGAGCCCTAGTCCTGAAATGGAACACCCCAGCGAGCTCTCATCTTTCACAAAAATCTCCAGCGACAGCAGGGCCTCCATAACTGGTTCCCGATTTTCGGGTATATCCCGTGACTCATCCATCGAAATCGGCAACGAAAGCCGCGCGTCTGTGACGAGCATAAGTTCGTTTTCTACGTCGTCCAGGCGGTATGAAATCATCGGACAAAGATCTATGGATTCTCGAGCTAGTGTTACCAGTCTGTGGTCTTCTGATATGTCTAGAAGAGATTCAGAGGCGATACCCGAACACGACATTGATTCTACTGATTCAAGAGCGTCCTACGCATCTGCCGGAAGCATCATATCTTCGGATGGATCTAGAAGGCATTCGGAGAATTTAGCCAGAAGACGTCGATCGTCTTCAAGGTCTTCGCAAATTAGAAGACATACGAGAAGGTTTCCGTTAACATACGATAGGCGACGTACAACGGGCAGGTAATTCGAAAGTAATGTAGTTTTTATATTGTGCGGCACCTCCACCATTTCTGAAAATGTACATTGTTAATAAATGAATTTTGATATATCCTTATTCTCTCTCTAAATTATACAATGTGTTCATCGGTTTTAAATTATTTCATTAATTTTTCTTAAGGGCCTAATTTATTTTAGCATTTTGATTCTTACTTTCGCAATATTTTTGTTGCCATCATAGCGAAGGTTTAAAAAATATTAAAGCTTATAACCTGTGAGCAACTAAAAATCAGATTAGAGCAGGCGGTGCAAAGAAAATGTATGTCTGTGATTATATGAAAAGTCAATAAATTGACAGCGCATGAATGTATTACATTAATTAATTCAGTTAATCACAGACATACATTTTCTTTGCACCGCCTACTCTAATCTGATTTTTATTTGCTCACTTTTTATTTTCTACAATTTTTAAAGTCGCTCCGTATTCAGTATATGCATCATTTTTGAAATATTTTGAATAGTAGTTTATCTTGTCTCTGCCATTCGTTCTATCATTATTAAATTAATATGCCTGAATGAATTCTGATTATTTTTTTTTAACTTAATTGACGCATCCACCATTTTCGCATCCAACGTTGTCCTTGACTACGTTTTCAATATTTTACAATCAGCAACAACTCAATTACCTAATGACACTTATTCGATCTCGCAAAGATCTACAGATTCCAAATTTGTAAAAATATATAGGCTGCTTCATTTAAAATAAAAGAATTGACATCTCTTATGTCAAAAGTATGTGGGCAAATTATTTTTTTTTGTTTAACCCTCTGGTACCCGCGTTAGTTTTAGTAACACATGCACCCACATGGTATCTGTGAGACGCTGTACAATTATTGGGTCATACTGGGTCCGGCAATAAAATTGAACGGTTTTCAATAGGCTACTGTGAAGAAACACTACTTATTACTAAAACTAACAATGCAATTCTAGAAATTTGTTATAACATTTTTCGCTTGCAAAGATCACATCCCTAAGATGACCACCGCCTTCTTCTATGCATTGCTGCAATCTGTTCCTGAAATTGAGCATAACTTCTCTGAGTAAATTGTCGCTTATCGATTTATTTCTTCACGACTCCTTTCTTTGAGTTCAAGAAGTGTTTGGGGACGGGTAAAGGTACACCTTAGACTTTAGAAATCCCCACAAAAAAATCCGGAACCGTCAAGTCCAGCGATCTTGCAGGCCATGTGAGTTTGGATGATAGACTGGGTCAGGACTTCTGACGGTCCCGGATTTTTTTGTGGGGATTTCTAGAGTATAAAGTGTACTCTGCCCGTCCCCAAACACTTCTTGAACTCAAAGAAAGGAGTCGTGAAGAAATAAATCGATAAGCGACAATTTACTCAGAAAAGTTATGCTCAATTTCAGGAACAGATTGCAGCAATGCATAGAAGGAATCTTAGGAATTATTATTTGTAAAAATTGTTGTACCTTTCAAAAACTAACCATAAAGCAATCTGAAACACGAATGCCCACTGGAGTCTACTAGACGCCAAAGAAACTAAAACACATTTAAAAATTCTTAGTCTCAAACGATTTCACTATACACGGCACAGACAACAGTATAGAGTGTATTAGGAAGGTACATAGTAGGAGAAGTTTGTATCTTACTATTTAAGGAAGTTAAGCAAAATGTTTGACGAACTGGTGTCTGGCAGACGCCACGCGGCTAACGAGGAATTAATTTACCCCTTCCAAATTTCATATAAATCAATTAAAAAATTAAAATTCTAGAAAGATGAACACTTGGAGTGGGACACGCGGTATATAAAGAATTGTTTTCTTGTGAAATAGGACCGAGTATTTCTGCGGCCGTTATCCATTAGTGTATTTTGTCCGATTTGGAAGCAGATCAAGTTTTACCTTCCGCTTGAGATAACAGCAACAGAATGTTAATATCATTTACTTTTCTAGAACGTTCTATGAAACTAAAACAATTATAAAATGACAAATATACAGAGTGACCAAAATTTACTTTTAACACTACATTTAAGAGTACTTCGGAAAATTAGGTCATCTAAAAGTAAATTAAAAAAAAAGGATAATTTCTCATACAGTGTGTGCCCAGATTTACTTAACATTAGGAAGTATTTTTTATTTTGCAACCTTCACAATAATTTTAGACCGGAAGATCTTGCAGGCCAATAAAAAATAACTAAATCGTCTTGAGTAGCCCTACGAAACCATTTATGAGAAGAGTATTATTTAATCATTCTCCAACAGGTCGAAAAAAGAGAGGAGGACCCCATCCAACTGCAAAATCATGTCGCACCTTTCAAACAACATACTATCCAAAATATCTGAAAATTCTGTTTCTAGAAAGCCCTGGCCACTTATGTGTTCCACATGTAATCATCAAAATAGTATGATCCGCTTAGTCTATCTCTCTTTATCCCACACCAAACATGACTTTTCAGAATACTGGCTACGGCATTCTATCGACCAACGTTGATTCTCTGTGCTCCAATATCGTGAACTGACTATCCCTTTGCTGGTAAAGACCGCCTCAACGGTAAAACAAAGTTGCTCTAAAAAAAAATTGACCACAGCTTCAAAGTGGCCCATAAGTCGTGCACAACAATTCAAATCTGTTTCCATCAACGAATGAATAAATTTTGGTTGAGTTTATGCGTTCTTGAATGCCTTTCTGACAAATTTGGTAGTTACACCTAAATCACGCGAAATTTGCCGAATGCTTTGCCTAGGATTTTCTTGAATAGCTAATAGTACCTCTCACACTATTTCATTATAACTTTCATGCCCCCTCGATTGTTCACATTTCTTAAAAAAAATGGGATCACAATTTTTAAAACTTTCATTACGGATGCAACAATTACATGCGAAATAGGTTTGTTAGGATGGTTGTTATTAAATGCTTCAGCAGCTTGTCGTGTTGCTTAGTTTCATTTTCAATGAAAGAAATTTAAAGATATTTAAGTGACATAAGCTTACTTTCACTTTTTTCCTTATGCAGGGCTGTCCTGTCAAAGGACTCTAGACCAGAGAAATTGTTGAAAGCTCGGTATTTGAACATCCCACTAAATTTGTATGTGGCGCTCAAGAAAAAACCAGTTTCTGTTTTTACAACATAAGTAATGCAGTAGAAAAAACGTAAATTAAAAAAATCCCATTATGTTAAGTAAATCTAGGCACAAACTGGATATTTCTCTTTCTAAAAAGTATAACTAAGATGTTACTCTTTAAAAATAGATGAAAGAAATAACTAGCTAAATATTTTAAAGTAGCGTACTAATATTTTATAAACTTAGGTGTACAAAAGTATTCATGTTGCATTTCGTGTAATATGTATTTATAATTACATATTTTTTAAACAAAAAAAAAACATTTATTTTTCTCATCACACAATTGTGATCACAATTGTTACTATGGGAATAAATGACCAGATAAATTTACTTAGAGGTGAATAAATCGGGCCTAAGTCTAAAGCAATCTATCCAAGCGATGACTATCAAAAACTATTTTAACTATGGTAAATTGTTCTGAATGATAGATATTCAATAATTAATATGAAAGCTTCATTTGAGATTCCTCAATCGTCAGGGTATGGCCATCTAAATTAAGAGCGACTTCTAACTGGCCTGGGCGTTTTGAAAAATTTACATTGAATTTTTCTACTCGAGAAGACGCCAAAAGTCGACACTTTGGCGCTAGTTACCGGCCGCAGAGTGGCGGGCACTGTCATTACTGTCAATCAAAGTGAGTTCACGCAAAATTAATTCATATTGTAATTAACGTAATACAACATAATTTATATGATATAAACTTTATAGATTCATGCACGAATCATTTGATCACGCTTTCGTGTTATGAATAATTACAACAAGTTATATAAAAGAGTTTTGACTTTTGATAATGTAAAACGTGTTAAAAATGGCGTTGATGATTACGCATAATAAGAAAAGAAGCTTTATTACACATGTTGTTGTAACTTACAGAAATTCTGAGTATATGTAGGTAAGATTTTAATCTAAAACCGTGAAAGTTTAATGTTAAATTAAGTTGTCGAAATTGGACATAAATACTCCACCTTATTCCAACGTAAATAATATGGAATATGCTCAGTATGTTACAACAATAACATTAATTTTTCTTATACGAACTCATCATCCCCCATTCACATGTGATAGAACTGTCAAAATTTTAGGTTAAGAAAGTGCCCGGTAACCAGTGCTTAGCGGAGCACACTTGAACTACACTTTTGCCCAGGCCAGATAGAACTCGTTATTCATTTAGAAGGCCATGCTCAGGGCCATAGAATAAATCGCATCCACCGAACGACTAAAATTTTTATGGATATTAGGGCCTATTCTGTATCGAAGACGTTAAATTTAAAGGGTTGTTAAATTTCGTTACCGTGGTAACAGCCAATCACAAGACGCTGTTTTCAAATTTAACGTACCCTTAAATTTTAACAGCCTGTTAATAAGTTACAGAATAGCACCTATTTAGAGCTAAAATTTAATTGATACCTACAACACGCATATTATTCCACAAGTTGGAGCACTATAGTATATTTGTATAGACTGTCTGAGTCTACTCATGGTTTAAGTTTTAGCAACATAGGCCCGGTTTTTCAGTCACATGTTGCGTTCCTTTTACAAAGGAACTGAGGTTACACTAGGTGAGGTGAGTAGCTCACCTCACATAAAAGTGAATGAAAATTTGTTTAACTGAGGAGGAGAAAACCGAGGAGGCTCTTACATTAAAGTTTGTCAAAAATTTCAAACTCAAAACTTGTAAATAATACATTATGAATAAGCAATTTAAAAAAGTGTGAAACGAGTTTCATTTAACTAAATGAAATAATTTTAGCGACTACTTCAAGAAGAAAATTTTTAGCGCAAGTGTTGTATGTGAATAGTTTCCCCTATTACTAAGGGACGAACATTTGTTACGGATGAAGGGTTTGCGGTTCCTTCGAGTCGGTAAGGGAGGAAGCAACTTGCTCTCTTCTGCTTACCTCACATCAAGCAATAGGAACGTGTAATTTAAGTGAGAAAGGAAAAGGGAGATGAGTTTATATTAGAATCGGAGTAAAAGGAACGCGACAATAGTTTAACCTAAGCTTCAGTTTATTCCCATAGGAACAATTGTTTTTATAATTGTTATTATTGAAATAAACCAGAGATTAAGGTTAAATTGCGACTGAAAACCGAACCATAGACTGCGTTTATATCACTGCTGAATAATCCGCTTAGTTTTAAACGATTTAATGCAATCAATTCCATTTGTAATTCGCGCCGTTTATAGAATCTCGGATTAAAAATTATATTAAACTGACAGAGGAACAAAGATAGAGGACTGTGTGCCCTTATCTTTTACATCGGCTAACTGTGCCTAAATACACATTCGTTTCGGTTTGTTTTCTTTATAGGAATGGATTAGTGTTTTAAAAATACAGTGTTTTAAAATATTTCATACAGCCTCTACTTGTATTTAATGATATAATACACGTAGGGCTGTACAAAATATTTTAAAATATGTACCATATTTTTACAACACTAGATTGGATTTTCTGATTTAAGCCGATCTATTTACATACACTTGTGTTTATGTGGGTATATTTAAGCCGACTAAAGTGCTTTAATCGGCTTAGTTGCCTTAGTATCGCGGCCTTAAAATTTCGCACGATTAAATTTCCCGCTGTAAATATGGCTTTCTTTAACGGCTTATCAAAAATAATGCTTTTAAACGTCAGATTTCAAATGTAATGCTGAAGTTGTAGCATCACAATGCCAAATCACATGTTTTCTGATGAAGGAGAGAAGGGTTTTGCAATCACAAAATTAGAAGATGGTTGGTCGCTATTTTTTTTCTGTTATTTCAGTTCTAATACTTTACTATCTTGCTGTTATTAAAATATAACCAAACAATCTGACTTTTGGTTAAACGTCTTTAGTATCAAAATTGGGGAAAAAGCCTGTTCTACATACTGTCTTAGGATAAGAAAACAAAAAAGAACACCAACCTCGCAATTTACCTCGTAGCTGCAACCGGCAACACTGCCGATTAGGAACAAGGTTTCTGCGTTTTCGAAGCATCGTAAAATTAAAATGACATTTTAAATTTAAACTTACAGTGACAACGTGCAGTCCCAATCAAACATATCTGAGAATTAACTTTTTGGCAACCTAATTCAACAGGTAGTGTTTTTTTTTATTTTGAGACAGATAATACTATTCGTTTTTTATTCTTTTGCAAAGATTGCCTTTATGTATTGACCAGTTTAGATTATTGTTAAATGTAACATCCAAAAGACGAACATTTTTGGAAAAGCGCAATGTATTTCCATCAACTTTAACTACTATTTGAGATGAAACTTGACGATAAAAACTGACACCATTTAAAACAAGGTGAACATTATTATTAATAAAGCATTTCAAGCTCCAAATTTACTGGTTCGTGGGAGAAGCGGGAATTGACTTATTATTCGTATACTACCCATTGCTATGACCGCCTTCCAGTTCTTTTTTCTTCTTCGGCATTCGCTTTACAGACTGCGCAAATACAGAAAATCTAGTTTTAAGGATTCAGTCTGAGTCCGAATACGATTCGATACAAGAGAAGTTCTATTTCTCACGTTAATTCACGTATACTGCGAGGGAGTGAAGTCAAGCGTCAAAACTGTTGCCAAGGGACTCAATCAATTCCGTTTTGCAATTACTTTGTACACAATTAAGGTTAACCATACGGTAGGGCTCCACAACAATCCAATTTTCGTGGGTAATTATGTATACTGTTGGCCATAAGTGCAGCATGTACCCTATAAATCAGGAACCCAAAGTCCAAATAAAATAAAATTTTATACTTAAGTAGTATTACTTTAATAGGTGAAGAAAGTAGTCACTACATGAGGAAGAAATCAAGAAATGACTAATACCGACAATGTTCTCTCCAAACAGCAACTATCGCGATTACCCGACAAAGGTTGGATGTGATGCTGGATTGTTTATTGAGAGATGGCCAACTATGCCAGTGCTCTCCAATTTTCGCCAAAGGAGACGAATAACGTTGAAGCCTTCGACCAATCATATCCCAGATATGCTCGATCAGATTCAGATCTACTGAAAGAGCAGGCCAGGGAAGCATCAATATGCAACGATACTTAAGAAGTGTTAGTACAACACACACCACAGGTGGACATGAGTTGATATGCTAGTCTAGCATCTCCGAACTCCCGTCGATTGTAGTACATCCTTTACTCAGCTCGTGATCATTTGGTGTACTCGTACCTGTGTGGCCTCCATATGAGATAATACCCTATATCATAACGCCGCAGTACTGGCCTTCACTAAACTCTCACCAAATTGCTGAACCAAGATTCGCGCATCTCCCACACCCAACAAAAATTCTGATTCATTGGCAAACATGAAGCGTTTCCATATGGCAACGGACCTGCTTTCAACGCACCCAAGGCACTAAGCTCGATATTCTACCAATGACAACGAAATCGACTCCTCATATGCGTATACAGGAAATGAAATCAACCATCTATAACTACCACTAGCGCGGTATTTTCCTAGAATGATACCTCATATAAAGGCCATACACGTTTTGTGCGTGTACAGCAAATGATGACAGTCACCGATATGTAGAGGATGTGTTACAACCTTACAACCGATAGTAATTCTCTACATCCGGAGACGCGTATACTGTGCTGGCCTCTCCAACAGTATCTATGCGCTTCTTGTGAGTAAATGAAGGAGAGGCTCATTGAAACTTGTGTGGAAGTGAAATAGAGATATTACAATGTTGCGTGCGAAGGTAAGAATGCCGGCGGCTGGAGTGTGGCCCGTGTTATCAATCGGCAACGTCGATTGATGTAGCTATTTCGTTTACTCATGCGGTTTCTACTATTCTATCCTTCATTTACTCACGTAAAACGCATAGATAGTGTTGGTCAGGCCAACTCTGTATATACTGTACTAGCATCAGCATAACAATTCACGTCTACATGTGACGCGTGTTGTACTAACCTTTCTTAAATGCCTTTACATATCCATACTTCCCTCGCCTGTTCTGAAACTAAATCTGAATCCAATGGGCTGTATCTGGTATATGCTCGGTCAGAGACTTCAGCATCAAGGAGACCAGGTATGGTTGACGATCCCCAGCAAACGATCCAGTGCTATATCGACTCCAAATCTCCTCAGATGGCCGCGATAGCTGCTATTTAGGGAGAACATTGTCGATATTAGTTATTTACGTTCCAGGTACAAGGTTTCTACACACTCCAGTGACTACTTTCTCCAATTATTTAATACTAATCGTGTATAAAATGTCAGTCACATTCCTGAGCAAGACGGTGAACCTTAAACTTTTGGCCTACAGTGTATACGATCAATAAATTGTAATTTATAGTCCATACATGTTCTTACATATTTATAGCTTTTAACACTTTCGATTATTTCAATATTTAATTTAACGCACGATTGATTATTGTTCGCAAATTTGTTGATAACAAAATCAAAAGGAATTCAATTTGTTACAAGGAAACTTTGTTTTTTGAACGATATAAAAATGGAATTTTTTTATTTAAAATACAGGAATTCTTATATAAGTAATTTAAATATAGAGTTATAAATGATTCATAAGTCCAAGTAGGCATTGAAATGTTCGGCCTCTTTCCGACTGTAAAATTGCTAAATTTCATCAGCTGTTTATCAATTTACAGATGCATTCGTTTACGTGTCGCGTGCTTTGTTGTTTATTTTATTCTGCAAAGTTTGAAAGTTTATCCTAGCCTATCATATAATGAGGACAATTATTCCAGTAAGCGCGAAATCAATCAATATCGGCATACTTTTAGGTTATTGTTATGGCAGAAACTATTGTAGGTATGTGTAGTTTTAGTGCAGCCTAAATTCTTTGATAAATATGTCAATACGAGTCATACTCATTTATACTGATATACAACACAAAGACTTCAGGTTACATTCAAACATATTTAACGAAAAAGTATACACCAATGGAGGATAACAAACACACCTACTAATATTATTAATAAGTTGCAAATGTTCACTTTTTATTTTTCAGAGGTCACTGGACCTATGTATAATTTTAATCGTTTTAGGAGAAGTCTCGTTTGCTTATGTTTACGACAAGCGAAACAATTGCTGAAATTAAATACACACAAGACATCATAGATTTATTCCTGCAGAGTTCTAAATCAGTTTGCAGCATTGTACTACTCATGTGCTCTTGCCAAAAGTGCATTTCTCGTATAACCGTAATTTAAAATAGGAACAGTTCTGGGACAATTCCGAAAATACCTCCAAAAAAGCAAACATTTGAAATTCCATTATAATAATTACAAGTTCTGTAAATGTTTCAATACGAAATTTGTTGCACATGTGTCAAAGAGTAGGTAAGTTGTTCAAGAGAAGACACTCCGTGTCGGTACGTTTGATCTTTACCAAGTAGTTTCAATGACCTCGAATCAGTTGTCCCTTTAAATTGGCGTAGGTGAAATACGGGGGAAACGAACTACACAATGGCGTTGGCATGGCACAAGGTGTGGCATACAGTTTTCACCAATCAGATTATCGCAGACACAATTTTCGTCCGGAAACTCTCGATAGCATACGACAGGACATTTAAATTGGCGTAAATGTTTTAATTTTCTATTTTGCACTTCCTTGTTCAAGTTTTCTACTCTTTGCATGTGTATTGTCGTAGTTCAAATTATTTAGTTAGAATTTTATTGTAGGAGCAAACCATATTAGGTTTCTAAAAGTTCTATATCAGTGTTTTTCGATCTTTTTTTATCTCAAGGCACACTTGTATCTGCGGTTAAACTTATACTAAAATCATTTTAAAGGGGTTTCTAATACTGTTGTGCTTTGGACTTCTTTCGAAAATAATTTAATTAATTAAATACCTTTAACAAAATTTGCGGCACTTCTACGATCCTTCCACAACACACCGGTTGAGTGTCACTGCTCTAGAGATTCCAGTAATTTTTCCAAATCTTTACACACAAAATTTTAAATCATCATTTCAAAAACTTTAATTATCTTGACTACTTACCATGATTATAAGATCCAAACTTAATGTACAGTCTAATACATGTATTAATCACTAACAGTATCATAGAAGAATTTAGTGATTTATTATTTTCTCTCCGTTCTCTCGAACATGGTTTTCTCGTCCCAACTAGTTTTAGGAAACTCCTAAAATCTCCTGAAGATGGCGAGATCCGAAACTAGCTGAGACGAGAGTGAAAAATCATGTTCGTCAGAACAACAAAACAAGGCGAAAATATAATCCAAGAATTTAATTATTTTGCTACAAAATTTTTAAGTTCTGCAAATTTGTAAATTAAAGGAATCTAAATTTTAAATTCAGGTAAAACAGGAAATAAGAATATACCCTGCAAGGGTCTATGTTACTAATAACTAATTATTACTAATATTATGGAAATTAAACAATTAAACAATTCTAAAAACTTTTCACATACCATCAGATTTCTTTCATGTATTATATCAATAATATACGTACGTTTGAGAACTGCTATACTGTAGTCCTTTGAAGTTAGAGTAGATAAATAGTCTTTATTTGATTTGTTATTGCTAAAAATTCATTTTATCAGTTTTACATAATTCCTTTCCATTTTGCACATTTAAGTTACTTTATATTATTGCACAATTTTGTTATCATTATAATATTTGTGTTAAAATTGATAAGGCACGTTGCAATCGATACCAATTTTGACTGTACACGTCGAACTAAGACGGTATAATCCGGAGGATATTTTTTCATTGGTGGTTTTATTTGCGCGAGCGTACTTATTCACATGTGCGAACAAGGAGATAAACATTATCTTAAACGATATATCTATACCTAATTTGTTTAAGTGAAGCTATGCACTTCAGAATTGCCCAGTTCGCCGGTGATTCGCTAATCTGACTAGTTCGTCAAATGTGCGTTGTGCGCGATTATGTCGACGAATATTTACAACCGAAACTACATCGTTCTAAACCGAAGGAGGAAATCCGATTTTATTCCCAAGTATAAAATAAGAGAGTACCTAAGAACGTGAGTTTCTTGTCAACATGTATTAGCACGATTAATTTGAACGTAAAATTTCAACCTTTTTTTGTATTATTTTGCAATAGTTGAGGATTAACCAGCAGATAAAAAATTCATAAAGCGATATGTAAGCCGGAATTAATAAATAATTTTATCTCCAGAGTTCTATAAAACCCCGTTGTAAAAATAATAAATTTTATTTGATGAAATTTACATTTCGTTTGTCTAATGTGACTTTTTATTTCAGTTTCGATGTAGAAAATGGAGCAAGTCCTGGTCGTAGCCCTCTGGATGGAGCAGCATCTCCTTCGGCGGGGCTGGTTCTGCAGAACCTGCCCCAAAGAAGAGAGAGCTTCCTCTACCGTTCGGATAGTGATTTCGAGATGTCCCCGAAATCGATGTCGAGGAACTCGTCGATCGCAAGCGAAAGGTACGTATTTAATTATTTTTATTAGAACTGACAAGATTATTCCACTTAGATTAAAACGAATTAAGCACGTGAATTTAGTCTCGAAACATTGATTGTCGCGTTTTGAACTGAGAATTAAAATAATTCTTTGGTTTTTTTGTTGGAAACGAAATTACCAAAATGAATCAAATCAAAGCGACACGATTACGAATGTGAAATATCCATCTTTGCAATAGGGTTTCCTACTCAAAAAGACGTTAAGAAGATTAAACTGAGTAAAAGTGAATGCTCAGATGAGGAAAGGAAAATTTAATTCCTTAAGCAGGCTTTACATGAACGCAATGCAATGCAATGGACATTGCACACAAAAATTACATTTGCCGACGGCTTTATAATTAAGCTATTTCTTAGGAGTTGCAATGAAAGAAACCAGTTCCTTAATTTAAATATTTATGGTATTTTATATTTCAAATTAATTAACAATTATTGTTCACACACATTTGCCGATGCGCATGCATACGATAGAAATTGCGTCTTACTGCAGTGCAAGTTGCATCGTGTAAAGCCTGCTTTAGTTTTTTATGTACATACAGATTCGGAAATTTGAGTACAGGAAATAACAAATTAGCTTCGACTTGGTTTGCTGAGAACTAATTGGCAGCGGCCTGGGCATCGAAAATAAATGGCTACGATTAGTCAAATTTCTCTCTTTATTTTTTTTAATGGCAAGCCACACGATGTCAAGTTGAACATTTACCGAATCTGTATGTACCGAACATATAATTTTTATTTTGGGCGGTTTTATTTAATAAAATATGAAAAATTACGAATACTTTCGCAAGTAAACCTCACGCTCCACTTGACAGTGTAATAGATTCAAATAAACATTTCAAACGTCAACATTTTTTAATGTTTTTCGTGGACATATGGGTGGAATTTTTAATTTAAATTTTAGCCAATTTCAACTCGCATTTTTCAAGATATTATTTGTATTCCTATAACACTTAACACGATTTGTTTTAAAGCAAGAATTAACGAGAACATTTTATTTTTTAATTTCATGTCAAAAAAGGCTAAAAACACATAACTTTTTTCTCTGAAGCGGACTAAATATGTTCGAGGATTATTCTGGATTCCACAGTTTTTTCTTTACATAATAAGAAATATTATTTGAAAAGTTTTTTATTTAGAAAACTATTTTTGCAATTTTAGTCCTTCCATACTTAATACAGATTCCAAAATAAATTTTGAAGTTATCTCGTGTTTTTTCTCCACAATTTTTATAATTCAAATAATGCAACTACACTACTTATGTGATTGGAATAAAAACAAACTTTAAGGCCCGATTTCTCAGTCACAGTATGACTTTAATCTTCAGTTTATTCCAAAAGGAACAATTCTTTTTATAATTGTTACTGTAGGTAGTCTAAACAGGAAATTAAAATTAAACTGCAACAGAGAAACTGGAAGCTTAGTTTTAAACTACATAGGCCCAGTGTTTCATTCAGGCTGGGTTTCTCAGTCCTAGTTTAACTTTAAACTCTTGTTTATTCCCGTGGTAGCAATTATAAAAACAATTGTTCCTACGGAAATAAGCGGGAGTTTAAAGTTAAACTAGGACTGAGAAACCCACCCTAAGAGTTTAAACTAGGACTGAGAAACCCACCCTAAGAGTTTAACTTCAAACTTCGTTTTATTCCCATACTAATAATTGTAAAGACAATTGTCTCCGTAGAAATAAAACGAAGCTTAAAGTTAAACTCGGAATGAAATACTGGGTCATAGTTGATGATATTTCCAGAGAAACGAAATATTTTGGATTGAGTCTAATTTTTCACTTATTGCAAAATATTTGTCGTTTGTATTGCAATTGTATTTTGGAAATTTTTATGTAAAATGTCTTGAAATTTGAATTTATCCTTTATGTAGTAATTGTATTTTGAACTTGCAAAATATCTTGTAAACGGTTTTATTTTACTTAGTTCGTGAAAAACAACTTGATTCTAGTAAAATTTATTCTAAATGCCGCTAACATAGATATGAATAAGCTTCGTTTTATTAAATGAAAAACCTTCCAAACACTGTCGCTCTCTATAAAACCTCCATCAAACTATATACCTGCAGATGCTCTGCCGGAAAATGGAAAAAGGCACAGCGAAGATACAAACCAACAACACGGGAAATCAATACTGTGTTTAACGCTTTTCCTGCAACGGTGGTGCTGCTTGCCACAAGTCCAGCCGTAAATAAATATTCATTGATTTTCCTCGTCCGTATGCGTCTGAGCGGATTCTGTTTGGTTCACCACATACAATACGCACGCAGATTAACGTTTAATGGTGTCGTTTACATCTACAGGTTATTTGATTACGTGCGTTAGATGTAGTTAGCGATATCATTAAAAAAGGCACTTACAATTAGACACTTCGCCAAGATAGTTACGCAAACACATTTGATGAATGGGAGCATCTAGTGTTTATTGTTTTGGAAACATACGAAGTTATTTACGAAAAAAAGAGATATTTTAATTTTTAATGAAGAGCTCAATTCAAAAGTTTTTCTATATTTGACTATTTCTGATTGTTTACTTACTTGAAGTATTACGTTATAATTACGTCACATAACATAAATTTTAAAAAAAACTAATAAAATGTAGTAGTTAATGAAAATTAGAATACCATTTTATTTATTTCGATATCATGTCCATACATTTTGCATTAACTTGTTCTATTTTTGCTTATTTACTACTTTTAATTGATTATAAATATTCAATCAAATCAATCATTTATTTGTGTGAACAGTCGTGAACACTTGAATCATGGTGGACGATTGAATCAGTTGGTTCATTATTATTTCTCATTTGGGAGCGAACGCGAATCTTTCAGAGCAAAATAATCGAAATGAATACTTCACAGTTATCTAACTCATTCATTGGGATACACGATGATAGACCCAACTATTTGATTAATTAACAATTCACTTAACTCTTGTTTATTTAGATAATTTCGTTCGTCTCCTTCGAAAAGAGTCATTCCTTTGCGGTTGAAAAATAGTAATGAACGAACTGATTCCATCCGTCCGCGAATGAATAGTAACAGAAACATCACTATTATATAAAAATACTGAATCAAATTCAAATTATTCAATTTCTTCCTACATACTTTCATAATTTGATACAAATGATGCTTTTATTTTGGTACGTTTGTTATTCTAAGTAGAAAGAAAGAAAACAAAAAAACAAGAACTTGACTACTGGCAATGAGGTAATAGTTTGGGAGTATCGATTAATACCGAAAAAAATAATCAGCATTTTATCATCTGTAACTCTCTGCCTTGAAAACATTTTATCAAAAAATTAAATTCCAAGCAGTTTATCATTTCGAATCGTAAACCAATAAAACCATAAATTAATTAAGTAAGCTCCCTATAAATCAAAAACTCACAACGCAAAAATGGATACGTGAAAAAATGCAAAAACCTTGTTATTTACACTTTTGTTTTTCAATGAAAGGGCTTTGTTTTATTTTGTTACATTTCCACAAAAGACACTCTAGACACTGGATACTAGGAGAAAATAAATAATTTTACGTATCATATAATGTTTGTACATATTGCTAGTTATTCGTTATTAAGAAATTCATTTGCATATTTTTTTTATAAACATGAAATTCTTTTAGATTCAATTTTCTTTTGTTTTAATTTAATAAAATCTATTAATGCTTCTAGGTCCTTGGGGTTTGTAGATACTTTAGGTTTAGAAACGCATAGCATTTCCATTACTTACAAATTAATTACTTTTTACTCGCATGCTGTAGATGTTTGGAGTTCTTTAATATTTCTTATTAACATATAAAACCTCGAGGAACTAAACACATTATATACCATAACGTATTTATTGACTTACTTGTTTTTTATTACATTTTTTTATAAACAACATAGTTACTCCGTAGTCACGTAATCCTTGAAAGTAATGTTTACCAGATCTGATTCTATCAGTTCCAACACTCCCCCTCGGGACGACGGATAACTAATCCAAGCAAGTCCATACATTTTCGGTGTTTAGGCTTGAACAATCCTTTAGTAAAAATATCAGCTATCATATGCTCTGTCGGTATATGATGTAACGATATGACATTATTTTTCAGAGCTTGACGAACGAAGTGAAATGTAATGTCAATATGTTTGCTTCGGGCGTGAAAAACAGGATTTTCTGCTAACTTCAAACCACCCATGTTGTCATTATACACTGAGAGCCTTATAAGACTGCACATAGTAATTTATCAATGGAAGGTTTATTACATTATTATTTCCAAATTTATTTCATATGCCATGGTTACCGTGCGTTGTTAGTAATGAGGTAATGACACTACTGATTTTGAATTGTCAAATTGAATTAAATTGTTCTTTTGATTTATTGTAAAATAATGTATACAACCGCCGAAAAAGTAGAAATGTACAATTATTCTCAAATGGAGCTTCGTTGAGAGAATGAATGAATGCAATGCATGAATGAATGCAATGAAATAAACCTTCCTTAATACTTTCTATGTACAGTTTTTAAATGGTTCAGTATTGAAAATTGAGTAGTAATCATAGCAACGTAATGTTAGAACCCCTGTGTGCAATTTTATATGACTCAGAAATGTATTATCTGGTCACGTAATTTTCGTCTATGTGCAGCGTTACAAGATTCTCACTGTATACTGGAACACTTCCCTGAATATTCGCACCTAATTCATTGAGAAATCCACGTAAATAAGTGACTCCCTTTGATGCGTCGGAGAGACATTCAGCTTCATTTGTCGACAAAGCTACGGATCTTTGTTTCCTAGAATCCCAAGTCACAGGGCTTCCGTTCCATATAAAACACATACCGGTGTAAGATTTTAGATCAACTAAGTTCCACCCCAATCTGCAACTACATATCCTTTTAATATGTCTTTTGTAGGAGTGTAGGTTAAGCTTACATTGGATGATCCCTTAAGATATCGCAGTACTCGTTTTGCGGCAATCCAATGAGATTCATGGTAGCAGTTGTTAAACTGTCCCAGAAAGCTACATGCATAAGCTATATCTGGACGAGTGGCAGTCGCTAAATAATTCAACGCACCAACCAATTCTCGAAAAGGCAAATTTTTATCTTGCTTGTTGAGATCGGTTTCAGATTTCGTCAACTTGGCATTTGGTTCCATCGATGTAGCGACAGTTTTACAGTCAATCATATTGAATCTTTTCAACAATTTTTCTATACAACCTCGTTGATTCAGGCTTATACTGTGTTTATCTCTATGAAACTCTATTCTGTGTATCTATTACGATTAAAGCTAAACTCCCCCCTTGTTCAAATTTGTATACTCAAGGGTCAACGTTTAGAGGATGAGCTTTTAATGCTTTGAGAACTCCATCCAACTTCTTATGCCAGCTTCTACCAGCTTGTCTAAGTCCGTATAGGGCTTTTCTCAAAAATAATACTTGATTATCGGATTCGAGTTAAGATAGTGTTTCTAATGCTTTCCTTTTAATTTCATTTCCGAACTTCTTCGTTTCGGCAACTCGCTTCAAACCTTCCTTTAGAAATTTCGGTGGTTTCATGAACAATTCTTCTTCGAGGTCGCCATTGAGATAGGCTGTGGGAACGTCAAAGTGTCTGACCCTCATATTCATTCTTACTGCAGCGGCTGTTATTATTCGTACAGAATTAAGTCTTGCAACTGGTGAAAAAGTTTCGTTGAAATGTACACCTGGTTTTTGTAAGAAACCCTGGGCAACAAGTCGAGCTTTCCTTCTTTGTATTGAACCATCTGGATTAAGTTTATTACGTAGAACTATACGACTACCAATAATTGTTTTATTCTTCGGGAATTTCACTACTTTCCACGTGTCGTTTTTCAGAATCGATGAAACTTCGTCAGCTATTGCATCCAACCATTTTTCTGCATCGGGACTTGACATGGCTTCGTTCATTGGTGTTTCAGATATGAAGACTTCTTCTTCCTTATCTTCTTCACAAATCTGTGACCGGTTCTGACTATACATAGTCTTCCTCTTCCTCTTCCTCTTGAGTGTACTGTACTCTTTCTATTGTATTTTCTTCGTTTTCTTCGAATTCTTCCGGAACTTCAGCACGCTTATCATTTCCTAAAGCATCATTACGTGTCTCGAAGTCCATATATTATGGTTCTTGGATATCTTCAAAAACAGTTTCTTCGGGAACAAATTCTTCATAATTACTTGATTTTGGAACATTGTTTTCCAAGAATTTCAAATCGCGGCTAATCTGAACTTTCTTGTCTTGGGGAATCCACACTCTGTAGCCTTTTGAAGTATCTGAATATCCCATCAGTATTCCTTCTTTTGAGCGAGCTTCGAATTTCCCCTTGTCTACTTTCGTGTCAAGACAATAAACTTTACAACCAAACTCCCTAAGGTAGCTTACATTTGGAGTTCTGCCATACCAGAGTTCGTACGGAGTTTTTCCGTTTAAACTAACAGTGGGATTGCGATTTCGCAAATAGTTAGCCGTACTGATTGCTTCAGCCCAGAATCTAGGCGGTAAATTAGCTTGTATTAACAAACATCTTGCTACATCTAATAGAGTACGATTTTTGCGTTCCATTTTGTTCGGGATGATAGGGAATGGATAATCTTCTTGAAATTCCAGAAGAGTTTAATAAATCATCAAATCTTCTGTTCACATATTCTTTTCCATTGTCACTTTGTAGATACTTAATTCTGGTTCCTTTTAAATTTTCAAGTTTCGCTTTGACTTCTTTGAAAGTATCAAACAATTCATCTTTGGTTCTGATGAATCTAGTAGCTTCGTCGGTGAATGTAACGAAGTATTTGGCTTTTCCCAAAGATTCACACCGCATCGGAGCACAAACATGCGTGTGAATAATTTCAAGAACTTCCAACTGTTTTGGAGTGTTTTTCGGAAAAATGACCTTGCTAGTTTTCCTTTCATACAAATGTCACATTGAAATTCGGAATTCTTTCTATCAATGTTCATATCTGTCACCACCTTATTCAAGTACGCTTTCTTCAGATCTCTGATATTTAGATGACCCATTCTCTTGTGCCATACTTCGAGTGCTTCGGTCCATTCGATACATTCGAATTATTCCGGGCGGTGGAGACATGTTCAGGTTTGTAAAGCTCTCGAACGTAATTACTAGATCTGATTCTATCAGTTCCATCACAAATGCTAACGACTAATTTTTACGACGCCGCTGACCGACACGATACATTGCAATTTGCACCCATTTCGCTGATAACCTCGAATAATTCGTCCGCTGCCTGATAATAAGTCATCCCATTCAAGGCGGCCATGCGTGCTGTCGAAGCAACCGACTAGCAACAAAATTTTTATAATTTTATTAAGTATATCATAGTTTATAGAGGTGACTTACGTAATTGAAGTTATCAGGTAGAAAATACTGTAATCTAGCTACTACTTTTATATAATATTAGAAAATTGAGTTATTGAGAATTGCTGGTATTATCATGCTTGAATGAAAAAATACATGTTACACCGTATTTAAAAAAATTAAAAATGCCAAAAATTTCCTTTTACAACTTCATATCATTTCGGTAATGCAACTAACTAAAACCATTAATACCTAATCAGATTTCAAAGATTTCGTTTGTTGCCGCAGTTAATTACTTCCAGGCTACTTTTCGAATGCGGATATCGTCTTCTTCCTCTGGCTCCCGATTGTACTACATTACAAATTCTTTCTGCAGATATTTCGTTTTGTCCTTTCTTGCAAAAATACTTCCTCAGGGCTGCTTGTTCTTTGTGACATGGTACAATCGGAAGTCAGAAGAAAATGGACAACGGCCGTAGAAGCCTTCAAGCGCATGTCGCTTGTTTGCAATACATATAACGTTTTCTATAGAAGCCTCATAAATAATATAATCAAACCTACTATGCTTGCTAGCTTGATGTAATTATTCATAACTTAGTAAATGTAAACTAATGTTACTATAATAAGAAAATAATGAATAAATAAAGCGTTCAAAAAGCATTTGGTAATTTTTCTTGCGTCTCTGAACAGCAGTTGTCATAGGTACATTTATTTACTATTGCGGAAGAATAATGTAATTGTTGAGTTTTAAATATACTTTTATTAAGTAAGTAAGTATTTATTATGCAGTAATTTCTATCTGTGGTTTCAATCAAGTAAGTAATCAGTCAGCTGAATAGTGGCATTTTTAATAAAATTTAATTTTACTTTAGTGCACTACATTTCCTGATTTTGCTAATATTACTTTTGTACGCTTCAAAAAAAAATAGCTGCAAATTTTAGAACCTGTAACAAGAATAAAATATCTATGTACAGAGTGGAAAGTTTAACTGGAATAAATTCTGTAACTTAGAAAATTACCATTTGTAGCAAAATTCTTGGAACAGGTCAATTTTTATTTTAAATGGCGCATATTGCAAATGGATTTAATTAAATTTTCAATTATTTGGAGCGGTGAAACAACCCCTAATTTTTATTTTTTTAATGGAAGGGTATGTTGAATAGCATTAGCTATGGAAATATTTTGTTTTCATAAAGGTACAGTCGTGTTCAAAAAAGTGTTGTACAGAATTTGTACTGTGTAAACTTGTATGTGCATTCATGAAGTCAAAAAATTGTTTTGTTACATATACGGTTTCTAGCAATAATAATATCATTGAACACAAAAATCCCAAACCCAACTGCCGCTCAAAAGCAAAGATATTTAAAATGTAGCTGTACAACACCTTTTTGAACACAACTGTATGTCATAGCATCGTGGTCGTAGCCTCGAACAGAACAGTCACTACGTATAGTGTCATTCGTCCTGTCAACTGTGGAATAAGTGTTTTCCAGTTTGTTCGCGTGTTTGTTGATTTTGTACAAAAACAAGTTATTTTCAGGACTCATTTACGTTCTTTATTGCATTACAAAATGGTATTTATATTGGAATAGAAAACATTTGTGATTGAAAGTTATTTTCGTAATAGTTCAAAAATCCATGTGGTATGGGGTACTCAGTAGGAAACTGCTTGGAAGAGTTTAGATTTGAATTTTGCGATGTTATTACTGACCACAAAACATTCGAAGACAACCAACATCGGTGTGTACAGTTGTTTCGTGAAACTGGAAGTCTTTTCCAAAGAAAGACAACAGGTAAACCATGAAAGTGCATCTACTACCTAGGTTATCGAAACTGCAAGACATATTATAATGAAAAAAGCTTCTCACACTTCTATCCACCAATTATTAGTATTATCACTACAGACTGAGCTTTCTTTAGGAACGTGCCACAAATTGTTACGTAAAGATGTAAAGCTCTATCCTTACCGAATGACATTTGGTGCAAGAATTGCTGCCCGGTGATCCCATAGATTGTCTTTCTGTAAATCTTATACAGGGTTCCCCATAATAGACTACCCATTTTCATATTTAAATAAATTTTATACTAGATAACTGAATAAATTGTTTCTTATCTGTATACTTGCTATGGTCTTTGGGATTTAAGTCTACGTATATTAATCGAGTAGGAGCCTGTCAAAAGTCAGATTTAAATTAGTATTTCGTGGAAAGTAACTTTTCTATGAAAATTTGTTGATTACCATAAAATTTCAGACTTTGTAACATTATTTTAAAGTCCATTTGAACTTTGATCATTCAGGCTTATTCAAATTTTGTACAGAACTATTTTCACGCCAATGAAGAACCCACACCATAAGAATTTTACGATTTGGGGCATGATCCCTATCGTTAATGAACTGGCGCCAGAATGCACGTTTAAATTCTTATATCGAATTACTTCTGATGTAAGTTTCTATATAAAAAACACGTTTCTAAATTGAATAACCCATGAAAGTTCAAATGGACGTTAGAATAATGTCACAATGTTTGAAATTTTATGATGATCAAAATAAATCTGACTTGTGACAGGTTATGTCCAATTTTAACACTGCGACATATGTTTTCCAAAACAAAATATTTCCACAGGTAATGCTACCGGATTATTAAATGGTCAGATGTTATTTCTACTTTAATATAAATAATTAGTGTTCAATTGGAAAATTCATCAGGTTAGTTTTGATTTTTTAATGAAAAAAAGACTGACGTTTGAATGAATGACAGTTATCAAAGAGTTTTTATGTTTTGCTTATAACCTAACGTGTCGTAGTCTAAAGTAGCATTTCACTTGATCTAATTCATCACCGACTTCACAATGTTATGAAAAATTCAAAAGCTATTTGATGAACTTTTCAATTGAACACCTGATAGACTCTAACATATAATTTTTTAATCAGTTTCACGGTAAACTAGACTATCACGTTGTATTTTCCTCAATACATAGAACTTCTTTTAGGGTTTGCTCCTTTATCATTTTATTGTCAATTCCGTAGCCACTGGTCTTATAAATAATTCACAGGTAAGTGTGGTGGTTGAGTCAGTTTGAATTTAAAGCTGCTCTTATACCAATCTTCCCTAAGAATTTTGTTTCTGTCAAATCTTTCTTTTAGTTCGCGTTGCTACGTAAGTAAGTGAGTCCCTTTATAACTGTGGCTTTCAAGATTCGAGGAGGAAAGATCTTTTTCGTACCTTTAGTTTCTTATGCTCGCTTCTTAACTAATACAGGGTCTCCCAAATAGAGTGGCCTATTAAAAGTTTTCGGGGAAGGGAATATACAAAAATTCTGAAAATTAGTACACCGCCCTAAGGGAAAGCGATCTTTCAGAATAAAATATTTTCACTTTTATATCACTTCCGGTTATACCGGAAGTCGTCCTTAACTTTCTTATTTTAAATAGAATGCTATACTTTTTATTACAAATTCTGATTCTACACATTATTTTAAATAAAAAATGTTAAGGCTTCCCTATACCTATATGTAACCGATTTTGAGATATCTTCAAATTTATTTAAAAAATTGTTCTGGTGACCTTTCATTTAAGACAATGGGTGGTATGCATAAAACGTAGTACATGCTAATACTTCAAGCACCTACTTCGAAAGTGAAGTACCTACTATAGTAACGTAGTATTTACTACGCGATCTAGTAGATACTATTATGTAGAAGTTTTTACTTCGCATAGAAGCACCTACTGTAGTATCTACTTTAAAGCCCCAGATTCATTTTAATAGTAAATACTACTGCAGCGTAGTATTTACTACGTGCTGTAGTATAAACTTTGCTTTCGTAGTATATGCTTCAGAGCTGCAGTAGGTACTTTATGTAATAGAAGATACTTCGAAGAATATACTAATTTGAGAAGTATTAGCATCTACTTCATTTTATGCATACCACCTAATGTATTTACGCCAATTTCAAATTTAAAGATTGAAGTGACATGTCGTTTAAAAGTATAATGTTCAGACTTTCAAATCATATCCTAATTATCCCTGAAAAATTCATATAGCATTCGTCGAAACTTATTTATTTATTTCTATTTATCTGTTAATGGTATAAACTCGCAGTTTTAAAGGGTGACCGGTTACTTCTAATGCGGTAGCCTAACACAGCGCCCTTACTTGTTTATTTTCCGAACTCCGTACTACTACCTACAGTTTCCTTTTATCACACTGGATTATCATGACATTACATCAATTAAGCTAATATTTACAATTCTAAACTTAATTCCATTTACATTTTACATTTAAAAAATTCTAAATAATTTATTTATAACAAACAGTTAATTTAAATTGCCTATTTCTAAAAATATTTACTTAAATTTAAAATATTCGAAAAACCAGTTTGAATTAAATAATTTCGCAAACAATTTCCCTAAAACACATTTAATACACTACTCTCAATTTATTTTATTAATTCCCAAATTATTTCTTATGAAATTAAAAAAAAATTACGTGCTACATATAAACACCGCAATATGTTATGTTTTTTCACTTTTACTCCTGTTCTCTTTTCTTCACTTAATTTCTTTCTTACTCTCTTTCATCCTCCTATACTCAGAATGTTCGAAACCAGAAAATAGTCTCGCAATAACGCCCCTCTGTACTTACGTGTAAGTTGGAATAAGATCTGCTATTCATTAGGATGTAGATCTAATTATTCTAAGTACTAGGTACATTTTTAATTTGCAGTGCTGCTATTTATTAAAATTAGGTTATTTCTTATCAAAAGCTTCGTATTCTTCTCTTCTTTCAATCTGGACAGTAAAATCGCCTGTCACTAGTTTTATGTCGTTTGGGATATCTCGTCTACTGTTGACTTCATTGGCTTTCTACAAAGTCTCTCATTTTCATCTTCAACAAAGAGAATGTAGATTTCCGAAATTTTTTATTCTAATTTCCTCGAAATTAGTTCTTTATCACGACTTTAGTTTCGAATTCATAATAAGATGTCTTTCATTTAAATATAGTTACCAAATCTGACTTAAAAGTTCTTCGGTTTGGATTTTCCTTTATTGTTAGAATAAGTATTTAAATTTTAGAGAAAAAATTGACAATTAAAGAGGCCACGGAAAGAACGTGTTAAGTCACTGTTTGTTAATTTTACAGGATAGCATTATTAAAGTTTAAGGACTCCTGGAAAATCATAGAAAAATCGTAACTTAAAATACCATGTGTACTAAACACGCTTTTTACTTGTGAATTGGACAGTTAGATACTACACTGGGGCGTGCTCGAAAATACAGGGAGTAAGTATAAGAGTTATACCAACAGAGTGAATAAAGTGAAAAGCAAAATATACAAAATGATTTATATGAGAGAGAAAAAAATATTACCCAAGAGTAACCAGGAGCGTTTTCGAACACGTCCCTGAATTGGCTACCACAATGCGTCATAACCTGAAAATGCTCAAAAACTGACTTAACACGTTCTTTGCGTGGGCTCTTCAATTGCTTTAAAACAAAAATGAAATAAATTAATAATTCCACATTACCACATGATAAAAAATATTATAACAGACGAGGTTGCCAGTGTCTTCAAAAAGTCTTATTTTTATTCAAATTATTTCTAATAATACTTTTTATTGATCTATAATAATATATTTAATTCTTTGTTTTAAGTAGTATACCAACAGTAAAAGTAACAAATCGTGTATGCTGAAATATATAAAATAATTTAACATTCAGCACCACCTGGTTATGTTGTGATCGTTAAGAGAGGGAGGCAAATGCAGCTCTGAGCCCGGACAGATCGATCCGCCCTCCCCAGGGCCGCCTACTGGCTGGTAATACATACTCTGATTAAACGAATTCATCGGTCAAGATCACTGATTATACCTTCTGAAACATCTTAGTCCTCCACCAAGACTGATTTTAAACTTCGCTCTATTTTGTACTAAGATAAAATTCAATTTTCTTAATGTTACTTTTTTTTCATAAGCAAAGGAAGATTTTTGGTTTTCTAATACATAATACAGTCAGTTCTGATCGTATCCATTTCTGATAAAGAATTTTTTTTAAATTCATTGAATTTCATTGCCTATTAGGCACCGAGCAAATTTTAAAAGTCTGAAGTATGTACCAGAGTATGTACATTGCACCAAATGATAAAGATAAGTGCAACACAAATTCGCCTCATTCAATTTGCTATCGGGTATTATCTAACGTTGATTCTTCATTTAAGTAAATATTCCACATTGCTCAATCACTGATAGCAATCGATGCATTAACAACGAATGCACTTATATCACCGTTTTTCCTGAACGCTTTATCAAAACATTTTAATTTCATAATACAAGCCAGTTCAGTAGGTCAAGGAGAGGTTCTCGAATCTTGTTGAATGCGAACGAAATGCGCTGCATTATTTGACGGAGCAGTTTTCTATCAAAAGCTATCTCGGGCAAGGATGCCATCGCAACGAATATATGTCATGTCACCCCTCATAATGCGGATGCATTTCCTTCTAACTCATAAGTTTGCAAGCGAAACTCGAATAATAAGACAGAAATGGCGCTTTCAATGGGGGTGATTCATTTAAAGGCACGTCATCAATCTTACAAACGTCTCTCCTTTAACATTTTCAAGACTCGATGCTTTTCACTGATATCTTAAAGCTGGAAGCAACTGTTTTTTTATAACGTATATATTAATTTTTTTAGTTTCATATTATTAGTTCTTGATGTTCTGTGATGTTTTTTCGTCTGTCGCGCAGATAAAGCTGAATTTTTTTGCGACGAAGGGAAGAGAATGCTATTTGATGGTCTAGTAGCAGAGGGACTAATTTTGTTTTTTTTTTTTTTTAATGTGAAAACAAATTTGTTCACGACTACTCAACAATCTGACAATTACTCATGTGTTTGGTCAAGAATAATGCTATCCATAATTCACTACCGCAGTGAATAATCATTATTCACGTTGTCTTGGTAAGCATCATTATTTATGGTCTGTATTGAAGGAAACAGGTTACGATTGCGTTATTTAAACAAGAAATATGCAATTTTATAACATTTTATGTACGGAACAACCAATATTTTTATTAATAAAACTATGTGCAAACGCCTGAAATCTCAATATTAAAACAATTACTTATTTATTTACATTAACATTAATATTTCCATTTGAACAATTAGATGAGATATTTGTAGTCCTGGACAAAGTATAGTATACGGCTCGCTAAAATGACTATTATTACCTCGGATAGTTACAAAACTCGCTCGCAACGCTCCCTCGTGTTGCAAATTATCCTCGGTAATAATAGTATTCATTACACAGCCCTACAAATAAAAAAATTTAGTCTGGTGCCTGGAATGTTAGACTATATTCGGTGTGCCGATTTCAAAAATGAAAACAGTTCTTTTCTATCAGCTATACTTTTTGAGATACAGCATCACTAACTTAAAAACATTTTTACCATTCAACCCATTGTTATAAACCATAAGAGGGTGCGACGTTAACATATTTACGTTAACATAGTTACATATTTACCTATTTTTCCTAATTTACGGAAATTTGATAAAATCTAGCAACGCTGCTAGACGGGAATATTCTAAGCGACTTTGGAACGATTGTAGTGGAATATACATACATTGTGGACAAGAAGTTTGGAATACCCTAAATATTTCCTAAAGTATTGTCTGATTGCAAAAACACTCGGGCACGGCAATTAGTACTTTTAATTTAAAGTAGGTTTCCAAGAACTCCCTATTGTCTAAAAAATTAGAACGTTTAGGCGAGAATAGTTATTTATTCAGTAACTATCATATCTCGGAAACTGGACCTGTTAGATCAAATCTAATGGCATTTTTCAATTCTGCACCACAAAATTACCGAAAAACACTTGCAAAACCCCAGGCACCAAAATGTGTGTTGGGCTGTGTTATAGATAGCATCGTGTATAAAATACTATTTACTTAAACAATTTTAAAAAAGTGATTTATAGTTCCAGACCTTGTAGATAGTCAGGTATATACTTCAGTTGTCATTATCTCCTCATATAATACAACTTTAACACTAATTCTTGGAATTACGTATTTTTCAACATTTCATTAATGCCCGGTTGCACCAACTTTTTAAGCAGAGCTTAAAATTAATTTACGTTTAGAATGTGACATTTACGCATGGTCAGTATAATGTCAAATACATTCTGATTGACATTTAAACTTCAACTTAACTATCAATTAGAATGTGACTAACATTTTGTTAAATATATACATAATGTCATAGTCTAAACACCACTTAAATTTAAGCTCTGCTTAAAAAGTTGGTGCAATCGGGCATAAGTATCGTTTGTACTAGGAATTTTCACATGAATGTATTATATCAAATATTTTAAGTACCACATTCCGTTTCACAGCTTGACAAGCTTTTAACACACTTGATTTCGCTGTACATCGACAGCTTTCTCAAAATAAATGATATACCTATTATTTATGTTATTTAAAAACGCTTGAAGTATCGTCATTTCGTGATATGTTGACAGCTTTCTCAAGATTAAATAATAAATTTTAGATATTTAGGTTAATAAGAAATTTATTATTAATTTCTATCAATGTGGAGGATTAGCGCGTGTATTGATATTTCAAGCGCTATAAAAGCTGTCTAAAAAATAATTATTACGCATTTGCTTTTTGACTGAAACATAAAATTAGAAAATAAAGTATGAACGCAATACATTTCGTTAACAGTTTGCGAACTTTACGGAAGTATGGAGCTTTTAAAGCAGTAATATTCTGTGTGCGGGGTTTAAAGAGTTTTTCTAAGGAAGATAACTGGAATATGTTCCTGTGTTGTTTCCTTTTTTTTGTAAAAAGAGTAGTTTACAGTGACCACCAAAAACTTCACAACAACGTGGAAAAAGTTTTAGTTTTGATTTTTTTTAAAGGTTTTGCCCCGATAATTTTTGCATATTTCATAATTTATTAATTTATTTTATTTTAGAATCATAATCTTGTTTATTGGCACTCAAGTGCCATACATTTTGGTCATTTTAACGCCAAAACGTTGTAGGTATCACGTGCATAATTGTAGATAGTAGCCCTCGAGCATTTAAAAGCACTCCACTTTGCGTCGTACTTTAAACATACTCTCGGGCTATAATCTCCTTATTATACCCTTGATACATAAATAAGTATTATAAAAGAAATCAGAAATCTTTCAATTCAATTAAATCGTGAAAATGAATCTGTTTCCTCGGTCGAAAAAAACAAAAATGCATGCACTAAACGAGTTTACAGAATCTCCGTTTCCGTCGACAAGAAAATTCACGCTGGCGCTCCATGTAAATAAAGCAATGTTTGCAGGAGTCAAAAGCGGAAATGTGTATCTGGCACCGCCTGCAGGAAGTCCTTTATGCCGAGTATAGCCGCTGATACTGTCATTTACAGAATTTTACAACGCTTTTCCATACCTTAGAGATAATGCAGTTGCTTAGATAAAAAAGAACATCGTGCTTTAGTTTTACGTTTTCATCAATCTATTAAATAACTCACTAATGAATTAAAGCACGATCGTTTTTTTCTTTTTATGGTGGACTATCGATGATGACCTAAAATGTATTTTCCAGATTCAAGGAGACAGAAAGCGTTTTGGATCGATCGTATGTACTAATGTTTTCTTGGATTGTTCTTAAACTGCACCCGCCCAATCATCCCAAGCGAGCTAGCGCTTATTCCCCGCCCTTGATAGATGTTTGAATGCATGCGGTTCACATTCCTTTCAGTTTTCTTTGTTGACTTTTTGCTTTAGTAGAACGTAGTCATAGTCACAAAGCGTTGAACCAAGTAGTTTGTGTTAGATATCACACAATACATTTAGACAATCACATCGTAATTAGTTTACACTAGACACTCAATTTGATGGCGTCTTCATTTCATTGCTCTAGAGCACTCTCAGAGTATCTGCATTCCCTACTATTACCTGAGATTAAAATTCCAGGGCATTGAATCGAGAACGTCGTAAATTGATGTAAATTTTAGTTTTTAGAGTGATTAATTAAATTGGTGCATTAATTCCATAAAAATTTAAATTAAAAAATTGAAGATGTACCATATTTGTGCCTATGACATGAGTATTGGGTTTTTCTTTCAAAAATAGTAGTTATTACCGATCAGATGGTTTTGATTTTGTTACTATTTATTTAAATCTGTTTAATTATAATAAATTGTTTTAACTATTTTTTCTCCGTTCCTTTGTGTTTTGTGTTTAGTGTTTAGTGTTTTTTCTGGTTTAAGTTTCGAAATATTTTTTTTATATAAAGTCACAAAATAGACAATCACTAGCAATTCAAGAGAAGAAATTCAGGTTTCTTATACGTGAAGGGCAAAAGTATGGAAACACCTAGATATTTCAAATATCGTTAAACCAATATTGTGTGGTCTGCTTGGTGAAGCTTTACGAAGATATAATTTAAGTGGAAACGTGTGTCCGCCCAAAAACTGGACAGTCAAAACCTATAATGAAATAAAATAACGCACACGAGGTTTCGATTACAAGAAACAATATGCTTTGGAATTTTCGCATGTACAATAAGTGCATAATACTAATTGTCTTTCAAAGAGGAAATTTTTAACAAAAGAAAAGTATGTAGTACTCTTACAAACTTTAAGAAATTTTTGATGAATTTGATGATGCTGCAACACTGAGATTATGATGGACATATATAAAGACAATTTTCTGTAAATAATCTGGGTCCTTCGACGACACACCTAATTGATACTGGAGTAGGTATATGTTAAAACTGGCCTAGCCGGATTGGTAATAATATATTTCTTTTTCTTTTCATTGTTCTAGTTCTTAATAATTTTAATTTAACGAGATGATTTTTGATAAAATTTTCTTCACAAAATTATTCATTTTTGGTGAAGCAATCAAAACCCAGTTGGCGAAACATCGTCAGTCAATATTCACTTTTGAACAGTTCGCGAAACGTCAAGTAAGTACTTTAATGTATATTTTCTCGATCTAATACAATATCATGAGCAAGAACCGCACTTAAATCATTAATTGCTAAAGTTAATGTCGATTCCAACTTTCAATCTCAGTTAAGCAATTTGGCATACCATTCAAATTTTATAACGGACAATCAACATATGAAAATGCTCAAAAGTTTTTCCATAAATGATTTGCCTGCATAATGGCTTATATTTTGGAAGAAGAAAAAGTTAATCGTCCAAAAAGAAAATGCATAGGAGCATTTGGATGCATTCAATTTTTATTGAATAATGCTGTTAATTGTACTTGTTTTTTAAGAAAATATGCGTAAAATGATGTCCTAATAAAATCGCTCCCTGTTTTCAAAAACAAACAGTAGGGTTTCAGTTCGTTCAGAAAATAATTGAATGAAAAACCGCACTCATTTGACCGGAGCATGATCAAAACGTAACTGTCACTTTGCGTCACAAAAGGCATAGTATTCAAGAGACCCATGCCCATATTAAATCATCTAATTGAGTTTTAGAGATATGATATTATCGACTTATTTTTTATGATACTTTAACGTATTGGGAACTTAAGAAAATCTAATAATTTGTGCATTGGAGGAAGATGAGCATTTAGTAGGTAATACTTGGTCCCAGTAAGATGAGATACCTCCACATTATGCTCACTATATTAGATCATATTTAAGGCGTTTACTTTAAATCCATTTGCCGAGGAATTCCTTATTTTCTTTGATTTATTTTTACAGGTTGTTGTGAGTCTTAGCTGCGCTCGTTATTTTTTTTTCCATTTCTTTCTATCTCTACACATTGCTTTTCCGTACGTTAGAGTTAACTTTTTTATTATATGCCAATCGGATCAATCTGAGTTAAGAGAATACAACGTGATCTCCGATTGCAAGCGGCAAAGCTGTTCCACGAAAGTTAAAAGGAGATAGCTATGTAAGGTCCGTATGCACAGATAAATCTCAAGGAAAATACTTAAAGCTAACTTCATATCAAATTGTGCGTCACATAGTTACATTCTTCAAAGTAAAGGTTTACTTTGGCTTAAGTCTAAGATTTGTCTGTGCATATGGACATAAAAGTTGTCAAAATTATCAATCGTTCAATCGGCATATAGTAAACAAATAATGAAATATGTACAGAGTCATTTCATCGATCTTATGTCCTGTTCTATTTCGACTCGTCATTTCTTCCTCGGTCTTTCTTTGTTTCTTGGCAATAATGGAATCCATTGTGTTATTCTTCTAATAATTTCTATCGATTTTCTACTCATTATATGTCGTGCCCAATTCAGAAGTTATGCTTCTAAATATCTTATGGCGTTTTCTCTGTTCAATTCGTCCTCTATTTCTTTATTTTTCTTGTTCTTCTTTCTCTATTCTCGGTTACATTTGGTCTCGGTATTATTCTCATTGTTTTCCTCTCCATTCTCTTTATGTCTTCTTCCTCTCCCATTTATTATTATTGTCTTCATTACATCTTATCAAAGTCCTTTCTTGAATCCTTTCTCATACTTTCTATTTTCCTGTTTATCCCTAGATAATTGAAGACGGCAACTGTCTCAAACTTGTACCGTTGTGTTATTAGTTGATTACATGTCTCTTTATTTTCTCCTCACTTTCATATGTTTCGTTTTAGTTTCATTTATTTCCATTCCCAACTATCTAGCTTCTTGATCTATTCTTTCTATTGCTCTTATTAGTTCCTCTTTAGAATTTAGTATTATAATTACATTGTCTGCTTAGGCTAATACTTTGTTACAATATTTTTCTTATTCAGATTTGCCCTTCTCATAGTTTCTTCAAAAATTAAATTGACTAGGGTTGGAAATGTTGGGTCTCTGCTTTACTTTCTTATTTATTTTAATTTCTTCCATTATGCAAGCAATATACAGGGTGTCACAAAAGTTCCCGGAATTTTTTGAAATATTTCAACAGTCTAAAGCAGTCGTGTAAATCAACGAATTATCAAGTTCAAAGAATAAAACACTTCTATTAAAGCAATACTAATGAATAAACTATAAAATTACAACAAATGTTCAAAATTGCCTCCATCGACTTCAGTATATTTGCGGAGACGCTTTAGAAAATTACTTATGATGGATGGTCCCTCACTTTTCCACAGTAATTTCGCCTCTGGCGCGCATCAACACCGCTTTTAACGCTTCCACAGTATTGTAACGCCTTCCCGAGACCTTCTGCTCCAAGGTGGACCATACGGAGTAGTCCATCGCGTTGAGATCTGGCGAGTTTGGAGGCCAAGTATCCTTGCCCCAAAATTCGGGAAACGGCTCCTCGCAAACGGTGATGGTTTATTGGGTCGAATATGCCGGCGTCCAGGCTTGCTGAAGAATAAATCCTTTTCCGCCCATGGCTCCAGTATATTTCGAAGAACTTGAGCACGTTGAAGTTGAGCATGTGCCGACCCAAACCATCACAGAGGCCGAAGAATGACTGGGAGCCATGATATTTGTAGCTGTAGACATCTTCTGATCCTTCTTGAGTAATTGGCGGTGATTTTGGCGATCGTGAAGGGTCTCAACGGTAAAAATCTTCTCGCCGATGAAGAGGACTTTCTCTAAGCAACCAGGCAAAGCATTCGGCGAGATTTCTGCAATCAGCTTCATCCTGTCGTTGAAGAAATAAGTGCGATCAATCTTATAACTACGCATTTTGAACTTCGTTTTGACCATCTACAAACGCTGTCCATGCTGATGTCGAGCTGTTGTGCCGTTTTTCACATTGAAAGTTCAGTATTGCGACGAATTCGGCAGCGCAGCTTGTTGGCGTTCACTGGCTTAGCTGCTGTAGTAGGTTGTCCACTCGGAGAACTATCCGCGGTTCCACCAGTCTCCCTAAATCGATTCACTGTGTCGCAGACAATAGATTTCTTAAAACCCTTTGTTCGAACAATATCGATCATCTTCGTTCCTGTCCTGTGCAATTTTGTGAAACGTTCATTTTGATGATTCATAGTTCGCTTAACTCAAAATAAACAAACAATTGAAAAACACATTCTAGAGTAAAATTTCACGAAAAATTCACTGCAATCATTAGTTTTTACAAATATCCACAAAAAACATGAAAAAATTGCGTGTAAATAAAATTCCGGGAACTTTTGCGACACCCTGTATGGGTACTTTATTAAAATAAGGAACTCAAATTTAAATACTCTTTTTAAAGTTAAAAAAGGAAATCGCATTAAATAATCAGTTAATCACATTTGAGGGTATTTCCATTTAAACCGGAAGTCATATTAAGAAAGAAAATAATATTGATCATTGAGGAGATTCACACATTAATCATCACGACGTTACTTTTATTTTTCGAAACTACTCAAACTATTACTGTCTAGTTTCAATAAATGCTTCTTAATGAAGGTTCAGGTCTGATACTTTGCTGACGATGCAAACAACTTCCGAATTGTATTTTTATTTTAAATTTTTCCTCATCAATAAATTCATTAAATTCATTAAATTTAGTAGTTTCCAACGATTTCAATTTGTGACGCTCCTTTAAGGATGTTTCGTTATACATTTTCTGTAATTCGTAATTTCTAAGTAATGAAGATATCTTCAAATTGTTTTTGTTGAAACATTATATTCAATCTTGGCCTTAATTGATTTCAGTACTATACAGGGTCATTCACGTCACATGTAACAATTAAAATCTCAGTAAATGCAAGTGTAAGTTGTTTGTTTGATATATATCTTTTATATGGAATGAAAAGCTCTATTAGGCATGGTATCAAATATGTTTTTCATTTCCGGTTTAACAGGAAGTGTAGACAACTTTTGTTTTTCAAATGGAATAGATATTTTTTTAATTTTAAACAATTTCTTTCGTGAATTCAGAAATGTAGCAAATATAGGGGTTCTTATTATATCCATTGGAGAAAAATTAAAATACACTGCTCAACATTTGAACTGGTACACTTACAAGAACATATATAAATAACAATTTACTACTTTTTGAGCAACACCTTCTTGCTTAATTGATAGTATATGGTTCTGGGAAACACTTTTAGGGCGAAGAATTAAAAGAATAAAACTTACATAACGAATTTCAAATGTTTTAATAGAAAAATAACAAAATCTTCATTTTAGTATTACAGAAAAGTTTGCTCTGGAAAGAAATGATAACCAAACACTTAAAGATTAATAATGCGTGGGACCTCCTCTAGCTCTTATGACCTCTTGGCAACGTCTTGGCATGCTGGAAATCAAATCCCGAATGTAATGCTGAGGAATATTTGGCCATTCTTCCAAAACGGCAGTTCGGAGCTGATGGTGATTGTTTGGATCCACTCCTCGTGACCTTATCAACCTTTTCAGGTAATCCCATACGTTTCCTGTGGAATTAAGATCTGGAGACTTCGCTGGCCAATCCATGTGCGTAATATTGTTCTCTTCAAAAAATGTATTGATTTGCCTTGTTCTATGAGGACGCGCGTTATCATCAAAAAACACGAAACCATCGCCTATTTCATTGGCAAATAGCAACACTACAGGTTGTAATACCTCATTAAGATACCTGACACTATTCATTCTAGCATTTCTAAGCATAACCAATTCAGTACGACGAGTCGCAGAAATACCTCCCCAAACGGTAATTGAACCACCTCCATAAGCTTGATGGTAAGTCACGTGGTTCTCAATATAGCGTTCTCCTCTGTTTCTCCAAACTCTCACTCCTCTATCTGAGCTATGGAGACGCACTCTGGTCTCGTCACTGAATAAACAACGACCCCAATCTTCAACATTCCAATTTGCATGTTGGTGTGCCCACTCTAGCCTTCTTCTTTTGTGGGCTCTGGTCAACAATGGATATTTTTTAGAAGATCTGGACCTTAAATTTACCGCATGGAGCCTTCTTCTTACTGTTTGAGTGGATACTTGAGTACCTGTTGCATTCAATAACTGAATTTGGAGTGTTCTTGCAGTAGAAAATCTATTCCTTCGACACTGAATCGTAATAAAACGGTCCTCCCTGACTGTTGTACTGCGATTTCGCCCTCCGCCGTGCCTATGTTGGACAGATCCAGTATCATTAAAACGCATTCGAACTCTTCTGATCACATTGTGGCTCACATTGAAATGGGCAGCAACAGTTCTTAGTGATGCACCAGTCATAAGCATTCCCATAGCTTGGCTCATCTCTTCAATACTTAAACGCCTTAATGGCATCTCTAAAATGCAGTCAACCACTCTGAATTAAAACTTACTCGAGAAATTCGCAAAAATTCTCTTAAAACTTGATAAAAGTATAAGCGTCCGCGAGCTCAGTAACTGCACTTATGACAGATAATAACAACAAACAACAATTGAATCGCAAATATCATTCGATAGGCATTTGTTTGCATTCCGAAACACAGCCCTGATCATGTAGGAAGTCATGCCAAACGCCTAAGATGGATTGTTTACTTTTACCACATGTTATATAAGTGTACCAGTTCAAATGTTGAGCAGTGTATTAAAAATGTTGAATTACTGTATTTCTCAGTATTCAAGTTTATAGTATGTCATGAAAATAACAGAAATTATTGAAGTAACGAGCAAACCACTGTTGTTACTTTTGTCACATTGACAGATCTCCAGACTTGACGCCTGTGGACTATTTCTAAATCATATTGCATATCAGAAACCAAAACGCAAAACTTGGAAGAACTGAAAGCCAAAATAAGAGCTGCATGTCGAATTACCTCTGAAAGTGGGTCTAGGACAATTCGCCGTCGCCGATTCGCCGTCGCCAATTCGCCGTCGCCGATTCGCCGTAGGTACAATTCGCCGTAGATACAATTCGCCGTCGGTAAATTCACCGTCGCCGATTCGCCGTCGATAAATTCGCCAGCGGTTAATTCACCGTCGGTAGTTTTAAAATAAATAAATCATTTGTCATTAATGATGCATGTATACAGGGTGATCAAAGTTACTGCCGCACTATTGCTAACTTCGTTATTATTGGAACTACGAAGTGGTTCAAATTAGCAAAAATGAACTGCTTTCACTCAGGATTGCAATGGTGATAGGAAAAAAACAAATGCGCATCGCATTTTCAAAATAATTGCATGTGTAAAGTTTTTTTTAATGGAACACCCTGTGTTTTTTGTTGACAAATGAAAGAACATCAAATTATAAATACAAATTACTCCTTACTATTTTTCCTTAAAATGAATAATAAAGAATTTTTATTATTGTTAATACAGCCCATAGAACGCAACATGTAAATGCCACCAGAAGCGTCTATAAACGTGTTGAGGATGTTTAGAACAAACTGGGAATGTTTTTGAACACTTACTTTAAGTTATTTATAATTTTGTTTAAATTAGTTACATTAGTTTCAAGAGTAGCAAATTTTAATTAATTAATTTTATTTTTGTACATAATACTAGTTACATTTATTTTAAATACCAGTTCCTCAAAATGTTGCACTCATGTTTTTCACGTTTGTTTATTTTTGAAGCACATAATTCCAAGGTAGTGTGTGTTAAGACAGTTTTGTTAATGCATTGAACTAAGTACAATTAATTGTAAATGATGAATACAACTTTCACAATAACTTCTTTATTATTCGTTTTAAGGAAAAATAGTAAAGAGTAATTTGTATTTATAATTTGATGTTCTTTCTTTAACAAAAAATACAGGGTGTTCCATTAAAAAAAACTTTACACATGCAATTATTTTGGGAATGCGATGCGCAATTGTTTTCTTCATATCACCATTGTAATCCTGAGTAAGAACAGTTCATTTTTGCTAATTTGAACCACTTCGTAGCTCCAATAATAACGAAGTTAGCAATAGTGCGGCAGTAACTTTGAATATTATTTACATTTCATAATTAATTAAAAGAAGATACAGTTTTGTAAATATGGTGTTGAAAGATGAAACTTCGTTAAATTTTTAGGCCAGTCGGAATGAACGAAATAATTTAGAAACAAAGAAGTAAGATAGAGAGAAATGAAAACAAACTGCGATCGATTTCAAAAAGGAAAGCGAATGACAAGGAATAAAGGAACGTGAAGCAAAAATATAAACAGACAATTTCGTAATGAAAACTAATAATACAATAAAAAAACTTAATTTAAGAATGAAATAACTTTTGAGAGACAAAATAGCTCTGTAGTATCTAGTAGTGATGGGATAATTCGAATTAAAAATTGTCGATCTATCGATTATTCAAATAACCTGTATAATTCGATTATTAAGTTTCGTAATTCCAATTAAATATAATCGGTAATTCCAGAAATGTGGTAGAAATTAGGTTCGAGTTTCGGTTGTACAGAGAATTCAGAAACATTTAAAGAAGGGCATCAATTTGAACAGATATTAAGTCTGGTCGTTTGTTCTGCACTTTCTACACTTTTAACTCCTTTACTCTATTTTTCTCACTCCTACTTACATTGTATTATATACATCTCACTCTCTCGGGAGCAGTTGGTGCAAAAAGTGTAGAAAGGTGCAGAACAAACGAACAGACCTATTGTAATAAATTTGACCAGATAAATTTATTTGTTTTTTTTTATTATTTAAATGGTCCAATTATTTTCATAGTTTGTTTTCATAATCAGATAAACGTATTGTTTTAAAATTAGTTATTGAGCTTTAGTAACATTTTCTTCAATATAAATTCATACAGTTGTATTTTTTAAACACAAAACACTTTCTTACAACAGAAATTAAAAATCATTCCATTTGAAAAGCTAAAACTGAAGGCACTTCTGGTTTATCGGAACTGACAATAAGACGTAGGGTCAGTCGACCAGTAAGTGAACACAACCCAGTGAATGAACAGAGACGTATATTTTTGTGAAAAACAAGGAAAGCTTAAGTAAAGCCGTATCTTTCTCTTGTTCTAATGATGCATGAATATTTCTTCGATATTACTTATTTACTACCAAGACTACAAATGTGTTCTGTCTACCAATGAAATCGGTCTTGTGCAGACGTGTTGACACCAGTTGCATTTTTCTATAGTGTTAAGGTAAGGACATGTGCTCTGAATATGTTTTGTAATATTCACATTTTTCAAAATAATTGCAAATTGTTCTTATAATATGTCAATACAACCATGACTTTATATTATATTTAATTAAATAAGTGATGCAAACGACATAGTTTCAATAAATATGAAGGTGTTCAATTACTGGTTCGAAAATTTTCGTAAAATCTAATGAATGAACAGCGTGTTCATTTACTGGATTTGGCGCAGAAACGAGAAATAAGGTAAATTCAACTTTAAATGTTTACTGTATTAGTACCGAATATTTCCTATTACAATATTTCATCTTATACGCGGGCAAGCCAGTAAATGAACAGTGTTTATTCATTGGTGTTCATTTACTGGCATACTTATTTTTCAGATGAATAAAAAATATTCGCGCTTTAATTACACAGAAGAAACATTGGCCACAGCATTAAACCAAATTAATGCTGGAATAATAACTTTAAGCAAAGCGTCTTCCAAATATGGGGTCCCTAAATCTACTTTGCATAACAAATTAACTGCGAAAGTACCAAATGTGAGAAAGATGGGCCCTTCTCCCGTCTTAACGCATGTAGAGGAAGAAAGATTGGCAAATTGGATCTTGGCAAAAGCTAAATTGGGATTTCCAATGCACTCGGACGAAGTTAAAGACGCCGTTCAAGGAGTGCTTAAAGGTGCGCCTAGGCCAAATAAATTCAACGATGACCGACCGGGAGATAAATGGTTAAAACTATTTATGCAAAGGTACCCCGAGATTTCTAAGCGAAATACAGAAATCATTTCAAAATCTCGTGCTTCTGTCACTGAAGTGGCAATTCGTCAATGGTTTCTGGAATTGATAAACTATTTGGAGAGCGAAAATCTGTCAGACATAATGACCGATCCTTCTCGTATTTTCAATGCTGATGAAACGGGGGTAAAAACCTCTATGGCCCAGTATTTCACTCAGAGTTTAACTTTAAGCTTCGTTTTATTCCCATAGTAATAATTGTAAGGACAATTGTTTCCGTAGTAATAAAGCGACGCTTAAAGTTAAACTCTGAATGAAATACTGGGCCTATGAAATCGAGTTTGGTCCTAGGTCCGTCAAAAAACTTCAAAAATTTATACGAAATTGCAGGTGGAAGCGAAAAAGAGTCCATCACCGTCCTTTGCAATTATGCAGCAAATGGCTCTGCAGTCCCGCCAATGATCATCTTTCCGTATAAAAGGATTTCCAAAGAATTATGTCTTTCTGTACCAGAAGGATGGGGTATTGGAAGATCAAATTCTGGGTGAATGACCAGCGCTACTTTTTTGAATACGTAGCAAATTTATTTTATCCTTGGCTCATCCAAAAGAGTATTACATTTCCAGTCATCCTTTTTATAGACGGTCATAAATCACATTACAATCTAGAACTATATGAATTCTGTGTGCAAAAAAAAATTATCCTTCACTGTTTGTACCCAAATGCAACACACATATAGCAGCCTTGTGATGTCAGCATTTTTCGGCCTCTAAAATCAGAATGGAAAACAGTTTGTAGAATGCACAAACAGCGTACGTCTACATCAATTACGCGACACAATTTCAGTCCTCTATTCAAAGAAACCTTTGATAGAGCTTGCAAACCAAATACTATCATAAACGGTTTCAGAGTTTGCGGGCTTTATCCATTAAATCCAGACGCAGTCGACTTCTCCAAGTGTATATCCACAAGACGAAATGAAATTTTTCAAAAAGAACCTATGAATGAAACAACAACTCAAGATTATAAATCGTGTCTAAAAGTAATGGAATATTATTTTGGCAAAGATGAATTTATCAATAATGACTTAGAAAACGTTAATAACAACATATACTTATTTTGGAAATTCTGTAAAAGTAATTCAGGAGAACAAAATACACTTATTGAAACTAATAACCTAGCTCCTGTATTAGATACTAATGCCGAAAATTCAAACTTTTCACTGACACCTTCATAAATGATTTACCTATGGAAATTGACGGAATTGTATATAAACCTGCTTCGGAAATTTTATTTTCTAGAAATAATTCTTGATAAGGTTTTTGATATTGTGGAGAACAGAATTCTAGAAACTGAATGCAATAAAAAAAGAATCAATATTATAACAAATATTATTGTAAATGATAAATGTGAAAATGATGTAAATAAACTGTGGGAGAAACACCTACATTGGCCAAAACAAGAAGACTAATTGAAAAAGAGAAAACGCAACTCTCGTATACAAATGCCATTCGCAATTACGTCGAATAAGTGGGTGGAATGTCATAAGGAGCAAGAACAAAAGAAAGTAGTTAAAGAAGAGAAGATAAAGAAACGAGAATTAGAAAAAATTTCGAAAAAAGCAGTAGCTGAGAAGAAAAGTAAGGAAATTCAGAAGCGAAAACAAAAACGATCGTTGAAAACAAAGACAAAACACGAGACAAGAAATATTGCACAAGTACTTGAGGGAGTAGAAGTTGAAGTTGATGAAATAACAAGTAGTCATAAAGAGAAAAAACAGAGATTGGAAAAAAACGTAATAGTCGAAGTAGAAAGTGAAGAAACTGATGCAAATACAATTGAGGAAAACAATAAAGTTGAAAAGACGGGAATGGCTATGTATTTCAGAACATCATGAAAATATTATTTGTAGGCTTTGGCGTTGGAAACTATGTAATTGTATCTTACCGAAACAAAAAATATCCGGGACTGATCACAAATGTTGACTTAGAGAATCAGGAATATGAAATCAGTGTTATGGAAAAAATAAAAGGAAATATTTGGAGGTGGCCGAAAGTCCCCGATCAAATTTGGTACAAAGGAAGACAAGTACTGAAAAAGATATCGGAGCCCACAAATTATAATGATAATTATAACATCCAATTAAATTAAAATAAAATTTCATGTTCATTCATTGGTCTTTCTTTGTTCATTTAAAGGGTTGGCTTGTTCAATCACTGGGTTTTGGAGTACTTTACGAAAAAACTGTTAATAGTAAGAAAAGTTACATTGCTAAGATGATTTCATCTGGCTCATAGAAATTTTGAATATCAAAACTTTCTTATTTTATATTTTATAACTATCGCAATAATAATGTGATGTCTTACAGCGGCCAGAAAATCAAAAATTGCCTTATTTGTTCATTCACTGGCTATTTGACCCTAACTGATGTTAATTTTTAGTTTTTCAAAGTTTTGTGACAGTTTCTGATATTCAATATTTTTTAGAGTACCCCACAAGTTATAACGCGTGATCAATATCTTTTCTAATCAAGTGACCTATGGAAAGAAAATCGTACGTCTTTGATTAATTCTTTGTTTTCAAATGTCAATCTCATTTCAATTATTTATAACTGTCAGTAAGTTTAATTCATTAATAGAAATCTTTGTTCATAAGAGTTTATTGTTACATTGCGAACAGTTAAATAACAATCCAGTAATCTTAGCGAATGTTATTAACAATTTAAAACGCAGAATTCGCTTGTGTTTACAAGAGAACGGCGGACATTTTACGCACCTTCCTATGAACCAGTTTTTCGTTGCTCTTGGCGCGTGCTTTCAATTTGTGGGAAATGTGAACTTCAAATCCAAATTTAAAAAAGAAACATGTAATACATAAGAATAGTTAGATTGTGTAAGAATGCAATATAAATAATCCAAATGGCATTTGACATAATAAACTAATCAAAGACACGCGATTTTATTTCCATAGGTCACTTGATTAGAAAAGATATTGATCACTCGTTAGTCTACAGGCGTTAAATCCGGAGTTCTGTCAATATTGCAAAAGTGACAATAATGATTTATTCGTTACTTCAATCGTTTCTGTTATTTTCATGACATACTGTGAACTTGAATACTTACTGAGAAATTCAGTATTTCAACAGTTTTAATTTCTCTCCAATGGAAACAAAACCAACCCCTACATGAGAGAAATTGCTTTTGAATATAAATTTAAAAAATATACTATTCCATTTGAAAAACAAAAGTTACCTATACTTCCAGTCAAATCGGAAGTGAAAAAACATATTTGATACGGTGACTTAATGGAGCTTTTGATTTCATATAAAAAATAAAGAACAACCGAACAGATTACTCTTGTACTTACTGAGATATTAACTGTTACAAGTTACGCGAATGACCCCGTACAGTATACAGCGTTTCCCAAACTGTGGGGCGCGCCCCCCTGGGGGAGGGGCGCAAAAGTCCTCAAAGAGGGCGCAGCAGAACAAATTTAAAAATGTGTAACGCAAATTAGTATATTGAAACTAATACAGAACACCTTAACTGAATATTTACACTGAGAAAAATGAAATTATGCGATTTTGATAATAAAAGTATAATGTAAAAGTATAATGCTGTCATGTTATAAGGTTCATCTTACTCTAAATTAATCATGATTCTTAACACAATGAAACTGTTTAAGTTTAAAAATGTAAAATTCTCATTCTACATAGCACGTAATGTTAAAATATAATAAACCATAATGAAATATTATGCTGAATAAATTAGTAATAAAATGTCATGTCTGATTTTTTGTTAATTACTCCGGTAATTTTATCATGACAGAAATGATACTCTAAACAACAAACCACATAGTGTTAATTTTGCAGTAGTACGCTGAGTCGTTTTTTAACGCGAATCCGAATAAAATGTTCGGAATTCTTGCTAATATAAACGTACTCCTTTGTGCCATTTTTCTCAGTGTATAGCATATATTATTATTTTTTTTTACAAGAGATTACATATAAATGTACTCACGAGTACAATCTAGAACTACATAAAACTTACTAACAACTACCAGTTTATTTAAACAAACTAGTCAACTAGTGGCTTAAATGCACCTGTTTTGATCTGCATAACTTGTCCAAGCTAGGTTCTAAAGGAGTAATTGCTACCCTTAGTTCATGTTCGATGTTGAACCGGTTGGTGTATTTCGATTTTATACAAGCTACTGCAGAGAAACAGCGCTCGGGAAAGTTCGAAGTTTCGTCTTGGTAGATGGGGGGCGTGAATCAGAACACATTTCAAAAGGAGGCCGCGAAACCTAAAAGTTTGGGAAACGCTGCCGTATACTAATTTTTTTTTTCGAATTTGTACCTATTCCGTATAATTTGTTTGATTTCCTTACTAATTCCTTTTCTTTTTTGAGGACATAGTCTTCTTTTTGCCATGCGTACCTAAGTGGTCTTAAGCAACGACTCTTTTTTATAAAATTAAGATAAATATTTCTTCTTTTCCTAATTTGTAGATTCGTAGCAGTATTTCAATTTAGTAAACTAAAACATTTCTTTGGAAGCTATCAACGTACCTTTAACTAGTATCAGCGTGAGAAGTATACCGGTGGAAAAAGTTCAAAGATCAAGATTGATTGATACAAACAGCCATTTTTTCTCTTTAAGTTGTAAATGAAAAAATGTCACTTTCAAAGCTGACAGATTAAGAACTTTTTTTCGTTATTATCTCTATTTATCAAGTGTTTACAAACCATATGATGACAATGTCTGAAATATTATTTTTACTCATCGTAAATATTACAAGTGTTGTGTCTCGTTTTAATTTAGATTAAAAGACCTTTCAATTAAAAATTTTATTTTTGACCGAAGCCAAAACACATGAAATTCAGGAAAATGAAAATTATCTACAATTTAACTAAATTAAAATCGTACATTAATTTATTATTGATAATATATTAACTCGTTCTTGAAAACTGAATTTAAAATTGATTTTTTTAATAACACATCAGAAAAGAATGCATGTATTCTAGTCCAGTGCTTCTCAAAAGGTGTTACGCTGACCCTAAGAGTAAGAAGATTGGTGATGATTTTAAGCAGCGCAAAGAAAAATTTTGTTGAAACAGTTTGTGCCTATTTTAGTTGGTGAAATTCTCGGTGAAGTAACTGCTTGTGTTACTTACTTACAAAGCTGTGCTGCACTTTATGTGACAGACAACGAATTATTTAAAGCAAACAGGTGAAGAAATTAATGACCACTGAGTCTTTTACTGAAATAATATTCCATTATTAGCAGTTTCATCTCTCACATCGAAGATTTCTAATCATCTTATACCCGCAACTTAAATTTAACCTAAAAATACTTGCAACACCCTGTATATTTGTTACATTTTAATACTAAAGCTCAAACAAAAGTTTGTAGTAATTGCTTTAATAAAACCACTTCGTGATTGAGATACTTCGCAAATGTATGTATTTTGCGATTATTTAAAACTTTGAGACGCGGTAGTTTGTGAAGCTTAACGGTTTCTAGTTGCATTCATTATATCGTTCGTGAAGGGAAAATCCTTATTTTCTGCTAAAGATGTTGATTCTGAGAAACTCGACCTCGATTTTTTAAATGAAATTCGCTTGAATAAATTGCAACACAAATTCGTTGAAGCTTTGCCCCATAACTTAATCCAGAAAGTCTTGAGGTGTATGTCAGAGAGTGACATTGATGAATTTCGAATACGCAAATCGAGTTACTCTTTTAATACAAAATTGACACATTCTTAATGCAATATGTCATTGCAAATTTAATTCGTTTTCTCGTCGAATTCGTACTTATCATGGCATAACTAAATCTTCGGTTGTCAATTGAGGCAACCCAGAACCAAAAATATGATAATTATCTTTGCTCTTTGTGGCAATTAATCTCAGAAGTCGTCGCTTATTCCAGACGTAATAAGTTACATCTGCGCATTATTAAACCCAAGACGATTTCGGAATTGTTTTCGGTGTAAGTCTGCAGAGTTGTAACGCGTGGGGTTAATTTGCTCTCGCTTGCACCGAACTGCGAAGGCGACGCCTTTTTACTTCTTCCTCTGGAGTGCTGTGAAATTAACCCACCCCACTTGTCGGCTGATACTCACTTGACGTCACTGCCTCATTAATACTCCCTCGCGATCTCCTGCTGTCGTCGACAACGATGCTGCGGGCGATTTTTTTTTGTCTCAGTCTGGTGCACTTTGATTTTGTGCGCGGCAATATCCGATTAAGGTACAAAAAATTGATGATTTCCCGGAGTTTGTAGAAAATCAAACTTTATAATGAGACAGGAACATCGACGTAGGTAAAAACATGATAAATATGTATGCTACCCCGCTTTAGAATTCATTCGTGTACCTACACATGGGAAGTTACTCCATGACACGTGAAGACCATATTAACTGATTTGTTTTTGGTTGAATTTGATACCTTATTTATTTCCTCATTGTAGCACGTCTTATAATCTAAATTGAGGAATCTCTGGAGGGTGTTTATCTTGTATCAGTAAAACTTTATCAACTGCAATGCTGCTTTTAAGGTATTACTTGTTGGAAAATCTTTGATAAACAAAACCTAAAGAACGAAGCCCTAGAACGAAGCCTCGATGGACACTATCTTTGATTTTATAAATTGCAGGATATGTTCTAGATGTAACTTGAACTTCAGGGCTGGTGCTGCTGGTGGTGTTGCAGCAGCAGCAGCCCTGAAGAAGTTCTTCTGCAATGAAGAACGAAACGTCGGCAGTAGAAGAAGTCAACGTGACGCGATTCCAACCGGAAGCCAATTCAAACATGTTCCAGGTGTCTTATTTGAATGTATTTTCTTCAAAATAGATGTATTGTATTACGTTCAAAATAGATTTTCGAAGTGACAAGTAATGAACAAGAAGTCTTCTTAAATTTGAACAACAATTCGAAATCGTTTCGAAAGTTTCACAGATACCCAAACCGCACCATTCCGCCCCCCTATCGAGTGATCAAAGGGTATTCAGATTATACGAGTTCGTGTCATAAATGGTATATTTGGTTTGTATTTGATAACTTCTACCAGTTTCCACTAGACTCGAAAGTAGTTGCTTTTGAAAATTGTGTTTATCTACGACCACTACTGTAAATGATGAATTACGTACACCGCATAAATTAAGTAAACGTCGTGCGTAAAGTAACGAAATCGCAGCGAGGACATTTGCACCTAATTTACTCACGTTTATACATAGTTAGATATGCGTAGCCGCATCGCATTAGAATGACAGTTGTCGAAATTGCAACCGTCATTGCTAATTATTTTGAACTTGAATAGTAAGATAATTTTTATGGTCGTAGATAAAGTATAGTACTTACAAAAATCGAGCTGTAAAGCAATTACGCAATTGTGAAATTACTTGCACTCGCCGCTGCGCGACTCGCATGCGCAATATGCTATTTACAACTCTCGTTATGTAATATACTATTATTGGTGATCATGACTACTCCCTTTGTGGATTTAGCTATTTCCCTGGATATTACATTGCATTCAGAAACCCATTCCGTTTATTAAATTAATTTTTGTGTTTCACAGGAACTCATTAACGCCATGTATCTTGCTATTGTGATCTCTTTATCTGGGTTAACTTTCCATCCGCAATGTCAATTGATACAATAGAAAACGTATATAATTCTTATAACGTTTTCGATTCATTACTCTAGCTCTAGAACACTCTCAGGATATTCTTATCTTTTATTAACCTCCTATAATAATAATAATAATAATAGAAGACGCACATGCTCTGAGAGTGCTATGCAGTGAAAACACTAATAAATTATAAACTCGTGGTGTAGTAGTGTTTGAGTATTGTCCTTTTCTTTACTTTCACTATTAGAAGTGTTCAAGATATGATTCTGGACTGGTTTTTACGAAACTGGGCTAACTTCAATAAAGCGTTTATGCAAGACCCAACCCAACCCAATATTCTCTGACATCATCCAAAAAAAGCTTTACATAAAAGCAATAGTTTCCTTTCCTTCTTTCTCATCCTTTTTTCAATTTTTTTTTAACTCCAGTTTTATTTACAATCTGTTCCTGTAACAACTTACACAAACAACAATAAGTAAATCATATGACAATGTTTACGAAGTGACATGAAGGAAATATTTTCAGTAAACCTTTCCCATACTTGTACGTTATATAACTAATGGTACAACTATTTAATCAAATCTTGTTATTAGGTCCAAAGGTTAACTACGTTTGAGACGACGCACTTCACTGTACGTTTTTAACAAGCCACTAGCCAGCAAATTTGGGTGTAAACATCCTGGTTTTTTTGCTGAAGCGTTTGATCTCTGTTTAAACTGTAGGCATTTTTATGTCTCGTTGAATAATCGTATTTGGAACGTACCACGGTGCGTTTTCCACTGGCTACACTAGTGCGCACTCAGTGTATCTTCATCTTTATTACATGAGGTTAAAATTAAATGAAAATATAACAAGTGTGCACTAATGCAGCCAGTGGAAAATTTACTCTGAAACCGCTGCAATATTTCGATGTTAGATTGACTTGCTGTATCCCAGAGTTGTCTACCGTATGTTCAAATCGACTTAAGAATTGTCTTGTATACTGGGAGCTTATTGTTCATTTTCAGTTGTAATTTTTTACCGGTTAACCAATACAGTTGATTGAATTTCAGTCCGAACTGTTTTCTTTTGTTAAAGATGTGTGTTCGCCATGTCAATCTTCATCTATATGCATTCCTAGATATTTTGCTTCAGTTGTTTGTTTTAGTGGACAGTTGTTTAAGGAAACTGGAGGGGGAAGGCATGTTTCCTTTCTGAGTGTGAACGTTACATGTATGGATTTACTCTTATTGGCTTTTATTTTTCACTTTGGGAGCCATGGCTGTATCGTCTGCGAGTGTATGGACTGTAGTCAGCTTTGTTGTTAGCAAATCTGGGGTGAACAAGTACAGTGTAGGACCCAACACGCTTCCCTATGGTACACCTGACTCTATGGGATGTAAATTTGTATATTCAGATTTGTATCTCACAACAAATATCGTGTTCGTGAGGTATGATTTTAGTATTTCGTAGAATCCATGGAGTAGAGTTTTCTTTAGTTTATAAAGTAGGCCAGTATGCCACACTTTGTCGAATGCCTGGCTGATATCGATAAATGCAGCTGAGTAGTATTTTTTTATCTCAAGGCTGTTACCTATTTGGTCGATGGTCCCATGTCTTCTGCGAAAGCCAATTTGATGACTGGTGTGATCTGCTTTTCTACGAGTATTGGCTCTAGTCGTTTGGGAAGTAGTTTTTCAAATAATTTTGAGATTATGGGGAGGAGACTGATTGGCCTATATGATGTGAACTCATTCGGATTTTTGCCAGACTTATGTATCAGAATTATTTCTGCAGATTTCCATTGTGAAGGGAAGCTTAGTCTCAGCATGGCATTAAAGATATGTAGGATAGCTAGCATTCCTTTATGAGTCATATTTCGTAGGACTGTTCCTGTTATCAGACCGAAACCTGGTGCTTTTTATGATTGATTTCATTCATTAAAGTGTCTCTGATTTCTTTAAGATGGAATTTCTTTATAGGTAGATCCATTTCAAAGGGTGCTTGTAGGAATTGTGTAATATCTACTAATTCTTCTTCGTCTGATTCTGTTCGAAAAGGTTTGAATACAGTGACCAAATGTGTTGCAAATACTTAAGCTTTTAAACTATACAAAACCCAAGACGCAATTCTTTGTTTGTGCCGTTCTGGATTGAGTTTTAGGTGACCAGGTCTCAGGACTCTCAGCCCTTTTTTAGATGGAATGAAATTTTGACTCTTACCGAACTGCTACCATATAAATTCAGGATTGTAGGATAGTTCTTTTTTCTTTGTGTTAAACATGACAAACATAAATATAACATAACATAAACTGATAACAATGTTAGAGAACGGAGGTACAATAAACATTCACTCACCCTTCGGTTAGATCTCTCTTTCTCTGCTTTCTTTCTCTCTTTCTCGACCACTGCGGAGCTGAGGGTAAACGCCTTAACATTTGGGCTTCGCTTTCCGATTCGATAACGATGTCATGCAAAATTACAAATAACCATTTACGAGCATCTACTCAACAATATGAAACATTTTACTCACCGGACGAATCTAGATGTGGAAGCTCCCTGCTGGGATGCGAACTCTTCGTACTTCTCATGCATAAAGACGAACCCCAGGTGGATAGCATACCTTGCCTTCTGAGCGTACGTTCTCAGATTCATTGGTGCTACTGCCTCCTACAGTGTTGCAACACCGGCCAAGCATAGTCAACACCAAGTCATGACCGTTTTTGAAAGCACAAGGCAATTCAGGTGGTCAGGTATACAACTAGTTGTTTTTCTTCCGATATTACCGGTTACCTACCAGTGTTCTGCACTGCGACCGTTCCCCAGCAATGTCGTACTGCTGGTCAAGTACAATCAACCGGCAAGTGGACCAGACCCGTCATCCCGACGGTCTCTACACTTCGCCGCATCAAGGTCGCGGAACTACTTTTGTCAAGATATCGCCATTTCCAGGTCGATATTATCCCTGGCAAATCCAAGGCCGTTATTCTACAGACAACCCTTATCAAACATCCACTACATTTCATTAACAACACTCGCGAGCCCGTCTGCCTAATTAGCGCATTTTACCAACACGTTTACCCCGCTGCATCTACCCGGAGACTGCCTGCTATCCTTTCCCCATCCTCCTGCCTGAGACGTACCCCGTATCATATTCAAACCATAAAATAAAATAAACAAACGTGCTCGTGTTTTACGGATACATCGAGAATGCGTAAACTTTCTTAAATTCTAGACTTGATAAATTATACAATGACAACAGGATTAACGAAATTTCCACCTATTCCTCTTTCTTACTTTTTTATGTCTCACAAATTTTTGTATTCAATAAAATACTGTACTTTTTACAAAGTATGTATATTCAATTAAAATTTACATAAATTAAATAAATTTTTACAGGTTAAATAGTGTTAGAAATAAGTTAAAATAGATAATAACACACAATAAGGAAAATACAAACAATAAAACATTAATTTGAAGAGAGAGGAAACGGAATTCTGAATCACATTTAATACTTTTGTTAATTTCTGAATTCAAAGCACATAACAACTTATAGAACTAACGTTCATTCTGGACACAGTGAGAGGACCAGAATTTTTGGAACTTGGTCACACACTGCGACATACGCATGTCAATTATGCATTCGGAATGTCTGATGCCAATTGTCAACATTAGGCAGAAAAACTCCGATTAATTACAAATAAAATCTGCAGGTTAAATTAAGTTTTCACATTTTCCAAAACGGATGCAGGTGTTTCCACGGTCAACGAGGAACGCTTCAGATTCGAGCGCGTTTCTTCATGTTTTGTTCAAAATTGCATTCTATTAAAAATAAGCAAATTTGTGTACAGAATACCGGTTTCTTACACTTTGGGTAAACCACCATAAACCCTTATAAATAACAATTTTTATTACTTTATTTATATTTTTTCATGTTTTGACATAAAAATTTCGGAACATGTTTAATTTTTTCTTTAATTGTGCTATCGGAGATCAAAATAGTGTAATGATTCGTCGACACCAGCCGGCGTCAGATTGTCTCTTGCGTCACAGCCGTCTAGTCGACGCGACAGCCTAAAGAATTCTGACGGCGGAATAAACTAGACTAGACAGTCCGTCGCCTCCCAGAATGTTCGCGGAAAACAACCTCGGCTTATAAAGCACGCGACCGGGGATGAGAGAGGAATTCAGCGTTAGACAGTTCGGAATTAAAGTCGCGTAGATTTTTCGCTCGGCTGTTAAAATAAATTAGATTTAAGCTTGTAAATAAATGTTAGTGTTAATTAGTTTGCTTTTAAATAAATTCGTTTATTAACTATTTCGTGTTTTGTTTTAAAATAAAAATTAATAGAACCCTTAAAATCGTTACAATAGATTGACGTGTCCTCTCATACTGGCAACAGCAATACGACTAACCTAAAATTTTCATATTTAATGTCACATATTAATCTAATATAACAAAAAATGAATCAATTCGTTCTGCATATTATACTTTGAATTATTTAGCTATTAAGATGCGTGCCCTCTTTGAATTTTGAATTTAATTTCAGTACAACTTGTGTTTACAAAAAAGTAGAGAGATAAGAATACTTACTTCTAATTTCTTTAGGCAATGTATTTAACAGTGTATTTTATTGTTTTTGTAAGTAGTAATCGAGGGAGGTTTTAGGAATATATTCAAAAATTTATCCTCTACACCCAGTGATATAATTACAAGTTAATTTTGGATTTATTCTTGTAGTAATAGTTGGGAAATAAAATTATTCTTATAAACTTAAATGAAGATTAAAGTTAGCTTGTGATTATAAAGCCAGTAACAATATTGATCTTAAATTAAAAAAAATTTAAATGAAAAGAAAAAGAAAGTAAATTGTGTAGAAAAATCTAACTATTGTTAGTACACAAAATTTTCGCGCGAAAATATTTGATAAAAGATTGGAAACGTATTGAGACCAAATTTATTTTCTGTCTCTATTTTTACCATAGAGTATTCTGAGAATCCCGTGTTTTATCAATCTTATCACGCTCAATCAACTCAGTGACTAACCAGATTATTTGCCTTGCATTTATATTCGTTCGTAACTAACTTTGTATCCATTCAAACTTTCTTATGGCGACGAGATTTCCCTCATGGATGAAGGTGTGCACGTTTCCTTTATCTTGCCATCATCCTAAATGTCAGTGTTAACAAAGCACATCTGTTGTTTACTTCTGTTTTGCTTCAATTTTTAATTACGTTTTTCCAGGAAATATTTTTTTAAGTAGTTGCGAGCTGATAAAATTTTAATCTAGAGTTGCGTATATTGCGTTACAATTTACAAAGTTGGTTTTAATCGAATTATACTATGTATAAGATTTTGCTTAAGAGCCCTCGTCTTAATCAACCAGTCAGAAATTTATTTATTTTGAAATAAGTGGTGATATTCATTTTTGAAAAATTCATAAAATGTTACACAAAATGTAATAGAGTCGAATACGCCAATACTCCCAAAAGTAATCGTTAATTTGACCTTTTCAATTTCTTTCTTGGTTTATATCTGCATAAATAACTCAATAGTTGTGCTGTCGACTTTAAATTAATGATTAGTTGTCGTTTCTTCACCAATAGTTTCTGCAATATTCTTGTTTAGGGAATTGTTTTTTACGCAAATATGTATTGAGTCCTCCAGGTTCACCTCCAAAACTATTCTATGTATTTGCATTTAAATTGTTCTGATCAAGGTATTCGGTGGAACTAAACCTTTTAGAATCACTTAATCAATCAACTGTACTTCCTATAAATATCCCAGTTTCCCATTAAATCATAAACAGTTCATTTACGTAACAGTTCAGCGATGTATTTTCGCCAAATTTCCAGAATTACAAAATTAAAACGACACCCCCAGCTTCGGCAAAACAAAAAACAAGTCGGTCCATAAATTTGCATGCATTTTATTAACACAATTCTATTGAAGTGTAACGTTTTTCACAACCCCACCCAGCTGACGAATTTCCGAACACGCTCCGCAAACCGGAAGGGACGCTGTGGTATAGGGCTTCTCTCCGACCTACAAGGCCCGTCGCTGTTCCATTTCGAATTCGTCTAATTCGCCAACGTTTCCACTTTCGTTCTTGGCCGGCGTTTATATTTACCTTTTACTCAGTCTAACCGCGTCGTGTTTGCACAGCAACCGGATTAATTAAAGTCGTAATTTAATATTAATGATCGAGGTTCTCTAAGTTTTCCAATTTAATTTAATTTTAATATTTGTCACTTATTTGATCGAACCAATTAACATAGATATTAGAATCTTAAAAGAAAGGTTCCTGTACCATTTCTTACATCTGTGCACGGAGAAATTTCTAGTCTCGTTGCTTTAAATGAATGATATTTGAATTTTAAGAAACCTTTAGAATATGTCAACAACGATGACATTACGCTTGTGCACGTGAAGCAAAAATACAAGCTCTCTTTAAGTAATTACATTTTTTATGTCTCTTTAAGTAATTACATTTTTTTACTTTGTGTCCCGCGTCAGCTTCGAATGATCAAATAACCTATGTGCTATGCTGTGCTATTTTTAAACAGGAGATGATCATTAAAATTTTACCTTTTTCATTTTCTGCCAAGTATTCGATTAGATTTTGGATGCTTTAAAAAAAATTCAGTTGAGGTAAGCCTCATCAATAACTTGTTGCAACGAATCTGGTCACTTCCTCACATATAAAAGTAATCCGTTGCATAAGTTCTTGTAATGTAGCCACCAGATTTTTAAAAATTGCATTTTTAAGATAAGACCATAAGAAAAATCAAGCATTCGTCGAAAAACTAACTATGTAATGGTAGGTATCTTGCGTGCTCGTACGTTGTTCCATTCTTTCGAAAGAAATCCTTCATGTATTTCATTGTTATGGAATTCGCCTATATATTCCGAAAAATTTCATCCCATTTTCATAACGCACTGGAATGAGGGTACCATTAAAGAAAATGGGGCCAATTAATCGTCGTCGACTAATCCGATCCAGTTACCAATTTATTGGGGATGAAGGGAGGCTTCGCATATTTTAGAAGTTAATATATTCTGTAAGGCGAACCACGCTTCAACCGAAAAAAGGATTGATTTAAAAGATCATCATTTGCGTTAAGCCCCATCCAGACGACATGGCCAACGTTAGCCAGTGTTGGCTATTGGGTAGTTTGCCATCCTGTGTGGACGAAATACACATGGCCAATGAACGCCAACCAATCGCCATGTTGGCATTGGAATGCATTCGATATGAGGGCGGCTTTTTCGACACACATCAAAGAGTTTAACCAACGTTGGCCTTCATATGCCATCACGTTTGTTTTTACGTCCAGACGACTTGAACAATTTGCACACGATATTTCTCGAATATTATTTATTTTTGTATTTAAGTAAATTTAATGTGTTAATTCATGTATCTCTTTTCTTAGTGTACAATAAAGACACGATTATTATTATTATTATTATAATTATTATATTATGCGCGTTGAGTTGTACTAACTTGGTGGTAAAGTAGGTCTGCTTTCGGTTTACTGTTTTTTAAATTTGACCAGAAAAATGTCGTCATCAGAGACCGAATGGGATAACCCGTTAATTTTTGAATTCCTCAGCTTTAAATTTGACCAGAAGAATGTCGTCATCAGAGACCGAATGGAGTAACTCGTTAATTTTGGAATTCCTCAGCTTTATGAAAAATATCCAGTCATTTGGGATCCGAAAGAACTACACAAGCACTTGCAACAACCGTATCATATTATTCATTCTCCATGTCTTTTTAATTTGACAAATGTTGTAGCTATTCTCTATACATTGGCCGAACTTTTTTATCTTTGAAGTTTGACAAGCAAATCCAATCGTGTGGACAGGCAATGTGCAAATGGTAAACTTGCCCAACGTTGGTTAAAAACTTTGTTGCCAATGCATTCACCAACGTTGGCTGACGTTGGCCATGTCGTCTGGATGCGGCATTAGTTAATTCATACAATATTAATATTCCTTGGATTGTAGTTAGACGGTAAAATCCGTTTCCAACATACGCTGACAAGTTGAAAGTAATAATTCCGTTTGTTGTGCCAAGACATCTAATGAAGTTCGAGGGAAATCATCCATAATTTAATAAAATAAGACAAAAAAGAGTGAGAAGGCAACATGTTATGTAGTTTTCGCATATCTTGTTAGCACGTGCCCCATTCAGCTCTTCTAGACCGGCTACGCAGAAATGGCGTAGTAACGAATTTAATTTCCATATTTTGTGCTACGAATTTAATTTCATTATGAAAGAGTACTAGATTTTTTATTGCAGATTCTTTTTCTTTATGATGGGATAAATAAATGTTTTTCAGATGAAAATAGAATATGAAAAGAAAGACAAAAAGAAAAGAAGCGTGATTTGTGAAACAAATATATAAGAAGTCTTTGTATAAAACACTTTAATAGGTTCCATAAACTACGGCTTAAGCAACTGTGAACAATACGGTTCTTTGTATGTAAGACTATTAGAATACTATAAACCTGAAACCGTAGATAAGATGTTCGTTTTGAATCGCTGCCAGCTATCGTAAATTACGTTGCGGTTACGTCGAGCCACTACAAATGTTAAATATGCTACATGTGCTAACGACAGAGTGATTCTACCATTAAGAGATTTAGCGTGACTTAGAATTCATTAACCAGCCATTTCGTACCGAAAGTTTTATGGGTTATCCAAAATTAATTAAAAATGAATGTAGAAATTTAGCGATCAAAGCTTCACGCTCATGAAGAAAAGTCGAAATCTTAATGCAAATTTGTGTCGTGTTAAATAAGTTTTACCAAACGCCAAGATATCAATATTTTGGTATTTATTTTTAGTGAAAGCAAAATTTTGTCTGGTCTAAATCAATGCAGTTCGTAGTTCAGCGAAAACTTTTGACAAATTCAAATAAAATGTGGAGCAACAGAAAATTTGTATCTGATCACGCAAAATTGTACGAGCTTTTATATTATCATTCAACAAATTTTATTCCTTTCAACAAAGTTACGGGTAAATAAAGTGCGTGTTATCTTACCTACCTTTTAATCCATTTAACGCCTATACCTTTTGTTACACTGCAAAAAATTCTATTGAAATGTAATTACGTAAATTCTCCACAAATTCGACCCGATCAAAGGCAATGCACATCATGTATGGGGCAAAATCCAATATGTTTACCTAAACGGGTTAAGTCTTTATACCGACGGATTACTGGAATACTTTGATGAGTGATGACGTTTACCTCAGTAGTATTAATCTCTAAGGAGTTCCAGACCTATGCTGTAGACCATACATTCCACTTCCCTTCAGCATCTCTACTTTTTGTGTAATTACTTGTTGAATCAGTTGTGTGAGTCAGACACCTAATTTTTTTTTATATTTTCTGTCAATCTGTATTTGTGTAACATTATTTCATGTTAATTTATGGTTTTCGTATGGCTTTGCCTTTTTTTTCTTTATTTACGTCACATTCTTTACTGTTATTAAATTAAATGACGTGCATGAATATTTTCTCTAATAAATAATTCTCTCAATTAAACGATTATCATCACCGTCCGCTTGTAAAATTAATGGCTGTATTTAGATCAATTTACGTAAATTTACTTTCGGATACCTAAAGGTACATTCGCAAAGCGCACGCGGCGAAAAATTAATTGATTAGAGTGCCCCGGAGCGTTTGCACATCAAAGCTCTGGATTTTGTAGTGTGCGGGGAGCTTTTCAATTTCGGAAAGAAATCGATGCTTTTGCTAGCGGAAACTCAATCAAGCGAAAAGATATTACAGAGATGTGTATGCAAATTAACTAATAATAATCCTGTTATGGATATTATGTACTACACATTCTTCGTTGAAGAAGTGAATTAATAAGAAAAGTGCTCTCTACATTTTGCTTTTTATATTTACTGTAAGTACATTGCGGTAAAGAGGATTATCAATTTTAAATCTTTGTTAAATAAAGGAACCAGCCTACATTTTTATTAAAAATATAACTTTCATTTTTTTAATGCAGTTCTTTTACGTTTTATTACATTTGAGATTCTCATCTCAAAAGTGCTTTACTTATTCCTAACAAAAAGTAAATATCTATTTATTTTTGATATCGCTGAAAGCAAATTTAAACAGAGGTTACTTCAAATACAACCATGGAATGAATCTAAAATGTAAAGCCAGATAGATGTCCATCCAATCTAATATGCAAGCAGATTTCAAATTCAATTTTAAATTTAAAAATTTCGCCCAGACTTTAATAGATCCTTCAAATGCAATGAAGTCTGTAACTGCAAATATCCAAGTTTATTTTTAGACTTACGTAAATCGATTAAAATTCTTCTTAACAGAAGTGAGACGAGAAAATGAAAATAAATTCCAATAAAAATTCATGATCATGACTTCATTGAAGGGCGAGGAAACGTTTCACTTTACGACATATGGCCGGAATGTATATACCCGGTTTATAAAACCATCTTTCTATAATTTCTTTATTTATTAAAATTTTTTTAGCCTTTATTTATTAAGATTTTTTTAGCCTTTAGCATCTTTTTTACTTATGCATTAAAATTTATTTTCACATTAAATCACTCGTAATTAACCAATAATTGTGGCGATTAGAAAAGAATCAGAGGAATTAAAATAGAAATAAAACAGAACAAATTAGATATCCAGGAGCAAAAGTTGACGAAAATTATATTATACAATAAACAAGTCAAGACCTTCATGACGAAGAAGGAAAAAAGTGATTCAGAAAACTGATGTACACAAAACTATTTGTACACCACTACTCACATGTGGTGTAACCTTGAGACAACAAAAAGGAAGATGTACACTACACAACAGAAATGGAGTAACAAAATACGAGACATCCCAAATAAGAGAAAAGACAAAACCAACGACGTTTGTGAAAGGAAGTAAAAAGTAAACTACAAGGAATGAATGATAGTAGACATCTGAAACTGGTGTGGAGAACAAAACTTAAGGAAAGATAGCAAGAAGAAGACAGACCACTGACACATGAAGCAAAATAATAGTTTTGGCTAATGACTTGACAATTCGATTCATTTGAATCGATTCATTAAAGTAATCTGTTAATTCGGTTCATGCCATTGACATTGAGCCGTCACACTCCGCGGCAGAAGTCCATTAATGGACTTTAGTAATTGAATAGGTGGAATTCCAAACAACGAATTCGTTTCTGATTTTGTATTACAATTTGTCCTTATTGTTACTCCGAAATATTTTCAATTTAAATCACTCTAATCTTTCGGAATAAATGTCTGGGATCAGATCTTTCTTCCGTATGCTTTTACTTATGACGTCTCTCTAAAAGGTTTTCCGCCCATTAAACTTCGCTCGAATTCTGGCCGGGTTCCCGTAACATGTAAATTGCAGAACAACAGTCCTTGCATAATTTCCTTTAATTCCCCAACCTCATATTTTAACTAACTAAACTTTGATCTTACTACTACATCCCCAATTATGTAAATACGCAAATAAAGTAAAAAAAGAGATTTTCTTTATTAGCCCGTAGTCTTAACCACATTTGGCATTCGTAAGTTGAAATCGAAGATGAAATTTTGGAAAATCTTGTATTTGAGAAAAACCACTTCAGTTTCGTTCTCAAGAGAAACGAATCAATTCTGTGATTATGCTACAAATCTTAGTCATTGAAATAGAAATGGTGTAAAATCCTGGGTATGTGTATATTTTTGCAAAAACCGTTCAATTCCAATCGATAAACTTTACAGATTAAAAAAAAATTGGGCCAAGCTATTGTAAAGTAATGCAATATGTAATTATTTTTTTTTTATTATTGTCCTTCTAGCATCTAGTTATTTTGAATGGTCTGACAAGGTTCTTATAGATAAAATATTAAATGTACTATGGGATTCGTGAAGCAAGCAAACAACTCACCCCTTAAAAATAATAGGAATCCGAAGATATTTGCGTACTGCAGAAACGTCACTTCACATCAAACTCGAACTCGTCAAGCATCGGAGCTTGAAAATTCCAGGGCAAGCGCCTTCTCCACAGCCAGGGTTTAGGGAAAGGCCAATTTATTTACGTATCGTTTATTTTTCTTTAATTTGCCGTTCCAGTGCGCCCACCCAAGACCTTGGCAGGAGCTCCCAAACAATATGCAAATGTTTTAAGGTTATTATTGAATGTAAATATGCGCGGTTAATGGGGATGTTGGGGGGATGTTAAAGGTTCAAGTGTGCCCCCACCCTTAACATTCATCTCGTCGCCGCAGTATCACCGCGACGCCTGCTAGATACGCGCGCGAAGTGGACGCTTCGTGTGTGTACAGTAAGTGTGAGTGTAAATCACTATGTAAGAGGAAACTCCAACTCGTTACGAACTGTAAAAATTAATTAAGGGAGACCCTTTTATTGCAGCACTGAAATAATCGCTGTTAAACCCTTGTTACACAACGGCGAATTTTGAGTGTGCGAGCTGAGGAATTTAATCGTGTGTATGTAGATTAAATCGAAATTAAATCTGGTTAATATCAGTATCAAGTAGCCCGATAAAAATATTTCAGTAATTCACTGACAAAGTTATAAACGCGCGCGCGAGTTAAGAACAGTTTCATTAATAAGAAGCAAAACCAACGAAATCAAAAATTACAAATTTACTTATAAATAGCTCAGTGAGCATCTCCGAAGGGCCTAGGCATCCCATCCCCGTAACATTAGTGACGTCAGTACAACGCAAGAAAAAACAATTAGTCCGGCCTAGTTTCGCTTACAAGAGGTACTCCAGTCCACTTAAAAGGACCCTCCTAACAAAGAATTATTGTTTGGTTTTTTTTGCCGCTTACCACGATGTTTCTGAAGGAACGTTACCACGTCGTCAGAGGGTCGGCATAAGTGCTGTGCGTCGTTCCCGTAATGGGAAAGACTTAAATGAGAACGAGTGATTTCTTTCGCGAGTAGCGGTAATTAAATATGTGGGGGTTGAAAACGTAGTCGGCAATCTGGCAACCCTAGAGACCTGCTTCTCTTCTCCCTCATCACCTTCTTCCCCAGATAGCCCACCCTCCAGGTCCGCCGATCTCTTATCCCACAGAGGATCCTTGTCTCGTTCCGCCGTTGGCAATTGCTCCAGTCCTTCCCTCCTCATGGCCTCTCCTCCGCCTCAAAGTGAACACCCTCCGACTTTACCACGCACCCTATCTACGTCCGTTCTACGGATTAAACATCGTTCTTCCTTCTGGGACAAATTTTGGCACGAGAAAAACAGAAGAGACTTGTAAGTAATTTCGATGAAAATTCTTTGTGTTTCTGTGGAGAATTTGTTTCCTGCCTTCAGAATTATCATTCACGGAAGTGATTGCTTATCACTGAAATCATGTAGTCTGACAAAAATACAGCTTTATTTCAAACCACTTCTAGTTATCTATATTCTGAGACAAAGTAGAACTTTTATGTTTTAACCAAATTAATTAATTCAAATTTATGACTTTTTTTGTTTAGCAAACTTCAAATTTAATGTATCAAGTACCTAATCAAATTCAAAGTTATACTCAGAAGACCATGGAATTAAAAATTATATCACAGCTGTCAAAATATTGGAATCTCAAATTTACTGAATCTATCTAGGATAATCTGAGGATGACTTTAAATTAAAACATTTGATATATCTACTTATAGGTACAATGCGATCGTTAATTTAAACCATACATGGCTAAGACAATGTCAGTAGCAGATTTAATTTATCTTTGTTAACTATCTGTATTGAAATTTTGAAATTTAAAGGTGTGACACACTGGGGAAGCGTCAACAAGCGTTACCGCCAAAAATTTACCGAGTTTTATGTTTTATGGTAAATATCATTTTTCAAGTTCTTAGCAGATGTCAAGAAAACCCTCTTATTAGATCAAGTATTATAGACCATTTTCCATACGATATATAATATACTTCTACACCAATGATTCAAAAAGTGTGTTCCATATGGAACACGATTAAGAGCTCTGTTAACCGAAATTACTACTTTTCTATATTACATATACAGAAAAGCGGTATTTTGATACGAAAATAATGTCAAATCAGTATAGTGTTCCACAAATATATTTTAAATTATATTTTCCTTGCCAAAAAAAAAATATTTAGAAACAGTGTCAGACACTATTGTCTGTACACACAGTTACATTTTCAGTGTCCTTTTTATGTTGAACACTTCCAGTCACACATAGTGATGTTGCAGTTTTTCTGAGAATTATACCGTGTGTTTCAAACCATCCGATCATCTCGAAAATTTGAAGTAACGGGAAGTTACGGGGAAAATTAAATAACTAAATGCTATGTAAAAATGTGATATATCTTTCATGGTCAAGCGGAATAGATTCAACAGAAACCATCTCTGAAAATTTACATGGGTCATATCCCGAGTTGAGTACTTTGAATATGAATTTAAAAGAGAAATTTTTAATATCTCGAATAGTTTTCCAGAAAGATTTTAAAATATGCCAAAAACACAAACACTCTGTGATGTTAATCGTAATTACTTTTGTCGCTTTATGACTTTATAACGAGAAAGACTCTTTTAAATCACAGAAATTGTTCTTTCTTTGTAAATTATCAAAATAATTGCCACCTTAATTAATACTTTTTGTATTCGGCTACTCATGGTCTGAATGGCTCATAAAAGCCCTTTGCTTATAAAATTTAATTACAAAGAAAAACAAACAAATTTAATTAAAGAAGGAAAACAAATATGAACAACACTTTGACAATACTGTAAAATTAAGAAACATAAAACAATTTAATCTTTCTCAATTAGGTAATCAACAAGTTCACACTTCTAATTCAGACGACTTTGAAACATCACTCATTCCTCCGCAACAAAATGGTAATTTTGGTGCAACCTCCTCGAACCCTCGTGGGCTACTTGTATGGAAACGTAGTATATGTAAAGAATACTGTCTACTAGCATCGTCCTACAATAACAGAAAAATTGAAGCAACGAATTCAGGAGATCTGCCAGTGACAAACCTGTCAATCTCTTATCATTATTGAACATTATAATTTTACAAAGCAGATAAAACTGTGATTAAGATAAGAGATTGTTGTGTTTTTAGCACATTTTAATTTTTTTGTCAAAATCTATTTGAGATATTAAAAGAATCTTCAAGCAATTTTTTTTTAATCCTGTTCAATGACATAACTCGACATAAATATGTTTTTATAAGAAATTTCAAATTTGGTCTCTGTTGCACCTTCATAAGTAATTATATCGTCAATAAATCCCTTATACAGTCTTTTGTTATTAATTTTTTTCCGCAACTTCCAACTACTTCATATTTTCGAGAAAAGGAGCTGGCACGGTTGGTCTGAAACACCCGGTATAAGTTAGCCGCAGAATTCCTGCTAAAATTCTGTCAATCATCAATGTTGTACTTCATGGTAGTAATTTATCGCTATTTGCGATTTAAATTTATTAACTATGAAAAATCAGAAAATGTCCATCAAAGTTTGTCGACAAATTTACTAGCCCATCTTTTAGTAAATTTTGGTTGAGTGTAGTTTTAAAGACAAACTGATTTTCTATTTCAAAACCCAACATGGTAAAAATAATATTAATAATTGCATTGGTATGCCATGAAATCAAGTATCGTATATCCTAGCTCATTCAATTGAATTATCAATAATTGTGAAAAATGAATAGGTTTTGAGTTTTCCATGATTTTAACTTCGACATTTCTGAAACAACTTTCTACCATGAACATTTTTTGTACTTGATAGGACGGTATATTTAAATAAATTCTTGTTTACACGATTGCTCAATGGGATATTTGGATTGGAAGGTTGGCCAAAAGCGTTTTACAACTAAAATTATATCGAATATCGACATCCTGCGACCGCTTTTTGACCATTACAGTCAAAACCGACTTGCAACAAAATTTTTAAAATTACATCCTTGAACAGTCTTTTAACAAGTCAGTTTTTCTTATAAATTTGGACATTAATAGACGTAGGATGGTTCATTTATTATAAGAACTACCTACAGTAGACAAAAGATATTTTTCTTTCGTTTACAAGGGCCACCTTTGTATGTACATACAAGCATACACACTTAATATACGCAGAGTTTTAATATTTTAAGATACGTAGAAGATAACATATTTTAGGTTTTTTTGCAAGATATAGACCTCTGTAAGTCCATGGGTAAAAGATAGTTGCAACATGGAAAAAATACTTAATTCCACCAGATCATGTTCAAAAGTAACAATTTAGAAAAGTCACAACTCTGTAAAGATCTGTGATATTCGTGTGATATTTGACAGAAATTGAGCAGGCTCACCAGAATCCAAAACTAAGCACTTAATACTTACTAATACTCTCATATTCCCACACACACAAAGAAATGAAATATTTTTGAATTTATTTCAAAATTTTTAATTAAATCTTTGCAAGACAAATACGCCGTCGCGTCGTTTCTTTACTAGGAATTGTGAATATAGAATTTAGAACACTTATTGAGTAAAATAACAAAGAAGGTCGATTTTGAAGTAACACAATTCCAAAGTATATTAAGAATTCACTAGATTTGTTATCTTTAAGTAAAGAGTAAATTTGATATCTGGAAGATACTAGTAAAGGTCTTATCCAAATTAATTTAACTCGGGAAGCTTTCGTTAAATAAATTTCGGATTTCAATCGATAAACATCCCAGACTTGCCTGGTTTAGTTCTTCCTAATTATATCCAACTTAATTGTAATCCGAGCAGCGGGCAGCCTAGATTCTATAAGAATGCCAAGGAACGCTTGCTATTTTAAAAATGATTTGGCATGGTTTATTGAACAACGTAATTACATTTTCACAAGTTATTAAAAATTAAAATGCAGCAGATTAATAATTTCTGCCTTTAAAAATTACTTTTATTGTAAATTGACAATCGCCAGAATTTTGTATTAATTTTATTACCTCTTGTTCTTATGACCACTGCAAAATGATTTACTTAGAATCAAATTCTGAAAATCATTTTGGTTTATTAATTATCATTTTTCAAGCGATTCCAGCTTGCCCCAAACATAACGTACGTTTCTATTTAAGTTGACTTAAATCCTCTGACTTCATATGCACGCGATTGATTGCGTTTTAAATCCCTTTTTTATAATACAACAATTTTTGTCCTGACTTCTCCGTTTTTTCATGTTTGATTGAAACAATCGGTATGTATTTGAGTTGCATGATGGCCAATCTTGAATATTTACGTTAACCTTCCGAAAGGGATTATTAATGAATTACTGCTCTGACCAAGTGATTTTTTTTTGTTTTTCGACAACTGTCAAAAATAATTATTAATGTACCAAGGTGGCAAAGTGGCACTGTGTCGAACGAGTTTGTAAATTGGAAGCCAAAGCGAAGTTGTATCTTACACGTGTGATAAGGCCTATTAATATACTCATGCTCTTACCTTCGTCGAGTACCGCATTCGTATATTAATAATAAAGGTACATGTCAGTACACGTGTATACGTGTAATACACGAATCATGATCTTAGTACGTATAATTCTGAATACACGGGTACCTGTGTATTTTAATTTCACAGATACATGTACAGTTACATTACACAAACACAAAAACACATCCGTTGCTAGGTAACCTGGATTTGAACGTACCGAACAGACCCGTGTAGTAAAACACACGTGTATTTAATTCGCGAATGTCGTTACACGGATTTCCGTGTACACGTGTACCTTCAATACACGTTCAAAACCGTAGACTTTAATTAATAATGTCCTTATCCCACTAATAAGATCATAGTTACACAAGTTTATGTTACAATTTATTTTCCAATATTCAGTTTAATGTGTGTTAATGAGCAGGTAGGTTTCTCATAGAGTATTCATTTGCGTGTGATGTAACAATTTCGTGCAATCAATCACCTGCGCACCGAAGACGTCATTTACAATTACCACAACAAACTCCTGGATTCGAACGAGTCAAACCGCATGTCGCAGGGTTGCGTGTATCAAAATCAATTAATTGATTTTTGTGAACCCATATTAAACATTTGAGGGCCATACAATCCAAATGAGATTGTGTCACAAGTGTGCGAGTTCACATGAGCAACTGTCGTGTCAATGGATTATTATATTACAAAATCCAACGATTATTAAGAGAAAAGTGAAACCTATATATATTTTTTTTATATATTTCACGCGCTAAGCGTGCGTATATCTTGTTGGTCGTCGGGGTTGCAGTGGAGTTCTCGAGCTACTGTTCTCCTGATGAGGCCCCAATTAGGGCCGAAATAGCTATACAGAATATGCTCGGGGGCCCCATTGCGATCCTGACGACTCGCAACCAACATTTACCTATATTTATTGCTTTGGATAATAGAAAATATGTTCACTGGAAAAGAAACTCTGCAATTTTCTTCTTCATCGCAGCCTCCAAGACAATTAATTGTTACTTTTCTGCTGCTAACTTTACTCTTCACTCCTTCCTCTTTCATACGAGTGTGAGCATAGATAAGCAAAAATAACTACTGAATTGAATGTAGCTGTCGTAGGTGATGGTAGAAATGCTGGTTTCTGTCTTGCGAAAAAATATCCGGATAATCAGCAAGATAGGGGACGAGAAGTCGGTTTTCTTCATCAGCAGAATAAATGTCACTAAAGCAGGCCACTCACTAGGGAACATGTTGGGCAACATGCTCGGCAATATGGCTTGTGGCAACAAGTTCGCTTGTGTGTGGGCAGGTTGGTCAACATGTTCACAAGTTGCAGGCATGTTGTCACAACATGCTACCCCGACTGTGAATTTAACCTACGTTTTATATGTTACGCAACGTACGCGATGTTTTTCAGTGATAATAAAAAATTTTTAAACGAATTTATTGAATTATATGAATATTTTCTATGACGAGATGTTAAGAAAAAGGAACATTTAAATAAAGATTTGAAAAGTGAAGCAATGCTGGCATTAATAGAAAATTGTAAAAGTGTTTTTCCTAACGTGGACAAAAAATTCGTAAATAAAAAAAATAAAAAGCTTAAGAGCATCGTTCAGAATAGAAGTGCAAATGCAGTATCATCCATCCGTAAGTAGTTCAGAAAGTCTTTTGGTTCCGTTGATTTCAGTTCTCGCAACAGATTCGCATGGGACTATTTTTTGCGATTTAAAAGCCATTGCTTTGTCCATATTCTTCTCTCATTCCTAATCATATCCATCGCTGTTATCAGGCCTACTGCAAGTGCTACTTTTTGTCGCTTTGATAAAACTCCTGACATAATTAGTACACACTTCGCAGCTCGCGTGTTTTAAAACAAACTGAAGTTTAAAATGCATTTTGCAGTGTGGTCAAGATATGTTGCCGAGCATGTTACCCAACATGTTCCCCAGTGAGTGGCCTACTTTAAATGAAATATTTCCCAGAGAATTTGAAAAGACGCAGAAGGCTTAAGTTTTCATATTTGTTAATCTGAACATTATCATAAAAAGAAAAAGTAATTTCTTGGAAAGCTTTGTAATTTTCCTTTGAAATCAATTAATGTATGTATTTCAGCAAATACACAGATAAAAATGCGGAGTTAGATTTAACACCGTGTTTATTCTTTTTGGTTGTTCTCTCACTTCCATTTACACAAGTAGCTGAATACGATGACGTTAAAATTATAAGGAATAAAAGTAACTTCAAGCAGGAAATAAATTTACTCTGCAAAAGATATAAAAACATGTTAATTGTCATTTACGTGTTTGTTACAATCACTTTTTGCAGAGTGAAGTAACAAATTATAATAATAATATGTTTATTGGTTTGACAGTATGGAACACAATAAAACTGAATAGATAACTAAATTGACAGGCAAAGAGAAGAAAATAGTTTTTTTTCATTTCTTTAACACAGTTTTATTGTTGAAATAACATTTACCTCCTCAAATCTGTAACATGTTCATCGGTCCCGGAAACATTTAAACACACAGATATGTTAAATGAATTTTTAACAACGTAAAAGTGTAATATTTCTCCGTTTCGTATATTTAAAATTTCTAACTACTATAGAGATTGTTAAATACACATCGAAAAGAGTTACTTTGAAGAAATAAAGGAATAATTTTGATTACTTTAGGTGAACATTTAACTTTTCTGTAGAAACATTTAATTGCTTAGGTACTCCTTAAACCCCGCACAGTTTTTATCTGTGTAAGTAGTTAAAGTTTGGTTGAAATATCTTGATCATTTTTGATAGTTCATTTCAGATTTCAGAAACTTATGTATTCATGTAATCTGACCGGGAGTGTTAGATGTAGTGAATAGGATTTAAGAAACTACAGTAGATTATAAAGCAATCATTGTTTCATTCAATTAAAATGGAAAGTAGAAAAAAAAAGATTGTCCGAAGAAAAAAACAGGCAGGTATTAAATATATTAAAGGAATAGTCAAGAAAATAATGGGAAAGGAGAAATACAAACGGAGTAATTTTGATAATAGAAATCAAATTGGGAAAATTATTTAAATATATTAAAGGAATAGTCAAGAAAATAATGGGGAAGGAGAAATACAACCGGAGTAATTTTGATAATAGAAATCAAATTGAGAAAATCATTTAAAATACTGAAGCTAGAGAAAGCTCCAGGTCTTAATTGAATACTCCTATTTGACAATAAAAATGATCAAAACTAAAAAGCCGTGCTTAGAAAATTCCTCAAGAATGAAGGAACGTCATTAATTGTAATATAATAATACCAGAGAACAAAACAGAAAATAAAGGAATGATGTGATGTGTTCTAGGAGCGTTCTAGTAAAACAGGACATGAGATTTTAGTAGTCAGCTGAAGAATTTACTGGTTTAAATAAAATATGTAGATATAAGCAACTCAAATTATTTATTGATCATACGCTGTTTTAAATCCATAGAAAGTTAGAGTGTTGAATCAAAACTTGACAAATCCTAACTTTTACATGTAATCGTGGTGTTCAATCGAAGATAGACGTCCGTAGTTGTTATTTATGTATCAACAAAAGTATGACTTCAAAAACAGGACATGTCCATAAAAAAGCCAATTTTCATTTTGATTGTTTTTATTATTATATTTTTCCAATTCGTTCAATAGAGGACTCTAGGACTCATGTATCGGATATTAAAGGCCGATTCCCATGAGAGCTGCATAGCGGTAAAGTTGTGAAGCGGTGCGACGTCCGTTGGTATATTTGTCGTAGCCGCTTGCCGTAAATTAGCACTTCGTGTAAAGTCTAGACACTTCACGAAATGCAGACAGATAGCGTAATGCCCACCTTTAAACGATTTTTTACAGCAACTGTCTAAAATATTTAGCCTCTTCATGAACTGCTATCAGCCATTAGGTTTATGCTGTAACGCCGAACAATTACGCTATCGGTCTAATAATTTTAGATGCTTCATGAAGTGACTACAGTTGTATATGCGGATAGCGTAATTGAAAAGTGAGTGGATCGTGCACGAACTTGTAGAAACGTATTTCTCCTGGCTCTCTCTGCTTTTCCTCGTTGGTAGTGTGTAATAGTATATTACATAACGAGATTTGTAAATAGCATATTACGCACGGTGCAAAAATTGCGCATGAGCCGCGCAGCGGCGAATGCAAGTAATTCCACAACTCGAGTTTTGTACTATACTTTATCTACGACCACAAAAATTACCTTATTATTCAAGTTTAAAATAATCAGCAATGACACTAATCTAATGTGACGCGGCTACGTAGATCTAACTACAAGCGTGCGTAAAGTAGGTGCAAATGCCCTCGCTGTGTGTTTTTCTTAGTTTACGGACGACGTTTGTAAACACCCGCTTACTTAATTTATGTGTTGTACGTAATTTGTCATTTACAGTAGTGGTCGTGGATAAAGTAAATTTATTTGCTAATTTAATCTTCTTTTATTAATCGTGGTGTTCAATCAAAGATAGACGTCCGTAGTTTTTATTTATGTATCAACAAAAGTATGACTTCAAAAACAGGACATGTCCATAAAAAGCCAATTTTCATTTTGATTGTTTTTATTATTATATTCGTTCACTAGAGGACTCTAGGACTCATGTATCGGATATTAAAGGCCGATTCCCATGAGAGCTGCATAGCGGTAAAGTTGTGAAGCGGTGCGACGTCCGTTGGTATATTTGTCGTAGCCGCTTGCCGTAAATTAGCACTTCGTGTAAAGTCTAGACACTTCACGAAATGCAGACAGATAGCGTAATGCCCACCTTTAAACGATTTTTTACAGCAACTGTCTAAAATATTTAGCCTCTTCATGAACTGCTATCAGCCATTAGGTTTATGCTGTAACGCCGAACAATTACGCTATCGGTCTAATAATTTTAGATGCTTCATGAAGTGACTACAGTTGTATATGCGGATAGCGTAATTGAAAAGTGAGTGGATCGTGCACGAACTTGTAGAAACGTATTTCTCCTGGCTCTCTCTGCTTTTCCTCGTTGGTAGTGTGTAATAGTATATTACATAACGAGATTTGTAAATAGCATATTACGCACGGTGCAAAAATTGCGCATGAGCCGCGCAGCGGCGAATGCAAGTAATTCCACAACTCGAGTTTTGTACTATACTTTATCTACGACCACAAAAATTACCTTATTATTCAAGTTTAAAATAATCAGCAATGACACTAATCTAATGTGACGCGGCTACGTAGATCTAACTACAAGCGTGCGTAAAGTAGGTGCAAATGCCCTCGCTGTGTGTTTTTCTTAGTTTACGGACGACGTTTGTAAACACCCGCTTACTTAATTTATGTGTTGTACGTAATTTGTCATTTACAGTAGTGGTCGTGGATAAAGTAAATTTATTTGCTAATTTAATCTTCTTTTATTATTTTCCATTACTTATTTTGTGAAAGATATTTAACAAAATGTCTGGAATTGATCAAGAACATGGTTATACGTAGAAAACTGATTTTTATGAGAAACTTGATCGATATTATTTCCAAAAACAGAATTTGCCAAAAATAAATTGTAAGTACACTTTGATTTTAATGAAAAAATACGGAGTCGCCTCCTAAACATTTAACAAAATATTCATTGTAATGTTCAAAATGTATTTTGACCAATGATATTCTTAAGTTTCTGCACTTCCTTCGGAAACGCCCAGTACATAATAATTTGTGCAATACAAGTTTTCCATGTGTTAATAAATAAATAAATGCATAATCTATTTATATTTTTATTCTTCATTAACTTGTCTTATTCAGTGTTCAGTTTAATTATCTCTCGGTATAATATGAATAAATAGGAGTACTATTTTCTCCAGTACAATGCCAATCTGCAGCTTTTTCAGCAGTGGCATAAATAGTTTTAGTCACTTCATGAAGCGTCTAAAATTATTAGACCGGTAGCGTAATTGTTCGGCGTTACAGCATAAACCTAATGGCTGGTAGCAGTTCATGAAGAGGCTAAATATTTTAGACAGTTGCTGTAAAAAATCGTTTAAAGGTGAGCATTACGCTATCTGTCTGCATTTCGTGAAGTGTCTAGACTTTACACGAAGTGCTAATTTACGGCAAGCGGCTACGACATATTCAAATTATAGACCGTAGGCGCCATAAATCTACCAATGGGCGCACACCGCCTTACAACTTTACCGCTATGCAGCTCTCATGGGAATCGGCCTTTAAGTTAGTGCCATAACGTTTTTGTAATCAAATTTCAAACTTTATAACTTAAAAATTTCATGTGTTCTTTCATAGATTATCATTAATATTTAGAAGATAAATTCTCTTTTCGGTGAAATAAATAATATTGGACGAATTAGAAAATGGAAGTGCTCGTATGTATGTATGTATGTACAATGCATCAAAAATTATGTAGTTACACAGTACGTGTTACCACAATAGTGTGGTTAGACAATTCAACTTCGTGAACTTTTACCGTTTCGCCGTTTTATGCTTGAGATCACATTCGAAACACTATAAATATAAACTGCAAATATAGAAGCAACTAATATTTTAAAGTAACAAAAAATAATTCTCTTTGTAATGAGATATTAAATCCCGGACGAAGTTCATATAAATTTAAATAAAAACATTGTTTCAATAACTTTTCTAATTAAGTGACCTGTGGAAATAAAATCATGTGTCTTTAATTAGTTCATTATTTCAAATACTACTTGAATTACGTATTTATATTGCATTCCTATACAAAACGATAGGAATCCAATAAAAATAATTTAAATGGCATTTGAAATAATGAACCAAACAAAGACATAATTTTTCTCCATAGGTTACTTGATTAGAAAAGATATTGATCACGCGTTATAAATTTCTCTAAAGAAATCGATTGACATTAAAAATTAAATAATAAATCTGTAAACAATAATATATTTCTAGTCTTAACAATTTAAAATAAATAATAATTCTAAAATCATGAAACTAAAAAAAGATTCCGAATTTTCGGATCGAACTATTTTAATATGTATTTTTTTGGTTTCTCTTTGCCGCGATTATTCCCTTACTTTTAACAGGAGAAGTGAAATGCCAAATAACTCTAGATTCAAAAAGTAATTTCTTTGGTTTTTTGTACAAACCCAAACTCAGTACAGTACCTTGTGTGTAAAATGTATTAAAATATTTAAAAAAAAAAAAAACAATTTCTAGAAAAACATGTTGCAAAGTTTGGGATCGAAAAAAAAACAATTTCTAGAAAAACACGTTGCAAAGTTTGGGATCGAATGTATTTCTCTATCTAAAAATATGAGGTAAACGCCAGACATTCCTTGCCAAATAGGTTCAAACTTCAAACACATTCAATCAGATCGAACTTGCTGTGACAAGTTGATGTGTGTGTCTAAATGTTAAATCAGTAGCTTTCTTTTCACAAACTAAAACAGTTCAAGTGCACTAGGCCCATTCACTGATGTAGGTGGAAGTGCGTCGTGTACACTTCTCATAGTTCATCCTATGAGGTGATGCTCGACGTCTTATGAGCTTATGTTAATGGCCGCGTTCGTAAGAACCAGCGCTCAAGTAGCATTAATCTGTGATTGGTGGATTTTTTTAATTTCTTTGAAATAAGCCATTCACAGACGAATGCTACTTGAGCGCTTGGTTCTTACGAACGCGGCCAATGTGATTTGAATTTTGTGTTCCTTTCAGAACAGTTCTGAACAGCACAAAACAGTTCAATGTGCCTGCTGTACGGAGCTTAAAGCTTTTGAAAGGAATGCTGCTACTACTATCCATACGCATTGTCTTAATAATTGGTTTCTCAACAAACTTACTTTCCAACTCATTGACACCTTATCCTAAAACCATATTCCGCAAGGATCGATGATCGTTGTCTTCTGCACTATTCAATTATATACAAGCAACTTTCCAAAAACATCGCACACCACACCAGCCTTGTAAGCAGAAGACACCGCAATATTATTCTTGGCCGAAAAATTCTGTATACGGGGAAAGAGAAAGTATGGCTATAATCTTTACCAAGAAGGAAACCATACTAGAAATCAACCGAAAAAACATACCACTGTAAACCATAGTTAAATACCTGGACACAAGGTTTAGATTCAGATTCAAGATCCACATAGAAGAAACGATTCTATGTAGAAAGAGCCTACAATCATTAAAAAATAATTCTAACATACAAGAATGGCTTTACTCAAATAGAAATGCATAAGCACCAAATATGTAAAGGGAAAAATTTCGACCGATCTATCACGCACACCAAGCTCCGATCTAGTTAAGTGGAACACTTTCGCAGGTAACCAAAATTGAAATAAAATAAAATAACAATAACAATTGGATGCAGTATACATATTCCATAGGTAAAGAACGAGGAACGCGTTTTTTCGTATGGAACAAGATCGCGAGAAGATGGGACAATTCCTCGAAGACCTAAGGAAATGGTAACACAAGATAGTTATCATTAGTGAAGATTTAGTGCTTTCTGACTGCAGTCTAAGAGTAAAAGAATTAACAGCAAACATTCACGGCGTTCTGCATTATCTTTTAGAGATGCATAAGGTTAGTCTCAAAACTACTGTCTGCTGTTAAGCGTCAATGCCGTAAAGTATGAGCATATTCATTTCTGGATCACCGTGAAAAAAACTCAAGGGAACGTTTGGAGGCAATAGTGACTGGAGATGAAACGATAGTCGCTTATTATGGTCCACTATCAAAAAGGGAGTCGATGGAGTGAAGACGTAGGGATGAAAATCCAAGTCCATTTTTGGGACTGTGAAGCACTTCTACAGAGTGATTTTTTGGAACCCAATATTACTATGAAAAGCACATATTACACTACATTGCTTTATAAGTTACGAAGCCTTAGAAGGTAGAAGGAGATGGACAGCGGCGAGTGGTTATTGCAACAAATTGATCAGGAGTTTGATATTCCAGGACGAGTTTTTTTGGACTGATGAAAGTCAGCTTCATCGGGATGGGATAACTAATATGCATATTCATCATCACTGATAATTAAGAAATCTGCATGTTGTAAGCAGAAAAAGATTCCAAAACAGATTTTCAATTAATGTGTGAGCAGGAGTTTTTAATTCTCATTTGCTTCCCATTCAGATCTTGCCTAAGAGGACACGATTATTTACGGATACTTCAAGATGTTGTCGAAAATACTGTGGATAATGTTCCTCCAAATTTATTAAATCGGATTTGGTACCAACAAGAATTTGAATTTCCATTCATGAGGAGCCTTAAAGGAATTGTCATTGTCGTTATTCATGTCACATGTGAACAATAACCTAAACTAAATTAAACTACTCTATTAGAAATAAAGTGGTTTTTGTTAAAAATGTTGTGTGTTTCAATAAATATGTTAAAATATGACATGTCCATTGTTCATATCTCAGTTGAATCAAAACTCGATATGTCCACACCGACCAAGCAAAACCAGACATGTCCTAAAAGCAAAAATTATCATTTTAGTTGTTATTTATGTAACAAATTCAGTTAACATATGTGTTTACAAACAGCAATAACTGTATAAAAAGAAGTTCAATACAAAATCAATACCTGAAATTATTGGTAAAGATGCAAAAAGTTTCTTGTAATTTCTTCACATTTACTTTTTTGGACATGTCCCTTTTTTTACTAGAACGCTCCTCATATATTGTATCAAAAGAATGGTTCTAGTTCATGAATATTACTTAAAAACTTAATCTAGTCTTCAGGTTTTCACGGCCGTCGTGAGCCAAATGGTTCTCGGGTTCTCTGCCGTGTAGAAAGTTTGTAGAACTTGACGTTTCAATCATCTTATCATGATCTTTTTCAAAAGTGATCTTCTTCACTTATGAACAAGATGTCGAGAAGATGATCGAAACGTCAAGTTCTACGAACTTTCTACAAAAACTTGTTTTTCATTTTGTTGAGAAACTTTTGGTAATTTACTTTTATACCTAAGTAGTTATGTTTTATGTTTTGTTTTGTACCTTTTGTAATAAACAAAAGATTCAAGTTATGTTCTCCGGAATTAAAAATAGAGACAAAACTTCTTTCGGACAAGAACTGCATTGTTTCATTATAAATCAAAAATATTTGACATGTACCATCAGGGCCTTAAAATTTCCCACGATTTTTTATCAAGTAATCAGAATTTCTCTAAATTATAGTTTTGTAGAACAGACTTTTTCCTCAATTTCGGCACTAAAGTCATTTAACCAAAAGTGATCTGGTTTTCAGATTGGTTATGTTTTAAAAACAGCAAGGTAGTAAAATATTAGAACTGGAATAACAGAATAAAAGTAGCGACTAACCAACTTCTAATTTGGCAATTGCAAAACCCTTCTCTCCTTCAGAAAGCACATGCTTTGGCATTGTGATGCTACATTTCAGCATTACATTTGAAATCTGACGTGTGGAATGATTATTTTTGACAAACCGTTAAAGAAAGCCATATTTACAGCAGAAGATTGAATCGTGCGAAATTTTAAGGTCGCGATAGTACATAATATTTACAAAATTTGGTCAAATATGTATACTGTTACAACTTTGGAACTATTATTCGACTAAGTATAAGGAAAAAATGAAACATGAATTACAAGACGACGAAATGATTTGGGAAAAAAGTAATGTTGAGGACAAGAAGCAGAAACTTCGGTATCATACAAAGTGCGGAAAAATTGTAAAAAAAAAACAGTTGAGAGCATTGATCCAAACTATTTGTATATAAAAATACAATTAACCAAGTCAACATAATGATTTAATGATACTGTACTTTTTATAAACGTAGTTGACGACCTGATAACAGAATGCAAACAAAAATTAAAAGAGAAAATTTAAACATGTTTGATAAAATGAATGTAATAGTGATAGAGAAATTCATTAGATTGCATTTAGCGTTGATGATGCTATCACGCTCAACAAAAATGATATCCTGGCCTGCAAGCCCCTTATGAACATTCAGCGGCAAGCATTTAAAACAGTACGTCGCAGCAACCCCTCTCAATTGCCACGAAATTGTCGAGAGGTACCATTTTAATTGAGCATGATAATACAAACTGAATATTCAGAATTCAGAAGCCAACGTGAAAATTTGCAATGAAATTTGACTTGCACATAAACCTTTTTCGTGGTTTACTGCAATAAGAAAATCTATAATAATAACCACGGTTAGGTGGATCGGATTCCGCTCGCGCTGGCAAGAGCGTCACATCTATGTGCACTCGATACGGGAATAGCAAATAATCGCATGCATAATTTGCAGTAGCAAAGAACGTTTAGTGTTTAATTTAATTTATTTAATTTTTAATTCGAAAATACGAAATTTTGTTTAAATTTAACAATTTCTTACGCGATGAAATTAAAATTTCGTCCCACGCTTATGGAGAAATGAGCCAGCGCAATGATCGTACATAAACATGCAGTAAACATGCAAAGTATAAGCGGCGACCCAGGCGGACTGTTGCAAGCGGAATCTCATCCACCTAACGCTGATAATAACAAACTTGAAAAATAAATAATATTAAATATTACTACTAATATTAAAGCAAAAAACTATCAGATACTTTAAGCTATTTTAACAGTACAGAAAAGTAAATAACTTTCGTGAATTTTACCCATGTTACGTATATCTTACTGAAGGTTACCTTCACAAGAGATTAGTTTACTGTATCTTATTTTAGATATAAAATTTCTTGAGTGGAATCGAAGAAATATTGATTTTCTTTGCTTGTGATTGCGACCATTGACGAATACGAATAGCTTTGACCGTCGACTTCGACTGCTGAAGATTACTTGCATGTTTTGAGTTATTAATTACTAATACATGTCTTGCTAATATTGTCTAGTGATTTCTTCTTAACCACTTATGGTTGTACTAATCATTATCAAACGACTTTTGTGGTCGATTCTTGAATGTGGTTCTTATATTTAACTTTTATGCTCAATTTAGAAAGCGACTAAATAAAATTAAATTGTCAAAAACTGGATACGTTTAACACATAAATTGAAAATTAAGAACTTTCAAAATTTAACAGCTTCGTGCATTCTGTTTTCGTTCGATTAATTTTTAATTCCAGCTAGGAAATAAAAATTGCTTTCTCATTTCTAAATTAATTCAACTGAACGTAAAGGATTTCATGCTTCCAATTTTCGCCCAATTTTAAATTTTACTAATACGCGGTTACGCAAATGCTAAACATATGCGAAGTGTTTGTTTATCGCACGCATTTAGATTGACTTCACATGTGAACGATTACGTGGGTGAAATGTTGATCGTCGTCACAATGACGTTTATTCGAGTGTTAAGTCGACAGCATCGAAAATCCAGCTCCAAATTTCAATTAGAGTTAGGCCTCAGTAAATCCCTCGTGGAGTCAGTCGGATTTGCTCGTAGCTAATCAATTTCGAACCATGTAAGCAACAAACATATCAGTACAAGGATTTTGTGCATTTTTCTATTTATTTTTATTTTCACTTTAACTCACAATTAATACCGGTTATATATTGTGCTCTAAATTTGAGTTTCATATGCATTATGTATGTTTATACGTGCAACCTTGTGTAAACCAAGTCTCGTTAATGGAGTATTAATTTTGAAATTGTACTATAATTAATTCACAATTTGTATTTGTTATTTGATGAAACACATAGCTCACGTTTTAAATTGTTTCATTCCATGTATGTACGTGTCTGGTTGTTTGAAGTGAATTCCTGGTTTCAAATCAGCCGAATCAATATATGTTAATGGTATTTTAAAATTGAAATTCCAATGTTATTAAACAGCATCCACATAAATTGATCTCGTATTTAATGAAATAATTTGACGTAGTTATCACATTTAATTTAAATCGTGACAAAAACCTATCCTTTATTTTAAGTACATATTTTTGGAAAAAAGCAATTACAAGTGAAATTAGAACAGTTTTTATTTTAAATAAGAATTGATTATCTTTAAATTTGAATAAACAAAATTCTTAACCTACATAATATATTCAATTGTATTAAAATGCATTCGGTAAAATCAAATTCGACTAGACTAGCTTAAGCAAGGGTTAAGGAATTATAAAATGTTACTTGATTAACTCGAATAAAAATGTATAACTGTTTTGTTTAAACGATTTTAAAATATTTATTTAAATTATATTGTAAATGTGAAATTTACATCAATTCTGGTTTTCTTTAATCCTAGCAATTCTTTTGTAAAGTAATTATTTTTATGGATAGTTGATAATTAAGTTTCGATACATTTTGGTTTCTGCACATTGGAAAGCGTTATGCTTATTTCCGCTGTACTATCGTATGCTTCGTAGTTATATCCTAAACCCACTTAACTAGCTAGAGAGTCAATTTGCATACCCTTCTTCAGCCAAATAAATACGATCTCATCCAGGCCCATTTGTTTCAGTTCACTACACTGAATCAATCTGAAAATGACAGACAAAGACCCACTATCCTCATTTTATTTCTTCTTATTTGCCACTTTAAGTAATATTTGCTTTCTGAAAACGAAAAGTTGTGCAATAAATAAAACTGAAAAATTCATGACCTAAATTTGAAGTCCTTCGATGATTTGAAACAGTATCTTACAAATGAATTATCGAATGATTTTACATTATATTGTAATGTTTCCTTTTTGGTAATCAAGTTTGTACCAAGAAGTAACGTATACTTAAGGGTAGCAGGGCGTAGTCAGAATTAAGGTAACACAAAATATATAAGGTACGTTTATTTGGGTTACAAATATTCTTACATGACCAACTGTAGCGGCACTTTACTTAGATGACAGGAGTTCTCTCACTTTGATAAGGATCTCGTCGAACTAACTTCTAATTGGAAAATCGATCTGTTTATATGAATTGACTTGACCTATTTTCCACTGACGTAGTTTGTGCAGGTGGTCGTTGTTCTTAGAAATTCTGATGACTCATTTTTCTCTGCTGCACGATGATGCAATCCATGCAGAGCGGATGAACTAGATTTTATCTTCTGTTACAATATCTTCAAATTCAACAATCAAATAAAGATAACTACTTATTTTTATTATTTATATGTCTCCCTGTCTTCACGAATATAAGGTATTGTTGTGAAGTTGAAAGCTCCTGTTGTTTTTGTTGAGTTTCCCATATGTTTATTTCCGATGCCTTCTAAGGACTGGATAAGAAAGAAAGTACACACCTGAGAATGCATATAAAGATTATAAAATCTTATAAAACCATATCTTGATCAAAATAGGCTATACATTCATTGTTTTGATACCCTCCTAAATGCTATAACAATCTTTTTTGTTTGTGTCCAAATTGTGTATTAAGCATTATGCCAGGAATTAGTTATGAAACCAGAAAATTAATAATAGTACAAAAGTGGTGCAATAAGAAAGTTTCTTTCAGAAAATAACAAAATCATGTAATGTTTCTGTGAATTGTACAAAAAAAGTTATTTTAAAGTTTGGTGAACACAATACCTTAAATGACTTACCTAAACCATGTCGGAAAATAGGTGCAATTGCCAAAAAAGTGGCAGAAAAGGTTTTAATATCGTTAAAAAGAAATAAATCAATATCGATTCGTGATATTGTCAGAATAATAGATACATGTCACGAGACAGTACAGGGTATTAAAAAAAGGAACATGAAGACGTACAGAGGTTGAGAGCCTAGCTCAATTAAAACGTGCGAAGGCACTAGCTAGGAAATTGTTTGAGAATTAATCGAATTTTAATGGACGACGAAAGTTACATAGAAATGGATGCTCGTATTCTGCTTGGACCCCAGTCTTATACTGCATTAAAAGATGTTGTACAGGATGACGAGAAAAGATATACAAATTAAAGAATTTGGCTGTAAGATATTGGTTTAGCAGGAAAGTGAATTTCCACTTTATAGGAAGCATGAAGGAGCCTTCCCTCTTTTGACCAGACCTAACATATCCACACTATGCTAAAGTCACGGTAGATTTATTTAGAACACACCAGGTCGATTTTGTTGAAAAAGCCATGAATCCCCTTATCGGTCCAGAACTGCGTCCAGTAGAACGTCACTTGGCAATTATTAAGAGAGAAAGGATAAGTAACAGAAAATACAGAAAACTTTTAAAAAAATGTGGATCACTGTTAGCAAAACAGTGTCTAAATTCTGAAACGTCACTCATAGTCAACTCACACTCAAACTTGACTTGAGAAATGCTTTTATATTTACTCGTATATTCAAGCTTATAGTATAGGTATTTTGATCATCATCGGTTTATAATACAAAGTCAAAAATCATTAAAATGAAAATTAAAGCGTTCCTGAATTTCAAATTAATAATAAACTGTCAATTTGAGTGTTAGTTGAGTATGAGTGATGTTTCAGAATTTTCCTCTAAATCTGTTGTGCAAAACCACGTGAAGGACATTCATTTCAAAGTTTTAAAGAAATAAATAATTTACAATTATTGTTATCATATTCTAGGTTTTAAAATGTTAATGTATTTGATGAATATAAGTTCTTTTTGTCCATAATTTTAATAATGTGCGCTTTCTTTCTTATCCAGTCCTTGGGCCAAATTCGGAAACATCATTCATACTCAACTCATACTTAAGATGACAGTTTCAATTGAATTTCAATTTGAAATTCAAAAAAGCTTTGATCTTAATTTTAATGATTTTTTAACTTTCTATGGTACCTAAATCACTGATGATTGGAGTACCTACCTATACTGATCATAAACTTGATTATACGAGTAAATATAAACGCATTTCTCAATTTCAAATAACATTAAACGTCGATTTTGCGCGTGAGTTGAGTATGAGTGATGAATTTGGCTCCTTATCTCATGCCGATTTTTCTAAACTATCTTACTCCTCTCTTCTCGTCCGTCCCTCTTACCCCTTCCTCTACATTTTTCTTGGTCCACCTGTTTACCCCTTCTTACTTACTGTCGCGACCAAAAAAAGGGGATACCTTTTTTGACGGAATTCCAAAATGTCGGAAATTTTGTTGGGTGGCTATAACGATTTGATTACTCGTAAACGGTGAACAAATAAAAATCAGATTAGAGTACACTGAGAAAGCAAAATGTGTTAATTCAACCAAAAATTTTGTTTGAACGTATTGAACCGAAACTTTTTGTTGGGTGAACATTTTTTTGGTAAAATTAACACATTTGTTCTATCAGTGTAAACAAAATGTGTTAATTCAACCACAAAAAGTGTCCACCCAACAAAAAGTTTCGGTTCAATACGTTCAGACAAATTTTTTGGTTGAATTAACACATTTTGTTTTCTCAGTGTAGGCGTTGCAAAGAAAATATATTATGGATTAAATAAAAAGTCAATAAATTTGACAGTCTCTACTCTAATCTGATTTTTATTTGCTCACTTTTTATAAAAGTTGTACAATTTTTCTTTCATTTATTTGTAATTAAAAGAATGTAATTGATCAATAAATCAAACAGAAACGTCGTTTTCGATCAAACAATGATTGACTTTTACTAATTAAAGTCTGTCATCCGTTATCTTAGATTCATATAACATATGTGGAATCCAAGTCTCCAGTGCTTACACAAGAGTTACTCTACAATTGTAAGGGACGGGGTTTGGAAGATAAAAAAAAAGGAAATGAACTATTCAACACTTTCGAATTTATCAATTTACTAGGTCACAGCATGACATTATGTTTCTGTACAGTTCATTTTTCCAATATATGCCAATCGATCGATAAGTCAATGAACTTTTATATAGCTATCTCCTTCTAACTTACGTGAAACAGCGTTGCGGCTTTTGTCATGTTATGTCATTTCGTCGTATATTTTCTTAACTCAGGTTTATACGATCGGCACAAAGTAAAAAAAGTGATCTGTAGATATTGTCTGTCTCAAAATAAAAAAAAAACCTCTAACCTCGCAATTTACCTCGTAGATACAACCGGCAACGCTGTCGCATGCACCTAGTAGTGACACATTTAGGGGGAAGAAAATTTTAACCGCGCAGTTTAAAACATTTCTGCCTTTTCGGGGCATCATAAGATTTTAGGCAAATTAAGTGTTATATGACATGCTCAATTTTGATGCTAAATTACGACGCTCATAAATTACATAATATCGGTTTCTTACATGACCAATTTGTATGCGATAAACAAATGAAAGATTGTTGCAGATTTGCACTCATTGTTAATCGCACTGTATTTTGAGAGACACAAAATTACTAAGCGAATTTTTTAATGTATTTGGAAGTTATTAATAACGACAAATATTCGCGATGTGAAACGAATTGTTATTGGAAAAAGTAGTAGTGTGAAACTTCTCAACACGACATGACAGTTGGATCGCAACGATAAAATTAAGGTAGCAATTACTATATTCCCGATACATTGAAAACAAAAGGACCTAGGGTCCTAAGAAAATACAGTGCCAGAGGTTGAGAGGGTAGAAGGTAAACATGAGTTTTACGGATCACTGCTCGAGATTCCATTTTAAACGAGTTACACAAAGACAAGAAGCAATATGGAAGAGAGCAATAAAAATTTCAAAAGAGAAGTTCAATAAGCCCACGTATAGCAATGAAAATAATTTATTATTATTATTATATTATGTGGCGAGTGCTTTTTTAAATTGACTCTCACATTATTCTGAGTAGTTACAATCAAAACAAACACGTGTTTCAAATGTGAAAATGATTTTAGAACCAGCAACTAAAGATCTGGAAGAAAATTAACAGGGGAATTTTTTATTCCCTATGAGAGTGTCAATATTTTGGGCAAAGATTTTTAAATAATGCGAATAGAAAAGCCAGGAAAAGTTTTCTAAAGAAAACAGGAAGGATAATAGACATGATTGGGTATGTTTCAACGGCAAAATGTACTAAACATTCCTTAAGGTTGAATTTAGAAATATGCCTTAATTCGATTACTTCTTAATCCTATATGAATGTTCCAAAACAAATTTCTACAAGAACCTCTTCTTGCGTTACTCAAAAAAATGATTCGTTGTTTCTACAACCATTCCATGTTGTACGGAATCTTATACCACTGCAAGACGGATTACAAGAGGAATCTTTCAAGTCAATATAATACAAAAACTGTACATCTACGTAGAATACAAAAAGATATACTAAAGTTAGCATAAAAGTACCAACTAAACGATAGACCAACAAGAAAAATATGTATGTCCGAATGGCTGAATCATTAAGAATACGAGTTGACTATTTACTAATATTACAAGATTCGTACGTGGAAACAATTCCGAAATTAGAGCAAACGTTAATTGACATTTAATTTCTTGCTCCTGCACTGCATTAATAATGATTTAATTTCGAAATTACGCTAGCTGAAAGCGGAAATACTAGCTGGCGAGAAATTGACTTAATTAAATCGTAACTCCGCTTCTGGTAGATGTAAATGTGTCCGAGAACTTCTGATTGCTCTGAGAGTATTAGCTAATATCCTTCTCCTTAGGTCACCTGGAATGACCTTACCTGTCTGTTAAACAAAATTAACAATTTCAAGGAAGCTCATATTATTAGCTGAGCATAGAAAGAGCATGAGATAATTTCTGCGCAATCGAGTATTTTTTTGCCTCCTGTTTACTATAACCTGAAACTTCCAACATAAATTTAATTAAGCACGCCAACGCCCGCTTTGTTTCGAACAGGTTGCTGTCAGCGTAAAAGGATAAACAGTTTCTTGGTTACCGTCATACGAAGTCGTAAGCGGAGATGTATTTTCTTGCTTATTATTTTTCGCGAAAATTTATACTTCCATAGAACTGAGCGTGAAATAAATCTATCTGTTCGACAGATAATTTTCACAACTAGAAATCATTAGCTTGGAATTTATTGGCTGCATATTTGAAACTAAAATTGTTTTAGAGAGATACAGTTACCTTATAATTATCAAAAGCTTTTTTTCTCTCTATTCAAAGACAAAGTAGATTAATCGCAATTATTCCAGGTTAATGGAAGTGGTGGCGACATACAGGACGTTGCTTTTATGCTGTATAAATAAGCAATGAAGCCACAATCCGCTCTTATGTTCATTATTTATTAAAACAGATCGATGTATTGTATACCACATAAATACGCAACAAATAATCTTGACAAATTTTAACACCTTCGTTATAATACAAAATGATGAAAAAAATAATAACCTAGTTTCCCATAAAATTGATGTAAAAGAAACTGTGTTAGCAGTATCTTTTCGATGAAAATTTTACTATCGTATTTTCTGACAACCACTTTCTGTACCGATTTTTTTATTCTGTGTAATCACCTTACATTATTTGTTTTTCTAAAGATTTTCTTCTTCGTGTAAGAGATAGAAAAAGGAAATGAATGGAGAGTGAAAAAAGAATTGCTTATGTAAAAACCATTTGAAGTTCTTCATCTTTGTTTGTGCCTTTACTAATACATAATCAAACTTTTTTTGGATTTTTTTAATCCTGATCCGATTTTCCATCTCTCTTTGAGATACGCATGTATATAGGAGTCACCTAAATTGCATCCTATTGTAATCATTTTCTTTCTTTTCCTCAAAGACTTAACATTTTTATTTTAACATTCATTAAGTCATATTGAAATATTTTGCCTTTCAGGTTGTTTCACTTTTGCTATTACGTATTTATGGATTCTTTAGACCATAAAAGTCCGAATTGGTAAAATTCTCAAGAAACAGAATGACAAACCAATTTTCTTACCCATGAAAAATTTCGCAGATTGCTTACCCTCACCAAATAATCGCATTTATTTACAAAGCGAAAGTGTTTAATATATCCCTTGCTCATGTGAGCATCGGGTAAGCATAGTGGTCAGTCAACGCTTGTATTTCTCTACTTGAACGCTGCACCAAACTGCTATTTATAAATAATTCCGCACTAGCCGAACATAATAAATTAGAAGCCGGACATTAAAGTCTATTCTCCCATACAGAATTCCTAACACGTTTATCCCATTTTATTAGCTGAGAAAATCGTGAATCCATTGCATTGATGAAACATCCATAGACGTAGTTTGCGTAGGTAAAGATTCCAACATGAGAAAAGGTTCACCGATCAGGCAAACCTGTGTTTGGTAGATTTGCCGCTGGAACATATTAGGAATAATTTTGTGTGCTTATTTTGCTAATGTATTGTTAAAAGTGAGTGTACAATGTTTAATTCCGTTGCCGTTCAATACCCTACCGAATATAGAGATGTCTCTCTTGCATTTCATATTTCCGTATTATACGTGTCGCTTTCACACGTTGCGAACACTTTTGACAACGCATTTAATACGCAACATTTCATCTTGAAACTATCTCATTTGTCAATCGTCATGTCCTAATCGTCATGTTGCGATACATTACTTCTCCCCATTAAATTATAATTGGAGCAAATCAAACACATTACAATCACCTACCAGAGAGCAGGAACAACAACAACAAGAACAACAGAAGCAGGTCTAAGGAAGTTATTTTGCAAGAGAAGACGAAATGTCGGCAGAAAAATGCGGTAGGACCGAAAACCGTAAAAGAAGGCAGAGAATTATTTTTATCGACTTCTCTACAGTGTGCAATTATTGTATTTTCTCTGAATTTCTCTAGAAAATAGTATCATTTTCACTTAAAATAATTTCTTTAAGTAAAATCATAGTGATACAGTGAAAGCTCTCCATACAGACAGCTTTCATAAGCGGACATCTCTCATGACCCGACAATTTTTCTGGAACCAAAATTTAATCTTATCTCGCATAGCTTTCTTATAAGCGGACAAAAAAGTTGGAACCGTCAGTGTCCGCTTATGAGAGCTTTCACTGTGTACCCTTCCATTTTGTATTTTTGTTTCGTTTTCACTATGTTTCAATATTGCATAGATCCGATTCCCCTTCTCAAATGGAAAATAAGTATCCGGTTGATAGTTTCAAGATACCTAATTCTAATACGTAAACCAAGTTTATCAAACAGTATTATTTAACAACTATACCTACATAAGTTAATTAGTATCCAGTTATACTACATTCGACATTATTTATTATACGTTTCACGTGGGCCTGATATTAATTAATACTATGTTGATGTTGACATTTGCTTGTGCACGTGTTGCTTCGTTCGGTTTCGCACATGGAAAGTCATTAGTTGGATATTACAAGCCTGCAATAATGCGGAATCACGTTTCACTGCCTGGAATCGAATTACATTGCGGTTAAAATTTATCGTCCCGTTAAACCGACACGCACTTAACTTTTGCTCGACGATAGTTTACATTTGCAGCAATGTATCTCGCGTTGAATTAATTACGAGAACAGCAAACAGAGCGTTTCAAAAATCATGCAGTACGAACTTGACAGAAACAGAGATTTATGTACGAGTAGAATGGTGTACTAAAATAATGTGAGATAAATGTTTAGTAATGAAAAATTTATTTTAAAAAATCTGTTTTTTAAGGAATAATCTAACGTGATTCTGGTAGTCATTTTAATGCTTTTTATCTTCTATTTTTGTATGTACACTAGGAATCATGAATATAATTTGAAACTTTTGTGTCATACCAGTCTTTGTCCAAAAATATTTACCTTTCGCTCATTTAAGCACTTCAAAACAGACCAAAGAGGAAACAGTGATGTATTTTATTGGTCACTGTAGCCATTATAATGCGTTTTAGAGCAAGTTGTTTGTACAATGCCAGTTTGAATTTAAGCTGAAGCTGAAACTTATAATAACGATTATTTCAACAATTATTTTTAAGGGTTTAAGCTTTGGCTTAAAGTTAAGTTGGGACTGTACTTACAACTGGACCTTAATCAGTCTAACAAAAATAGTATTTCCATCGGTTCTTTGCACGATACCGATGAGCTGTTCAACTGTCAATCCATAATAAACTCTATGACTACGTTTATCTCGCACGTTCAATCCGATTGAGATTTCAATCGATTGAAATAATAATGTTTGAATCCTGACATAAACAGATCTAATTTGTCACTTCAATCCGATCGAGAACTTAGCTCAATCCGCCTAAAAATGGGGATTGGACTGACAAAGCCGCTTGAAAAATAGCGATGTAAACGCGGATTCAAATTATTATTGGTACTGGCTAACTTCATGTTATGTAAATTGCTGAGATCTTAACTTGGATCTAACTTAAAAGTTAGAAAGCGGGAATTGGTGTTTTTGCACGTATATCGTCTAAGAGGTAATTTATTTCAATATGGATATACGAAGGAAAAGGCCAATTTGGTTAGATGAAGAAGTGGAAGAATTTTTACTTTTAGTAAAAGAAAAACATATACTCCAACTTTTGGACGAGAAGAAGTATAGAAGAAACGACATTTTTCAGTCCTTGGTAGAACCAATGAGAGGAAAAGGTTATAATAGGGATGCAGAGCAAATGTCTATAAAATTGAAGAATTTGAAAGGTAACTAGGGCATTATATTTAAAATTTACAATGTCTGGCAGATTTAAGATTATTTGCTAATTATTGTTAATTGTATATAAGGTGACTGTTTAAAATGTAAAAGGCATAATTCCACAAGTGGAAATGATAGAAAGGAGTGTCCATTTTTTTGAAACTCTGGACGAATTATTTGACAATCGATCTGGTACAGAATTTGTTGGCTATGACTCTACTGCACTTGAAGCTGAAGACGAAACTTAAAATAAAATAGCTCTGTAGAGGTCGCAGTTGAAGAGGATTTAACCCAAGAAGAGCTGGAGCTAAGCTGAGCTATAGTATAGACTCCCCAGAAACTGACGTGTCCAAAACTTCAAGATCGGAGAGGAGTAGCACATCCAAAAAACATAAAGAGAAACCCTTAGAGAAATTGCTAAAGATGCAAAAAGAAATTGAAAATTCAATTAATAACATGAACAAAAAAAAACACTACCAGATGACAATTTTTTGGATGAACTTATGAAACGACAAGAAAATATAATGATGAAATGCACAAGTACTTTAATTGAAGGGATTAGCAGTGCCTTCCGAAAACATCGAGGAAAGAAACGCCGTCGTACACCATCAACATCAAGTTCAGATCAAACTGATTAACAATTTTATTAAACTGTAAATAGTTGTCGAAATAAAAATTTACCAAAGATTCTAGCTTTCAGTATTTATTTGTATTTTAAAGCCTATTTTTCAAACATTTGTCACACATCTTACACTACTATGTATATTTAAACAAAACTGTGATAATTTTAAAAAAATGTACGTAAGTAACTAACAAGTAGTAACTGGAAAAAGTTAACAAATTTCAAAGTATGATCTGTTTTATAGTTGTTTTAAGAACAGGAAAATTAACTTTTAAATAATTACATAAAAAATCTCGTAATTCAGAGGCACCAAAGTTGTTTAGTTCTCATGTAACGACATCCGAAGGTTGCGGGAAAGTTAAATTAGCTTGCTCAACTTCTTCCAAACACTTATTATTAAATTTATCTTTGCTTGATTCTACAATGTAATGTAAAGTGCAACAACATGCAATAACTTCTGGTGCAAATGTGTGTTTCACATCCATTCGTTTAAGCAGTGTTCGCCATCTTGCCTTTAACCTGCCAAATGCAATTTCCACATTAATTCTCGCAGAGTTCAGATATGCATTGAAGGAATCTTACTCTTTGGTAAGGTTTCTGCTTCCATATCCTTTCAACGACCAAGGCAAAAGTAGATATGCTGGGTCTCCAATGAAAACATATGATAATAAATGGTTTCCGAATTTGACCTTCCCCTGTAATCAAAATTTTATAATTTAAAATAAACTATATCATGCTAGGCTGTAAACGTTATTTGTGTAACTTTTATAGTTTTGTAAAATTTACCTTGGGCATTAAATTTTCATAATTCTTGTAAAGAGATGAAACACTTAGAGCAGCTGCATTGCTGCAGCTGTGTGTTGCTCCGGGGCATTTAACGAAAATATTTATAAATCTGTAGTGGTGATCAACAACACCTTGCAGAACCAACGAAGGCCAACCTTTCCTATTGATGTATCCGTCTGAGGGTGGCAAAATAGGTATGTGGCTTCCGTCAATAGCTCCCAATATGTTTGGTATATGACTTACAGACTTGAACCCATCAGATATTTTAATTGCAGTTTCTTCATCAGGCATGACTATAAACAGCGGCAATAGAACTTTATTTACTGCTTTTACAAAGTCATGGAGGCATTTCCAGACCGTAATTTTATGTATACCAAATTGATTTGCTACTACTCTATACTCACAACAACTTGCTAAATAATATATTGATACAGCAACTTTCTTCCGCACATCAGTAACATTTTCTAAAACACTTATTGGATTTAATTATTCGGTTTTAATTCCATTTCAAGTCTCTCACATATGAAATCAAATGTTTTCTTGGATATGCGAAAATTTTCTATCCAGTCCTCATCTGTGAATTGGTTTGAAACAATTCTAGTCCACCAATCATTACTGCGGACTTTATTTGGCATCCGCTGTTTCCTGTGATGCTTTATTATAGGGTATACAGTGTTACTTACCAAACTGTAACAATAAGTACTTAATGAAACCTTTGAACTTACCACACAATTTTACACCAATTATTTTTCTTTTCTCGCTTCCACTTACACACAGCTGCAGAAATGTTTGTTAATAATAAATAAATGTTGCAATACCAAGTTACTAGCATTACCATAATTTCTGTTTCAAAATTATCCATTTCGTTTTATATCTCTGGTTCTAAGTTCTAAGTGAAAACACAGTAAAAAAAAGCTAAAACGAATAGGTACACCTAAAATTACACCTGATTGTTGACAGTTGTCAGCTGCAAGCGTCTAATGTTAAGTTAGCCATTTACTGCATTTCTTTTTACTATGATTGTCTCTCTTGAAATACTAAAAATTAGTAAAGGAGACTGTGGTTTAAGGAATAATTGAAATTAACCTCCGCCCACAATAATTTTATATCCGTAGATACGTATTTCGGCAGCAAAGCTGCCATCTTCAGTACAATTTAAAAAACACTACATGAAATCTAACAGCTACCTACCTAGCTACCTACCTACCTGATCATACTATCTATACTACTAATACTATCTAAAATTAACAAAATTAACACTAAAAAAGGAGAATGTGGTTTAAGAAATAATTGAAAATTATCTCCGCCCACAATAATAACAGTCAACCCCTAACAAAAAAGGGCAAATCAAATAAAACGGAAATGAGTATTGGTCTAATATCCGAAAAAGGTTCTTATTCTCCCGAATAAAGAACTTTTGTAAGCATTTAATTCCCTGTTATTTGATACCGCTTGAATTTATCCCTGAAAAGAAATTATACTTATATATGTATATGTATACAATACACCTATATATATGTATATATGCACAAATCGCCAAAAAGCAACCTACAGATTAGAGCAGATCACACCCACACACTACAAGTTAAGAGCACTTTACGATATTTATCTCGGAGAATCCTCTCCTTATCACATATCCAGTGCAAATGCGCTTAACTGTCTCTTGAAATATTATTTCAAGCGGTTTGAAGTAAATGATCAAAAACAGTTCAGATTCACGAATCCGCTTGAAATCTCAATCGGATTGAACGTGCGAGGTAAACGTAGTCTCTAGGTACACCAGATTGTCCATAAATGTACGTGCTTTCAAGCTATTGAGTCCAGCAGCTCCCAGAGCAACAATTGATAATAACCTAGTAACAACAACACGTTCTATAGAATTTGAAGCTATTTGCATCGCGTATAAGTATGTTACACAAATCAGATCCCCTCACCTCACCTTTGTGAACAATTTTTTAAGAGCGAATGTTTGTTTCGCCCGCAATACGGACATCATCAGCACTAGACTGAAAGTCAAAAAAGAAAAACATATAATAACCTGACCATCCACTCTCTCATAGTAATATACCGAATGTTCCATTAAAAAAAAGATACCTTGAAGTGCTTAACTATTTCCCAGGAATTTCAATTAGTTTCTGTAGTTTTTGATTTTTTTAAATTTTTTTGGCTATAACTGTAAGAAATGAATGTACAGTAAATGAGATACTGGATATAAAAAAAAATGTGTAGTAAACTAAATGGAAGCCGTGATGTTCCTCACATTCAAATGGGGATCTTTTTTTTTTCAGTACAAATGGATTTTCTTGGCTACCAATATTATATTTATTTTTTTCAACTATATCCATGTTAAATCATCTTTGTAAAGTTTAATTAATAGAGATTTGCAAAATGTATCCCAAAAAAAATCGCATTTCGGCTAATATCCGAAAAATTCAAATTCTTTAATAATTATTTATATATACCACTTTGATTACGCACCATAGGAATTTCAATGCAATTTTTTATAATTGGAAAATTCCTGTTTCCCTATTGAAGTTATTAAAGAAGCAGCATACTGAATGCGGGCTTATTGATCCTCAATGGTGTGCATGCTCGCCGGATTTAACACCAAATTATTTCTTCTTGTAGCCTTATTTAAAATCAAAAATGTATCAGACTCCTTTTGATTTGAATGAGTTGAGGAAAAATGGGCAACTAGTACTTCTAGAATGTTCAGAAGCTTCTGGGGCAGATAAGTTGCAAGCGGCGAATTGTTTGAACATTTGGTGTAGTAGCTATTAATTTATAAATAAATATTTTTCAATACGAATTATGTTTGAAGTCTCTAAATTGCATTAGAAATTTTAAAAAATCAATAAACTTTGTAAATTAGAAATTTGCCTGTTTAGTCAAAACTGTGAAATAAAAAAATATCTGCTTATTTAATTTTTTCTTTTTAAATTTTGAAAGCCCATGTATTTGGAAAACATAAACTGAAAGTAGTCTTAGCTAATGCATAAATTTGCAGTGAAATCCCTATGGTGCGTAATTAAAGTGGACACCGGGTATGTAGGTATGGGCATAGGGGCATGCCTTTCCGTTTTTGAAAGACTGAAATTTAAATTTATTTGCTTATTTAGTAAACACATAATCCATCTCTTTCTCCTTTCCCCGCCTGGCCAATTTTATAAATAAACAGACATTCGAACCCGGACGAAAATACTCTTTGTTTACGGGACTGAATATGCGCACAAATTTTCGATTTACGTCGTTAATTTTCATCCCTCATGTATTATTCACCTTCGCCTGGACGCAAATGTATTCGCCTCTTGCGGCCGAATTGCTTCCAAATGTGACAAACATAAACCCCTTTATCGACTTCAAATGGGAGTTAAAGGCCAGGGGATACGTTAGCGCACATGTGGGCACAAATTAACCCGGAAGAATTTATCCGAAAATTCTGTTGGAAACGTAAAATTCAAATGTGAAAAAACAAACTTTTTTCGGTATCAGAATTTTGTTTTGAGTTTGTGAAATAGTAGTATTACTTTTATAAAATTATATAACGACTAGAGCGTTGTTTCCTATGCCCTTCGCGGTTTTATTTTTGTTCGTTCTTGTTAGGCGACATTCTAGATGGTCTTTTCGAGATTAATTGTTTGCTCTTAAAAATTCCTTGCTTTAATATTTTTAACCAAACCCATTTAAGCGACCTGATTATAACTTCCCCTCCAGTTGATGACGTCTTAAACAAGCCCTTTGCTAGCATAACCTGTATTTAGAAATTCTTTTCTATTTTGTTGTGTGTAAATTTTCAAAAAAAAATAAGATAGTTCCCTGACCTTGATTTAAATATTTAGTCTTATCATAAGTAATTGTTTCACGAATGCAACTTGTAACCACTGGTCTTTAAAACAGAAAATATTAAAGAAATTATCCGGAACTTGGAAATTTCAATGAAACAGCTAAATAAAGTGTACAAAAAAGCGAAAATTCCGAACAGGAACAAAGTACCACGATCCAAAACGTAATTAAAATGTGTAAGTATTAAAGCTCTCGAAATGATCCATCCAAGGTAAAAAGATAACTCAGCGTTCTTCCGATCCTCTGAAACTTCGAAATTACAAACTCAAATAAAAGTAAGTCATTACTTTGAAACTTGTAATAATAAAAGTTACCGAATACAGCATCCTTACGTAAACTTAAACTCTAAAAAAGAATCTAGAAAATATGGATCGAGAAAACATTGAGTTCCAATTTAAATTGCATTCAACACTTCCGATTTCATTTGAATAGTTTTATTCCTGCATTGTGCATCCATGAATGGAGTGGTAATTTATTTTAGTTCCATTGTTTCTTTATGTAAATGTCAAGATTGCACTTAATAAGCTTACTTCGCTCCTTTGCAGAGCAACTTAGCTATATTCATTTTTGCAAAAGTACCAGTTTCACAAAGCAACGTACATTTTCAACTTATTAGTTGTCAAACTGCATTTAAGTACAATAATAATGATGTACTTAAACCGCGTTGAAGTGCTTGCCATTTGTCCTTTTTCTTTATAATGAGCTTAGTTTCGTATGTTTCTATTATTATGGTTTTAACAGACATAGCTGGAGTATGTATTTCAAATATCAGGAACTATTCCTGTCTTAAATTACAACTCTTGTCAAAGTGCTAATCCAAATTCCGACCTAAGTGTAGACATGTCGGAAATTACAACTTGTAGACGGTGGCTTTACACGAGTACATCGTGTTATCGATTGTTCCTATCCGTGTTTAAATGGTTTATCGTTATGCAAATTTGTACGTTGATAACGAAATTCACAGTTGGTTTGTTCTGTTCATGGTATTCGGGGGTCTGGTTTTGCTGGAAAGCGTTTTCCATTGTTGAAAATTTATGAGACAGGCTATTCCTGAAAATTAAGTTCGATTTGATCTTCCAACGAACACATTCTTAAATCTTTAATCTTATCTTTAATTTCAAGATCTAAGTAAAATTTGAACTTTAAACCAATATGTATTGTTAAACCGGCTTTAACTCCAATACAGGTGAACTCAAGTAAATCTAGTTGCCTATCAAAAAATTTGTTGCTTGATTTTTTATTGATTTGATGTTTATACTAAACTCCGTTTAAACTATGAACTTAGTTTAAACAATATTGGGAAAACGGGTCTATTTAAGGTTAACTCGAACAAAGTAATATAGACAAAAATAATTTTGCCCACCGTTAATAATTTTGGATAAAAATATGGGGTTATAGAAAAAATTAACTAATGCTGACATTTGAGGTCGCACATTCGGAAGTAACCTTCCTGTTTTAACCTTTGACTTTTCGAGTGCACGTAGTCGGATTATGGACTTTTAAAAAACTAAAACGCGTTTCATCGTATTTCGATAAAATCCACTGACAGATAATTTAACATGTCTGCTTTTTGTTTAAAAACGTGAAAGCTGAGTGCAAATACGAACTTCCTGGAAAATCAGAGTAGAAATGGTTGTTACCTAATGAATATTCGGAAAAGCGTGAATTATAATTCAAAGTTCGTTAGCGTCAGCCACAGTAATTGTAATATGGGTGTTGTTCAGGACGTAAAGTCTTTTTATATCGGCCCTGTCAAATTACAGGTGTTTCACCCAAGTTTAAGCTAAATGTGATTCAACTAAATGCCCAATTTATTACTTCACGTCAGTAGACCGATTTTCTTTATTTTTTTTAATACAGAAACAGGTAATACAAAATTTTAATAGTAAGGTAATAGAAAATTCCAGATACCGATTGTTTCACTGAAACTTAAAAAACGGCAGAGTTAGGACAGGCTATATTATAAAATAAAAGATAAAAAATTAAACGATCGCTTGATCACTATGCCACCTCTACTTGACTGTACATTCTAGACACAAGGTAGAGGTAAATTAAATAGAGAAGACCCTCACACGTAATACGTTCGTACAAGTCCTTGCGATAAGAAAGAGGTGTTTTGGTGTTTCTTGCTGTACGCGAATTGTAATCATTATGTAGTTTCATTGTTTGCTATAAAGTTTGTCCCATCAGCAGTTGCTGACGTGAAAACTAACAAATTTGAATGACACATCGGTTCTTCTCTAATTGATTCCACTCTACACACCGTGATTTTATTTTAATATGAAACATTACTGTTCATATTACTATGGAAACTAATTTCAATTTTTAAAGAAGTCGTTGCATGATCGTCGTCGTTAGGGTTTCTAATGTCATATCAAATAAAATTTGTCCATTTTAATTTGGAACATCTGTCAGGCGAAGAAAGTTAGTGAAAATGTATCAGGATCAGGAAGAATTACCTCTGGACAAGTAACTAATGCAATTAACAACTTTTATAATCATTTAGGTTACTGCATGGAGGTAAATGAAGAAATTTTTTAAACTTGTTGTGGTGTTTGTTTTGAATTAAAGAATTTCTGTTTTCCTTATGTTTTAAGTTAACTTATTTTAAACAAGAATAAATTTATCTAATGTAATTGAAAGAGTCGCTATTATTTTGTAGTACAAATCACTAATAACAGAACAGATTCATGACGGCTGTCATCGCATGTTCTATTTTAAAAAGGACAGTTTAATTTACAAATTGTAAATGTTGCTATGGATTCTCAGGTTCGTACGTAACAGCAATGTTTCATGTTAAAATAAATTCACGGTATAAAAATCAATGGTTTTAAGGCAACACCGTCTAAAATATACGCATACGTTTTCAAATTAAAATGAAACATATACTACATGGAATAAGATTAGAACCAACAATTACAAATCTCTAAAAGAGGGTGTATTAAGATAAAACCATTGAAATGTGATTGAAGAGTTTATTTAGATAAAGTGATGATTGATTTGTGATTTATTGATCGGAATTATAATAAATAAATGTTTTAATACCGAAAGATTAAATAAATAATTCATTTTTTCTATTGTTGTGGAAACCAACATAATAACTAACTAAAAAATTTCAAAATACTTTATTTCTTAAAACAAAAAAATCAGCACGAGACAAAATAAGGATAATTGAAAATTAATTAATTTTAATAAATGCAAGATATGATTTTTGCTATTAACAAAAATTAATGATAATGATTTATTTTTGCAGATAAAAATGTATAATTAATTTCGAACTTATATATATTCTGTTTGTGGAGATTTTATTTTAACTATGTTTAAAAAATTCCGCGTTATCCAATATAATGCAGAATTGGGAAACTCATTTCAGAAGCTGCGGCGGCGGTTTCATTTTTCAGATTGAAAAATATTGTCAAAATTTTTTTCTGGACAACTTTACAAACGCTTCTCTTAGCATTTCCAAAGTATATATGTATAATTTTTTGAGCCTGAATTTTTTCTATAATCTGTAAGTTAACTCAAAAAAACATTTTATCATTTTTTCAGTTTATTATATACTTTATACTTAACTATTCTTCTGACATTTCCGTTTCATTTTCCATTCATTCAAAAAAAAAACTATTAATATTTTTTAATTTTATAATTAATTTGAGAAACGTTTCCATTGTACTAATGAAGATGTTTAAAAATCATTTAGTTGTATGTATGTATAAATGTATTTTTAAGATACGACTACTCAAGGACCAAGAAGAAGAAATATCCAGAGAAGAACTGGAAGAGGGACTTCAGAAGGTCAAAGTAGGAAAAGCATGCGGATCAGACGAAATAGACCCGGAAATGTTAAAATGGATGGGAGAGGAGGGTAAAAAGTGGTTTTTGGAGATATGCAGAACAGCCTGGAATAATGAGGACATTCCCAAAGAGTGGGAGGAGAACCTAATAGTACCCATACACAAGAAAGGAAATGAACTCGAATGCGAAAATTATAGAGCGATTTGTCTGGCGTCCTCAGCTTTTAAAGTATATACAAAAGTTATAGAAGGAAGAATCAAAAAATTCGTGGAACATAAAATAGGTGAAGAACAGGCAGCATTTAGAGGAGGGAGACGAACAGCGGACAATATCTTTGTAATAAGAAACGTGATAGAAAAAAAAGAACGAAGCTAATGAAGAACTGTTTATTACGTTTATAGACTTAAAAGCAGCGTTCGACACTGTAGAGAGGTCAGTATTATGGGGAATACTGGAAGAGATGGGATGCCCAAGCAAAATGATTAGAATAGTCAAAAGTATCTACAACACAGTGTACGGCATAGTAATATTAAACGGTGAAAGATCTGAAAAATTTGAGATGAGAAGAGGAATAAAATAGGGAGATAGCCTGAGCCCACTACTGTTTATATTAATAATGGACAAAATACTGAAAAACACACGGGAAAGAACAACAAGACTCCGGACAACCATAGGATACAGGCAGATGCTACCGATCCAATTCGATGGAATGCTATACGCGGAAGATATAGTACTAGTCGCGGACACAAGGAGAAAAATGAAGACACTCATCGACATATGGACAGAAGAAATAGAAAAAATGAAAATGGAGGTCAATATAGGAAAAACTAAATATATGATAATAAATCAGAAAGCACCTTTGGATGCAGAAGAGATAAAATGTAAGGGGCAGCGAATAGAACAAGTAACAGCATATGAATACCTAGGAGTAATGATATCAGAAGATGGGAAGATAGACCTAGAGATAGCAAACAGAATAAAGAAAACCACAAAAATTTATTATGCTCTGAATAATACAATATTTGGGAAAAAGAGATAGAAACAAAAGTAAAACTCCAGGTATACAACAAACTAATAGTACCAACGTTACTATACGGATGTGAGTCCTGGGTGAATACAAACAAACACGAGAGTATGGTGATAGCAGCAGAGATGAAACAATTGAGAAAAATTGCAGGAAAGACAAAGATGAATAGAATAAGAAACGACGACATCAGAAAGCAACTGAATCAAGAAAACATAGAAAGGAAGAAAAACAAGATAATATTGAACTGGTTTGGACACATAACAAGAATGGACAATAACAGACTGGCGAAAAAAGTAATGGAAGCAAAGACAGGAAAGAAGAAGAGGAGAGGGAGACCGAGAAAGACATGGATACAACAGGTAGAGGAGATAGGAAGAAGCAAGGGAAAAACACTAAATGAAATGAAACTACTGGCCAATGACCGGAATAACTGGAAGAGATGGGTGGAAGAATGAACAAGAATAGCCGACGCCCACATGGGCAAAAGGTAAATGAAGAAGAAGAAGAGAAGAAGTATTTTTAAGATACGACTACTCAAGCTCATTTGTATATGCGATATCATTTCATTATAAAGAAAAATTGAAGCACTTATTCGTCTCACGAAAAATGATACAGGAAATAAAGAAAACTGACATTAGAATATAGCTACAGTAAATAAAATAAAATAGAAAAGAAAGAAGAAATACTATGAGGAGTAAAAAAAAGGAAGAAAAATAGATTTGAAATGAAAATGCGATTCGACGATGAACATTAAAATCTTACAACGATGAAGAAAAAAGAAAGGTTAATGCGATTAATGAGAAAAAATCCGTCCAAGAAAAATTTTTATCAAATAGGCAACATACATAAAAAGCATTGTTTGGAAGAATCAAAAACGTAGATTGATGTCTCACGAGCTTAATTATAACCACTTTTTCAAAAGTGAAAAGCTCGATTGGGCTGCTTAGGTAAAAATGACGATATAGAGATTGCATCATCCGTAAGATGAAAAAAAAACAATGTGTTTATTAATTTGGAAAAGTGAATGTTTCCACGAAAAGTGCAAAAACCTAATGGCGACAAAACAACCAAGAGACAAAGAAACATTAAAAATGAGAAACAATCCATTAAGGAAAAAATTTAATCAAATTTGAAGCATACATAAAAAGTATTTACCAGAACGGTGAAAAACGTAGTTTAATGTTACACAGCCTTATTATGATCGCTTTTCCAAAAGTGGCATAGCGTCGATTGGGCTGCTTTGTCAAAAATGACAATATTGACATTTCGACATCCGTAAGGAGAAAAAGAAACAAAGTAAAATATATGTTTATTTAGAAAGTAAAGAATATATACGTAGGTACAAGTCTCCATGAAGAATATAAAATAAAATCTAATAGCGATAAAGCCATGAAAGGGGGATTGAAAGACAATTAATTTGAATGAAACAAGAAATTTAATTAAAATTAGAAACAAGGTTGAACAGTATACAAACTAAGAAAAATGAGCTACTTGAAATTTAGCATTCATTAAATATTCAAGAAGTACTAAAGTAGGACTAAAGACCGTACTAATAATAATTGTAAATAACCTAAAAATTAAAAAAGTTGGTTCTTGTCCGATGAAAATTATATCACAAAATCTTTTAACCGGACACTAAATAGCGCACAAAACACTTAACGTTTCGCCGTCATTCGATAGCTTCGTCAGAAGTGAAAAATATAAACATGTTGTCAAAATAAACAAGGTTGTCAACGGAAACTGAAAAAGTAACTTAATTTTTTTTTATCTAAAAATCATTTTAAACATAATAAATATTTCATTTTAATAAAGGTTAAAAAATTTACAGATCTGTATTAAATAAAATATAGATCTGTCAATTTACAGGGTAAATCAAATTATGTCAGAAATTTACTCTAATTCTACTACGACACTGCTTGTAAATACAAAAGTAAAACTATGTATCTATTTATCAGCTATAACGGAAGAATATTTTTTTACGAAATAAAATATTTATTTTACGGGAATCAAATCAAAATTTATAATGGATAAATATGCATCTAGTTACGTATAAATTAACTAAACTAAAATAAAGAACGGCTTGTAGTAGATGATTCTTGCAATTAACGTAGACAATTAAATAATTGATTATGTTCACTACACTGTTTATAAATTTTGTTGTTATCTGTATTGAGATCGCCTAAAGTGCGATTAGTAATTTTGTGATTTTGAGGTTGAAATGAACTTAAATTCTATTACTATTTCGCGGTAAGTGATGATTAAACCATATTTATTTGTATCGTTTTATTACTACTAATTAGGCAGTATGTCAGATGGCAGAAGGTCGTTCGTACAAATTGTTCGGTAGAGAGTACAGGAATTAACCCAACTCGATCATATTTTCCATATACAACAGTTATATCGGTTTCTTCCAAAAGGAGGTTCATTTTAACGCTAAATTACAGTTGTCTAGGATCATTTTGAATAATTACTTGTAGTAATACTCAATTTCTTCATTGTACTTTTCAGATGTACGGCTGATCCTATGGAATTCGATGCAGTTACAATCAATTGTATTTCGAAAACTAAGACATAATAAAATTGTTTTTATATTTGTTCTGTATATCTTAATTTTCGAGATATAATTGATCGGAAACTGTATTTCCTTACTGATTTTATTTTATGGAGTATAATTTGATTCACCCTGTGTACAGGAACTCTACACAATCCTGCGAAGATTTTGCGAGCTTATTAAGCTGGAATAATGACTATAATATTATCCTTTCCTACAATTTTGGAAATAATAAATTCGAAGCTTTAGGCCCGATCTTTCCATCTCCTAATAAATTTATTCGACAAATAATTTTACGAATCACCACGGAAACCATTCATAAAAATCAAGTTATTTGCCAAATAATGTTATCGGGAACTTTATTAGGAGGTGGAAAGATCGGGCCTTAATAGAATAAATAATACAACTCAAATTTACTTTTATACCAACTAACCAACCGTTTTAATAAGAAAGAAAAAAAAATAAGAAATCAAAAAGATTATTTATTGGATTAAGATTAAAGTCGAAAGAAATATTCCCAAATATATAAATACCAGACACATATTTTTACAAGAAAAATATACATCTTTGTTTTCATTTACTCGAATCTAGTTAGCTCAAATTATAAAAGGTCGCAAGAGTATTATTTTTGAAGGTATGAGAAAGGAGAAAACGTTACATTCAATACACAGGCGCATTTTGTAAGTCTGACACCACACGCCCTGTAAATCTTCTTTTGAGCCGAAAATGACGCGTCTGAGTAGGGTAGAGACCGCATTTCTTTAAGTTCCACCCGTCAAAGAAGTAAATATTTTATATCGTTTGCGGAGGTAGAAAGAACCCTCCTGAATCATTCGTGCTATAATTTGAATTTATCAAGTTTGATTCTTTACGATACTGAAAGGTGTTGCGTATCTTATTGCCGAATGAACAAAAAAAGAATTGGACAGCTTGTTGTTGCTAATTGCGTTTGAAAATATTTTACAACATTTACTAAATATGGCATTTGTTTATTACATTTACGCTGCATACATAAGTAGGTATAAAGCCATGGCAATGTGATCTAACCAGAATCAATTTTTTTTTCAATCACGACATATAACGGCTTCAGTAATTGCAAAATTCCATGTGATTGACATACTAATATCACCTTAGAACTCGATTACACGCTTCATTATTAACTCCCAACGGGCGGTCGTCACGTGATTTGCCACGTGCTTTGCCGAAACTCAATTTCGTATTTTCAGAGCGATTAGTTATTCCTTAGCATAAACGATTTCAGACAGAACAGAACGTCGTAAATTACGCATTCGTCGACACCGCTGAAACACGAAATAATCGCAGTTTGTTGAAGAGACTGAAAAGGCCCGCATTGAAGTTCCGTTTTTAGTTATCTATGCTACAGTGTTTGCCATGTAAACAGTTATCGGAATTACAGTTTTAAGTATGTTTAGTGCACACAGGAGTAAAAACAGAAAAAGGTAAATAACTACAAAGTAGTTGTGCGCAACAATTTGTTAAGAATTAGGCTAAAACATTAAAAAAAAGTTTACGATTTTACGATACAGTTGTTCAGTGTAACACGAAAAATATACAAGTTGTATAAATTCAAAAGACCGATTTTTTTGTTGTATAAGTAATTAATTATGTGTTTTCCGTTGTTGTATTCTAATTGATTTCTAATTTTAATATACATACTTATCAGATATCGTAAGCTTCTTTTGTCCGTTATTTGTTCAGATTTTCTGTTTTGTTTTATCAAGAAGACCTTTCTCATAATAGGAAACAAACCGCATAGAGTAGCATGGTTGAAATATTACAAAACAATGGTAGTCTCAATTTTTTTTTTCAGAAAGAAAAAGGGTAAGAAACTATACGCTTCCCAATTGTAATTTTTTGGAGCTTTCAAAGAACGCACAAAAATAAACCTTACCCATATTAGAAATGAAAACATAGAATGGGGTAAATGTCAAAGACTTTATCCACAGAGTAATATAGACGAAAACGATGCACACGTATAAGAAACGATTACAGAAGCATCATAAAAAGCACAGCGTTAGCAAAGAGAAGTTGAGTATTAATTTTTTATATTATTAGCAGTTAACCGGTTAACATCATCTTATTTTTAATAAAATATTATTCTCACTGTACACATATGTACTATGATGCTCAACAAAAACGATACCCCTGCAAGCAAAGTGCACTCTTATGAACATTGGGCGGAGCCAACGCAGGCATTTAAATTGGTACGTCGAGTCTGGTCCGCTGTAATTTTATTGCTTCGGTTAAACCTTGGGTCGGTAATAATATAGTGTTCGTAAATTTATTGATGCGTAAATATAACTTTGATTAAGATATATTTTTTACAGCGAGCCTATCTAATAAAAAACATTTGACGTTATAATTTTCTTAAAATAATTATTTATTACAAATTTCTAAACGCTGAAAAGTTAAAAATGCCGCATTAAGGCGAATCCGGTTGTATTTTAAAATAAATTTTGTGCCAGCGCAATTTTTATTTACAGTAAAAAAGGATAGACGATAAACGCTATACCAATATTAATAACATATTGTGTAATTTTTTAGATTTTTCAAACAGAACAGGTGTAAATCTTTATTTTCAGTCAGTTTGAAATGTGTATACTAGGTGTCTCAGTACGTACGGAGGAGCTTGAAAGGGCAGCTAGTGGAGATCAAAATAAAGCTTTTTTCTTAATTAACTTAATTAATTTTGTTCTTTTTTATGCCTAAAAATGATGAATTCATGATTCAAAGAAAAATGGACGTGTACGCAAATTTTATTACCACAAAAAACGTGTCCATGAATTTCGTTGCCGCAAATATGCTTTAACTTTATTAAACTCAAAATACAGAAGTTGCAAAATATTAATCAAGTAAAGCTCTAAAAAAATACCTACCGACAGCGCAGCTTTACAAAGTTCAATTGTAAAATTATAACAGTATTGAGTATTCTTGAATAATCTTTGCATAATATTTGTTATTTGTTGTTGTATAATAATCCCGTGGATCACGGTCGCATCTGGGCCGCAGGTACCAGAGCCTGGCCGTAGTCGACCAGTTAGTTATTTCACACAGCAGTTTCAGGGCTTTGCCTCTGTATATTGCCGTAAAGGCCACCAAATTGCCGAGTCGTATCGTTTTTGGTGAGCACCATAGTACATACATTGTGCTAACAGCAGTTAATATTATAAGGGCGGTCATTCAGGAATATTAGTAACAAAAGAGGGCCTAGAATTGAGCCCTAAGAAACGCTGTCTTTTAGCTCAACTAGGTTTTATTCGACGCTTGTATGTCTATCTCTATTTACAATCGTTATGGATTGCTATCTGTTTTGTAAATATGAACTTAAGGTACATATTGTAATGATTTTAAGGGTTCTATTAATTCTTATTTTAAAACAAAACACGAAATAGTTAATAAACTAATTTATATATAAATTTACACTATAACACTAACATTTATTTACAAGCTTAAATCTAATTTATTTTAACAGCCGAGCGAAAAATCTAACGCGACATTAATTCCGAACTGTCTAACGCTGAATTCTTCCCGAACTGTGGCCCACTCCCGGCCGCGTGCATTTATATGCCGAGCCTGTTGTTCTCGCGCTTTCTAGATCACGACAGGCTGTCTGATCTAATTCATTCTGCCGCCAGCATCTTTTCGGCTGTCACCTAAGGTGCGTCGACTAGACAGCTGTAACGCAAGAGACAGTCTGACGCCGGCTGGTGTCGACGAATCATTACAATATAATTTAAGTGAGGAAGGGGAAGTGACGTGAGATTATCTTAGAATCAGTATAAATGGAACGCGAGAAATAATGGTTAACAAATCGGACGCCTTGGAAAGATCACAAAGAAAGGTGTGAAAGGTTGTTTACCGAATCTTCCAAGACCAGAGCGACGCGACGTTGAAAACTATTAATAATATTGTATTTCTCGACAAATTAATAAGATTTAATACTAATTCAAAAACATTTTATATACCAAGTACGATGCGATCAGTAATGACTGTCCGTGCCACTATTTTAATTTACAAGTACCTATTACCAAATGCCACCTTCTAGTAATGGAGGACTGCATTAGAGCAAATTCATTTCTTATTACAATATATGTCTTTTATGTAAATCAGTTCTTAAAGCAACTGATTGGTTTAAAATAACATTTTACAGCAACGAAATAAATAAAAAAATATCGCTAGCGAATGCCAGTAAACAGAAAGTGAATTAAGGCAAACCAAATCCACTAAATTTCCCCAGAATTCCCCAAGTTCTAACTTCAGGTTATATAGTTGACGTAACTCGGACCTAGATATTGATATAGTTGTCCTTGAAAAGTAGTTTTTTTCAGACAGTCTTTACGGATCGCATTGTATAATTGTCATTGATCTGTAAACTGATGTATCTAGTTTATATAATTTTTGAAAACCAGTAAAATTTTTGAGCCTTTAATACACTGTGGCTATTTTTCAGATTCCAAGCAACAATTAATAATATTTAGTATAACGTTTATAAGAAAGTTAATGTTACGTTTTGATGTGTGCAACTTCGATAATCTAAACTTATTACTACATGAAACTCTCCGCGTTATTGATTTGTTCGAATTATAAAAGAAAAATTAGAAATGTTATTTAATAATAATCAATGAATGATTGAACTGTAACGCGCCTATTTAAAATCCTTGTTTATTTACTTTTACGTGCAGCTAAATACTTAATAAAAATGTCCAAACAAACACAACTTAAATTTATTGCCAATTTAAATAACTGGACCGTACGGACCCGGCCTTCTACCTAGATTCCCAAGAAAGGTCACTCGAAATGTTATGACTACAATGGAACATGCCTCCCCATCTGTCTACGCTAAGTCTGCTATGTAAGATTTATTGCGGCGTTAAAAAATTATGCTGTTAAACCTACGGATTGTGTTACGGTTGAATGACCCTTGCGGGGAATCCGCGATAAATAATAATACTTTTAATTACGGCTCGCTGCTAATCTGGACCTACATTGTGATATGTAAATAGCTTACCTATTTACATTTTAGTATAAGAGGTACAGAAATTTTTGGCAGTTCTTCTTGGCACGTCAGGAAATAAGTCGAGAGATCAAAGGAGCTAATTACGTTAAATAAAATACGAAGTTAGATTTAATTAATTATTTATTGCAAAAAAAAAGGTAAAAACTCCTTGTACCAGCCACTGCGGGGTCTAGTATAATGAGCGTAAAAACCTTGCGTTGAAATCAATACAAAGGAACAAAATTTACGGTTATCAGAAAGTATAGTAGAACTCGCTTAACAGATTTCACATTCGAATATCGGCGGTTTAATGTCTACGCAGATATTTGTTGGAGAGCTCTGCTCCTTAATTAGATTAACAATTAATTGAATTTCAACTTAGATTTGGTCTTGGTACTAGTGTTTGTCACTTCAGATCGTACTCTAAGACTCGTTCTGTTCAATCAACCAACGCACAATGTGACACAATGGATCTACAGTGTACTTAATGAATGGAATTAATTGATTACTTAATTAAATGCTTTGGAGAAGTATGTGATACAAAATGCCGCCCTCGGTGATCAATTTGCAGGACACTCAATAGCAATCACCAGTTTTTCAGGGACTCCTTTTGAAGGTGGTGGTAAACCCTAACGCTAGCTAAACTAATTAATTAAGGTCGAATGGGTAGGGTCCTTCCCGGCTACGTCCAATCGCCTTGATAATTAACTGAAGTCGAATGGGTAGGGTCCTTCCCAGCTACGTCCAATCGCTTCGAGAGGGTGGTACTAGGTACGCCTTTTTTCAAGATCCCTCTTTTCGTCCGTTTTTTTCGGCGGCTAAACCTATCTAATTAATTATTGCGCAAGGACCCAAATTGACTGTTTTTCGATACTCCACTATGGGTGGTTATGGCCCTTTCAGTCTCTTGACAAATCGCTTCTAATTAACCTGCAAATCTCTCGGCAAAGACCACAATTCAGTTCATACACTGGGGTGAGAGAAACTTTGTTAAGAAGATGGCTATGAATAGGTGGTTCAAATTGTTCGGCCTCGTAATTACGGAATTCGTAACGAGCAATTAATTGGCCTTGATTTCTGGTTTTGAGATTGTGCTGGCGCACTTGGTTTCGGCGGCAGATATAACTTGCCTCAGACCAGGGATTCAGATTGGCGATTTCCCTGTACACATCGAAAAACAACCGTTGGCGTGTTTCCAACTTGCCTGAGAATATCTCCTAGGGTAGAACTATTTCTAAAAGTACACTGTATTGCATTCCCAGATAGATTGAAGGAATAGTTAATTGCTGTTGGTTGGTTAAATCACAGAACTGACCTAATAATTAATGAAACAAGTGACCAACAAATTTTACTAGGTGAATGCCACTAGTGAGGTTTAATACTCGATTCAAATATAAATAAAATAGTTTAATTAAAATTTATCTAAATGCAATAATGATACTGAACTTTAGACTCTTTAGACACTAATTAATGCAAATTAAATTATTCTTACTCAATTGATACCACCAAGGGTGCGATGAACAAATAAAAATAAATGTAAATTACCTTGCCGGGTGTCCCGTAATTCCCGCACAACACTCCGCACACTCTGATTTAAACACTCGCGTCGCGACGCGCACGTATTTGGTTTTAATTGCCCTTTCTTAACACACTGTATTTTAACCGTACCGAAATAAATGATTTATCTAGAAAATGAATAAATGACTACAAGCGCTAAAGAAAAAAACCGCTAAGTCAAAATTTAAAAGATTCAACCGCCCGTTAGAGAGATTCGAACGTGTCTGTTTGTTTTTCGCGCTCCGTCCTTTCCAAGTAAAAATTAAAAACACCCCTCGGACTTTGCAGCTAAATTTTGAAATCATCTTGACCAATGATAATCGCTGCATTTAGTTCCCAATCACACCTATTCCAGATGCTCTGCATGCATCAAGCAACCCCCCATTAGCTTATCAGATACAACTCGCGGGTGGTCTGTCGCAAATGAACCCTTCATAATTTTTACTTTACAAGCGACCAGGCTCACATTTTAAAAGTCTCTGTTGCTTGTTTGAAAGAGACCAGACTAAAGCAAAGGACTTCAACTCGCAACGTAATTTGATATCTTTACCTAAAAGTCATGTATCTGCAATTTAACGCGAATAAAATGTATAGAAAATCTAAACGAACAACCCAAACTGTCAAGCAGACTTGTTTTATGATGTCTGTGACTGTAGTGCCATTTGCATGGTGCCCTCAATTATAGAATTCTAAAGATTTGGATTGATTCGGCCTTTACTTGATGAAAATTCATTATCACACTTAATGAAAACACTAAAGTAGCGAATTTTCACAATTTTTATTAGTTTAAAACATGACAATTGTTTCGACACACAGTGCCTTCGTCAGATGTGTACTGAATCTGCGTTAATTTACTTACTGAAGGATAATTTATACTAGGGAACTGAGTCGGCTAATCTAAAAATATTTGAGGGGCTCATTATGCAGTGACACGGACTTATTTTTAACAGCGGTGGTTTGTGTAAAATATTTTTCTGTGTAAAACTAAGAATTTGAATTATGTGAATTGAATTAGTGTTTTCATTAAGTGTGAATTCTAAAGACCTCCTGTGTGGTATATCCTCTTGAGAAGGGACAGAGCGTCGCACTTAATTACCTGGGCCGAATTTTTACAGCGTACAGTTCGAACACGTGTTTGTTATTTGAAATTAAACATGCAATTGTTTTGACAACAATTTCGCGATCGTTTCAGTACTTATATATTTTAAAATGAAAAGATGTCTTTTTTAATATTCTTTTTTCTCTATTTGGAAATTCATTAATAAAGGTTATTAACCATTGCTATTTGGTTTCATAGTTCTTATTTTTTTAATTATTATTTCTTGTACAACAGGAAAATAACAAAGAATAATTACTTGTAGTAACTCTAGACACTAAATTACTAAAATTAGAAAATCGTTGATGAAAATTCAGATCATGACATGATAAATGTGATGGATGAACAAATTAGCCGTAATTTGGATAAATTCGTGTTTATATTAAGGAGGGTGAACTTTATTGGCTTGACAAAGAGAGAAGATATATGGTGGTAGTATATGAATTAAAATTTCTAAGAATATTGAGAAAAAAAATAAAATAAAGAACGAACAGGTAAAATTAATATTTCAAACTGAGATTAGGAAAAAGTACGTCAGGATTTGGTCAATTAATAATAATGTCAGAAGAAGTAAGAACGGAAAGAGAATGTAGTAGAATCAAACTACAGTTGTTGAAGGAAGATCTAGTTAGAATTCTGAAAAAAGAAAGTAAAATGGCAAGATGAGACTAAAACACAAGCAGTGAGCAACGGAAAAATTTTGTGATTAAGGAATTCAATACTGGAGCAGTTTATTTACATATCGTGTCAAAAGGAAATAGGTAAATACTAAAAGAAATTAATTAAAAATTACACTGTATAATGTAAAACTGTTTTAGAATATGTCATGAACATGGTTGCTCTACCCTAATCCTGTTTCTGATCACCTTCATATTAAATTCAAAACAATTCTAGCGTTTACTGATAAACTCAAAACAAAACGTAAACGAACAAAATTGTGAGTTCCCCGTCATGCGTAATAAATGATATAATTCATTTCCAGATGAAAAACAATTCAAACAAGACCGGCATTCCCGCCTTAACCGAAAATTTCATTTAATTATAAACATAGCCGGTTCGCCAATATTAATTTATATCCGTCTGCGGCGGAATAAACAGTTTTATTTATGCTTCGCCTAAAGCTTAATTTCGCGTCCATCTTGAGTTGTGCTCGTCGAACGGTTGCCCTGGCAACTTTTGGGAACGGCCAGCGGTGCTTATTTGAGCTTTACGGAAAACGGAGCTTGAACGTCAAAGCTTGATAGAGACGGCCGAATTATTGACCTTACCATCACGAAACGACGTCGTTACGAATTAATAATACAATTGTTTTAGTGATATTTACTATTTTCGGATGAAAATTGTATTTTCCGCAAATGCATGCGATGCTGTGCTCTTGCATTTTAGGGACGCGCTTTCCATCACTGCATACATTTCTATTCATTATTAACTCCCGCTTGCAGTTAATTATGGGATGCACTATTGTACATGCAAACTAACTATATAATTGCTATTGTAGTTATATACGATACATAACTGTTTAAAATATAGTTTTGTTGGGAAATGCCACGTTTTCAATTCTAAATGTATGTATTTTCTATGTAAGTACGAATGTATTATGAATATTGTAAAAACCAATATGAGTTACTGGAGCGTTGATTAATTTCTTCAAAGTATGAGAAATGAATAAAACCTTTGTTAGGATTTTCTGTTATCTGTTATGTAGGACTTTCTTTAGAGTATGGTAAAATTTAGTGTTGTCATATTTCATTTAAAAAGTATTCACAGATTTTGGAATAGGCAACCCATCTATCAAATCATAAATAACTTCGTGTTTTCGTAATGTAGTAAAAGCACGGAAGTAGAATGTGTTGCCTATTTTCGTAATTTAATGGGTCATGATTTAAAATATGCAACAAGTAATTTATAAACTTGCCTTTTGATGTGATTCAGATAATTTCTAATTGTTCTCTAAAGTGAGAGAGAGAGTTGAGAGAAAAATATTTGAACATATCTGTTGCTTGAAATTATTTTGAAAGCGCCGTTACGTTTGGTTTATAGTTATTATTACAGTCGACTTTCATGTGCATGACTTATCGGTTTCAAACTATACCTTTTTAATTTCAAATTGGGACTAAACAAATTCAAATTGGGAATAAACAAATTGAAAATGAGAATAATCAAATTCAAATTGGGAATAAACAATTTCAAATTGGGACTAAACAATTTGAAATTGTTTATTCCCAATTTGAATTTGATTATTCTCATTTCCAATTTGTTTATTCCCAATTTGAATTTGTTTAGTCCCAATTTGAAATTGAAAAGGTGTAGTCTGAAGATAAAGTTTTTGTTATACTTACGCGAACGAAGCTATCATGCGTTCAAAAACTCTAAAGTTTGGAATTAGCTATGGCTTGAGATAGCAAGGAATCATGGTATATATTTGATTATATTAAAACGTCAAATAAAGTCAGTAAGATCAGTTCAAACTGCATCTGGAAAACGGAGAAGATGCCTAGCGAGTGGAAAATGGAAAAATAGTGCCAATACATAAGAAGGTAGATCCAACAGCTTGTGCAAATTATAGAGGAATTACCTTACTTAATGCTGTATATAAAATATTGACTACACTAATAAATCAAAAACTAATAAAGTACACAGAAATACAAATTGGAGACTGTCAATACGGCTTTAGAAAAGGCAGATCCACCATAGACGCAGTACACATAGTGAGGTAAATAACGGAAAAGTTTCATGAATATGCACTGGAACTACAAATTGTGTAGGTACATCGATTTCAAGCAAGCATTCGACAGTCTTAAACGAGCCCAGATTATAAAAACTATGAAAGATATGGAAATACCTGAGAAACTTGTAAAATTAACAGAAATGACACTGAAGCACTCAAAAGCGCAGTTATGACAAACGAAGGAGAAACTGAAGACTTTAGAATTAACCCGGAAGTAAGACAAGGGGATGGACTATCAACAACTTTATTTATTTTAGCACTAGATGCGGTAATCAAAGAATATAAACTGATGGGAACAATTATTAATAAAACAGTACAACTAATCGCGTATGCAGATGATCTCACTGTGCTAGCTAGAAACAGAAATAGTCTGGAAGAAACAAAACAAAAAGTCGAACAAGAAGCAAAGAAAGAGGTCTAACAATAAACGAAGAAAAAAGCAAATATATGGAAATAAACAGAAAAAAGAGGAAAACAACAGATAAGGAAGTAAAAATAGGAAATTTCAAGTTTGAATCAGTAGATAATTTCAAATACCTAGGAATAATAATTAACAGTAAAATCGACAGAAATATTGAGATAGATCATGCGGAACACAAAACCTATTATAAATACCAAAATAATCATGAAAAGTAAAAGTATAAGCGCAAAAACAAGAATTAAGGTGTACAGAGCAGCAATCAGATCAGTCGTGACGTATGGGGCAGAAACGATGAACTTAACAAGTTTCTGTTGAGACTTCAGATTGCTTGATTGACAATTGAAATTAGTAATGGCTAGGTAATGGCTACTGAGTGAAAAGTGCTTTTGCAAAGTATGTCCCAGTTACCATAGCACCTTTTTATACATACCGACATTTAAAATACTAGGAGGGTCCCAGTTACTTCAAAATCCTACGGTAACTGGGACCCCATGCCCACAAAAACAATTGGCTGCTCAAAGTCATTGGGAGTTGATTAACCATGTTTTATGCGTATGCATATAAAGATCATACTCCAAGGAGTAACTTGGCAAACGTAGACAATTCAAAGAAGTATCACTAGTTTGCAGTTATAGAGAAGAAACTTTGAATGATGTAAAACTAGGCCCCATTTACCCAGGTTCACCTTATATGGATTAAAGAAAGTTGCTGATAATGAGTACAGAAGGCTAATGAATTTCGAAATAAAAAAACCTCCTCAAGGAAGATATCGTAGGTATCATAAAAGTGCAAAGACTTCGCTGGAACGGTCATATAAGAAGAATAGGAGACGACATAAAGAAAGTAAAGAAAGACCTGGGGCCCTATTCTCAACCCGTTCGAAAGGATGACAGTCGTCCCTTAACAAGCTTCATTTGACGTTTGAAATGCAAATTAAAACGCTAATTTTTATTTACATAACCTACAATCTTGTCGCTGTTCAGGTTACGTCAAATAAACCAACAAAAAGATATATCCGGTTGCAGTGTTGCAAATAGTCGAACAAAATAAATGCTCTTAATTGTATTGCCAACTCAAACAGTTATTCTTGACCACTTTGTAGTTTTGTATGAAAGTCTACGTCATGTTGTCATGTTGACGTCATTGCGCATGCGAATCTTTTCGAACGAGTTGAGAATAGGGCCCCTGATATTGGCAGAGGAAGAGGAAGACCAAAAAACAGGAGGGAAGATCAGATACTGGAAGATATAAAGAGACTGGAGATACAAGCATGGAGAGAAAAAATACAGGACTGAGATACATGGAAGAAAATAACAGAAGCAAAGACTGACAAACAGGATAGAATAAGCTTAATAAAGAAGAACGGGGACTAACTCACCACAGGGAACGAGTTTCTAGAGCTCAACAATTGAGCGGCTACAATTTCTATAGGAACCGACGTTACATTTATCGAGCCGACGCCAATTCCAAACGTGAGAGCTTTTGAAGGCATTTTAAATTTTTTTTAAGCTGTGACTGTATTTAAATCAATAGAGATTATCTTTCTTCTAATTATGCAATTACTTTGACCGCTCGTTCTCTCTTAGATGTCTTGAGTTTAAAAATAAAATTTTGCTAATTCAAAATTGCTAAATCAAAGATGCTCTATGCTTAACACTGATTAAAATTATAATAGATACGGATGTGTCTGTCGGCACCTTTGACATTGTGGAATCCTGTTTTTGTTATCTTCAGCCTTTTTGTAAAAGGCGTTGCTAACTTCTACAGCAGCTGGAAATTAAAATTTATTATATGATGTTACGGCTTCAAGAACATTTTAGTTTCAATGTATTTCACAGCCTCGTATGGTACAAATTTTTCAGTGTTCTATATAAATCTGTTTTGTAAATATCGCGAGAAGAAAAATTAATTTCTACTGAAATTATACACTATTTTAAATTCAGAAAATCCTGGACAGTAAATAAGCTTCAAGGAAACGTTTTCTTAATTTCGCCCTCGCTTCCAATTAAAAACCATAGCTGTTTTTATAGCTCAACTCCTATTACTAATTTAATCCTGCGAGGCCCCCTTTACGCGGAAGTCTTTCGCGGCCTGGAACGGATTTGTGAAATCTGTTCCTCAAAGCAGCGCAGAAAATTGAATGCCGGCGTGAATTTACTCTGCTAGTGTTTCTTTGTACGAAACCAGTTTCATTAGAGCAGGAAAGTAATTAAGCTCATGACATCTATCTTGAGTAGGCAAATCGTTTCAGCGTGCTAAACGGAGCCTTGTCTATTTTTAAATGAAAGCAACTATAATGCGGAAAGTAGGCAACCATACATACTACTTTGTATAGATGCTATCTAAATTCTGGAACAAAATCGACTGTTTATTAAACATGTTCAATGTTATCTTGATTAAAAGTAATTTCCTGATTTTAATTTATAAGATCTAATTTACTTTATCTTTACAAATTCTCTGCATTTATTTAGATATTTTAATAAGAAAATGGAATCTTTCTTAATTTAAGACATTAGGTGACTGTTTATTTTACATTTCGTTTACTAACAAAATCTTCAATAAAATATTGAAAAATTGTATCTGCCTTAAGTCACTATAATTGTGATTTAAGGCATCTGCCAGTTTTTCAATTTTATTTTGAGTAGTCACTAATGTTATGCAAAATCCTTTACAATTAAAATGTTTTTTATTGTCTTTAAATTATGAACACTATAGTAAATATTATAATATTACTTAGTTATGTAAAAATATTATAACTTTACTCATATCTTTCAACATTTTGGGAACAGGTGCTCTTTTTTGAGCAATATTTGAAAATGTCATTCTCGAAATTTTCCTAATTCTAAACGGACAGAAGAACTATCTAATTAGAAATTTGGATTTCATTTTTCCTTGGATAAAAATGTCTTAATATTAGTTATTTTGAAAAGCCTTTTATTTTAAGCATTGACGATCGGAAATAAAAGCAAACATTTTCGTGAGAGCTCGCTCCATTTATTAGAACGAAAATTCAATATGAAAAATATTCAACGGAATGTTTTCTTTTGTTCAATATTTCCACGTTTTTGTCAACATAATAAAAAGGATTTTTTTTTGTTCCAGCCATGGAGAAGATCTTATCGTCACGCCATTCGCACAAATTCTTGCCAGCCTGCGCAGCGTTCGCAACAATTTTCTCTGTCTCACCAATGTGCCCACCAACAAGTAAGTATACCTCGGGTGCACCTTTTTAATCTCCTGAGAATTAATTCTCCCGCTTCGAAGTGTGTTTTAAAGCTCGTCGTTTCTATCTAAATCGCGCCGGTCCCCGAAATGAGGAAATTGCCTCGAAATTGGCCGCCAAGTTCCAGCGGCACTTAGATATTTCTGAATTAAGTTTGGCGAAAGTTTAACGCTTCGAAAACTCGGTTAAGTCGAGGATATTTATAATTATTATGAAGTGGATTAGACTGTGTTGACTTGGTGGCGTAAACATAATATAGGGTGACGACATTTTGCAAATTTAATCACTTTGAAAACATGAATTTTCATTAAACTTGAATAATGCATTTTAAATGTAATCTTCATAACTTTCAAACATTGATGAAAGTAAATTAAAGTACTTTTTCTCTTTCGTGTGGTGCGTTTATTATCAACGTTCCGAGGTACGTGAGTGTACGAAACAAATTTACGTGGGCGTCTGGACGCCTTCTGACTTATGGCTCGTTTCTCACGAAAAAAGAAACTTTCGCCCTCGAATAGCGAAGTAACTGCTCGATTGTGTGTAAACGGTAGTAAATATTTGCCTGAAACGCGCACGTAAATTCACATTTCCCTGACAGCTGGGTCGATAACGCGAAGGCGAAGGCAGTTTTTCAGAGGAGAAAATTTAGGTTTATATTCCTCAACACCTTCAGTAATCCTTTAAAATTAAATTTAACTCTGAGATTCTTGTCGCACGCTCAATTTTTTTCAATCACGTGGGCGTGAGCGAAAATTCGAAAGGTTATCGAACCCGACCGGAATCGTGTTTGCTTTTCATTAATTTTTCTCTGTTTCCATAAATCAATATTTGGTTAAGAATGGCTTTTAACGTCGGCTGTTCGGTTTGCTAAAGCTTGAGGAAATTATATTTGGAAAAACGTATATGTATTTTAATTTGAAAACAAATTCTCATACTCCGTATCCATAAGCAACAAAGAACTTTATATTCATATAAAAAAATCATTTTCTAAAAATATTTTGGTCTTTTTATAAAAATAATAACGTACTAGAACTTATTAAAATATGAACAAATCCAATAATTCTCAGAATATTCGAGCAGTTCTATATGTATATTTTTATTTAAAATTCATTCTTTGTTCGGTTTAATTTTTTCCTGCATCTTTATGAAATCGAAACTCTCAATTTCTTTTCTCGTACGATAAGAAATTTAAAAAAACATTTCTAAGTGAAAATCATTACTTCTTCCAAGTTTGAATAAGTCTATCCTATTTATTTTTCCACTAGATACTTTGTTTATTCTTTCGTAGATTCTTCAATTTCCTCCTGTCTGCTTTATATTAAATTTTGTTTCGCTTTTAACCACAGCTTCTTTACAGCTCCTGATATTTCTCCCTTTGTTCCCATTTGAAACAACTTCATCCAAAAAATGGAATTACAAAAAAATTTGAGTGAAGATTAATATAATGAACCTTTTTTTGTATAACATTTATTAATAGATTTTAGAAATATTAAATGTTTTTTACGTAAGGGTAAACAGTTTGATGGTCCCTGTCTTATTTTTACAACGTCTATGGAAAAATGCTTCGCCATCGATTAATTAGTTGTTATGTAATCGAGCGTTCACACGTTCAGTTTTAATCCGCATGTAAATTAGTGTTACAAATATGGCAGAACTTTCAAATAGTGAAATTGTGGATATGATTTTATTTTTTTATAAACTTGAGAAACACCCCGTATAGTCCTTAGATTATAATTGTTGCTGTCTTGATTGGTAAATTTAATTAAGTTCCTATCATTATTATAAGTTGGTTATTCTGCTTTCTTACTTGTATCCCTGACATTACTTTGGCACCTCTGCTGCTCTGCTCACCTTAACAATATGTGATTTTCAATACAATTTTAATCTGTGATCGTCTGTGCAAATCAACCTCTTTTACAATATTGCATTAAATTTATTTTGACATTATACAACGTTACTTATACGCTAATTTTAAACAAAATGTGTTCCTTTGCATCAATTCTTCGTTTATCAGAGACCAAGCCCTCCATTTTATAACTTCAACACTCTCGACCACTGCAACCCATGTTTGTAACATTCTCATCGCAGTGTCCCGATGAAAAAAATAAACACTTCCGAAAGCTTCACTTAAATTAGAATGAATTTTTTTTTACCAACCTTCAATTGACTGCATCCTCAAGTTAAACCAAGTTTATAGTCCTTAGATTACACAGTAAAAGTCCAAATAATCAAATTCCCATAAAATTTCAACAAACGCTGTTATTGTTTTCTGTTGAGACTGAAGACGATAGTTAAACTTACCCGTTTCTTCTCCTTGCATTAAGAAAGTAATGGTTATTTCTCTCCCAAAAAATAAAATGTACAACCGCCTAGCATTACCTCACATGTCTCTAGTAAAGGGTTTTTCATTAAGAGCGACGCATTTTGTTTTTCAAATAAAACACCGATGTCTGAGAAATTTAAGATTATTTTTACTTCGGTGTAAAGTACAGTTAACGCCATTATTGTTGGAACCACAATATCATTCAAATGTCCTCCACGGAAGCGCTGACAGGAAAGAATTCGTTTAAATATGGTTTAAACCAAGTTTCCATGAGTGATTTTTTTGGCCTGGATTGGATGCTCTGGACTAAGACGGTGCCACTTGCCACAATGCCAATCAAACAATTGACTTATTGAAAGAGAAGTTTGGTGGAATCGATTATTTCCAGAAACGGACCAGTCAGTTATTCTCCTCGCTCGTGCGATTTAACACCCCTAGACTTCTTTCTGTTGGGTTATGGTAAGTCGTTAGTTTACACCAACAAACCAGCAACATTACACGATTTGCAGACCAACATTAAAGGTGTCATTGCTGATATTCGACTCAATTTAGGTGAAAAAGTCATGGAAACTTGAATTAAACGGATTCCTTCCTATCAGCGCTTCCGTGGAGGACATTTGAATGATATTGTGGTTCCATCAATAATGGCATTAACTGTACTTTACATCGAAGTGAAAATAATCTTAAATTTCTCACGACATCGGTGTTTTATTTGAAAAGCAAAATGCGTCGCTCTTAATGAAAAACCCTTTACAATGGAAAAGAGTTTGAATAAACTTTTGCATAATTTTTACTGTACACTCTGTTTGGATTCCTGAACACCATTATAGACTGCTACAGTGCAAATTTCAAAATCTTTGGATTATAACAGGTCTTTCTGTTCCAGTGAAAACGGTGTTAAAAATTTTTCAAGAGGCATCTTCTTAACAGAAGATCTAGTTTGTTCTGATTTTATGTAATTGAACTTCAGAAATATGACAAGAGTATAGTATTGGTCCTCTAATAATTTCTTCAAACTAACTGTTAGATTCTTAATTCTTTTTACTTACTACCCATATGTTAATAACATCTAGCTTCTGTGTGTATTTCCACTCTCTGAGATACTAGAACCAGTTGCGAGAATGACCTTGAATTGCATCTGATCTGGCTTGCGTCTTAACATTTAAAATCAGCCTTTATGATATTCACAAAGTAAAATTTAGAGCCCGCGCACACTACAGACTTTCTATCGGCCGATAGTTTGTTCTGAATCAAGTTACGAGAAGTATGATTACATGGCCTCTAATAATTTAATGTACAGCCACGTATCACATTTCTCGTAGCTGGATGCAGAATAAACTATCGACCGATAGTGTGCGCGGGCTCTTAGATTATAACAAAACCTTTTTTTTATCGGTAACATAACTTTACGTTTAATTTAAAAAAAAATTAGGTATACGTATAGCTAATAACAAGATGCGTTTTAAATATCAAGTGCTCAACGTTGATGGAAACGTTCAATATACAACTGCATCTTTATCGATCTATGTTTTCATTTAGTATATCAAAATTGATCCTGATGGGGGGCGTCCTACAGGTGGCGACCAGAACGCTCAGCGTTTTGGCCGCCATGTGCAGGGCGCCCCTTATAGGACCCATACACAGTAAAATAATTTGCGCAAACTTTTGTTGTACAACACTGTGTTGTGTATTTAACTCTGTTCATACACGGTACGACAGTTTGTGCAAACGTACAATAAAAAGATACTGAAATTCCGTCCGCCAAACAAAGCACTATCTGAATTTGTTGTAAAACGTCTTCCATCCACATATACGTTCCAACCTGTTGCACAAATAATTTCAAACAGATTTTAATTTACTCAAACTGTTGCATAACAACTCAAACACATACAACAACATATAAAATATTTCCACAATACCCTTTGTTGCGCAAATTGTTTGACCGTGTATGGGTTAAGCCTCCCATACACCTGCGAACAAATTGCGCAACAGAGGCTGTCGTGCAAACATTTGTATAGTGTACGGTGTTTGACGTGCTGTGCAACTAGTTGCAGAAATTCAAAGTTGTTTGAAATTAATTGCACAACGAGTGGCGTTGTGCAACTATTGCGTCGTGTATGGGCTTTGTACGACACAATTGCGCAGTAATTTTGAATGAGTTTATTGATTTATACCGTCGTCAGACGGCATGCTTCCGTAGGTACACGACAAAAGCAACTGGAGTTTGCATAATATTGCGTATAGTGTATGGGTGATATTGTATGGGTGACCTTGTTTGCACAACAACTTGTGCAATGTCAGTTTGCGTAATTTGTTCGCAGGTGTATGGAGGGTTTTAGACTTATTTCCAGTTGACCTTGGAAGACATCCTTGAATTGTATAGGCATTTTTTTTAATTTTGCTAAACAGCTTCCAGTTATTACGCATTCTCGAGGAAAAGAACTAGAATGCATAATCTGTCACACATTCTATTTTAAATTGCCCGTTAAAATGGCCTCTTGAGGGGACCTTGTCAAGCTTTTCTGTTTTTGTTGCAAGTTAGTCAACTGTTCAGAGGATACTCCAAGAAGAATCCATTGTAATCATAATCAAAACCGTCTTTTTTTCAGTCTATTTACATTTCAGTCCAGGACAAATAAAAAATGTTTTGTACAGAAGTATCAAATTATTTGAAACACATGAAACCGATTGTATTGTAAAAGTTATTTATTAGGTTATTAAGCGTTATGGATAGCAATTTGTAAAAGATCGTTATAGCACCTTAAGTATTTTGTTAGTTCCAAATGTTATATTCCTTTTCTGAACTATAAAAACATGATTAGAATTATATTGGGTGCATGAGCCAAATTGGATTTTATCCAACGGCAGTTACACAAGGGACGCTTATATTTAGAGAACTTTAATGATCCGTTTACGTTGGAAACACGTAAATTCGTGTGTGGGGAAATCCACAACGAAACAGTGAAACCCTCCCAGGCTTATTTTTTTGCAGTCTGGATCAGAATGTAACGAGTTCGTGCAGACAATTTATTTTGCTCCTCACTGAGCCTAACGAATTTAAAGTAATTCGATTTCTGCAAACTCTAATTTGCTCTTATATGTTCAACTGATTAACGGAGGATATTCAAATTTTGTTGTCTTGTGCCAAATTTCCTGCAACAACGGCTCATTATCCGCACCGTCAATCACGTAGGCGCATTAAATCACACATCAATAACATTTATTATCGAGTTGTGGGTACAGGTAATTAACAGCGTTACGACAATTAGGAGACCACTGAGGCTTAAGTATTACGAAAAACATAAAAATTAACACGGTTTAAAACCATCTTGCGGCTTGTTAGGCGAAAGTCTTTGTGGTTTCGTAAGAAGTTTCAAATAGCGTCCAAAGATGAAAATCTTCAACAAATTTCAATTTTCTATTTATGTGTAAAAATTAGTTCTTGTTCTTGCTAAGTTACACCATGAATAGAAAATTCTTGTAGGTAATTATACAGTGACCGCCAAAAAGTTCGCACCGTATGGGAAAATGTTATTATATATATTATTCATTTTTTTTAAACTTTTTTCGTCGCTGCATATCATAAAGTCAGAAAAATTAGATGTACGTGCTTATTTATCTTTTTAAGCTTTGGGGAGCTAAACGATTTCAGAAACAATGGGCTGTTTCATCTGCATATAATTTACTTCAATTTACTTCGCCCCGAAGGGTGTACGCCGACCAAGGGCGTATCATTTTAACGCTCGTGGCGCCTTCAACGTTCAGTTATAAAGGCAAATTATCTTTAACTATCAGTTTATTCCTATGGAAACAATTGTGAACACAATTGCTGAGATAGCGATCAACAGAAATCATAGATTTTTTGGAAATGCCGTATCTAATCAACATACATATTTTGTTTGTCAATGTGACTTTTCATTTAAATGCTGTCAGTTAGTTAATTAAAATGGGAAAAGAAGAGTTTAATCTCTCAGAAAAACTGCTGCTGAAGACATCTGAAGTCCTTGTACCCCAAAAAACAAGAAAAAAAAACTCTACGAGAAAGAGTATTTCTGTTTTCAAGAATGGTTGTGTTAATAAAGATTACTTACAATGATTTACATTGTTATTTTCCAATAATAGAGTGCCTTGAAAATTTATAATGCCCTATCATTATTTTAAAATAACGCCCTGGGGCATTATTTCAATGCTAACGTGACTTAAAACTGATCCATTATTTTGTTATAATAGTCTAATCGGACATTAAAATTATAGAAAGTCGTCATCCTGTATTAGTTGTACGCTGTAAATAGATTCCTTGTTAGCAAGTACCTATTACTATAATCATTAACAACTTGATGTAGCCATTTAAGTGAACTTTGGCATAGTTACATAAAAAAATAGTGACTCGTCTCATTAACGAGAACCCCTTTATTGTCATTCTCACAAATCACACTATGCCCAACATTGGGCAACAATTCCTTTCAAATCAGATAGTTTCCTTGCTAATATCTTGTTTAAATCCAACCTCTGTAACACAATTAACAACATTAACGAACACCCGACATAAGTAAATCAGAAACGCATCGGAAAACAGAAAAATACTTTACGCCACTTATTGAGCTTTCGAATTATAGCGTTCTAGATGATTAAGTAGAGGACTCTGCTACGGAGATTTCGGTTCCAATGTACGGTCAATCTAATTTGCATTTTCGCTGAGCCATCAGCCAAATTGATCATTGTACTGTAATTATTTCGTTGCCCCATCTAATTCGTATAATAAATAAAGTTGGCAAATAAGTAGTATACATAATTATTATTATGTACGCTTAGGTTTTGCTTGGAGTAGGTGTGATTAGTTTGCTATGTCATATTAATAATTCAATTGTTGCATATAATTGTATTTAGTTGAAAGTTCCGAATGAATATTGTTTTTACTTTTTTCTTTTAGGTCACGCCGTTCTTCGGGGGCAACGTCTACAGCAACCCCACAGCCTAGGAACGTGACTTATGGAGGTAAGATATCGAACTCGTGTGTAGCAGAATTAATTCTGGTTTTGGTTATCAAGAATGATTTCAGAAAAAAATCGCACCTTCATCTTTCTTAGTAAATACAACTTACAATTAGATATACGTTAAATCGTGTCACAGATAAACGTGAACTATGCTCTCGTTTGTTTATCTAAAAAAAAAAGGTGTTAAGGACTACGGCGCAAGGTACGGGCTAATGTGACTTAAATATTGATAGAGTTCGCTGTCATGATGGATATTCCAGAAAACCATGTTTTTATTTACACTGGATATTAGTTTAAAATTCTTTTAGGATTTTGAAGATTGTTTTGAGTTTGGTAAAGTTCATTTTAAAAACGTATTAGGGCCAGTTTTATAATGAAATTTAAAGGGAACTTTAAATGTAAAGTCACATTCATATTGCAGTGATATTTACCTATCATCAGAAATGTATTCATCGTAAGCTGTTTCCAACAAACTTCGCATCTTATAATACTTTCCAAAAAATGTAACATTCTTCATACAAGATTCCTCAAAAATACAAAGTTCCACAAAAAGCGATTTTCTTCATAATAACATTCCCAAAACTACAACGTTTCACAAGATGAAACATTCGTCAAATATACAACATTCTACGAGAGGCGTTGTGCAAGATACAACATTCGTCCCGAAGAACATTGCATCTTCGGGATGAAACATTTTACAAAATGGAGCGTACTTCAGGATGCAGCATTCTATAAATTAAAAATTTGTTATAATTCAAATATTTAGGTTATTAAGAATGTTAATTAATTTAAGATGTTATTGAAATGTTAATAGAATACTTACTTAATTTAACATTAGGTTTGAAATATTTAAGTTATCTCTCAAGATTGTGTGAAAGAAATGTCAAATTGATTGAAGCATTTGTAAATAATATGGAGGGGTTGATCACCAAGGAAAATAAACAAACCGAAGTGTAATGGGAAGGAAATAAACACAAAACATTAAATCTTCCATTAGCAACCATAATATAAACATCAAATAAAAATTTTGCTCTTATAATTTAATTCACAATATACTTTATAAAATTTCAATTTCTTTGATTCACCAATAACAGATTATTAAAAATTTATCCAGGAATGTCTCACAGCATAACGCTGAAGTAAGTGTTTCGTTTCGTATTGTTTGTTTTGCGATTAGGCATAACAGGTAGCAACACTTGGCAAATACGAAATTACCTGTGTTTCTTTAGAATTTTTAGACACACATTACAAAATTAAACAATTAAATTACTCACCGATTTATCTTCAAAAGAATTTTCTTCTAAATTATAATAAATAACTGGATTTCAATTGACATTGAGAGTTCCCACTCTGTACTGTCACTTCGACATTTAAAAATAAAATTCATAAAAGACTACTAGACTACGTAATTGTGTAGTGGATGTGGTTTAATAGATAGAATAAAAGAGAAAATCAACAATTTTGATACTTACCACATCTGCTAAGAAAGCAACACTACAATATGTACAATCAAATATGAAAACATTTTTGTTTACACATCTGAATGTGACCTTAAATTTGAAGCCTCCTTTAAATTTCATTATAAAACTGGCCCTTAATATCTGTATCATCAAAATCTCCCTTATTTTGGTGTTATCGCGAAAATAAAATAGTATTGTAATTCATGTTCCTATTAATTTCTATTCACTCTATCTTGTTTTACGATACCTCAAAAGAGAAACACTGAAATTAAAAAGAAAATCAAGGATTCTACCACATTAGGGTTAAGTGCAATAGACCTGATCTTCAAGAAAGATCTGACCTTCAAGAAAAAAATTGATTCTTTTAATAACTGTAACACTGCAGTTATTTGACCAGTGGCCATTTTTATTTTAAAATAAACGTTTTTCGTATAATTTTGACTAAGAAAATTGTCGGACTTTAGTTTCTTCAAACAGTGAATTCTGGAAAATAATTAGAAATGACTCAAACAATGTGCACCCAAACAATAACATCGCAAATGCTGAAATAAAATTAACAGTTCCATTCCTAAATTTATAAGAAATTTAAGCTGCTTGTTATTGGTTTTTGGACTAAAACGAATTAAGAAAACAGCTTTATTTTGATCTCCTCTAGCTGCCCTTTCAATCTCCTCCATATATTTTGAGACATCCTGTATTTACGAATCCTCAGAAGTCGAAATGCAAACCTCTACAAAATAATATAATTAGCTTATATTTTATTTGTAACTGAATTATAATTAAGCGTTCCTAACGTGAACTCCGACGAGAAACTACTCTGCCTCACAACTTGCCTCATTAATGTCGATTGCAGATTGTTCTGTTGATATAATTTGGTTTTCATAAAGTTATAGCGCAGACTGCCACCTTATTGAAAAGTTCTCCCGTGAACGTAGCTGTACGAAAGTTACTTTAGTCTGTCACGTACATTTCCTGACTGACGTGCATTCACAAGCTAACTTAATTTCCTCGACCTTTTGTTTGATCAAACTTGCAATCTATATATTTTCAGAAAATGCCAACTTATTGTCTTACTGAGATTTCAGGCCCATCCACGTTTTAAGTTTTAAAGTGATACGAATTTTCAGCGATAATTTGATTATGAAATCGAGTCACCTTTTCTGCGGTACAAAACACCTTATTACCATTGGGTCTGTATGTTATCCTACACTAGTGTACCAATGCATACTTTTTCGCACAATACACTTTAATGCAACCTGAAATGTTTGTGTGGTATGTCAGTATGAATGAATATGATTCGTATTAACATATTATCAAAGAGTTTAGGCTTCATTTGCAAGAAAAGTATACACCAGTGCAGGATAACAAACAGATCTTTTGTACGTATAAACAAATGGTTGTTAATCATTTATTGACAGGCTTTTCTTTTAATACGTGGTCCTGTCATTGTATAATCAGTCGCTTCGCTTTAAAGTGCCATCGCTTGTTTATTGCTTAAAATTTCCTTCGGTCAAATTTTCAGTTAGTGAAACTTTCAACGAGTGAAAAATTGGTAAGCCGCTTTCATTGCTTATTTACTCATAATTAACAAAATGATGTGAAGCATATTTTGACAGTAATTGTCATCGTCTTGTGACATATGTGCCTACAGAAATAATTAGCTGCTTTCTTTCGTTAATAAAATTGTCATCCAAACGCAACATTACGCATTTAGACTCAGGCCCGGTTTTTCGATCACAGTTTAACTTTAAACTTCAGTTTATTTCCATTGCTGCTATAGGAATAAACCGAAGATTAAATTTAAACTGCGATCGAAAACCCGGGCCTCAATGATGGATGTTCTGTTGCAAAGGATTAATCCCCACTCTTGGTAAAATTTCAATCCTGATCGGCAATCCCTTTTCCCCTTTGAATGTTTCTGTTTTTATGGTTCGTTTGGATTCAAATTCATTCAAATCTTGAATATTCTGCTCCAGAGCCAAAGAAGTGGTTGCCTTCTTTGGCTCTGGAGCAGAATATTCAAGATTTGAATTAATTTGAATCCAAAGGAACCATAAAAACAGAAAGATTCAAAGGGGAAAGGAGATTACCGATCAGGATTGAAATTTCATTTATTTTTTTATTTGCGAATCACGATTTGAACCTTTCAGTAAAAGATAGCAGCTATTATGTTGTTAATACATATTTGCAAGTTTGTGTTAACGTAAGCTTATGTTTTCCTCTTTTTTGTATCGAATTAAAATTATAAAAAGGGATGTTCATAGGGCCGCGACTTTATGTATATCTTGCATTCAATTTGAACGGTTCACCATTGCTAACTTTTTATTTTTATTTTTTAATTAAATTTCAATCAATGTTCAATGCTTTTCATACTCATTCTGTATTTCTAATTAAGAAAATGATTGGAATGCTAGTTGTCAAACTACTCGTATTTGTATAATCATATTTGTTTTAATAAATACTTAAAACTCTTAAATCTTAAAGCGTTTTCGATTCATTGTTCTGGGACACTCTCAGGATATTATCATCTTGTTTTAACTCAGCTAGAGGAGTTAGTCGAAAACGCTATTAAAATGCTTAACATTTTTAAGTTGTTGTGTCTCGTTACAAAAGAGTAAATAAAAGTCGAAAACCATACGTACGACAACAGTACTCAAAGTCTTAGAATGGATTTTACTTTCCTATTTATAAACACAAGACATATCGCACATTGACGCAAGTACGTTAAGCTTCTTAAGCTTATATTAGAAAAAGTGCGGCCTACGTACTTACTGTCCAAGATATGTAAATATGTACCTTGTTTGTGTAATTTTAACTTATGTTCTTAATTTTTATAGATGACGCGTATATGAAGATGGCTTTGGAAACCATGGAAGAACTAGACTGGTGCTTAGACCAGTTAGAAACGATTCAAACGCACCGCTCCGTGTCGGACATGGCATCTCTGAAGGTAAGTCGCTCAAAATTTAACTTTGTAGTCGTACTTCATTGTATATGTGCTTTAAGGACTTTGACAAACCAGCTCAAACCGGATTTCTATTTTCTAAAAGTAAACAACGCAATATCTTTGTTACACGTAATATACCTAAAGCCAGATTTACGGTTATTGTCGGGATTACTTGTCTCCAATTGTGTATGTCGTGTTGATTTTGAGCTTTTATTGTCCAAATTTTTCCATAAAAATGCAAAACAAAAAGTAGTTACACACAGTATTTCCTAATAAAATCGAAAATGTCCGGCAATAGATTCAATGAATGCAAGAATCAACTTTATTAATGAGTGAATGAAAAAGATTGAAATTCAATATTTATGAGGAACCTAACTCCGTTTTATTAGTAAATACCCAATATAAAAAATTGCAGAAGCTCCTTCTGAAGTGTAACTAACTTTTCTTGTGATTAAATGAGATTCTAACGATCCGATCGGATGTTACAGAAAGCAATTTCTCTTCTCTTGGTAACTTAGTACATCAAGCGGTTTAACTTACCGTGCGTCGTCGAATTGATCATAACGACGTCCAATCGTTTGCAATTTCCTGTACGTCAACGTCGAATACGGTAGCTGTCGAGTGCATGTAATTTTGAAAAAAAAAAATTGATTAGATCCAGCGATACAGCAAGTTTGATCGATTTAACCTTGTTTGATCTTCATCTGTGTTAATTATTTTTTAATCGACTACTGTGTATTAATTAGTTTATCGGAGTGTATTTTTTTGATAAAATCACGTGGACAAACAATACGCGATACAATGTTATTGTTTATTTAATTGGTACCACGAATTAAAATTACAATTTTGGAAGTCATTTACAAACAACACACATTAATAAGATGCACATTGTTGAAATAAATAGAAATAAACGAAAATTAACTTGCCTTATGTTATTCTACTTCTCAAGTTTTTGAAAAAGCTAATTAATAATAAAGAATCTTATAGCTGAGAATAGAAAATTGTGAATTTAGCAATTCGTAAATGTGATGAAAATCCATACGCTTGTTACTAGACTCCATGCTAAAAATATTCAGCAAAGAGAGAGACAACCTCTTTCCAATGTGTTAAAAATTACATCAACGATTAATGTAAATGTTATTCGTGGCAAGGGTCTCTGCCCATTATGAGTCCCTCGCTTTAGTTCTCTCGTTAAGCTAAGTACACACTGAAGGAACATACAGGAACTTTTTTGTTGATGGTTGTTGCTAAATGTTTCAAAAGTTTTCAACTTTCGTGAAATTATGGAAACATTTTGTCCACACTAACGGTAACAAAAAAAAAGAAACATCTGAATTTTGTTTCTGTTCCATGGTTGGAAATTGTTGCACGTAACAATCTGTACACACACAAGAAACAAGTTAGTATTGTTGACAGTTATGACTGGTTATGACTGCAGAAGACGTGCTTCTCGCTGCTGCAGCTTATATTGTTATTACTTGTAAAAAAAAGAAACAACGAAAACGAAGACTTTGGGTGCGCCCAAGCTTCCAAGAGCGAGTTGATTGTGGCGGTATATCACTTATAAATCTTAAAAATTTTATATGTTTATCCAGTTCCGACATAGAATATTTACTAAGTAGTATCGATCCTATGATACGAAAAGCTGATATAAACTGCAGAAAAGCAATAACGTCCCAAGAACGTTTGCTTCTCACATTGAGGTTTTTGGCCACAGGAGATTCTTACTCTTCATTGATGTATCTCTTCAATTAATTTAATGATAAGGTCAGTATCCCATTTTACTTTGCTAGACATTTTAAACAAATAATTGTTGAAAAGTTCAAGCACAATGTGGTGTTGATTGCTACGCTACAAGCCGTTACCGAAACTGGTGACAAGATGTACACATTGAAGGAACTCCCTTTTTTGTTCCTGCTTTTTTCCCATTTTTCTTTGATATTTACCGCTCCGAGTGGAAACACGCAACAAACAGTAACTTTTGTTACTGGAAACAGAAACATGAAGGAACTTAAAGAAACTTTCGGAAACTACCGGTAACTTTTTCGAGGAACATGGAACAGCAACTAAAAGTTCCCGATTGTTCCTTCAGTGTGGATTTAGCTTTACAATCACAACACGTTGATGTAATTACTGAAATTAAACTGCATATGTTAAAGAACATTTAAGATTTTTTCTCATGCTCAGATAGTGCTATTGTATTGTTGTTTCTCCATTTTTTCTCCATACTGTTGGAAAAGAGTCTTTGGACTAACAAAATATCATCAGAAAGCCTAAAAATTTTGTCATGCTAGAAAACGTACCTCAATAATATTTAAAATCACTAGTGGCGATTTATACAGAACTGTTTCTAATCGGAGTTAGTTGAACGTGATTAACTATTTATCCTGTTTCAAATTTGTTGCTTGCACTTCACTGATGTTAGGTAATTCCCATTAACGTAATTTTTACCTAGACAATGCATTTATGATGATACTAAAAATATTGACATACCGATTGTTTCTTTGAAACTTGGAAGAAGGAGACAAAACAAGAATGGCTATAGCTATTATAAAACATGATTTTTAAAAATCAATCATTTTTTCTTTCTTCCTTTCTTTCTTTAATTCCAAAAATTTTAGTCCCGTAATCACTCAAAGACAATTAAATTAATGAAAATATGAAAACTTTCTCTTACAAAGTTTCGAATTCCTTGAGCAAATTAGCCATAGAATATCCGTTTAATCTAATTAAAAGCGTTCACAGCGAAAAAAAACTCAAGTTGTTGATCCTGTTACTCAATGTAACGTGTAATTCGTTCGTCAATAGGCTCGCTCACATTTCAGACAAACAAACCATCATCCGCCTGTTGCTGGATATTTTTCAGACTGCGCTGCTTATTTTTAGCGGGGTGCTCTGTTTGTAAGATTGCTCGGTAAAAATAGGCTTTCGCATGTAAATACGAATTATGCGGGATTATGTTTGTCTAAGTATCGACGTTGGGTAATAAAAAGATAAAATCCTACGTTTGCTTACTTAAAAATAAATCGCGCCTGAAATTTTCTTACATTTATACGTATTTAGTAAACACAGGATAATCTTTATGAATTAGATTACGAGATAATTTTATGGTGATAATATGCAGAATTAGTCTCTTGATTGCTTACAATTAACATTTTGAATGAAACTGTGAGTCAGAAAAATAAGTTTAGTTGACAAAAAATGCCAGTGACTCGTGTTTGTAGTATCACGTGAAGGATTATAAAAGAAAAAGAGCAAAATATTATCTGTAAATTTTAAGAACGGATTATATTCCAATTTTATAAAAATGTGTTGCAGAAAAAGGTAGAAGAAAATGTATTCATATTTAAACTACATTGAATAAACAATACAATAAAACAAAATAATTCATACCGGAGACTCAAAACAAGAAGTTAAATTTTCTATTCATGGTCCTGTTTTAAATAAAATATCCAGCAAATAAAAAAAATTAGTGAAGCTTAATTGATTACACCCTAAACAAACAAAAGAAATATCTTATTGAGAGAAAATGGCTTTCACAACACATTAAAACAAAATAGAATAGATCTGAAGAAAGCTAAGTATAATAAAACAGATAGAAATAATAACGAAGAGAATAAACTGTAAATAAAGAAGAGAATAAAGAAAAATATTATAAATACAAGGAGTTATAACAAACAATTGAACAATAGTATTAAAACGTATTAAAACTCATAATAATTGCCATCGCTTAGAAATAAAGGAGACAAGAGAACAATAGTAAAAAAAATAATTAGGATCAACAGAAGTATCCAACAGTACTTCTTAAGAAAAAATAAACCCTTTACTAACGTTTGGTACAATGCCAATGGTGTGGGCGTCATGTACAAATTAAAAGTGACAGAAAGAGCAATAGAAGGACTGGAAAGGAAACTAACGAACCTTTACATTAAATTTTCAGTTTGTCAAGGAAGCTAGCTCCGTAAATTGGTAATAATTTCGCTTTTAGTATTACTTTTTTTAAGGATGAACATACATACATAAGGTCTAGATATAAGATAGGAAAATCTTGACTCTCCTGAAGAATGTAAATAGGTTGTAACAACTACACAGTTCGCTATTATATGGTGAGGGAGCGGAGGAATATAACGAGAAAAGTAAAACTAACATATCCCCTGATTGTTACAGGCTTTAATTAACTTATCAATTTAATTTATAAAACAATTCTATTTCAAAAAAAAAGAATGGGTGACTCAAACAAAATAAAACTAAGGACGGGAAAGAGAAAGTCAGCAGAAGTATTTACGAACGGCTTTCATTGCCCAACGCGAATTTATCACCGGGACCTGGTGCGTTCAGGGCGTAAATACCCATAAAAAATTTATTCGCCGTATCTTTCCCATCAACGCAAACAAGTCAGCTTCCTTGCAGATAAATTCCCGGTTTTACGAGTTTTCATTGTAGTATTGCGATCTGGCTTTTTTAGCGCGCTTCAAGAATACGTGAGTTTTGGCACGCGTTCTCCAAGTTATCCGATATGATCCGGGAAGCCGTCTGAAAAGCAGTTTACGCACAGGAGGTATTCTAAACGCATTGATTTCAGCAGTTAACACTTTCCTGGGGAACGTAAACAATTAGGGTGTTTATGCGAAACCTGCGTTAAGTTACACTGACGTGACTTAATTAACTACATGTATGTGCATACACGTATGTAATATGTATGTACAATGTAAAACATACCTTGAAAGGTTATGTAAATTACGAGGACCTTATATTCCCGATTTGGCAATCTGTTAACCAATTTTTCTAACATAGTAGCTTGACGACTCAGTCCTAGTTTAACTTTAAACTCCTGTTTATTTCCAAAGGAACAATTGTTTTTATAATTGCTACCATAGGAATAAACAGGAATTTAAAGTTAAACTGAGACTGAGAAACCCAGCCTAAGCGAGTTCATGACAGCAGATAAAATTCCTCTGCAAAAGATATAAATGCGTGTTAATTGTAATTCATGTGTTTGTTACAATCACTTTTTTTGCAGAGTTGAAGTAACATTAAAAGTGTGTTGACTCTAACATTTAACAATTAAAGGTAATAATTAATATTTTTACATTTTGGAAGTTTTGTTGTTGAAATAATATTTACTTCCTCAAATCTGTAACATGTTCATCGGATCGGAAACATTTAAACGCACAGATATGTTAAATTAATTTTTAACAACGTGAAAGTGTAATATTTCTCTGTTTCGTATACTTGAAATTTTTAACTACTGTACAGATAGTTAAATATCCATCGAAAAGAGTTACTTTGAAGAAATAAAATAATACTCGTAGTTTTTATTACATTAGGTGAAAATTTTACTTTACTATAGAAAGATTTAATTACTTACTCCTTAAACCCCGCACAATTTTTATCTGTATATAGATAACATCACCCCTATAATCTTAGTGAACAAACGCAGAATTCGTTGCAATCTCTTTCTTTCTTTAGCATTACCTTTAGCTATCACTGTACATTTTTGTACAGTTTTTGAACAATTATTATACGTTTACATACGAAACTATTACTTATACTCGTATATTTTATAAAGTGAAAAACTCTATTTATTTTTATTATAATAATAATAATAATCCTTTATTGATGATTTGATCGTTAGATGTTAGCGGTTGTCATACATTACATACAGTGTGTCCTCAGATGGACTGAAAAAGAGGAAAAACTTTTTTATTTTCAACTTTAAAGAAAAATGTTATTCTTTATGAAAGTTTTTACTTATTCTAAGACCATTAATTTTCTAAACAAAATCCTGATATTGTTTTTCTTAAGTAAAATAAAAGAGAGAATTTTCTCTTTCTCTTTCTTAATATAATGTCCATTACCTGTTCTTTCGAGTTTTTGAATAAGATTGTATGAAGCACTTATGGAGACATGCACATTTAGAAACTTTGCGTTAAATTTCTGTATTACGTAGATGTAAGACGCTTCTCCAGTCCCAAAACACTGCAGAAAATAAATTCTTTGTTGATGGGTTAACATTATTTCAGCAATTATTAAATTTACCACATTTGTGACAAACGATACCATGATTTTATTAAAACTATCAAACAAATTTTTCGCTTTAAGTTTTTAAAATGTTCTCCTTTATTTTACTTAAGAAAAACAATATCTGGATTTTGTTTAGAAAATTAATGGTTTTCGAACAAGCAAAAACTTTTATAAATAATAACATTTTTTCTAAAGTTGATAATAAAAAAGTTTTTCCTCTTTTTCAGTCCATCTGTTAAGTAAAGAATTATACCGGCTGTTTCAAATTGAGTGTGCACTGAAGGGATCTTCTAAACCGTAAGAGATACAAATTTGGTTAAATGGAAGAAAAGTTGCACAAATCAATGCCTAATTTGTATTCATTCACAGAATAAATTTTTTCTTATTTTTTCTTGAGATATTGATCAAAATGTAAAAATGTCGATTTTCTTTTTTCCTCTGTATCTCTCGTATTATAAATAATTTTGAAATTCTGATTTAACTTTCTACAGGCACTTTCTTATTCTGCTTCGAATAGAGGTGGCAGAATTGAAGTCAAACGTTTCGTCTCTCCACGACCATCTTCAGTTTCGATTTTTTAAATACAACGTATATCTTTTAATTATTCTATTCGATAGCATTTTTTCTGCTGATTGCAGTGATGTATAACAATTAATACTTTCTTCAAGTAAAGTTAAAATATGATAAAAAAAGCTCGATACAGTTTCGTCATGATTTATTTAATAAGTAAATTTATTCCTTAGTACTTTTTTTACTTACTAAATATTAATAACTAACATTCAAATGTCGGAAGAGGAAAAATCAATAAAATCAATCAAAATCAAAGGGCTAATATTTGGTGATCTTAGAGGCCACACCCGACAGGTCCATTTGTACCTATCAGGAAAAGTTTGATTCAAATAATTTGTTGTTATTTCAGCATTATGTGCTGGTGCTCCATCATTTTGAAATCACAATTCCCTTTAGAGGAATGTAATCCAGAATGTTTTCCAATGCTGTCTTTAAAAAATCGATGTAACGTTCAGCTGATGTTACATGATTTTCGTAAATGATCGGACCATTAATTCTATTATGCCAAATACCACACCAAACATTTAAGCTGAATTGTATCTGTGGCCACACTTGTTCAAATGTTTTTTGATTCTCCCTGGACCAATATCTATGTACATTTCTATTAAATATTCCCTTGTTTGTAAAATTAGCCTCGTCAACAACTATCTCGTATAACAAATTCTTTTAGCGGATTCTACAAATGTGCACTATCAGTGTCCGTTAAAAGAATTTATTATACAATAACTAAAGAGACAGATATTAAATAATTCATTGAAATTTACACTATACCTAAGAAAATGAACTAAATATTTGAAATTATGTATTAAATAAAATTTTCATATTAAAATCTGTATTATTTAAGCTTCAAATTAATATCAACAATTAAGTGTGACATACCATTACAATCAGGGGAAAAATGGCAACAAATACGATAATAAAAAGGTATACGTTATATTTAAAAAATGTAAACTGAGGATGGTCGCGGAGAGACGAAACGTGTGACCACAATTCTACTGCCCCTATTTGAAGCAGAATCCAAAAGTACCTGTAGAAAGTTAAGACAGAATTTCTAAATTATTTTTAATAAGGGAGTTACAGAGGAAAAAAGAAAATCGATATTTTTACATTTTCACCAATACTTCAAGAACAATTAAGAGAAAATTGATTCTGTTAATGGATACGAATTAAGCAATGACTGGTGCAACTTTTCTTCCATTTAACCGAATCTGTAACTCTCATGGTTTAGGAAATCCCTTCAGTGCACACCCAATTTGAAACAGCCGGTATAAAATAGAAAAAATAAACACTTAGTAGAAAGATCACCTAATATCACAGTCAATTAAAGTTGCTAAAAATTCTTCTACCGAGTAAAAGGCATTTGCTTCAAGGTAGCACTTAATTTGTTGTGTACATTTGTTAGTACAATTTAATTGTCTCAAACTGATAGGGAGTGAATTATAAAGTTATACTGCAATGTAAAGCACGCTGTTGTGAAATTTGGTAGTTCCATGTTGTGGTAAGCAAAAACTAAGTTTTCTATGAGACCGGGTATTATAATTTCGAATTTCTGATTCTTTTGTAAACAACTGTTCATTATTCCTGACATACATTAAGCAACTAAGAATAAACAGGGAAGGCAGAGTTAAAATTTTTAATTCTTTTAAGAAATTTGTGCAACTTTTATGTGCTCCTTTATTTACGATGGCTCTTATTATGCGTTTTTGAATTATAAATAGAAGATTAGATGAGGACGAATGTCCCCCATAAAGAATGCCATAATTTAATTTAGATTGTACGCAGCCGAAATAAAACATTGTCAAAATTTCAAGAGATACGCTGAAATTCAATTTTCTCAATAAATAGCATGCAGAATTTAATGATTTTGCCAATTTGAAACAATAATCGCCTGCATCAAAAGTTAGTCCCAAAAAATTTACGCTTGTATCAACAGGAATATCAGTGTTAAGATCTTTAAATTTAAATTGTGCAGGACCTAATGATTAGGGGACCAAAACTGTCTTATTGACACTTGAAGACAGGTTGTTAAAATAACACCAATCTATCATTTTCCCAAGCAGTAGATTAAGCTTATATAATTAAGTGTTGATGAGGTATTATCTGCATAATGAAAGATGTATCCTAGTTCAATAAATTTGCTTAGATCAGAACAAATGGTCCAAGAATACTACCCTGCGAAACACCGTGATGAATTTGAGCAACTTCTGATACTGCGGCTGACCAGCTAACAACTAGCGATCCAGTCTCTAGCAGGACCGCGTATACCGTGCTGGTTTAATTTGTATAGGAATGTATTGTGATGCACAGTTTCAAAAGCTTTTGTTAAATTAAAATACAGGGTGGTTCCGAAATAAGGTGCCAAAAAGAAATCAGTTATAGGAGATGATGAGTAAAACTCATATACAAAATTTTTTTCTAATAAAAGTCTTTCCGTTTTTGAGATAAAAATAATTGAAAATTTGCTGTATGCTAATGAGTTTAGATGCTGCAGGCACCGTTGCTAAAAAAATGCAAATATTGCTTTCAACAAATACAAAAAAACAGGAACACAAGCAGATTATCTGTATTATACCCAACTTAGAAATTATTTATCGGTAGCTTTAAAAAATGAGAAAGCCGCTTATATTCACGATTAAATAGTAATACTTCGAAATAATCCGAAAAAGCTGTGGAAGAACTTCTCCGATTGGAATATTCATAACAGAGAAAAATCTATTTGCTTAATCAGTGATCCGGAGAGGTAAGTGTAAAAATTACTCTTCATCACCAATGTCTCTTCCTCCCATATCTGAAGATGAGGTAGAAAAAGTGCTGCGAACTCTCAGATCTAATGCAACTGGAATTGATGGTATAAACCTGAAGATGTTAAAACTAGCATCCCCCCCCCCCCCGGTAAGGCCGCACTCTTACATATAATCAATTATTCATTACTAAACGCTATGGTGCCTGATTGCTGGAAAACCTCTATAATAACTCCTATCCCCAAAGTTGCTGCAGCCGAAGACCCGTCACAACTTAGAGCGATTAATGTATTGCGTACGGCATCTAAGATTTTGGAAACTATTGTTTGCAATACCTTAAAAACTAGTCAAATTTTACCTGATGTTCAATCTGGATTTCGAAGTGGACGAAGCACTAGTACTGCAGTGATTTTGCTAAATCAATTGATGAGGGGAAAGTAACCACTTTAGTATCAATTGACTATAGTAAAGCCTTTGATATGATTAACCATGAACTACTTATTACGAAATTGAATTATTACTGCCCAGATACAAATTTCATAGCTTGGATCTCTGACTATCTTAAAAACCGTATGCAGAGTATAACTTAAAAGGAGCAATATCCTATTGTTAAAGGAGTCCCCCAAGGCAGTATATTGAACCCCACACTCTTTTCACTCTTTGTCGCCGACCTTCCTAAAAATTTGACGTGTGATTGTAATATTCACCAATATGCAGATGATGTTTAGATCTACATTAGTGGAACTCCGAAAAATATCAATTTAATAATTGAAAAGATCAACTACGTGGTCCGAATCCAATGGTCTTCGAATAAATCCAGATAAAATAGTAGCGATGCTGATTGGCACACAATCAACAATCGCTAAAGCGAACATTTCCAGAACAGCTGATATTGTTTTCAATGACACAGTGGTGTGGATTGTAGACAGTGTCAAGAACTTAGGTGTAACTGTCGATCAAGAATTAACGTTCAAAAAACATGTGACAACTAAATTTGGTGCATCGTATTTCAAGTTTAAAGCCCTATACAGACATAAACGTACTCTACCTCCAAGAACTAAGTGGAATTTGGTAAATTCGGTGATTCTCCCCAATTTAAACTACTGCAGTGTTGTGTATTACAATATCTTGAATAAAAACTTAAAAAATCGGCTACAGGTGCTCCAAAACAATTGCCTTAGGTTCGCCTACGATTTAAATTTAAAGAACATGTTACTCCGTATTACAATGATCTAAATTTGTTAAAACTTGAGGGCAGATTTGCCTTACAATATGCGTGCATGCTATTTAAGTTTTTAAGGTGTGAATATCCCAAATATCATGTAGTGTTATTTTCAACAATTTCTTGCATTTCCAGCTGTTTCAAATTATTAAATAGGGATATGTGATATATGGAAAAGCATCAGAAAAAATAGATCTATTCATTGGTATTAAAACCCAATGTAGAGCCCACAAGAAAAAATGAAGTTGATGATGGTCAGAACGAGACGAATCGTTTTAAGTAAAATCTAATGATATCATCGTAAAGAGCTGAAAAAAGTTCCTGTAGAATGTATTAATTTTGTTATGATCCCTCCAATAATAACTTCAGAAAAAAATTTTTTTTAAATTACGTTTTCTTGTTTTTTGGAAATATTTCAGAAACTACAAATCGTAGAAGATTTTTCAGAACGGATTATTATTCAGCACCAAAATACGTAACTTTGCTCCAATTTAACCAACTTCGTATCTCTTACCGTTTCCGAGATCCCAATGGTGAGCCTGTATATATATTTTTTTATTATAATTTTTTTGCTATTGTCATTATTTACATCCAATAAATTTTATTATCATTATTATTATTATTATTAAATATTGTTGCCATACAACCAGTATTACCTTCTCAATCCCGATTAACATTACCGTACAGCAAATTTTCAAGTATTTTTATCTCAAAAACGAAAAGACTATTATTAGAAAAAAAATTTGTATTTGAGTTTTACTCATCATTTCCTATAACTGATTTCTTTTTGGCACCTTATTTTGGGACCATCCTGTATAAACCAAGGACTTGTTGTATATATTCAATTTTGTGCGTGCAAGTTGGTATTATACGCAAGATGGCAAGATGGTATTATACGCCAAATATGATAATCTTCTAAAAACCAAATTGATTTTTGCTAATGATTTTATGGATGTCAAAAAAAATAATTAACTTTACCAACATTGCTTTTTAAAATATTTTAGAAAACACAGAAAGGACAGATGTAGGTCTGTAATTTCTTATAACGGTTATAGTACCCTTCTTCAGAACAGGAACAACTTTAGAAGTTTTGAGAATAGATAGAAAAATACCTACCTTAAAAGAAGGGTTAATCAGTTAGCATATTGAAATACTTAAAAATTCGGCGACATACTTATAATAATCGAACCAGGTACCTATACCGCCGACTCTACACAGTAAAAAATTAGTGAAAAATTTAAACACTAAAACCGGTGTGTTTAAGTCCAATCAATTTAGAGTTAAATATTTACTAGGTCCAATTTATGAAATCGTAGAGTTCGTTTTAATAACCGTAGTGTACAACACTCTGTGTTAGAGAACTTATAGATGAATTAGTTATCTCTATTGGTAAATCTTTCATACAGATTTATAAGAATTTAATACTTTGTAGTGAATATTTAGAGTAATTTTGTAAATAGATTACTTTTTCTACGGCATTTAGAGTAATTTTGAAGGCAGAGAGAAATTAGAGAAAATAATTTTTACATTTTATAGTAGTGTAAAAAATAGTGTTTGCTGTACTCTAGAAATTTCATCTAAAATTTTTACCAGGTACACTACACATTTTACACGACTCATATTTTTTGCTGTGTAGCAAAGTTTTTTTTTTGAGACACAGAATTATATTATAACAAAGAGTTTCAGCTTCGGCGATGGGATATAAAAATATGCTACAACTATTGCAATCAATATTAATTAAATCTTCAAAAGAGTTACCAACCAATTCATTTACTGAATTTACAAAAAATCCAAAAAGCATTACTGATGTCCTGAGCATTATTACGATTGAAATTATCTAAATCAGTGATGTATGGGGGAAGAACAGAGATAGAATTCTCATTTTTTAGTAATTTCCATACCGCTTTGCTTTTATTAGGAGTATTTATAAAATTATTGTTGAATTTTTTTTTAGGGGAAACAATATTTTTGCGATGATTCTTTTTTAGTTCCTTGTAATGTCGTGTAAACAAGTCATAGTTCTTATGTGAGTTCATTTTGAATTTTTATGAATTTATCTTAGTTCACGCCCTTCAGTAATTAGCGATTGAGAAATCCACCCTTTACGCTTTTATTTATTGTGTTTTTTTGTCCAAGGGAGAAAGAAGTACTACAGTATTATAGTAAAATAAAAAAGTATTAAAAAAGTTTGTGAAACATGAATCAAAATCTCGATCATATACTGAAATACTTCAGACTTAATGGCAGATATAAATTGAATTTTGTTTAAAATAACGTTTTTTAATATCATAGGACACCATATTGATAGTCAAATCAAAACTAGTAGTTAACATTATCATAAAATTATCGGATAAACCTGGATCCAAAGTAATTAAGTCACATGTTTCACTAGTGGAACTGTAGCCAATAATCTAGTGGAATAAATAATCACCTATGAATACAATGTCCATTGAAAGAGTTTTTCCCATCTAACGATTTAGCATCGTAGGAAAGTAAATAAGGTATATTCTGCAACTATTTGTATTACTGCGAATACATTTACTTTTGAACTAAATTATGCATATTAGAACGAAAATTTAACTCGAAATATAAAAATGTTTAAGTAGATAGTTAACGTTATGCTAAGCTAAAATTTCATATAAATGAAATTACTCTTGTAGATGTAAATAATCCTAATTGCATCACGGTCCCAATTAGTGCTTCCTATTCATAAGTTTTCTATTGCCGGGGAAACCCGTTCTGCGCAGGTAATTAAAGATATCCGTAAAGCTGACGGAAATTTGCGCCCTCACGGCGCTGCCTTCGATTTTTATTTTTAGAACTAATAAAATAACACCCGCATCTTCGGATCAAGGGCTGGAGGCCGGGCGTCTAAAGGCGTCGAAATTTATTTCCAGCTCTGCCGCCCAGAATCTGCTTTTTTCTTCGCTTTTATTAATTACTTCGCCCGAGAACTTGTTGACGTCAAATCGCTCCTCGCCGGGTGTAATTTTGAGGCCGCGCTTTGCTGAAAATTAATCGGAGGAAAAAATGGCGGACACCTTTTCCGCTGGGAAACCAGAAAGTCATCATGGGGAAAATTATTAAAGAAGCGGAAAATTACCGACACGATTTATAATAAAATTCAAATTTTGTGTAATATGTAGGGTATTATTCTAAGTATTTTCGCTGAAAATTGAGGTCTCCGTCTGCTTTTTGAGATACATATTTTTGCTCCGTTTATATAAATTCCTGCCATAATTTACAAGACTTTCGTAACACCATAATCATCGCAATAAATTAATTCCACAATTATCTTAAGATCGTAATTGCAACCCGCGCGCTGTTTGTATTATTAAATATTTATTTAGCAGAGATATATGGCGATGATAATACGTTTTGCGTTCCAGAATGAAGCCGTCTCTTCACTACTCCTTTTATTTCTCGCTCTCTCGGACGGACAAAATATTTATCGAAAACGGGCAAAGTCTGAATGAAATTTGAAAAATGTAGCCTACAACTACCGCTAATTGTTTATTACGAAGGAGCGTAAGTGTGAATTGAATTCATACACTTTCAATTTTATTACAGGACGAGATGCTTTCGTGGATTTCTTTTTCAGGTCATGTGAAATATGATTAGCTGGAAAACTAATTTTAATTTGCTGAGGATTGCAAATTGTTTTTACATTTAAACTGATAACTGACGATAAATCTTTTGATATTCCTGATTTAGATTCTTCGGTGTTTTCTGTCTGTAAAATGATGACGTTTACTGGCGAAACATATTTTTAACCATAGGTCATTTTTGTAGTTTACAAGTCACAATGTTGAACTTTATTCAGTTCACTACATAAAGTAACACGATAAAATGAATCTTTAACAAAGAAACGAAAATTTGGCCTTGAATAATGTAAGTAAAAGTATTTTTCAATTTAAATTAATTATCTTGTTGCAAATTAATTTAGTATGGATTTTGAACAGTTTTGGTCACGTTTTTAAAACGTATTTTTGTGCCAAGTTTGTTTCCCTCCTCCAAAATAATATTTGAATATTAGATGAGCCAATATTGATTGAGTTTCTTTACAGTTTTTCAGTTCGCTCTTAATTAAATTAAAGAAAAGTATAATTGAAACAATAAATAATTACATAACAGATGCAGGAGTTTGCTAATTGGGACTTGAAAACACGAGCTGAATTACGAATTATTTCTAGAATGAGATTTTAAAAGGCATGATCACTATTATAATGTAATAGGCAATCTTTTGTAAAATATTTGATAAAAATAGAAATATTTTATAAAAGATTGTCTATTACACTGTCATACTTTTTTATACAGAGTGTACATTAATGATTGAAAGGCGTTTGAATTTGGCGCGTTGTCGAATTAGTAATTTTCGTCTTACAAGATTGGTATTCATGCTGGATATGTTGAATTTCGTCAGTAGCGTGCGTGTGTTGTATTGTTTACGTTTTGATTTCCTTATTTTATTATTATTGAGTTAGTATTAACGAAAAGGTTATTTTTATTTCCACTTTTGCTGTCAGACATTTTTCATTGGTAAGTACAGTCATATAACAGGAAATAAAAATACACACAAACGTTTTAGGTTAGCGATGGTTTTCACGGACCTGCACAATAAATTTATTGTTGAGGCCTATTTTCGGTCGGGGATACGCAATGAACAAAATGTGTGGAATTATTCTTATCAAAGTTGTCACCAACAATTTCAAGAACAGTTCCCTGAAGTGGTATTCACATATGATTCTTTTATGCAACACGTCCGCCGTATAATTCAGAGATTTCGTGAAACAGGCAGTGTTTCTAAAGGAAAATCTACAGGCCGGCCCACTGTTCTCACCGAAGAAGTCATCGCAGATATTCATCAAAGAATGGATGTAAGTCCGAAGAAGTCTTTACGGTGTTTATCGGCTCAAACGAATTTATCACTTGGTACATGTCTAAAGGCTTGCAAGAAGGTTCTACATTTACATCCATGTAAGATAACTGTAACTCATAAGTTGCTACCTCTTGATTTGCCTCGTCGAGTGCAATATTGCCAATGGTTTAATGAGTTCTTAAATAATGACGATATGTTAGACATAACTTTCTTCAGTGATGAAGCATGGTTTCATCTCAGCGGTTATGTAAATTCGCAAAACCGTAGAATATGGTGTGCAGAAAACCCTCATTTTTGAAGAGACTTCATTACATCCTCAGAAGATCGGTGTGTGGTTGGCAATGTCAAGAAGGAGGATCATTGGACCTATTTTTTTTCAACACAATAGCTGCGTTTTATTGTGTACTACCGGTGGCAAAAGTATACGCCAGTAGATGCGTTACAATAAAACGGTAATAGTTACGCTTTAACCTTCAGCTGTCAAAGTGGTACTATTTCGTCTTGATTTAACGGAATAATGGAAAACGGTGAAATACCGTTTCCGATAATAGCTCGATTTTTACAACAGCAAAGAGTCATTGAAGACGAATTGATGGATTCAAATTGAAATGACATATCCCCACCCTCTCTACCGTGTTCTACCGTCTTGAACGACGGTAGAGAAACTTGCCACCAGTGGACACCAGCAGCACAATAAAACGACGTTATACTTCTACCGGCTGACGCGAACGTTGCAATAAAACGCATCTAATATTAATGCACTTGCATATCAAGAAACAATTTTAAATCCTTTCATTGAAGAACTTCATGACGATGAATTACAACGGGGTTACTTTCAACAGGATGGAGCTACAGCCCACACTGCACTGACAACGTTGAATCATTTGCAACAGTTTTTTGGGGATAGGTTAATAAGTAGGGACAGATGGCCTCCTCGGTCACCAGACTTAACCCCACTTGATTTCTTCATGTTCGGTTTTTTAAAAAATAAAGTGTTTTCAGAACGTCTCCATACGTTAGAAGAATTACAAAATGCTATTACAGAGGCTGTCAACAGCATCACTCCAGAAACACGACACAAAGTTTTCGAAAACATGAAAAGAAGAGTAAATTTGTGTTTGGATTCAAATGGGGGACATTTTGAACAGATGTTATAATTTTATTTTATATCTGCTTTACTTTTTATATTCTCCATATCAATGTATGTAATTAATAAACGTAAAATAATTTCTAATCACTAATAAATTGTTTTAATAATATATAATTTTATGTGCCGCCCATGGTAAAACAGAATAGTATGCAGTACCAACTTTTACAAATAATCTAATGGGCGGGAAATTCAAACACCCTTCAATCATTAATGTACACTCTGTAGAATATATTTTATAAAAGATCTTGTCGAACATCTTTTATAGTGTAATATTGGCCTTAGATAGCTTAAACAATATCTATTTGTTCCTACTTAAGGCAAATATTACACTATAAAAGATCTTTTATGAAAAATATGACTAATAAGCAATCTTTTATAAAAATAGAAATATTTTATAAAAGATTGCCTATTACACTGTCATATTTTTTATAAACATATCTTTTATAAAAGATCTTTGTCAAAGATCTTTTATAGGCGCCATGCACATCTCTGCGTTCAGCGCCGCCTGGCGTGGTGATTTGTGAATTAGTGATATGAAAATATTTCTTGAGACTCATTGCATGGGAATAAATATCACTCTTATGTCAATTTACGATTGTAGTACATAATACTTGAGCTTCCTGGTATTGAAATACATTACAATATTCAAGTTCAAATGTTCACTAATAATTTTAAACAACTCGTATTTTCATACCACTAATGCAGAATATGGTTATTGGTGGCGCTGGCTTCGCATGTGCATGGTACCTATAGTGTAATACCGGCCTAAGGTGAGCATACTTCGAAATAACAACTTTATGGAAATTGTTTAAAGATAGGATTTGGAAGAACCTGAAATATTCTATTTATCCTACTAATATTTTCTTAACTTTTTTTTACCCCGTTGTTATTATTTTTCCTTCATCTAGAGTTTTATTCTACACCGGCGAAAAACACCGGGGTTATTTACAGTCCACATCGACTTTTGTGTGAAAATTAGTTTAAATACACATTACCAATGTGAACATACACTGTGCATATGTAAATTATTCACACTATGGACCCGTGTTAATTTTCACACAGAAGTCTTTGTAGACGTCAAACACAGTCTTTTCAACAGTGTACTAAATTGATTATTGAGATTAATAGAAACTGTTTAAATAAAACACCCAATTATTAGCATATGCGGAAGGAAGCGAAACAGTAGTTATAACAGGTGATCAATATCTTTTCTAATCAAATGACCTATGGAAATAAAATCATGTGTCTTTTATTAGTTCATTATTTCAAATGCCACTTGAATTACATATTTATATTGCATTCCTATACAAAACGAGAGGAATGCAATAAAAATGCATTTGAAATAATGAACCAAACAAAGATATAATTTTTTCCATAGATCACTTGATTAGAAAAGATATTGATCACGCGTTAGAAGCCTTTGTTTTTCTCTAAAAAGAAAAGAAGAAAATTAAACTCGAAATATGTACGCAAAAAATAAGATATGCGTCAATAGAAGGTAAAACAACAAAACCTGATAATAAATTGATAAATTCAAAAATTCTGGTCTCCCTTATACTGATACTGATAGGTATCACAAATTCTCTTAGCAAACTTAAGTTTTCTTGATCTAGCCCCACAGAGAAAATCAAAAACACCGACCCAAGTATAAAATCTAAAAGAGGCAAGATGCTTATCTAGTTAGCTAACATGTTTTAACTTATGGCGCAATAGTCCCATAAAATAAAAACAAAAATCGTCTGGTAATATTCAGTGTGACATTGTTTAAGAAAAAAAACCTATAAGCAAAAGAACTCAGAAAACCAAGAAAACAATTTAGAAACCAAAAAAAGCGCTTCTTGGATAGATGGTGTTGGAATTAGTGATGGGGTATTCGAATACCAAGAATCAAAAAGTATTCGACTCTTAAAAGTACTCTCTGTATTCGAATGTCCGAGTTTGTATTCGTATACTCGAATTTGTACTTGAATATGTACTCAAGTACTCATATCGATGATTCGATGGAAGGAGAGTGTGCAATGTAGTCACTTGTATTCGATTCTGATCCGATACTGAATTTTGTCTCCCAATACCACTCCCCTTCTCGGTACTGGTTTCACTCTTCATTGCATCGAAGACGTATCCTCATCATTCTCGGTCCTCGATACTTGTATTTGTACTCGAGTCCTTGTACTCGGATCAGTAATAGATTCTTGAAAGTACTCGAATACTGAGTATTCGATTCTTAAAACAACTCATTTCTGTCCAATACTAGTTTGTCACCAAAGTTTAAATCAAAATTTACTTGCCTCTACTTACCACGATTCAAGATGACAAGTCTCTGCTGATTCTACGATCAGCTGTGCCCCAGGCTAGCAACAGTGGAAACGGGGCAGGTTAACTTAAGGTGGTAAACTTATAAAGGGCACCAGAAGATGTTTGAACAAACAAATCGTAATTCGATGGGCCGACGTCTCCGTTCGACCAGATCGTGCAGAAAATGAAACACTACTAAACAGAGGCGAGAATCTTACCCACTGTGTGTGTGAAAGTAGAAATTAAAATAGTAGTTAAAGTTAACACAATTTATTGCACAAGTAAAGAGGAAAACACTTTATGCCGTTACAAAAGGGTGCTTATTTTCTAGTAAAACATTCTATCACTTAAATCCGCATGAAGAGGCCTTAATTCGCTCTAACTCTAATTCGCGCAATAAAATTTAAAAAGTTACCTCGCAACCGATATGACATGTACCGACTTTGCTGTGAAGTTGGCTGTCACTACGCCATCTAGTGGTCCTGTCCGAGTCGCTGACTGGTTGGCATCAAAATGGCGTACCCACGCTACTCGGAGAACGGCAGAGTACAGCAGGAACTTGTCGAGGCACCAAAACTCGATATAAACGAGAAACCCTCGCGTGTAAGCTTGTGGGGATTACCTAAGCCTGCGTTGAAACTTGCGCCCAAACGGAAAAGCCTAAGTAGAAGAAATGATTTTCGTTAGCGGCCATTGTTGTCGGTATGGGTCGTCATATTTTACCTGAGAGAACTGGGGCCTCAGGCTTGGTAAGGAGATTAAAACAGTCTCCAATCGCTGTTCAGCGGTGTCAAATGATATTCCAGCAAAGCTGCAGTTGATTTACTTCTCCAAATGAGCAAGAAATCCGTTAAATTTAACACACGCGAAAAACACGTCACACCGCCACAAAGCTCGAACAAGCAAGAGAACGCGTTCGGGTCGAGGATGACGAAGGTCGATTCGACGCACAGGGATTACCAACGATAATCAATGGCAGGCGGCCTGAGAATCATATGGGGCCTTCATAGGGCCAGTTGTACAAAGGAGGTTTAAACTGACGTTCAACTGAACCAGGTTCAAAGTAAACAAATACGCATAGGATCTTAAGAACATATGGCAATTAATGCATTCATAAATAAAATTTGATGCGATTTTGTTCACTTTGAACCTGGTTCAGTTGAACGTCAGTTTAAACTTCCTTTGTACAACTGGCTCATAGCCTATAAGAGTTCAACGATCACAGTACGCAGGTTTTCCCCCATGGCGATGTAGAGAAGGGGCATCAGGGCCGCCACGGTGTTAAAACGAAATTGCAAGACGGTATACCGCCACTACATTTTAGCGGGAAATTTGAATGTAACAAGTTAGAATCAACGCATGAGGGAAGGCGTGTGATGAACAGAAGTAAAGGAAACTAAGAACTGCATACCTGTAAAAAGATGATTACTGTAATATACCATGCTTCTATAATTTACTTCTTTTCCAGAGGAATCCAAAAAGTATAGAAATTAGAAATATTTACAATTTTTTTTGTTTTCCTTTCAAATGTACTGCCTCCATGTTAAGTTGCCCTTTTTCTTCTGTTTTGGTTCTCTATTACTTATTGTTTTCTCTTTTTCTATACATTTTCTTTTGGGGCGTATATTTTTTTTCTTCCTTAGTATGCCCTGTGCAATAGCTTCCTTTGTAACCGTTGATATTCTTCTACTCTAGTTTATAGACGCGTTCATATCTATTAATAATAATAAAAATATCTTTATTTTCGAGTGGATAACAACAAGTAATACATTTTTGTCAGAATTTAATACTCGAAAATCGCTAGGCGCGGTTCAAGTCCAGTATACTGGAGTTGCTCTGCCACCGAAACCTAGAGTGTTAATACAGCAAAATCATTAATTAATTGACTAAAATTAAAATTAAACTAAAGCCTAATCGACAAACTAATTACAGAGAGTACAATATAAGAACATAATTACATTCTGTGACAAAAGTGAAAATTGATAAATAACTAAAGGCAAAATTAGCTTCAACCGTTTAGTGTCTGGGAAAAAAGAGAGAAGAATAATAATATAATCAAAAAATAAAAATAAAATAAAAACAAGGTAACTTATGCTTTAGAGGAGCTGTTTTTTTTTTAATTAAATAATTACGAAAACATTTTTTGAACGCGTCAGGGTTGAGAGTCTTAAAAGAGGCAGGAATAGAATTGTATACAAGCGAGATTTGATATCGAAAAGAACGTTCAAATAATGAGCTTTTATGAATGGGAGGTGTGATTGTCCCTTTAAACCTAATATTGACATTATGCACATCTGTGCGATATTTAATTTTCCTGTAGAGATACAGTGGTGTGCGATTAACAATAATTCTATGATAGAGTGAGGCGGTAAGGAGCATTCTATTAAGCATATTCAACCAGCCTATATCAATTAATTTATGCCCGATATGGTAATATTTGCGGATACCGTATATAAGCCTTAAACATGTGTTCTGAACTCTCTGAAATCGAACAATGGAGTCCTGTGTTAGGCAAGGTCCGTAGATTTCTGAACAGAAGTTAAATTGAGAAAGAACTAAGGCATCACAAAGAAGAGTTTTAGTACGAATAGATAAGTAATGTCTGTGGGGGTATATGAGTTTTAGGTTATAATAAGCTTTTTTAATAGAATTACCAACATGAGCAGAATATCTGAAATAATTATCAATTAATTATTAAACCCAAATTCTTAGCACGGTTAAGTAAGGGAATTTTATCACCATTGATATTAAAATTTAAACTATCTTGAAGAAAAGTGCAATCAGAGGATTTTCCGAATAACAGTAAAGCAGACTTCGTTGCATTAATTAAAAGAGAATGATTCTCGGATATACGAGCTAAAGAAGTAAGATCGGACTGGATATCAGCTAATGCACGCTGATGATCAAGCAAGTGAAAGGAATAATATAGTTGTGTGTCGTCAGCGTACATATGAAAGTTACATGATTTTATATACTTATGGAATGAAGAGGTATAAATGATATATAACAGAGGCCCAAGTATGGATCCCTGTGGAACTCCTCTACTTACAAGTCTTTGATCAGAGACTTCAGATAACAACCGGACCTGCTGGGTTCTACCAGTCAAATAAGATTTTAAAAGATTTACAGCGCTTATGCTGAGACCAATATGTTGTAAGATAGATAGAAGAATGTCATGGTTTATTGTATCAGATGCTTTGCTATAATCTAGTAAAGCTACAACAGAGATTTGATCCAGATCCTTGGCAGCTATTAAGTCGTCCGTGATATTTAAAAGAGCCGTAGTACAGCTGTATCCCGGGCGAAAGCCAGACTGACATTCGGGAAGAATCTCGTTTAGCAGCAGATACTCTCGTAACTGAGCATTAATAATTTTTTCCAAGACTTTTGACAATACGGGGAGTATACTGATAGGACGAAGATCCTTGAATTCAGAAGGAGAGGAGGTTTTGGGAACCGGAATGATAATTGCATCCTTCCAACAATTGGGAAAAACACCGGATTACAAACTGAAGTTGATGATGTGAGTTAAAAAAGGAACTATATGTGGGCAAGAGTAAAGAATAATATCTAAACTAATTCCATCAGGAGTCTCTTGATGGCCTTTATCATATTTTTTTATTGTTTATCACGTTCTTAAACTTTCCATACAGATTGAAACCAATATTTTGAGTGCCAAGCAAATTTGTGATATCCTGATCTCATGGGAATTTAATTATGGTCTTCCGACGATTTTTGGAGAATTAGTTGAATTGCGAAAATCAGTATTGTATCCGAGAAACGTTCATCTGGCGATTTTCGGATACTTTGAGCGCCGCAATCCTAAAATTTTTTGGGATCCAGGCAATCTGGTTGTTGGCGCCTATTCGTGAAACAGTATCGCAGATTTATTAAACGCACAAAAAATTAAGAAATTGCTTGACAATTAAAATATTTTTTTCTATGATTGATTTTCCACTAACGAGGTGATATTTCGGCAATTCGATCCAAAGCAATTTATTGTATCATTCAAACAGATTGCTCAGTAAAGAACGCTTCAAAATATTTGAAACTCATAAAACCGATTGTAAAGTTATTAAGATTATATTAGGCGTTACGGATCACACTCTGTTTATGACCATCATAGCACGTTAAATATTTTATGAGTTTTAAATACAGTGGAATATTCTATACCACTACTTCCTTAACTAAGGGACAAGAACTTATTACTTATTGTACCATTTTTTAACACTAATCTATATTGCTCAGTAAATTAGTGATTCACCACTTTTACGAGCTCTTACGTTAAAAATTAAATCATAGTTTACTCCTGGCTTACGCACTATTTTTCGTGGAGCATGTTTACCGGGTATACACATTACGCGAATGGACAACTCAAGGGGCAAAACTTGTTCCTTATTGCACCAGATTTTAACATTCACTTACATTGCTCAGCAAATTAGTGATTCACCGGTTTGACGAGCTCTTACGTTAAAAATTAAATCATCATTTCTTTATCCAGTGTAGACACACTAATATTCGACGTGGACAAATATATTTAAAAAAAACAGGGGAACGTTATTTTTTCAAACAAATCAATATCCTGTTAACAAAAGCAAAGTTAGGGCGACAGGAGAAGGTGGCACGATGTAAAGAAACCTTCCTAGAAAATACCGTTCGCAAGCGTGCAAACACGTTACGCAATAGGTGTTACGTACGATGGCCTTCCACGTTTGCATTAATAAAAGTCACGTATTGAATAATTACATAAAAACCTGGAACAATAATACCGTTTTGCAGATATGTTGCAAGCTGTCCGTTTTCTTAGTTCGATCTCACCCACAACTACTTCGGATTTGTGTTCACGACAGTGAAAGCTCAGTGTCAATTCAAAACTCTGATTATTAAATATTCATTTAATTAATTTTGATTGAAAAAATTCTTCCTTTCAATTCAATATTTACACCAGTATTTTTTACATAACTACATACCTACATTTCGCAACCAATCTGTTGCTTCGTTTCTTTGTTTACAAAATAAGTTAAGTTAAATATTTCACAATAACAAGTACTTAATGCACTGTAAGCTTGGATCTACTTAATAGTATCACATATCAGATTTTTACATTTAGCTTTTTGAAAATCTGTTTGTTTATTTGTGTCATATTTTTCAATATTGATATGAATTGTTTCATTGAGTAGAATAGATATAATTTAACTACTAGACATGTGCTAATAAAATTGACGGTGCTATTATTACATTTAATTTACTTTATACATACATATAGGCCCAGTATTTCATTCAGAGTTTAACTTTAAGCTTCGTTTTATTCCCATAGTAGTAATTGTAAAGACAATTGTTTCCATAGAAATAAAATGAAGCTTAAAGTTAAACTCCGAATGAAATACTGGGCCATAATTGATACTTATAGGTTGACAATTCTTTTAAAATTAAAAATCAATGTAAAATTTTCAACGAACGAGAAGCTATAAGTACACGTTGATTGTAATTTTATATCTCGGTAGATACGTGTAGAGGTGGGAGTGTAGTAACGTGAAGACTGTTATCTAATTAATTATCGTCCCAGTTCGATTCTAGAATGTGACATAAATTAGGACCAATTCTGCTCTTCCTTACGAAAATGTATTTGCAGACAAGTGGGCGCCTTCAAATAATCTCACACGTGTTTGCTCAAAAGAAATTCATCTCGACCAAGTTTATTTATCTTCTATTTATACACGCACCTGTACAATCGGAGTATTTTCGTATTACATATAAAGAAATATACGTTTATACACAAGTGTTAAAAACCTGTCAGTTTCGAACTTTTCAAGATTTTTTATACAGTAAAAAAATAGGCGTTGAGGTATACGTGACAATTTTTTCGTGTTTTGAATGTGTCTGTTATTGTATGCCGTTAATTAATTCCGGTGTTTTAATAAGAAAAACTAATAATGCAATTTTCGAATTCAATCTAATCAGTTCCAATAACAGGTTGGCGCGAACTCGTGTCAGATACCATTGTCAAAACAGCCGTCTTCTGTAAGCAAATTTGAGCCCGTGATTAAATTCTGTGAGCTAGACGAGCCACTTGATAATACTAAAAGTCTAATCTGAATTTGGTTTAGGATCGGGATGTTAATATCATCAACCCAGCGCATCCGCCAATTATAAATTTGAACGTTGAGCAGCTATTTAATTATATTTAGTATCTAATATCAAGACATACTAAATTGCAAATGTGCAAAACTAGAACATTAGAGAACTAAGTTTAAGAATATAGGTACGTAGATCACTTAAAAAATTAAAATGTACGAAACTTACAAAGAAATTTTAAATGATGGCATCTAGAAACCTGACCAGTTTTCAGTAAATCTACTTCTATTCCATTTATTTACACTTACGATAAGATCAAAAGCAATTTAGGGGAAAGTGGGGTAATGAGAGCCTGCGGATAATAAGAGCCAGGCCTGGTTTAGGCATAACTAACAAACGAAAAAAATTGAAATTTGGTGAAGCGGTACCCCTTCCCGCCCAGGACCCTTAGAATATCCATTTATCGCTAAAATAATGCGTAGTAATAACAGTGAGCACTTGTTTCAAATTAAGACTTGTGTTGTTATTTTTCGTAATTTTTAATCGAGAAAGTAAGTAGTCAGATATTACTTTTTGGACAATATTTTGATTACATATTACAAGATTATCAATATATTTTATGTTTTTAATGATAGGTTTCTCGTTCATCTATGTTTTTTTTTCTAATTTTCATATCTAAAATATTAATGCTGTCTGGGGTAATGAGAGTCAAGTTACCATTACCCACAGGTGACTCTTTTTATCCCTGATATTATAAAAATATGTTTTATTGTTGAAAATGCCAAGGACTCGTAAAAGTACAACACTGTAAACTAATTGGATATGTGATTTTTGCACCCAATACCTCAACAAGTATGTTGTACTTTTATTATTGTTTTCGTGTTTTTCTCAGTATTACATTTTAGTTCTGTTATGAAAGAAAAGTGTATTATTTATTTTATTAACTGCGGCAGTTATTTGTTAAAACAAGTTTATTTAGGCAGCAGTCGGTTTGCCTTTTTTCATGCCCTAACATGTGGGCAATTTTTATTTTAAATGAGTATATTATGATTTCTATTAATAACGGGAATGATATAGTTACGCCATTTTAATGGTTTTTCCTTATACGAAACAGCATAAAATTGTTGAGAGAATACACTTTTTATTTTTCAAAATATATTGATTTTTCCTTAAGTGGCTCTTATTTCCCCCGTCTCCCCTAAGCCTGGCCGTATACAAAGGCTTTAACAGTGCTTTTCACGATTTCAAAGCGATTTTAAAATCTCCTGTAAGACTGATTATATTTATTATCACGTATCTTTTAGATAATGAACCATCAAATGCAACAATATTTAGATGATTAGTTGAGTTTAAGGTCAAACCTTTTCCAAAAATTAAGATCATTGTGAAATGTGATGGAGAAATTATTCTGTCGTGGAAAGAATTAACTTACAAGAACAGCAAAGCGATCATTCTTCATTGATAACTTAAATTTAAAAGTAAGCTATTCTGCAAGTGGTAGAATGATGTCAAGAAATACTTCTGGAGAGTTACGGACGTTGCAACTAATGATGATAATTAATGTGATCCTAAGACCAGGTCTTTTGTCATCCATTAGGATTTGAAAAGAACGAAAAGCTCGTTCACTATCTCAACAATCAATCAAGTTCATGCAAAGAATTACAGTTGAATTTTATCATACAGCCTAATAAACGGTGAGCAAATAATAATCAGATTAGAGTAGGCGGTGCAAAGAAAATGTATGTCTGTGATTAAATAAAAAGTCAATAAACAATCCATGAATGCATTACATTAAGGCCCGATTTTACAAGCGTCGGATAAGAATTATTCTTCAAATAACGTGACGTAGGTGTGACGTAGATATGGAGGAATATTAAAGGATATTCGGCGAACAGATATTTCGTACTTATTCCACAATTGTAAAACTGGGCCTAATTAATTCAGTTAATCATAGACATTGCACCGCCCCCTCTAATCTGATTTTTTTTCTCACTTTTTATTACGAGGGGAGTTTTTGTGTTATCTACCTAGCTAGGAAAACAATATGCTATCGGGACAATTTTCTTATGTCAAGTTTCTGTGACATTTTATAGTGCCATGTTGATGTTTGGTTCCAATCGCTTACCAGTTGCCATTTTTATGTCAATTTAAGGAAGTTAACATGAGTGATTTAAAACTTGTACACAGAAGCGTCATAAAATTTCTATCGAAAGAAGGCAGTGGCCCGAAAAATATTCATGAGAGAATGATGGCTGTGTATGGAGAAAACAGCCCCTCCTATTTCCAAGTCAAATATTGGTGCAAGCAGCTCAAATGGGGCAAGGAATCCATTCATGATGACCCAAAGTGTGGAAGACCTATGGAAGCACGAATTGAAGAAATCATCAACAAAGTTGAAGACTTGGTGTTAACTGACCGCCGAGTAAAACTTTCAGTTATTGTTAAAGAAATAAGAATATCAGAAACGAATGTTTTTAAAATTCTACACGAAGATTTATGCCCAAGTGCACCGCATTTTTAATCATTGATTAAATTTAAGTCGTGTTTAGAATGTGATATTAAACATAGATCCAGCATAATGTCAGACGCATTCTAACTGACACTTAAGTTGAAGTTTGAGTGTCAATTAGATGGCGATTGACATTATGCTGTCATGTATTCACGATTGTCACATTCTAAACACGTCTTAAATTTAATTTGACTGCTTTATCCCAAAATGAAGACTTCTTCTATAGAATTGTAACTGGAGATACGACCTGGGTACACCACTGGGAACCTCCCACGAAACAAGATTCCATGCAATCGGTTCATAAGGGTTCTCCTCCACCCAAGAAAGCAAAGACGCAAAAGGTGATGGCCACAGTTTTCTGGGACGCAAAAGAGATTCTCTTAACTGAGTATATGCCAAAAGGGACTACAATAACGGAGAATATCTACAAAAACACAATTAAGAATTTGAAAGCGGCCATACGCGAAAAAGACCCCACAATCATGCACAAGCACAAATTGTTCAAGCAGTAGTCAATGAATGCGGCTTTGAGGAATTACAACATCCACCTTACAGTCCCGATCTGGCTCCCTGTGACTATTATTGATAACTTGGAAAACGGTATGGAGTTTTATTTTGCAGAATTACCAAAAGAATTTTTTTTTGAAGGCATAGCGTTATTAGAAAAACGTCGGAATAAGTGTGTTAGTGTTAATGGTCCTTACGTTGAAAAATAAAATTTTGTTTGTTCTCTAACTCGTTGTTTTCATAACATAAAACCCCCCCTCGTATATTATCAAACAGTGAATAGAATTTTCCTGGTGTTCATCGTAAGCTCTAAATTAATTTCAAAATATTCAACCCGTTTCTATAGCATCTATCAGTGTGTTGTATGTAAAGTCGATAGGTCCAATGATCATCATTTTGAGCTTTTCTGACCTTTTGTTGTTTACTGCCTTTTATTTACGGATTCATAATTTAATTATTTGCCGGCAAATTTATCTGAATCATATTATTATAGTTTTACATTTAGATTTTAGTTTACTACAAAAATAAAGAGCTTACAAAAAAATGCCTTCTCCTAATCGGAGAATTAATGTGTCTTTGCTACTACTTTATGCGTTCGCGTTGTTAGTTGTCAACTGATATTTCATCTTTGCATTCATAATTTTTTTGTGAATTCAACAAAAATAAATTTCATATTTAAAGTCTATTCCATTCTGATATTGCACTCACTGCAAAATGGTTTTCACGTTAGAGAAGAAATCATTTATCGTTGAATCCTATTTACGTAATGGAAGTAAGCTTAATGGAGGTAAAAAGGTTGTGTTACGTTACAAGAGCGGACACGCATTTTCTGCATCAAATTTTTCCATGGCATGTTAGAGAAGTTTTCATTTGTAAACCCGTTATTATCTGTAACTTTTAAAAATCTCATCGTTAAGCGATTGGGAATTAATAGCAATTCATTTTATTTACATTATAGGTATATTGTTTATTGCAGGGCTTTTAAATATTTTCTCTTTTAGAGAAAAAGTCTAAAAATAAATAAAATACGAAATGCGCAATATATGTACTTCGTTGATTCATCATCAATTCATAATCATATAACATGGGCTATATTTAATTCAATTATCTTGTTATACATCATCTGATAGCGATATATTCCGGTTCACTATCGGGTTGTTCTGCTTCCTTAAATGTATTTGCAATAATATAATCAGGATATCATTGGAAATTAAATAAAATCAAACAAATATCACTGATTTTTTTATATTATGACTGCCGCGCCGTTAATGTCCGCAAATGAACTTGTACATGCCAATTTGCACAAACAAGTCGTTGCATGAAAACGTAGTTTTTTTATCACAAACTCGTTTAAACGGACACTAAATGGCGCACAAACACTTAACGTTTCGCAGTCGTTCGAAGCTGTCGAAACGTTAAGTGTTTGTGCGCCATTTAGTGTCCGTTTAAAAGAGTTTGTGATACAGTTTTCATCGGACAAGAACCAGCTTTAATTATGTAATTTTTTTACTTGCACAAGCCAGAAAACTGGCCGTAAAAATGGGTTATCAGTTCAGTTCTTACTTGTACAAATTGGCATCCACAAATCCATTTGCGCAAATTGCATGAATGTGAAAACGGACCTTAACTGTCACTTTATCATAATTAAATATAAATCTGTGTTGAATAATTGTACACACGTCCACATAAGTTTATTGCATATTTAAAAAAATAATTATTATGAAACGGTATTTCTGACTAAAAGAAAAATATATAAGAAATACTTACTAACAAAGCGAAATGCTTTATTTTGGCTGTGTAATATAAAAATTCATGAAATTTTATTGGGGGATTTATGAATTATCAAAATCCTTTTATTTTAAAAACATGAATTACTAAGCCACACAAAAGGATAAAGATACAAAATTGTTAGAAAAATATATATTTTATCTGGGGTGATATGCAAAAAGAAAGTTAATTGTATCTTGTCGATGAATTTGGGTTTTAAATAAGAATTCCTTTTTTGAAAATCACTTTGCAAGCCATTGTATAACGAATAAAATTCGTAATTGAACATAAAATTCCAAAGATTATTTTAGTTATGAGTAAAGCGACTAAACTGAATTGTAAATATTCTTAAAGTTATCCTTGCATAAAGTTATGAATGGATTCTCTCGTATAGCCATGTGATAGGAAAAGAACCTACTAGAAATGTTTCCCCATTTTCTCGTCACCATAAAACAAAAAACACGTGGCCGTTTATAGTGCATCAATCACACGTGTGTACAAAGAGCATCTCTGCGTAAAGCAAATATTTTTGCGGGTATCAAGTTGTGCCTTGGCTACGTAAGCTTCTCGGAACGATAAATTTCCATTAGCTGTTAACCTAGTTCTTCCAAACTGCGTTTCTGTAATATCATCGTTAATACTACTTTCTTTTACAAAATCTTCCGTGAACTAAGATTTTGTTACGCCCTGGATAGTACATAGAACGAAGTGAATGAAAGTCAAAAGAAAACAAGAAATATACCATAGTGACCACTAGCCCATAAAAATACCAAATACCCATTTCGACATCTCTAAAACTAAAGAGTGTAGAGAGAAGCAAGTTCTTTTTTTTTATTCTCGGGTTCAATTTTTGGTATTACGTAAGCTTCCACTCTCTATTTAGTAAAAAATCAAACAGAAACAAGACAGAGATAAAAGAAAGAGTTACATTCGATACTCAAATTTCTTTTCTTGTTCTTTTTGAGCTTAAATACTTAGATAATGAGCTCACTCTCTCTTTAAAATTATTTTAATCTCAAGTGCATATAAGTTACAAAAATCAAAGTTTGAAAACTGCTTCGTGGGCATGTATGATTAAAATAGAATGACTTCGAAGGTTTCGTTACATTTCACACAGGTACGAGCAAGCGTGGGAACAGCTCAAGTTGATAATAAATTAATTAATAGTTACACTCGCCGACAATGCAATATCATGTCACACCACTTGAACTGCGTATCTGATTAATCGATTTATGTACATCTTTATATCGATGCAGCACTTTATATTATAAACGCATCTTTGATACTGTTGACCGCCCAACGGTATCCGAACCGGCGATCAACGCTTATCGGCGTTTTTTTTGCCGAAACGCTGATCGCGATACACGTACAATTAAAAATACTTTGCAGCGATATATTTAGTAGCAGAATTTCTGTCGATAACAAAGTCGTTACGGTTTATTGCTCCGTAAAAGTCGTTTTGTTTGGCCTTTATCCTGCGACAGGAGTTTATTGTAAATACCATGTCACACAAGTTTATAAAAGAAATGAAAAACATGCTTTTTGATTATCATAGTAGATTTTAATTGCTCAATTACACGAGCAATTCTTGGAATATCTGCGTAACTTTATGAAGATGTTAGGTACTTTAGAGTCAGAAGTAGTAAACAAAACTAACGCTTAGTTTAAGAATTTATCTTTTTACTATCAATGGCCACTATAGGTGCAAGTAAACCCATTGTAGATATTGGTCCTTCTTCTTGAAAATATTATAATCCCCTGATTGCTATTCGCACACCTGCAATCTCCAGTAGATTGTGCCCCACTGCTCATGTTAAGAATGGAAGGGCAGTACTTTATCTTTTTAACATATTGCGAGTCGCATAGTCTTTGTTGCTTTTCATGAAACCACCTTTGGCTAAAGTGAGAGTCTTCAATCTGTATATTAAACTTAACGTGCAAACAGAGAAGGTAAGAAATCCGAAAGGTGAGAAAAGAAACGAAATATTTATGTGGATTAACTGAGAAAGCACAGGTTTATTAACAAAAGTGTTAACAATGAAAACAGGAATTGTTTTAATTTAAACGTTAAGAACAGAAGGCATATAAGATTGAATTTTATTTTACTTAATATGATCTTCTCCGATTAAATCTTTTAAAGGCTCAAACTTTTTTTAGATTTAAAGCCTTAAATTCAGTTTAGTTTTCATTCAACAAAATTTTTAGAAAAAAAATCACTTTCTACGTATTTTCCTCGGTTTACTTTTAATTTCATCCGCCCTACTGGGACTCGTAATTTGGAGAATAAAGTTCCCGAATTATAACGCGTCAGTAAACCGAGTTCCTCCTCGGCCCGGGATTTTCGGCACAAAGGCCCGCTCTCGAATAAAATAATGCGCGCTGACGTCAACGAACCGATTGATTCGAGGGCGAATAACGCGCTCACTCCAAAAGAACGTCACGGCAAAATGTCGTCTTTGTGCAGAAATAAGAATGACGCGTGTCGATGTTTGTTTTATAATGAACCGAAAATCCGTTGGATTTCAGTCTGAGAGTTCTAAAAATGTAAGAAGTCAGTCGGACTTGCTTTGAAAAGAAAATGATCGGATGGTGAAGGCAAGGTAAAAACGGAAAACAAAGCGATTTCACTTGTCAAAATGAAGAAGTGAATTTAACTTCTGACATAAAGAAAGCATTTTTATATTTAAAATATGAAGATTGCAGTTTAGATTTGTCTAAGAACTCTTTATTAGCCCTTCGAGGGTAATAAATGTTAAGATGGAGATTGCGAAGCTTTCGGCATAAAAGATTTGTATTTTTGTGACCGTTATTTTGCATGCAATCTGGCCCTTCTAGGGGAGTCAAGTTAAGTTCAAACATTGAAGAAATCCCTAAAAAGGAAGTGCTTTTGATTCTCTGCTACAGAGCACTCCGAAAGTAACTCTCTGTCTTTTATTATTTATTACGTGAGGTTAAAATAAGATGAGAATATTCTTAGAATTGTCTAGAGTAGTGAATCGAAAAGTATTTGCTTATATTTAAATGCCTGTTCAGAAGTACAACCATGTCGCGGGCACAAATGTCATAAAAAGTTCAGAGAAGAGTAAGACGTGAAAGACGATAAATATCCCGATCCCTCAAGAACTTGAACAAATGCTGAAAATTAAAACTTAATGTCATCATTCATTAGAATCAGAGATTGTAAAGGTACTGAAAATTGATAAAATAAACAACAAGACTACTTGATGAACTCAATATGAAGCAAGATTGTGCAAAAATTTGCCAAGGAAGAAAGTCAACAGGCGGAAAGAGAACAGATTGAAGGTCAACCCGATTGATTAGAAAATATTGTTACGCATACTTTACGTCGTCGTTTGCATGTTGACCAAAACAAAGGAGGACGCATATTAGAGTAAACATGGTAAAGACGAAGACCACCGCAACCTGTATGGAGATACGTGACATGTGTATCAATCCCGTTCTATTACGAGTCCATTATCAGGGAAATTCGTACCCCTTGGAATGAATTTTTTATTTATATAATACGAGTATAAAGCGATTGTGAAAATTTTGCGAAGGTCAATAGCAAACATCACAATCTGAAGACGACCGCAAGAAAGCTCAAGGAGACTTGCCAGAAGCAAATTATCTTTGGTCAGGCTCAGGTTGAAGAAGTCTTTGTCTGGACATTGGTAAATGTTATATTGTAGTTTTCTCTAAAAGCAAGCGGTTTGCCAGAAATATGTAAGACTGCCTCAGCCAATGACACGAGCGTACCTGGCAAACTCCTTGCCTTTAGGGAAAACTAAAATATAATATTTACCAATGCTCAGACAAACACTCCTTGAATCTGAGCCTGACCAAAGATAATCTGCTTTTGACAAGTCTCCTTGCGGTCGTCTTTTGATTATAACCTTTGCCATTGACTTTCGAAAATTTTCGAAATTCATTCGAAGGGATACGAATTTCACTGACAATGGGCACGTACAGTCTCTGTCATTAACACACAATGTTTCCTCCTTTCTCCATGCTCATGCAAAGTTACAGAAATCGGTTGACATTCTGTATGAATTCTGCACGTAACTTACAATTGGCTCGTTAAGAGGTTTTCGAATTACAAATTAGTGACTTTTCCCAATCAATAGAAGCAATGCCATAAAAAATGGAGGAATTTTAAGATTTCTTGAAAACAACAATTTCTAGTAGGTGTTAAGTGATGTGTTAATAAGACAGAGACTAAATTGAATAAGTAAAAATAGTAGGTCAAAATTGATGAGTAAAATCGGATGTGACGCAAAAGAAATATTGGATTGAGAGTTAGGTATGTACCATTCACAATTTGACGATGGTATATTATTCAAGGTTAACCGAAAATAGACCTAACAGAGATTAAGTTTGACAATTGAAATGAGAACACGCGAATATTTTCAAACAAATACATTCCAATTCTGGACTTTGAACTTAACATTATTTCTGAATACAATTCAACTATGCAAGGACAAGGATAAGCCGCCTCCGGAAATTAAATTTATTTGTTATCCACGGTGGAATCGCTCGGCTTGGAATGTGCTTTCATACCGCCGCGCCGTGGCTAAAACGGTGCGCGGACAATGGTGCAAAACTATTTTTAACGACGCGACGGTTTCAGCCTTCGACGCCTGAAGTCAAGCTAGTTCGTGAGTTCATCTGAGAAACGCCGGAATTCGGATCATGTTCGACTTATTGCGAGAATTATATTTCGCTCGTTAATGACGTCAAAGCTGATGTTACCTATGGCAACCGTCCGTTACTTCCCACCTCCAAGGACGTTCGAATATTGTATCCCCTTAGCTCCAAGGATTTCCTGATATTTCGATATCATAATCCTGGAAATCATCACTTTATTTAAGATAAAGAGAAGCAAAATATAAAGTGATCGATGATCACGTAATGTGTCGTCTTACTCGCTGCTTCAGTTTAACTTCTGTATACAGTCATTAAAAAGGAAAATAAACGTTGTGTAATAGTCTTCCACAAAAAGGAAAAATATACGAGAGTTTTAATGCGTTCGTCGTACGCTGTCGTATATTATACTGTCACGCATGAGTTTGAATTCGTTTGCCGCAAAAAGTGCTTTTAAAAGCGTTTTCATTCTACGGAACTCTTGAAAGCTCATCGTCCCGAAAACCCCACAGTTTAAATTTTTATTGCGCAGGGTAATAAATTTTCCTCTGAAAACAAAGTTGAAAAGAAATTAATTCTATTGATAAACTGAAGTTTGATTTACTTCTCGGTTTTATATTTAATTCTTTTGTAAACCATTATTATTTATTTGTTGTTATATGCATTAATTGTTAGGTGATTGAAACGTGTTGGTATTTAAAATTTGCCTTTCAATTTCCGGATTCCATAAAATATCAGTTAGTCCGAAAACCTGACGTATGACATATTATCTAGGACAGCCACCGATGATAAATTATTTATCTTTATCTTCCCTCATTAGGGACTTCCCGTCACCTGCCTAATTTATGTGATGGTGTTTGATACCCCTCGTTCTCCAAATTATGAATAAAAAATTCCATCAACTCGTTTCGGGGGACGCGGCCCGACTGAAATCGAAATAATTCAGAATCTTTGCAAAGTTCGAAGCGCTGTAATTATCTGTTCAGAAAAGATGCTCTTCAGAGACAATTTCCGGTTATTGTTTGTTCGATGTAACTTCCGGAAAGTCCAGGAGATTACAACCAGTTATTCTCTAACAGAAGTGTAAATCTGTAGTTTTGTGTTATAGTTCACAGCTATTTGATAAGGAAAAATAATGATTCTAAAATTATCTCCGTTATAATTTTTGTTCAGGTAAATAAATCTAACTTCCGACATTCTTACAAAATCGATAACTTGAAATTATTCGCGAGCTTTTAGACATTTCTGATGCAAGTTTTGAATAAAAGATTCTGCCAACTTGTTCCGGAATCGGTTAGCTTAATCCAAACTTGTTCTCTTCGTTTCCGGCTTCATCGGTTTGGCTTCCGGAAATTCTAGTCAGCCAACATGAATCCTTTTATAAATATACATAACTGAAAAAGCGAATGTATAATTTTATCCTGAGGCAAGTCAATCTTTTAAAAATATAATTTTTCAGGGAACCTGTGATTTTACGTTCCCAGTCTTCAGTGTCTATTTTTATGATGGAGTTCATTCCGAATGAAAACATGACGTAAGAGGACTTCCAGTTAATAAGGCAAAATGTTCTCTTTTTGAATAAGAAGAAGTTGTATGTTTATTTTCGAGGAAACAAAAAGGATCCGGGAAAAGTTGGGGGAAGATGAAAGGGAGATGTAGTTTTCCTTGTTCTTTATAAAGCACAGTGAATTTCCAATCATTTTAACTATATGACGTAGGTTCAGCTTCTAACGTCATAATATTTCCAACGGCACGCCTTTAATACAAACAAGAAAGATTTTTAAAACCTTCTGAGAACTGATTTATTATTGGACCACATATGTATGACCATCAAGATCAATAAGAAGTTTTTCTATGATTAAATTTACCTTAACCGGATTACATGAAAGTCGTAGATCAAGCAATTACTAAGAAATATTACTAAAATTAAGTGTAACTTTTTCTTACGTCTTTATGAATCAGTTAAGGGCGTCTGACTGAGATCAGTCATAGACCATAGCAAAATAATTTTCCGATGTCACCATACATGAAACTTAACAAATAATTTCTTGACTTAAAATTGTGAATTATGAAAAAGAAGAAGAAAGTTTGATTCTAAGTTTGAAAGTGTTTTGATATGCTGAAATACATCGGTAAGCCAAGAGTTAAAATCAAACAGAAACTTTAAAATAAGAATAGGAAATTTTTTATTTTTTAAGCAGCTTGTGTTGACCCGAGATTATGATGTATTTGGAATATCAGACACATAGTAAACTTTTTTATAACTTGTTTTCATAAATTATTAAGATCTTGAAACGTTGGTATGTATTAATTTTATAGTTTGCAATTGTAGTTCTGCAAAGCGTTCGTTGAGTTTGTTCCCTTTTAGTTTCATACGAACTGGGAAAAACTCAGTTTATAATTAAATCGTAAAAGAACGTCAGCGCTGAATTTTGAGTTCTGTTTAATAATTCCGTACTTTAACGTGTCATCAAAAAGAAACAGTCAAGAAAGCTAGAGAATTATATATCAGAATCATTGAAATATAGAAAAGAAAATAATAAAAAAACAAGTAGTTTAAAATATCACAAGCGGCAGCAGCTGTTCAAATTCAATTTAAAATTAAATTAAAAATTAATCGGAATTGTTTACGAATTTCATTTAAAATCGTCACAATTAAAATTTTGATCTGGTGAATAAACTGGGAAATCAATTTTCATGCACAGATCCGATCTTTCATAATGGAACAGAAACATGTTTGCTATTGACATTATTTTATTGTAGGTTAAAATCATAAATAAAAGATGTTTTTGTACTTCCTAATATGTAAATTTATAATTTAGCGTCCGGTTTCGAGTAATACAATCTTCATCAGACTACTATCGTCAAAGTTGATAAAAATATCGGTATTTTCAAGAACGACATTCGTTGGAGACAAGAATAAGAGATACTCTTATAAGAGATACTCTTATTCTTCTCTCTAAAAATTATTAAAATGTACGTGATCTCATTGTCACCTTGTATTCAAGTATGTATGTCTCTTCTTAATCTCATAATTATTATTGCAACACGTTTTCGTTAGAACATGTTCTCACTGTGTTAATTTTGGTGTGAATTATTTTTTAAATTAAGAGAGAAGTATCAGATCTACCCATAAACGTGATAGCCCGTCTCTTTCACTTTGTAACGAATTTTATACAAAATTTTACATCGCTTTTAGGTATCAAAACAATAAATTGTAGGCTTGCATGTTGTACAGCAATAGTAATTACTGTACGTACCTATTAGGAAACTGGCTGGATATTGAACCGCCTTGTTATAAATAATAAATAAAAATAATAAACTTAACAGGACGGTTCAGTGTCCACCTAAGTTTCCTAATAGTTACAGTAATCATTATTGCCCTTCCATAAAAACCAATTTAAACATGGAAGGTGCATTAGTAATTTTCTGGCACAACCCCAATATTTTATTCTGCGTATGATGATAGCCTGTAAATAATGGTTATTTCAAATGCCATTTGAATTATTTTTATTGCATTCCTATCGTTTTGTATAAGAATGCAATATAAATATGTAATTCAAGTGGGATTTGACATAATAAACGAATCAAAGACACATGATTTTATTTCCATAGGTCACTTGATTAGAAAAGATATTGATCACCTGTTATAATATAGAGAAAGTTTAACTGGAATAAATTCTGTAACTTAGAAAATTACAATTTATCGAAAAATTCCTGGAACAGGTCAATTTTTATTTTTAATGGCGCATATTACAAAGGGATTTCTTTAACTTGTCAATTATTTGGAGGGGTGAAACAACCGTTTTTGGGGGTATTTAAAAAGTAAAGTCTATGTTACAAAACCAGGCGACATAAGAAATAATTCGACATGAAATTAGGCAATTCTACGAAATGTTAAGAATGGAGTTTATTATCGATTAGAGTATTGCCAAGTAAGAGGTGGCGAGCATTGTGAATATCTATTACATTAAAATGGTTTCAGGCAAAAATTTCATTTTTATTTTTTCCCCATTTATTGTTTAAGAAATATTAAAAAATAAAAATGTAGCTGTATTCCCAATTGAACAAGCTCTAATAAAATTACTCAACATACCCTTCTATTTAAACAAAAAAAGTTTGAGGATGTTTCACCCCTCCAAATAATTGAAAAGTTAAAGAAATATCTTTGTAATATGCGCCATTAAAAATAAAAATTGACCAGTTCAAATTGTAATTGTAATTTTCTAAGTTACAGAATTTATTCCAATTAAACTTTCCTCTCTGTATATCCTTTCTAGGCAAATCTACTAGCCACGAAAATATCTATTTAGTGCTCGAAGATAAGTATATTTTTATATAACATGCGATCAATTGAATTTCAAATTAGGGTAAGCTACGAAAAGAGATTTCACGTCGTAACTTACACCATACGTTTGCAAATGTCCAAAAAAATTGTCATTTGAACGTTTATTTCAAAATGGTCTTTACAAGACAATAAAGGGCTTTTATTGTGGAGTCATTGGGTAGCTTTAAGCAGAAGGAGGCTGATAGGGCCAATTTTCTTTCAAGATAATTATTATATTAACAGCTGAACGATATCGTAATATTGCTTCCTTTTGTGAATGAATTACACGATGACGAACTTCAGGAACTTCCAACAGGATGGAACAACAGTTCATTCTGCCAGGGCTACTTTGGATTTATTACAAAACTTTTTCGAAGAATTAGAAAATGCCTGGAGGCGAACATTTCCAGCACCTTTTATAAATTGATTGTTTATTTTTATTGCCAGTTTTTTTATTCTTAAAGCTTTTCAACCTCAAATTGTTTTCATGATTTCACAATTCTTTGCCTTGTTTATTAAATTTTAAGTCACCTGTCATACTGACTTTAGACGCACATTTCTGGATTTATGATAAAGTAATGACACCCTCCCTTAACCCATAGCATACTCTAATCTGAAATTCATTTGATCGCATGATACTTTAAAGGCCGTATGCCTAACAAATCTCAAGGTAGACTTAAGGAAAGTGATACTTAAAGCTAACTTCATATCAAATTGTGCGTCGCACAGACATTTTTCGAAGTAAAGGTTTACTTTTGCCTTAATTTCTAAGGTTATACCTATCTTATGACATAAATCAAAATTTGATATAAATTGAAAAATTAATTTTGAAAATGTAAAAAATATTAGAATACCTCGTGATGGCCAAAATCCTTTTGAGTTTTATTCAGAGAGTGAATTTAAACGAAGATTTCGGTTTTATAAGAAACAAATTAGAGATACTTTCTTGCCTTTCAAAGATAGATTCATTAAAAGAAATCAAGGTGGAATGCCCATTCCCATTGAAGTTCAATTTTTAGTTTGTATAAGATTCTTCAATTTATGTCAAATTTTGATTTATGTCGTAAGGTAGGTATAACCTTAGAAATTAAGGCAAAAGTAAACCTTTCCTTTAAAAAATATCCGCACAACGCACAATTTGATATGAAGTTAGCTTTCCTTAGTTTCACTTTCCTTAAGTCTACTTAATGGAAAACTGACGTCTCCTAAGTGTGAAACTTATTTGCGCAAATTTAGTTGTATTCAAACTGGTCTTCTACATTTGTATTAGATTCAAGTAATTCTGAAGAGTATTTCAAACTATTTGTATTTATATCGATGCAAAATTTACCTCATCAACTGAACACATGCTTGTGGTAATATTTCTGGCAGTAGTTAAGTTAGGCGTACCTATAAAGTCAAAAAAGCAAATATCATAAGATTCTGCCTTGAGGGTCCTAAAACTTTATGAGAAAGTTGTAATTTTATATACAGGGTGACATCTATCTTGAAATATCTTTTTGTATAGAACGAGGATGTAGGTAAATTACAATCGATTTACAAAAAGAAAATATATTAAAATAATAGGGGAGATTTTTAAAAAGTAGAGAAAAACTTTTGGGCAACACTGATTGTCACTGAAAATATATATCTGCGTAATCATCTCTTTCCCAATTGGTGCACATGCACATGAGGTCACAAACCAGTATACCATCACTCTGGAAATAATTACCAAGATAGGTGAAGCCCCTCCTTACTAAAAAAAATTAATATATTTTCTTTTTGTAAAATATCTCAAGATAGATGACAACCTGTATAATAATAATAATTGAACGTTCCACAACTTGACTAAGAACAGGACTGCAGGTATTAACTCTTTGCATTCTAGTGCTCCGTTATTCCAAGTTTTATTCGATGAGGTTGCTGCTATTTTCTAAAAATGGAAATTTTTTAGTAAAAGCAGAAACAAAATCACATAGAATTTTTGAAACATCATTTATTTGAGGGTAGGAAAGCTGTATACCTACCGCCTCAGGTGTTTAGAACCCTATTAGAATTGAGATTCTTTTATTGGTTTTATAAATTTTTTCGAAGTAAACTCACTGACAGAATTTAGTCAATTTGCAACATATTTTCAATGTCAACGTTCCAATGTCAGTAAGGTGTTAATAAGATAAATGTCAAAAGCTAGTTTATGAGGGCGAGTTTTTTAATTCACCACTTTGCTGTGATGGATAGGGGGAGTAGGGACAATTTGAAACACGGTGCACTTTGATACCAGGGTTGTTTCACCCGTACCTAAATACTTTACGAAATTCTATCTCATCAGAGTGCGAAACTCATTCATAGCACCATTTGATAGTCACGTTCAGAATTTCGTAGACTATTTAGGTACTGGTGAAACAACCCTGGTATCAAAGTGTCCCGTGTTTCAAATTCCCCCTACTTCCCCTATAGACAGTGATTTAAAAGATTGAGTAGAAATCCATCTCTTTTGAATTATAGTCGATTTAGGCGATGATGTAGGAATGTGGTGACAAGTATAGTCACTAAGTTCCTACACAAAAATCGATTATAATCTAGCAGAGATAGATTTCTATTCAATCTTTTAAATCACTGTCCTCATCCAACATAGCAAAATACTGAACTAAAAAAAAAACCAAAATTTGTATAAAAGTTGTCTGCAATACTTTATGATACCAAATAAAGATCGATGTATTCCTGGTTGTCTAGCTGCCAGTTTACATTATTATAAATGTGTGCAAGTAGGAACAACAAAATTTGTGCATCTAAAGATCGAGATAACCATCTCATATTAAAGTTATTTGACGAATAACTTGATTTTTCTGAATTATTGATTGATTTTTTTATGAATTGTTTCCATGGTAGTTATTCGTCTAATAACTATTAGCCAGTTTATTAATGGCCGATTTCTTCACCGTGTTTATCCTGATGTTAATTTATCTGTCAGTTCGAATGTTCGCTGTACACCTATATGTGTCACATTCTAACTAACAGATAAATTTAACCTTACAATAAGGCGATGAAGAAATCGGGCATAAGAGATGGATATTTTCGCCCTTAATACAAAAATTATTGTATGTGCAAATAAGGAGTAAGAAAGAACTCAATTTTAAGCTTAATCAGCCCATAACATTTTTTTTTCTTTAATAATCCTAATTTCAGTTTAGTCATCCTTAGTGATCAACAACAAGATATTGATTGTTATTGTTGTTTATAATATCGCGGCTTTAAAATGAGACGTGAACAAAATCAGAAAACAATGCCCACTCATAATTTGACTAACAATAAGTGAGGACCGTTAGTTACTCTGTTTTCTTAACGTCTCTATTTCCTTGGCATATGTTTACATTGTGAATTTTGTTTATTGAGAAAATTTAACACTTTTAAATATCATTGTTTCAGGCGTTGAATTAATTCACATTTAAATTAAAAACAGAGAAGCACCAATTTTGAACACAAGGATTTATTCGTGATCCTCCGGGAGTAGCAAATTTTGTATGCCATCAAAGGGCACTGACTTACTAAAACATGAAATTAAACCTTAAATTAAAAATAGAGAAGCCCCAATTTTGAACACAAGGATATATTCGTGGTCCTCCGGGAGTAGCAAATTTTGTATGACATCAAAGGGCACTGACCTACTAAAACCTCATAATCACCCGTCTGAGCATATTTATGGCACCTTCCTTACCTTAACTGTCTCCGTCGACAAACATAACATCAAGAAAATCATTGTGAGACAAGTTCTTGAATGTCGTTCGAAATTATCGAACATAACTTAACTGTACATTTCATTAGCGGCATTAAGCCAACGGCTCGACGGTGTAAATTCACAGTGAATGTTAAAACTAACTGAATTATTCATTTAGACTCGAGGTGAGAAACGTTAGCAAATCCAGAAAGTGAATTGATACCTGGCAGAAAAGAAAAAGCTTTTTTGCCAAAGCCATTCCATAAAATAAAACAAATTCTGAGGCGCACGTCATTAAGAACGTAATTAGCTGGCCGCAAACATTGTTTCCTAATTGCCGCATTTTCACAACGTAATTTATAATGAGTGTGCCAAGTACGTGACTCAAGTCAAGCAAACGGCTTAATAAACGTTGGTGTTAGTTGTAAACACATTCGATGCGTAGCATGAAGGTTCAAAATTCAATTCCTCTGAAAGTTAGACGTGCAGCTTTGGCTAAATAGTTTTAGAAGTTTTCCTGAAACCTTGCCCGTACACACGTGAAAGGTATTTTCGTTCAAGAGACAAACGGCTTTGTTAGTTCTGCTTTTTGGTCGAAAATACCTGCATATGTTTACGTCGGCTGCTAATATCATAGCTTTATGGCATACAAAACTCAAGTGACGACGTACATATAAAACGAATTTTTGTCTTGCTCCAACTTCAAAAGCAGAGTCACAAACAACATCCTAACTTTGCATAATCTGTTTTCGTCAAGTTGATAGGTGCAAGGTGTTCTATTTTGATGTAGTTTTACGACGAACCCAAAAGCGACGGCTTATTGGCCTTGCGCTTCAAGGTGAAAAAAAATTTTGCACTGACCAATTTCATGATTCTGCGTTGAAATTAGCAGTAATAAAGTTTACAATATTATATTTAAACTTAACAACAAACAAACAAGCATCACTGACCAACGCTTTTTAATTTAATTACCGCATTGTTAAAGTTACAATCCTTTTTTTACTTTATAATTATCACTGACCAATTTCGTCTGGGTCAGTCCAGGACCGACGACGGTGATGGAAATATTATTCAAAAATATTTGCAACGCATACGATTTTACTTTGTTTCACTGAATTTTATTTTCCGCAAATAATATTTTGACCTGGGAAGTGGTAATTGCTTGGAAAAATTTGTTTTTGGTAAACGGTGTTTTTAGCTCTGAAAAGTGTTAATTAATTTTGCTAATAAAACGGAGAAAGAGGAATTTTTCTGCGCAAAAATTAGTGAAATAATCAATACCAAATCGAGAAAGGCTACTTATAATATGAGTGTTTTTTTTTAATTTTTGCTTTTCGGTTTTGACTTAATCTGAAACAACGATTTTTTTTACGAAGAATATTATATAGGATGTCTCAGAGAAACTGTTCCTACCTGTCAGAAGTAATAGAGGGCAAGTAATTAAGGAACTTTTGCTAATAAAATTCTGTCCGGAAATATTTCCACGTCAAGTTAAAACGACTTAAAGAAAATGAGGACTCAATTTAATTCTAGTAGATACACAATTTTAATTAATTTCATTTTATTGGGAAAACTCGAAAAATTATAAGAAATGTTCAAAATTAAAGATACCATTTTGGATGCATAAATTATAATTATGTACGACTGAACGACGAATTCTTCGAAATACAGTTTGTTAACTGGATCTTTTTACGCACGCCATTGATTTTATCCGTTTGAAACACATCAATACTTTCAAGCCAGGTAATAAATCGTATGTTTTACTTTACAAACATTCATACAGGGTGTCCCGTGACGTAATGTCACCACTTCACCTACGTGGTAATCAATTCAAACTAAGTAAAAAACTCTAATAAAGTTTTGTTCTAAAGTAAACCGTTTCAAAAATACTGGGTGTTTAATATTTAATTTTTTATTTTTTAAAATTTTAAAGTTCATCTAGTCTTTTATCTGTTCACCTAATAATCAATTCAGACTAAAAAGAAAAAAACTTTATCTCAAAAAGTGTTCAAAATGACCCCCGTTGTTTGCTAAACACATTCTAGCGCGCTTCAAAAGAGTTCTAGTTGAGATCTAGAACTACGACAGTAGGTACATTTTGGAGGCCGGATAATTAATTAAAAATAACAATGACATGTTACAAAAGGCAACAAGATATCGTTTGGAGCACGCTAGAATGTATTTAGCAAACAACGGGGGTGATTTTCAACACCTTTTGAGATAAAGTTTTTTCTTTTTAGTTTGAATTGATTATTAGGTGAACGGATAAATAATTGGATGAACTTTAAAATTTAAAAAAATAAAAAATTAAACATTAAACACCCAGTATTTTTGAAACGGTTTACTTTAGAACAAAACTTTATTAGAGTTTTTTACTTAGTTTGAATTGATTATCACGTAGGTGAAGTGGTGACATTACGTCGCGGGACACCCTGTATAAAGACGTTCCTTTTTCAGTCCGGACGAGTGATGTACCTAGGTCAATAGCTACCTATAAAAATTGATTTTACTAGTGCCGTTTGTCAATGACGTGCGTAAAAAGATCCATTTAACAAACTGTACCTGAGGACGATCACGAAGCAAAATCAAAAGTAAGAATAATTTGAGCCACTAATTCCGCTTCTGTATTGGCATAGACGTTCGATTTAATATGACCCCAAATGTAAAACTTAATTGGAGTCATAGCTAGCGATCGTGCGGGCCAAGGAAAAGGACCACATCTCCCAATCCAGCGATTGTCCTTTTAAAGATACCATAGTTGTTTTCCTTTGCCTGGACGATCCCGAGTTATGACTACAATTCATTTTTACATTAGGGGTCATATTAAATGCAACACCTATGAACACAGAAGAGAAATTGGTGGCTTGAATTATTATTATTTTTGATGCCATTCGTGAACATCCTCAGATATTTCGAAGAATTCGTTGTTCAATCATACGTCACGTCGTCATAACTTATACATCCAAAATGGCGGCCTTAATTTTGAACAATTCTTATAATTTTTCAAGTTTTCTCAGTAAACTGAAATTAATTAAAATTTTGTAGCTAATAGAAATAAATGGAAAAGTTACTTCTTACATCGAGATTATTTCTAGTCCTCATTTTGTTTATTTCGTTCTAACTTGACGCGGAAACATTTCTGGCCACAAATTTATTAATAAAAACTGGTTAATTATATGACCTCTGCTACTTCTAAAAGTTAGGAATCGTTTTTCTGAGACACCCTGTATATAATAGAAAATAAAATATTTTTTATCTTTTTGTTGGAAGATGAACTTATTCGGAGAACAATCAGTTTATCATTATTTGTGAAATAATGTTTATTATAAGCGGCTCCATCATATACTGGTTTCTTCGTTAAAATCACCATAACTTTAATTTTTATAGTGTTCTTTTTTACGTCCTTCTATTTGCATAAGAGTGCTATTTGTTTTATTATTACTTCTTTGGCGTATATTTACATATTTCAGTCATTTTTTATATTTAGAATATTGTTTTCGATTGCAAAATGTTCTTTTTGTAATTTAAGTCTCTCCATTGCTGCTTCCTCCGTTTTACATAATTGTTTCTATAAAGATTTTTTTTTTCCAAATTTTGGTATAGAAACTCTTCATTTCCTAATTGTACTCTTTTTGTTGATTTAATTGTAAATTCAAAATTTAGCAGAATTTTGTTTACATTTTACCCAGGCTTTTTAAACCTAAATTTTTTTGATGCAGACGAGCCGATATTTCAAAATATTCTTTTTAAATTCGTGTTGATCAGATAATATGATCAAAATGTTATACAATTCAATTTTGTTAGTAAATTGCACAGTTGCACAACGCCAATTTAAATTCTGAAACTTACATAACAACAATTACTTCAGCAATTGTTCTTAAGGCTTAGAGTTCAGCTGAAATTAGGCCTTAAAACAAGGGCCAGGTTTCCTAATGGAATTTAAAGGAGACTTTAAATTAAAGTCACTTTCAGATGTGAAAACAAATATAAAAACACATTTGTTTACACATCTGAATGTGACTTTAATTTTAAAGTCCCTCTAAATTCCGTTATGAAATTGGCCATAATTCTAATAAATTTTAAATATTCCTAATAAGGAAAGAAGCTTTAGCAAAACTGGAGACAAATTTAACTAGTCATTTTAAGAATCGTTTTTACAAGATAACGGGGTCAGGCAGTGTTTTTGAAAGATTAGTACATGACTCATCTTCTATAAAAAAATATCTAGCACGTACGTTTTTAGCGTCTAATTTTTAAGTTATAATTAATGAATAATTGTGGTTGCATAGCCAGGTTGGTTCGCTCCGCTGGCAACGAACTTGATACTTGTTCAGCAACTTCAAATGTGGGGTTCGATCCCAACTCGAGGCACTTCTATCATGTGAGATAAAATTTTTATGTCTGTTCGAGTTTGGATTCATACCAGCGAACTGGATTTTTTTTATTTCCCCACTTTGTAATGCGAATGCCAAAAGAGAAGTAACAACAGTAAGACGGTCACAGCCGCAGTGATAGAATGAGTAACCAGTCAGAACACGCCTCTCCGACAAGCGTTGAACTTGGGGAATTATACCGTGAATTTATTTTAACATGAAACATTGCTGTTACGTACGAACCTGAGAATCCATAGCAACATTTACAATTTGTAAATTAATCTGTCCTTTTTAAAATAGAACGTTTGATGACAGCTGTCATGAATCTGTTCCGTTATTAGTGATACAAAATAATAGCGACTCTTTCAATTACATTAGATAAGTTTATTCTTGTTTAAAATAAGTAAACTTAAAACATAAGGAAAACAGAAATTCTTTAATTCAAAACAAACACCACAACAAGTTTTCAAAAATTTCTTCATTTACCTCCATGCAGTGTAATGTAATGTTTATTTAGCCAGTAAACAGCATACATGTGCCAAGACATGGTCAAATTACAGAAATAACTTAAGAACAATTTGTAGATTAAAAGATTGAGAGAGAACATTGAAACAGTATTCAAACAAAGATAATCTTAAGATTAAATAATGCAGATTAATAATTCAGTATCTTAAAGGATTATAAAAGTTGTTAATTGCATTAGTTACTTCTCCAGGGGTAATTCTTCCTGATCCTGATACATTTTCACTAACTTTCTTCGCCCGACAGATGTTCCAAATTAAAATGGACAAATTTTATTTAGCGACGATGATCATGCAACGACTTCTTTAAAAATTGAAATTAGTTTCCATAGTAATATGAACAGTAATGTTTCATATTAAAATAAAATCACGGTATAGGTGTTAAAAAGAATAAATTTAAAAAAATTTGTAAAATGGAATTATTGTTCTATCTATTGTCGGGTTCACTTTTTCTAATTTATTATTATTTAAAAAAAAAATTTAATCTGAATCCCAATAGTTTCAGAACCACTGGTTATGTGTATCTCCTAAAATTTACTATATTTTCTTCAGTGTAAAACTATATTTCATTTGAAAATTGTCAAATAAAGATAAAATTATATTTTATTATTTAATTATAATTTTATCAAGGAACGAATGAATGGCCCAAATGTTTAAAACTAAACAGGAAACAAGTGCATATAAACAAAGTGTCAATTAAACATATTAGAAACACTTTGTGGTAGTTTAAAGCTTTCTCTATATGAAAACTTGATTTGATAAACTCACTGAAAATGAAAAATAATTAAATAGTTTTCAATAACTTCATTATTGTGTAGATAGGTACACATTATTGAAATGGATCTCCACCACGTATCGGCCAAATCAGTCAAACTTTATTATTGCTGCTTCTTTCTTTTCGTATTGAACGGTTTCGAATTGTTTTTGGATCGCCATACTTATTAGGCAAGTTATAAAAAATTTAAGCCTTCGTCGTGCGTCAGTTTACTTTTACGTAAACTTAGTAATTACAGAAAATTTAGAAAGTTCGTCTAACAGTAGGTGTAATTACTATAAATTATACAGACGTTGGCCGGCGGCTTACCGTTAACGAAATCTCTAAAATTATAAATTACGAAACCCAGTGAAATTTTCAGGGGAAAAATCAGGCAAGAGTTCAAAAAAGTAGCACAAAATTTCTTGGCAAAGTTCGGAAGTTAGGGCCTGGCCACCGAAATATGTGTTTATGCTCTCACCAATAAGTTCATTTTACAAATGGTCGAAACTGTTGCTGCTTTGTTTAATGTTAGCAAATTTATTACAATTTTTGGTCCTGATTTTAATTATACGTCACATTATCGTTTAATTTAACTAATTTCTTTCTTTTTCCTTGTTTATTCTTCCCGATGTATGCAAATTAAGACATTTCTTTCTCCTTTACATTTTCTTACTTAAAAATTCGTTGTTGCGTCGGTTTACTTTATAAATATAAAGACGCTTATACTGATCTTATCGTTTTGTATATTCTACTACAAAACTTTGTAGATCTAAACCAAAACGATGACGTGCATAAGCGATCCACATCCTCAAATACGCAATATTCGCTTCAGGTCACAGCTTCGACGACGCTTTGCGACGCCCACACGCGTCCATCGAATACGCAGTTTCTCTGGGGCGGCAGATAAGAGGAACGTTTTATGTCTTCAGTAAAATCGCTTTAACTTCATAGACGGAGATAATCCCTCGACACAGAACGATAAAACGAAGCGGACGAAGGGAAGCTCCAAAAAACTTATTAGAGGCAATTACATTTCGATCGCAGTCGTCGCCGAATTACGTCAGAGACAAATGAAATCGGCTTAGTTCCGGAAGCCTCCTGAACTTTAGTTCCTAGCATGATCAGAATTCAGTTAACTTTTTTTCTATTATTATTAAGAATTATTTACCGCCGTCAAATACAAATTTTCATTTCTTCTTTCTGAAAGTAATGGTGTTCTTCAAGGATCAACGCTAGGTCTCCATTATTGTTTACCACCTCGGTATCTAACCCACAATATTGCGTATTTTACGTGAAAGATATAAATACATAGTGTATTATTATACAAATATAATCCAGCTAATAAGCTGTCGTTGATAACAAATTTGTTTACTCCGATTGATCTCAACGACACGACGCAATATACCAGTGGAAAAAATCCAAGATGCGTTTATTAGCTCGTATGAAACAACTCTGATAAAAAAAAAGGTTCGGGACACGCTCTATTCGTGTGCTGGAACTTGGCTATCTCCAGCATTATCTAATAATAACAAAGGCATACGCACGTCACCGAGTCTGGGTTAACAGCAACGCAGGGTCCAGGGTCATACCCTTTCCTGATAGGAAGGTGATCCGTATGATCCCACCAGGACTGATTCTGCGATGACTGAACTTTTTGACTGTCCAGAGTCTGGTTGTCTCTTCTTATCTTATCTCTGCAGAGTTTATGATTTGTTTTGATGTATTCATATCCCCTTTTTTCTATCGTGAAGAGCAATTAAAATTGAATGCCATTACGTCAAAGACCGAAACAATTTTGTTCAAATTTTGCTGATAATTATTTCACTTTCGTTCCGTCTGAAATAGCTTTCTATAAACAAGACCGAAATGTACGGCACTGACACACAAACAAAGCATTAACACGTTTCAGTGTCTCAAGTTGAGTAAGGTAACTCACACGACAGTGTTTATACGGATTTGTTTCTTCGGCAGATGAATTTTATGCCAACAGGAAGGCTATAAAAACATTGAAGGCAAAGCAGAATCAAAACGTTGAGCTGTGGGATGATGCCAAGTGTTTGAAGTAAAGTAATAAATAATGTTACGCGGTCTTACATGTTTTCTCGACCTGATTACTTGTTTTTTGGTATTGAAGGATATCAAAGCTTTTCGGTGAAAAATAATAAGTAATTTGGGGTTAAAGCTTTAAACCTAATTTTCAGGAATACTTTATGCATCACTTTCCAAAATAATTTTACCAATCTCCGATATACAATACGGAATTTATTACATGAAAATAATATTAGGATATCAGAGTGTTTCGGTGAAAAGTAATAAGTAATTTGGGGTTAAAGCTTTAAACCTAATTTTCAGGAATATTTTAAGCATCATTTTGCAAAACAAGTTTACCAGTCTCCGATATACATATGTACAACACAGAAAATAAAATTACTAAGATTCTGTAGGAATTCTTTTTCCTTAAACTACTACAATTTTTTTGCCAGTTCCGGTAATAAAAAGTTGCCCAACAACTCCAGAATTGATAATTATCGGTCGTCTTAACAAATGCTTGAAATTAGTAATAACACAAAATAAAGAACTTCTGATGTCCAAATGACTAATGTACTTTCACAAATCACGGTGAAGTAAAACAGCATCACATGAACTACTGAGCTGTTGATTACAGGAAGTGGAGCATCACAGGCCCTGGGGTCCTATTCTCAACTCATTCGAAAAGATTCGCATGCGAAAATGACGCTTTTTCCGAACGATTTGTATAGTTTTGTACGAGAGTCTACGTCATTTTGACCTCATTTTCGCATGCGAATCTTTTCGAACGAGTTGAGAATAGGGCCCCTGGTCTTTAATGTAGGTGTGGTCTTTTAGGAAATAAAATAATTGGGCTTTTTTATCGATGACACCTTAACAGGACAGATGTACACAAACTTTTTAACTGAGGGGTTGTTGTTAGTGTTGAAAGATGAAGTATTAAAAGTTAGGCAAATGATGGATGCCCTGCTCATTATGCATGTACTGCTAGGAGGATCGCAATTATATAATCATCGTTCCATGGAACGTGAAGATCAATTTGCTCTCCCTTTTTCTTATGGGGTTTGCTTGAAACAAAAAGTTGATAGAGATATGCCGACCACTGCAAAAGACGTACGTTTCAGTGTTTCCTTGAAAGAATTGGAAAGTGCATTGAGGTATAAAAGCAACATATATGGAATATGTGTTGTTTTTTGAAAGATAATACAAATGTGTAGATACTTACAAAATACATAAAGAGCTGTTATCAGTTTGTATGTTGTCGGTTTGGAAGAAGACTGTCACAACTCAAAATTAACAGATTTTCAGGGGAAGCATTTAAAAATTTTACTTGATAAAAGGTACTCAGATCTAGGCCTCATGAACTAATTAGAAACCATAATCGTTACAGGTGGCTAGCAGACAATTTAAGCTGTATTGCAAACCCGTAGTATAGATAAATTACAGTTGTTTCATTGTGAAAACATAAAAATGAATGTTTTTTTGAGTTGTGACAGTCTTCCTCCAAACCGACGATGTATTTCAAACTGCCTTCTAAACATGGTTTATACACAAGTTGTTCATACAGGTTTATGCAAGTTATTTATTTGTACGAAGAATAAGAATAAAATAGAGCAAATTTGGAGTTCCGTTTAAACTTAAATTGACCTTCAGTTGTCCTTGACAATGTCCTCGAAGTGAAACAGAAGTAATGCACTTTACTTTTCCCCTGACATTTAATTAACTTTTACTTAAAGAATTTCTTCTGCAAACATTTCCTTCGTTAGATATTTTGCAGTGTCAACTTAAATAGTCCACCCTGTGTGGAGTTAAGAGATACAGACAAGAAAATAGCCATAGGAGTGAAACACGAAAAGTAACAAGAAGAAGGCCCAGATGAAGGTACATGATGTGGGACAACATTTCGAATTTACAACATGGTGAGGAAGGACGTTAAAAAGAAGGCAATGTGGAGCACTTGAGTTGTGAAATCAAAAGAAAAAGAAGAAAAATTCTAAATTCGAATTTCTCCTTGGAAATAGTAAATGTGAGATGAAGGAAAAACCCATCTAACGGGATTTTTCGGTGTTAGATCATTTAAAGATTTTATCGAATCCAGAAGTTTAAGAGCGGGCATTTTTGAAGTGAAAAAATCGCCTGTAATGATCTATGTATAGAAGGGTTATTAAGGTACGAGACATTTATTTAAAAAATAAATAAATTTAATTGGTAAAGATTTATTTAAGAAAAAAGTATGATGAAATACATAATTTTTTGGCAAAATTCGAATCAGATTCAATCAAGATTTCGAGGGCTTTGTAATTGTGGAGGACTGATGTCGATGGTTTAATTTGGAAGTCTTTATCCCTTGAAAAGTTCTCCATGCTGTCATCACTGCACTGAACGGCGGAATCATGCAAGATGTTTTCGAGTTCAAGGACTTCTTCTTCATCGTCACCTCTGTACTCAATTTTTGCTGCCCACCAACAAATGTTAGGCGTCTAATTTTTTACCAAGGTATCGGACTTCCGATGGGCGTGGCTGCTTGGTGAAACTTTTCACCTAGAGTTCTAGAACTCGAAAACACCATGCATCATTTAATCCAGTGTACAATGACAACATCCTCAAAATCTTGATTGAAACAGATTTGAATTTTTTGCCAAAAATATTATGTATTCATGCGTTTCTATACTTATTTTATAAATAAATCTACCAATTAAATTTATTTAAATTTTTTCTCAAAAATTACGTGTTCTGTTGCGTCTTATTGTAAATGCAACAAAAACATAATAATTTCTCGCACCAAAAATCCTCATATAGAACATTTCAGGAACCTTTCTGAAGAAAGTTTTCCCTTTAAAAATGTCCAATTTTCTAACTTCTAAATCGTTCATTGACCTAACATCGAAAAATCTCGTTAAAAATATTTTTGTCATTTTGAATTTTGAAGTCTCATTTTGTCGCACTGTGTTACGAACATATTTCCAAAATCTCACAAAAGAAAAGAAAATTAAATTAAAAATACAGCGCTGAAATCGAATCATTTTTAGAATCTTTGTGGGTTTTTATAAATTTTAATGTATTGACAATAAAAGCAATTGGAATAGGAATGAATCAGTTCACCAATCGTTTTGGAGCATCCAAAATCGAAATAGATCATCAAAAATGTCGCTTTTACCAATTCATCTACAAATATTTTCGCAACGATTTGAATAAAATGCATTTGCGTGATTTATTGCTCTGCGCCAACACGAACAAAAAAGGGAAATCCACAGTGGATGACCGATAACGTTCGATAATAACGCGTTGTACGTACACCTGGAAAACCAGCGATTTCACGACGAAACATTGACAGGAAAAGGCAATAAACGCCAGTAATCTCGGCCCGTTCCATTCTGCAAAATATTTGTTTTAATAAAAGGTATCACGTCGGGAAAGCGCTTTGTTTTGCCTCGATCACTGCGTTTATTGATACCCTGGTAATCATAAATTTGTCACCTGCGTCACTGCGTTATCTCAGATGTAACCGGGCACTAATTGTGGACGGAAAACCCAAGGTAAATAAATAATACGCAATTAGATAATGATTGATTGAAGGAAATAGGTGAGATTGAACTTTGTAAACCAATGACTAACCAAATTTGATAGGAGGACATGAGGGATATGTATTTTTATGAATTTCGAATAATATAGTTTTTTTTCTTTCCATATTTTTGTTTCTTTAATTTAAGACCTATGTCCCATCCTTTATTTCTCTTGTTTCAGTATATTTCTTCATGTTTCCACCTCATTTACTAAATTACTATTTAATTTGTTTAGTTTTATTGCTAATTTTATATACTCTTATTTCTATTTCATCTTCTTAACTTTTTCTTTTTTTTCTCAAATTTTATTTTGGACTTGATACAATTAACTTGAGACATAGAAATGGCCAAAAAATGCTTTTAAACTGTTATGTTATGTACTGTCTTCGTGCTATCATGTCTTTATTTATTCTAAATTAATACTAAAAATTTCTTTAGAAGCCGAAAGAAAGAGAAATATAGTGAGGACGTATCATGCAGCTATACGACAAACTAAACTATACAAGAAAGTGGCCTGGAGAGACCAACTAATAATAAGTTGAATGAAACGCGGTATAAATTGCAAAATGTCATGAAAAAAGAAAAACTAAGCCATTCCGACCCTGATCCTGGTTTTCCCCTTTTGTCAATTGTGTTTCCGAATTTGTCAAATGACTTTCCAATCCGCAGGCCTACTATACTTTCAACGGATTGGAAAGTCATTTGGCAAATTAGGAAACACATTTGACAAAAGGGGAAAAGCAATAGAAAAAGACTGTAAGTTTTTTATTGATGAAATCTCGTCTACTTTCTACCATTTTCTTTTGAGCACTTATTTTTGTATAGCGTATAAACACTAGAAAATTTCCCTTTAATAAAATGATCAATAGCTTTGCATTCACGAGTACTTTTTATACGCCCGGGTGATTCAACTTTGACAATCGACTTCCGAGGAATGTTATTATTATATTTGTTGCCAGTTGCCAGTGAAACGAAGCGGAACGTTTCCAAATATTGTTCCGTTTTCCTGGCAAGCTGAAGCGAAGGTCATTTAACCAACCGAACTCGTGTCGGCATTCTATTAATAAATAATGTCGATCTCTCTGATGATGTAGCAACAAATCGAGTTGATTGTCCCTTCGTAGGGACGATCTGCGCTTGTAATAGTAATAACCTGGAGTGCAATTAACCGGATCAGTTACGACGTTCAATTAGTCATCATGCAGAAACAAAACATGCTGATGAATATAAACATTGATTTATTTTACTCTACGTTAGCAAAGGCTTAAAATAAATATAGCATAGTTTTTCGTCGTGACGACGTCTTCCTCGATAGGTACTTTAGTAAGCGTTTATGTTATTGCCACAAAAAGGACATTCAAGCTCCTTAAAAATAATCTTAAAGATAATAGATAACGTTTTCAATTCTATATCGAAATTGATGAATGGGAAAAACTTTTATGTGAAATTTAAATCAAATGCAAATTTTTAAGCCGTACTAAAATTAATTAACTAAGGGTCGAAGCATTACGATTTTTCTGTGAAATAAAAATTGGTATTTCTCATTTCGTTTTGTTCAAATTCTACTTCTCATGTGAAATATTAGTAGATTATACATCAAGGGAGTGAAGTGTATGATTTTTACCCAAGGTGTAGTTTGTAGCCCGAGGGTTCTACAAAACACCGAGGGGAAAAATCATTCGCTCCCGAGCTGTATATACTATTTTTTGCACGACCCAACGTTTTTCATTGAAGAAAGCTTAAAGTTTTTATATTAATTTTAACTGTCAACATGATATTCTTATTTTATGAACACAAAAATCACATCATCGGTTCTGCTGGATGGCAAACTGAATATTAAATTGGCCATGCTTTTTTGCCCAAGGGAGTAAAACAAAAAGAGCGAATTAAATAAATGAATTTATACCCTGATGCCTCAACAAAATATATAGAAGTTACGTGAAGGAAGAAATACGGCAATTATGTCAATTACGAACAACTTCCAGTTTGACAATTTCGCCCAATTCGATCCCATAATCCAGGGATTAAAACTGATTGTCAAAAACATTTTCCTCAAATTGGACAAAGACTTTATTCAGTTTAAAACTGTGCTTTCTTGACAATTTTAGATAAAATTCAAATTAAACGCAAAATTTGAAATACATAACTGAGGACAATAAAAATCGAAGTTATAATTCATCTTTAAAGGCCATTTTAGACTTACCTAAACTTATCTAATATAATTGAAAGAGTCGCTATTATTCTGTAGTATAGTATTTCCACCGATAGAAAGACAGACCCCAAATTTCAATGCGTCAATACATTGGATCTCTGCATGTATTTCATGGCGTAGGAATACAACGTGTGAGTTGATTTCCGAATAACCAACTTAAAAGCAGCAATGAGTAACCATTTGCACTGTGTATGTTAGTAATATTGACTTTTCTAGATTGGCGCGAAATTCTAAATCTGTCTTTCTATCGCTGAAAATACTATACAAGTATATCGAAATCACTAATAACACTGTCCAACAGTCAAAAAAACCCGTCAAGTTTCTCGACTGTTTTTAATGTTTTTGGGGTCACTGAATACGAATCTGCAAACAGTTTTTTTAGGTCACCTCAGGTTCTCGTTCTAGGCACCAGTAAAGAAGCCAATAAAGCAGTATACTAAAGATAAAAAGAAAGAAAAACCCATCGGGTTTCTCAAGTATTTTTAATATTTTTGGGATCGGTGAATACGAATCTATAAACAGTTTTTTCTTGTCACCTCAGGTTCTCGCTCTAGACACCAATAAAAAAGTCGAAGAAGCAGCGTACTGAAGACAAACGAGTTCTTTGTCTTCTAGAGCGAGAATCTAAGGTGTACCAAAAAAACTGTTTGCAGATTCGTATTCAGCGATTCCAAAAACATAAAAAACCGTTGAGAAACGCGACAGGATTTTCTTTTTTTTGTCTTCTGTATACTGCTTCATTGACTTTCTTTACTGATGTCTACAACGAATACCTGAGGTGACCCGAGAAAACTGTTTGCAGATTCAGCGACCCCAAAAACATTAAAAACAGTTGAGAAACCTGACGGGTTTTTATTTTATTAAATTTTTGTTGTACCGTGTAACAGAACAGATTCATGACAGCTGTCATCTCATGTTCTACTTTAAAAAGAACAGTTTCTACGATGTATTTTTTTTTAAATGCCATAAAGGTTGGCCATGAAAATTAAAACTCATGTCGTAGCTTGGCATCTAACACATGCCAAAACTGACAATTTAAAGTACATGAATGGAGCTAAGACATGAATTTTCTTTTCCACAGCCACCCCTTATAGCATTTTTAAAACAACACATAGTATTTCTTGTACAAGATTTGATTCAATTTCCACAAAAAAATATTTGGAAGAAAGAATTTCTGGACAACAGATATGGTTTGGAGATAGAACACGTTCTATTTTTTCATACAGTGTTTGATTCAATATAATTTTTTATACAATTTACTATATAATTTAAATTGTTCCACAAAATGAACCAAACAGGGTAGTGTAAAATGGCCTTAAAATAAGAATTGTCTTTTTTTTTTCAAACAAGGTCGTTATTGTATAAAATATTCCCCTACTTGTAAGAGGACCAATTTTAATTTTTTATCTAATATGCAGAGAAATGCATATCAATATTTTTAAGTACTTCAGTTGACCCTTTTATTCAAAATTGTAGCGAGACATTTGCCCCCCTATGCATTTGTCCTCTCGATACATTTATTGACCTAAATTTAAATTTATCTGCGGTTTGTCAGATAATGTAATTAAGAGTTTACGTTCGGATCCGGACACGTGTATTGGCCCGTTTTCACGCTCAAGCAATTTGCGCAAATGGATTTGTGCAAGCGTTTGTGCATACAAATTTGCATGCGCAAATGCATACAGTTTTCCAAACTTTCTGCTTGTGCAAGCAAAAAAATGACGTTTTCATGCAACGACTTCCTTGTGTAAATTTGTTTGCACAAGCACACTTGCACAAATTGCGTGAAAACGGACCATAAAGGCGAGTTTACACTCTTAGATAATTTACACAAATCAGCTTGTCCAAGCCAGTTTATACAAATAAGTTGGTAAGTATAAACGGACATTGATAATTTGTGCAGTTCAAAAATTTGGCTTGTATGAAATCTGTTTCGTTTTGAAAATTAACCGAGGTTGGTACAGATATCTGACAGTATAAAAGTGATTGAGATAAACTGGACAGACAATTTTGACGTTTTAAATGAGACTTTATAGCGTTAATTAGAACTGCACTAACTTAACTGATCGTGTATACAAAAATTGTACAAATTTTGTACAAAATAGCTTGGGCAAACCGGTTTGGGCGAATTATCTGAGAGTCTAAACCTGCTTTAAGATGTGTAGAATAGACCTGTAGGATTAATTAGAACACAAAGAAGTAGAAGGAACTGTATCTAAAGGCACTTTTACAGTTTTCAAAAAATGGAAATTGATGATGAATTATTATTATCCTCCGCTACAGTGTGCATAATTTTGAAGAAAAAATTAGAGAAAAAATAAAGTGGTTGAAATCTTGGTTATTTCTAAGAGAAATGCAATCTCATTTAATTTGCTAAAACGTCAAAATTGTCTCTCCAATTTATCTCAATCACTTTTACACTGTCTGTACCAACCTCGGTTAATTTTCAAGACGAGACAGATTTCATACAAGCCAAGTTTTTGAACTGCACAAATATTTATCAACTTATTTGCATAAACTGGCTTGCACAAGCCGACTTGTGTAAATTATCTGAGAGTGTAAACCCGCCTTAAGTTGTAGCATAATTCCATATAAATTAAACGATTATGATCTGTCAGTAAGTAAAATTTTTGGAAGAAATATCTAATGAGCGAGAAGTCAAGCAACAAAAGTTAAAATAAATAAATATGTATATATATATAAATATGTGTATGTAAGTTAACCACTTCAGGATTGTGCAGTTTTCGCTTGTCTATTAAACTTTTATTTATGAATTCAGGACCTGGTAATTAATTAAAAATTTTATACGGAGTAGACTGAGTATGCTTTTTTTGTGTAGAAATCTATTCCACAGTTCATTTTTTTATTACATATATGCCGGTCGATCGATAGATAAGTTAAAGAACTTCTATATACATAGCTATCTCCTTCAAAGTTTCGTAAAACGGCCTTGCAGCTTTTGTCATGTCATGTCATTTCATCGTATATTTGCTTAACTCACAATCAGATATATTCGATCGGCATATGATAAAAAATGTCAATCTGAGTTACTCATTTCATCCTAAATTGAATATGTTTTATTCTGAATAACTGTAATTCATATTATGCCTAATTAATTTGCTGTATGACCAAGAATATACAGGCTGATCAAAGTTACTGCCGCACTATTGCTAACTTCGTCATTATTGGACCTACGAAGTGGTTCAAATTAGCAAAAATGAACTGTTTTTACTCAGGATTACAATGGTGATATGAAGAAAATAATTGCGCATCACATTCTCCAAATAATTGCACGTGTAAAGTTTTCTTTTTAATGGAACACCCTGTATTTTTTGTTGACAAAAAAAAAATTATAAATACAAATTACTCTTTACTATTAAAACGAATAATAAAGAAGTTATTGCGACAGTTTTGTTGGTATAACATTTAATCAACTTTGTTCATATTTATTAACGGGGAATTAAAAAAATGACGTTTACTAAAATCATCTTTATTAATTGGCACATTTTATGATTGAAAATGAATTATACCCACGAAGAGAAGTGTGATTTATTAGAATGCTATATCATGTGCCATATATGTAGAGCTCGCGCACGCTACAATGCATTGTTCCCTGAGCGACAATTGCCGATTCATGGGTACTTTTTGGAACTGTACAGAAAAATTCGTTCAAATGAAAAAAATATTTATTAAAACGAAGCTGAAGAAAAACCATGTGATTGATGAAGGAACAGAGCTGAATGTATTAATCTATTTTAAGGGCCACTTTAATCGAGCTTAAATTTGAATGACGTTTATATTGTGACATTCGAAGTTTCATAACATTGTGTAAGTCACAATCTAAGTGACGCTTAAAGCTGAGTTAATTCGTTCAGTGCATACGGTCATTAGAGATTGTGTGAAATATCTTGGCTTAAGCTATGGCACAATTCATTCTATTTTGAAAAAGCATAAGTATGTTCCATACAAATTTAGATTAGTACAGAAACTTTTACCACAGGATCAAGAAAGGCGCATAGAATTTTGTCAGTGGTTTTTAAATAAATGTGAAAACTGTCCAAATTTTACAAAAGTTACATTTTATGGAGTGATGAAGCCAATTTTTCAAACTGTGGAATGTTTAATAAAAGAAATTCCCATTATTGGAGTCAAGAGAATCTTTTGCTTTATCGTCCTCATAAACCGCAGAGGCGATTTAGTCTAACTGTATGGTGCGGTTTAATAGTTCGTCCTATTTTTTATGAAGGTACACTTACCGGTATACGTTACAACGAGATGCTGTCTGATGTAATATTAGAATTCTTAGATGGTATAAATTTATCAAATAGAGGACACATTTTCTTTCAACAAGGCGGCGTAACTGCAAATAATTTTCATGGAACTGCAGTTTTACTAAATCGACTTTTTAGAGAACGCTGAATTGGAACACGTGGGCCAGTAAAATTTCCACCTCGCTCTCCAGATATTACTCCTATGGATTTTTATTTCTGTGGTTATTTGAAAAACGAAATTGATAGAAGACAATTTGCAAATGTAAGAGAACTTCAAGACGAACTAAGTCATATTATTAATACCACCCATAGAACGCAACATTTAAATGCTATTAGAAGCGTCTAAACGTGTTCAGCGATGTTTAGAACAAAATGGGAATGTTTTTGAACATTTACTTTAAGTTATTTATAATTTTGTTTAAATTAGTTTAAGTTACAATAGTTTCAAGAGTGGCACATTTTAATTAATTAATTTTATTTTTGTACACAATAGTAGTTACATTTATTTTAAATATCAATTCCTCAAAATGTTGCGCTCATGTTTTTCACGTTTGTTTATTTTTGAAGCACATAATTCCAAGGTAGTGTGTGTTTAAGGAAAAATAGTAAAGAGTAATTTGTATTTATAATTTGATGTTATTTCATTTGTCAACGAAAAATAAAGGATGTTCCATTAAAAAAAACACATTCTTCTTCATATCACCATTGTAATGCTGAGTGAAAACAGTCCATTTTTGCTAATTTGAACCACTTCGTAGCTTCAACAATAACGAAGTTGGCAATAGTGCGGCAGTAACTTTGATCACCCTGTATATGCAGATTTAAAGGTGTCCGAAGAAATAAAATATGATGTCTACACAGTTTGTGTCCCACATTCATTCAAAATATTTTCTAAATATCGTTTATACCTGAAAGTGTATAATATGATAATAATGATAGTAGTGTAGAGCAGGTTGAGCTACATACAATCTGCTTACCCGAATGATTATCGAGTACGGGTCAGCAAAATACATACCTTGTAAGATGCTCTTCGATGAAGCATACACGAAAATGTAAAAAAAAAATCTTTATATGCAGAACATTTTTGTCTATATGAACCAAGTACATTATGCCGATCGCTCATTTAGGTGAGGCGCAGCGAAGCGAATCTTTTTGAAAATAAGTAGGTGATTATGTTCAGTTGCTTGCCTGCCACCGCTCATCGCAATAAAAGCTTATATTTTTATACAGTATGTTATCTCTTGATTGTCAAAAATTACCCAAATCTATGGGGCTGCGGCAAGAGGATATTTTTTGCCCCCTTTTGGCTATTCTTGAGATTTTATAACCCTTTATTTACCCTTATTTCATCTTAAATCCACTGTTATATTTGATTTTCAGTTGTTTCAATACACTTTTTATTATCAGGACACAGCACTTGGTGATGAGTTAAGCCGAAACCTGTGGGAGCACATCGGAAATGTCTATCAGATTCGCTAATCAGTGAATAGGTTAGGTAATAAAGTACACTATTTTTTTTTTGTTTTGGGATATTAAAAGTATAAATTATCTAGTGCATTCATTACATGTGATAAATACCTGCAGTATATTATGAAAATACAGCTCAATTGTTCCTGGGTCTACACTTTTTTTTGTTATGACTGTGAGATTTACGTCATTACATTATCCTTGCTCGTCATTTGAGTGAGTTATTGTCGCATAATCCCCCCGATTCGTGACTGCTTTATTAATATTGATCGTTCATCTGTACTCATTTGCCTAATATAGATCTGAAACGTCATCATTGAGCACAAAATAACACGATTATTGTTATTAGCAATACAAATCTATAGTTGCATGTGCTAATTCAATCCGAGCAGATATGTTTTGAGTTTACACATCATGTTAATGTGCCCACAGTCGGCGACGTAATCACACGTCACGACATAACATTCACCCGAGAATTGATGTCTAATTGTCTGCAAGAGCATTTATTTATTTAAACAACACCGAGCCTGGGCGGGAATGGGTGGCGGAAAGTTTTCACCCAAGTTATTTCTGATCCCAAGGCAACAGCGAAATACAATGCGCGATTAAATTTTTGCAATATCGCGGAAAATATCGTACGCCGTTCTCAGTCACGTATTGCTGCTAAAATTTGGCAAGCAGAGAGTAAATAAACGGCGCACGATTCCCGTAATTTCCCTAGAATATCACAATTGTAGATGCGAAATAAACGAGAAACAGATCTGTGTATTTTGTTAGACGGAAACGTTCCGAAAATATTTCGAATGAAATTCAGATTGTATTTTCTTCGATTCTTGGAAATCGACATTTTTCTAGCAAATGGAAATTCAAATATTCAATGTTCTAACTGACTTATAGTGAATCGTTTGCAACACCATCGTTTGATCACTGTGATAAATTCACATATCAAATGCAATAATAAAAGTAGATGATTTGGCTTCTTGCTATAGTAACTAAATGCGTTTAACAATAAGCTCTCTAGTACATTAATTAAACTTGTTTCTTGTACTCGTATAGAGGTTTTCATTGTTTATTGAATTATTCTATTTTAAAGACAAATACAAATTTTTGAGCTACTTAAAACAAATTTTTCAATTTTGAACAGTTCCTAATGTCTGCATCTGATGAGCCTTTTGACTATAGAATAAATTTCTTAGCTGTATTTCTTTTTTAGAAACTAAAACTTGTCCGGCCTGAAGGTACATAAAACATTTCACAAGGAACTTAGGAGAGTGAAAGATAATAAATAACTAAGCCAAAAAGTACAATTTATTTGTTAAAGATTCATTGATCAATCCTGCCAAAATAAGAGAAGTCTTTGATAAAGTACAGAAAAAGAAGAAAAATTTATGAAAACAATGTCACTTATTTGTTGATAAGAAAATTAATTTAGTGCTTTTATTAAATTTCGCAGTTTTTCTACTTAGAAAATTGAAAAGGTTTTTATTAGCCCAGAAACATCCTAGAAATTATTTTTTTGTATTAATTAAAAATGATGTTAGTGTAACGATTTAAAAAAAAAGAAACATTTACATCAGAATACGCAGAAGAGTTAAATAATTCCAGTTAAATAAATCCAATCCTATTTTTGTATTAAAAAAATGTCGAAAAAATTGACCTTGCCATCTCGTGATGAACTCGTGGCCTTTCCATTTATTTATTTGCCCAGGGTTTAATTGTTCTTTGTTCACAACACAATGAGGAAAGGAATTTTTATGGCTCTCAGAACTTTAATTAGTACTTTTGAGATAATTAAATCAATAAAATTCCTGTACATTTGTTACAGTGGCAATGTTAATTTTTACGTAAAATTTGAACTTGAACAAAATTTTCGGTGAAACCCAGAATGCTTTGTATATAAATCGATATGCTCTCTTGTTTTTTGTTTTCTTTTAACACGTTGACTGCAAAGTTCAGTCCAGCGTCCATAACAATCAGTACATTAATTAGTGGAGGACGTTTCACTTCAAAATTTAATTGGCCAAGAGGTTGATTATGAGTACAAAGAGTACTTTTTCTTGAGTAAAATTTAAAAACCAGTTGACACAGAAGACCTTCTTGCAAAAAGTGGCGTATCTGATCATTTTATTTTTTAATTATTCAGTAACCATCAGTGTTGTCAGGTGCAAAAGATCTTTCAAATTTTAATCAAATTTTCTCACGTTATTTTACCCTTTACATTAGCATTTTGATAAAACTACTTTTTTATTATTATCATAAGTATCTAATCTAAATTTGAAGGCAGTATTTAGTGTTTCCAAATTTAGCAAGATTTCCTTCAAACTATGAATTATCCTGCAACGTAATCACTTCCTTGTTCAGCTCTCCCAAGTCCCACTACTTTATACCTCCTTTTCTCCGTTTTCCTTATCTCTATTATTTTTTTATTTTTATTTTCTCCACTTTTGTTTTCTGTCTTATTCGATATTGCATTCTACATCATATATTTCTGTGTTCGTTTGAAACATTCCTTTCAACAAGCCACTATATTTTCCTGTCTTTTTTAATATTGTGTACCTGCTTCTGTTATTTTTGTGGTTCCATACCTCACTAGTTTGTTCCATTTCAGTATTCTCATTATAGCTATTATTTCTTCTGTTTTTATTTTTTTCAGTTATTTTTATTCTTTATTCTATTCGGTATTCTGTGCCATATTTTCCCTCTGTTTTCACTTTCCCTACAACGAGCCATGATATCTTGGTGTTACTTTCCTCGATCGTTATTTTCGCAAAAATGTTTTACTTTATTCTATTTCTTCACAACTTTTCTGTTTTCTTTTGTTTCCGTTGTTCGCCATTTCTGTTCTCTGTAAGACATTTAATTTTAGCTTTTCCATTTTTTCCATATTTTTGCTGTCTGTGGTATGTTTTTTTTTTTTTTAATATTGGTCCCTAACTTTTCGAATTGAACCTTTTTATGTTTTGTTGCTTTTCACCGACCGTGATTATTTTGTTTAAATGTAACTTTGTATTACTTCTTTCTTTGTTGTATCCCTTTTTGTATTTTTAGTTTCATTATTTTTTTCTTTTTGTACTTCTTTACATGTTTATATTAAAAATAAATTACGTAATAATGAGAAAAGAATAAAAATTCTTTTCTCATTATTACGTAATTTATCTATTCAGACATTAGTCGAGTTTTTAAAAACTTCATTTATCACGACATTTTGTACGTAAACAAAATAAAACACGTTATTCATAATCTTAATTCATAATATACTGATCAGGTATTCATTCCACCACCTGAAATAAATATGACTATTCTGGCTGTTCATACAGTGTTAAGACGTCATTTACAAAACAGAAGCGAAAAGATATAAATAAATTCGTAAAGACCAAGTAATCCTGCAAATTGCTGTAGATAAAATGTTTGGTATGTCTATGTGGTGTATCATTTTACGGAGCTCGTGGTGCTCTTATCATAATATTATGACGTCTTTAGTGATAAGTTGTCATTGAATATAAGATTAACAACTAAACCCCCGTCAAGTTAGGAATTAATAAATACTAATTTTTTTACGTATTTACTTATTTTTAAATGAAGTTTTAATGTTGAAAAGATCTCAGGCAAATCTCCACGTTAAAAATACGCACAAAGTTCAAATATTTACAGCGAAAATATGAATAATTGCCCAGCAAGTTCGGTTTATGAAAGAAAGTATAAACACTTCGATGTATGCGCGCTCGCAAGTCTGGCGCCAGTAATCCGACTTATTGAAGAATTTCCATAGATTTTCCAGGAAATTTAAAATTTAAACCAAAGCTTCAACAAAAAGACATTAGCCGATTTAAATGAAAAACGAGTCAATTATTGCATGATTGCCAAATTGATGTCATTTGTGTTACAGAAAAAGGAAGGAAAATAAATGTCCTCCTGTACAGACCTAAAAATATATGAAAAATTACAAATGTCATTAGTAGAAACGAACAAATATTGCTAAGGCAAATGTTTAACAAACCATTTGATACTAAACGAACCAAGGTTTACTCCTGGCAACATAGTTCTTGACACAATAACCATCAAATGAAATATCAAGCCTCTGGTCAACTGATTTCAATTTTATGCCAAATAATAAGAAGCAGAGAAAATGTATTTTCTATTTTACTTTCAAATATATAAATTAATATTTTAATTAAAACTATTCCAATTATTTCTCGCTTTTTAACAAAGAAAAAGGCGAGGAAAATTTCAGTGTTTGAGGAATAGAAACTGTGATTAAGTAATGATGATGTGAACAAATATACGTAACACTGTTTAACTATTGTTGTTTACAGAGTCTCAAATCTGTTAGTACAGCATTTAGTTCGTATAATTCAGATCACGGTAAACATTAAACAATAAATTAGACAAATAAAACAGGATGACACACTAAATTATAGGTGCAATTAAATTTAAAACGACTCCTTGAGATTAGACAACTCGAAAGCTTAGTGATTTTGTGCCCGATTTGGTGTCATATGTAGTGATTTATTTGGAAATAATTAATTCTGTGTTGAGATAAAATAATAATTAACGATGTTCATCAAGCATAAAAAAAACAAACCCTTCTTACTAACTACATGTGCATATTCTCAGGCTGTAGAGTAGAGCGTCAGTGGGGCTGCGTTTAAGAAATGTTAGAATCGTTCAACTATAATCGATTTAAGTATTCATAAACAAATAAATTCTGAGTTATATGTTCTGGGTTTTGCTATTGTATGTATTTTCAACATATCTGACAGCATGTTAAAAATTGAACCATGCAGATATACTCATCAAAAGCTGAGGAGTGTTTAATCTAAAGTTTAGATGCAGCGATGATCTTGATAACATTATACGCAGTGATCAGAAAAACTGTTTCAGTTGACAGTAAATCTCTAGGGATTTTTCTAAAACTATTTTAATAAAGAATTACAGAAAGAAAACGTTTAAATATGAATTTACCAATGTCAGTGGGATCACTAACAAAGATTAAAGGTGACGATGTATCAGTCGAAAAAAAATAGAATAGTCGATCAGGTACTGCGGACGTAAATTTATTAAAAATAAAAAAATGTCACGTCATGGCCTACTAGAGTACTAGACAACTGTCTTTTTCGATCATATTATAAATATTTCACAAAAATAGTTAAAAAATGAAGTTTATTAAAACATTTTGCAGTTTTCCAAGGATTTATACTTAAAATAAACTATATCCTTTACACGGCTGTCAAATTTTCTTTAATTACTTGTAATATAAGAATCAAGTCTTCTAAAAATACTTTCTTGCATTAATTTTGTCTGTCATTTACATTTCTTCGTCTTTATTCTTTCTATTTTCTAATGATATCGCTATTTCAAAAATTACGACTCATATCTAGTTCCGATTCTATATTCCGGCAGTTTGATGAGCTAAGGAATGCAAGAAATAAAGTAATGTGAGTAAAGGGATTATACGAAAAGCCACGAGATATAAAAATGTGTATAAAAAGGATTTTTGTAATATGCAAAAAAGCTAATTAGAACCCAGAAGCAATGTTTGAAACCATTAAGATTTTAAAGAAGCAAACCGAAATTCATAAAAACAAATCTGAAATAAAGATAAATGAGAAAATAAAATGAATTTGCGGAAAAATGAAAAGAAAATAAATCTTCAGTCGAAGAAAACAAGTACTTAAGCTTAAGACAACACTAGGAAAAGATAATGGAGAAATTGAAAGCTATAAAAATACGAAACAACAGTATTGAAATAAAGAAGTCACCATTAGAAAGCAATTGGAAAAACACCAAGAAGCGATGTCACCGCGGATTAAGGAAAGAAATTGAGGAAGGAAGATAAATATATACCAAAGATATTCAATCAAGTACGGACCGACAAAAAAGTACAACGTTAATCGCAAATGGTGAAAATGCATCTAATTTGTAAAGAGAAAACCGAAGAAATTTCAGGAATTATAGAAAAATGTCACAGTTAAGTAAAAAAAATATGACCATAGGAAACATTACCTTAGATAATAATATGTTCTTAAGTTGAATTGACAAGATTAAACCAACTGATTCAATCACTAGACATGGTTCAAAGGAAAACGAAACACTTGACGGCGAATACTTTTGTGATTGTGAAAGGCTTCAAGCAAGAAGACACTTCAAGTCCCTATTTGTTTATGATGTACTAGATGATGATGGATAACATTTTTCACTTCTGACGAAGCTGTCGAACGACGGCGAAACGTTAAATGTTTTGTGCGATATTTAGTGTCCGTTTAAAGATTTTGTGATACGATAACATTTACATAACAAAGCAAGGAATATACAATGGAAATACCTCAACATGATCCCAGTGAATATTAAATATGTCGGAGTACGTAGTCGTTTAATTATTTATTGGTAAGAATTAAAGATGAAGATATATTTAATTTACAGGTTTGAAAAGAAGAATGAAACAGAAAAAGAGCAAAAAGTAAACTTGTCAAAACTAATACTGTGGTAATATTGAAAATTAGAACCAAAATAAATGTATAGATCGAAAATTGTAGAATATATTCTACTGTTACGATTTCTGAGATAAGAATCAAAGATGCAGTAATTACTGCTTAAGAATAAGTTCATTGAAACAAAGAATACAAAAAATGAATGATTTGACTCATAAATTGAACAAGCAAGATAAGATTTAGAAGAATGGTATAGAGTGCAGGAAATTTAATGCAAAGAAAAGGAAACTGAAACAGGACGGTGCATGTGGGGCATAAAGACAAGAAGAGTTCTCTTATGAAATATCAAGTGCACTGGCACATAAAGAAGAATTAAGAAGAAATGAAATAGCAATGTTTAATAATCTATTATCACTTGTCTCACATTTATAGACTTTTTCTTTTTAAAGTTAATTTAACACAATTTAATTTTATCTTCATATACTAGAAGCATAGTTCTTCTTTTCTTGTAATTTTGAATGAATTCAGAATTTCAAAATCATAAATTCCGTGCACTTTTAAACTCAAAAGTAGATTTTAAATAATCTAGCAGAAATATTTTGAACGCTCTAGGATGCCTTCAGTTTTGTTTTCCATAGATTAGTGGATTCCCTCTCTCACTCTTAACTGAACTCTGAAAAAAAAATCCTACCACTTATCGTATAGCACTGAGAAAATTTTTAATTTATTCAAGAACCAATTTCCGTTTTAGTTTAATTTTTCAGGCTTGTTTACTTTCAAAACACGTTTCCATAACGAAAATCGATATGCTCGCCGAAGTTAATTAGGATAAGTTACGGAACTATCCTCCGAAGACCTCGAATTTTGTTGGTTAGGTTCGGCAAGCGCCTCCAAAACTTTTACGGTTTCTGCTTTGATGTCGGTAAGGAAGGCGGAAAATCGGAAAAATGGAGACGACGGAGTTATATAAGCGTGCGGTAATTTAAAACGCAAATAATTCATGCCACGTTTATTTATAGGTATTAGAATAAAGTGTGTTTGATGGTTTTTCGGCTGAGCGAAATATTTTGCGAACGCTTTTGAGCACACTTAATATTTTATGATAGAGAGTTTTAGTTGATTTAGGGCCGGTGACGCATTGCTTAACACTTATTCCATAAAGCAAGGCTTTACTTTAAAACCGATTGATTACTGGGAAGTCTAACGAATATATGGCCGAGCTTAATGTGTTTCGATGTAGACTTAAAATTTTTTAGATAAAGAAACATATTCTTGCGTAGAAAATATTTGGATAGGCGTTCGAAACGACCGCTTGAGAATGTACACATACTTCTGTTTATTGCCATGTAGCATTTTCGGACGTTAAAATAGTTTAACGAGGTTTCTGATTTATTATACAAGGCCATCGGCTTCCGCTAAATTGTATCCACAATCAATATTAACGTTTATAATTTGATTCGTTGCAAAAAGAAAAAAAAAAGTTAAATAAAGAGAAAGAACATTAAAATTTTATTTTAAAATGCCTTCATGTTTTGAAAATAACTTTTTTATTTAGAGGAAAATATTATATCACAAAAGATGTATCGATGTTCTTTTACTGCAAGTTATTGCCATTTTTCCAAGTAAATGACAAACGCGATGATCGCGGTGTTAGTTTACAATTGGGGTATCCAAAGTCGATGATACGAAACGCTTCTAATTATAAAAGATCTTAAAGAGTAGTGGTCGATGAGATACTTCCACGAACCAATTGTTAACCTTTTTTTGCGAGTGTCAAAACAACACATTTGTGGACGAATGTCACAAAAGAACTTATTTGAATATGCTTTGGTTTAATTTTGGGACACCTATATACAAAAGCCACTTTTTCAAAGTTGAGTGATGAAAAGCAATTTGCATTTCATTATTTAATGATAGTTAAATTAAATACATTTTATAAAATTTTTCTGTACAAATTATTCTTTGTTTCAGGTAAGGACAAGACAAAGTGTAGGTATACGTGAAACCGGTATACGTTATTGTAAGCAGATTACGCGTTTAAAATGTAAGTAAATTCCATTACTTTTAAACATATCAATTTTAATCTGAGTGATTTTGAAAGTTCAACTAAATGCAAGACTACTTTACCTTATCCCTATATCTAGTCGTTTCTAATCTTCCATTTTTCGAAGACCTTAAATACTAAGGCCCGATTTTACAATCGTCGGATAAGCATTATTCTTAGAACAACGTGACGTAGGTGTGACGTAGATATGGAAGAACATTAAAGGATATTCGGCGAACAGTTATTCCATCCTTATACCACGATTGTGAAACTGGGCCTAAAGGTCAGTAAATGTTGACTCCTCTTCCAGTGATTTCGTTAAATTCAAGACTACTTTGCCTTACCTCCTATTATATCTAGTCGCTTTTCTAATCTTCTGTTTTTCCATGACCATAAATACTAAGAATAAGTAAATGTTGACTGTTCGTCCATTGATTTAAATGCACTGTTACACGTTGTGCTCTACTTTTAACTAGAATCGTCCTCCATCACTTAGCGTACTTATAATTTCATTCAAATAAGTCCTCTTTGGGTGTGCTACAATGTCATTATACTTCATATTGAATCCTTTCTTCATGCTCTGTTTTAATTCGTTCAATTTCACTAGGAGAAACAAAAATGTACCACATTTTCTTCTAGTACTTTTATCTAAAGTCTTTCAAACATAGTGATGTGGCTTTACCTGACAAAACTCCGAAATTAAATTCCATGTAGCATATGTTTTTTATTTTGATCAGGAAACGTATGCGCATATATCAAGCTTCTTCTTTTTGTCATATTTACGTCACAAATTCACAGCAAAATAATTAGCTACATCTCAGTAAGGTATGGTATTTTCATTAGTGACAATCGATGGCCGAAGTTTTGATTTTCTATCAGGAACAACTCATTCAACGTTATTTTCTGTTCATTATCCTTTTTTGTTGCATATTATAATTTACTGATTAATCTTTCCCATTGTTAAGAAAGCAACATTGTCGAACCACTTTTAACAATGGTGACACTCTCGACTTTTTTTATATTTTACAATCTACTTGTATAGAATAAATAGTTAAAAGATTGCAAACGCAAGGCTTCGAAAGAATATGTTCGATGTGAAGAAATAGAAAATAGCACTTCTAATAAATATAATAAAGAATTGGCAGTACTTCAAAAGTGTCTTTTTAAGTCAAAAGACTTTTAGTGCTTCAACGTCTGATTAAAAAAAATCCTGTGTTTGAAACAACTCTCTTTAAAAAAAAGATAAGTACATATATTTTGTGTTCAACAATAAGGAAATTCATTCAGATTAACACTCACTATTATAAAATCTTTTACATTTATGTTTTTATTTTATTTTCATATTTTTATTTTATTTTGTTTATGACTAAGATTCTTCACAACTTTCTTTTTTTTTGTTCCAGTTTTTCATTTCATCTATCACTAAACGCAGATTTTTGTAATAGTAGAAAATGTTATTGTTTTAATCTTTTGAAATTATATCAAAGTTTCCTCCGACAATAACGAAAATTAGCATCTCTAGGAATTGCAGTATACTCCATTACTTGTCGTTATCTTTTTTCTGAAGTATCGATATAAGTCGCTAGAATCGGTATCTGCTATAAGTCGACCGGAGATGCAGTGCGGTATCGGTTAACCATTAAAATTCCTGTGAAATTTTTCAATTCTGTGTATCACAAATTTGTCATACTACCAAAATACCGTCATTATTTTTTGTTACTTTCCTTTCATACATTTTAGTTTCTTTGAATCATTCTACGTAGGTATTAAAAGTAAATGCTTATGGTAGAATCAAAGGAAGAAAAATAACAATTAGAGGTGGAAGAAATATGTTTTTCATACTTTTTTTTATCCTCTTTCAATTTTCCTGACGATCCTCTTTGTCTGTTTTCTTTTCTCGACTAAAAACGATGCTCTTTTTGTCTGTCCTTGACTGTATTTATTTTCTTTTTCGGTTTCCTATTCACTAGATACGTATTCTTTTCGTTTGGCTTCTCTGATAAACCTTAATTTAGATATCGCACAGTTGTTTATATTCCAAATATAAATTAAATATTAATATTAAATAAAAAAATTGTTGCTCCTTCTGTTCTTATTAATTTACATCTTAAAAATGTTCATTTTTTTTCTTGCTACTATCAGCGATACCTTCATTACTATTTTAAGCTGATTACCATTTATTCATCTTTTAGCCTCTCGTTTTTTCTCTCGAAACTATTTTTCATTGGATTTTCATTTTAATGTAAACGGTTTTAATGTTAGGGCCGTTTGACACTATGATATTTCTTGTGCAAGATTTATATATGTGAGCGAGAAGTGCCAATTCAACCAATCAGAATTCACTTTGCAACAAATCTTGCACAAGAAATATCATAGTGTCAAGCGGGCCTTAGACTAATAATTTTTTTTTAAAGGCTACCTCGATACAACAATCAAAGTATTAAATTATATTTTTTGTCTTGTCTTATATGGTCTTCATCTGGATTCTGGATTAGTGAGGGGGGGGGTGAATGAAAATGCACATGCACTTAGGCCACAGTTTGGGCCCATTGTACTACCTCCATAATCAACAGTGCACGATTGTCAGCGCAATTCAAGCTATTCCACTCTTTCGACGAACTGGAGGACCACTATGAATTCCAGCCATGTTAGGCCAGAATTCCTCCAACGTGGAACCTCTGATCGAGGCGAATGCAGGGCAATTCTATCTCTTCCTCTAGGTTACAGCCTCTACAAATTGGGTTACCTGTTAAACCTATGCGGTGTATATGTTTGTTCGATTTGCAATGGCCTGAAAGTATTCCTACTAGTAGTAGTAGTAGTAGACGTTGGTTTCTTCTAGATAGTTGCATACAGAATCGTGTCTATCTGAGCGAGGGGGCCTATATAGCCTTTTTCGCTTGATAACACTTGTCTAGCTTAATCCATCGATTCTGGAATCTTTGTTTAAGTAAGGTATTAAACAGACTAGATGACGGCACTATAATCGGTTCAGGGCCCCAAAAGGGCTGCCCCGAGCCTTGTCTAGCCAGTTCATCTACCTGTTCATTACCGTACGTTCCAGCGTGTCCTTTGACCCAAATAAGTTGCAGGATGTTATATTTGGCGACTTGTTGAAGTGTGCCGTGGCATTGGAGTTTATTCCCAGGATATTATATTACTGTTTAGAGCTAGTAGTGCCGCTCTGCTATCACTGATTATCCTAATGGCATTTTTCTGAACACCTCGATCCATAATTGCTCTTGCCCTTTCCATAAAGGCAACTAATTCCACTTGGAAAACAGTTGTTAGTTGTCCAAGTGCTATACTTATGCGAAGATCCAGGTCATCGCAGAAGGTTCCTGCGCCTGTTCCTACCAGGGTTTTAGATCGATCGGTATAGATGGATATATCGGTTTGGATTCATCTTCAGCGCTGCACTTTCATTTTAATATTCTTTTTGTTTTAATATTTGACTATTAATATTTGTTTTGAAAGAATACTTCTATACAACAACAAAAGTATTAGGTTATATTTTTTGATCTTGTCTTATAATGTCTTCTTTACATTTACTACATAACAATTTCAATTTTTGGTTTATGTAGTATGAAACTGAGGATGAAGTTACTTGATATATGGATTGCAAGTTTCTCATTTCTTGTTAATTGAACTGAAATATTTGAGGGAAATCATCTCCATATGCCCATACTCAGTTTAACTTACAGCTTTGTTATTCCCATCCAACATTCAAACTCGTGATATTGATCGGCAAAGTCTAAATATACGGTAAAATCGTACGTAAAGTGCCTGTACAGATATAAATATTTTTGGCGTTTCAAACACAGGCGGCTAACATCTTTTTAAAGGTTAGAATCAATACTTCTGAAATCTTTATTGCGATGTTTTTGAAAATGACTTACAGTAATTTTGGTAACACCCGAGAAATTTCATTCGTTTATCCATGCAGGCTTTTAATTTAACATTTCTGAAATTTTATTGTCTTGTACTTTGACTTTGTTATACCTTCCGAATTGTAACAGTAATTAAAATATCCTCTTGATTTAAGGCTAGTCCTCCCACGTCCTCATAAATATCCGGCGAATCGAACGGTGGTTGCCACTATATTTTCCCGGAGTCGTGTTTGTATACATAGCGAATATTTCGGCGCGTAAATATTTGCGAAAAATTCGTTTAAGTTCGCCTCTGGCGTCATTTCTGACGTTGCCTGAGAGGGAACGTGATCCGAAAAGTTTATTGACGTTCGGTCGGGTTTGTTCTTGCTCGGAAATTATTTTTAATACACCGTATACATTATGGATAATGAGGCAAGTTTTTCTCCTTCAATTCAGGAGACTTCATCGTTTATCAAAATTTAAAATATTTTGTGCCATGTAAAAGTAGATTTAAGATACGTACAAAGATATTATACTTCTTGCTTTCCCTCCTGATTTTGTTTTTATTAATTTGTTAATATTTACAATCATAAACTTAATGAAATGTATTGGATCATAATAAACACGTGTTTGACTAAATTTTCCTAATTTTCCCAGCGATTTTGAATTTTTCACTTTTTGTTAGTAAATATTTACAAACAGACTGGTTGTGAAGGTAAATATTTAGGATTTACATAAAGTTCACATTGTTTTGACGCATTTCCATATCATATCTAACAATTATTTATCTGTTGATTTGATAGAACAAAACAGGTGTCCAAAATATTTGCTTACCGAGAATTGTTGTGACGCGAAACATTAACTTTCTTCGTTTATATTTTTTCTTTTCTCCTTTTTTCGACACTATACATACATAGTCCTTCTGTTAGTTCAACAAGTGTTAAACAAAAGCTAACTCCTTCTATGCTCCTCAATTCCTTAGGTTGATTATTTATTTATTTATTACTTAAATTGATATTTCAGAGCTTATATTAGTTTATTTTAAATTAGATTCAACAAGAAATACAATCTTTTTAAACTTCAAAATTTAAAACTCTTCTAGAACTTATAAAATTAACCTTCAGATTCATAACGTTTCAATTTCTTTTTTATTTTGAATTTATTTTCTGCAGTTTTAAGATTTCAGTACGATTTTGAAATAATTTTCACAAAGTTTTAATGTCGTTTTCTTTCAATTTTTTGTTATGTAGAACTGTGTGTAATTGGGGCACTCTCTTTGAAGAAATGTTTGATAAAATTTGTGAAATCACTTTTAATATTGTTAAGTACAGCTAAAAGTCGACAGACAATAGTAATATGGACACATGTTACAATATACAGTATGCGTACGACTGCTAAGATCAAACCTATGCTTCGTTCTATAGTGCCGAAGTGAGAGGGCTTATATGACACGGTTGCATTTACCAAGTACCTCATCGAGTATAAGCTAACCGTATGAGCATTTTCGCGGATCGCCTGCAACATGCCGTGATAAGATTGTTCGTATGCGATAGTCAGTCGCATACGAACAATCGCATCCACGAGCTACGTGTATATACAAAACACAAATTACAGTCTTAACACATATACAAAAAAAAAGTTACTGTGGATGTTCAAATGTAATAGTACTTACTATGAACAAATTCTTGGAACACCTATAGGTGCAAATATACAGTTTGTTAAATGGATCTTTTTACGCACGTCATAGATTTTTTCCGTAAGAAACATATCAAAATTCTCAAGCCAAATAACGAATCGTAAGTTTTACTTTACAAACATTCGTATAAAGACGTTCTTTTTTCAATCCTAACGAATGATGTACCTAGACACAATAGTTACATTAAAAAATTGGTTTTAATAGTGCCGTTTATCAATGCGTAAAAAGATCTATTTAACAAACTGTATCTCAAATTATTGCCCAATATATTATGGATGGCTTTTTAAATGAATGCATACCACAGTTATCATTTGAATTTCCTTCACTTAAGAAATATGTTGATGATAATTTTTGCTTAGTTCCCCAAGAAAGTATTGACGAGATTTTAACAGCTTTTAATATTTACAGTCCTAGTATTCAATTTACCATTTTCAATGGGACAGTCTCTTTTTTAAACACAAAAGTTATTCGTTCAAAAAATAATACAATCATTATTGATTGATACACGAAACCCATTAGTTCCGGACGTTATATAAACTTTCATTCGTCACCCATGCAAATTGAAAATAAACATGATTTTAGGATTAAGAAATCGTACCTATAGAAAAGATCTTTCAAAAAATATTCTCATAAAAAACAGCTATCCTAATGCAATGTTTAATAAGTTAATTTCAATACTCGGCAAAGAGTATTAATTTGTACCTTTCACAAATTAATAACAATTAACAATCAATGTGCTTCCTACCTGAAGGACAGCAAATTGTGCGAGTGACTTCAAAGTTTCTCCAGCACCGCCAACTAAACTCCTGGAGACGGGAGGGTTCAAGACGGGAGGGTTCAACGAAACCCCAATAGCAAAGGATGGACAAGTTGAAAAAAATAAAAGTCACCAGCTGAGCACACTTGTTTTTAATTTAAGATGCTCCAAAATAGGTAACGAATAAGAAAATAAATAATTTACAAGTATCGAGTACGACCCAGAAGGGGTTCCAGTGAATCGAACAAGATATGAAACTAAGTAAACTTTGTTATCAAGCAAACGGACAAATTAACCTTTCCCGATAAACAGATCTGCTTTTCGTTCACAAATAAAGCTTAAAGTAATTAAAACGAATCACTTGATTAAGATAAAAGAAAGAAAAAATAATATAACAACGCCGCGTTTAAATGAGTCGACCAAAAGGTAATTAGAAATAATTAGAATATTTCCGACCTTGTGACCAAAATCCAGCGTAAAAGCAATCAGTTGTCAGTAGTGAGAGAACGGTGGTAAGTGTTGCCAATCACGTAATTCGGCAAAGGTATGCGTCACCAAGTGGCACCCCGTCTACAGATCGAGTCCACTTTCACGGGCGGAAGGAGGGCCGTGATGTCGGGGCAGTCATTCGTTTCAAACGCCGATTCCGGCCTTTTCTTTCACCCACAGTGATGTCGATGATTTCAACAGAGGAAAAACTGCACTAAAAGCCTAGTAGAGGAGAGAGATACGCGTTACCAACAAAACATACGCACAAAATTGCCAACAAGACCTACCTGTTCTTTGTCCCAGAAACAGGCCTTAGAGAAGCTTAATAAGGAGCTTGAATTCACTCGGCATGCTTTTAACAAATCTCGGACTAGATTCCGTTTCGGGCTTCAATCACAAGATTCACATGAAAGAAGCACAAAGATCATAATTAACAATAAACAATAGGTCAGCTAGCCAGGAGCTCTGTTGAAACAATGAACACGAAGCCGAGGGCTGCATTCTCTCCAACTATGCGCTGAGACGGGTGTCGTTACGGGATGTAATCAGTTTTAGCCAGGCGAAAGAGTGAAAAGGATAGGTACCGTAAGACTAAGTAACAGCGAATGGTGTGATGGTGAAATATTGAGAAATGTGACGAATGTCACGTAGGCAAAATTGAATTCTTACTTCCCGCATAAATACAGGGGGACTACCAAATATTATGAATAACTTAAATGAATTTTTCAACCGTAACAAATGTTGATACAGTTTTAAGATCCTTAATATTTATACCCAATCTTACATCTCGACTAATAAAAGCAATCAAAAATAAAAACATGCAACAAAAAATTTATTAACAATTTAGTCTTTATTTACTGAAGTTAAAGATCGTCTTGACAAATTCAAACAAATAATTCTGTTTATGAAATTATCTGTCGTGATTGTGAGTCCGTTTATATTGGTCAAACAAAAACTCTTCACTCAAGAATAATTTCCCATAAAAATGATATTAAGACCTAATGCTTGTTGATTATCTGAACATGCCAATAAGGAAAACCATCAGATTAACTTTCAAAATGCAAAAATTTTAGATATTGAACCAATTTTGAGTCAAAGAAGTTGTATTGAAATGTACCACATTTTTTGTAATAATAAAAGTAAGTACATATTAATAAAAGAACAGATATTGAGAATACCTACATACCGATATACCTACTGAATTTTAAAATTACTTCAGATAATGACCTTGATTTAGAAAATTCCATTACCTTGAATAAACAATTTTTGCCGTCATTCTTTTTCATGATTTTAAAAAGAAATAATTTCCTAAAAATCTAAATTATTTAATATAGTCAATTTAGATGTCGCCTTTTCTTGTAACTAACTTCTTCTGTTACTCATTAAAGAGGAAGTAACAATTTTGTAATTTGTAATACATATTTAAAAATACTTATGTAAATTGTTTTTGTAGAAACCTTGAAAAAGGAAATAAAATTTTCCGAAAGCTCGGTTGAACATTAAAAGAGCTTCAACTGCCCCCTTTTTGACTGCAGCCCAGTTGTAGAAGGTTTTTTAAAATCGTAGAATATTGAAAAACACCCTGTAGCTCCTAAACGGTACAAGATATCGAAATGCGGTTTCGCCATTAATTTTGTCTTAAAAATCGAGTTCCAGAAACCGAATTCACTTTTTATCTAAATCTTCTAAAAACAGATGTTTCCTTTTAAGAGTGTCAAATGTAGTCCACCCCGTACATATATTTTACGGCGGATTTTAATAGATACATATTTACAATCTGTGTCACTTAATCTAAAAAATTCGGAAACCTAAAGAGTTTCCACAAGCGTTGTTATTTCAAAGTTCGCTAAATAAACAGCGTAAACACAAGATTTTATTTTATTTTCTTAAATAAATACGTAAAAATATTTTTGCTCCTTGCAAATTTTGGATGTATTTATTTTTGTATTAATTTTTTTGCCATGCAGAAAAATAAATTCACAGAAATTGTTTACGTTTCGGTGTTAAACCAGCTATTAACTAGCGCACGAACTGACGAAGTTTACTCTTGATAACTGCTCTTTGTTTGAAGTTGCCGCGGAAGGCGCCCCAGTTTCCCCGTTAATTTATGCGGCGCGGGTTCCGGGAAATTACCGGAAAAAGTAAATACCGGGAAGTGTCGATCCGAAAATAATCTAGGCTGGCGACGCCTCAAGACGACGCCGAACCCTATTAAATTCGACGCCCGTTTATTTATTTACTCGGTAACTTCGAAATGGATCTTTACACATTCGAACGGGTTTATATAATAGTGTTTATGTATTGTAATAGTTGCGATTGCAATTTATTGCGACTCTAATCTATTTCCGCGGATTGTTTTAATGTTACCGAACGAAATTAAAAGGTTTAATGGACCTGTTCTTAAACGAGAAGTTTAAGAATAACTCTGATATTTTTCTTGGTAATTTAATAATAAATACTGATACTTTCATTTGTATGTTTTAGAAGTTTTTTGCTCGAATTTTATTGCGTAATGCCCTTGATATTTATTTCATTATTTTTTTGATATGTTATTATTATTGTTGATAAATTAATAAAGGCGGCGATAAATTTTGTTTTCGTGTTCTGCTCGATATTTAATTCGGCACGCCACTACAAAACAAATAAATGCTTATTTTAGGCGAGTAACCTTCGCGATATTCAAATTAATTAATCAATCTCGGTATGATTACAAAAGGCAATTTAAGTGGAAATCTATTGAAACCTGTAATTAATTAATTAATTATTATCGTGCATCCAGTCTGTTGAAAACATTATGTTATACTTGTTAAGCTGCACTTTTGGTCATTTGGATTAAGGGACCTACTAAGCAAGTTTTATAAAAGAAAAAGATCATCTACTAAAAGAAATCTTTAAGTGTTTTTAAGAACTGAAAATCGGGTTTTTCTTTTGACAATGTAAATTTATCACTTTTCTCTAAATATTTCATAACTCTTCGAATACGCAATTTATACAGTTCTCTGGATTGTATCCAAATCGTTAAAATTTATCTAATTCAATGTTTAGCCTGTAAAATTCTTCGTAAATAATGTTTAGATCCATTTAATTTACCTCATGAGAAAACATTCAGTAAAGTGCAATAAAATCTAATTTAATACAACGGTCAAACCATAGTTTTTTTTCTGGTCCACTTCTTTAAAATTTTGATTATAACCAGGGATCATATTTGGGGTCACTTCCTGCGGAGAAAATACGAAAACTTGCTATTCAGAGTGTACACAGGAACAATAGATCGAAGAGTGGGAGGATCGATCGCCGATTGCGCTGCTGCCTTAAACAAGGTGGAGACGGCCGAGTACAGTCAAGTTAGAAGTGCGTGGCCAGTAAGTGGTCTCAAATATGATCCTTGATTATAACATTATCTGTTTAAAAAAAAATTTAATTTAATTCAAATCAATTTTGCACTTACTGGCTTTCCATAAAACTCATGCTATACATTCTTTGAGGTAAGTTAGTCCATATAAAGCTAAGCGATTTTTGACTTCTTCATTTTTTTTTCTGTTTCTTTCCATTATTTTCTATTTTCTGTTTTCATTTATTACTTCTTCTTCATCAGGTTTCTCGTTACTACTCCATCTTATCTTGCTTTCGTCTCGATCTCTTGGTATATGCTGTGACAATTCTTTTCCGTTTCTATATTCGTTGCTTTGTCCTTTTTGACATTTTTATTATGATTTTAGCATACTTCTAATTATTTACTTCTTTAAATACTGCCGAAGCCCAGTACAATGCCAGTTTAAATTTAAGCTGAAGCTTAAACTCACGACAAAGATTATTTCAACAATTATTGTTGTTAAGTGTTTAAGCTCTGCCTTAAAGTTAAGCTGGAATTGTACAACTGGGCCTGAATTTCATAATTTTTGTTTCTTTTCCAGACTTTATTTTCCTTTTTTTTTGCAGCAACTTACCCCTTCTTATTTTGAATTTACGTTTTTTTTCTATTTTTCGCATGCGTTCTCCATGACAATAGTACCGAACAAAGCCTTATTTTTAAATATTCTTGACGAATTCATTAATCATTGATGACATGATAAGAGTTCTGAAAGGGTCATGAAGAAAATTCTCATCAGGACTTCTCGTTTTCATTTTCTTTATGTAAGAAAAAAGTTGTGTTCTGAATGGTATAACTTCGTGTAAAAATTTTGCATTATCCTCATTCTCAAGAAAAAAACTTCATAAGTATAAGAAAAAGTAAATCAGAAAAGTCAGTGACCATGTTGTTATTAATTGTTGCTAAAATTCGCCTTACGGAAAACAGAAGTCTTTATCAGAATTAGATTATGGTATCACCTGGTGACATTACCAGTCACGGGTTATATCACATTTCATTAGTCATCGGTAAGTGTTCAGAATACTTCGCGGAAAAAAATTGCGTGATTCAGAATAAACGTTTTATCGCTTCTCCCGTGCGCTCCTTCTCCTTGACATTGTATAAAGTCCGAGACGTCGCATCTTCGTCTGCTTTGCAAAAAGTATACAATTTAAATACAGTCATCGCTGCAGGACACCAAAAATTTATAATTGTTTTCCGAAAACCGTACGAAATTCGTAAGCACCCACGTTTGAAGCATGGCTTATTCCATTTGAAATCCAATCTTCCCCCTGAGGCAAAAAGCTTTTACTGACTGATAAAAACGTCTGTATTTTCAACACAACGAGTTTTTACTTTTTATTTTTATTGTAACAGCATTAATTGTTTACAAAGGATTGCGAGACGCCGCGCCGCTTAGAATATATGCTCAGAACTGGCATTAATACATCTAATAAGAATATAAAAATCCAAGTCGTTTCTAAGACTAAATTTTTGAGCTTCTCTTCAAAAAAAGATATATTTATTTGTATAAAATAAATTCGATACTTCTGCAGTGGAAATATTAATTTTGTAATGGTTTTTAATGAGGCTATCTGAGTGGGATTAGAAATTTTAAAATGCTTCTTTTCCTGTACTATTGACTTTTTAGTTTTGCACAGAGGATACTAACTTTCTACAATTATACTGCTCCAACAACGAAAATCTTAAGAAGTGATATTGATCCCACCGATATTGCACAGAAGGTAACAGAACGGCTAATTTCATCGAATTTACTGCTTGAAAAAATTGGTGAAACGCTGAAAGAACTGGTGCGCGAAGAATTGTAAACAATCATCAAAGAATATGACGAAAAGGTGAGTCAGTTGGAGACGAAACTGGCAGAAACTAGAGCAGAATTAACTACTGCTCTGGATGATCTCGAACAATATTCAAGGTGCAATAATTTACGCATCTTTGGGATACCTGAATCTCCTAATGAATGCACCGATGAAATTGTCATTAAATTATGTAATGAAAAATTCAATGTCGGCTTGTCGAAGGAATCAATTGATGTTAGTCACAGACTTCCAGCTAACAAAGACCTGCCTCGACCGATAATTGTAAAATTTACGAACCGGAAAGTTAAAAATTTAATTTTTAATAACAAGAGCAAGCTGAAGGGTTCAAGAATGGTAATTCGAGAAGATCTAACAAAAAACAGAGCTGGCGTGTTAAAAGAAGCAATAAAGAGATTCGGAAATAAAGTTGTTTGGACAAACAACGGGAAAATATTTATAAAGGGAAACAATAAGGTACATAAAGTTACTAGTTTTCTCGAACCAAACCGTGTTAATTTTAATAAATGATATATAATCGTAGCAGCAACACTCAAATGGACCCACTTAATACTTATATTCACTTAGAATCGAAATCGTTTACTGATAAGAAATTAACGCATACTTCTTTTTCTGCGAGATTATTTCTCTTGTAAATACTTTATTTTAATATACCTATTTTGTTCGTTTAATAAAAATTAAAAAGTAATTAATGCTAATAATATAACGTTGCTTTGTTGTTGTTAATTATTACTTTGATTTAATTGTGTAATAATTATGGCGAAATTTAAATTTTGACTTTGATTTAATTTATAATCTAAAATTACACATATATGTTGCAAAGCAACTGAGGTTGGCACATGTTAATGTTCGATCATTAATTCCTAAAATTAATTTAGTAAAAAAACTTTATTTTGGAAAAAAAATGATACTTTGGCTATCGGAGAAACTTAGCTGTCTGATCATTATGAAAATAATCTTATTAATATAGAGGGATATAAATTACTTAGGAAAGACAGAAATGGTAGAAGAGGTGGTGTATGTTTATACAGGGTGTTAATAAAAAAACTGTACACCGTTTGGCAGGTGATAGTAGAGGTCAAAACAAGAAAAAAATTCTAATAAACCCATATCCAATTCTCAAATACAGGGTGTCCACGCCATGTGTTCACTCTTCTAGAATTTTTATTTTTTACATAAAAATCAGGAGCGATAAATTAAATAAAAAGCTGAATTTTCCGACATACCACTCGCCCCCGCAGGATTTCCGGTTTCGTCGGAAGTGATATCAACTTTCTTATTTTAAATGGAGTGCCCTGTATATTTTTACATATTTGGAATCTACAGATCATTGTGAGTCCGAATATGTATCACCTGGTAATTTTGGTTTCCATGACAACGAAAAAATTTTTTTTGTTTTTAGTATGCAAAAGCTATGTATCGTGTATTTTCGTTCTACCAAGTAATGCGACCAAGTAATTCGAGAAAGCAACTTTTGGTTGCACTTTGGTGCACTTCTTTGCGTTTTTTAGCGTAGTTTAATAAAAACATTTTTTTTAAATTATTATTTATTATTATTTTTAATTCTTTTTCAACTCTTTGCAATGAAATTTGGGAAGACATGTTGCAGCTTAACTTAAAAAAAAAAAAATGGATTTTCAGTTATACAGTTCGCCGGTATACAAGTGTTAATATACCGGGTGGAAAGTTTCAAACCCGAACATAGGAAACTTGCATTGACAAGTACGTTTATGGAGATTGCTGCTCGCCATTTAAAAGATACAAAATGGTTATGGTCTTAAAGGAAAGAGAGAAAATTATGACCATTAATTACCATGCTAAATGTTAATAATTTCGTGAAAATAAAATTTTAAATTTCATCTGAAGAATCTAGTTACCAGGAAGTATGTCATGTTTGAAAGATTTAATTATTTTCATTGATTGAAAATAATTTCTCCGTCACCAAAATGTATCATAAATAATTACACAGAAGGAAGGACTTTTATTTTAGAAATCTTTTACAGTGGTAAGTTGGGTTTGATAGAGAAATTTATTTTCCGTGAAATTCAAGACATGAAAAGTTTTCTATCGGTTAGATATTGTTTATTGCAAAACGGTGTCTTATTTGAATACCTGCTGTAAAATGTATTGTATTAAGAACGTTTAATAAAGTTTCAATGTGTAAATTATTCATCATACATTTTGAGTGACGGAATGACGTGTAAATTATTTTCAATTAATAAAAATAATTGAAGGTTTCAAATTCGATGATACCAAGGAAACTAAATTTTTCAGATGAAATTTGAAAATTTAGTTTTCACGAAATTATTAACATTTAGCAATAATTTTTGCAAGGTAATATTGTTCATAATTTTCTCTTTTAAGCCTATTACAATTTTTTGTACGTTTAAACGGCTAGCAGCAATTTCCATAAACAATGCAAGTTCCCTATGTTCGGGTTTGAAACTTTCCAATTCGGTAAAAACTTTTACACACTTTAACACGTGATAGCAGAGAACAAAAAAATTGTAATAAACCCAGGTTCAATATTCAATGGTATTTGAAGTATGGTTTAATTAAAAAGAATCAAACAATCAATAACGAATTTAACACACTAAAATTATCACAACACTCACACAACTCTCTGCCAAAGTTCATCTTCTGTATTAATTTCTCTGGCATAAACAATGACTTTTAAATAAGTTCCGTTAAAAAATAATTTACGACCTAATGAAAATTTCACATGGTGTAAAATGTTAATAACCAAAGTGCAACCAAAGAAGTTGCTTTCTCGAATTACTTGGTCGCATTAGAACGAAAATACACCATACATAGCTTTTACATACTGAAAAACAAAAAAAATTTTTTTCGTTGTCATAGAAACCAAAATTATCAATGGTACATATTCGGACTCACAATGATCTGTAGATTCCAACATGTAAAATATACAGGGTGTTCCATTTAAAATAAGAAAGTTGATATCACTTCCGGCGAAACCGGAAGTCTTACGGTGGCAAGTGGTATGACGGAAAATTCAGCTTTTTATTTAATTTATCGTTCTCGAATTTTATGTAAAAAATAAAAATTTTAGAAGAGTGAACACATGGCGTAGACACCCTGTATTGAGAATTGGATATGGGTTTATTAGAATTTTTTTCTTCTTTTGACCTCTACTATCACCTGCCAAGCGGTGTACAGTTTTTTTATTAACACCCTGTATATAAAAAACAATTTGAAATTCTCTGTAATTGATTCAAATAATGAAATTGAGCAAATATGGCTTACAATAAAATTTAAAACTTTCTCTGTCGGAGTTGGTGTGGTTTATAGACCGCCGAACATAAATTATAAACTATTTTGTGATGAATTAGAGGTTGCATGCACTGCTGTATCCAACGTATCTGACAACCTTATTTGTTTGGGGGATATAAATATCAATTTGTTAAATAAAAATAGCCCTGATACATTCTACTTCAATAATATGATAGAATCAATTGATGTAAAACAGATTATAACAGAGCCCACACGTACTGAAGGCAATGCAGTAGCATTACTTGACCTTATTTTAGTATCCGATACTGCTTTGGTGACTGATTCTGGATTGGATAATTTCAAGTTTGCTGATCATGATACAATATATTGTATTTTGAATGTTAAAATACCTAGCAAAGAACCTGTTTTTAAAATAATACATGATTTCAATAATTTTGATGCTAAATTATTTGAACAAGACCTACAGCTTATTCCGTGGCTGAGAATATTTCTAATGCAGGACGTAAATGACCAAATTAATTTCACACATAAGAATATTTTATCATTATACGATTATCATGCTCCATTGAGAAGTATCAATATTACAAAAAGAAAAAATCCGTGGTTGACAGGCAACGTCCTACTGATGATGAGTTTGAGAGATGCCGCTTATAATAAGTATAAAACTAGTCGATTAGCGGTCCACTGGGATTACTATAAATCATTGCGAAACTTAACTAATACTGCTGTGAAGAATGAAAAACGTGCTTATTTTAATTATATATTTCAAAATAAAAATAAAAGAACGTTATGGAAAGAATTACATGAGTTAGATATTAAGCCTAAGAAATCGAATGAGATTCCTGAACATTTAAAATCTCCAGATAAAATTAATAATTTCTTTATTGAATGTATACCAAATGTTCAAACTAGTAATGCGCAAACGCTGTTGTTTTATAATAATAACAAGATTATGGATAACATCCCTAGTTTTTCTTTTGAAACTGTTGACACTTTTATTGTAATGAAACTTATTACAGAAATTAATACAAATGCTACTGGATATGATGATTTAAATATTTATTTAATTAGACTGTGTTGTTCTATTATTCTCCCATACTTAACATATGTAATAAAGTCCTGTCTAGTTAAAAATGTATTTCCGGAATCTTGGAAAAGAGCTGTGGTCATGCCTATCGCTAAAACTAGTAATGTGTCAGAACTCAAAGAACTGCGCCCTATAAGCATCTTACCCGTGCTCTCTAAAATTTTAGAAAGAATTATGAATAACCAATTACGAAAATTCATGAATACTTACAAAATATTCCCGGAAGAACAATCTGGATTTCGACGGAATCATAGTTGTACAACGGCTCTGTTGAATATCACTGATGACATAATAACTGCAAGAGACCAGAATAGAGTCACTTCGCTAACGCTTCTGGATTTCAGTAAAGCGTTTGATACAATAGATCATGAAACGTTAATTGCGATACTTCACTACATCGGACTATCTGATTCGGCCATAACCTTGATTAAAAATTATACTACTAATCGGATGCAATGTGTAAAGCTATGCAATACGTATTCAAGTTGGAGGATACTTACCAGAGGCGTTCCGCAGGGCTCTATTTTGGGACCACTTCTATTTTCAATATACACCATTCAGCTGCCTAAATGCCTTAAAACTTGCAAAGTACATATGTATGCAGACGATACCCAAATCTATCACTCGTTTGCGATAGAAGACCATAAAAAAGCTTTACAAGATATCAATGATGACTTATCTCGTATAACCCAATATTCCGTGAAGCACTCCTTAATAATAAATCCGGACAAGTCCGTTGCCTTGCTATTTGGAGCTACTGCTAAGGTGGCCTCAATCAAAAATAATATAAAATTATATATATCAGATAAAATAATACAAGTTAAAAATGAAGCAAAAAAACTTGGTTTAGTAACGGATAATACCTTTCGTTATAATACACAAATTGTAAAATGCATAAAGCAGGCGTTTTGCAATCTAAAATTGATATATTCTCATCGACAATGTTTATCTACTAAGATTAAAACACTTGTGTTGTCTCAATTCTTGTATTGCGTCCCAGTATATGGGCCATGCTTAACCGTGGAAATGAGTAATCGGATACAGCGGGTACAAAATGCTTGCTTACGGTTGATTTTCGGCATTAGAAAGTACGATAAAGTATCTTACAAATTGCAAGAATTAAAATGCTTCCTTATACCATTTCATTATCTTAAATAAACAACCCTCTTATTTATATAACCGTATTACGTTTAGAACAGATATACACAATTTAAATCTAAGGTTTAAAGGAACAATTGCTCCGCCGGTTCACAAAAGTGCTTTATTTGAACGAAGCTTCTCTTATCATATTTCTAAGATCTATAATTCAATCCCTCCAAATATAAAAGTTTCTTCAGATTTTACTTTCAAATCAAATTTCGTAAACACCTCCTGGATTCACAATATTAATAATTTGCCACCTTCGGTAAGCCGTAAATGTATGTTATATGCAGAGACATGTATGTATCTTCTTCTCCTTTCTAGTTGATGTAGGTTGTAGATCGTAAGAAGTGCATTTCAGTCATTAGCTTTAAGAAATCGCTGCATAATATTAATTGTAAGTATACTTGGGGGACAGTGGTAGACCAGTTGAAAAGATGTTTTTAACTGAACTGTCTCCCAGAGATTTTGTTTTTCTTGTTTTTTTTACTGAGTTATTGTTTATTAATTTTGTATGACAAAGAGAAAACAAAATAAAAATTATTAAATTATTATTATATTAAGTTATTTTTAATATTTGCTACTTGTATTCATCTAAAAATAGATATTGAAATAAATAGTATCTTAGTATTTAACATTCACGTACCATCGAATACGTAAAAAAGTAACAAAATATATTGCAAAGTTGCATTAGCAAACGTATTACGATATAAATTATGTATATTGTTGACACTGGCCATCACCTTCTATCTTTTCAGAAAGTTAGTTTGCGAAATTATTGATTACCAGGCGAAATTAGCTTATATTGTGGTGCGGAAAATATGTTTTACCTTACTCAAGAGTTATCGAAAAATTCGAACAACTACTTAACGCTTCATTTCGTAAATACATACAGTCAATAATGAGGATATTGTGAAGAAAACATAATACATTGTAGTCTCGATAACGTGAACGTTCCAAAACATGATCACCCCTAAACGTGAAGACCTGATTTTGATAGTATGCATCTAAAACATGATCGACCATATTCTAATACATGAACATTATGTAAATACGTTGAGACACTTTATCAAGTTTCAACAAATCATTCATGCGTTTTCATTATGGAGAAGACAATGTAATTTGATGTAATAGACTATAATAACCCCGAGAGTATTAGTAGATTTGCCTACTTAAATAAATATTGTAATTTGAAAATTTTAATCGAAAATACCTGGAAGGAGACCTCATCAAAATTTATTGTACCTAAAAGTGCTGATAATACGGGCATACTAGAATTCGGCACCAAAATAATCCCTAATCGTATTATAACTCTTTTACCTGAATTGAGCCCTCGAAATCCGCACTGTTAAAGCTTGATACTTTAATAACTATTATGCCATTCTAAGAAAAAAAGATGTTTTTCTACTTTGCGTTCACAATGAACTCATTGTGACACCAAAAACAGTTTCACAATGAAGCTCATTGTGAAACTGTTTTTGGAGAAATTTTAGTCAATTTTTAATTGAAAATATTTATTAGATTCTACAAAATAACTCATTATTTATTTGTTACTTAACAGAATACTCACAATGAAGCTGGATAAGAAAAATTAATAACTTGTTAAAGTGACTTTTGATTAAAACGAAAGGTTTTCAGTGTTGCCACGCATTACAACTAAAATTCCCCATATACCAAGGAGATCAAATTTTTGACAATATTTTTCATTTTTTTGTTCAATAAGTGACGCAAAGTAGAAAAAATACTATATTTTACACGTTTCACAAGAGGCATTGTAACACTCGTTCCGTTGGGGCACTCCGAGCTTGCTACGCTTCGCTCGTCGTACCCCAACCCCACTCGTGTTACAATAAGCCTTCTTGTGAAACTTGTAAAATAATATACTATTATGCACATGTGAATTATAGGTAAATAAAATACATTATTTAGATGTAAAACTATTCATATTTCTTAGAAGATCATTTTACCCTAGCCCGAGAGCCGAATTCCACGCTGCCGGAAAATATGAGCAGCGGATTAAGGACTATTAAAGTATTTAAAGTTATAGATAAGTTTACGAAGCAATTTAGTTGCACAGCCTAGTCACTCAAATCCCTTGACAACGGATTTGGGACTAGGAAACTTTAAGTTCGGTTCGATCGAATCGCCCTAGTATAGTTCAGTAGCTTGAATTCTCCTACATTATTTCTACCTGTGTTCAAATTCTTACCTACTCCTTCGTTCTGAGTTTTTGGGATTACAGGTAATAGGAAAAATACCCAATTCCCAATTAGAAAGAAAATTAATTAATCAGGCACAGTCGCAGCCAGCAAGATACACCCTATGTATGTGATTATTGGAACGCGCCTTTCTCTGACACTCTCAAAAAATGTTAAGTTCGTGAAGATGTCAAACAAAAAAAGCACACGAATACTCGTTGTGCCAGTTTTGAAGATTCGAGAAGAGAAAAATTAAAGAGGCAACATAAATTTATTTTTTAAAATATATTTAATTATTTTATTCGTAGGGAAGTAATGCCGTACTTGTTAGGTAAACCAATTCTTAAATTATTTTTATTAACGGGGATTAACGGCTATTATAAATAAAATATATTTTTGTTGGTCAATATTTCGTAATGTTTTTATTACTTCATCAGGACCAGAAATTGTGAAGGTGAAAATAATTTATTTTTCCTTTCTTATTTGAATTGTATTAGAAATTGAGAATTTTGAAGTTGGTGTTAAACAAAGATTATTTATTTATTTATTTATTTAAGAAAGGAGAAATAAATTATTTTCACCTTCACAATTTCTGGTCCTGATGAAGTAATAAAAACATTACGAAATATTGACCAACAAAAATATATTTTATTTATAATAGCCGTTAATCCCCGTTAATAAAAATAATTTAAGAATTGGTTTAATTATTTTATATATCATATACATATTCTGATTTTTCACAATCAAAGCATTAAATCAAGTACACGTAGTGTCAGAAGATAATTTGATACAGAAAATAGTACCTGCAAAAAGTGGAACAAATTTTGTACAAACGATTTTCTCATTAACAAAAAGTTTTTAGCAAATATTAAAAAAAAGTGCTATTCATTTAAGTACGAGTAGGTATGTATGTTTATTCAGTATAAACTTAAATAAACATTATGATTAAAATAATTAACAAAAAATATGTAATTACTTTTCACGGACTATCAAAATGGTAGATATCTCAACGAAATAGTTGCACAAAATTTCATCGGATAGTTTAATAAAAATAATTAAGTTGTAGCAGTTTTTCTACATAGTGTTACATCCCGTGCCCCCGACAAAATCTATTTTTATAATTGTCAGGCCATCTAGCATCTCGATGGTTCCAGAAGGTTCGACACGCGCAATAGTTGTACTGGAAACTTATAAAAAAAATGAAACCTGTTTAAAAGTCGAACCGGGCACGCGATTTAAATCAGTTTCCATTGGGCTAGCGAAGTGTTCGGTTAATAGCGATTCGAATAACGATAAATAATAATCCATATTTGGTTAGTGAAAAAGTTTTGCAGCTCTTGTTGAGCGAAAAGTAATTTTCTTTGGATCCAGTTTTCATAACATAGTTTAAGGGCCTTAACCCATTACCCGCCGCAATTCAAAAATATTAAAAAAAAAAAAAAAATTAACTGTATAATGTTATTCATACGAACCAACTTGAACTATTTTTGCCATAATTGTTATTGTTTATATATAAATATAAAAATTAAAGCCCGTCCCATTTTTAGGACATTGGCGGAATGTACTATAGTATACTAAAAAAACAAAATTAAAATTACCTATTCGCTTTATTCAGTTTTCTAATACAAAGAAAATATTTATGAAGTATGGAAATATTCAAAACATTTGTCGTGCAACGGAACATTACATCTTGCGCATATTCTTGTTGTTTTTTTTCCACAAGCTGCACATCTTCGCTGTGTGTCTATTGGTTTTATGAGATGATCTATTCGATCATAGCGTACTTCTAAACTTACTCTTCCTCCAACAACTTTTGATTTTTGTGGACCCGGTCTTTTACGGTTTGATTTCACACCTGACAAATAACCAAGAACTATTTTGCGTCTTACGTCAAGGAGTGAAATTTGTTCATTAGGATGCGATATTTGGTACAATCTCCAAGTATTTATTACGGCTATATCCAAGAATTGAGTAAATAATGGCCACCACCATTTTTTTGAACGAATTCTTGTTCTATATAAGGATATTTGCTTATCTAGCAGGTCGACGCCACCCATATTTTTATTAAATTCACTAAACAAAGGAGGTATTGGAACAGTAATTTTTTGCTTATCTTTTCTTGAATATCGTTTGACATTTCCTAGCGGTAATACGTCGCTATAATTTGATGCCATAGTTACGGTTTTGTTGTCCTTCCATCGTAAAATTATAAGAACTTCATCGTTTTGTCAAACTGTTTTCAAAATATCCTCTTTCCTGTCTTTTCTCTATTTCCTTGGATGACATTAGTGGACACTGCTTGGTTCGATTTTCACGAATAGTTCCCTGTTGCTTTCAATTTTATAGATTGTAGGTCTTTTAGAAGTTCATGCCTGGTAAAAAATTGTCAAAAAACCTCATGGTCCTCTATAGTGTCCAGTGCAATTACTTTTATCAAATTTTTCACTACTCTGGAACCTAGGGGACCTTCATTTTCATTTTCTGATTTACCACTATAAGGAACAAAATTATAAAGATATCAATTTGAGCTACACAAGCACCAAATTTTGTATCCAAATTTAATTGGTTTTCCTTGCATATACATCTTAGTTGGGTGTTTTCCATAGTAACGAACCATCATTTCATCTATAGATAACATACTATAAAAAATACCAAAACTCGAAAAATTTATTTTTAGCATATCAAAGAATTTTCTAACTTTATAAAATTTATCTGTCTTGACCAGTTTACTATTGTCATTTAGATGAATATGTCGCTTTATTTCTCGAAATCTACCTCTTGTCATAGAATTGAAAACAATCGGTACACCAGCATCAGATGCTTGTTCCCAATACATATCTTCTTGTGGTAGTTTATGATAGCCACTAATTAGCAAAATACCAATAAATTTCTTCAAATCTTCTAAACTCAAAGAAAAATTTACGATATTATTTTGTTTTGCATAAATTTCACTTCGATAATAAGTTGAAATAAGTCATGAGAAAACATGCATTCAAATATTTCAATAACTGAATATCCTTCTAATTTTTCTAGGACAATCTCTGTTTTATCCTTGGAAGATGCGTTAGTCTTGCTGTAAATTGGGGAAATATTTTCCCACTTAATTTTCTCCTCTTTCTTTTTCTTAGAAACAGATTTATTCGATTCCTTTTTCCTTTTTTTAGTTAGAGTGAGGTTTTCTGACACTTCTTCTTCTTCTATTTGATTTTCGTCAATATCATCAGGTTCAATGTGAGCAGTAAATAACTCGAAACTTCCTGCAATGTCGCCGCTCTCAGTCTTCGTGTCATTTTCATCCAAATCATTTTCATTTATATCTTCAAATCTGTCAATTCGTCCGTATCTGGTGGTATAATTACAACATTCACATCGTTAGTGCCTTCTTTTTCAAGGTCAGCAAAAAATTCTTCGTCTTCTAAAATAGCAGTAAGCTCAGAAATTGTTAAAAATCTTTTTGAACCCATTTCTAAAAAAAAAATAATTCTAATAGTTATTTTATATACTTTATGCCAATGTCCCAAAAATGGGACACTGCATTTAGAAGTGAAAAACACTTACCCAGAATATATCTGAAATAATATTTCTCGATGGATAGGTAACACAAAGTCCAAGGAACAAGTTTTAATCAAAAGTTTTTTATTTAGAAGTATTGTGAAAATTTTGCGATATCAGAAATAAACACGCGCACAAGACCGGTTGAGGTTATTAGTTCAAACCTGAAGTTTGCAATGATTTAAAACAAAATAGCGGAAATTTTTAATACTCTCATGGAGCACGTGGTATGATCTCATTATTTTAATGGCTATATTTTATTTAGAAGTTGCAGTTATTAAAAGAAAAAAATTTGAAAATGTGTCCCAAAAATGGGACATTGGCGGATAATGGGTTAAGAAAGACTTGTAATAAACTTCAACATATGCAACTGATAAGTAAAGTACGGATTTAGGTACATGAGGTAGGTCATGAGTCATCACTCCACAACGCGTACATCCGACTAAAAAGATGACTCATGATCTGAAAATGCACCTATAATAACTCCGTGCTTTCCCGATAACTGAAAAGGTAGCCAAGTTAAGATTTAGTGCTGATTCACAATGGACGTAAGCGTCAGAAATACGTAAATACAATAGATACATAAATGTAAATTCTCGGTATATTTGTCAATCAATTTTATATATGTACTAAAAAAAAAAAAAGGAACGAGACTCATTATTAACCATTACAGGAGTACTAATTGACGTAAGAATTGAGAAACATACCGAAAATTTACATTTATATATCTACTATCTTTACGTATTTCTTACGTTTACGTCCATTGTGAATCTGCACTTAAATTTTCTAATTACGTAAGATCCGTTCAAATTATGCTTAAAATTAGTCTCGTCTCCAGGACATCTTTTTTGTTTTCTCTGAATCCTTGTACACTTTTTAATTTCTTATTCTTTTGTTGTTTTTGACCCGGAACATAAGACAGAAAGGAGAAAATACTTGGAAAATATTCAAGGTAGAGCAAAATAGAAAACAAAGGGTATAGATTGAAAATTCTGGACGCAAAGAATTGAAAAAATTCGAAATGAAGGGAAAAAAGAGAAATTTTCTGTTGTATTTCTAAATACAACATAAATATCCTGTATGCAAGCCTAAGAAAGTTAAAGATATTGACAATGAATTTAAACGTACCTGTATAAAAGATTTTTTTTAAATAATAATTTGAGAAATTTTCTGAACAGTTTCAAGCTCTTGGTCGCGCTTGAAGTAATAAAGGCGAAACGGTCGTTAAATGCTTGACGCAATAAACTCTACATTCGCAAATGTTCTGCAGTTTTATTATTTTTTTTTATGCTCAAGCTGCTTAAATTTATGGGATCGTAAGGTGTAAAGCCGAAGTATGTATATTGTACATGAATTGCTGAAAAAAGTGTTTATATTTTAGGTTTATTTCAGGGTTTCATTTCTTCTTATAATTGTAATAGTTATACAGGCGAGTTAGCTTGATCCTTTTGCAACGGATTTACCACTCGATTAGACAGCTGTACGTGTGAGTTCAATCTATCCTCGTTCGCTTAAGTGGTAGATCGAATTCTCATGTTGGAATTCTCATGTTGGGCTTCTCCAGTATTTCTGGCAAGCATTAGCTTGCAAACTGACAAGCAATTATAAAGTGTATGTAATGTATAATATAATGTACTTAGAAATCTCATGAGTTCTTCAATGAGAGTTCTTTTACAAGATGTAAAATAAATAATAATTAATCAAGCCGTTACTCGTATTTCTGTTCCATCAAATATTATAATTTGGAGAAAACAGATCAATCGCTGTGTTACATTGCTTCAGAGATCTAAACAATAAATGCGTGCAATAATGTTAAATGTAATGATCAGACTCTGGCGTTTGTTAGGATATTGCAGAACCGCACTTGCACTTGTTTTATTTCATACCCACAAGTTTACAAAACAAAATAAAAAGGCGATATATTTTAAAATCTTTTCCATTCACGACTTCCAAGAAATTGTTATATGCACTTCGTGACATGTGTTACTAATTTAATATTACATTAAGATTCCGACCCGCTAGTGAGCCATGTAATTTATGATGTGATAACCTTATGTTTTATAAACTTAAATATACGCCTAAGATAAAACAAGTCCGTCTCTGAAATGTCCTAACGTACGCCGCAGTCTGATAATGATTTATATCCTGGCATCTTTCTCCCAGAAAGCCTCAATTAATTCGCGGAGAATTGCTATAAATCTCATCCAACATTGTATGAAATGTCTGAATATGTATAATTATATCTTATTGCTTTTTAGCATTTTCTTATCAGTTTGCCTGAAATAGCTCAAAGTTCATTATTTCGAGCAATAAAATCCAGAAAAAACCAGCATTACGAGAAAGAAATGACAATAATCCGTGCTCTCCGATAAGAATAACGAGCCACGAAGATCGATAACGTTAACTCCGAACGAAAATCACTGCCACAAAACGAATTGTTTTCATCATCATTTTTCAGTTCGAATTAATTTCAGGACTCTCGGATTACGTACGTAAACGTTACTTTTTAATAATGCGCGGCTCTCTGTGCTCTGCAATGTCATTTCAAAGGTTTTTAAATTAAAGTCGTTCCTTTGTAGCGAACCAGCGATGTCGTGTTGTACACGCGAACGAATTATTTAAACGGGAACTCGTTTGTTTGCGACGTTGAGTTGCTGAAAAATGAAACGCGGAAAACGTACCCGGAGTCAAGGACGACACAAAATTTATTTGCGAATCTGCTCATAATTTTTTTTTTAATATTTCAGTTTTATTTATACAGTATGGAAACTGATTTGTAATACATGACGGTTTCCATGTTGGTCAAGAGTCAAGACAAAGGAAGAAATACGAGTATATTGTCCCATAATGACAAGGACTGTAACAGTATAACGCACGACTGCTAGAGTTGTGACAGTTCACTCGTCGAATATCTCCATACTTTGTTTTCTTCTTTTATTTTGACAATTACGCGAGGTACTATATGATACAGATCGATAAAAAAGTTCGGATGCGTATCAAGTTTCATGTGCCCCGTAAAAGTTACTACTAGTATAGGGATTGTTACAATTTGTATCACTAAGGCCTGGCTTTTCGATCAAACTTCAATCTTGTTTATTCCCATAGAAATAATGGGAATAAACTGAAGATGAAAGTTAAATTGAAATTGAAAAACCGGGACTAAGTAAACTACTTGATTAAGCAAGGAATTGTACCAAATATCACGATTATTAGTCTTTCCATTTTTGAGTTACTCTTAAGTAACATTTAAAAAAAAAATTAAACTTGACGCCATTTTTCTCGGAATCAAAGCGTTTTTGAACATTGTTTATTAAAGAAAGTTATTTGCTGAAGCGATTCCTCAAGTTACATAGATTAAACCTGAATCACCCTGTATATATAAATGTCAAATAAAAATATAGAAAATTCACTGTTTAATAAATAGACTTACATTTCAGCCACTAAAAAAGTGTTATTAATTAAAAAAAAAACGTTTTAAAAAGAAAATAATTGAAGTGAATCCTTGTTGACAACTAAGAAATTAAACAAAATTAACTTTTTTAATCTAAGACCATTGTCTTCATGCAAATAATTTTAATTTTAGTCAAGATTTTTCATGCATTCTTAGGGCCGGTTTTTCAATATTAGTTTAAACTAAGTTCAGAGTTTAAACTGAGTTTAGAGTAAAAGTCGTTTTTCAAATAAAGATCAAGCATCTAATTTATATGACAGAGAACTGAGAACAAGTGATGAACTAAGTTCACTTGAACTGGAGTTTAAACCAATACTGAGAAACCGGCCCTAAGTACTTCAGATAACCTTCTAAGTACTTCAGATAACCTGTGATTCAAAAAGACTTACATCAAAGTGTGCCACGAAAAAAATTAGTATGTCTGAATAAAAGTTTGATTGGAACAACATATATGTATCAAATCTTCAAATGCGTTATGTGTTCAATAAATTCTCAAACCATGAATTATTTCACTGCTTCTAAAACATTTTTCTAACATACAGCACTTTTGGTGATCAGTGAAAGCCATAACGTTGAAATGTGAGAGCTTAATGAAAACTTAAATCTGACAGAACTGAGAAATGTAATTTTGAAATGTCACCAATTATGATATCTCAGATATGCACGTCATATCTATCTTTATTTATCATGGCACACTTCGATGAAAGTTTTTTTGAATCGCAGGTTATAATACTACACCAATTGTTTCACTGAAACTTGAAAAAAGGAGGAAACAAGACATAGAAACATAGAAATGGCTACATTTAAAAATAAAAGATGTGAAACGCAACCACTCTGGCTATTCTTTCTGTGCATACAGACAGAGAATTTAAATAAAATATTCATTTAAAAATAAAGGTTCAAATTTTACTATCTTTTTCATTTTTCTACGAGAGGAAAATGTCATAGTAAGAAGCTTGATAAATTATAGATTATCCAAAAAATTGAAAGAAAGATTAAATTTGATAATTTAGATATCGACACTATCAAAAGGTAATAAATAAATTCTGTTCAATTAAGGAATACTTTTGTAGACGATTCGTGACAATCGTAGACAAGGTATTTAAACTTACTGAATAAAATTTAAATTAATTTAACGGATGTATTCAAAGACGATTCGTGACAATCGTAATTGAGTCATCTAAACAAAATAAATTTAAATATTGTAACGTTCACATTTTTCGCTGTTCGTTACTTTATTTTTTTTACGTATTTTCTCGTTATTTTGCTGTTGAAATTCAAGTAAACACCGTTTCGTTGGTTTAATTAATTTCGTATTTATGACTTTCACGCCTCTATCTCTCAGGATTTGTGTTCTAATTTCAGTTTGTAATGCGGATTTCGATTTTCTTCTTAAAGCATTTGTTTTGTTTCGGAAATTAATCTGTAGATGTCGTACATGGTTCTGGGTCGATTTTATTGATCGATGCGTATGCGTATGCGTATGCGGAAATTGCGTGTAAAATCTTTGACGAGTTTCCGTCCTCCTGCTCGATGAACGTGCGACTTGGGTGTGTGCTCGTACACCAGTAAGACGCGTGTCTTGCGTCTTCAAATTTTTGTGGTTTTGTGAAGCTGAACGGCTTTGAGATATTCCAGTTTGGCAAATATTTACGTCTCTAGTCTCGTACTGCCCTACTGTGTCAACTTTGTCGTCTGTTTTTTGCCACAAACGCTACCGTTTTCGTTCAAGCACGTATCCGAGCACGTGTTCCGTTAAAGTTCTCGCTCAGGAAAAAAACTAACAGAAGATTGTAAGTACCCTAGTTGTTTAGGAGAATATTTTCTAAGATTCCTTTTCTCTTTATGTAGAGTTTTTTTTTTTGACTACCGAAATTGTGTTGAGTTACTGACGCCGAAGATTAGTTTTTTTGACTACCGAAATTGTGTTGAGTTTCCGAGACCGAAGCTTTCCTCCTACCGCACGAGTTTTTATGCGAAAATTCCTTGCTGTTTACTGCATTGTCTTTTGAAGATACTACCGAACAGGAGTTCCTTCTTTTTATTTGACGTGGTTGTTTTTGGAAACAAATTCAGTATTACGGAGTCGTTTGATGAAATAATTCAACGTTGTCGTAAATGGAACCAAGGTCAAGTTACTACGGAGTCGTTTGAAGATAAGTTCAACGGAGTCGTATTTGGAACTCAGGTTAAGCTATCGTCAGGATTGAGTAAGCAACACTCACCATTATTACCGTATCGTATCGTTGAGAAAATTATCGTATCGTTTTGAGAAAATTATCGTATCGTATCGTATTGAGGAAATTATCGTATCGTATCGTATTGAGGAATTTATCGTATCGTACCGTATCGTATCGTATCGTACCGTATCGTTTAGGAAATATTACCGTACCGTCAGGATTTAGTCTTTTGAATTTTATTTTGATTATCGCAGATTTATTTAATTGTATATTGGGTCACTTTCGATTTAATTTAGCGCTTTTTGTTGGGTCACTTAGCATAGTTGCGTCATATTATTTTTATTTAAGTTACTGTACATCGTTAATTCTATGTATATATTTTGTTGCTCGAATCACCATTTATGTTCAACAGTTACACCAATTTTTTTATCAATTATATTAATTTTTCATTCTCAATTTTTTTATTTTTGCTGCGATTAAAGACTAATTTTTTGAAAATTAATTTGCGTAACCTAAAAATCTGTTTCGAGTTTATTAGTTTTGTTCCGGACTGTTTTAGTAATTACAGTTTAAAGAGATTACTTGGCGCTCAACAGCTTTCGTTTTTGTCACCTAACGTTTATTTTATTTTTTTATGAATTACGCAAGTTATTTTTTTAAGAATATAGTTCGAAGAATTATCCTTCCGAATCCACCTCAGCCTCCGACTAAACTGAGCTATGGCAACCAAACAGGTGAGAATCTACTTACAAAAAAGTATGTCACAATATAAAATAAGAGCTTGAAATTTCTAATTAACAGGTAGATTGTAGACGATTAGTGACAATCGTAGACGATTTATTAAACTTATTAGAAATTACAAAACACAAACTCACAACAAATTTTTTTATAAAAGACTTTCTTAATTAAAATAACCACAATCCTGAATCAAGCCTCAAAATTCAATATTACTACAACAGAAAAAGAAATTCAGTAAGGACAACTATATCACTACAATATGGTATACATGTAGTGATTTAGACGACATGATTAAAGATATTATATTAATTGTTTATCTTTAATTGCATAATATTTAAATGATAAAGACTTGAGTCCTTCAGATTCCATTTAAATTGTTAAAAATTGCTTAGAGAAAGGTAAAAGACACACATGAAAAAATTGAATTAGAAATTAAGGTATTGCTAAAATAAATAAGAAATTATAATAAAAATGCCTAAGCTGATCAAAAGAAATCTTTAATTCACATGTAAAAATCATTTTGCAAAAGTAATGATTTAGATAAATCGCTGTATTATAATTAAGCAATTAAATAAGGATGTTTTGTTCAACTTGTAGCAATTTCAGCTTTGATTTATGTAAGCAATTTTTTTCACTAATGTTCTTGTGCACGTGCAGTCTCATCGCATTTAAGAATAGATTTAATATATGGTGATTGAGCGACAGACAATTAGCAATAAAGAATATTGTAAATAAAATTTAATTATGTATCATTTATATTCATAGATGGTCAAAATAATTCCTAATATACCGTAAGTGTAATTTCTAATCCAGTCAGGGAAAACCAACGGCAACCTCTCCAGTAAATGCAGAGCCGCTTTTATAATTTAGTTTTGATTGACTGGAGTGAAAATTACAGGTACTGTATATAAAAATATTTAAAATATTTAGACATTTGTAGAGAGTGGAAACTCTTAAAAGTCTACGGCAAGTGCCAATTTAAAATAGTTAAAGATGCCAATATACAGTGTATCCCAAAAAGTTTTATACAAATGAAGAAAAAGTTTATCTTACATTTCACAAAAAAAAACTATTCTTTATAAAAAGCTCTGCATGACTTGTAAATCCATAATCAGATACAAATTTTTTAAAAAATTGGCTGGAATACAGGGAAAATAAAAAATAATGATTTGGACGGAGAGCAAAATACGTTCAAACTGTAGTGGAGAGTAAAATGTTCATTGAAATTGTGATTAAATAGCAAAAAATTATGCACACTTGTAGATTATTGATATTCCCAGATAAAAATTGATAAAGAAGGTTATCAATGTTTTATAAAAATAAATTGCTGAAGTGTTTATTTTTTAATTTTTATCTTATCTGGGAATATCAATAATCTACAAGTGTGCATAATCTTTTGCTATTTAATCACAATTTCATTGAACATTTTGCTCTCCACTACAGTTTGAACGTATTTTGCTCTCCGTCCAAATCATTATTTTTTATTTTCCCTGTATTCCAGCCAATTTTTTAAAAATTTTGTACCTGATTATGGATCTACAAGTCATGCAAAGCTTTCTATAAAGAATAGTTTTTTTTGTGAAATGTAAAATAAACTTTTTCTCCATTTGTATAAAACTTTTTGAGACACACTGTATGTTAAAAATTGTATTTTAATACATTTTTACTTCCTGAATAATCTGTTGTGAAAATTGAATATAAAATTAGACCTAAAATAATATAGGTATGTATTACGGAGCACCAGATTATTGTGAATAATGTCCATCTTTCCGTTTCTACTAAATACTTAGGTAGAACTTGATTATCACCTTTGACAATTTCTTATTATCTTTCAATGATAGTTAATGGCGCCCTGCTTTATCTTGTACTTTAATCGAGTAGAAGCGCTGTACACATCTTTTTGTTCTGATATTCTGTTCAGTTTTATTTTTTAATTATAAAATATTGCTCAGCTTATTATCAGATCATGTCCAGGTATTTCCTTTGCTTTTAATTAATAATAATTCCTAATTTGTCCTAACAAACGTAACGCGTCGATTAAAAATGGATATGATTTCCTTCTCATCATCTTGTTCGGTAATGCTGTTTTACAATATTAATTGGGCCAAACATCATCAAGCTTTTCAGCTGCGTTTAATCTAATTATATTTTTAGTTTCCATTCTGTTGCATTCGTGTTCCACTCACACGTTAACCTTTCTAAGATTACTTATTTACCTTGGACACCACGATTTTGCAAAATCCCAGCTGGATAAATAACTCGGAAAAAGTCGAAAACGTAAATCACCTGCTGTGAATTAAATTAGGCAATAGGAATCTCAATGTCTTTTGCGAAACCGTCCGCCTCTATACATATAAAATTTTAAAGTACAGGAAGCTTAAATCTTTCTGCCTGTCTGTCTTTCTGTCACTTAATGAGACAGGCTTGACGTGTGAGTCGCGTTTTTATTCGATTTCAAAGCGCATTTTGCAACAGTACTCTTGTATTAATTAGCACAGCGAATAACGCTAAGAGATTTTTTGCGCTATTTTACATAGTTCCACGCGAAGGATAATGGAAAAATACTAAATATAGCAAACTAAGAAATTAAATTAAATTCAAATTTCATATAATGTGATTAGCTGGCGGGTAATCCTTGATATCAGGCGCTTCTTAACGTGGGCTTCTCCGTAATCTTTCTAATTCAGGATTGAGGAGTACCACTTGAAAGTGTCGATCATTCCCTGCTTCCAAATTATTCATTAGTCATTAAAATTTGCCTAACGTATTTAAACACTTAGTAGTTTGCAATGAATAACGATTTAAGTCTGTTAGTACCTCGGTTGTGTGTCGTCTTCGAGGAATTTAGATGTGCCACGGTGAATGTCTCCGATTACGACGGCAAAATCTCACAACTCTGCTAATTGACGTTAACCGCCTGATTAAAACGAGCGTGGCTTCGGCGTGAAACATTTCTGAAAACAACAATTTAGTTTTTGTGTGGAAACTTTAAGGATCTCTCCTATTTTCTCTTTGCCTTATTGTTAGTCATTGTGGTTGATTTGAGCCGACGAACAACCCCGTTTTTGCGGTCGTCCTTCGCGCCGTCCGCCTTTTTCAGTACATGTTGCTTCACGTTTGTGAAACTGAATGAAACGAGTGCTAATCAATAATTTCTATATCCGCGTAGCGCCGATATCCTGCACGTACCAGGCGTCGTAGAGAGACGACCTTTGCCTACGTCATAGAAAAATAGTCGGTTTTACGGCCGAAGTGTGTTTCGTTGTCAGATTAATTCTTGTGTAATTAGAAAGTCACGGACAGATTGGCTGGTGATTTTTTGCCGTCAGGTTCGTGCATGACTGGAAACATGTCGCCATCAGCGTCAATTTGGAGCGACATAGCTGATCATCTCAAAGAACTAGATCGTTATATTTCTCTTCAAATGTTCCAAGTTCATCTTAATTGGTGAAGCTAATTTTATGTCCTTCAAAAACTCAGTAAATTTTACGAGAATGCATTGATTCCAAGCCAAGTTCTCTTGTGCTATAGAAAAAGTATCAAGTATTCAATTGAAAAGTTCATCAAGTAGCCTTTGAATTTTTCGTAACACTAAGAGGCAGGTCCTAGAATTAGATAACTTTCGATTCAAAAAGTCTTATGTTCCACAGTGAAAGCCATCGTTAAATACCAAAAAGGTTTATGTCTTATGTTTGGCCCTGAAAACAGCTGGATTTGTGATAACCTCATTGAAAGGGGAACTTAATTTAAGAAATGAAATCACATAAGTTAGACAATGTTGGACAAAAGTTATCCCTTTTTCGCTTTATCATCTTTTAACAAGAAATATATGAAATTGAGTTATCTCCTTGAAAAAAGTATCGAACAGTACCTGCCCATACTTCCTTTGGTTCCGATTTTAGGTCAAGTAAAAGGTTTTTTATTCTCTTTTATAATTTTCTAAAAAGGTATGGCCAGGATTACACAAGTTTTCAAGTCTATTTTAAAGTTCATCATATATATATATAAAATCAATAAATCTTTTGGGCTTGAGAGGCAAGAAGATACAGGAAGCAACAAATTACTGTAAATGTGCAACATGAGAAAAGAATAGACAAATAAAAATTTCAGAAATCTCTAAAAGATGGGAATTTTAAATAATTTATTTTTAGCTGAAATATCAACTTCTTTTCTTTAATGAGGTAGGTACAGTAGTTACTGAAGATAAATAACGTCTGACTCCCAGAAATAAAGACTATTGGAATATCTTCAACAAAACCGACATACAATAATAAGAGAAACAACACAAGCACTATATCCTGTCGTACCTCAGTTTTCATAAATTTCTCTATACTTAGTAGTGACCTTATTCTTATACAACAGAGCTTTACTAATAAGATAACAAGTAAAACTTTTACCTCTGTAATTGTAGCAGTTTTTACAAAGGCGCTTTGCAACAATTGAGAAGAATTTGATTGTATAAGGTAGTGATGGGGTATTCGATTCTTAAAAGTACTCTCTGTATTCGAATACCCGAGTTTGTATTCGAATACTCGAGTTTGTACTCGAATATGTATAATAAATAAACAAGTAAATTGTGAGTAGGATATACACACAATGAATGACAAATCCGTCCTGGATGAGTCTCATGTTACATTACAAGCAGCAAAGTTCTAAAACTCAACCTTTAAGTGAATCGTATTCGAGACGTTCGACATCGAAGACGTGTCCTCATCCTTCTCAGTCCTCGATACTTGTATTTGTACTCGAGTACTTGTACTCGGATCAGTATTCGATTCTTTAAAGTACTCGAATACCGAGTATTCGATTCTTAAAAGGACTCGATTCTGCCCAACACTAGTATAAGGTACCTAACAGTGAAGTGGGTGAAATAATGAAAGGACCTTTAGTTAGATTTCCATATAATCTCCTCCGAGTTCAATGTAATTTTTACATTTGGATATTAGTGAATATAAACCATTAAAAAGAATAACTTGTTCTCTTCCCACTCAGTTCTTCGTCGTGAGAAAATCATTGCCTTCATAGCTTTTTTCAATTTTCTGAAGAGAGAAGTGGGTGAATCTGGACTATACAGCAAGTGATTTAACTCCTCTAAGTCTAAAACCTTCAAAGATTCTCAAACAATTGAGACTTTGTGTACTGGTGCATTGTCATGCAAAAGCAATTTTTTCCTGGTTTTTCAGGATGGGGTTTTGTTGGAATCCTGCAACTTTCTCAGAAGTTGACTATATTAGGAACTCTTTACCGTAGCGTTGTAGGGAAGGCAAACAATGAACAAAATTTCTTCGGAGTCAAAGAATATCTTATGGTTACTTGCCTGCCGTCGGTTAATCCTTGAATTTCTTTGGAGTTGGAGGGATCTCTTGTTTCCGCTGCATTAACTCCTGTTTACTTTCAGAGTCGAAATGGTGAATCCCGATTTCATACGCCGTCACAATTCTTTTAATAAAGTCCTCCTCTTGCCCTTCACAAGGATTCAAAAATTGTTGAAAACTTCCAATTCGTTGTTTGTCGAAGGAAGGCCCCCATTCACCTCTGTCATCGCTAAGCGTTCATGAATTATAACGAGCGTTCAATAAAAAAAACGGTCAAGAAGGCTGTGACACGCTTTTGTTGTTAGGAACATATGTCATGATTAACTTCATTTATATTTCAACTTTGAAAAGTTGTCGGCGGTTAATCTTGTGTCAACAAAACTCGACGGCTGTTCAAAGTTTTTTGGAATATTTTGGCAAGTATTTTGTAAATTTCTGTGCAAAAATTGATGGAAATTGGACTGTGACAAGGTGCTTTGAAGAAGTTTTTGGCCAGAATTATTAGTCGGAACACTGTAATTTCTTGACCTCCGACGTCCTGTGATTTAACCGTTTGTGATTTTTCTTGTGGTCTTACATAAAAAATTTAAATTTTCCACATCAGTTGCTGATTTAAATAACCTAAAACAGTGGATTGCTAATAAAATTCAAGAACTAAAGAAATCTCCTCCTGTCTTAAAACAACCTGGAACGCAATTAAGCATAGAACCTGGAAATGTTTTCAAGAAGAAGGTAGACACTTTCAGCATTTATTATAATTGTTGTAAAAAGTTTTATAAGTTACAGTAATAAATGTTTATTTTTGAAATGTTTTCTTTGAGTTAAAGTGAGGTTAGAAATGCAGGTGACACTAGTCGTATGAAGAACCATACGCTACACGTTCAGAATAATTTCACAGCTATCTAGACCGTTTTTTTAATTGAACACTCATTATTAAAAACACGTTCTGAACTAGTATCCAATGTCTCAGCTGCCTGCTGAATCTTAATTCATCATTCTTCCAATATCAGTGCATCTACTTGATATTATCTGCAATGGTGACTTCAAAATTGGAGGACCAGTGCGATGGTAACCTTCTAAAGACTTTCTTACCAACTTTAACAGTTTGGGCCAAAATTACACGGTCCTGTAACAAGGTACAAGGCAGACATTCTGTCTTGTATCTGTTTCGGCGTATTTCCTTCTTTTGTGGGAACTTAGTAAACGCGCTATGTTCGATATTTTCGAAATATTTTGGGATGTTGCAGGTTACAAAACGACGTTTCCTAATATTCCATTACAAATTAATGTAATTGATGAAGAACAAAGAGCAGGATACAAAATTTATAAGTATCCAGTATGTCGCATGTCCCAATCTAACAATTTTTATATATTCTCCTCGATTCCTTTTTTATCTAAATTGCACTGGGGATACCTGTATATAATTTTAAGATTCCCTCGTTAGGGGTTTAGAACATTGATAAATTAATTAGAAAAGAAGCAACTTCTTCTCAAGATAGAAATGCGTGCTAATGATTCAGCACGGCTTTTCTAAAAATTGCACTATGAAACAAGACCTGATTATAGCTCAGCAATTTAATTTGCATTTTACAATCGTCAATTTTTACCATTACCAGAATTGGGCAAATAATAATTCCGTGTGTCCCACTACGTGCCGATACTACTTAGGGGAACACCTCCGCACTTCTGCGAAATATGAAACGTAACTGAAGCTAGAGGAACAGGTACATACCCGATTTGGCATTCAAATAAAGAAAGCCCACAAATTGAGCACATTGAATAAGGACTGATTTCAGATTGATTTTGAATTGAATAATACGTGTGCGTTGGAGTTTACGTATTAGTACATTATCAGACGGCAAATACTAAACCAGTTTAATTAGCGTAACGTTATTAAAACTTTAGGGTACTCGGAGACAGTGAGTCATTTTTATTTGATTCACGTGTATACTTGAACGCGTAATCTGAAGCGTAACGTTACGAAATATTAACGTTTCGTTGATCAGTATTGTGCCAATTTTGGTTCATGAATATTTTTGTCAAGTGTCTAGCATCACTTTAATAAGTTGATATGCACATCACTCACATCAGTGTGATTCATTAATCAGTGACTGAAATGATAACAATAAGACAGAAACTTAAGTATTAGTTGGAAGAATCAAGAAAGTACAGTAAGTTCTTCTGTATAACTAGATTTAGTTGATGACAAATATTATTTAAATTGAATGTCTTGTTCTAATACCTACATAATTTTGTGTGATCCCTAATAAACAAAACAGATTCTTGTAATAGATTTACGTAAGTGACTTCTCTGCCAACGCTTGATTATGAGAAAATAATCTAAGACACTTAAAAGCAGGCTCAGATAAGTGGGAGCTTTAGCAGGTGATCAGTTCTTCTCGGAAGGTTTTTGGATGTCGTCCAATTATTACAAAATTCCCGGAAGGCAATCGGTTCCTGACGGTACCAACCACAGATGTTTGCTCGTGAATTTATTTAACACTTCCCAAGAAATGTGAATTTTGTAAAGCAATGTAGAAACGTTTCAAAAGATGCTTTTTTATAAGGCCCCAAATGTAAGTAAGGCTTTAGGTTTGAACCTCTGGTTGGAATTTCATAGGTTTAAAAATATAAAGAATTTAAGTGGAATTAAAACTGTATTTTTTCATTTCATCCCTTTTTAGGCATTGACGATGTGGAAGTACAAATCCTTTTTTTTTGGGGCCTAGGATAAAAGACGTTAGTAGATCACCTTGAATCAGGTTAGATTTTGCACGTACTCATTACTGTTATACTACTGTTAACATAATCACGTTCCCAGAAGACGAAAACTTACTAATCATTTAACAATACTGAATCACACATAACACTTCTGTTAACCGGTACAAATTACTTTCTAAGTACATTTTATTGCGCCACAGCAAATTAACACCGATTTATGCTGAGCGAACGCAGAATTTGGGTGACCTAAAATCGACTCTATTATTATTATTGTTGTTGTTATCATGGTAGAAAGCAAATTTCTGGTCGTCGAGGGCACGTGTAAAAGTGCGTAAAACTCCTGCGGGGTTTACAAACTGGAGCTCTGAAACTCGTTTCTGCTTTCTGTTACTTTTTACGAGCAGATCTTATAAACATCTGTGTGTATAAGTTGAAACCGATGGAATGTTTCGATTCTTATCATCGTTTATGAGGTGGTCTTATTTCATGAATGAACGACGCGCGAAAGAGAGCGGATATCCGATTGCGGTTTTTCTGCGAGTTTTAAAGAACGCGTTTCGCTTTCTGCACGCGCGTGGCTTCAGGTCGGTAAATATTTTGTTATTAAATGTGCTTGGCAAGCCTAGTACTCACTGTTTATATCATTAGTTGATATTATGCTTGCAATGTGTGTGAATAAATTAGTGCAGAAATTTGCTAATGTCGACGAACTCACCTGAAATTGTTAAATTCAAATTTTAGACAACATATAATCACAACCTCTAAAATTTAAATAATTTATATTACAGTAGCAAATTTATTGACTCATATCTGTAAGGACTGTAAGATCTATAAACCTGTAATTCAATTATCAAAAAGTAGAATTCTGAAGTTCTCAGTATGATACGAAAGTGAAGCTTTGAACATTATCCTGAAGCCTCTCCTCTTTGAAATGGTCAATGGTTCGGTTGAGTCTATGTATTTTCTTTTCAAAAGTTTTTATTACTTCTCCATTATACTCGTATTTCTTCTTTCTTTTTTAAGGGGATTGTATCACTTCCTATTACCTTGTTCTTTTCCTTATTAATAATTTTATCTTATTCTTTTTGTCACACTTTTATATTTATCTTAACGGTTCATGTTCTGTGACATCTTCATTTTCCTCAACTTAATCCTGTATTTGATCTAAATAAAGAAAATTCTGGTTTTCAACGTGAATTTTCTTAAAATTTAAGTGATCAAGGTAAAATATTTTAAAACTAGGAAAGAATCAAAAGAAAATGCAAAATTTTGTCGAAACCAGCTATGTAATTACACCAACGCAACGCAGGGATTTCATGTGAATATCGATATTCTATTTTTCTTAAAAGTCTTCATCGTCTAATGACGAAGCTTTGAGAACCCCCAAGCTAGACATATTCAGCAGAATCTTGCGAGATGTGCTGAACCAGCAGAATCTTTCGAAATATGTTGAAATGTCACCTAGTTTTGAAATGTTGATTTATACAGACTAAGTCAAAACATCTCAAAAATGATAGATATCACAAGGTTGATATTTTACATTAAGATATTAGCAAATAAGACGTCAGACCACAATACTGACATTGTTATCAACGATCTACTTTCTCAGAAAATTATACCCACTTTATTCTTTTCTATGGAACACACTGTATATTTTTTCACATTTCGACAGAATTCCCTGTCTCCAATTTGCCACATGTTTCGTTACTGAACTGAAAAATATTGATATTTAATACTTTGATACTTTGTTTACAATTTTGTTTTAAAAAGTTAACTGTCCTAATATTGGAAAAGTTAACTTATCCGATTTTGTTTCTTGTTCAATTTTGGAAACTAAATTGTAAACAAACAGCCTATTAGATTTTTACAAATTTAAAAACAAATTACCAAAAACTGAAGTCTCCTGAATGAAGGAATTTAACAATAGGCGACATTTAAATATAAGTAACCAGAATGAAACTAAATTAAATATATACCGACTTAATTAAAACGAAAGAAGTTTTTTCCAATATGAGAGGGTTGATCCTTCCGCTACTTTGATGATTTGTGAAACACTTGCCTTATTCGCATTATATCTCTTCATCCATCCCCCACATTGGTTACGTGAGGGACTTGGTAGTATATCACGCGGGAGACCGGGGTTCGATTCCTCGCCGGGGAACCAGCAAACTGCATTCAAAGAATTTCAGCTGCATAAAGGCGACGGGCCACTGCGCGCGAAACTAAGCTAAGCTAAGCGAAACTAAGTTTTCTGAAAATTAGATTCAACGGAATCTTACGCGGACGAGGCAACCGAGCGAAGATAAACATTTTTTTACACCTTTGCTATCCTAACTTCGCTTCCCTTAGCTTTAGTTGCCACGTTCACGTAAGATTACGTTGAATCTAATTTTCAAAAAACTTAGTTTCGCTTAGCTTAGCTTAGTTTCGCGTTCAGTGCCCGCGAAACTAAGTTTTTTGAAAATTAGCTCCAACGTAATCTTACGCGAATGAGGCAATCGAGCGAAGATAAACATTGTTTTATATCTTTGCTATCCTAACTTCGCCCCGCTTAGCTTTACTTGCCACGTCCGCGTAAGATTACGTTGGAGCTAATTTTCAAAAAAGTTAGTTTCGCGTTCAGTGGCCGCCCACCCTTAATGACTCATCAAAAAAGCCGGGTATTATACAAGCATATGAGCAGACGGTTTTGGAGAATCACGGTGAATCATAGGGCAAAACATGTATAGTTTCACTTAATCGGAATTTCCGTTGTAGAACCATATTAAAAGGCGACTGCGTTGGCCATAGAGATAGACAGCAAGTAACTGTATGGTCGAACATCTCCGAAAGTCTGAAGCTGAAAGTAATATTCATCAAATCAATGGCCCTCTGGAGTAATGGCACACCTCAAAACTTAAATTTTCAGGGAAGCAATTTAAAAAAAATTCATATAATATACCATTTTACCCTAAAATAAGCTGTCACTTTTCTACTTGTGTGCTGCGTAGTGGTTCAGTATGTAAATAACGATGTGACGTTTTGTCACATAAAATATACTTGCAAAAGGAGTAAAATACGCGCAATATCTCAAAAAGAGCAGTTTTTGAGATGTGCCGTTATTCCAGAGGGCCATCGAAATGTCATAGTGTGATCAAACTCCGAATATCCGTCCGTCTCTCTGTATCCAGTACCATGGTTTGGGAAAGAAAACATTAGTTTGTTTGCCCAAACCAAGGTACTGGATACAGATGTCGGATATTCGGAGTTCGATCACACTATGACACTTAATGAATACTACTTTCGGTTTCAGACTTTTTGAGATGTTCACGACCATACAGTTACTTGCTGTATATCTCCGTAGTCAATGCAGTCGTCCTTTTATATGGTTTTACAACGGAAATTCCGATTACGTAAAACTTTACATGTGGGCCAGTTGCCCTATGATTTATCATACATAATGTTTAGGTGAGCATATTTTCCACGGTCGCGTAGGCGACGTTGTATCGAATTTAATTTACGTATTGAACTTAATGATTTATGAGATGCTGGATTCTTACAATTATAAGCTGCTTCAAAAATTAAAAGAATTGCATGGAAAAGTTTTCGAGCTTTAATGAAATTCTGGTTGTCATAAATAAATGGTTTGAGGAAACTGAACAACACTTTTTTCACGAGGCTATTGAAATGGTGTACATCGTTGGCAAGTGTAACAGACTTAAAGGAGATTACCTCGAAAACTAACCTTTCAATTTACACATTTAATTAAATTTCTTAATAAGAGATACTTAGAAAGGGGGCACAGAGAACTGCATTCGTACAATACAGTATCATTGAAAAAGGTGTTCAATTTCTTGCTTGCTCATAATGTAGTAATAAAATCTAATTGGGTAAATCGCAATCAAATTGTTACCGTGTCCAAAGAATTAATTAATTAATTAATTAAGAAATGTGTGACTTATTCCCGATAACATGAGATGACCAAATGATTACTTACAAATTTGTTAAGGGTTGACAATTTGTCAATAACGTGACGTAAAATTAACCATTCCTATTTATCAAATTGGCAACCACCCAAGAATCTATAGTTAACTTAATAAACATTAAAATAATGATTAATAAGCCCTTATGTTACTGGACCTTGCCTTTCCGTTTTATGCCAATTACTTTTAGAATTAGTATTGGAAAGCTGAAGAAAATAGTAAACATTAAAGCGCTTTAAACGTATGTGTTTCTAAAAGTAATTCTAGCGGCCAAGTTCATTCAGAGCCTCTTCTGGCGGAGGACGAGCATAAGCTCGATTTAAGTGAGCGACCTAATACCACCGTTGTTTATGTATATTTTGCAAAATTAAAAAAATGAAATTAATCTAAAATGAAATGAGTTAAGGAATATAAATACTTAAATATTACTAGAACTAAAGACGTTGGATCTTAAGAAATTAAAAAATGGAAGAGAGCAAAATTAGAGAGTAATCGTTTGTTTAAATCCAGTCTAATGGGAAAAGCATATTGTAAGTGGAACTAAAAACACATAGAAAGAGCCTTGATAGAGACTATGATTGGAAACTTGAACAATAAACACAGAACTTAGGAGGAAAATAAATACAGTGGAAATGGAATATCTAAAAAGAAATAGGGAAAGTTCCAGAAAAAATCATATTACCTATAAGGAAATAAGAATGGTAAATACGCAATGGTTCGATAACCTTATGAGGATGAGGAATTATAGATGGCTCTTGCATACCTTCAGATGGTCATAACTTGGAAAAAAGAAGAAAGAAAGACCCAGGCGATGAAGAATGTTGTAGTGTAATGCCGTTGAATAATATTTTCTGGTGAAATGTAATACCTATAATTTCTATGTACCAATCCGGTAAATTTAATCTAAAATCATATAAAAATTGAACTATTTATATAGCTACACAGATACTTATTTACTACCTTCACATTTCCTAATGACACCAATCTACGTCGTTATTCACCTTTGAAGACGTAGTTCTTAAGATATACTTTCATTTCTAAATAATTACCAACTTTAAAATCATCAATTGCGTTTACGTCAAACTCGATGAGAGCCTCTCGCCCACAAACGCTTAGCAAAACAGAGATGAAGCAGTCTCAAATTACGAAAAAAATCCCTACTGTTCCATTAATTATTGTTGCAGACTCATTGTAATTTCTAATTAAATTTTCGCATCGTGTCGACTTCCAAGCTTAATTTTATTACTGCGACAATCTCAAACAAAAGATTTTAATAATGAATTCTAAATTTAAACTCTTATAAGCTTTTTCATCCGTTTGTTTTGTCGGCATTGTGTATTTCGAGGAACTTCATTACTTTTCTTGGTCAAGTTCAAGTATTGTTTTCTTTTAATGCGATTGTCATGGTCGATGGGATACGGCGCACACAAGCAAAGGATTTCTTAAAAGTTCGATAAGTCAATGAAAAGGAGAGCAGAGAGATGAAGAAAAAAACCTAGTTTGTTTATTACGTAAGTCTGAGAAAATGTAGGCAAGCAGTGATTAATCATTATTCCGAGTTCGTTATATATAATAAATTATCTGCGACATGGAAACTGGGTTTGCGCCGGAAATCCCCGCTAATAATTTTATCCTCAAATATTTACAGAAAATGCGAGTTCTCACATACGCCGACGGTAAACAGAGCAAAAGGAAAAAATCGTCGAGTACTTTGCCCCTCACGTAAAGCGTTTAATATTCAACGACATTGCTCTATCACGGTAATAATCAAAACTGTCAATACGAAGATTGAAATCTCTGGTTACTCTACTTTTTGTAAAATCACAGCCTTATTGGCAAAAATAGAAAATTCCATTAAAGTCGTTGACTTGCTTCGGGTTTATATTTTCAAGCAGTTCCTGACTAATCTTTTTGCAATAATTATTATATGAGAGTTATTTAGTAACACTTATAAATTTATTTTCACTTGACAGCACTTTATGTTACTTTGTTTAAATTGTAAGTTGATTTTCTCTTGTTCTTACGGTAACGTTTGATTACTTTTTATCTTTTTTTCTAAAAAGTTTTTCACTTTTTACATCGTAATGTTTATTTTACATTGAATGATGGAATGGTAATGAAATATTTTGAAGATGGTGACGGTACAAATTTCAATTGTTCAGAGCACAGCTTATAACTGTGTGGATCTGCGTACGGCGAAGTCATTGGTGAAGACTGCATCTTGGATTAATAAAGACATTGTTATGTTTTGTAATAAAAAAAAATCAAGGTTGACCATGGTCCATTCGTGCATGCAGAATGTTGTCTCAGAATTTTAATATTACTTGTAATAAAAGAAATATTAAGGAAAAGAGAAATCAATTTTTTTAAATATTTTCGCTATTATTTGAAGAACAAGCAATAGAATATCGATTTTCTTATTGGTATTCTTATTAGGCGTTAACTAATGTAATTTTTCTTCCATTTAACCGAATATGCATTTCTTATGGTTTAGGAGATCCCTTTAGTGCACACTCGTATTGAAACAGCCAGTGCTCTTAATCAGTCGTTTTCTTATAAAATACGTTTGTTGTCATCAGATTCAAGCGAACGAAAATAGAAAGACTCGGCCGATTGGAGCAAGGGCGGGTAAAAGAACGTTTTAAATTTTGCTGTATAAGGAAGCATAAAATGTATTTAATTATCCCAGCAAAGACGTGTTCTAAAAATAATTAAAACAACTTCCCGATAGGGCAGCTTACGATGACGTCCATTGCTTTATACCGGCAGTTTTCTTGTGCCTGCGACGTAAATCGCGACACTGCCATGGTTGTTACCACATACTATTTTAATTACCTACCGGAATGGAAATGGGCATAATAATGACGATGAAAACAAGTCGGCAATTCGAACTTCTCAATAATATCCAAGGTCCTAGCTGTTGGTAATTGACCGTCGTTAGAGTCTCCTTAAAAACACTGATTAGATTCGATTACTGCAGTAATCATAATTAGCATTAGTTCTCATTTATACCGAGTGAGCATTTTCAATCCGGGACATAGGAGATAAGCATGACTACCTTTAATCATGACATTTTTAATGACATTAACGCTGAAACACTAACGACTGTGATTAATGGATTTTATAATAGGTTAGGGTACTGTTTGGCGCAAAATGGTGGGTTATTTGAATTTTTGCTGTAATTTATAGGAAAAAGTTCAATTTGTTTTTAATCTTTAGTTTGTAATAAAATCATAATACTTAAATTTAATAATTTTTAATATGATTTTAATCAAATATGTCATTATTAAGGGTAGTCATGCTAACTTCCTATGTCCCGGATTGAAAATGCTCACTCGGTATATGCAACATACATGTGAGTGCATACAAAAAAAAAAAAAAGGTTGACGGTAGTTACACAAGTTTGTCTTAAACGTTTCAGTCGATGACGTCATACTTTTTTAATATTGTCATATAACATATAAAAATTATACAGGGAAGGGCAAAAGTATGGAACCGGTTTAATATTTCGACAATTGTTTGAGATATGAGAATGAAATTTGGTATGTGCTTTAGAGTCAATAGGACCTACATTAGTAATTTATGTCATATGTTTATTTCGCTTTATTTTTGAAAACCAAGACCAGCTTGTGTTTTTAAATGACAGTCCCCTATTTTTTTTCAGTATTTAGTAGTCCATTTTACTCTCTAAAAGGTCATATAAATATTTTGATAGGTTACACAAGAAAAGAATTTAAGAAAGTGACAGTTGCCTTTAATGCCTTTATAATAAATCTGTCAGAAATGAATAAAATTTTGCTGCTATTTACCGTTTGTCCTAAAACTGAAACAAAATAATATTGTATCCTGTAAAAAAAATAATAAAACTTAATGAACACTCAAGGAATAACAAGTTTGGTGCAGTTTCGCGAATTTTTTGATTGTTCGCTTTGTGAAAAGTGATTCAGTTTTGACAAAACGAAGAATCAAATTCGCGAAACGTCAAGTAAGTACTTTAAATATACTTTTAGTCAATATAAATTTGTTTCTTTTCCATGTTATAATATCACGAGTAAGAAACTGCACCAAACTCGTTTCTGATATGTAGTTAATTAGGGAATTGTTTGCTGATGATTTCTCCTAGGTCCCTATGATTACTCGTAAGTCTCTGTGGTATTATCTTATAAACTTACAAGAAATCGTATCATACTGAGAACTTCAAAATTCCACCTTTTAATAATTGACTTGCAGGCTTACAGATCTTACGGTTGCTACAGATATGAGCAGAATCGCTCCATATGTCTATGTTAAAATTAATACATAATTTTAATTTTAAGTTTCACTTATGGTTTTCAGTAGGTATTTCCTCTTACTCTGATATTTTTAATTTTTCAGCCTCGAAACCAAATTTAATAGGTTAAAAAAAATGTTCAAATAAAAAGACATGAAAACATCTACTTTAACTTATTCATATCCATTCTAGAGAATTGCTGCACTTGATTATTTTTATTTATTTTGTTGGACGTTTCCTTTTCTCGTTAGTAATGAGAAAAGCACTAATGTAATGACTCATTACCACTTCTATTTCTGTTACACTAACTAAGCTTTTTTCTAATTTTTTCGTCAGTTTTATTTAGGATTTCCTTTGTCACTTTACTTTACGTAAAATTTAAAACAATTACTTTTGAATTTATTAGACTTTTAAAGGATGAATCAAGCAAAATACTTTTTTTACCTTGAGAAATAATTTCTCTCTTAAATAAAATTTAAATACAAGCCTACCAGAATGCATTACTCTTTTAAAATTTTTATATACAGTGTGTCCCAAAAAGTTTTATACAAATGGAGAAAAAGTTTATCTTACATTTCACAAAAAAAAAAAAAACTATTCTTTATAAAAAGCTCTGCATGACTTGTAGATCCATAATGAGGTACAAAATTTTTAAAAAATTGGCTGGAATACAGGGAAAATAAAAAATAATGATTTGGACAGAAAGCAAAATACGTTCAAACTATAGTGGAGAGCAAAATGTTCATTGAAATTGTGATTAAATAGCAAAAAATTATGTACACTTGTAGATTATTGATATTCCCAGATATAAAAATTGATAAAGAAGGTTATCAATGTTTTATAAAAATAAATTATCTAACAATTGCTGAAGTGTTTATTTTTTAATTTTTATCTGGGAATATCAATAATCTACAAGTGTGCATAATTTTTAATAAATTTTTTAATCACAAATTCAATGAACATTTTGCTCTCCACTACAATTTGAACGTATTTTGCTTTCCGTCCAAATCATTACTTTTTATTTTCCCTGTATTTCAGCCAATTTTTTAAAAATTTTGTACCTAATTATGAATCTACAAGTCATGCAGAGCTTTTTATAAAGAATAGTTTTTTTTGTGAAATGTAAGATAAACTTTTTCTCCATTTGTATAAAGCTTTTTGGGACACACTGTATTTAGGTAGGTATGTATGTTTATTGTTTAATTAAATAAGATCCAAATTTCATTTTAGAAAACTTAACTTTTAATATTCTACTTTTAAAATTTTCTTTTGCTTTTTAATTTATATTTGTTTATTTGTTTGGAATATCTGAGAATTTTATTTCTCTGTCATTTAAATTTTAAGTTAAGCTTTGCTTTTTTGTGTTTTTTTAATGTTTCTCAGTCCTAGTTTAACTTTAAACTCCTGTTTATTCCCATAGTAACAAATATAAAAACAATTGTTCCTATGAAAATAAACAGAAGTTTAAACTTGGACTGAGAAACCCAGCCTTAGAATCTACTCTGTCTTCTTAGAACCAGATTTTCTTTTTTCTTTAGGTTTGCTGTTTTGTTCCGGTTTTAATCCAGTTTTCACTGACTATTAATTTTTTTATTCCGCAAAATTTGAAACTTAATATATCGGATAGTAGTAAAATCAATTTAAAAATTGACGTTTTTCTGTACAATCACAGCTTCTTCAGGATAAATAATTATTATTCTGAAGAAGCTGTCAACATACAGTACGCCCTATTACACATAGTGTCCCATGACGTGAGGTCACTACTTCGTGTATGTAATCTTTAAATCAATTATAGTAAGAAATTCTAAAGAAATTGTGCCCTAAAGTGAACCATTTTCAAAATACAGTGTTAATTTTTTATTTTTCAAATAATAATTACAATTTCAAAACAGCCAATGTTTGAATCAACGGTTTCCAGGACGTGTAATTGGTAGAGTAGAACAGCACTTCTGGCCCCAAGAATATCTCCTAAGCTTATTTACTTTATTATGTGTGAGGTCATTACTACTACCTACCTGAAGGCCAGCAAATTGTGCGAGTGACTGACATTTCTCCAACACCGCTCGGCAAAGCTCTTGGAGATAGGTGAGGTTGGACGAAACCCCAAAGCAAAAGGTGGGCGAAGTGAATAAAATAATAAGCACCAGCTGAGCACACTTGTTTTTATTTAAAATGCACAAAAATAAATAACGAATAAGAAAAATAATTTACAAGTACCAAGTGCGACCCAGAGGTGATCCAATGAAATGAACACGAAATGTAAATAAATAATCTGACAAATTAGATTTATCCGATCAACAGATCTGTTCCTCGTTTACAATTAATCGCTTAGTGATTAACCAGAGAAAAACAAACAATTAATAATAACGCCGCGGAAAGTTGAGTCGACAAAATAAATCAATAAGAATAATTAAAGTTATCCGACCTGGTAATTTGAACATCCAGCGTCAATGACAGTCAGCTATCAACAGTGTCGGAGCGCCCTCTCACGGTGGTTGGCGCCGTAAGTCGGTGAAGTATCGTCACCAAAGTAGCGTCGTTTTGCAGGACGAGTCCACTTTTACAGGTGGGGGAAGGCCGTGTTGCGGGGCTTAAATTGTTTCAAAAGCCGAAAACCAGCCTTTTCTTACACCCCCAAGGGTTATTAGGGTTTTAGTAGATGGGTACAACTACCACTGGAACTACCAATGGAAGCATAATAGAAGAGCGAAATACGCGTTACTCACACAACAATTGCACAAAATGGCCAACTAAATAAACCTGTTCTTTTTCACAGAAGCAGGCCTTCGAAAAGCCGTTTAACGAGCTTGTAATTCGCTCGGCGTGCTTTAACAAACCTCGGAGAAGATTCCGTTTCAGGTTTCAATCACAAAGCTCCGTGAAAGAAACACCAGCACAAACAAAAGGAATAGCACGCACGAGCGCTGATGCAACAATGACCGCGGGACGAGTCTCGCGTACCCTTCCACTACCGCTACGACGGAAGTCGTTACGAAGGAAACCAGTGTTTAACCGGACGACAGAGTGAAATGGAGATATACAATCGGACTAAATAACAACGTATGGACTGGTTATGAAATATGATAAAATCACGTACGCATCCTAAAGTTATACATACAGGGTGGCTGCCAATTATTATGGAATAACTTAGTTCGATTTTTCAGCCGTAATATCATATGAAAAATATGCTATACCACCATCAGCGACTGTTGAAGATCTCAGGAGGTAGCAGAATAATTCGTGCAACGATGACATGTTATTCAGGACATTTAGAGCTAGAATGTCTCGAGAGCAATGGTGATTATTTTGAACAGTACATACTTATAGTGAATTTAAACTAAAATAAAAATACTTAAATATTAACTTTTCTGAAATTGTAAGTATCAGGTAACCAAATAAGTTCGTCCGGTTTTTGATGGTAAAATATAAACAGTTATAGCAGACCAGTAATACACTATTATTCATGGAAGTAATTACCATCACACTCAATGACCTTCTGCCAACGTAACACCAATTTTTGTATGCCGGTATTGTAGAAATCCACGGATTTTGAATTAAGAAATTGATGGACTGCATTTATTACGTCAACTCGAGTTTTGAACTGCTTATGCCTCATATAGTTGTCAAGAAACAAGAAATGTCAGAAGAATAAGGAGGGTGCGGTGACGTTTCCCAGCCAAGTTCAGAAATTTTTTCCTGGGTCACTCTTGCGGTATGAGGTCTAGCGTTGTCCTGTAAGAATAGCACTTTCTTTCTATTGATCAAAGAAGGCTGTTTGTACTCGCTGAAGCTGTTCACAATAGAACTCAGCAGTGATGGTTTGATCCGGTTCCAGAAACTCATAATGGACAATTCCGGCTGCCAAACACACAATAATATCTTTTTTGGGTGCAAGGAAGCCTTTGATGTGTGTGGTATTGGGTCAGTTGGTGACAAGCAATGATACGAACGCTTAGAATTGGAGTACAGTATCCACTTTTCGTCGCAAGTTAAGAAAAGGTTCATCTTCGTTGCGTAAAAGATTTGCCGAACATATGGTAAGACGGCTTGATTTGTTATCATTTGACAATTCATGTGGGACCCATTTGCTTAACTTCCACGACTTTCCTAGCTGGTGAAGGTGCAAACGAATGGTTTCAAAACGGTTTACTTTAGGGCATAACTTTATTAAAAAATTTTACTTTATTTTTATTTGGTCTAAAGATTACGTAGACGTCATGGGACAGCCTGTATTTCAAATCTTGTAATAATTTTCAACGAACAAGAAAGTGACTTTAATCCTATTTTTTCTTATCACCACCCTTCTCCCTCTTAGGCCCAGTTTTACAATCGTGGAATAAGGACGGAATAACACTTGGCTGAATATTTTTTAACGTTCCTCCATATCTATCTACGTCACGTTATTCTAAGAATAATGCTTATCCAACGATTGTAAAATCGGGCCTTAATACGATTCAGTTTTTATTTTGTTTCTTCTTAAGTTTTAAAAATTTGGTAACTTTTTCAAAAAAAATTTCCTGCCATTTTATTAGCCTAATTTTTCTAAATTATTGCTGTGCATATTTGCAAGCCCAAAATATCTAAAAACATCCTGCGTGGTCATAATTCATTTTGCAAGTAGTACATCAACATGTACTATTTTATGTGATTGCACACACGGTGCATACTTTTAACAAGAATTTACGTTACTAAACAATTCCAATTAAAACGGTGACTTTGGGAAAATCCGTTTTGCATCTCGGCCAAAACCTGACGCGCGCCGCTTTCCAACAATCAAAACGGGAACAAAAATTGTTTAGTCTGTTCAAATTCTATATTGGCAACCACTAAGAATTTCTGTAGAATAAAATAAAGACTCTTCTTAGAGTTAATCCTCGCGGATGTGTGCTTTCCAAATATTCAAACCGGAAACAAAAAAGCCAAGAAGATTCATCCCCCCTGTTTAGAATTTGTATTTTCTGAAAATCCAAAGACGTATCAAAAATATTTAGTCTATTCAAAACTCTCAACGAAAGCCTATCAGTTGCCTGTTATAATGAATTTTCTTGGACTTCGAACGTGTTTTAAGGTAAATATCCGTCGGAGATTAAAGGAATCATAAATTTAAATTTTATGCCCGTTCTAAAGTACCGTTAGCGTTCGTGGAAGCCACTTTATATTTTATTATTTCCACCACAATCGAAGACTCACAAATCAAATTTATTGCGCATCAAACAGTTATCGTTTCTCAAAATTTCAACAAAAACCGATTCGTCCTTCGCGTCCTTTATTTTGTTGACTCAAATTAAGGGCAATTAGCGAATTAATAAGGCGAGTTTTATGGACGGCGAATAATTATAACGGCCTTCGGGGCCCCTTAAACCAGTAGGAAGCTTTACATAGTTTGTTATAGTTACATAATTTTCATCTTAACTACACGTAATCAAACAGTGTACTTTGTAACGTAATGGTTTTTTTTTTTTTTCAATTCGGTTATTACAAACATCACGTATTGTTCTTACTTTGAGTCCTAATCGATAATGGCAATCAATCAAATTGTCTGGAGTTGATTGACATATGAGAATTATTACAGACGACTAGATTATAAACATTAATAATTGTGATGGCAGAAATATCTGTATTAATCCTGTCATTACATGGAAGGAAAACAACGTAGATCAATCAAAAGAACGAAACAAAAGCTCATATAATTTCGTAAGGTAATCTACCTTCTGCCTCGGGGGATTCCTCTAATTATATTTTTTTTTACTTGGCTTTCCATTTTCATGTGGAAATATTCTTCAAGTTTCATTTGGTTATTAAGTATTTCTACAAGGAGGCCACCGAAAAATTTGATTGATTTTTTTAAATAATTTACCAGAACAATTTTTTTTTGTTTCTCCTCCGAAGAATTTTATTATTCTTTTTTATCTTACGATTAATTTGTTCTAAATGTTTTACGCTAGTGGACACCACTTTTTGATTCGGAACAAAAGCAAGCAACAATACTTGAAGACTACGTAGTCTCTCATTTGCCGGCATTTATTCTTATAGCTGTCCAGGAAGTAAGTAGCCGTAATTTAATTGAAGGTCTAAAGTACATGGATTGAGTGATAGTATCTTAGTATCTTCCTTTCAATTTAGATTTGTTTTGCAAATAATCACGAATCTCGATCAAATAATCTCCTACGTATCTTTACAATGGCGCTATTTATTGAAAAGATCCTTGAAGTAGGTGTCGTAACTAACTAACCTTAATAGAAAGATACGTAATAATTAATTTTATAACAGAATAATCTAATCCCTATAAGTATAAATTAAGTTTCATCTTAAATTCAAATTTTTTGCAAATACTGTCCCACTTATGATAAGACAAACGTGTGCTTCCTTTCATATTTATTTCCTACAATCGAAACAACTTAATAATCGTATGTATTTGAGGTTATTTACTTTACTCAATTAATTATTACTTATTATTTATTCGTCTGAAATAGTGATCCTGAAGTGCGTTTAATTTCAAAACTAATTTTTGAGCTCACTTTTGACAGTACAGAAAAGCATGTAACCACTTGTCACAAAATTTAATTATCTACGACGTTTATTTGATGAAATACTAAGTTATTAAGAAAAATAAGTCAAATGGGCATTTTAGAATCCTTTAGGAATTACTTCCAGGCCAAGCCGGAGGTGGTAATACCGTTCAACTTTCCCATCTTGAAGTTACTATTAAGTTATGATCTGTTACGTTGCAGACAGTCGTTTCCATAAAATATGGGTAAAAGAGAGATATTGCTTTAACTATATAAAATGCACTTTCTTGAAGATAAAATCATTAATGACTAAAATGAAATTAACTGATACTCTTACTTGTGAAAGTGTACAGAAAAATTTTAATTGCTTTCAGCGGGTATACATTAGTTCACGACAGTTTTTCTGTATGGCTAAGTTATGTTATAATTTTTTAATTACACTCGGTAGATCTTATTTATGAAGTAACACATTAAACAGCTTAAAAAAATATTTGTGTGTTGTGATAAGTGACCATTTTAAATATAGCTAATTTTTTGAGTAAATCACAAACTTATAGCGTCATTCATATAACGCTTGATCTGTCGCGTCGCACATTACAACAAACTGAAATAATGACGTATTTTCTGTTGCAAAAAAATCCTAGAAATTTTCCAGCGTTAATTAATTATTCGACATGAAAATCCGCTGAAACAATTGTGTATTTGTTATAGTTGCTAACCACAACACGTATGCATCTCAATGGAATGTAAAAATTTTATTTAACTAAACATGCCGCTGTTGGTGATGCTGATAACGGCGAGGTTTACATTAACGGTAATTTATTACCTACGCTAAATACGCGTGTTTAAATGTAACATTAATACTAGTCGGGTACTGCTCTGCGTTTGCACATTCCTCAGGTGTTGATTAAATTCGTTATAATACGAATGAGTCTAGATGAATTCTTAGTAGTAGCGTATGATTTATTTTTGCAAAATACCCCAAGAACAGAAAATATTTAAATAGTAAGCTAACCATCACCTCCCCTAACAAAACATTTCATCGGAATTAAATTATAAATTAAAAAATATACATTCCTCGCTAAGGTGATTAAATAAACTTTCTGGAATTTTATAGTCAATAATTCGATTTGATTGTTTTCGCCGCCGTTCGCTCTCACACCGGTTTCTCATTTCATATTCCAAAACAAGCAACCGTGGTCTCATTAATATGTAATTTATCTTGTCAACGTTACAAGGCAGTTAATTTATTCCTTCTGATCTAGCAGTAACATTGTTTGCTCTGATTGACGCACTTCCTATGCCAACGCGAATTCAAGAAATCGTTCCATTGTTTGCGGCGCAGAGACTTCGAAGACAATCTGGATAATATTTAAACAATTGTTTAGAATGTCTGGTTCCACAAAATATTTTTTATGAAAAATGATGTTTTGGATATTTTTTGTTTCTTCAATTATTAATTACAAAAATTTGTTGATATATTTGTTTGAAAAATACTTTTTGCAAATCATAAATTGCATGAATTCAAAAGCATATTCAAAACGAAGCTCGAGGAAAAATGCCTCGTCTCTTGATGATGCTTCAAAATTTTAAACTTCTTGTCGCATTACTACTTTGTATGCGATTAGAAAAATAATAATGATTATAAACATTAAGATGTATAATACATTTCTCATGATTATAACATGCCATTATTTTGACAACATATTTTTCACTTCTGACGAAGCTGTCGAACGACTGCGAAACGTTAAGTGTATAGTGCGCGATTTAGTGTCCGCTTAAAAGATTTTGTGATACAAATTTCATCGGACAAGAACCAACTGTAAATATGAAAATATAAACGTTAAATACTTAGGTCTGTTCGTAGTGATATATGTAATAGATGTCATGTAGGGAAAATAGACAAAGCCTGTCATATAGCACTAGGAGTTTTTTTAGTTGATTAATTGTGAAAGCGACTGAAACAATGAAATGCTAAGTTTTTTTCTTTCACCCACTTTTGCCCCAAGTAACGAAATAAATGATGAAATTCGGTTATTTTCATTTGTACATTTTTGTTAAACTTCATGAACAAGACAGAATAAGTTCGCACGAATAATAAAATGCACAAGAAAATAAGAAATCATTTTTTATTAATGTCTTTTACTGCGTTTTAAACAAATTATATTTGAAAGGAAGTTATAAATATGATTTTGCAATATTAAAATCGAAATAAATAATTAAAACACCAAGTACTGATGTAATAAATAAATGTGAAATATTTCATAAAGGAAGTATTCAACTCTATTCACTCGAATGTAGCACCTAATTTAATTGCATTAATTTAGCAAGGATTATCAACAAATAATCATATACAGGATGTAAACTAAATGTGGATCAAAAAATATAAAGGCGCTACATTTTGGTTTGCATATAAGGGGAATCTACAGTTAGGGACATTGCCTGCTGTTTCTTCTTTCAAGAAAAGCATTTCATCTCCAGTAAACTTTATCTGATGGTTTATTCCCATAGTAACAATTGTGATCATAATCGTTGCTATGGAAAGTAATCATCAGATAAAGTTAATTGGAGATGAAAAGACCAGGGACCTATTCCACCAACAACTTTGCAACCTTGTGTTTTCTTGTCTTTTCGACATTACTATTTTCATATCATATTATGGATTTCTATGACTTTGCAAATTAAGATACTTTTCATAAATTGCAAATCAATTCAATAACCTGCTAAATATTGGTAGAACCAAAATAAACTACACTTTTCTGTTTTTACAAAGTGAAAAGTGCAAAGTGCAAGGTTACAATTTTGTTGGTGGAATAGGCCCCAGGCCTTAATATAAGATGCTGTTACTTAGGCAACATCGTTACTATGAAAGCAAAACTGACATGATTATCAAAGGTAGCGTTTTGGATTCATTGGAAATACTCTGAGAGTGCTCTAGACTCCCAGAGCATTTTCATTTCGTTTTAACCTCGCAGGTTATATTGAAAGATGGACATATTCTGAAAGTGCTCCAAAGCAGAAAATTGATAACGCTATTATTTTGTAGTTTTGAGCTTACAAATTTAAAATAATAAAGTAATAACAACACATCTTCATTTGTAATTCGCAGCTGTATGCCAGACTTAATTGAAGATGTTATTACTTTTATTATTACAATATCGTTACTATGAAAACAAAACTGACGATTATCAAAGATAGCGTTTTCGATTCATGCTACGAGAGTGCTCTAGAGTCTAGACTCTCAGAGCATTTTCATCTCGTTTCAACCTCAGGTTATATTGAAAGATGGAGATATTCTGAGAGTGCTCCAGAGCAGAGAATCGTTAACGCTATTAGTTTGTAGTTTTTAGCTTACAAATTAAAAAAAATAAAGTAATATCAACACTCCTTGATGGATATCTGTATCTATATTTCTGTAACATCCAGGGTATAATTTCAACGTTGCGGACATTCACCTAGCAAGAGATACACGTCCGGAATGGAGAATTTCATTTCATAATAAATAATAATAAATAAGATTAACAACCCAACCAACAATAACAATAAATAAATCAAACAGCAGAACAAGAAAAAGTTTTAGAAATGTGTTGCAAGTCGGTTTTTGATTGCAATGAATTCTTCGAGCATCCTCTGAACAACTGTTTCGGCCCTACTTGGGATCTCTTCAGCAGAAGAGTAGCTCGAGAACTCCACTGTAATCAGACCGACCTCTTCTAGTTACATATCTCGCAATCGAGCCAATTAGTTAACAAGTAGTTAACGTCGCGACCGAAACAACTAAAAAACCGCAGTCCAACATAAATAAATAATTATTAATGATAGTACGTAAGTTTGGGGGTAAAGTCTGACAGCATTCAAAAATAATTCGTTTCTAAGGGAAGATTCTTAAGCTGCAGTTAATTTAGCTTGCAAAGATAAATCAGGCTGGACATTATTTTTTTCGGTTTTAGCAGTTTCATGGGTCAGTCAGTGGTCAATATGATGTACTTTTTGCTCCTAATTTCATTGACACCCTGTACATGCATTGGACAAATTTTCATTTATTAATTTAAAAACATAAAATCAGTAGGAAGTAAGCGAACATATTTTGCCGCACATTCTGTAAGTTGAAAGTAATTTAAAAAGCTCTTGAAACTTCAGTTCGTAAGTGGATACTCATTTCGAAATAACAAGTGTACAAAAAGTTTTCCCCTCTAGTATGTTATTCTCATTTTTTCGTCAAATGCCTCGAAATCTTACTACTTAAAAGTGAATCCGGGATATCTTAAATTATTTTTTGTTTAGAAACCACAAATAAAATGTCCACGATGAGTTTTTCTTAAAGGTTATGTCACGAGTGTCATGACTAATTATTGTGACTGTACAATATCAGCACCTACCCATTGCGCAGCATCTTCTGCACATCCAACACTCAAGGTATGACGAAGAAACTAATACGGTAACTTATGTATAGAAACGTATAACCATTATAAAGATGTCACCCGAATAGCTTAGGATTTAGAGTGCCTGATAAGATTTTAAAGTTCGATCTTTACATAAAAAGCAATAAAATTAATAAGAGACGGTACATAATTGTTCCTTTAATAATAATGATTAAATTGGCATATGACTGCCATTTTCAAAGCAACCTTCCTCTCCTTGAATATGGTTGCAAACAAATCGCTACTGAAATAATCCCAGAAACTGTGATACGTTGAATTAAACTTCACCATGTGACTATTCTTCTAGGCTACGCCGCGCCGTTACTGGTGAAAGAGATTTGCGCTTCCTCTACGCATAATGCTCTTTAATCAGTGGATGGAGTGGGGCTTCAATGAAAATATGATCCTCAATAAATCATGCTCTGATTATGTAGGATGTTCCATTTAAAACAAGAAAGTTGACGTCACTTCCGGCGAAACCGGAAGACCTACGGTGCTCAATAGTATGTCGGAAATTGCATTTTTTTGCTTAATTTGTATTTTCCAAATTTCATTGAAATCGATTAAAAAGTAAAAACTTCTAGAGGGATAAGCATATGGAGTGGGACACCCGGTATGTATTTGGATAATTTTTTTGTTCTTTTTAAATTGAATTGATTCTTTTTTCCTGATTTTAAAAACATATATGATGATATTTTTCGCACCGTTTGTAACATATTTGAGTTTAAAATATGTATCAATATATTCACATTTAAACTCAAGGCGGCCTTGAAAAAATACTTAAAAATTTCTAAATCACTCCTTTAATTAGCCAATAACAATATGAGTTCGAATATTTGAAGCGTTACAAAATAAATTGATAATAAAGAATTTTTTCCAATCCGCCTTGATTTATTAAATATTAATTTATTGATACTTTAAACTCAAATACCTCACAAACCATTCATCCAAATATCAACTATTATAGATTTTTGAAATCAGAAAAAATAGATCTTTCATTCTGGCGAACAATATATAGAGTGTTCCATTTAAAAAAACAAAAATTGTATTATTTTCTCCATTTTGTGATGCGTTTTTGTTTCTTGTAATAACTCTAAAAGATAATGCACATAAGATCCTATAACTTTTGCATTTAAGGTTTTTCTCTAGCTCCTAACATAAAGGTGGGGTGCAAAATATAAAAAGCCCTGTAGATACAAGTGTAATAAAAAGCTCTTTCTTAACTCGTCATCTTTGCAGAAAACTTTGCAAAACTTAGTTTACAGTAAGCCTGTACCTAAAAAAATTGCAGATATAAAACTTATTTTGAAGTCCTTGACGATTTATATGGGTCAAGTCGGCTGTAAACTAATATTTGTATTTTTAAATCGCACCGTTTTCAGCGGCGACTTTATCCATCTGACCTAAAAACCGAAATAACGCGCCGTGACTAGTTTTATTCCGCTGATAAGGTGCACGTCACGGTTGTCATGCGAGCGTCGGAAAAACGACGCTTTTCCGCGGACGACGCCAACAATTGTCACGACTTGAATCGACGGAGTACTCGGTAGAGGAGAGATCCTAAAATTATGCCGAAGCCGCTGCTACGCCACAGTTGTGGGGGAGTGGGTGATTGGAGCGCACACTATTTAAGAGTACGACGTCCACAGTACTCTCAGTGTTGGAAAGAATTTTAGTATGAAAGGACTACAACAAAGTCAGTTTCTGCTAAACATAGTTTCGCCACGCTAATTCGTAAAGACTCTAAAATCTAAATAAAACTATTGGCCAGTTTTGAAGTTTTGTGTTGTTTCGTTGCCGAATCGTTCGGACTTAGTGAAGGAAAAATGTTTTCGGATGATGGTAGGCAAGTGACAAGACGTAGGGTGCTTAATCGTGATTTATCGCAAGAGGAACTGATCGACAGAATTCCTCCTGCGTCTGATAAACTTCTCGGGAATTTACCCTGGCTTTCAATCATGGCGGATATCGCTATTACCACTGCAATTGCTGAATTTAAGGTAATATTAATTGAAAGGATTCAAGAGAATCTTTTACTAATAAGTCAATAATCAATGAAAACTACCTGTTGGCAAAGAACTTGAAAGCAATGGGAAATGTCATCAAATGAAACACTTGCTGTTTCTGTTTGTCTTTTTATGTAACCCAAAATTAGTTTCCTTGATTAATTGAAGATAGATTACTACATAATTGCAACCTCCCTCTCCTTATTTTAACGCTTGTGAATCAAAAACTGTAAATTCAACATTTCTTATCATGCTGTTTATGAAACATGTCCAGTTATTTAGTCCTTAAAAATCATGTTTAGGTCATCAAAGTTATCTTTTTTTAACATTTAAATTTTCTAATCAGATAAGGAAATAATAAGTTTTCTGCACGTGGGAAAATAAAACCAATTTTTCGAAAAGTGTGCTTTTTTTTCATTATAAATTTAGTTTCATTCTGTAATCCTTCTCTTTGTATTTTATTATTTCAATTGTCTTATTCTTAGCAGTCATATTTGTTTTGTTCAACACAAGAAACTGATCATCAAGAATTTATTGTTAGATAATTACAAAATACGAGCACGATATGATTGGATATCGTGTCCACCTTTGGCCTTGGATGCCCACGTTAAATTAATTAATAATAATAATTATCATTACGTCTTAATGACCGTATATTAAAGCTTTCTTAAACATTCTTTTTTTTTTAATTAAAATTTATGGTAAACAAATTTAATATTTTAAATTATAATTCCTATTTTTTATAATTTTACGTAACATTGAACGAAACGAGTAATTAACAACATTCTTGCGAATATTTTTCATTCAGGTTTCACTTTCATTAAATCTATCAATTCCGGGCTTAAGAAATCCAAGTAAATAAATAAAGGGAAACGTGAGTTTATTTCTGCCCTAAATTCCGGATTTTATAACTAAAAAAACCGTAAAATTAGGCCTTGAACTTTTTTTAGGATTTTTATTAAGTTGCGGAGTAAATCGCAAGTAAATCTTGGGGAACGTAAAGTCGGGATTAAAACGTCAATTACTTTGTCGACGGCTGGATTATGGCGTTCTCGGCTTGACTTTGAAATATCGCTCGTCACGTCTGCGATAACATCTTGTTATCATCAAAAACATACGGCGAAAACAGGGCCACTTTAAAGAGCTCACGATGGCAGATAGCATTCACAGATACATCATCATCGTCTGCTTGAGTAATTGAACCGGTTGCAAAATAAACGAGCTTGATTTTCTGATCGAGAGAGTTTTTCCTCTATTTACTTTTTTTTACTGTAATGAGCACCAGCAACGTTCAATTTAGTTAATTAATTTTCTAGTAAAAACAGAACGATTTATTAATCAACAAAGAAAGTAATATTGAGCATCTCTTTTTTATCAATGACCATGCCACATTTAAAATTTGTGAACGATCGAAAAACGTTAGCGTGTCCGAATGAGTCAGACAGAGGATCCCACAAGAAAAATTCGCTTCATCTCCTTCATTTTTATGAATAATGACTTAGGGAAAAAAAATAAACGATTTTGAAGAAAATCAGATTCAATAAAACGAAGGCCGAACAACTCATGACAACTCTTTCGGACTTTACAGACTCTCATCAGCGAAAAGCAACTGTGGACTCTATTTGACAATGAGTTACCGCAAAAACGACTGTATCGGTAACGAAGGAGACGCAATGCACATATTATATTTATTCTTTACACTTAACAACAGCCAAGACAAGGCTTTATTGGCATAACAAGTATTTTAAAGAATTTTCTAAAACTTATCATTGTACTATTTATCACATTTTCAATTTAAAATCTAATTCCAACCTGAAAGGTTTTCAAATTATTCGTTAGATATTTGCTGGGGAGCAGCCGTTCTGACATTCTTCTTTTGTTCTTTATTTTAGAAATTAGGAAAAAGTATTAAAGATAATTTCGTGAAGCTTCGGACGACGATAACAAAAAAACATTAGAACATTATTCAAACGAGCTTGCCAAAAAAGGAGTCATTTTATCACATCCAAGTTTTGCATTTCTATTTTATTTTTGATCTGAACCATTTATCAAATTAATTCGACGCAATTTTGCGCAATAATCTCAACTGATCCTTCCTTTCGTCACAAATTTGCGACTTCCTCCTAATCTAACGAAACGATTACGTTGTAAAGTCTGCATTAGATTATAACAGCGCTAATTACCGTCGGATTTACAATATTTATCCTCTCGTTTAACTCCGAAGGAGCATGTGTGATATATTTATTCGAACTAATGAGCAAGTTACACATCGTGAATTGTAAACGTTTCCGAAGCGTTTCGAGAATATTCAAATCATTCATCCGTCAGCGTCAATGATCATGATAATAAGAACGAAAATGTTATTGGCTTTGATTGGCTTAACGATCGACATAATTGTGCATGCGATTCCATCGTGATTGTGTTAACACGATATTCAATAATTGCAGGAGATGAAATTAATTTGGAACATGCTAGAACCAATTTGGAAATTGATTTAAGTCACAGATAATAGTCAAGTAGAGAAAGCGGACTTTCTAATTTGAAACATTTCGTCCTACATTGATTTTCCTCAACGAAGAAAAAAATACGTCACAGCTGATCGAGCCGCAAATCGTCGTGACCATACAAAACGTATCTCGCCTACTTAAAATGCAACAAATTTGCTTTTTGCATTTGCAATGTTCCGCATTCGCTAAAATATATGCGAGCACGCCCCTTTTGCGTAAATGCACAACGTTCAACCATTCAATTTTTTTTTGTTCGGCTATTAATTGATAAAAAAAAGTGCGTAATTATGGAACGTTTCAAATTGGAATTCTTCACGTACTTGACTTAGCAAGGTGAAGGCTTCAATTTGATTGATTGCTGCGTGCGATTGACGTACATGCGTTGTCCTTTTTAGTTGTCCTTTGAACGTCGATAATCGCACAAGTTAATCGTTTTGTTGAGGGAAGTGCTTTTCGCAAAAATACGTCTTTGTATAGTGCTTTCCGAAGCTTTATGAAAAAGCTCTTTCTTTATTATTTCTATACTATTAATGTGAATAGTACTGTTATTCTTAGTTTAGTAACGAGAATTGAATTAAATCTGGTGTAATCACCGGTTATTTCAGTCATAACGACATCATACATTTTGATTTTCTTTTATACATTAAAAAAAATTTTTGTCTATTTTGTTGATATTTAACTTTCAATTTATAAATGCTGTCTCCAGGTTAGCTCGTGATAGTTTGATATTAACTTTGTAATCTCTTAGTCCAAATATTCCATTCGATGAACGATTTAGTTTTGGTTACCTTAGAATGCGACTTTTTTTGGGTATTTTTGTCCCCAAAATATTTATTCTTTAAAAATAAAAGCAAGTTTTTATAAATGCAGATTCAATTAGTTTGTTACTTATCGTAAGGAAAGATTATCCTTTTTGTTTATATTTAGATCCTTCTTGCAATTTCGACTTTTGAAGCTTCGTCTGCATTCACAAGTGTTACTTGAAAACCAATGCTAAATTACGCAGTCAAGGAAAATAATGTGCAGAGAAAGAAAAAAACTGTAAAGAGATACGGTCCGAGTCAATACTGTATAGATATTTTTAAAATAAATAAAATTTGACAAATCATTATTGTTCTGATCAAAATATAAAACGTAATGTTTTCAAATACTTCTCGACATGACAACAGAATTAATAATTCGTTATTGTAAGACAACAATGAGTTGGTGTGATTAACATTATCTTGTCTCCACATGGGAATCTGAATCGGGATAAGTTATGAACGATCGTCCGCTTTTATAGTTATCGTTTCGCCCACAGAAATAAAAGATTCATCGTTCAGACCTTGTATGGAAGCGCACAACAACATGACATTCCCTCAATTAATAATTTGTAACGCCACAGATTAGCGAATTATACAAATTTATGCGCGGTTCACTCGAGCCGCCGATTAATTATAAATTCCACGCGCCCAGGTGACGCGATTATTAATTGACCCTCTTCTTTTTGCTTGCAGTTCAAGCGGATGCTGAACAAGGAGCTGTCTCACTTTTCGGAGTCCAGCAAGTCGGGGAATCAGATTTCGGAGTACATCTGCTCCACTTTCCTCGGTAAGTAAAACAGCCTTTGGATTACGTAACTTCCAACAAACAGGAAACATCTTGCTGCGCATTAAAAACCTAGCAGTTATTAACATTGAAATTAATTAACGCAGTTGGCGATGTTTCTTGCTTGCTCGTTGAGTGCTAGATTAATTGCCTCGTGTTATCGTGCTTGTTTATGGCAATCAGTTATTTACGACGCGAATATTTCTTTAACTTTAAACACCACTTCAGTTTCCTTCGTATCTGTACTTTGCGATAACATAAAATCTCTCTCATGAGTAAAAGAATTTTGTTTCTTCAATTACCATCATTTGCTCAAATCTCTTATTTACTGGCTTATTTTTTGTTCCAGACAAACAGCAAGAATTAGATATACCAATCCCATCTCTTCGCATCGATGAAGGAAGCGAAAATGTATCAAAAACGGCTCCACGCAAGGAAAGACCAAGAGGCGGCGCACACTCGACCATGTCTCAGATTTCCGGTGTGAATAAAAAGCCGTTGTGCCATACCAACTCGTTTACCGGTGAACGCTTACCAGTATATGGAGTGGAGACTCCGTATGAAGAGGAACTTGGAAAATGCCTGATGGAAATTGACCACTGGGGTGTAGACATGTTTAGAATTGATGAGATGAGTGCTGGTCGACCCCTGACCTGCGTCGCATATGCAGCGTTTACGTCTCGTGACCTGCTGAAACATTTGCAGATCCCGCCAAAGACCTTCATAACGTTCATGATGACCCTCGAGGATCATTACGTTAAGGATAACCCTTTTCACAATTCCCTTCACGCAGCCGACGTGACTCAGAGCACCCATGTTTTGCTTAATACTCCCGCGCTAGAATCAGTTTTCACCCCATTGGAGATAACTGCGGCCCTTTTTGCTGCATGTATTCATGACGTCGATCATCCTGGACTTACCAATCAATTCTTGATCAACTCCAGTTCTGAGCTTGCCTTGATGTATAACGACGAGAGCGTATTGGAGAACCATCATCTTGCTGTTGCTTTTAAACTACTTCAAAACGAAGGATGCGATATCTTTTGCAACTTGAGCAAGAAGCAACGCCAGACTTTGCGGAAGATGGTCATCGATATGGTACTCAGCACCGATATGTCGAAGCACATGAGTCTCCTAGCTGACCTGAAAACCATGGTGGAAACTAAGAAAGTGGCAGGGTCGGGAGTCCTTCTGCTGGATAATTACACAGATCGTATTCAGGTGTTGGAAAATTTGGTGCATTGTGCTGATTTAAGCAATCCGACGAAGCCCTTGCCCTTATACAAACGCTGGGTGGATCTGCTGATGGAGGAATTCTTCCAGCAAGGTGACCGAGAGCGCGAAGCTCACATGGATATTAGTCCGATGTGTGACAGGCTCTCTGCCACTATAGAAAAATCGCAGGTCGGCTTCATAGACTACATCGTACATCCCCTATGGGAAACTTGGGCGGACTTGGTTCATCCCGATGCACAAGATATCTTGGACACATTGGAAGAAAATAGAGATTGGTATCAGAGTGCGATCCCGCCAAGTCCTCCTGCAGAAGAAGTGCCCGATTCTCAAAGACCGGGCATCAGGTTTCAAGTGACGGTTGAAGAAGGTGAGGCCGAAGCGGAGGCCCCGATGTGACGGAGGCTGCTGGGCCTCTGCAGGAAGCTGACCGAAAAGGTGCAGCAGTGGTGGCGCGTGCGACAATAAGAGGCGCTGGCGCCTCGTTCGTTCGGCCACCCCGCGCTGGCGCGGCCTTTGTTATGTTTGCATCGCTTGACTGAATCTCCGGGCGCGTAGCCCTGTCCCCGCAGCAACTCCAGGGAATGTACGTTCTGTTTGGCCTTTCCAGAACCCTCGTTATGCCTTACTGTAGGAGTGACTCGTGCCCTGCTCTCAGTACTGATACATCTGTATATATTTCATATGTCTGTCGGTGTAATACTCAGCCCCATGTATGTATAGATACTACGTGTCATGTCAGCTATGTTACACAAGTAAAGCTCTCTCCATTTTAATTTTACTTTTATTTTTAATTACCAGTCCTCATCTCTATTTATAAAAAAAAATGCAGTAAAAATGAATTTGAAAATTCAGCATTTTAATAATGAAGTGCTCTTTAATCTGCAATAAAAAGAAGTCGTTTCTTTCAAAAGTCAATTGTTTCGTTACTTTTAAATAGTTGAATTTTCGACTAATTTATTTGTCGATTATCCACGCCACCAACAATTCATTTCTTACTTACTGAATAGCTTTCGCAAAGGGGAAAATTAACTCTCAAAAAAAAAACTAGGATAAACTTTTAAATTAATACTACTAATAATTTTATTAGTAGTATTAATTTAAAAGTTTATCCTTTAAATTTATTTAAATTAATACTACTAATAATTTTATTAGTAGTATTAATTTAAAAGTTTATCCTAGTTTTTTTTTTGAGAGTTAATTTTCCCCTTTGCGAAAGCTATTCAGTAAGTAAAAAATGAATTAATATTACTTCTACTAAATAGTAGAAGTAATATTTACAGTCATCTAGTCAAGTGAAGGGTAGGAAGGCATAAATATAAAATCACCAAATGCTGTCGTGCCAAAAGTCACGTAGCTCTTAAGCATTTCTGAAGGAACTGTATAAACCAGGCACTGCATAGTAGTAAAATTTGTGGGTACAAAAACCAGATAAGGAGATAACAAACGGAGATTATACATCATCGTAGTGTTATACGACTATTACTAACGATGAATGATTCTTTCATACTCCGTTAAATTTCAATGGTTTCAGTCTGAATAACGTCACGCCACGTATGCACAAAGTATTTAGTATATTAATTAAAATATTTATAAGATGCGCAAATGCGCAATTAAAGCTGTTCCAATGTTAATATTTTAAGATATAGCTATTAAAGTCAAAGAAGAAGAAGGAATATCCTACAGGAAGTAAAAGTGACGAAATGAAGATGCGTATATACAGGATGTTATCAATTAAAATGACAAAAATTATACCACGCATAGAGGACATCAAAATATTGTGATTTAATCTAATTTATCTATAGCCAAAAGTTTTTCGTTTCTAACAATAAGATATAACCTCCTAAATGGACAACTTGAAAAGTATATTTTCTTAAATATCTCTGGAACGGTGTAAGATAAATGGTTGAAACTTAGCATGCAAAACAAATGAAATACAGGGATGGATACGTCATAGGCAAAATTGAACATCCTTCACCAGTGGTGTAGATGCAGAGTAGTAGGTTATCATTTTACTAAATAACTTTTTTATTGTCACTTTTTCAAAAAATCTGAAACAAAAACTGAAAAGTTCGAATAAAATTATAAAAGAAATGTACAGTTCTATCTTCGCCAGATTAACCATTTTCGAGATATTCAGGTCGAACCATTTCATTGCTTCAGAATTCTAAATTTAAAAAAAAATCAAATTTGCCTTGACAACATTAACTGCTATTTTACATATCAATACACAACTGTTGTGTACTTTTTTCTCAATTTATGAATTAAAAGTGCAGTCTAACAATAAAACAACGGACGTGATACTCACTCTTGGAGAAAGTAGAAGGAACACTTACGCGACAGCAAGGCTTTACGAAAAACAATTTGGTCTTTGGTATTTTTTTTAAACGTACAGTCGCGGGCATTAAATTTTGTTCGTCGGGTCAATCAAAACGTCGGTTTTAATTCTAGATATTAAAATATTTCAGACAAATATCCTGTGTTTGAATATGTTTATGAGTATCATGTCCGTTGTTTCATTTTTATCCTCAACCACATTTGCATTTAATATCTAATTTGAATTAAATCTGGGATTACAATTAAGCTTAATATCAAATTACTCGTTATAAATTTGTTTTCTTCTCAATATTATGATATCACGAGTAAAAAATACCCCAAACTAGTCAAATTAGACGTTAGCCGATACGTTAAACGTAATGTGACTGTGGCATTACAGTACTTTTTTTTCATAAATTGAGAAAGAACTATACAATGGTTCTGTACTGATATGTAAAATAGCAGCTAATGTTATCAAGGCAGATTTGATTATTTTACTAAATTTCGAATTTCTGAAGCAATGTAATCGTTCGACCTAAAGATCTCTAAAACAGTTAATCTAGCTAAGTTGCCCTGGATCTACGCCGATGTTGCTCCTTTTGAGAAGAAGATACGGCATCTTTGGGCAGTAAGTATAGTTGCTGCAGCGCAAACAACGTCGATAACAAGAAATTATCGGGATTATCATTACTAGAGAGTCTACGTTTAGCCGGTTTTTTTATGTGCGGTAGTGGACCAAGTAGAGACGGCATATTTCTTCCGCGACCTTTGATGCAGTAGCGCATTGTTCGTCTCTGAGCTAGTATTGTGAGTTTACCGATAACAATTGAAATTTATCTAGTGATACTACTCACTTCTATAGCTACTATAGGTGTACAAGACAGCTGACTTGTTCACCATTTTGGAGCCCAATGTGAGGTTATAACGAGTAATTTTTAAAATTTTTATAAACTTTTGCCATGGAATTTGGACGGCATGTCGTAGCTTTACTGTAAAACAGCAAAAAGGAGTGCAATGACGGACTTTTGACTTAAGCTAAGACATACCATCCAGGTCTCATGGCAAGAGTTGATAAAAAATTTAAAAAATCACTCGGTATAAATATATTATTTTTATGATGAAAAGAAATTACTTCCCTGAAAAATTTGAAACCATTTAGAGAATGATTTCTACAATGAGGAGCTGCACATCCGGCATATTTTAACAAATATGTTAACGACACACACATTGATACACATACACAACACCAACTGAGCTCCAAAATGGACGACGAGTCAGCTATGATAATCAAGTAGCTGTACCCACTCATACAGCTACTATGTACAAGACAGCTGTTCTGCAACGTCCACAAACCAATAGGTCATCATTAGGTCTGTTCGTTTGTTCTGCACTTTCTACACTTTTAACTCCTCTACTCTATTTTTCTCACTCCTACTTACATTATATTATATACATCTCACTCTCTCAGGAGTTGTTGGTGCAAAAAGTGTAGAAAAGTGCAGAACAAACGAACCGACCTATTGTTTATAAGTTATAAACAAAGTGTCAACGTTTGAATCAGTTTGATTTATCATGAGCGTACACTTCGAAAGAGTGAGGTCGTAACACAGTATACGATGCATAGATAACCGTGAGCGAGCTCGACGCCACTGCAAGTGCACGGAGCCAAACAATGCACTACTGCATCAAAGCTCGCGAAAAAGATATGCCGTCTCCTCTTAGTCGACTAACGTGCATAAAAAACTGATTTAAATGTAGACTACTTGTTCCATTTACTACATTCAATTTAACTAATCAATTATATTGTACACAGTGGTGTTCTACAACTGAAAGTACTTGAAAGCTTACTTACATTACGCTTGATGCGCCACTGAACATCGAAAAATTCAGAAACTAACCTAAGAATCATTCACTTTTTAACTGAAGTCTATAACGCACCAATGTATCGTTCGCATATACTACTAATCACAGTTGCTAAATAAACACACTCATTGTCAAATATAAACACAAAACCCGGTAATTACTTTATAACTGATGTCAATAAACTGCCATATTGCAGAAACTGGCCTACTGCAAAGTGGTAACATCCGTTAAATATAATTCACCTATGCTATACTGTGCTGGCCTGTCCAACAGTATCTATGCGCTTCTTGTGAGTAAATGAAGGAGAGGCTCATTGAAACTTGTGTGGAAGTGAAATAGAGATATTACAATGTTGCGTGCGAAGGTAGGAATACGGCCGGCGCCGGCGGCCGGAGGGTGTCCTATGTTATCAATCGGCAACGTCGATTCGTTTACTCACGAAAAACGCATAGATAGTGTTGGTCAGGCCAACTGTGTATACTCCGCCCTTGGTTAATTCGGCCCTGGTGGACAGTATTGCTTCCATCTCCAGTAAAATAGGACTCATCGTCAATTATCATTATCATTATCATCTCCACTGACTACAATTCATTCGTGGACATAACCCTTTTTTTGGGGCGTTAAACTGGATTTACATGGAGCGTTGAACGCGTCAAAACGCCGGGCGTACTGAACTCCCATTGGTTAGTGCTCGTTACGTAAAGAGCAGTAGCCAATGAGAGTACAGTACGCCCGGCGTTTTGACGCGCTCAACGCTCCATGTAAATCCAGCTTTAGAGTATGGACCGCATTAGTGTGACGTCAGAGGAAGCACGAAATTTGAATCCGAGTCATTCCCAATTTGATATAAAATAAATTGAACCTTAAAGCCTAGTCCACAATTGCCCGGGAACGAGAACGGGAACCGGAACGGGAACGTTAAAAAAGTTAAATCATTTCATACTCGTACAAGTGTCCACAATGCATCGATAAATAGTAAATACGGTAACGCTAATAAAGGCCCGCACAGAACATACGCGCATTAGACGCGAACGATGTCCTCCAGCGCGTCACCGACGTAAAAGTAGAAACTGTTGCAACTTTTCCGCGTCTGCCGCGCGTCAAGCGAGCGTTTATTCTGTGCATACTGCATAAATGCATACCTACTTGGCGTTGGATCACCTATTTATCGTCGAGAACGCTTCCTTCGCGTCTAATACGCGTATGTTCTGTGCGGACCTTAAAGCTCCGCAACGGGAACGTATCAACTTTTACGTTTCCGTTGTGAAACTTTTTATTAGCGTTACCGTATTTACTATTTATCGATGCATTGTGGACACTTGTACCACAGAATAATAAGCGACCAGAAGTACAACTGGCTGTCGGCACCTTTGATGTTTGTGTCCGCTGTTTAGCTTTGAATTATGGTGGGAGAGTGGTGACTGGTCCGCGCGAATTCAAAAATGACAACTTGGAAGAAAAATTAACCATTGGTTTTTCGTATGTTTCACAACATTGTGCTGTTCGAATAAGTTTGAATTTATTAAATCATGAAGAAAATTATTTATTTATAAAGTAAATGGACAGAATTTCCATTATATTCTCAATTATTATAACAATTAATCGAAAAGAAAACTACATTCAAAACTAAGCCTAGTTCATCGTAGAGACACAAGATGGCACTGTTTTCGTGCATGGCGTAATGCTTTATTCACGTGCAAATGCCAAGACGTCAAGTTTACGCGTTCGTTTCTTCTGATGTTATAAACAGTTTTTATCCATAATAACGTGTGCATTACTTCTGCAACGGTCGTTAAAGAAGTCCAGGAATGCGAATAGATATATTATATAACTGATAATTTCTATTTAAGATGTCTCAAAAAGTGTGGTTGTGAACATACCCTGACCGTAATTTTGAAATCTGCGGACCAACTCACGCATGCGCAGTAAACAAATTCAGACAAAACCACGCCTTAGTTAATCTTCTGGTCGTTTATTATTCTGTGCTTGTACCACAGAATAACCAGAATGCAAACTCTTGTGGTGGGGGTAGGTCACGCAAATCGTAAAATCGCCATTTTGGCAGGCTAGAATTTGATTAATTGCGTAGTGCACGGTTGTTAGGTTATGTTCACGGGAAGCATTTGCAAATAAATTTGTGCATAAAAATGACTGGAAAGAAGAAAGCTGGTGATGTGTATGCAGTAAGAAATTTCAGCAACAAGCAGTATCTTGGTAAACAGAGCTAAATTCTCGTTCTCACTTCATAGATAAAAGTGAAAATGTAATTTCAAAATTGGCGCCGCCAATGTCTAATAGAGATGGACAAAGTGACTCTTTCGATCGAGTTGACTCTTGGCCGTTTCATTGGGAAGCTCTCGGTTCTCAGCCCGGCGCAGCAAGAGCTGAGAGCTGCTGTGCAGAACTACAGCGAGCTGCTTCATCGGCTCTTTTCATCGATTCGACTCGGTGAGTCAACTCGCACATCTCTATTGTCTAGCCTGACAAAATGGCTGAAGGTCACCGAAATGTGTACCGAAAAGATCAAAGGTGCCGCCGAGAGTTTGCATTCTGATTGTTAGATATTCTGTGCTTGTACGATTATGAAATGATTTAACTTTATTAACGTTCCCGTTCCGGTTTCCGTTCTCGTTCCCGGGCAATTGTGGACTAGGCTTAACATTTCCGTTACGGAGCTTCTTATTAGCGTTACCGTATTTACCGATGCATTGTGAACACTTGATTTAACTTTTTTAACGTTCCCGTTCAGGTTCCCGTTCTCCTTCCCGAGCAATTGTGGACTAGGCTTAAGGCATAAGGCAATAAAGGTCACTTTATAAGGATCAGTTTTTGAGCCACTCGTACGCAAGCATTACACATATTTTTGACATAAAGTGTCCCAAAGTGAATAATTTGAAGTTTTAACTAAACACCTGACTCGAAATCATCCGTCTTGGAGTACGTTCCATACACAGTATACTTATCAATCAGTAGGGACAGCTCGTGTCGGCACCTTTGATATTCATACTAACGTTTTCAGAGCCAATATGGCCGTTACTGGCGGGCTTTCATTTTATTGCTACTAGATGTCACTTGTTGAAAAAATGGTACGGATAGAAATGATTGCAAGCAAATCATAGAATGCGATGTTGTTTTACACAACTTCAGACTTTCTACACAACATAAATTCATTATAATCTAACAAAGATGATTTTCTGTTCAATCTTTCTCATCTCTCTGCACCCATCACACAAAATGCTGAATTAAAAAACGCCCGCTTAAAAGCAATTGATGAATTCACCGGTGCGCCACACGCGGCCGTTTGTGGAAAGTCCGCCAGATATCGCACATGCGCACTCAGAAACTGTAGTGCCAGAAACCCCTAGCTGTCTCTACTGATTGATGAATATACTGGAGTGCGTTTAGATTCTCAGTGTAAACATTCCGAATGGTGTGTGACGTAGAAATATACGTCACACCTTCTCTTCCTATTCTTTTATCCACTTTTATGAACGCTTGTGGTGTGTGTAACCCCGCACATGCGCATTTATTTTATATGGACTATAGACGCTGAATTATGTAAATATATCGCCGCAGATATTACACTGATAGCCACTATTACTGTTTCTATTTTCATTACTTTTGTAAGTTAAAATAAAATCATTGTTAAAACTTACAATTTCGAACGTTACAACGTAAACACGTCTAATGCGCAAGTCACACACCAAACGCCGCAGTAAAAAGAAGGATGAAAAGTGCGTTGTGCGGACGAAGTTTCAGAACGGTGCGAGTGTACGTACTGGGATGTGACGTCAGAAACATCCTACTTTTCGAACGAATGGTGTGCGTCCGGGCGTACTTTCTAAACGCACTCCTGAAGTGCGTACTTTCTAAACGCACTCCTGAAGTACTTTTGTTTTCACAGCATACCATATTTTTTCTTTGCATTGTTATTTTTAACAATTTTTTGCATTTATAGCTGTTTCAATTTATTAAATAGGGATGTGTGATATATGGAAAAGCAGCAGAAAAAATAGATCTATTCAATGGTATTAAAATCCAACGTAGCGCTCATAAGAAAAAATGAAGTTGATGATGGTCAGAACGAGACGAAACGTTTTAAGTAAAATCTAATGATATCATCGTAAAGACCTCAAAAAGTGCCTGTAGAATGTATTAATTTTGTTGTGATCCCTACAATACTAACTTCAGAAAAAAATAAAATAGAAAATTACGTTTTTCAGTTTTTTGGAAATATTTCAAAAACTACAAATTGTAGAAGATTTATCAAAACGGGTTATTGTTCAACACCAAAATACGCAACTTTGCCCTAATTTAACCGACTTCGTATCTCTTACTGTTTCCGAGATCCCAATGGTGAGCCTCGAATTTGTAACAGCCTGTATTGGAGAGAATCGTTTGAGTTTGAAATTACACTTGCAGGCGCATAAAAAGCTATTGTTTTGTAGGCGTATAATTTTGTTAACTGCAAAACAAACAAATCTTACCCAAGAAAATTTAAAAACGCTACTTACTTATGCAAGTACATACATAGTTTACTTCTGTTAGAGTCGGCTACCTAAAAATTATTTTCAACTTCTCTCGCGCGATTTTTTTTATAAGCAGTCAAATTCTCGCAAAATTTCATTGCAGTGATTCACTTTCCAAGCCGAATATTAAGGCAGAGTAATTGAATAAAGCATACCTATGTATTAAAAATCAACAACAATAATTAATTAAAGAAACATTTTAAATAAATCAAAAAAATAAAATTCATACTTTCAGCGTAAAACTGAACCGTGCGATATTTTTCAATCGCGGTTAGTAGCTACCTTAGGCATGTTCTTTCGCTAACTATTTAAGGATCATGATCTGAATATGCGATCTGATCCGATCAAACGCGTTTAGTTCCCATTTTTATGTGAGAAGGACCACGCGCCTGTTGTTGCATCGAACGCACGGTTCGAGCGAACGGCACTGGACAAACACTCAACACTGCGAACTCGATGTGTGATTCGGGTGGGAGGTATTCCATGACGTTTTAATATTTTTAGCATCTTTCTAATTATCATTAAAATAAAATAAAATAACATTGTATTTTTGAATTTTAATGTCTATTTTTTTCGAAAAATTTGTTGTGGAAAGTACTAATTTTTTACATCGCCATTTTGCTGACAAGGACTATCAAAATCTGCATTAAAAAGTTAGGGTTGCCATTTAAAAAAGCTAATGATGACGTCACAACGGAAAAACAAATGCCGATAGAGAAAAGATTTTTGCAATTATTTGTGAAGGACCAGCAATTTTACAGTTGCCTTGCGTTAATGATTATGGAAGTAAAAAGGGGACTCACCGATTTTCCATCGCACTGATGTTAAATCTTCATTTACTCTATTCATTGTGTACACAGGTTACGAAATTTCTACGACGAGGGAGCAAACTCGAGTCGCCCCATCAATGTTGTGGTGAATAATGGTGGTAAAAAACGCGAAAAAATGGAAACAAGGAGGGATATTGCAAGGCCGCCAACAGGGTTGCTAACTTTATAAAAATAAAAATTCAAACTTTTGAACCGTGCGCGAACAGTAATAAAAGGTCTTTTCAAAATTAAAAATTTACCTGTTTCAGGATTTTGCGAAAAACATTAAATAAACAAATTATGAGTTTGTTGCGATACTTTATCAGCACCGTGTATATGTATATGTTACATCTGATGTATTGTATGTTGTATTATTCACATATGTATAAAAAATTACCGGATGGAAATGCGATGATGGGAGTTATATTTGGTTATGCATTATGACGTTTGACGCCGTTAAAGTTGGAAGTTGACCAACTTTTTGCGTGCAACGCTGCTTGACGTCGTTCATTCTGTGCAATTACATTTGAACCTTTATATTTAACATTCATTTGACAGATAATGGCGCATAACGGCGTAGCATTCTGCTTGGGCCTTTAAATATTTCTAATACTTGTGTACGAGCAACTCAAAAAGTGACCCTTGTAAAGTGACCTTTATTGCCTTATGCCTTAAGGTTCAATTTATTTCTAATCAAAATGGAAATGACTCGGACTTGAATTTTCGTGCCTCTTTTGACGTCATCACTAATGCGGTCCATTAGCACAATGCTGTTTCAGACTATTTAATCTCACCACAAAAACATGAAATATTTTAAATGAACATTTTATTACTTTTTAGAATTTGTTTACATAGCTGTAAAATTATTTCAATAGAGTCCAGTTCCGTTGATGGCATATTTTAAAAGGCACATTGTAAGTGAACAAATACTTGTTATTTATTCCTTTCAATGCCAAATAGTATTTAATGACTCTTTCCTAACGTTTGTAAGTAACACTAATAAATGGCAGACTCACATTACAATATACGTTTTACTAATTAAGACTGGTAGTTACTTTTCCTAACAATAGCTCTGATGCAGTTCTTAAATTTCAAAACGAAGATAACTCACAGATAAACACCGTCATCTGACAAATGATGTTGCCAGCATCACATACTATACTATTCAAAACAATCTATGAATGTTACCCAGTCTGTACATAAAATAACTAAAATTATTGTAATATAAACAATAATTATATTAATGGCACAAATAAAATATAAATACTGTCCACTACATAAAAATATTTAGGAACCTACCTACACCTAATTTGTTGTTTTTGTTTTATTTCAGTTAACTGTTTACTAGTCTCTCATTAAAGTACTTAAATGTAAATACATATAATGGCAAGATTAGTCATAATAAACTGTAACTGCTAACTTTGTGGACCTTCATACATCATTAATTTTTATATCTACATTTTATAAAATAATATTCTAATGATGCAAAGTGAGCTACAGAATCTAGAATATTTTATCTTATCAATAGACTAGTAAAGCACTGGTTGTATAAATGACAGGTTTAGTGTTTGTACTGCTAAGGTAGGATACACATTAAAAGTACATATATGCTCTTCACGACTTGATCATTTTGGAATTCTATCCCTTAAGTAAGATAAAACTGCTTCAGTCCCTTGCTCCAGGATGGCGTACCTTGGCTGCCTAAATGGATTGCCCTTCAACTCTAAATGACTAAAACAAAGCGGTTTTTTTTGTTAAACAAAAACGTAGAATTCGATAAAAGAGTTCCTACTTCAGTTGTTTCATTTTACCCAATTCAGGAGGAACAATGGTGATGCTATTGTTAGAAAGATCAAGCGTGGCTAGACGACGCAGATTTACCAAACCATTCATATTGATTTCACTGAGCTGGTTGTCTGATGCCAGCAGAATCTCTAAACCTTCAAGATGATAAATACAATCTGGTACAGTTGTAAACCTGACAGATATAAGTTCAATTACACTCGGTTATATTAAATGTTTTGTCTTACCTGTTATTAGAAATAACTAATTCGCGCAAGTACAGCAGTAAAGATATACCCTCTGGTAAGTCATTTAACATGTTGTTACTTAAATCTAAATAACGCAATTTATTGAATGTTGAAACAAAATTATGAACATTACTTAAACGGTTTGTACTCAGGTTTAGCTCTGTTATATTTTTAGCTAGTAATTGCATTCTGAAAAAGTACAGCAAGATGTCTACTAAAGTCTGTTCTCATAGTTAGAAATATACCCATCAGGAACGGCAGTAAACTTATTTTTGCTTAAATCAACAGTGCCAATCTCAGCTGCTAATGCATCTTCAAAAACAGAATCAGGAACATGTGCCAGATCTTTCCCACATAAGTTTAAGGATCTTGTATTCCGCATGATGTATCTGCAAAGAATTAATCAATTATAATCAATTTATTTGTGTTATTTCTAAAAGAAGTACAATCAAGTAATTTGTTGCTATTAAAATTTTAATTATATATGAAATAATTACTTGTTAGGGAAAACAAAATCTGCAGAAAACATTTTTTCTGGTGTGCTTGGGGAGACCTCCAAAGATTCACCTTCCAGTTTAGCATACAAATGCTTAAGGATAGTGGAAGTTCCAGCTCGAATTATGTCTTGTCTTATATTTTTCAAAAGGTTACCACCGATTTGTAAATTTTGCAAACGTGGAAGGAGAGCCATTGTATTGGGCAAACTAAAACAAGCAGAAATGCACATGAAACAAATAAACAAGTTTTTCTTGCACACTTCGTCAGTTCATTGTTCGATAAATCCAAACGGATTAAATGTTGTAACATTGCAATTTCTTTTGGTAAGCTACTGATTTTATTGTTGCTTAAATCTAGAATTTTTAGAGTGGCTAAACCTTCACAAACATCTTTTGCAATTTCCTGAAATATCACAGAAATGTATTACATATTTGGATTGTATTACTAAGTAATGAATACCTTCAGAATATTATTGCCTATATGTAACTGTGTAATATGTTCACACCCCTGAAAGCATGGCAAATCTTCTATGTCATTGTTTTGAGCAAATAGGAATTGAAGCTTCCTCAACTCACCCATTGAAGGTAGTCGTTTTATGTTGTTATGTGCAATATCAAATTTGACCAAAACTAAAATTAATGAAATTTAATTATGATTACTAATTCGTGCAACCATTCATATAAACATTACCCCGCAAATTTACTATATCTGGTGGTAGTTCTGTTAGGTGGTTATGAGATAAATTAATATCAGTTAGTCGGATTAAAAAGCCCAATCCGGGCGGTAACTGTGTTAATTGATTATAGGACAAGTCCTGCAAAATTAAGGGCGACCTTCGTCAATAATTACTGTATATTGTTACATCGATGTAAAAAGTAAGTACAAATCATTACCAACTGTTGCAACATAACTAAATCGCTGATATCCTGGGAAATCGTTTCCAAGTTATTATGTGACATTAACAATGTTTGTAGCTCCGACAATTTAAAAAATTCATTTGGAAACAATTTTATATTATTATGACTTAGGTTTATTTTTGTTAACTTTTTAAGTGACCCAATTTCAGGAGGTAAAGTTGTTATGTTATTATCTTGCAGCTACAAATTAAATCAAGAGATAACTTGTTTTAGTAAAACTGAAGACTTACGTTCAAAACAGTTAAATCTTCAAACATTTCAATATCCTTAGGAATTTCTTGTAAAACATTAGAACTTAAATCTAAGTATGTTAAAGGACTAAAACTCCACCAAGGATCATCGGGAGGTTTTCCAAGATCGTAACTTACGACTTCTTCTTGTTGATCCAAATCGTACATTGTGAACATCTTTGCTGGAACTTAGATAATTAAATTATCACAACTTTCATTCACGCAGTACACCGAGACATCACCTGTGAACAGATTTCGGCCAGATAAATTTAACTGTCCGGTCTTTCGAACAACCTTAATCATTCCCTTTGTAAGTTGACTGTCATCTTCCTGTTTCGTTTGCAGATGAAAAACTGGATTTAATAACTTCCGTTTTGACTTGACTTGCGATTGCTTAGCCATTTTATCACAGGACAACTGGTTTTTAATTTACTGCCTAAATTTACAATTAGAGTTAACCTTGAAATTTAGCAATTTAAAAATCACAACAAACCTAAAAGAACTACCAACTTAAATGCCGACTTCAACTTAAAAGTTGTAGTCGGCATTTAAGCTAACGAGCTTAGCTAGGCGAATTTCGATTAGCGTTTAGCATTAGCGGATCCGCTTCTTTTGGAACAAATTTTAAATCGGCGTTTATGTTCGTTTAGCGGTGACGCCAAGGTTGCCATCTTAATTTTCATAAATGTACTATAGTCTATTCAAGATAAGAAGGTAGTAGATGTCGCTGCGTTCGAAAGAAAATACACACAGCTAACAATAAACGCGCCAAATTTTAAAAAGGAATTAAATGAACAACATTGCGGGCTGATTCAGCGGATCAGTTAAACCCCGTTCACAATGACTTAACGTAACAAAATTAATCACTTAATAAAAGTTGGAAACACTCTTAGAAATGTAAGCGTACTAATTGGCTAATTCTGTTAATTTACTTTTCTTAAGTTGACAACTTCCATTTTTAGGTTAACTCTGTTAAGTACATTCAATCAACAGCGTTCTAAAACAATATAGTGAGTGTAGTCTTTGAGTCTTGGAGTTGAGCAAAAGAATCTTATCCTTTATTAACCTAGACAAACACTAACAATTTGCAAATACTTGCGCAAGCAAAGAACAAACAATTCCTTCATTGTGAACATACAGTATGAGCATAAATGTTTGAGGACAAGTTGAATTTCCCGCCTTTCAATATTTTTCTTAAGTTGGTCAAATGCATAGGTTACAAAAAAAATAGGCAAGTAATTTGTTTATTTTAAATACAAGAAGCGGCAATAACTACTGACAGGTACATTAGGCAAACGCGCCCCATTTTGTCTTATGAATTCTTGGAGCCGGCTGCAAAATTTACACAGGCGACACTGAACAAAAATTAATTTCTCAGGACGGCCACACACAAAGAGTAAAAATTACTAGATAGAGACGCGGGAAATTCAACTTGTCCTCAATCATTTATGCTCATACTGTATAAATTAACACTCTAATTTCCTTAATTTAATTTTGTTACGTTAAGTCATTGTGAACGGGCTTTTACAGTTCCCGCTCCAACAATTAAGATTGAGCACTCTTTTCTACTGAATAAAGTTCACTCATCATAACGTGTTTAGATCCAGGGGGGCTATTCTCAAATTAGCGAATACATAAGTCGAACACGATATTACTCGAATGTCTACGGATGTTAATTCTCAAATGTCGTATACTAGAATTTTTCGACATTTTTAGTGGTTAAAACTACTCTACATTTGTATGTCGTGTACGAAACCGAATGTATTAATGTCGTCGTTACTGTATTCATTTTGTGTGTGTATTTATTATACAAAATTTAAAGCAGAATGAAATAGCTATGATGTACGAACGAGAAAAACACGTATACAAAAATGCCTTTGGTATGGCTGACGCAAAATTTTTAAAAACCTTTCGTTTAACAAAAGACGTTGTTGTGGATCTTATTGAAGTACTCAGACCTTTCATTGTAGAAAGCAGACATGGTTCAGCTTTAAAACTTGAGGAAAAAGTATGTGTACTTATTTAATCATATTTTCAATACAATTATGTAAAAAATTTAATTGCTCAGTGCTTTTCAAGTAAATTTAGCCGATTTCAATTTAATATTTACATATAAAAAGTTAGATGAGTGCCTGTTTTGAACAGTTCGAATCAGTTCCACAGTGAACAGACCTTATAAGTCAGTGTTATTCAAAACTTTTGTTGAAATGTAATCAACTAAAAATGTCTGCAGATTTCAGATTTGCCAACTTAAATTTGTGAAATTATCAGCTGGCTGTTATTCAATTGAACTAGATTGAACTACAACGTTGCCATATCGCTTCATCGACAATTGGAGTCGCATACGATTTTCACTGTCGAGCAGTGTTTGAGAATAGAGAAAACAAAACTCGTGCGACTCTACCCTTCGACAATTGTCGATGTCTAACTGCCCTTTCATAATAGTGTTAATGTTAATGGTAATGTTAGACAGGTAATGGTGGTGTTAGTAGTTGCACTGTTCCCGCAACAATGTTACCGATGTTAATTATTTTAAATTTCCCGCCCGCAGGGGGCGGAGACTTAGCGTAATAAAAACGGAATAAAATTTATATTTACATTTATCAGCAGATTTACACAACGTATTTATAATAACTTACACAAGCGCACCTTGACATGAGCTCTGTATTAGCGCTAAGGTTAAAATTTATCTCCATATGACAGTCCAGTCCGCATGCGCCGCAGTCGTATATTCATTGGTGGATGTTATTACAAATGTTAAACCCGAAAATTTCTGGAGTCTAACATCAACATCTTACGTTAACATCACTGTTAACATTATTGTGAACAGTCTACGTCTGTCACCATTTTCTGGTTCTTACCATTATAACATTACGTTACCATTAACACTATTGTGAAAGGGCAGTAATGTCATCACCCGACATTTGAGAATAGCCTCCCAGAGCGGTTATTCTCGAACTGGTGAGAAGTGATCGCTCCCGAAAATGACGTCAAAATGACGCATTTGTAGAAAGGTTTGTATAGTTTTATACGAAAGTCTACGTCATTTTGACGTCACTCCCGCACAACGAACCCTCTCCCTCATTTCGAGAATAAGGCCCCAGCCCAGGTAGCGGAGAAGTTACGCTCAGTGATGCCAACTTAGCCCTTTTGGGGCTAGTTTTAGCTCTTTTCTGAGAAATTTAGCACTGTAAATTTTCAAATAGCACTCGAGGGCTATTTTAGCCCCAGACATTTCGGTGTATTTTATTTATTGTATTTAAAATATTTAGAAGTAAACTACTGACTAGATGAAATTCACAAGTACATTTTTATTTACCTAACAAATCAATAAAAATGTTTGTTTTAACTTAATGCAAACTTTTTTAGCCCTAAACCACTCAAATTTAGCCCTATTTTGGTCTCCGCCTAGCTCTTTTCTAAATGTAGAGTTGGCATCACTGGTTAGTATAAAAAATGGCAACCGCCCCAATTCATCAGTTAGTTGAATGATCACTTGTGAGAAGTCACATTCAACAGAAATTTAGTCCACAGTTGCACAACTTTTGGGACTGCTGAATGCGCCCATAGTTAAGGCACGTTAAGGTGACCATAGGTCTCGCTTTTGGCAGGGCAGTCCCGATTTTTAATCAATTTTCCCGCGCCTCGCGGAGTTTCAAAAAAGTCCCACCTTTTGGAAAGAATTTTTTTTACCAATTTACCAACGGTATCTGTATTGCGTTGTTGCCAAATGTTGAATTTTTACGCCAAAAAGGAGAATTCATATACATAATACCGTATGATTTTTAAAATTTTAGATAAAGGGAGGCTGTGTATGGCGTAAAATTAGCAAATACAACAATTTATTCAAAATAATATTTACAAAATTTCAAAAGGCATTCATCATTGAACCATATTTTCGCAGTGATGTTAACCAAAACGTACGTATGAGTTAATTTAAGCTGTATATTTTCCTCTTCACGGCCTCCCTTTATCTAAAATTTTAAAAATCATACGGTATTTAGTAACGAGTGATCAATATCTTTTCTAATCACGTTACCTATGAAAATAAAATCGTGTATCCTTGATTATAGTTCGTTATAATGCCATTTGAATTATTGATATTGCATTCCTATAGAAAATCTAACTGCTGTTTTAAGTATAATATTTTTTTTATCAATTTGGACATCAAATCCCAAGTTCACATTTCCCAGAAAAAGAAGCACGCGTCAAGAGCAACAAAAAACTGGTTCATGGAAGGTGCGCAAAATGTCCGCCGCTCATTTGTAAACACAAGTGAATTCTGCCTTTTAAATCGTTAATAACATTCGCTAGGATTACTGGATTGTTATTTAACATTCGCAATGTAACAATGAACAAAGATTTCTGTTAATGCATTAAACTTACTGACAGTAAGTACATAATTGAAATGGGAATGACATTTGAAAAAAATTAATTAATCAAAGACATACGATTTTCTTTCCATAGGTGACGTGATTAGAAAAGATATTGATCACGCGTTATAATATGCAGTAAGTAGCATAAAGTGCAAAATACTTGTAAGGTGCATAATACAAAACAAATTAAATACAAATGTTAAATACAGACAAATATAATTCATAAATACAGGCTGTCCCGTGACGTAATGTCCCCACTTCACCTACATGATAATCAATTCAAACTAAGTAAAAAAACTCTAATAAAGTTTTGTTCTAAAGTAAATCGTTTCAAAAATACTGGGTGTTTAATATTAATTTTTTTATTTTTTTATTTTAAAGTTCATCTAATCATTTATCCGTTCACCTAATAATCAATTCAAACAAAAAAAAAACTCTAATAAAGCAAACCGTTTTTCAGAATACGTGTTTTGTAATTTTCAGAATTTTTAAACTTTGTTTCAAAAGGTGTTCAAAATGACCCACGTTGTTTGCTAAACACATTCTAGCGCGCTTCAAAAGGGATCTAGTTGCCTACACTACACATAAAAAATGCAAACGATCCGATTAGTTATAGACTGACTTATTTCTACCTCGGTCCGTGTGTTGAGAAAAACTCATTCATTGGCTCTTAAAATAGTCTAGCATCGAGCTAATTTATTTAGACCTCGGTACGTGTACGATTTAAAAAACTGCGTAATTTTAAAAAATTGTGAAAAATATACTTTTATCACAAAATCTTTTAAACGGACACTAAATATGCGCACTAACACTTTACGTTTCGCTATCGTTTGATAGCTTCTTCAGAAGTGAACTTCTGAAGAAGCTATTTAGTGTCCGTTTAAAAGATTTTGTGATACAATTTTCATCGGACAAGAACTTGCTTTAATTTAAAATTTTAAAAATTTAAAAATTAAACATTAAACAGCCAGTATTTTTGAAACGGTTTATTTTAGAACAAAACCACAGAATACTAATCTATACAGAAGCATCACTCGAGGCGGCACCTTTGATCTTCCGCACAACCCTGCCGATGACCTTGGCCATTTAAATCAGTAGTGCAGTAGAGATGCGTGCGTGCTTTGAAAATATTTAGAGATGAGGTGGAAATGGGATTATAATCTACGCCAGGCATGGGCATGGAAAGGGGAAGTATCTCCCACTATGCTGGGCAATAGGTCAAACGAGCATCGATTGCAGCTAGCTTGGTCCCACGAAATATAAAATTGTAGACGGCGGCGGCGCGGTGTATTCGTTTTGATGCTGTTCATATTGAATTAAACCGAAAATTATTATAAATATTGTTTAAAAAAGGTTTGTTTTTCAATTTAAAATGGTCTCAAACTTGTACGACACTGTTAAACGCTATAAACCAACATGAACTAACTCGCTCGGCCCTCTCTGTTTTTGATTTCGTTGATACGACTGAGTCTGTTACACATGCCGGCGCATGTTTGTTTGAAACATCGGGATCGTCGCAAATAATTTATGGTGGGGGTCGAGTTTTTCCCGAGCTCGCGCCCGTCGCTGATCTACGCTATTAATTTTAAAGCGAGTTCCTCCTGTGGCATTGGTGCGCACTCAGAATATCTTTACGTCAGTTTCTGCAGCAGTCCCTGACTGATCAGAAACTGTCTGAACCATGCGCCGAACAAAGTTTCACATTTAACGCAGCTCTTAAAAGCGGTAATTAATTCGACGGGCGAATATATTTAACAATTTCAAACTAGTCCGAAACGCTGCAGAAACAGACATATTTTCATGCACCTAATAAAACATATTCCATATTTTTCGAATAAAATTTGTACTCGCAACCAGGGATGATATAATACATGATAGTTAGTTTTTATACGTTACATGTATAATATGTATGTATAAAACGTATGAAACGTATAATACGTTCATACTTACTTGTTCATTAAATTGTACGTAAAGTACAGTATAATACGGTATAAAACTGTAAATTCACAAAATTATGTAGCGTTCTGCTTACCAACCAGGCGCAAAATATATTTTCATGTGCAGGTTGAATGTAAGAACTAGCGTATCTAGCGTTCGACAAATCTAAACATGAGTAGCAGCAGTAGAATGTAAGTGATATTACATGTCAAAAGCTTGTTTAAGTAAAGTTAATTTGTAACATATAAATATCGATACTCGCAGTCCTTTGCTATACGTAATAAAATACAACTTGCAATTCTACACTCATTTTTAGAACAATAAACACAGGAAAACACTGAGCTCATATCAGTGAAAGGCATTAATCGATAAAATTTGAATTAAATTGAACAACCCAAAATTAGGTGAGGAAAAAGATAAAAAAAATAATTGATTAAATTAATTGAAGTGTTGTAGATACAATATAAAATAACTAGAGTATTTATACAGTATTTTACAATATTTTATACGTCAGTGTTTTATACAGTATTAAACCAATATATTATACTCTATTAGACAAAACGTATAATACTCTAACATCCCTGCTCGCAACCCTTATAAGCACAAGCGGTACCCCATTTTGTTTTCTCTGCCACACGTTTATCGCTCATTTCAGACATTTTTACTATAAATGTTATTCATTTACAATTATTAAAATTTTCTCTCGACTCTTACTAGGTCGCACTTGGGTAGTTCTCGTTATAAAAATTTTACTCCGCCATGCTTCTTCACAGGCAAATTTATCCATCCTGTGTTAACACGATGGTAACGCATTCTTTTTTCTCTCTCGCGTTACACCTTCAAGCAACGCGTCGAAGCAAACGCGCGAGTGTTGCCGAGTGGACACGAAAGACATTTAAACTGGTAGTGCACTTCTTACTCTTTCTAATTATTAATCTCCTTTTCAAGTGACGCTTCTGTTTAGATTAGTATTCTGTGACAAAACTTTATTAGAATTTTTTACTTAGTTTGAATTGATTATCACGTAAGTGAAGTGGTGACATTACGTCACGCGACACCCTGTATAACCCATGAACTAATACCATTGAATTTAAACCTAATCTAGAATGGCGACGCAATGCTTAAAACTGGCAGTAAGAAATTGGAGGTTCACGCGATTAACTGATGCACGTTGACGCTAAATAAGGTCTGTTTGTTATCCTGAACTGGTGTACACCAATGCATACTTTTCCGTAAAATACGCTTTAATGCAACCTTAAATGTTTGTGTGGTATGTCAGTATGGATGTGTATGATTCGTATTGATACATTATCAAAGAATTTAGGCTTCATTAAAGCTTATTTCGTAAAAAAAGTGTACACTGGTGTACACCAGTGCAGGATAACAAACAGACCTATTATCTCGTTGTAGGATAATTTTGATAATTCCTATATTACTACACAGGAACTCTACACCTTTGCAAATTATCCTACAACCAGATTATTTAGCGTCAATGTGCATCAGTTAATCGCGTGAACCTCCAATTTCTGGCTGCCAGTTTTAAGCATTGCATTGCCGTTCTAGATTAGATTTATATTCAAAATAATCTAACTAATATATTGAAAGTAATGAAAGTTAGAAATTACACTGAAATAAAACAAATAATTAAGGAAATTAATAAATAATAAATCTAACCAATTACAAATTAATATAATTCTTACAAATTGTATTGGGGCGTTATACAAATAAAAAATTCATAAAAATATTTCCGCGAAATTTGTTTCTCCAAATGAATTTGTTAAGCTCGTTAAAATTTTATTTTAATATTAAGAACAATTTTGTATGTATGTACAAATAAAAGCACAATACTGAAAAAGTGGAAATAATTTAACTTAAAAAATGCACTCAAATGCGAAATACAGAGTGTTCAGAAATGATTGAAAGGAATTTGAATCTCCTTCTTGTTAGTTTATTTTTAAAAATTGGGATAATTTATTTATTATTTTATCATTTCCACACATTTATGTGGCTTTTTTCATTTACCAATAAAAATTATACGGCGGTAAAAGTGGTAATACGAAAAACTTTTTTATAATACTGTTGTATTTTCTTGCTCAAATATACAGGGCGATCGAAATTGATTGTCCTGATCCTACAATGCTTTCCACGACCTTCATATCGTATGTCGTATTTGCTTTGACGATACAAAGGATGAAAATATGGTAACACCATGTCACTGCAAGGTACTTTATTGATTTTATTTATAAATAAACTTTGCCAGTTTCGGTTTTTTTTGGCAGGGTCCGATTGCATTCGTGCATCGGACTTGCGTCGAGAAGTGGCTGGCAGAATCCAATTCCAATACTACTTCATGGGAGTTATGTCATCACATGTACGAAACAGAAAGAGCGCCGAAGTACTCTGCGAAGCAATCAATTTGGCAGTGGATCATTTACATCCAATTGCAGTTAGCATTGTTAGCAACATTGAGAAGTCTGGGAAAGTTACTAGATATCCCAAGATTTTGTTTGACAATTTATTGCCGTTCATTCATGAAAAATGGTTTATTTCATTGTAATAGCAATCTAATTAAACAATAATTATGTTCTTTAGGCCCGATTTATTCACCTCCAAATAAATTTATCTGGTCATTTATTCCCATAGTAACAATTGTGATCACAATAGTTACTATGGGAATAAATGACCAGATAAATTTACTTGGAGGTGAATAAATCGGGCCTTAACCTAATTAATAAAGAACATAATTATTGTTTAGTCAGATTGCTATTACAATGAAATAAACCATTTTTCATGAGTGTTCTTTATTAATTAGGTTAGGTTTGGATGTAACCTAACATAATTATTGTTTAATCAAATTGCTTAGAAGCTCACGGACAGTAGTGTAGAATCAGGACAATCAATTTCGATCTCCCTACAATTTCTTGTGATTTTTCTTTAAAGGCCCGCACAGAACATACGCGCATTAGACGCGAAGGAAGCTTCTCGACGACAAATAGAAAGTGATTCAACGCCAAGTAGTTATGCATTTATGCAGTATGCACAGAATAAACGCTCGCTTGACGCGCGGCGACGCGGAAAAGTTGCAACAGTTTCTACCAGGGTTGCCAACTTGGGCGATTTATCGCAAAATGGGCTATCTAATTTTAAATTTTGCGCTCGATTTTGTTGATTTTGCGACTATCGCCAATTGGGCGTTATACACCGGGTAATTCGGCGATAATGGGCGATGTTAGATATGTAAACAGCCTAAGATGTAAATAAAATGCTACGGAAAATAATTATCCTAATTTGCTACTGATATCAACATGCGGCAACGGCGATGGTTCAATATGTTAAAGGGGTTGCCATGTTGCCGTACCACGACTGATCGTTAATTGGTGTGTGGTTATTTTAAAATATCGGCGTTTGGTTAAGGTTTTAATTTAATAAGTTTACTTTAAAGTAAAATATAATATTTGTGTTTTATATGCAGTATCTTCACGGATTGTCTTGACAAGACAAAGAACTTTTTTTAATATCAATCTTACGCAAACAAGATATGTACAAAAAATTCTGCTTTAAAAACAATACTTAAATTTGAACTTTGTACTACAGACTGTCTAAAAAACTCAAATTACATGTTGCAGATATCAAAGTAACGTTTTTGTTATTGATTTTAGGCAGAGTATTCTTTACAAAAAATTCTACTGTTCGAACAAGTTCAGAAACCAACCAAAAATTTAAGATTTTGTACTACAGAGAGTTTGAAATATTCAAATTCAAGTAACCAAAAAAACTTTTTTTTAATATTGATTTTACTTTTTCAGATAAAGAAACTTTCTATTGCTAATTTTTATGCAAAAATGTATTTCTTATAAAAATTATGCTCTTCAGATTTTTTATTTAAACGAATAAATCTTGTTTTCCTTATAAATTTTCTGTAGTAAACTTTTACTTATATGTAAATAGCCTTTGTGAGCGAAGATAACTTCGGGTTCTCTATTACCAGGTGAAAAGACATTGGAAAGATACAGCAACAATTAATTGGCTAATGCAGAATAAAATTAAATAAAATTATTGTACATATATTGTTGAGTATATGTCTTTCACTGATATAAAGCTACTTTCTTACATTTTCAGCATGTTTAAAATTGCCGGTAGGCAAGAAAATCCTTTTACGAGTTTCTTTTCTTTTTGTTAATAATTCGCGCCTCTGTGTTAGGCGATTTGGGCGCTTTTAAATGTTTTGATTCTGCGATTTCGTGACAGAATAGTTGGCAACACTGGTTTCTACTTTTACGTCGGTGACGCACTGGAGGACTTCGTTCGCGTCTAATGCGCGTATGTTCTGTGCGGGCCTATACTTATTAATGGTATTTCTTGTTGGTATAACTAGCGCCAAAGCGGGGAAAATTTGCGTTAAATAAAATATTACCCAAGCCAAATAAGAACTCTGCCTCGAAAAAAATTTATAAGGCCATATAAAATGCATTAGGCCCGATTTTACAATCGTCCGATAAGCATTATTCTTAGAATAACGTGATGTAGGTGTCACGTAGATATGGAGGAACATTAAAGGATATTCGGCGAACAGCTATTTCATCCTTATTCCACGATTGTAAAACTGGGCTTTAGTAGGCGATTTCATTCTGACAGCGTTTTCGATTCATCTGCACCGGTTGAACTCAGTGTATTTGCATCTTCTTTTAACCTCATCCAATAACATGAGATGAAGATACTCTGAATGCGCACTAGTGCGATTAATTGAAAACGCTATGAAATGTTAGTGACCACCCGTTAGATAATATTGGCAACATTGGTGGAGAGATTATTCTTTAGTGGAATTTGTCCATCAACATGTGGTATTGTTTCGTTTCCTATGTCGGGCGAAATTAGTCGAAATTTAAAAACAATTCAAAATGGAAAATGCTACTTCGATTGGTACGAAGAAGAGCAAGAAAGGCAGCAAAAGCGAGACCTACGACGATGCAGACGATAAAACCTCCGTACTGTCAATCGTATGTCGTATTTGCTTTGACGATACAAAGGATGAAAATATAATAACACCATGTCACTGCAAGGTACTTTATTGATTTTATTTATAAATAAACTTTGCCAGTTTCGGCTTTTTTGGCAGGGTACGGTTGCGTTCGTGCACCGGACTTGCCTCGAGAAGTGGCTGGCAGAATCCAATACTACTTCATGCGAGTTATGTCATCACGTGTACGAAACAGAAAGAGTGCCGAAGTACTCTGCGAAGCAATCAATTTGGCAGTGGGTCCATCACCAGCCACAAAATGTAGGGTTTCGAGTAAGAAGAATCAGATGTGATCTAATTGCATGTGCAATTCTAACACCCTTGGCAATAGTTATTACGTACATTTGTTTATTTTCAGCCGATTATTATAACCAACAAAAGTATTCTAATATACCAACTGCTCGATGGACCTCGATTTCACTTTTGATAATGATTGCCATTATGTTATTCGGGTATTACATTTGGGTGTATGTTGTGGTTGGTTACCACGGTAGGATGTGGTACTACTGGTGGCAGAGAGAATGTGTTGTTCGCTACATTCCACCGACTAGAAGGAGCATTCAACTTGAAACGATGCCTGAAGTTAATGATAATACTGAAAATATGGTTACGGAAATCGCTGTCGAAAATGGTGACAATTTAAGTGATAATCAACAAGTGAATATTTTAGACAATTCTAGTCATGCCAGTACTGTAACAAATGCCAATGCTGAAGCTGAACATGCGTTAATTACACCCTGTGATGATTGAAAATTTAAGGTATTTTTTTTGCAACTGAGTAAAATAAACATGCTATGTTGAGTTGTTCATGTTTGTTAACACATTGTGATAACTTATCTATAGATAAAAGTGTTCCTGTGAAGTCCTACCATTGAATTGTTGAAAATTATATTATCAAAAATTCTATTTCATGTGCCATTTCTAACAAATCAACAAAATTTATATGTGTATTCATATGTATAAAAAAAATATTCCAGTGATTTAGTTTGAAGTTAACACCTAAACTATAAGTAGTTTTTACTTCAGTGGTTGTCACAACAGATCTGTTTGTTATCCTGCACTGGTGTACACTTTTTTTACGAAATATGCTTTAATGAAGCCTAAATTATTTGATAATGTGTTAATACGAATTATACTCATTCATAGTGACATACCACACAAACATTTCAGGTTGCATTAAAGAGTATTTTGCGAAAAAGTATGCATTGATATACACCAGCGCAGGATAACAAACAGACCTAATATTTTTCTTTTATTATTTAGTTGAATGTTTTAATCCTTGCAATATTTGTACATACTTATTGAGTCCAATAGAATATAACTTTTTCTTAAAATCCATGCTTATGAGTGTTATTGATATTGTTCTTTAAACATTTTTTGTTCTATGCCCAATTGTTTAGATATAGCCATACAGCTGTGTTTCTTTTCGTTTGTTTGCAGTAAGTACAATCTCAGAATTGATGAATGTACCTGAATACAATGCAGCTGAAAACACTGTTAAATATTTTAAAAATATGTACTTACATTACTATTTGATTTCAAGCATTGTATGTATTTATTTTTATACTAACTGTTTTCATTGTTATTATTATAAAATATACATAAATACTAAAATTATATGAAACATTTTCTTCAAATACTCAAGAAGAGACTTTCTAATAATGAAGTGCTTTGGATGTAATTGATACATTCAGAATACTATCACTGCTGTAATAATCACAGTGTTGATGAAATGTACGGCTTAAGTTTTAAAAAAATTGAATCTACGAAGCTCTTCGTTTTATAGAAACTTTTCCTCTTGCTAAATTTGCAATATATATTTTCACCTTGGTACTGTCAGCTTTCTTCACCCATATCTAAAAATAATCATGCTTTATTTTTTCTGATATATCAGCAGTTTCAAATTGAATGTGCACTACAAGAATTTCCAAAACTATTATTCAGTTACAGATTCTGGAGTGCATTCACAATCTTTACCTCCGAGAGCGTCTTGGGCGTGTAATCGCGTCTTTCTAACTCACGATTTTTAACATATTTGGCGTCTCGCTCATCCGTTCTAAAACGACTTGTGTTTACATTATTTCCATGACAACGGGTGCACTAAGCGTCCTACTTAGAAGTGGGATGTGAAAAGTGCGCCCGTTGTCATGGAAATAATGTAAACACAAGACAATTTAAAATGGATGAGTGAGATGCAAAATATGTTAAAAATCGTGAGTGAGAAAGACGGGATTACACGCCCAAAGACGCTCTCGGAGGTTATGATTGTGAACGCACTCCAGTTAAATCAAAGTCACACCACTATACAGAGATTTTTCTTTTTTTGTATACATACCGCCTATATTATACTCTTAAAAAGAACATGCATTGCTTTATTGCAATCTATAGGCAACCAAATAATAATAAAATAATATAATTATTATACATATACTTTTTCAGCATATCACAGTAAATAAGTCTTAATACACCTTAGGAACCAACAACAGATTTTCGTGGAGTAGTTGCTGTTACGATTGCATTGAAATAAAGTGAAGAATGAATTTAAATAATTGTGGAATTTGAATGATGTCCGTGCTAAAAAATGCAGTTCTTCGCTTTTAATATGCAGGCACTTACAAACTTACAAAAAAATCTTAATTACAAATGATTCCTGAATTGCAAATAATGCTTTCAGATTTACAAATGATGCTTTCTGATTTACAAATGATATTTTCTGAATTTCTTATGACGTTTTCTGAAATACAATTTACTGATCTGAACTACAATTACAACTTTCTGAAATATAATTTATTAATCTGAACTACAATTGACGATTTCTTAAATACAATTTACTAATCTGAAATACAACTGAAATTTTCTGAAATACATTTGGAAAAGATGTAGTACAAACATAAAAAATAATCGTTTATTATAAATTTTGATATTCAAATAAGTTTTTATTCACAAAGATATTCATGAAACTCACTTAACAACTTCTGATTATGAAAAATAACGAATAACGTCTATTTATTATTTTAGTTGCGTTCGAAAATTATACGTCGAATGCATCTGGAGCATATGATGATCTCATCTTTCTCAATCACGATTTTTAATCTATTTTGTATCTCGCTCATCCGTTTAGAAAAATCTTGTGTTTATACCATGGCCTAAATCAAAAGCGAGTTCTAACTGGCCTGGGCGTTTTGAAAAATTTACATTGAATTTTTGTGCTCGAGAAAACGCCAAAAGTCGACACTTTGGCGCTGGTTACGGGGCACTGACGGCAATGAATGAAGTGCACTGTCATTACTGTCAATCAATGTGAGTTCACGCAAAATTAATTAATATTGTAATTACCGTAGTACAACATAATTTATATGGTATAGACTTTATAGATTCATGCACAAATCATTTGATCTCGTCGGAGTGAAGTACGCTTGCGCAATAAAGAAAGACTGGCACTTTAAAAAGCTTTCGTAAAAGAGTTTCGACTTTGATAATGTAAAACGTGTTAAAAAAGGTGTTGATAATTACGCACAATGAGAAAAGAAGCTTTATTACACATGTTGTAACTTACCACAGAAATTCTGAGCAGGTAAGATTTTAATCTAAAACCGTAATAGTTTAATTCTAAATTAAGTTGTAGAAATTGGACATAAATACTCCACCTTATTCCAACGTAAATAATATCCAGTATGCTCAAATTGCTGTGTTTTAAAATATCTATAATAATTTTAATAGTAACTCAATTTTAATATTTTTACTTCGAGAAAAAGAACGTTTGTGTGATATTAACAAAATTAATTATAATGTTGTGTAGGAAAAAAAATAATATGTAAACCATGGCGGTAAAGCAATTTTCGAGGCCTCGAGAAGTGTGGCCAGGCTCGGCTTCTCGCCTCGCCTGTCCATATCTTCTCTCGACCTGGAAAACAAGCACTTTAGCGCCTCGGTCTACAATATACTATTATAACGCAGCCTACGACAGATTTGTTTTCCGGCAAATGGACAAGACAAAATATGATTATTAGTCTACTTATGGATCTACTCCAATCAGACTGGTTTATTCAGTGGCGGTTACAAAATTGGACCTTCTGATAGGCGCTTCCTGCCAACGAATCAATGCAAACACCCGCCAAGTTTAATTTACGGTATAGTATTTCCGTCACTACAGAAATAATTGTTTATCGAGTCGAACGTGTCTCGTAAAATACATAAATAGTTTAACAAAAACGGACATTGAAAAATCCCCACATTTTAAGCAAATTGGGCTTATCCTTCCCTAAGGTTGATCGTTGAGTAAAAGTACCTACGCATAGGGAGAAATCCCTACAAGTGGCAACACTGCTGCCAATGAACACGGGCACAGATTTATCAAACCTGCGTTCGTTTATTCAACTCCGCTCACTCTATTTACTCCTTTCGCACTTCTGTCTCACTCTTAATTGTATTAAAACTTATTCGCTCTCACTCTTTAGAGTGCGCAAAGAGTAAATAGAGTGAAGGGAGTTGAATAAACGAACGCAGCTGAAGTAGCAGATTCTATGTAGAGAAAGAGGAAATGATATTAACAACCAGTATTAACTTAAGAGTGAGATGGTACATACACCCGTTTAAAAAGCATTGTTCATTCTAAGTCACGTGATCTAGGCTTTGAGTGGCATCCTTGTCGCATACATGAGCTAAAATTACTCACAGATATTCGCTATTTCACTCACATGCTGATATCAATTGAGAATGCAGGAAACATAAGGCACTGTGCATCTACCCCTTACCAGATCATTGAACACAGGACCAAACAGGATTGCCAATCTTCTCAAAGTGAATTTCCTATCACATTTACGAAAATTTTTGGTTTGCCCAACTTGAGTCAAAAAATAACTTGAATATTATCATTGAATGTTTCGTTTTCGATTCTATTTCGTGAAAAATAAAATCGATTCAATAAGATTGAGAAAATAATCGATATTTTTAACAGAAAAAATCGATCTTTTGAAAAATCGATTTCTGAATCGGCATCCCTACGTTATTTTGAGGTTACGTTAAAATTAGGTGTTGAAATAACGAATTTATTATGCAGTATACGTTTCTTGTTCATTGATAGTTTTTACAAAATCACAAAATGATTTTTTTATTTATCCTGAAGAAGCGGTCAAATGAATAACGAAGGGCAGATATTTGAAACGTCATTAAACGTTGTCCGAAAAATAGTTTTTATAATTTTATTTGTTATATTTTTGGATAATAGGTTATGATCGTTTCGTTTGTAAACCAACGCGTTCCGTAACATACCACCATTTTCAACTCACCAGAGTAAACCGCTGTCAAATTTTTGGGTAAATTTGCGGTTACAATTGGAGACTTACGGTACATACCCTAAACGGATGAGCGAGATACAAAATAGATTAAAAATCGTGAGTGAGAAAGATGAAATCATACGTACCAGATACATCCGACGTATAATTTTCGAACGCAGCATTTGTGGTGTGTAATGTTGGTTGCCTATAAAGCCATGTGTTGACATCTTTTGTATAAAAGCATACATAGCTGGTATGTATATAAAAAAGAAAAAATCTCTGTATACTTATTTCACGTTAACGAATTTCGATTATGATCATTTATGAAATATATACAACAAATCATTAAAAATCTAACATAACATTATGTAGGTATATTTTTATATGAAAATCCAATACTGAATCCAAATCCAAATTTGAACACTAAATACTTTGAAACTATTAAAATTGATATTTTTCTGCTAATTGCATTAAAATAGCCGGTAATACACTTAATACTTACAACTTCAGATGCAATAGCTGATATGCTTGCAGGAAATCTTGGCATATCTTTCCCTTCAACATATACAGATTGGCCTCTATGAAACCACCTCCTCTCATACAGTAATTTTCCATCTTCATATCTAGTCTCAACCATTGGCACCTCATTTACACTGGAACTTACTTGCATCGATGGATTCTGCACAACTCCTTGACCTGTATGTGGAGCTTCAACTAATTTTATTAAATGTGTAATACTGTATCTAGGTAATAAATATAGTCTTACCTGGTTTACGCACAGGTGTCAATACTTTTCCTCTATTTATGGTTTTCAGGTCATTTTCAATTTCTTTTTCGTCCAATAAGAACACAGGCTGGCACGTGGCAGGCTTTCTTCTTTTCTCGGGAACAGGTACAGGGTCATTCGGTCTTCGCCTCAACTTACGAGTCATAACTGGTTTAACTTCCATAGAATCTCCTGTTAACTCCATGGAATATCGTTCTGATTCTATGGCCTTACGCTTATCTTCAAAATCTGACAGTAAATTTTCTCTCAAATCCACTTGTTTCTCTTCAAAGTCTTTTGCGGCAGCCTTTTTTTCTATTATGTAATCACGTTCAACGCACTCGATCATATAATCACGGTATATGGTGTTTAACCTGATCCTCTCTTTGTACTGATATTCAAGTTTGCGGACTTTCTTGTTGTACTCATGATGCGTGCCGTCTTTGAGCTGTTGCAGCTTCTTTTTTAAACTGGCGAGCTTATCCTGGTACATTTGTTCTTTGATTTCTAGCGGTTCTTCATGACGACCAGTGTCTGTCTCACTGGCATCTTCTGTATCTAAAAATACTAAAACGTGATTTAGTCCGAAAACAGAATACAAGTATTAATTACCTTCGTCGCTTTCCTCTTGTGGATCTTCGTTTTCCCGGTCTTCTTCATCGTCGTATCGGTCATCGTCATCATATTCGTCTTGAACGTAGGCATTGTTGGAATAAGGCGAACCTACAAGGGACATTATCACATTTGCTTCTCTCTGAATTAAGCGTACGATATTTTACAAGTATTTAAAACATTTTCAAAGATATTTTACAAAAGTTTTGTATCTGGATTCTAACCTCAAAAATTATGTTACTAACTTCATGTTGGTCCTTGATAAATATTATCCTTTGAATATAGAGTGGGAGGAAGGAGCATTTCGGATCCGCGATGGGTTTTGCATTTGGCGGACAAATATTTCCGGTTATCAGTAGCGTACTTTTTAACTTGCATTGGGCGAGTTTTTAATTCAGCATTTTGCTGTGATAGGTGTAAACGAGTGATTTAAAAGACTGCATAGAAATTCATCTGCCTTAGATTATAATTGATTTAGGCAAAGCCGTCTCTATCTAACACAATGCTGGGCACGAGAGTTCTGGTAAGTCATCCCCTCCACTCGGCAACAACTGTAATCGGCGACAGTCGAAATTATTCGCCACTCGTCGAGACCTTATATTGCGCGTCGTTGGTTCTAAGCGTGCCGATTTCAATTTAAACTGGAATAAGCACGAAATACTTGCGGAGAAGTATGAGGGGTGGTGGTACTGTTCTCCTACCGTGCCCGGCACTGATCTAACAAGCCGTACTGACGTAAATTTGGCAACAATGTAAGTAGTCCTGTGTGGATGCATGATGCATTGCTCTTGTTTGGTGTGGTTTGGTTGTGATCATTTCTTGATCTAAAGAAAGTGTGAAGTGCTGAAACTTATGAGAAACTTCATAAAGTTTGTTAATAATTGAATTAGGATACATTACTGAAGTATTTATAATTAAGGTAAGTGAATTTTAGCATGTTCGTGATTCATAACCAAACTTTTACATTTCATAAATGCTGTGTTCGATCACATTCGATTTGATTTTTAACTGAACTATGTGACTGAACATAAGTTCAGTTAAAAGTCAGAGTTACAATGTTACAAACGCATGTAAACCAAGTAAACTAAACACAAGGTTAGTTTAGTTTACCTGACAAATCGAACAAAATTTTGTCCAAATGACCTAACTTTGAACTGAATTACCACGCAAATCGAACATAGGCTTCACAGGTATTTACACATTATTAATATTATTTAAAGTCTCCTTTAATTTGATTACAAAAGCCTTTGGTTACATACTTTGGGGCGGGCTTTTCACTTATTTATAAACAGACTAGTCGGACTACTATCATTTGCTAATGCGACGTTGCCAAGTGTAGCAGCACGGCTTGTAAGATAGAGAAGGCTTTGATTTAGGTGATATAGTGACAACGTTCGTCATTACATTTCTACATCGTTATAACTACGCCTATGACTGACTGTTGTTGCATTTATAATCTATAATGTAAAGAACTTTATTCTAAAGAAAAACACATTTTGGAACAGAAGTAGGTACCTAATTGTAATACTGATGAAACTTTATTTCTAAATTCAAAATAAACTGCTATTACACCATTAAATAGAATAATTCGTGTTCGCGCTCAAATGATATATCATCAATGACCGTTAAAGTGGGTTTACAAGATGGCTAGTTCCATCTAGCTTTCTTTCAATGGTGAAAGTAATAAATGCTCCTTCCTCACACTCTATATTCGAAGGTATAAATATGAATATAAAACTACAGGAAGGAGTATATATTGAACCAATATGTGTCCGGAATGGAAGTTGCAAATGGTGGAGAGCTGTTTCCGGGAGACCGTGGCGCATTATTTCAAAAGGATATTCATAAGAATATAAATTCACTTAATTCGTAATCCGTAATAATATAAAGAATTTACGCGTTCGATTCGGCTGGATTCACTATAACGAAACTGATCCAAGTCACTTCTAGGTAGTGTTGTAAAGCCGAAACATTTAATGTGAAATGTTTCACATAAAATTCATTTCATTGAAATATTTCGTAGCATCCATAAATTTCATGAAGCTTATTTTGAATTTGCCGCGTATAAAATGTCCTACGCATGGTTTGGATTTAGATGGTAATACGACTGCGATGAACGACATAAACTCCACAGATTACACAGGGATTAACTCTATGCATAAACTAACCACTAATTGTCACACATATGCACATGTACCATAACGACATTATATAGGTTATAAATAAGGTAGTAAGTAAGTAAAAGTTAGGTGGTACGTTACAGCCGTTACCGTTACAGTTTCTGCTCTCACCGAGCATTAAACGAGTGTACTCTGATTACATTCGAACTGATCCATTGGACTGTCCATTGATAAAAATGCAGAATGTCAATTTTGAAAATTAATGACAATTAAAAAATTAGATTATAGTATGTTTCATTGACAGTGAAACATTTCATGAAAAATCTCAAGGCCAGAAAATAACGTCTTTTTCTTTAACTTCTGCAAAAATTGAATTTTTCAATTTTTGAACTTTTCGCAAAATTTCACATATCAAAACTTAATTTTCAATTTCAAATAAGTTAAAGGAAAAAAACGTTATTTTCTGGCCTTGAGATTGTTCAATAAGCTAAAACTAATACACAGTAAAAAAAAGTCTCGAAATCTTGATTAATTTCCAAGAAATAACAATTTTAGGATTTTGACAATTTCGAAAAACGCTATTTTCTAAGTAAGTAAAAATCACTCGGTTTTCAGACAAGCACAAATTATTGTCGTAAAAAGTTTTTTCGAAAAATCAGAAATAAAAATTTTTCCCATTTGATGCCGACTTTTTGGCGAACACTGTAGAAAATGCAAATTTATGGTGAAAATGGTGAAAATATGTTTGATGTATGGGATAAAATATTGCTATATGTACAACACTCTCGATATTTTACTTTACACAATTTTCTTTCCAAAATTCATAACAAATGAAAGAATAACATAATTTTTCCGTAATTTTGTTTTAAAAAAGTAGGCAATGCATGATTAAAAATACAGAATCCTAAACTATTGTTTTAAAGATACCGTTAAATTTTAACAATTTTTTAATTCTTTTGTAAAATTTGTCATTTTTTACGGTTATGTACATTTTCGCAAGTCTTTAAAATTTGAAGTGTGTGAAATTTTCAGAAACAGGATTTTCTTTAGAATAATGTTGCAGGTATAAAAATATATAACTACAACTTAAAATTAAAGCTGCTTCTTGTCTGATTAAAATTGTATCACGAACTCTTTTAAACGGACACTAAATGGCGCACAAACACTTAACGTTTCGCAGTCGTCCGACAGCTTCGTCTGACGAAGTTAGTTTCGGAGTTACCTGAACTTAAAGTTGGATAACCAGAAATAGTTATTTATGCAACTAATCGAGTCTGAAAATTTTCCCACTTGAGGCGTCAGCCGAGTGTACAAATAGTAGCACAAGATTTAAAAAATACGTTTACACACGTGTTGTAAACAATATTTTTTCTACAACCGACATTTTTTTATCAATTGCTTTATTTATGTCGTAAATAATTTCAGTTTTTTATTTTCATCCTCAAATAACATCGAAAGTGAACAAAATTTTAAAAAAATTTATTCCTTCATTTTAACGCAAAATGAGATTCTGTACACGAGATTTCATTTTTTTCACCTGTTATGAAACACCCTATATAAATTTTCATGTATTACCTACCCACTGTATTGATATTGGCTTTTGCATTATCCATAACTGTCATTAATTAATTGTCAAATTAAAAAATAGATTGTTACATCATCAGACCACTATCGTCAATATTGAAAATAAAAATTAAATTTGAAATTTATTGACGATAGTGGTGATGTAACAATCGAAACCGGTCACTGAATTTATTATAAATAAATTAGGAAGTAGATACTTAAATTTATACCTAATAATTATGCACATATTTAAATAAATTTGTTAATACTTACAACACACAATGTATACTTTGCAAGAAAATATTTCTATTATTCAGACATATGTATTTTCGATTAGGACAGAAAATCCTTGGCGAATTGTAAGCAATAATAGTATTGTGTATAAAACATGTTTTCGTATATTCAACAGGAAGGGTGTTATTGAAGAAACCCAGTTAAATGCCACACCTGTATATAATTTGTATCTAGTTCTATTTTAGGGACAATTTGTAGCTTTTTTTACTACTTTTTTTTTCTGTAATAAATAAAGTACGGAAATATTTTAACATCAAGGATAAATAAAATATTTAAAATAAATACGTAAGCTGAGGAATTAAAATGTGCTTAATAATTAACTTGTAATTGGTTCTTCTTATTTTGTACAGGGTGACTCGGTCGCTGAAGTTGGGGCGGGAATTTTAAATAAATTTTCTATAGCATATTTTAAAATACAAAATAAGAAGAACCAATTAAAAGTTAATTATTAAGCACATTTTAATTCCTCAACATACGTACTTACTTTAAATATTTTATTTATCTTTGATGTGAAAATATTTCCGTACTTTATTTATTACAGAAAAAAAGTGTAGTAAAAAAAGCTACAAATTGTCTCTAAAATAGGACTAGATACAAATTATATACAAGGTGTGGCATTTAACTGGGTTCCTTCAATAACGCCCTTCCTGTTGAATATACGAAAAAATTATGATACACAATGCTATTATTGCTTACAGTTCGCAAAGGAATATTGTTATTCCCCATTTATTTTCTGTCCTAATCAAAAATATGTCTGAATAACAAATATTTTCTTGCAAAGTATAGTTTCTCGTAATTAAATACATTGGGCCAGATGAATAAAGCGAAGCATATGCTTTTACTTCAAAATTTTCAATGGAAACTGCAAATATTTGAAGAAAAATGAAATTCTAAATAATTCTGCCTGTAACATAGTAAAAATTTTAATAAATAGAATCGTATAATGATTTGCATTAGAAATTTTTCCACGTATTTAAGCTTTAAAAAAATTATAACAGAAGTGAAAGCATTTGCTTCGTTTTATTCATTTAGCTCATTGTCTTGGCATATCGAACAAGAAATAAATTTATTCTGTAGTTTAATTATTTCAACAAATTCATTATGTACTTCTCGCATGTGTCTGTATAAGTTACATCCTTTATGCCCGAATTCTTCACGTCAATTTAACTGGTAGATAAGAATATCTGGGGGCTAAATTCTGTCAAATCGAAAAAAAAAATGTTTTATTACATGTAGAACACGTCTTTGAATCCATTTTAAATTTTAGTACAACTGATATCTCTGAACGATTTTTAAACTTCGGAAATATTCGGTTAATCTCGGCACCGAGTCACCCTGTCTCTAGCCGTTCCTCGATCGAACGGTCCCTGTATCAGCGAATCGTGAGTCGTTGAGTCGATGAACGGTGTCGTGACAGAGTGAGAGTTTTAAAATGAACGACTCAATCATTTTTAGGAATGGTAAACTTCTACAATCGTTTTCTAAAAGATAAATCGGGTATAGTCTATAGTCGAACCACTGCACAGATTATTAGATAATAAACCATGGCGATGATGGACTGAACTATAATCTGTTTTTTTTCTTATTTACCATCAAATAGGTTGTGATTTTATTTTATTAGGCTGGCTATTATAATAAAATTAGACAAATTAATTTCATGTCATTATAACATATGCCAAAATGTGACACTTCAAATCAAATAGATCAACTAAACAGATTCGAAACAGACTTGGAAAGTAATACAGCCAAAATTAAAAGTGAAGGGAAACGTTTTACAATTTATATATGTGAATTTGGAAGTGAATGAAAAGAAAATATCACAAGATTTACTTATTCGGGATAACCTTAAAATCTAAATCAAAATGACTTTCATTGGCTGCGCTCACCAGAACCAAGCGCTCACGCAGCATTCGTCCGTGATTGAAATAAGTGATTGGCTTATTTAAAAAAATCCACCAATCACAGACGAATGCTGCGCGAGCGCTTGGTTCTGGTGAACGCGGCCATTGTCAACATTTTAGTTACTTGCATAAGTACCACTTTTTCCCTAAACTTTCACGACATACTTCGATGGTAAATAAATAAAAAACAGATAATACATGAAAAAGCTTTTTACAAGTTGAAAGATCTATTGAGATCAGATTTAATTTTAACGCATTATGATGAAAACAAGGAACTAGTCGTCAAATGCGATGCATCACCGTATGGAATTGGCGTAGTATTAGCTCACAGGAACAAAGACATAGAGAAACCAATAGCTTTTTGGTCTCGCACATTGGGAAAATCCGAAAGAGACTACGCTCAAATAGACAAAGAAGCTTTGACCATTGTTGAGGGAGTTAAACTTTTTCACCAATATGTCGCTGGAATAGAATTTACAATTACAACAGATCATCAACCTCTTCTAAGACTATTAACACCGAAGAAGCCAATTCCGACGGCCTTGTCACCAAGAATGTTAAGATGGTGTTTGATTTTGAGTACTTATAATTACATTCTGGAATATAGAAAAGGGAAAGAAAATGCTAATGCTGATTGTCTTAGTCGATTGCCGCAACTTTCAAATGATGATGAAGTGGTACCTCCGGGAGACATACTACTCTGCCTTCAGCAATGCCAATGTTACCAAGAATGTTAAAATTGTGTTTGATTTTGAGTGCTTATAATTACATTCTGGAATATAGAAAAGGGAAAGAAAATGCTAATGCTGATTGTCTTAGTCGATTGCCGTAACTTTCAAATGATGATGAAGTGGTACCTCCGGGAGACATACTACCCTGCCTTTACCAATGCCAATGTTACCACCTGAGTGGTGAAAGTTCCATCACACCTCGATTCGACTGAAATTGTATCGAAACATTGGGCTGATTCAGCAGAACATATCAGGAACGGTTCATGCTCCAACAGTTGAGGCTGAGCACTAATTTCTACTGAGTTTACTCATCATAACATGTTCCAGTCAGGTAGCGGAGAAGTTACGCTACAAAAAATAACGACCGCTCCAATTCATCAACTTGTGAGAGGTCGCATTCAGCAGAAATTTGGTCAACAGTTGTACAACTTTCGGGTCTGCTGAATGCGCCCATTGAACATCGATTTTCGACGATATATCGAAACATACGAATTATCGATGTAAAAAATCGATGTTAATTGTTCAACATCGATGTTTCGAAAAAATCGTAAAAGTTCCAGGTCTAGTTTAAATTCTATTATCACAAGCAAAATTCGACCATATGTATTGACTTAATAGGTTTTATGATTGGACGTTTTTATTGAAAAATAAATTCGTAAATATAAGTATATATGAACGAAATACGTTTATACTATTGAAAAATAACTCTAAACGGTTTTATTGATTATACATAAATAACAACAAACGTAAATAACAATAAAATTATAAACAGTTTACGCAGCGATATCTTGCGATCGCTTTTTGCACAAAATTTTTCTAAAATTAAATTATACTTTAAGATTGTCGAAATAAAATTATTTCGACAATTTTTCGGAACTAAATAGTTCCGAAAAATTTCACCTTTTCATTCGAGTTCGATTCACTGCGTACTTTTGTGGTAAAGCTAAAGGAACGAGAACGAATCGAAGGAATCAATTCATATTGCGTAATTGAATCGAAGGAATCGATTCACAAAAAGGAATCGGATTGCCCAGCTCTAGAGCACTCATTTCTGCTGAATAAAGTATAGTTCAGATGCATCCGGATACGCAAAATATTTATTGCGGATCGTTTCTGATTGGTTGGTTACATTTGAAAACGTTTTAGCGGGAACGACATCTACCAAGTTTTAACAATGGGCGTTTCTTTATTTCAACAATAAGCCCGCTTGATGGCGTCAGTTCCATCAACTCTGTTCTTTTATTGCTTGATGGATCACTCAGATTCATCAACAGTCGTTCTTTTATTCCAGTTAGTTGTAATCAGATGGCATCACAGATCCATCATTCGTTTCAGATGGTGGAACTGTTTGAAAGTTCGGTCTGGCGGGAAATGGTATACATTTGAAAGTTTACTTACTTTAGGGAAGATCATTTATTTTGCGGGTCTAACAAATGTTTTCCAAATTGAAAGAAATTCTTTCAAGTATCTTTATTTTTATTATTATTATTTAATTATCTTTATTTTTTGCAGAAAAGTAAAAGAAGTCAATAATTTTGAACCAGTTGATTTTAAGGACGTAAATAAGATATCTACTTTTCTGAGGTTAGAAAGAATTTCCAAGAGAATTTCAGTTGAACGCAAAGCGTTCTTTTATTCGTAGTCTGTTAATGGTTGTATCCATCAGTAGATGACGTCACTGCATCAGGTCCCAACACTCATGCTTTCAATTAGTGCTGTTCTTACCGATTCGATGTATCGATTCAACATCGATTCGTTGGCCCTGAAATGAATATCGATTCGTTAAAAACATAAATATATTCGATTTATCGATAATTTTAAAATTCTTTTTTATCCTCAACATTTAACATTTCTTACTTTAACCTGTCCTGTATTATTACTTGTACAAGTAAAAAGACCAAATATAATTTCAAAATTGTTTTGATGCATGTATTTGTTCGATGCTGTATATGCGCTATGCCAGTGCAGTGAGATTGCATACCTACATACAGTATGAGCATAAATGTTTGAGGACAAGTTGAATTTCCCGCGTCTCTATCTAGTAATTTTTACTCTTTGTGTGTGGCCGTCCTGAAAAATTAATTTTTGTTCACTGTCGCATGTGTAAATTTTGCAGCCGGCTCCAAGAATTTATAAGACAAAATGGGACGCGTTTGCCTAATGTACCTGTCTGTAGTTATTGCCGCTTCTTGTATTTAAAATAAACAAATTACTCGCCTATTTTTTTTGTAACCTATGCATTTGACCAACTTAAGAAAAATATTGGAAGGCGGGAAATTAAACTTGTCCTCAAACATTTATGATCATACTGTATAAGTTCCACAGTTTACTTTTTTACTGTACGCCGATCGATCGATAAGTCAAAGAACTTTTATATAGCTCTCTCTTTCTAACTTCCGTAAAACGGCCTTGCGGGTTCTGTCATGTTATATCATTTCGTCGTTTACTTTCTTACTCAGATTGGCATGTACATACATAAAGAATGAACTTTCGTTAGATCTATATTCATTACTTATATTTGTTACATATCGTATTTTTTTTCTTATATGCCGATTTGATCAATCTGAGTTGAGAAAACTTTCGACTGCAAGTGGCAAAGCTGCTTCACGAGATGATTAGATATAAAAGTTTTTCTACTTTGCGTTCACAATGAACTCATTGTGACACCAAAAACAGTTTCACAATGAAGCTCATTGTGAAACTGTTTTTGGGGAAATTTTAGTCAATTTTTAATTGAAAATATTTATTAGATTCTACAAAATAACTCATTATTTATTTGTTACTTAACAGAATACTCACAATGAAGCTGGATAAGAAAAATTAATAACTTGTTAAAGTGACTTTTGATTGAAACGAAAGGTTTTCAGTGTTGCCACGCATTACAACTAAAATTCCCCATATACCAAGGAGATCAAATTTTTGACAATATTTTTCATTTTTTTGTTCAATAAGTGACGCAAAGTAGAAAAAATACTATATTTTACACGTTTCACAAGAGGCATTCTTGTGAAACTCGTAAAATAATATACTATCTTAAAATTATCAATCGTCGATCGGCATATAATAAGAAAATGACGTTTATATTTTATTTCCTAAATAAAAAAAAGACAAAACAAATAAAATATTCAATATGATTGCTTTACTTTGTTAATATTTTATTGTAATAAAATAATTATTCCGTCATGATTATTGTTGTTCTATTTTTATGAATACCGTGTTCCCACTTTAACTATTATTAGGATTTCTTTTAATTCACTGAAACTTTTACAACAGAAAAAACAAACAAAATACCGATTCGAATCGATGTTATCGATTTTTTTAACTAAAAATCGATGTTGAATCGATTCGACGCAAATATCGATAAGAACAGCACTACTTTCAATCACAAATTTGCGTTGAAATAAAGAATATGCCCAATTTTGCGGCGACGGAAAAAGTTGAATGGAAGTCAAGTTTTCCGCTTTTTTGTAGTTGCATCTCATTTTATTTTATTGCTATTGCTCTCTTACTCACTCTTAAAGTTTATCTGGTGCAGCCACAGAATAATAAACGACCAGAAGATTAACTAAGGCGTGGTTTTGTCTGAATTTGTTTACTGCGCATGCGTGAGTTGGTCCGCAGATTTCAAAATTACGGTCAGGGTATGTTCACAACCACACTTTTTGAGACGTCTTAAATAGAAATTATCAGTTATATAATATATCTATTCGCATTCCTGGACTTCTTTAACGACGTTGCAGAAGTAATGCACACGTTATTATGGATAAAAACTGTTTATAACATCAGAAGAAACGAACGCGTAAACTTGACGTCTTGGCATTTGCACGTGAATAAAGCATTATGCCATGCATGAAAACAGTACCATCTTGTGTCTCTACGATGAACTAGACTTAGTTTTGAATGTAGTTTTCTTTTCGATTAATTGTTATAATAATTGAGAATATAATGGAAATTCTGTCCATTTACATTATAAATAACAAATAATTTTCTTCATGATTTAATAAATTCAAACTTATTCGAACAGCACAATGTTGTGAAACATACGAAAAACCAATGGTTAATTTTTTTTCCAAGTTGTCATTTTTGAATTCGCGCGGACCAGTCACCACTCTCCCACCATAATTCAAAGCTAAACAGCGGACACAAACATCAAAGGTGCCGACAGCCAGTTGTACTTCTGGTCGCTTATTATTCTGTGGTGCAGCGGTGCAGGTTATCTTAAAGAGTAAAAAATTTGTTCAAAAGCAGAAAGTTAACTTCAGCAAGTGATTTCATATTATGGTAGTCTTTGTTTAAAAATATCCTTGACCCAAGCACTTCTTTTCTTTCTACGTATTTCAGAGCATAATTTGTACCGTAATAAAATATTTAATCCATATTAAACATATAAAATAGGTAAACAACCACGTACAACAAAACGACACATAACCTCAATTACCATATCAGAATTATCAGCTGTAAATTAAGCCAACATAAAACTTCTAAAAAAGTTTTGTGCAAATCGCTTTCGATTACAGCGGATTCCCCGAGTAGGCTCCGCTGTAATGGAAACCGATTTGCACAAAACTTGAAATGTTCATAAAACTTCTAGTTGTAAACATAAAAATACAAACCATGGCCTTCTAAATGAAAAGTGAGTTCTATCTGGCCTGCGCAAAAGTGCAGTTCAGGCGTGCTCCGCCAAGCACTGCTTACAGGGCGCTTTCTTAACCTAAAATCTTGACAGTTCTGTCACATGTGAATGGTGGATGAGTTCGTGTAAGAACAATTAATGTTATTGTTGTAAAAATTTGAGCATACTGGATATTATTTACGTTGGAATAAGGTGGAGTATTTATGTCCAATTTCGACAACTTAATTTAGCATTAAACTATTACGGTTTTAGATTAAAATCTTACCTGCATATACTCAGAATTTCTGTGTTCGTGTGTAATAAAGCTTCTTTTCTCATTGTGCGTAATTATCAACGCCTTTTTTTAACACGTTTTACATTATCAAAGGTCGAAACTCTTTAACGTAACTTGTTGTAATTATTCATAACACGAAAGTGCCAGTCTTTCTTTATTGCGCAAGCGTACTTCACTTCGACGAGATCAAATGATTTGTGCATGAATCTATAAAGTTTATACCACATAAATTATGTTGTATTACGGTAATTACAATATTAATTAATTTTGCATGAACTCACTTTGATCGACAGTAATGACAGTGACACTCATTGCCGTCAGTGCCCCGTAACCAGCGCCAAAGTGTCGACTTTTGGCGTTTTCTCGAGCACAAAAATTCAACGTAAATTTTTCAAAACGCCCAGGCCAGTTAGAACTCGCTTTTGATTTAGAAGGCCATGATACAAACATTCGCATTTGTAGACCGCTCCTTGTGAACGAACAAAATTTAACAAACGAAAATGTAAAATGCATTTTGCGTGTACGGATAAAAAAAACGCAGTGTCTGAACTAAGCTTAAGGTTTACTCATCATAACATGTTCCGATCAGGTAGCGGAGAGGGAGAAGTTACGCTACAAAAAATGGCGACCGCTCCAACTCATCAGTTGAGTGATTACTTGTGAAAGGTCGCATTCAGCAGAAATTTAGTCAACAGTTGCACAACTTTTGGATTTGCTGAATGCGCCCATTATTTTTAAGCTTAAACAGTGGGCTGATTCAGCAGAACATATCAGTAACAGTTCCCGCTCCAACAGTTGAAACTGAGCACTCATTTCTGCTTAAAGAAGTTCACTCATCATAACATGTTCCAGGCAGATAGCGGAGAAGTTACGCTACAAAAAATGGCGACCGCTCCAACTCATCAACTTGTGAGAGGTCGCATTCAGCAGAAATTTGGTCAACAGTTGCACAACTTTCGGATCTGCTGATTGCCCCTGTGCTTAAATATTAAGATTTTTTGCGAATGCCTATTGGTAACACTTGATTTTATGAATAATGTGAATAAGTTTAGTATTTTTGGTTGGCTACACAGCGCGTCCGCGAAATCGCTGAAATCAGGATTTGATGTAATAAATGAATTTATTTATTTATTTAGGGAAGATTCAAACTGGGAATATAATAAAACATAGATAAAAATGTAAAATAATAAAGATGTATTACTTATAAAAGATCTAATAAAACTTTTAATTTGTGTTACTTTTGTGAGACATACGTTTGTCTTTTCTGTCATGATGTGTATGAAATTTAAATACTACAACCAGTTCAGCATGTCGTAGTTGTATGCGTATGTAATTCTCATTGTTACTCGTCAAATTGAGTCATTAATGTGGTGATTTTTACACATTTATCATTTTAGTGATTGAGTTGTGGACGTAATTACAATAAAATGAAAGGTAAAAATGAAGTGCCGCGTTGGTAAGCTCCCTAAGCGCCTCATCTTCCTGGTCACAAGCGTGAACATCGTTTGACGTGTGCATTTTAAAAATAGAATGCTCCTCGTAATTATTTAACAATTCCCTCAGATTGGGATCGTCCCTCGCCTTATTCAGAGTGAATTAGAGATTACGTGATTTGTGTGTGTGATTATTCTGAAATGTAAGTTTCACTACGAAGAAGGCTGCTATAATGGGAGACAACACAGACAACGAACTGGACCCAAGGATACAAATCGAGCTGGAAAATCTTAACAAGGCCACTGATGAGATTAACAAACTGGAAATTGAAGTGGATGTAAGTACTATGGACTTGCAAAAATTAGTTATTACAAAAAGATATTGCAGGAAGCAAACACCACCTTTCGAATGTTATTGAACGAATCAACCAGGCGACTCAAAGTGTTATCGAAGAAACTCGGAAGCTGCATAGAGAGAGCCAGGCCTTATTATGAAGCGCTGGATGTAGCTAGAAATGCACAACTCGAGTGCCAAAAGGCAGCTCTGCTATTTCAAAGAGCAAATGGTAAATTTGGTTCATTTAAAAAAGCTGTGTCTAATTCTGTAATGTTTGTTTTAGAAATTCATGCGGCTGCTAAGGAAACTGTGGCGCTAGCAGAACTGCGGTTGTTGAATGACCAAGAGAAGTTGAAGTTTGACAGTACCTGGCAGGAAGTGCTCAATCATGCTACAAAGAAGGTAAGTAATTTAAAATTAATTTGTAATTTAAATTTATGAATTATTATTAAATTAGTTCTTAAGACCATTTTACATTAAAGTCCAATTGACACATACAAGAAAACTTGTAAAGTTACTTTAAAAATTTTCTTGAAAGTCCATGTACAGGGTGTCCCATTTTCGATGGTATTCCATAGGTATCTTCGTTAATAATGGAAATAGAAAGAAACTGAGGACGCAATATTTGGTCAACTTTTTATGCCAATTTGAATGGCCAACTTAAAAATTTGCTGTTCCTTGCCATTTTCGCGGTACAGTTGAAAAACGAAAAATTCATCAAATTTTCAAGCACATATTTTTTTTTATTTTTAAAGGTATCGAAAAATTACAAAGGCATTTTTTATTCTACTTTTAACGTAGATCATGATTCTTTAATCAAATCGCATCAAAAGTTCATAATAACCGAGATATAACCTCAACTAATGTTTCGAATACCATCGAAAATGGGACATCCTGTACACTAACAAGTTTTTATCCTTTTACTCCATCTTGAATAAAAGCGCTAAAAGAATATGCACGTTAACCAACCTTCTAGCCATAATAAATTTGTTTTGTTAAAAATTTGAGGAGTGGATTATTGCAGTACTGCAATATAATCCTTAATTTTTTAATATTTAAAAAAGTAACCTCCAAAAATAACTATTGTAATCGTAGTGTCATGTATTAAAACACTACGTATTGCTAGGTTGGTAAAACGAATTTTAAGGAACTACGCAGACGCGACTTGTAACTTGCAGATCAACTTGTAAAGAATATGCAACATGTGCCAATTTCTTGTAAAGTTGAGACTTTAAAGTCCGACTTGTAAATTGCAGCAAACTCTTTCTAGCGCATTCTAAACTTACGAGAGAGCAAACTTCTATAAGTTTTTCTTGTACGTGTCAATTGGGCTAGACAATTAATTGTACAAGCAGCAATTTGCGTAAAATATTGCTTGCTTTAAAAATTTTGTCAATCTGTTCTATTTTTTGTCACTTTAAATTTAAAGTTCTATTATGAAAACGGCCCTAAAAGAAACATAAAGTTCTATTATAAAAATAACCTTAAACTACTAAGCTAAAATAAACAAACATTTATTGCAATATCTCTAGGTAAAGTTTTTCTAATTTTTTTGGTGATTTTAAAAAATAAAGAATTTAAGGTAATATTTAAGGTAATAATTTTCTGAGAATCCTAAATCTTCCTTTGATATTGTGTGCAAATTGGAAAGATATTTCCAAACAGTTTCTTGAGTTATTAGTGAAAGTTTCTGTGAGAACTTAACAATGGTTATTGTATACGCAAACACTTATTACTTCATTTAATCTTCAAGTTATAAAGCACACTTGTTTTTCCGTTACAAATAAAACATTGTCTTGTTTAAACTTAATTGTTTCTCACTCCTTCGAAAGAATCCTGCAATCAGTGCTGCAATGCACTGTCAACATTACGTAAACATCAACAACAGATATAAGATTTTTTATTGCAGGTAACAGATGCAGAAGTTCAAAGAGCTGAAAGTGGTAGAGAACACCAAAGGCGCACCGTCGTTTTTAATGCAGCAGAACTAAAAGTAATTTTATGAATTTCATAATATTTCAAGTATGACGCAATTGCTCAATTACAGGTACAACAACTGGAAGATCGTCTTCGAAGACACGTCATCAAATCCCGCCCTTACTTTGAAGAGAAAGCTCTTTGCCAAGAACAACTCAACACACAAAAAGAACGAATTGAATCACTAAAACGTGACATCTCCAAAGTCAAGTTCTCCTACTCACAATCCCTGAAAAACCTCGAACAAATTTCCAACGAGATTCATATGAAAAGGAGCAGCCTCAATTTGCATTGTTATGAGAATGACATGTTAAATCGACCTAGGGAGCCTGGAGTGGGGGCAGAGTTGTCCTCTGTTGATTCACACAGTATCAGTTCCAAGCGTTCTTTGCCCGATTTCAAGTTGGAATTAGATAAGTGTGAAATCAACAGTTCGGGTTCGTGCAGTGGCACGACGAGCTCTGCTGTAAGTGAAAAAGATGAAAGCGAAGTTTTGGATGAGGATTATCTAGACGAGTTGAAACTGAAAGTCAAGGAACTGGCAATTCGGCCTATAAATGGAGGTGAAGGCAGGAGCACCGATGGAGTATGGGAAAACGAGTTGAAGAACACTGTGGAAAAGCTTGATCATATGATGCTTATGAAGGAATGTGAACAACAGCTAGATACCTACAAGAATGAATTGAATTTGAATAATGGAAATTGTCAGTGCGTCTCAAGCAATGTCTCTTCTCTTCAAGACATTCAGACAGATGTGCAGTCTTCTTTAGCGTAAGATTACAATGTTTTTTGGTAGCCTGTTAGTCGGTATTACCAACATTTTAAAGGAGAGCTTAAATTTAAGTCTTGTTTAAAATATATTAATGCGAAAAGATTAAGCAGACCTTATTGAAAGACGCGATTGGCCAAAAATTCGCTTGTTGTAGATTATCTGCGACAAAGAAATGCCTGTAGGATCGTTCAGTATTTATGGTGATTGAAAACCATATGTTATAGGTACATAAATTTATCATAACACTCTCTTAGCAAATCTCTTATTTGACTGGGGGTTATATAATAATAAATAAATAAGAACTCTAAGTTCAACAAAATGTCACATTTTATTTGATATAATTTGAAGTCCGAATGTGATTGATCTTCATAAGTTTCACATCTAACCACGACTTAAATTTAAGCCCTCCTTAAAATGTTAGTGAAATTGGCCATATGTGATGTAAATATTCTCCATGTAAAGTCATGTTAAATTCTCAGTTAGATTCAAGAGTTTGGTACAAACTTTTAAAGCCAAATTAATGGTACAATTAGATTTTTTTTTTAAAAGAAATTTCGATATTTATTTACAAGTACAAATTAGCAAAATTAAGTCGCTTGTTTTTTAATATTTTTATATGCTATACAATTTCAGTGAAGATATAGTTCTTTGATGTGGTTTTTTTTTTATCAGAATGAGATAAGATACTGTCAGAAGCGTGCACAGTGTATTTTTATGTGTCATATCACGACCTACTAGATTTCACGAGTCAGTGTGCCATGATTCGGCCTGCGCAATTTATTAGTTCACGTATTTCTCCGTTGGCGCTATTTAATCAAAAAATCTAAGGCACTCGATCTCTGTCTAGGGACACAGGTACTGCCATCATATGTTTTTGACAGTGACAGTGGCTATTTGACCTTGAAGAAATTAGTTGTCAAAAATGACAAATTGGAATACTTTATGTAAATCAAGGCGCAAATTACTTTAAATTTCCATTTTATTGATACAAAATGTAAGTTTAAGATAAATCTAAGCGTCTATAGGAAAATATGACATAATAAATAGAAAACTGTAAGTAATAACCAAAAGAACATAAATACCTAAGATATTCCAAACTAAAAGTTAACTTATTAATATGCTAGGCTTTATCTTATTTCAGGCATTATCTATGCTGTTTTTAAATTTATTACGCCAAGAAGCGAAAATTGAACGGAACAACTGTCACAATGACAACCCATTTGTTCAAGGTCAAATAGCCACTGTCAGTGTCAAAAACATATGATGGCAGTACCTGTGTCCACAGACAGAGATCGAGTGCCTTAAAAAAATCTACAGTCTCTAAAAAATCTAAGGTAGGCTCATATGCACCAAACACTTTAATCGAGCTTAAATTTAAGTGACGTTTATATTGTGACATTTGGGGCCAGTTTACAGAAAATTTAATTGCAATTAAATTTTAATAACGTTGTTAATTTGACAGTTCGCAATGTAATTCTTATGGCAACTTAATCGTGATTAGTTTAATTCGAAATTAAATATTTGATTTGCTTTCTGTAAACCCCCCCTTGAGGTTTCATAACATTGTGTAAGCCACCTTCTAAGTGAAGCTTAAAGTTAAGCTGAGTTAAATCGTTCGGTGCATGCAGCCAAATCAACACTCTGTTTAGGTAACGCAAACCCATTCCTCTCGGAAGAACATGGAGAAACAAAGATAACAAATACATTTGTCACAAGTGCAATAAGGAAGACAACAGTTTTAGGGAATTCTGTTTACCGCAATGTCACTAGTTTCAATTTAAAAGTGCATTAGGTTATGTCTAGTTAAGTTATTTACCAGTCAAAAAGTTGTTATTTTAAGAAGTGCAGAATTTTTCTTTTACGAGAAAGGCGGAATCATTAAATGTCATGTGATAAAAGTTTGGGATGCGATATTTAAACTCAATTTTCTTAACCACTGACAGTAACTTTGACAAACGTCACTTCAAATAATATTTCCAACTGCTTTTTTATCCCTAGATGAGAACAATTTGCGACAAGGATAGATATAAAAAATCACTAAATGCGTTACCTCTATACGAAGTATGTTGATTTAGTATCTTAAAAAAAATCTAGCCAAAAAATCTAGTCACTAAATAAACACAGTACCGCAATCCATATGCTTTCCACTTTCATCAATTCAGTGACCACTTTGATCAACGTCAGTGACCACTTTCGTCAACTCCAGTGACCACTTTCGTCAACTCCAGTGACCACCACTTTCGTCAACTTCAGTGACCATTTTCGTTCATATGCTTAATCTGTAATAGCGTTTTCCACTGGCACACTCTGCGTACACGAGTGTACACTCTACTGGAATTTTACGTTCCACTGGGGGAGATACGATTACACCTACCGAGAATTGTGCATTCCACTGAGACAATCTGTTCTTTAGCAGTGCACACCAGTGTACACTTTTCTGCACGAGCTATAGGAGACGGTGTAGAGAGTGCAAAACAAACATGGCGGAAAAATTGAATATTAGAAGAATTAACTAGAAACTGAATCGAGTGACTGTAGTGAAGAAGAACTTTTGGTAGCGGTTTTGAAAGGAAAATCAAGTTTATCGAAAGTAAAAAAAATTGTAGAAGATGTAGTTCACAATTGGTAATTCAACTGCAATTTTAATGCAAGTTATACATATTATCTATGAATTACTTTCACGTACAAAACACCTCTAATTGCTCTTCTATACAAATCACGTAACCTTATCAATTGCGCTCCATAATTGCACGTTCCACTCGAAAGTTATACTTTACGCTGCTCTGTTACAGAATTTGGTTTACTCTGCGCTCATGTACACTGTGGCAGATTCTGACGTTATTTGTTCGCGCACAGAGTGCGAAGGTGTAACTCAGTGGAAAGCGAGTGCTATAAGAAAGAAAACGTTTTTGCACTAAAATGACCGTTTTTTCTAGTTATTTTCTTTCCGGTAAGTTTAAATGGTTGACATTTCTAGTGATTTTCTTTCTGGTAAGTTTAATCGAATTTAATGCCTGTCAAATAAAAGTTTAAAATGCCCAAGTGTGTCGTTAGTGTTAGATGTTTAAATTTCCCGCCAATATTTTGCACTAAAATGGCGGCTGTAATTATTTAGTGACGATAAAAAAATCAATTAATGTCAAGTTCGCGCGGTTCATAGCAAGTACTTCCTTGTGTTTTTTTCTTTCGTTATTTATGGTGTTTCTTGTTTGCTTAAATAGTGCTAAAGCGGGCAAAATTTGTGTAAAATAAAATATTGCCCAGGCCAGATGAGGAGATAAGAGCTGTCTCATGAAATCTAGTTGGTTGTGTGTAATATAAATGAAATAAATCAAAAGATTCATTTGATTTTTTTTTTAAATAGAAATTACGTAATGTGTACATTTGTTTTTTTTTTATAACATGGTGGTATTCATTTGGTTTTCATTGCTAATGCGATATTAACATATTTTCTTTACACATTTTCATTCATCCTGGTGTCTAAAGAATACTTACTCGTATAGAAAATTTTGCAATGTGTAGTAAATGTTTAAAACTAAAATCTCTGCGTGTATAACGTATTCACTTTTAATAAGCATAGTTTTTTGTTGATAATATATTTACCACAAAAAGTATTAATGAAAATGATCACTTTTATTTTTTTATAAATTGGTGTTTGACAGTTATTTTGATGACGATATGAAATATGCCAAACTTTTATGTATTCACCTTGATATGGATATGATTTTTTCATGCAGTAAATCCTGCATTGTTAAATAATTATTTTGTAATTATATAGGAAAATAATATAAGTGTTATGCTTTTCCTGATTTCCAGAATGTGTAACTCTTGGTTTTCCCGAAAATAAATCTTACATCTCTTGGTAGAGTTTTATGATATCGTAACAGTAAAAACGTGAATGTAACAAATGCACGAGGATAACATCCATTTTACACAAATCCATTTGAGTGTAAGTACTTACGTGCTTCTACAGGCATCGTTTGTATTATTTTCATAGGTGAAGCTTCAGCATAAATAACTAAAGCAGGATTTACTGTAATATTTATTAAAATAAGTTACTTTAGCTTTACGTCTCTTCAGCTGTTTTATATTTATAATTTATACAATATGATTAAATACTTTTTTTTATTATTTCTGAAATCGTTTTTCATATTCCATCCAAACACAACATGTATATAGATGTACATACGTGCACACGCTTTAATGTTAGTATTTTGTAACTTATCAATAAACAAAGAAACAAATCAACACTATCAGACTTGTATTTACAAATTGCAACCTCATTATACATCTCCATTAACTTATTGCAAACATTAATGACTTGATGAGTATTGAACAGAAATTACACATTAGGCGTCCGTCCGCATTAGTTTCAAGAAGCTTTCGACGATTTCGCTAAGTACAACGTAAACTTATGTTACATATAAATAATTTAAAATTAACTATAACAAGTGGCACTGGGTGTTATAAGGCACTAACGTCCGATTAATTAGTATAAATTAAATTATTAGTCTGTTAAATCACGTTTCGCTCATTGTCTACACTTTTCTTCGAGTCTGGGCAGTACAAAGTAAAATGAACACCAGAAGTCGCTTGGGTTAAGGTGCATACCAGGGGATCTTTGAACCGTTAATTAAATAACAAAATTAATACTTTGTCTCATCAAAAAATTCTGGTATACTCCTTGTATCTTTTTCAGAATATCAAAGTGCTTCATCACCACTATGGTAATGGCCATTCCTGTTTAAGGGTTGACGTTCTGGAGCGTCAGACGGTCTATTCCTCTTGAAGAATCCGCACTGTAACACAATACAAATTTGTCATTGATAAAAATAATTACCCTTTGGTTACCTTGTATAACAAGAAGATGAGTAGCAAAAGTATAATTGCCCCTGCTACAGCAGATAGAACCACAACCCACAACGGAACTATGTCGGGTTTCGTGTCTGGTTCTGGTGCGGGTATTGTTGTAAAAACTTCGTGACTGTAAATGTCCTTCTGCAGGGAGCTGCCTATGTACGGGACTTTGCTGATTCTTGCCAGCATCATAGTTGACAGGCTTATTGATTGTGATGATGTTATCTATAGAAAAATAGGTTTCATATTGTTTTCATCCTGCATTTGAAGGAAAAGGGGTTAAATGGTCAAAATCAGTCTTTATTAATTATTATGCTGACTGCTCTTTCTCTTATTACTACATGAACTTAAAACAAGATGAGAATACTCAGAGTGCTCTAGAGCAGTGAACGCCTTTAGCGTCTCAAAATAAATTCTTCGTTGAAATGATCTTGAAGCTTTAAGTTACTACCTTTCTCTTTATGGCGGCAATAAAGTGAATAATGAGGTTATTACAAATTTCCTTCAATAAAAGATTAATGACGTATGTACTTACATTATGTAAAGTATGAACGTTGATTCTAGATCGTAGAACAACGAAAGCGTCCTGGTCCTTCTTCATAGGTCCAACGGTGCATTTAAAGTGTTTACACCTCGTTGCTTTACATTGTATAACGTCCTCAATTTTAATGTCACTCCTATTAACGATTTGGCGCTTCCGACGGCCTACGAAACGATTATGCAGATCTGGTGTTTCTGTAGGGACATTATCCCTGGCAGGGTAAGAGTTCTCCTGAGATGAATAGTGAGTTTGCCAATGAGTAGGACCAGCGTGGAATTGTTTTGAACTCTGAACCCGCGAGCCACCACTGGAATAAATTATAGATCCACCTCCAGTGCGTCCATGATGAGAGTCATACACGACTCTCCCCAAATCAGGATCATATCTTCCTTGTCCTTGGCCTGATGATTCGAATTGCCTGTTTGCTTCTTGTGATACGGACTCATCTACGTTTGCGTTATTTCCGATCGTTTCCAATTCAATCCCGCTCACTTTAAACCCGGTTCCCAGAGCAGCTCCTCCAATACCTTGCTTCGAAAACTCTCCTTCTGATTTGTGGTACTTCCCATAGCTGGATCGATTTCGACCACTTTGCCCAGTGCTGATGATGTTTGGATTGGGTATTTCTTGTGCGAATTCTTGCGAAGAGTAACTATCCTGCGAACCTCCGTATTGTCCTGATACGGAAAAATCTTCGGTGCCACCTGAGATTCCACCACCGCTACCGCTAAATCCTTTGTTTTGCGTGTTACTTTGTTGGCCTCTCTGGACAGAAGATGTGTAAATTATATTGGGGCGCACGCTTCCTCCGATTGCTCGATGTTGTTCCTGCGTATGGGTCACCATTGAGCCATCTCCACCACTTCCGGAATGTGTGGTTACGTTTTTCGTGTAAATTTTCGTCACCCCCGGTTCGTTACTGGATGAAGAAGTATTCCAATAAGTTGTCGTCGTTATGGTCTGCACTTTTGAACCACCTCCCGTATCTTGAGTGACAAGAACCGCTTGTCCGGACTCGGATTTTTCATGCTTGCTTTTGTATCTTTGCTCGTGGTCTAACGAGGCATCGCCAGTTAATTCTGCCCCAGTGTCATTGTTTCCCAATTGATGCTTAAGTTTGTCAGAGGAGATTCCCGTCGTTACAAAACCCTCTTCAATGAGTACACCGTTTTTGCCCGCGGTTTTCGTACTTTTTCTCTCATCCACGTCACCTTTCGAAACGTCGATTTGTAATTTCTCCCAAATAGTTTTGGCACTGTAATCCAGCTGGAAATCATCAATTAGAATTAAAATTTCCACCGATTATTACGACTCACATCGTAGCCCTTGTAATTTGCGTCAGCCATTTCACATCTAACATCGCCGATGGTGTGTGGTTGATCCAGCAAGTACAATAAATCTTCGCCTGTAACGAATCATCTATTTTTTTCTTGAATCATTTTTTCATTTATTGAGATTACCTCCTTCTGTAGCGTAAGGCCAAATAAACAGCATCTCAGCTTCCTTAATGTCAGACGGACCTTTATTTTGAATGGAGTAAGTGTGAATGACTTCGGGCCCAATGTCACTCTCACGCTTGATCGTTGTCGCACTGTAGTATGATTTGTTGTAAGCGACTTCTGCATACCGGGAATTGCTGAAAGTGATCGGGATTAAAATTTACTTTGAAAAAGTTATTCTTTTTTTGTTGTCTCTCAATTAGGTACTCACCTAATTTTATAAATATATTCAGAATTGATTAGGTTTTTAGCAGTAAAGATACTTATAGGCATACTCAATGATAGAAAAGGATTTAATAAGAAAGAACCATGGCCTTCTAAATGAAAAGCGAGTTCTATCTGGCCTGGGCAAAAATGCAGTTCAGGCGTGCTCCGCCAAGCACTGCTTACAGGGCGCTTTCTTAACCTAAAATCTTGACAGTTCTGTCACATGTGAATGTTGGATGAATTCGTGTAAGAACAATTAATGTTATTGTTGTAAAAATTTGAGCATACTGGATATTATTTACGTTGGAATAAGGTGGAGTATTTATGTCCAATTTCGACAACTTAATTTAGCATTAAACTATTACGGTTTTAGATCAAAATCTTACCTGCATATACTCAGAATTTCTGTGGTAAGTTATAACATGTATAATAAAGCTTCTTTTCTCATTGTGGGTAATTATCAAGGCCCTTTTTAACACGTTTTACATTATCAAAAGTCGAAACTCTTTTATGTAAGTTGTTGTAATTATTCATCACGAAAGCTTTTTAAAATGACAGTTTTTCTTTATTACGCAAGCGTATTTCACTCCGACGTGATCAAATGATTGGTGCATGAATCTATAAAGTTTATATCATATAAATTATGTTGTATTACGGTAATTACAATATTAATTAATTTTGCGTGAACTCATTTTGTCTGACAGTAATGACAGTGCACTTCACTCAGTGCTGTCAGTGCCCCATAAGCAGCGCCAGAGTGTCGACTTTTGGCGTTTTCTCGAGCACAAAAATTCAATGTAAAATTTTCAAAACGCCCAGGCCAGTTAGAACTCGCTTTTCATTTAGAAGGCCATGGAAAGAACAACAAAAATGCTAAATGCTATGAGAATTTGAAAATAGAAATGTAATTCGTGCTTGCATCAGTTTGATTTTGCTGACAAAAATACCAAAAGCAGTTCCAGAGTATAAAGAGAAATAATATATATATATAAATAAATAAATAAATAAATATGAGAATAAACATGTTTTTAAATTAATGCCAACATTTTTTAGCTTACCCTCCTAGTTCCAGTTTTGCGTTGATCGAAATGGGTAGTTTTAACGTTAAAGTGTTGTCGGCTACCGTCGTATTCAATTCAGGATTTGTACTGTTGACGGTCATGTAGAAGTCGAAACTTGGCTTCATCCCTTCCCTGCGATATGGTTTGAACTCGAGTTTAAATCTCACCTATAAAAAAAAATTGAAGGAATCTTTTATTTAAATTAAAAATACTCACAATTTTATTCGAAGGCAACGGATTTCCGATTTCGCATCGGACTGTATTGTTTTGATCGTTTACTTCCGAGCAGGATATAATAACTTCGTTCTTATCACTCTCGATGACCTTGTTGAAACCGACGCCTTCCGGAAATTGAACGTCGAAGGTAGTTTCGAACGAGTCTTCCCCGCCATTTTCGACTATGACGTCAAGCTCCAGTTTACCGTCAGACCCTAATAAGTAACTTGCCACATTCCTGGATGTACATGAGAAAATTAATTTGGAATTAAGGAGATTTGGGGGTTAACTCACGGTCGAATCTGCATCCTCAAATCTGGGATGCAGACGTTGTCATGGCCGCAGTTTTTGTGAACGGTGATGGTGTCTTTCTTAACGGGAGGAACAGAAAAGTCTAAAATTGGCAGAAGTTCCTGGAAATTTTGGACGTTGCGTCGTTGCCTCATGGAATACCTGACTTCTGCTTCGATCGGTGTTAGTTTGTCTCTGATGTCGGGCTGAAGGTTAAAAGTTATATTATTTCGGTTCCTTCGATGAATTAGAGTGCTTGCCTTAATAAAAACGATTTTCTGTGTACAACGAAAATTTTCACCCTTCCGGAGTAAAACCGTTTCATTGATGGTGCTTTGCTTCGGCCAGTTTAAGAAGTACATTCGAGGACTCGTAGATTTCTGAACGTCCAAAACGTATTGCAGCTCGAGTTCTTAATAGGATTTTATTAGCTACCTGGGTTGAATTGATAATATCGATTATTCTTACCCACATCCCGCGGTACTCCCTGCCCATGGAATTTAAAACAAGTGTCGAGTGTTGTGCAAGCCACGGCCTTCCTGTTCTTCAACGTGCAATTTTTCTGTTCGATGACAATTTCCTTTTTTTGGTCTCTGACGTCTATGAGGAACATTGTTGAGCCTACCACTTTAACAACTGGACGAGATCTAAAAATTAAATTTTAATGGTCGACTTTGGTTTGAACGTAGATCATACCTGAAATAAAAGACGGTATTGGAAAGGTAAGCCCCAACAATGGTGTCGGGGTAATCGTTATCGTCTAGATCTACTCCTCCTGTCAAAGAAAATCCGAATGTTTCAATTGGTGGTTGCAGATATCCGCTGACTTCTTCGGCGTGAATGGCTTGAGTGTGTTTCTCAACTCTCGTCTTGGAACCGTGGAAGATGTAAACAACCCCTCGTCCATGAATTCCATCATAAGGAGCACCCACTGCAAAATCTTAAAAAAACAAGAAGTGCAAGTGCTGGTTGAAGGTCATAACAAGAACCTACCGCCGTATCCATCCAAGTTAATATCGCCGAGAGCAGCCACTGAAAGACCAAATCTAGATTTCGACTTGAAACCATCGAGTTGCTCTAATCTTCGAAATGCTCCCTAAAATTACCTTTTGACTTCAGCTAAAGTGTACGATATAGAGGATTTGTAAGCATACCTCTGAACTACGTTGGTACACGAGATAAACACGTCCAACTTCGTACTTGCCCTCGTTGTTGGGCTCAGTGTGCAAAGGAGCGCCTATAATCAGATCATCCCTTCCATCTCCGTCTATATCGGAGGATGCGACTGCGTATCCGAAATAAGCACCCATTTGAAGACCAGAAATATTTCTGAAATTCGTTAAGTTCCACGTATACAAAACAATCTTGCCCAAAAGCTGATTTCCTCTGGGCATACCAACCGCCGACCCTTGCACCCCCTCCCCGGTGAAATCACCCACCGTCATCGAGTATCCCATGTAGGAATCATCGTCGATTTCGGCGCTTTCGCTCGTTTGGATCACAGCCGGCCTGTTTTCGAGGCTTTGCTGGATTACTTGCCCTGAAAATAAACTCATTGTTGACCATGTCAATAAGAAAACATCCTGTACAATACTGAGAAGCGTAGTGTCATAATAATTAAATTTTGACACTCCATTAAAATTGCTGACACACATACATAAAGAAGCATGACATGTATATGCGGATGCGTAATGAATGTTGGAATCTATACTAGGAATTGCTATTTTGAACGAGTTTTTACCTTCTTGTAGATCTTGGGTACAATATAAATCTGCGACTGTATTACCACCACCACAACAAAATAATAAATAATTAATTCATATAGTTGTTCTGATTAATGTTGAAAACTGTTGAATGAAAGCTTTACAGATGTAGGATTATCATACATCATAACTGCAGTTTAAAAAAAATAAATGTGCCTCTGACATATGAAATAAGGCTCACACGAAAATAAAAATATTAAGTTAAAAAAAAGGGGAAAAAAAATTGAGGACATTTATTGTTTTCGTTTGAAAATGGGAGAATAATCGAAGATCAAATGATAGGTCATGTTCTCCACAAGTAGGATCTTGGCTAACCCTTAAATGTACCATTTCTTTAAATCGATCCTCAATGTGGACGAATAATTTTTAATATAGTTACTTATGCGTCCTGTTAAATCAGTAGCTTCTTAGAAGGGCATGCAGATGATTTAGTTATGATGTGGATGAATTATCCCATGAAAATTAACTTAATCATTTGCTCTTATTAAAACATTAAATAATTAATATGTTATTATATTAACAAGCGATGCTGTATTTAAGGTCTATCCTTAGTTGTACATACGTAAAGCCTGAAATTTAATCTGAAAAGAAATTAACGAAAATAAACATAATTACAATTAGTAGTGAGTGCAAACTATTGATCGTCATATTATAGCCATTACGAGCGCGAAGCTTGTTGCTCACATATTTAATTAAAAAAATTGTTTAAATTTGATATATGAACGCTTAAGAGCTAGAAAAATAAACGAGTTTGCTTAAAATATAGAAAATGTCAACAGAAGAACTAGGCCTTTGCTTAAGATTGCAGAACAAAACAGTATTACGACAGTTTCAAAACAAATAAAATTGTAAAGGTATATTACAAGAAAATAAGCAAATCGATGGAAATAGGTAGGATAATAAAGGTATGGAGTTCGTACTCCGCTAGTAAAAGAATAGAAATAAAAAACAGAAAACTTTATATTTAAGCTGATGAAACAAAAACATACAAAAAATTTTAATATGGTTTCAAATTTTTTCCTGCATCAAATGTATCTAGAACAAGATGAATAACACAGATTTACATCAAACACAACTATAAAGGTAATTGAAATTTCTTTAGAAAAGAAAAAATAGTTTAAAATTTTTTTTATTGTATGTTTATTCCTGTGTATCTTTTTCTGTAAGTCGAATGTCCTCGTTCTGGAGACAGAAGTGTAACTTTTTGTTTCATTACTTCCTAACCATTTAGGAATTGTCAGAAACTAATAATGTTTAATTGTTTTAAAAACGCTGATGAGATGGCACCGAGTGAAGGACCTGTCCGTCATCAGCGTCAGGATAAGGCATGTTAAAGACACTTTAACTTTAATTTGCTTTTCTTTCTTAGCAATTCTGTGGAAGCTTATTTTTGTTAAAGATCGTAATTTTGAAATTTTAATTTAAATGCCAATTAAAATTTATTTTATTTTTTCAGAACTAAGCCATGTTTGAGCAACTTTTAAATGTATTGCATATTTTTGTAGTAAAATTTTTAATGACTTTGCGCTGTCTCCTAGATAGAGGTACTCTGGCTCTTTTACAACAATATTCTTTACTTAAACAAGATTCTTTTCCGATGATAATTTGTATAACAATTTCTTTAAGACCTTTGCACGGACAGTTTAAAAATCGCACACTTTCTCTCTCGTTTCGCTATCAGGTGACAGCTTCTTCAGGGGTGATGTGATGAAGCTGTCAACCGCTAGCGAAATGTTTACCGATCGTGAGGTTCTTGTCCGTGAAAAGATTATAAAGAAATTGTTATATATTATATCACAAAATCTTTTAAGCGGACACTAAATCGCGCACTATAACACTTTACGTTTCACCGTCGTTCGACAGCTTCTGACGAAGCAACGAACCAACTGTAAATATGTTATGTATTATGTTACTTTGTTTAAATCCCCGAGCGACTCATAAAATAATTGTTTCCACTTGAATGTGATTGTAAAGGGGAAAACATAAAAAAAAAACTATATACCTTAATAGACAAACCTATTTACATTTAAAGGTTACTATTTCATATAGTTTTATTTCTTCTAAAAATTTTTGATCCTACTACAAAGTTATCACTGGGAATTATGTTTTTATTACATCATCCACTATTTCTATCATTGACTTCGCAGTAAACTGTAGTAAGCAACTGTAACTATGTAACAATCTTGAATTTAGACAGTTTTTTTTTTAATAAACATAAATTTTTGAGGCTTCTGCTTCATATCAGTTTAGAAACAAACAGATCTTGATTGTTAATCTTATTATTACATTTTGGTAAAGAGACCACTTTCAAACCAGAAAAGAAGGGCTTGTTTATAACTATCAAACTATTTCAGCATATTTCACACTTGCCCTCGTAGAATCTTAACTGGCTCTCGAATGTTTCAAACGAATCGATCCGATTATTAATGCATTTGAAACAGTTAATTTCAGATATTTTTTTTGCTATCATCAACAACAATATAAGTTACTTCGTCATTCGCAAAAGTTTAAGAAATGTAGAGCCTAGAAGGAGCAGGAAAAACTACGTAAAATTACGAGAATACATCAAAAATTTAAAGACATAAATGATTTATTAATTACATGTTTAGCACCAACAAGAATTAGAGAGATAACTTAGAAAGGTTATCGTTATTGATGACTTCAATTTGATTGCGGTTCATTTCATTCATATATTCAATATATTAATTATGCTGTAAACTTATTATGTTTGTATTAAAATATTTATAGTAACAAGAAAAACATCAAATGACCCTTTCGGGTCGGGGTTTTGCCAATTAGATATTATTTTCTTCAATTTGTGTATAAATTTTAAAAATATGGATGAAATGAAAGATAACTAATTAAATTTCACTTGTAGACTAATAAGTAAATAAATTCCGTAAAAATTTTAATGTTTATTGTAAACGGTGAGCAAATAAAAATCAGATTAGAGTAGACGGTGCAAAAAAATTTGACAGTCCATGAATGTATTGCATGAATTAATTCAGTTAATCACAGACATTGCACCACCTACTCTAATCTGATTTTTATTTGCTCACTTTTTATAATTTACTCATTTTGAATTATACTGTTTACGACGAAACAATTGCCACAATTGACGAAACTAAATATTCCAGTTACAATCGTGAAACTTGCTGACTACTATAATCAAGTATGGGCTTTTTCGATGATACTTGAAAACACCCGAAGTAAATTTACAATAGAAGAAATATTCACTGTCAATCTTATGCTAGAAAAAGATCTCAGACAGATGGAAGTAAATGAAGAACAGAAAAGAATGACTTTCATTGTTGAGGTTAATGAAGAGATGGAATATAATTTCAAAGAGGTAATCCACTTCGAGCAGTTTGGAATAACTTTAGCAAGAATGAGGAAGAGTTAAAGACAGAAAAAAGATGAAAAAAGAAGTAAGAAAGCCGGTGCTAAATCTAGAAACACGTATTAAGAGTGACCAAATTGAGTATCTCGGCAAGGATTCGGAATATATCCAGTATTGTCTAGAACTTTGGGTGATGAATAAGAAGTTGCAGCCCATGAAAAAGTTGGAAATTTCGGAAAGTAAGATGTAAAAAGAATAAATGTTGTAATCAAAGCTTTGGACAGAACGCAAAATCACAGATGCTTTCGCCAACTCAATCATAACTTTAACAACTAAAATTCAAAGAGTGGCATAGTTAACTCGGTTGTAAATATGTCAAAAATAGTACTAAGAGTAATAGAAAACAGAATGTCCAAAGAAGAAGCGACTGAAAGTGATTGAAGGCTTCTTCAGAGCATTGAATTGTTATTTTTTTGATAAAGTTAAGTCATAAGATCAAATACATGGCGGACCAAGCGGGCCAAGGATATCTGTCTTTAAATTAATTTTTAAGTTTTAATTGAAGCGTGGTATTCCCAAAGGGTCTAAGTGCCAAATTTTACTAAATTATTTATATTTTATATAATTATACATAGATTACTCTCCCTCGCGCGCGCTTTCAACAACAAGAATCATTTTCCTTAATTACGTTTTTGGCACTTAGATCCTTTGGGAATACCATGCTTCAATTATAATTTTCAACATTTACATTAATTTTAATATGTTCTAACAAAAAATTTTGACCCTTGATTTTATGTTAATTTTACCAAGAAAACAATAACTCAATTCTTTGAAGAAGCCAATCAATTTTAACGAAAGCTTAGCACTGAAAAAGCTTTTTAGTTTGCTTCCTGACCGAAACACCTGATAAAACACAATATTTATTGTCTTAATTAATTGTGTTATTCTAAGATTTCAATCAAATTCGTTCAGTAACTTTGAAGATATAAAGGATTACAAAGATTCCAGTTGCAAAAACTTGATAAAAGTTTAGCAAATTAGTTCTAAGTATATGCAGTAGTAATTTCTTGCTTCAGTTTTTTTAGTATTCAATTTTCTACACGATTTTTTCTCGGTCTATTCAAGAATCACCCTGTAAATACAGGGCTTTTGTTTATATTTTGAACGGTACCTACGCATTTTATTATTATAGATACATAAAAAAGTACAAAGGTTTTAGGGATTTGCCTGAACCGCCAGAATTTGCTAAAAAAATATACGACGATCGGAAACCTAACAAATGAGTATCAACTTTGTTCTATTAAATGAAACACTCAGTATATTTTCTCGTATTAAGAAAGATATTTTTTTCCTAATTGCATTTCATACTTTTTGCGATATTTGAGTTTGAAATTAAAAAAAAATGAATTGACTTTAGTAGGCGTTGGATTTTTGAAATTATTATATTGTTTATAACTAAAGGAACGATTTTAGGTCGAGTAATAGGTCCGACCTTGCGACGGTTACATATCCTATACACGTGAGCTGTGTTATACTGGGCTCTCATATAGCAACGTGATTGTCCCGTATCAATTCAAGAAAGCCATTTATTGCTTAGCTAAATTTAATTAAAAGTTAAACACAAATGTTGCTATAATTTTGACAAATATCCAGGAAGTTAAATAAGAGCAATATGTAAATGATCACAAAAATATTTAGTCATCAGATGGACGTTTAAGTTCGATGCTGCTGTCCAAGTTTATAGAAAAACAATTCAGTTGTATTGTTTAGTGAATTTATGTGTTTTCTCGTCAATACGCTGCTGTACAACTGCAGTTCATAATAAATTGATTGCGGAGAGCGACTCTATGATTAATTAAAATTGATTAATTAAAATTCACTCTTTTTCCTCGTCCCAGTAGGCGAGTTAGAGTGACATTTTTGTTGGTATCACAATGAAACATAGACGTCAGATGAGACGGTTATGTTTATTTTTAATTTCATGGTTATAATTTGAGTCCACTGACGGAGACGTTGTTGCCAGCTCGACTGTAGTGCATATTTCACGGTGCCACAGTCGGTGCTCCTTCGTATAATATTTGGCAACATAGTCAAATTAGTGGTGTGGAATTGTCATTAATATTTTTCATGTCAGATTCTGGCATCTATCAAACTTCAGGGCAGCAACTTAACGAAACGAGAACACGGCCTACTGAGACGAGGATAAAGAGTGAATAGATATTACAGCGTAATATCTTTTATGGTCCGCTTCGTTTTAATTATTTCATTAAAATGAATTAGAATCCTTGCTTTAGTTATAACTTTTACAAGTTCGATTCAAGCCAAGAAAAGGCAGCTTTATTTTAAACATAAAAAGAAAAATGAATTTTTTGTTTAATTCTTGAAATGAACGTGTTTTTCTTCATATTTTTCTTATTTATGTAAGGGCCTACCTAAGATAAAGAGTTTTTGCAGCAGAACACAATTTCCCCAATATACGTTTTGAGAAACCGGCATTTTTTTGAAGCCTTTTTCGAAACCTTTTTCTTCGCTTTATATACTCTGTGTAATATTGTTGGAACAATATTATTTGTATTTCTGATACAATCGAGAATCGAACTCGAGCCTTCCAGTTTCATGCTGGACGCTTTTGCCAGTGAGCTAATGCGGACACCAAGCTCGAGAATCGTCTAATAGAGATTAAAACGAAGTTGTTGAAATGATAATGCCTTTAAAGCAGGACAAACTTTAATAACTAATTAATGCACTAACATATCCCAGTAATTATTTTATATTTATTTCTGTAATTTATCAGAAACGAGTTGAAACCAACGCAATCCAAAGCTTTTGCGTTTTTAGAAGCAGTAACTTATTAAGAAATGGAAAAAAAAATGATAAAAGTTTTGTGAAGAAACAATTTTCGATGACTCTGTTTTCATTTATGAACAGAATAGCTTTTGAGCTATAAAAGAAAAATTTCATAAGTTCCAGAATATTCGCATTTTCTTTAAAAAATTCAAATAATTTTGTTATTGTAAAAATGACAAACTTTGATGTTTCCTTTCTTAATTATGAATGTGATTGATAGCTTTTCTTTCTGTAAATTTGTAATGTATCGAAAACGAGCTAAAACTAATGCGATCGGGAGCTTTTGTTATTTTGCAACTTTTAACTTAACCACTTAACTCTAAATCTTTGGTTTATTCTCTTAGAAACAACTGACTTTACAATTGTAGACTTGGGAATAAACCAAAGATTAATAAAGTTAATAAGTGACTGAAGCACCGGCCTTAAGAAAGAGAAAAAATAGCCAAAAGTTTAAAAAAATTCCAACATGTGTTTTCAAAAGTTACAAAAAAATTCTTAAATTTTGCTTCTGCGAAGGAACGGCTTTCGATTAAGTTGATAGTGACAAATATTTTGGAGTTAGACGAATATTGTCGGACATATAATACTTTTATTTTTATTCAAACTTAAATATCGCAGAAAGTATGAAATAAAAATTCTGTATTTTTGGAATTAGGAAAAAAATATCTTTCTTAATTCGAGAAAATATGCTGAGTGTTCCATTTAAATTAACAAAGTTGATATAAATTTGTTAGGTTTCTGATAAATTCTGGCGGTTCAGGTAAGTTTCTAAAACTTCTGTATTTAACATTTTTTTATATGTCTAACAACAAAAGGTGTAGGTACCGTTCAAAATATAAACAAAAACTCTGTCCTTCACTTTATTATTATTATTATTACGTATGAATTTTTTTGACAAAAACTTTATTTACTCTATCCCATAACTTATGAAGAAAGTCAGTAAAAGTGTTTCTTTTATGTTTTGTACTTATTTGTTGTAAATATTCGATTTATTTAATATTCAAAATTATTTAAAAACTATGGCAGTAATATGTAAAGGTCGGTACATTCCGGACGGGCATGGGCGTCCTATGATTTATAAATTTTTTAATTGGTATATTGCATATTATTTTATGTTTAACTCATGCACAGTATTAATATTATTGCTTTCTCATAATAGCTCCCTTTTATTATAAATTCGAATACAAAAGTTGCCATAAAATACCAATGAATTAATTTATCTTAAAATGTAAATCGATTTAACATTCTCCCCGCGTGACGCTCATGAAATCTGCTCTGAACTCACTTCTGTTTTGCGCCGAAGCTTAAAACAATCGCACTGCAATATGTCACGTATATTTCATTTAATTGGGAGCTTCACTTCCAATGGTCTGCATTAGTCATTTTTTTTCTCGTAATCATTATCTCGTAGTTGAGACTAGTATTCATAAAAGTCGGCAAAAATTCAACCGCAAACGTGTATTTTATTAGATTTAACGTATGCATTGTCGCATCTTCGCAAAAAATCAAATACTTTTTAAGATTGTCAAAACTGTTCCGAGCTGTAGTAATAAGTATTAATTCAATATAACCAAACGGTATGAACAAGAGTGGCTTAAACCTAACGCATTCTTATTATGAAATTACCACAAAACAATAAAAGCAAGCCACATAAGAAGCCACATTAAAAAAAAAATAATAAAAAAACAACGAAAAAATAACCAAATGAAAAAAAATTATCGCTGTTTAGCCTTCACCGCGGTGAGTACGATTACTGAATTTTAATAATGGTTAAGAATGGTTATGAGGTCGCAGAACGTTTAACTTTTCAGTACCTGAGCCGAACACGCCACGGAAAATTCCAGGGGTAAAAGGAAATTTCGAATTAGCGTCGATCGAATACATTTGTCCTGAAACAATTCAATAACAATTTGCAGATCAGACATAAATTAGGTACAGTTTAGATGTGATGGAATTGTGAAATGCCAGACAATTTATAAAACAGGGTGAAATATGTATAAATGCGGTGGTGCGATGTGATGTTATTACGAATATGAATGAAAGAGGTGATTTGAATTAATTTACTGACCTTGCCAGTACCAACTGCCTGGTGCTCCGACGAATAATCTCTTGCCGTCCTGCAAATGAAAAAAAATTGTAGTATGGGAATGAGAATTCCTGCTACGCTTTGATAAATATCGCCAGCTAAGATAAACTGCGAGGTGTAATTAATTAAAGAGGGTAAACCGTGCGGCGTCCTGCGAGGTGTAAATTATCCTTGCGGTTGTTTTAATACATTCAGTTCATTTTATATAGCGATTATTAATGTGAGCAAAATGTTTTCTTTTTTTTTTGCTTAAATGAACCTAATTCACATTGGTTTAGTGCTTTCCCAATTAAAATTGCAGTAACTCGTTAATTACCATCATTAAAATTTAAATGAATCGCTCGCTTCATAAATTCAAGTCATTAAAGGAAAGCAAACAAAATTTTTTGAAAAGAATTTTATTGCGAAAATGCTTGATACAGGTTTCTGTAAAACTTGAAGTTCCAGGCAAGAAATTGGTGACGTGCATGAAGTTGCTGTTAGCGTAGAAACTGTGACATTAAACAAATTTCAGAACAGGAATTGTGAAATAACTTCATTTTATTCACTTTTGAATAATTCTAATTTTTTTTTATACAGATTAGTCATGTAAACCGTTCGTTAAAAATTTTCAAGGAAAAAATTTAGACAGAAATTGGAAATTTACAAAGAAAAAAATTTAAATAAACTTTTCGAATAAAATAAAAGCGACCCTTCAGTGACTTCCGGGTTACACCGGAAATGGCTACCAACTTGCTTGTTTTTAATGGCACGATATGTTTATGTTACGTTTTCGAATTGTACACGTAAAAATAAAAAAAATTGCAATGCATTTCCCTGTAGTACCCATTCACATCTCCGCGTTCAGCCGCCTGGCGGTGAATTAAAGTTATGAAAACATTTCTTGATGTTAACTCACTGCATGGGAATAATATCACTGTCATGGCAATTTACGATTGTAGTACATATTATTTGACCTTCTGGTATTCATTACAACATCCAAGTTCAATGTGTATGTACGCTGCTCATTTGAAACAACTCGTGTTTTCATAACACCAATACACAATATGGCCTGTTCCAATATTGCATGTTCCTCGCATGGTTCCTATATCTGAATTGTGCCATTTTTGAGATATTTTGAGTTTTCTTAAAACTCTGAACCATTAGTATATTCTAAAATTATTGAGAGAAATGAATCTAACTTTTTTTTTATACTTGTACCTTGTACCTACTTGTTGAATCTAACTTTATACGATTTGAAAAACCTGGGAAAAAAATACTGGTCATTAGCAGATCACGAAGATAATTCACTGAGCAACAAAATTTAGCTTTTTGAATGTTTCTGAAATGAAAATGTGCAATTCTTGTAAAAAGTAATGTACTAGGCACGAAAATACAAATGAAAACAATTTGGTAGCTCTATAGTCCAGATAAAGAAAAATTACATCGTTCGGCGTCTTTTGACTATAGTTTTGCGTTCATAGCATCAGATTCTCGCAAAATGAAACCAGATGGTCCAGTACCTTTTTTTTTATTTTGGCCTCACTAATTTTAGAAATTTCTGATGAAGATATACAAATACTGGTTTACTGTGATCCAGTGCCCTAACAAAATGTTTAAAGAGACCTAAGTTGATATTTTGTTAGATTCAACGAGTTATGAATTTTGGACTCGGTGTTTGTCGAGAAAGCCAAGTTCATTTTATGTATTGATTTTCTTTGTCTCTACTGTCCCGCTAGCGAAGAAAACAGCAAAATTTGGTATATCCCAATTGCAGGCCAGCGAGAAGAGCAACGACTTGAAGATCAGAGCAAATTTGCCAGTTAAATAATTTATACATTAAATTAGTAGTAATTGCTTTATATTTTGGTAGTTTTCCTTCGTGTCTATAGAGTAGTCAACTGGAATAGAAGGCTGAAGCTTGCCATTATGGAGAAGAATTGCTTTTAAGCTTGCTTTTGAGAAGTCCCCATTCGTTGGGATCATGATGCATATTAAAAGCACCAAAGAGTCCATCAATATCTGTGTATGTGACCCTTCACTTCAAAAAAGAAAATAAAACTTCTTTGGCGAGCTCGGACATGTAGTGATCTTTATATTTTTTCTAAGAAAATTCCATTGTCTTAATCTTGAGCCTAACAACTATGATTTATTTTTTGGTAAATCTAAATGCACAGTTGACAGTTGAATTTTTACTCATTGCCATTGTTACAAAAGCAAAAAGAATAGCCAACTAATAGAGCTGTTTCTTTATTATTAATTTAAGGAGGGAAAGATTATCTTCGAAACGAGAGCTAAAAAAAAATATTTTACAGTCATATTAGTGTTTAACAGATCAAAGTAGTTATGAATTGGCTATTTTTATTTCAGAAACGGTTTTAGTGTTGAACTGTAATAATCAGTATACAGTCTAATAGTGTACTTTCTCATATACTAGTGGGCCTCTCCTTAATTAAAATTATTTTATTCTTCAATTCAAAACATAAAATCCATCCTTTGTACTTTTTATGATTATAAGTTATCGAAGATGAGGATGATCAAAAATAATTGAAATTTGTGAATTTTCATTAGTAGAAACTCGAGAAAATTCATTTTCCTTGCTTTAGTTTAATATTTGTAGCAACAGTAATGTCAGATTGCAAGCTTTTGTCATTTCCATGCCTATCTTAACAATATTAAATAAAAAATGTCTCTTACTCATTAACTGTTAAAAATAAATATAAATTTGCTAATACAGATCGATGCCGCATTTAATTCTAACGTATGTTCAATAAAAAAAAAAAAACGGTTTTGTTGTCTGGAACGTATGTCTAGATTAACTTCATTTGTCTTTCAACTTAGAGAATATGATGAACGCAATTAAGCACAGAACCTTAAAATGTTTGAGGAAGAAGGAAGGAAGCTAAAAAGTTTAATAAGTTTATTTTTGAAATGTTTTCTTTGAATTAAAGATGTGTTGTATTAAAATATTGAGCGTTCCATTGAAAACAAGTATTTTTCGATGTTTGATATATTTTAGACATCCTCTAGGTTGATAGAATATTGTGTTTATGAGATTTTTAAGAAACTAGTGGCGGGGATCACAAACGTTACTTAAATTAAATCATCCGTTAAAAGTAAACGTTGCCATGGTTACATGTGTTGAAAGTATAGGAATGTTAACAAGTCATTTTGAATTATCTCTACTTTTAAATTTCTAATTTCTAATTTCTATTTAAACTTGTTCCTTGAAAACTTTTAATAAACAGCTTATGTGAATAACCTGTATACGATGTTATTTGAGTTTTCTAACCCCCAGTTTGCCGCTTCAATTAGAATTAAAAAGTCACCAATGGTACAATCTCCATCGTTGCTAACTTTTGAAAATCTAAAAATTCCATAATCAGTTGGATTTTCTCCAAGAAATATACAGTGTGTTTAACTTTACATGAAGACACCTAAATAAGTTTTTTATTAATGACGCAATTAGTATAAAACTTTTACCAGTTATAGGGACTAAGAAGATGTAGGAATGAAATTTTTTAGGTACCAAATTTTTCCAACTACGATTAAAATAAAAATTAGCGTTTCAAGTAAACTCATGGTAGCGATTAAGACAGAGAAAAAGAAATTACAAAAGTCGTTGCTAATCATAAAAATAAAGTTTCGCTGAAAAATTTTTAATTGTAGTTTATTATAATTACGGTTGTTTTGAAAATAAATTGCTATTATTATTATGATATAGAATGTTTTGAATATTTTGTTTATATTCAGTAGTGTTTTTGAATAGTATAATGTGGTGTAAGTCCGCCAATTTTTCGGCACCTTCTAGAATTATATTTTCGTGTTCTTTATGATATGTTTAATTACATACATCACAGTTTGCAGGTCATTGCAGTCATTGGGTAATTTATTATAACTTTGCAAAAGTAGAATTACCTTCAGTACAATTTGTTTAATTTGGAATTCTATTAAGTTGTCGACGTCTATAAGCGGAATTAAGTATTTATAGTAGACATGTTATGGAATATAATAATGAAGAATTTGAACAGTTAAAATACTGCCCAAATTTACGATACGATAACTCAGGTGTAAGTGTAAGAATAGGGTAATCTTAATACATTTTGTATGTACACTCGTGGCCAAGTAAATAGTTACGATTCGAAGTACACGTAGCCCTTAGCGACGATATGAATGGGGAGACGATAGCTGCACGACACATTACGATAGTCATTGAGGTTAGCATGCAGGGGTAACGACTGTACATGAAAACATGGTAAGCTGTGGCCTTCTATAAAACTAAAATATATGACAGTGACCAGCATAGCGAAAATAAAATAATAAAAGTATGTATTCACGCATTAAACTTTCCACGCTGCACAAAATAAATATCAATATAAAGTTTGTTGTTTGGATAGAAATTATCGGATTTGATTCAACTGCATGGAATAATGAAAATTGTTAAAAATACAATTGTTTCAACTGTCATTCCAAGAAACAGACCTCAGAAAGAGGCAAATATTCTAAAAAATAACGTGGTGATCATTTTCTATAGACAAATTAATATTTGAAAACAAAATACATAAAAATAAATTCAACATTTACTAATTATATTTCGTATAAATTTTAAGAATTTTAAAGAGATCAAATAAACAAATTAATCAATTCTCTCGTTTAAAACAAGATTAATTCACACAGTTGTAAATTTCCATCCCGTTCGCGTTCCTTTTATCGAAACTAAATTTGCACAACACCATTCTACTTACTTGGTGTTGGTAGCATGTATTGTCCCCTGCTGACAGCCACTGTGTTTTACTAGAATTCATTACTAATTGTTATTCGCGTTTGCCCTTTTTCGTCGCCTTAAACCGCGTGGTTCAACTTTGCGCTTCGCAATTGTATTTTATTGTTATTACCAATCGGGGTTGGAGAAGCAGAATTATGTCTTGAATTACAATTGATTGTTTTTTGAATACACGTATCGCTTAGAAAACCGATTCACGTCCACTGTTTCAAAATAATAAATAATTTTAATTCACTTAGATGATCAAAGAGAATTCATATTTCCAGGCATATTTTGATGTATTATTAACAAAAATATTGTATTTTCTGTACAAGTCAAGAAACCTTTCGTAGACATCTGGATGTGTAGACTTTTTATTTTCATATTAAAGTCGCTGGAAATGGAAATATGATCACAATCAATCGATGACTAAATTTCTGCAACGGAAGTCGTTTCCGGCTAACACATTTAAATAAAACAATAGCGAATTATGCTCGTGATAAACATCCTTTAAGTGCTTATTCAAAATCAATTAATTCCCGTTCGAGAACCTCTTCTACTGATCTATGAAACTTAACAAAACTAATAATAAAGAGAAAAAAAATCGTTTTCAAAACGAAATTCTCCCAACCAATTTCGATGAACATAAATTTATGCATCCAGCAAAAGAATCGACGAGCGACGTGTGCGTTCGTCTTTGACTTATGGAGATTTAATTCAATGCAAAACAGCGTTACGTTATTGTAGCCGAACGCATCATCTACAGGGGTTTTTACGGCCGAGCTTGAGTCGGACGTCTTGTCCTTTTGTGAGGATACAAATACGTCTCGTACCATTAAACGCACGGTCCGTAATTTATCGACGACGAAGAAGTAACCGGACAATGTATTCCTGGTAAAGATGATGTTAACGGAAGGCGTTCGTTCGTTCTCGTTCTTATTTGCAGAACGTCGCGTTAGAAATTGCAAGAAGGGCCTCCGAGTTGTAATTGCGCTATACCGTTTTGAAATTCAACGAACGATTAAAGACTTATTTATCAGAAGAAGCAGTGATTGTGGACAGGTTTCTTTTGTCAGTTCGATGTAACATTCTCTAATTATTTATTTCGTTTTATATTATATACAATTTTATTTTGTTTGAATTAAAAATAATACAGTGTTAGGAAATATTTAGATTCTGAACAATCGCATTGTTGCATTTGCAATTTTGCATGCACAGCTACTGGCTGCTAAGCCCGTCGATCCTTTTTTAGCCACATGCCAAAAATATTGGTTTAACGCTGTACCAATCGGTTGTATTTCGAATATTGTTGCAAGGTTACTAAAGTTTAATGTACAGAAAAAGGAACGAATAGAAGTTATTAATTTTTGAATGAAAAGTATGAAGAAAAGTCTTATTCAAATATATGTACAATGTTTAGGTAACAGTGATACAGTTGTATTGTATTGCACTGGGGGGTCGGAGGACACTTAAGTAGCCTCACAGAACTGCGACCAAACTGATTTATTGTTCAAACGCTACGTGTAATTAATTTCTTAGAAAACCTACTTTTTCAGCGAAGTGCAGAATGGTCCTAAGAGGTTTAGTTTTCACTTCATCAGGTGTCAGACTCGCACTGTTTAAGTGACTAAGCCGAAGTCTAGCTATGTAACGAGCGTCTAAATAAAAACCTGGTCAAGTAGGTTGTGATCGAGAATTTAGCCATTGCATTTACATAACAGAGTCACTAAATGTAGCCTACTTGACCAGGTTTTTATTTAGACGCTTGTTATTACCATATGCATTTGCAAAGTATGTGCTCAGCTATTTTGATTTCTGATTCACATAATCTCCATGTTTCACTTTCTGCCAAGGCCATTTTGTTAAGATGATACTTCACCGGTCAGTGGCCAATAAAAATACCTGTAATAGTCTTTAATTCATTCTTTGTTAAAAGTAGAAGCATTTGAGCAGTCTTAGGCGAATAATTAATAAATATCTTCGCCTGTCTTTGACCTGAAACATTTTTTCAGTCTCTTTTCTGTACTGTCTTACTCAGACCACAGTAAGGTTCAGGACCTTTGGGAGAAGTCTCAGAAGCAATACGAGCAAGTTGTCGGCTTTTTCGTTCCCCTCTGTATTCTCATGGCCGGGTATCCATTTTAGGGTAATTTTGTTGCCCTTAGCTAGTTCCTTGAGGGATTGCTTGCATTCCCATATGGAAAAGGACTCAATGCAGTATGCGTTGAGTGCCTTTATACGTAGTTGCTTGACTATTAGACAGAATATACGTAGGTATATGTTTTTGCCCTTTGTGCACTCCTGGGCACATAGGTTTATTGCAAGTGTTTCAGTTTGCATAATTGTTGGGATAGTACCTAAGGCTATTGATGTCTGGTACTTTGGGCCGTAAATACCTATGCCTGTCCCCTTCGTAGTCTTTGATACATTCGTGTACCAGATGGAGACATTGTTGCTTAACTGTGCTATTTGGCTTTTAACCAAATAGCGGCTACTAATATCCATTTTATAAGGTATGTCAAAGTCAAACACTTTCGGCATCATGCCTGAAGGTTTTTATAATATATCTGGCTGACAAAAATCCAGTATTCTAAGATGGCCTGTACTGATTTGCAACTCCTAGTCTAGGTTAGTCTCAAGGAAACTAGCACGCCCTCCCTCTACACCTGTAAGTGAAGTAGTAGGATGTCTAGCAAGACTTCTAAAGCTGCTGTAGTGTCCATGGGCTCTGCTATTCCCAGACACGCTAATCGTTACAATTTCTGCAGTTTATTTTGCGTAGTTACCTCAGTGGTCTTTGTCCACCACATTAAAGAGATATAAGTAACTATGAGTCTTAATACTGCTGCATACGACCATTGAATCATTCGCGGTTTCAGGCCCCATGTTTTACCATGGCCAGCTCCATTAACATTCACTGACGTGTATGTATGGCCGTTTCAATTTGACTTTTAAAAATTTGACGGGTACTCCACTCAGCGCCTCTTGTGAGTTTTTAAGTAATTGCAGTTGCCATTACGTTACTATCAGTAGTTCTGTAGTATCTTTAATAGAGAGCGCTGAGGGGAGTACTCCACGGCATGCTTTCCGGAACCGAATTCTAGGCGAATTGACACGGCCATACATACACGTCAGTGAATGTTAATGTTGCTGGCCATGGTTTTACCAAAGAGCTTACGACATGCTCAAAAAGATGCTGTTGTCTTTGAAATTGTCTTATCGACATGTGCTTTCCAACTGAGCTTCGTATCCAGGATTACTCCTAGATATTTGACCTCTTTGGAGAGCTATATGTATATAGTGAGTCCGGTTAAACGGGGAGCGATTAAATTGAACTTCCTATGTTTCGTAAATGGTACTATGATGGTTTTTTTAGGGTTTACACTGAGTTCCTCCTTATGCTACAATCTATGTATTGATAAATAATGTTCAGAGTATTCTGCATTAGGTTGGAGATTACGCCTTCATGTTTTCCTCTGATAAGTATGTCATCCTCATAATCCAGAATATGATGTATCTTTGTCAGTCATTTTTCTTAGTAAATCGTCGACGACAGTAGTCCACAGCAGCAATGATAAAATCCACCTTGTGGACATATAACCCTTTGCTGTGGTTATTGTTGTTTCTGCCTCTCCTAATGATCCGACTTTCCAGCATTGATTTGATCCACCGAATTTTCGGATTACTGATTAATACCACGTTTTATGGCAGCTTTTCTATAGATTTAAATGAGGTGTTATCAAAGACAGTGATATACATAGGGTGCGTTTCGTTTGCACGCTCACACGCTTTGAGCGCTCACGCTTACAAGCGCTGTTTTCTGTTGTTTCCTTTGGCGTTTAGTCGCTTAAGCAGTTATGCGCAAAGGTGTTTCTTTTGACTTCAACGAATTCATAACCTCAAAAATGTAACTTCAATAGTGAAATTGAGCCAATCATAGCTGCTGTAGCTATTTCTAAAGTGTAATGTTTGTTTATAACCTGATTATGATTAGCTGATCTCCTCATACGCATCTCATACGTTCCATTTGGAACATAAGCGCTTACGCTTTTGCTGCTCTACCTCGATGGAATAAGCGATTGTGAGCGATGACTATGACGTTATGATGACGTTACTATTTCGTCAGCCGGCGCTTTGTGAGCGTTTGCAAAGCCAAAGGGAACGATTTAAGCAATGCTTATGAGCGCTCAAAGCATGTGAGCGCGCAAATGAAACGCACCCATAGTTATCTAGGCACAGAAAAATATTGCACTTTACTCCTCTTCTATTTGCCTTTGTAATTTATGGATGACTTTCCTCTGAAGACAAGTCTTGGTTGTTAAGAAATTGCCTTCTGTTTTTAAAAATTATTTAACTACAAAATAATAGAAAACAAAAGTAGAAATAAAATTATCGAAGAAAAAGAATTTGGAGTTTGCAAGTGGAAGACGAAAAGGACCGAAATAACAGACGAAAGCAATCTTATTACCTTTTACGAGACCATTGAAATATTTTTACACTAAAAATTTGGAACTGTGTAGGCGAAAAATGAAAAATAAAATGAAGAATTGTAAGTTTTAAACCTACCTAGCAACAAAATGAAAAACATGATGAAACTCATTAAAACTTGTCGACCTTTTACGATCATGTACCGATAATTTCGGTAATCGTTTCTTACAAATGTGGCGGCATCCCCGATGAATGCGAGCCACAAAAGCCCCGTCAAAATATAAAATAATTAGTCATCTCCTTTGAAAAATACTCCATTGCTCTTGCATAATGCACATAATTAAGTGGACATAAAAACACATTGTGGGCAATTCTAAGACAACAAAAAACGTGAAAGCTCATCATCAGGCGATGACTTTCGAAAACGCGTTCGGCCAAAGCTTTTAACGGGAGGTCGGTGGGGCATTGTGTGCGTGTGTGCGCGCCTCCTTCGGGCTAAATGCATCGCATTAGCGCTGTTTAATTACGATTATTAAATCTTAATCGGTTAATCAATGTTGTGACTGAGGAGTACATTCTCACGCAGTGTAATTTTGATACTTTTAAGAACGATCGGGTTAGGCTCACAGACGAGGGAAATTAAGCTCTTCTTTAAACTAACAGTAATCTTTCTTGAAACATTATATGTACGTTATTTTAAAAGATTGTTGAATACGTGAGATAAACATGTAAAAAATTCAGTTCCAATGGTTTTATCGTTTCTAATGATTATACATGTACTTTTCAAAACAATTGTTTCTTTTTTCAAACTTCTTCTAACACCCCGACAAAGCTTCATAAATCCTTGTTTCTTCAAGGAACGCAGCTGTTAAAATGCCTCCGCTTCATAGTTCTGAACAACGAAAGGGGCGATCCGTGCGTGTTCCGACTTGGAGTGCCGTTGAATTTTAATGGGATTTTATGTAATTTCTCGGGCGTAATTAGATATAAGGAGAATTTAGAAAACGACGTGCATATTGCAAGGAACTGTAAACGAGCCAGGCCAGGTACGAGGAAGGCATACAAATAGAAATGACGGCGGCTCGCTTTGTGAGCTTACCTCTGAAATATGTAAATATCCACATGTCTGCATTTTACAACTCCGTTTATTTGTGTTCCAGCGAAGGAAATTCTATTTATAACGGCGATTTGGAAATGTCTTTCGGGTCTTATAGTGTTTCGATTAAAAAAAAAAAAAGGCGAAAGGACAAATGGATCACATAAGAAGCATCCCACTTACTACAACTGCATTCTTTTCTAGACTTCTCTCAACGTTAAAATCAAAAACTGTTTGTGATAAATTTTCTTTGTTTATCATTTATTTTGTATAATTTTTACGAAAGTCCATTATTCTCATTTCAAAATAATGGTACACGTGTCACGATCACGTTTTACTTTATGTGCAACTTTAACTGGTGTATTTGTGTCGAAATCAATCTACTTTCAACTTTGTTAAGTTATAAATTATAGTGATATTCAGAAATACAGAAACATCTACTCTTGCCTGATTTACCTAGGATTGTTTCTCAACTATGAGATGTTTGAGTCTAAAGCTAAAGCCACACTGAAGGAACAGTCGGGAACTTTTAATTGCTGTTCCATGTTCCTCGAAAAAGTTACCGGTAGTTTCCGAAAGTTTCTTTAAGTTCCTTCATGTTTCTGTTTCCAGTAACAAAAGTTACTGTTTGTTACGTGTTTCCACTCGGAGCGGTAAATATTAAAGAAAAATGGGAAAAAAGCAGGAACAAAAAAGGGAGTTTCTTCAATGTGTACATCTTGTCACCAGTTTCGTGACGGCTTGTAGCGTAGCAATCAACACTACATTGTGCTTGAACTTTTCAACAAATATAAGAAGAGTAAGAATCTCCTGTGGCCAAAAACCTCAATGTGAGAAGCAAACATTCTTGGGACGTTATTGCTTTTCTGCAGTTTGTATCAATTTTTCGTATGATAGGATTGATACTACTTAGTGAATATTCTATGTCGGAACTGGATAAACGTATAAAATTTTTAAGATGACCATCTGTTAATAAATCATTCCTTGTAAAACATTTATAAGTGATATACCGCCACAATCGACTCGCTCTTGGAGGCTCGGGCGCACCCAAACTCTTCGTTTTCGTTGTTTCTTTTTTTTTACAAGTAATAGCAATATAAGCTGCAGCAGCGAGAAGCACGTCTTCAGTCATGACTGTCAACAATACTAACTTGTCTCTTGTGTGTGTACAGATTGTTACGTGCAACAATTTCCAACAATGGAACAGAAACAAAATTCAGATGTTTCTCTATTTTGCTACCTTTAATGTGGACAAAATGTTTCCATAACTTGACGAAAGTTGAAAACTTTTGAAACATTTAGCAACAACCATCAACAAAAAAAGTTTCTGTATGTTCCTTCAGTGTGTGCTTAGCTTTAAAGACGCCCAGATTTTCCATGAAGAATATTCAAACCAATACCAATGGAACGGACAATATTAATGGACAAATCAATGGAACGGACAATATTAATGGACAAAGCAATTAGCGATAATGTCTTGAACAAAGATACACCCTAAAAGAGAAACAAAATGTTTTATGTAGACTTTGAAATCGCATTTGACATAATAGACGACAGAAGAAAAATTGAGATATCTTATTATAGCCAAATAATTGATTATTCATTTTAATTTGAGAATTGTTTCGTATGAATAGAACATAAGGGTGGAGTAACTAGTAACATCAACAACAATACAAATAAAGATGCTAAATAATTGTCACTGAAATTATTTCACGAAATAATGCATCATGAAATGAACAGGTATAAACTGGAAAGTCCTCACCAAACCGATTTACAGTTTACAGAAGATATTACATTACATACACCGAGGAATATATACAAGAAAAACTAAATCAACGAGAAAAGATTGGCAGCAAAACAAATTTTAGAAGAAATGTATGTAAAACTAAATTGATGACAATGAAATAAAATTAAAAATTCCGTTATTTAAGGAGTACGAAAGTATAAAAGGGAACAACAGAACAGATGTAAAGGAGAAAGAGCCATACACTATGAAAATATTTATATCAACTCAGTTTTCTAGAAAGACGAAAATAAGATAAGTGTGCCAAATATTATTTGGATAGAAAAGAACAATATATGTACATATTAAAAAAGACTTCGAACTTATAAATAAATATCATCAGATATTTCCTTGAGATTTTCTGGCCAGAAAAATAATAAGTAAGAAAACTGGTGTGAAATAAATCGAAGTGGCTGTAAAATAACGTAAATGGTAATGGATATTTTCAGGAAGCCAGGATTTTACCAACAAGACAGATTTGACAAGGCAGCCTTTAGATTATAATATGTCAGAAAAAAAGAAGAAGGCAAAAGGTACACTGAAGTAAAACCCAACCCAACCATTAAATTACAATATTCAGAAAAAAGAAGAATCCAAAAAATACGCGAAAGCAAAATATGGATAGAAAATTAGAGGAACAAGATATGAACAAAAAGGAGTCGTAGGGCACTGAATCAGGGCTGTAGGGTGGATATTGTAACTCGGTGAATCCACATCTTTCGATAATGACTTAAGCTGTGAGAAGCTTGTTCACTTATCGTGCAACAGCAAAGTTTTGATTCTCCACGAATTTGGACTTTTTCTCTAACGTCTTGCTTCAGGGTTTAGATCGTCCTTCATTAATAATAATTGTGGACCCTTTTCCCATATATCCAATAAGCAGAATACATTTGCAGTTATAAAAAACGATCGCGATTAATTTTCTAGAGGACAACTGAGCTTTCGCCTTCTTTGGAGATGGCGAGTCCTTCTGAACCCAATCCTGCTTCGTGAGATGATCCCAATAGAACAGCCGAGTTCGTAGCCTGACAATTCACGAAAAATAACTCTCATCGCTCTCTAAACTGGCTGAATGTCCTTGACAAATTTCTTTCCTCATCAGTTTCTGCTCTGGTGTGAGGAGTTTGGGGATCCATCTCGTAAAATACTTTATTCATCCTTAAATCTTCGTGCACAATCTTGTAAACTGTGGTTTTGAATACTCCAGCTTCTTTAGCAAGGATCTTCATTCGTCGATGTGACAGCAGCAAATCTTCCAATGAAACTGATGGTTTCTTCGGGCTTCCTCATCTGGGGTCATCCTGAATTGACTCGTGGCCCTATTGAAACTGTTACACCAAAATTTCACTTGAAAATAAGATGGGTCGTGCACTTGGGATATCCTTACCAAAAGTAAGAATAAACTTTGGTCCATTTCCCTCTTTAGTTAGAAACTTTATCAAAGTACTCCAAATTACTTTCAATCATTTTTCGGAAGAAAAACAAATCGTAAAAACTGCAAAACACAACAACACTCGTACAAAATTTCGTCGAAGTACTTAGAACAGCGACAATAATTTGATAGTCAAGTATTTTTTTGTATGACATCATTTTAATGGCCTAGGTAGATCAATTAAAAAAGCGCCCCCCGTATATACGAAAATCTTTGGCACTTCGTAATAATGTCAACTCAAAGTAATACAAAGAATCGCAGCAACAACAAAAAAGAGATAATAAATACCACTTAACTAATTGACTTGCCAAGTCAGGCCGGGTTGAGATTGCGCGGAAAAAAGTGATGCAGAACATAATCGCTGGCCGGTTCGTCCCAGCATTTCGTCTAATTTCGTTTAATTGTGACTAAACGGTCCGGTTTTTTCTGGGCCCTCAAACGACATGATATATGTGAGAGGCCTGCACATGACGCATGGCGCCTTCGTGCCCGGTATGACCATTGTTTTTCTTGTAATATTTCGGTCGCTGCTGCATACTGATTCAATTGTGCATTCTTTTAGACATGACGTACGACCTTTTTTGTGCTGGCCAACTAGGGCACTCATAAGGTAAAAAGGAAACTTACGAAAGAAACATCACAAATGGCACTTAAACTTTCCAGTAGGTACGTTATTCTAGACACTTGAGAGTGTATCAATAAATGTAGAAAAAAATTTTATCTCAAAATTTTACGAAATTTAAGAAGTCAAAGTTTTATTTTAACATCTTGGAATTCACAAAAAGGATTGAACAATGAACTTCTATATAAAGTTTATTCATTAAATTATGAACTTAAATAAAAATTATACTTACAAAAATTGCTCATAACCAAAAAAAATTTATATTTAGAATTTTTTTAACATTTTCTCTTAAGTGTCTCGAATAACGTGTCGGAGAGTTTAAGCTAGGCGTTCGCTTGTCCGCATCTTACGCATCGCACGCAGCGAACGGATCATAAAAACTTATTCTTTTCATTATTTTAAATGTATCTGCGTTCACTGTTTCGCATCGGACGGATCGCCTCTCGGCATTCTCGAGAGAGCAAGTGCCATCCGACCGATAAAATCCGATTCGTGCGATGCGTACGATGCGGACAAGTGAACGCCTAGCCTTAGGCGATATTTTTGAATCATCCTGAATTTAATGTTTAATTTGACTTTTGCAATTTACGTATGAGTAAGTGGACACTCCATAATCTCAAAACTATGTCTATTCTAACATTGTAAATAAAAATAACGAGATGGTACCTGTGTGCTTGTTATGTTCATATGCGAACATTACCGAGCCAGAACGGCATTTATTATTTGCATTCATGCGGCGTTGTTTATTACAGCATTTGCCTTTTTTCCTACAATTATGCAAGCGAGCGCACGCTCTCCGTATAATTTAATAATATTGTGCTTTAAATTTAAATCGTGTACCACATTTACAATGCCATCTTTGTATTATGCTCCTCGAACGGGTATTCATAAAAGAAGGCAGACAGATCGGCGGCGTGCCGTAATTCATTTTCTCAGTAATCATTTTCAAAGTTATGTTTGACTTATGTACGGTCATATAAAAGGGATTACCTTGTAGAAGATTTAAAATAAAATTGAAAAACCAATGACGGAGAAAAAGAAAAAACAATCAAAGCGTTTTCAAAACGATGAGAAAAAATATGTTCAAATAATGTATTCAGTGGTACCAGTAAAAGCAGATCCACAATAATTACGGAAACGAACACAGGAATCGTAAACTTATGGCCGATTTCTTCACCATGTTTAACCTAAGGTTAATTTATCTAACAGTTGGAATGTGACGTACAGTTGGCCGTACACATACTATAGTGTCATATTCTAACTGACAGATAAATTTAACCTCAAGATAAGGCGATGAAGAAATCGAGCAATTAATGGTTAACAATACTCAATTAATTCAGTTCATAATACCACAGGAAAGAATAAACCTGGGCTTTTAACTAAAATATTGAAAGAAATATATATATAAATATTTTGTGTTTATAGGAATACTATGTGTTTTTTTTTAAATGCCATAAGGGGTGGCTGTGGAAAAGAAAATTCATGTCTTAGTTCCATTCATGTACTTGAAATTGTCAGTTTTTGTATGTGTTAGATGCCAAGCTACGACATGAGTTTTAATTTTCATGGGCAACCTTTATGGCATTTTTAAAAAAATACACCGTATATCTGTGATCGGATATGGAAATTCCATAAATCCTGAAATTACGAGGAAAAATTAGCGAACTTTCAAAATTGTGTAGTTTTACTCTAGCCTGATTTTTTAAAGAGTAGGTAAGTAATTGTTATCACTAATGAGCGGGAGAATTATATTTTCCAAGATTATCGGTTAGCGAAATGCTTGCAAAGTACAATATATCGAATCGGTCAGCGAAGTCATAAAGATTAGTCGTTAGCTTGCGAGTAAAAAGCAACTAATTTGTAGGTAATTTGTTCTCCCGACGCGTGCAATTCAGTACACCTCTGACCAATAACCTTGAAAAATATTATTCTTCCGCTCATTAGTTACCACATCAATCAACGGTAAATTTTCACTTCTATTATTTCATAGAGCCACTATAATATCAAAACATCGTAAGTCAGATAATCGCAATTTGAACAAATGCATAATAAATACATGATTGTTAACTCTCTTCCTACAAATGTGGGCAACATCGAAGCAGTAAAAGCTAGAAGCAGAAAAGAATAGAGACTTATCCACGTTAACATTTTGAACTCATGGATGAAGATATTACAATGGCAAATTAATGTAATAATTTACGCAGTGGGAAAATCAAGGTAGATATCTAAAGACTGAAAGGTGGTAACAGCGTCCGTCTTTGTAAAAAGGTGATATTGCAGTCTGTAAGGAACAAGCAATAGTAATTGAAGGTTAAAAGGTCTTTCGTTCGAATGTGAGATCGCATATACAGAACGTGTTATGACTCTATAGTCAGACACCTCAACTTCGTGAACTTTCTCCGTTACCTCACTTATATCACGTCAATCTCGATCTTAAGCCGGTTTTACACGGTTCAATTTATTTATTGATCAAGAAATTGCCAAAGAAATTGATTCTGTTTGATCAATAAATTGGTCAATTTGTGACAACTTTACACGGAAATTGATTTCTTAAACAATTTAATGATACAAACTGAAAGTAATCTAAAAACGTACATGTTTTTAAAGTTTGAAACCTGAATATTTAGCCGGAAAGTGTAGATACTGCATCTCGCATAACGATATCTTGTTTGCTTTTTTCAGGAGATACTAATTTTTTAACAGTTTATAATTGATAATAATACAACTTTTAACATTTGATGTTTCCTTCGAATACATAAAGAACGCATATTTATCATTGTTGGGTCTAGCGCAGTAGAAAAGCTTTTAAAAATAAAGCCTGTGCTTTAAGCGTGCTGATAAAAAAGTGAATGTTGTTATTTTATGTGAGATTGATGTACTTTGGTGTACTTCCATTCTATTACGAATAAAAGCCTTCAATTGCAAAGTGTATTCGTCTTCTCGTAACACTAACGAACCCAACAATTGGCGCAGTCAGTAGTTGAAATGAATTCAAAAATGGAAAGTATTTTGCAAAGTATGGTCACGCTTTTACAGGCTCAACAAGAAGAACTGCGTCTTCTAAAAGAGCAACAAAAGGTTTCAACCTCAAGTAAGCCAACGTTGGACAACTTAGCTGCTCATATTGGAACATTTACTTTTGATTTATCGATCGATTCTACATTCTCTCATTGGTATCAACGCCCCAAGATTACCTTCTCAGAAGCATCATCAACACTTCCGGTAGAACTGTAGGTGTCATTCCTACTCAGTGATCTTGGAGACCAAAAATACCGTCAACTTTGTGATCGCATTTCACCGAATAAACTGACGGAAATGAAATTTGATGACCTTGTTAAAGTTCTGGAAGACCTGTTTTCCGATACATGCACACTATTTCAGCGTCCTTACGATACTCTTACTGCAAAGGCAACAAACCGCAACATTGACACCGTTTTGGATGAAGTCATGATGAAGTCAACCTGGAGGGAGACGTATTTCAATTTGACAAATTAGATCTTGACAAGTTCAAACTTTTCTTGGCCGTACTTCGAATGAATGATACGCATTATTAACCGTTTACAGCCATTATACTCAAAGACAGTCAATCATCAACGTTTGCTGAGATCAGGGACAGGTGTCGTTCTTATTCCAACCGAGTCGTCGACATAAATGTTGAGTGTAGAACAATAAATACTGTGCAAGTCAACGCTGTCAACTTTAAATCAAGTAAAAATAAACCGAAGGTATACAGCCAGATGGAAAAGTCTGAATCACATTCAACATCGTCATGTCGAGGCTGTGGATCAACATCACACCGGCGCATCGATTGTCCACACAAGCATACTACATGTAAGTACTGCGAAATTGGCCATTTGGTCAAAGTTTGTCTCAAAAAGAAGAAGGTCGAGAAAGAAGGAATACATGAGGACGGAAGGATGAAGGGAGCACAAAAACGAAATACTTCAGTCAAAACTATCCCTTCAGTTCATTCACTTTACGGATGAGCATTACCGAAAGTTTTCAACGTCAAGATCAGTGGAATCAATATCAGACTGCAAGCAGATACTGGTGCTGACATTTCTACCATTAGCGCGACAACTTGGAAACAAATTGGGACAGCAATTCTTGACGAATGTCCTGCAAAAGTTTTTAATGCTGACGGAAGTAAAATCGAAACCCTAGGTACCTGTGAGGTCACTTTCACTTTGAACGGAAATTCCATTACAGCCCCTATTCTGGTAATAAATAATTAATGCATGCCTGGTTAGCGAAAAAGTAACATGCCATTCATAAAATTTTCATTCTGTGCAGGCCATGGAATTTAAACGTACGCGGTAAATTGATTCTTCGCTTCGCGCTGGCTGTCATGTGACATTACTGTCACCAGAAAACGTAACTTTTCTTATTCTAGCGATTTTCAGTGTTTTTATAATGAAAATAAACGTTTACTTAGACAGGTAATTATTTTTAACTTCATAATAAATGTTGAAAGTGACCTCCACCTTCTTGAAGACACAACTAAAAATGTAAATCTGGTTTCAAGATTCTTTGACAAGTTGAATACGAAAGATCAACTTGTGAAAGTGCACGTACAGAAATTTTTGGTTGGTCTTGAATGATTTCCTGAACATTTTGTATGGCATTAGCAGTTCTTTTCTTTGGACGACCGCTACGTTCTTTTCTTGCTATGCTTCCAGTTTCACGAAATAAATTTACAGAGTGCATCAAATTATCATAAAATTGACCATTAATTTTTTGTCCAGTACGAAAATACGCTTCTAACATGAACGCTTTTTGTTGTTCTGAGAAAACCATTTTAAATAATAAATGAAACCAAATATTATGAACTGTCTTGTAAATTGACGTTTAAAAAAATTAGATATAATCAAAGACATGACTTTTTCTTCCACAGCCAACCTAAAATGAAAATTTTTTGAATGGCTTGATACTTTCCGGTCTTGACATTATCAAATGGACTAATGTCAACACTGTCACATTGACTGGTGTCACTGTTAATTCGCTACAATCGCAGTATCCGAAATTATTTAGACAAGATGCTGCTTCCTGCACAAAGACTTAAGTACATCTTCGTCTTGCACGACCTGTACATTGTGTTTATCGTCAAATGAAGGCTCAATTTGACCATCATCATGGTGCCCGTCGAAGAAGGGGAGGAAGTTATGGTTGAATTGTGGGATGGCATCATCGTCAAACTAGTTGGTAACGCAATGGGTGAAATAAAAGTAGGAGACAAACACATTGTTCGTCATTTCAATCAAATTTGGAAACGCCATCGTGAGGTAGCCCATCGCCCAAACATAGATTTAGATGAGGAAGGACCGGTGAAAATAATTTCCAACCAAGATCACGAAGCCGCGGAACACCCATCTACTGAAAATCTACCTGTCTTTAACGATCACCTTTCAAGTACTGAAGACGATCAAAATGCACCTCTTCCAGTTTCGGTACCTCAGAGAGAGAGAGAGACCGCGTCGCCAGAGCATGACAGCTGTCAATTACCATTCACTCGCCGGATACCGTTCGTATCGCCGCAACAAAGGACCTTTGGCAAAGGAGGAAATGTTGGGTCCAGCGAAGAGATTGATATACTTTGGTGTACTTCCATTCTATTACGAATAAGCCTTCAATTGCAAATTGTATTCGTCTTCTTGTAACACTAACGAACCCAACAATCATGATGCATCAAAACGGTAATAAAAACTACGCTGTTAGAGTTTTCGCGGCAAACTTTTAAATAATATATGCAGATCTGAAAAACATAATCTAAATATTTCTAAAATTGATCAATAATTTAGAACATGTTCTATTTGCTCAATTTCTTGAACAATTTATTGTAATCGGGAAATTGATATCAATTGTCATTACACGTATAAATAAATTGAAGGACAAATTATCAATTTCTTGATCAATAAATTGAACCGTGTAAAAGCCGCTTTAGTCATTTAGGGCCATATGCACCAAACACTTTAATCGAGCTTAAATTTGAGTGACGTTTATATTGTGACATTTGAGGTTTCATAACATTGTGTAAGCCACATTCTAAGTGACGCTTAAAGTTAAGCTGAGTTAATTCGTTCGGTGCATACAGCCATTAGGCTGGGTTTCTCAGTTCTAGTTTAACTTAAACTCCTGTTTATTTCCATAGGAATAATTGTTTATATAATTGTTACCATGGGAATAAATAGGAGTTTAAAGTTAAACTAGGACTGAGGAACCCAGCCTTAGTGAATTTTATGCGTGGACCTAGAGTGCTGTATTCAATAGTAAACCTCGGCATCACTAGGCCCGGTATTTCAGTCATGGTTTATCTTTAACCTTTAGTTTACTCCCATAGTAATAATTATAAAAACAATTGTTCCAATGGAAATAAACTAAAGGTTAAAGTTAAACCATGATTGAAGTACCAACTCGCCTGCTACTCCTCCGCTCGACTGAAATTGGAATAGCGGCAATTAACGGTCTACGCTAGACTACGTAACGCGTTAGCGTCAACGCAGCTAGGTTGGAGGCAGATGTAGCGGAATTTTTACAACCCAATTGGCAACACTGGCTACATTTCGGACTGCGGTACATCTCTCTCCCTCCCCGTAAACGAACATTAATGATATGACTATAGATGCGCGACACTTTCCGTATATATATATATTGATAGGTATTGTTGCTTACCCCAGGACTTATAGCAGATGTCTTGGTGAAAGGATTTGGAAAGTCGCCTTGAATACAAACATCATTAAAAGAAAATCAAGTAAAGCTAAGTTTGAAAATTTAATTTCAAACAATTTCAGAAATGGAATTAATTTAGAAAATGCTCTTGATGCCTTTTCATACCTTTCCGAGCAAGAGGTTTAGAAAGAAGGGAAATACTGAGATCAAGTCTACACAAAGAAAACTGCTTAGTACATTGCAATAAGGAATGCAGCAGAATTTATTACCAGGAAGGTACCATACAAGGAGCAACTTTCAGCTAAATATTTAGAACGGAATCAAATATTTAAAGTACAACAAAGCAGTAGTTAGTTTTCGTATGTTGACGACATGATGTTAATGATAAATTGTAAAAGTAGTTAGCATTCGGAAACTGATGAGATGATGTTCAGTTCTCAACAGAAAGAGATCTGAATGTAAAACAGATGGACATGACATAAATACAGATGCAACAAAAAATTTAAGTAAGAGCAATATTGTAATTTCAGTGTCGTTACTATTGGCTTCTTTTAGTCATACTTAACACACAGAAAGGCGTCAGTTTACGTTAATGGTCATTTTTAGAGCACAAGTTGTATTGAAATCGGTGTGCCCCAAGATTCAATACTTGGCTCACTATTATTCATAATTTATATTTAATGATATACCTCATACTGATGCGAATAAATTCGACAATTTTGCAAAATAAAACAGTCTACAATAATAATAATAATTATTATTAAAGGTTGGAGTTGATCGAAACAGTATTGCAGGTCTATCTTATAGATAAATAATATGAAAAATTAAAAATATTTACTTTATTTGATCAACAATAACATACTTTTTCATTTATATTTTTATGCGTGCATATAGATATATGTACACATACCGAACATATTCAGTATTCAGGACTCCACTAATATTAAATTTTCTTTAGTTTACGTACTTGTAAATTCGAATTGCTTCCGCCTACGAACGCCGCACGTTGAATTTGCAGAACAGTTTGCGGGACATGACGCGAATAAAGACGTGACATAAAATCAAATTAGCTGGCATTTACGTAGTGACGTTTTGTGAGGCGGACTGACGCCTTATCTGATACAATTAGTCTCATCTTGATAAAGGGCTTTTATTAAGCATGAAATTACAAAACCAATAGAGTAATATATGTGACCAGGATGCTGATAAAGTCTTTAAAGGTGCATCCACATATGTATCGTATCCGCGTATCCGATCATGATCGGATGTGATACGCAAGAATGATGCACCTACACTTCATTGCATCTCGTATCCGTTTTGTTACATCTGTGTTTGTGTCTACCTTCCGACTTGATACAACTGTATCATCTGTTCGACGTTGCACGGTTGTCACTGTGAAATTAGCTGCTGCTACCTATCCGTCTGTGTTTGAAGTTTCGGCGAAATTCCGACTCCAAGTGGGACGTAGTTGTGTCGTATCCGCGTTTCAAACGATACAAAGACAAGATACGGGGATGCATCACGGCAACACGTCCACACTTCGCTGATCATGATACACAATCACGATCGATTACGCGGATACGACATATGTATAGCCGCACCTTAATAGGATTAGTATAATCAGTAGTGGGTATACAGTTACTGTTTTAAAAAAAAAATCAGATGTAGGTATTTGTACATCAAATCTACGCGCAAGATATCTTTCAGTTTGTAATAGCCTGTGTAATAATTAAATACAGTGTCGTATAAAGATTTAAAAATTTATATTAGAATAAAAAATGAAAAAAATCCGGAAGTGCTTGTTCGTGTATACACAGACTATCAATTCGTGTGGAGTTTGTGTGGTTTATTGTGCAGTTAAACCATGTTAAACAGTTACACTTTTATCTGCTGCTAATTGATTTCTGTACGCATAAAGTGGTCCTTTAGAGATAAGATTCCTTGTACTTATAAATGCCACGCTTAAGTGGTTCATTTAACATTTCACCACCAAAACAGGGTGTTATCTTAAAAGCGTTTTATCTGCGCGCCGGCGATAGGAAAAAATATTTAATACGACGCTTGTTTAACCAGTGCGGTCGGACATGTGGTTTTAATAAATCTGTCGGCTGAGGTTTTTCTTTTAGGTGCGCAAAAAAATCGATTTTTAAAAGATTCGCTTTTAAAAAATCAAAGCAAGGAATACACTCTGTAGGTTAACTACCTAACGCGGATTTTTAATGTTGAATTTGTTTGCACTTTTTAACTATACGTAAATACGAATCGAAGTTCTATTTTATTTTATTTTCATATTGACTCAGAAGATCCATTTTAGCTAAGCTCAGCATTTTGTGTGGGAATAATTTTTCTTCAAGTTTTATACATTTTCATTTTTTAAATATTCAATCGTTTATTGTTTAATTTTCAATCTTGATTATGTAATGTTCTTTTTGAATATTATTTGCATTTTTAATTAATGACTCAATTTCTGTAAAGTCCTGTATAGTGAGCTTCGAAATTAGCAAGTGGTTTGTGACAAATGTTCAGTTTTCGAATTTTTGCATACAAGTGACATCTATTGAGTATTTAATAAGCTATTTTTAGAGCGACCATTCGTTCTGTCTCGTTGGCTCTCTGAAGAGATCTATTATCTATGGTACTATCTAAGTAGGTCAAAAATAGTGTCTCATTTTCTATGCTCGCCATTATATGCAGATAGTACTTAGGTGGTCATTCTAATAAGATTTGCAACCTAGCAACCGTAGTACCTCCTTAGCAACTGCTAAGAAGGTTCAATCTCGGCAATGTTTGGTGGTAACAAGATATAAAACTGTGCAGTTTCGATAATGCTCGGAAATAGGATCATAGCAAGTTGTAACTTGAAACCCAATTAGAATGACCCGTAGATAGTACCACAGTAGGTCCCAGTTTCATAAAACGTAGTTAGGGGTTAACCACGTTTCATGAAACTGGGCATAGAACTAACAAGGTATGCGACAAATAAGATGAAGTGTACCAAAAGTATACGAAAAAACTAATTCTCAAAAAACTAGAAATAAAAAAGAAACCATTCGCAAATATCTTTTTGCCTATTTACAACTTACAACGCAAGAACAACAGTCGGACTAAGAAGACTTTTGAAGAAGAAGAACGTAATTTGGGTATTGCCACGAGGGGGAAAACGTAATTTGGGTATTGTCACGAGGGGGAATTTTTTAAAAACCACAAGAGGGTTTTTTCTATGTTCCGCGGATAAAAATCATAAAAAGTATTTGAACGCGGACTTGTGTAATTGAGGGCAGCTTACGACCGTGTTGAAATGTAAACATAATAAGGAGGTAACTGATACGTAAATGTTCATATTTCATAATAACACATCAGCGGAATTCATTTCAAACGAGGCCACGTGCTTATACGCGCGTATACGAATGACGCAAACGAACACAAAGCAGGTGATGAAAAAATGCAACGCGCGAGTAACATGGAGCGTCTTCGCACGGTGTAACGTAAGAATGTCACGTACTTAGATAAGATTAAGAGTTCATGTTAGAAATAAGAGCAGTTCTATTGTAACCTTCATGTAGCACGCAACGCTTTGTAATTTCGGCAATAAATGATTTTTAAAAATAATCATTAGCCTCCGATCAATAAATTTGGCGCAGTCAGTAGGATTTGTTCTACGAATTTCGAAAGTGATTTTTGTGAATTCGGTGTATTTCAATACTTCAAGAACGACGAATCCGGAGATCGAAAAGCGAAGACAACTTGCCAACCGAGAAGGCAAAGTAAGTGCTATCTTGATATTACAATACGACTCACCCTGACTATTGAAGTCAAATAATTCATTAATTGAATTCATATCTACATCGATATCCCCCTTTCCTTGAACAGTAACAATCCTGTTATTACCTTTTAATTGGTAAAACCAAGAAACAAACTGGAGAGTCTAATTCAAGCAGTTAGAAATTTGGAAATAAACACAAACACAACAAACGCAAACATGGTAGAAATAAATTATAGTTTACTTAGAATGGAGTTAGAGTCGATTTCTACATTCGACGGAGAAATTAGCGGCATAAATTTATTTATAACAGCGGGCGATAGAATTTGTTACATAATACAGTGCGAATAACGACGTAAAAGATTTAATATTTCAAACAATTTTAAGTAAGCTTAGAGATAGGGCTAAAGTATTAATATGTTCTCGTAATGAATTAAATACTTGGGCTTTAGTAAAAGAGGCAATTTATAGTTACTTTGGCGATAAAAGAGATTTCGCTCAGTTAGCGCAAGAATTTGGCAATACCAAAATGTTACAAAGAGAGGACCCATTGTCATTTGGCAACAGATTACAAGATTTATTATCACAATTAATGACAAAACTTTCACAGTCCGACTTAGATCACAAAATTCAACGAGCAAAAATTTATTCACAGACAGCATTAGAAGTTTATTTATTGAATCTTCCCGAAGATATTCAAGTTCATGTCAAACCTTTACAACCAGAAACCTTAGAAGAAGCTATGGGTTATGTCCAAGATGCGGTGAATTTTAAAATCAGATCAAATGCCATAAAAGGAATTAAAACGTTTAATCCTCCCCAAGATCAAAAGAAACATTTTCAAACTGTCAAATACATTCCCCAAAATTATCAACCAAATTATTTTCCCTTGCAAAACTATCAATATCCTATCCAAAGTCAATCATTCATGCCAAAAATGAATACTCCAACACCATATCAAAATAATACTATCCCTAGAGTACACATATCCAAATTACCTAAGCCAATTCAAAGCCAACAAAGAAGTTTTACAAATAAGCAAGTATTTGGTTCACAAAGAAATGTGTGGCAACCAGGACAAAATAAAGCGATGCCAAAACCGACTCCGATGTCTGGAATATCTACAGCAGTCGCGAAACCCAGTAATTTTAGACAAGACAATTTCTTCAAGAGAACAGCTCATCCGAATGTGATCGTGGAAGAACTACATAACAATGAAATTCAGGAAAATCTACAACCAATTTATAACGAAGAAAATGGTTTGTGGTACGCTCCGATGCATGTGCCAAATATGCCGGAACAAATGTATGAAAACGAGAAGAATGTCGAGGAGTTTCAAACCGACGAGGAGGAAGAAAATTTTACTATACCTGCCTCACCGGAGAACTCAATCGATTAGCGCTGAATGAATTACCATACATTAAAATTAAGAATCCACCCCTAAAGTTACTTATTGATACCGGAAGTACTATATCTATGATAGATCCCGAAATTGTACAAACGTATTATCCTAATAGCATTCATAATGATAATTTGGAAATTAGAACGGCTAAAGGTAACATTCCAATTGATAAATTTGCGTTAATTCCTTGTTTTGCTGAATTACAGTCTATTGGATATTTAAAATGATTATGTTCAAGTTTCATAATTTCTATAATGGAATAATAGGGTTAGAAGATTTAAAATCCATGCAATTTAATATAGATTTGGCTAAAGGTGTATTATTCAGAGAAAATTATGAAATACCAATAAATTATAAAAGGTAAATAATATCAAAATGCCAGGTAAATCGAAAATGTTAAAAAGAGTATTTGTAAATTATGTGGAAGGCGATGTAGTTATTAATTCCGTGTCTCATAATAAAATTTTTATTCCTAATATTATTACAACAGTAACAAAAGGCGAAGCATTAATAGAAATACAAAATTGGTCAGATAAAGAAAAAATCATTTAATATCGAAACTCTGTCAGCCATCCCTTTAGAAAATTATCATATATATCAATACCGAGTAAACGATACAGACGCAATAGATAAATTGAATGGAATGCTTAGAATCAATCACTTAAATACAGAAGAGAAATCAAAAATTTTGAAATTGTGTAAACATTACGTAGACTTATTCAAAAACCAGAAGATAAATTAACATTTAATAGCGATGTAAAACACCAAATTAAAACAAAGGATAATGAACCTATTTTTCAAAGAGCTAGGCGTTTTCCTCATTCCGTTAAACAACAAATAAAAGAGCATATTGATAAATTATTAGAGGATGAAATAATTAGACCAAGTCAAAGTCCTTGGGGCTCTCCTGTAAATTTAGTTGAAAAGAAATTAGATGCTAGTGGTAAAAGGAAAACTCGATTAGTCATTGATTATAGGGCAATAAATGAAAAGACAATTGACGACCGATATCCAATCCCAAATATAGAAGATATACTAGATAAACTAGGTAGATGTCAATATTTTACTACCCTCGATTTAGCCTCCGGCTATCACCAAATTCAAATGCACCCCGAGTCAATTCCTAAAACAGCTTTTAATACGGAATTTGGGCATCACGAATTTCTTCGAATGCCATTCGGTTTAAAAAATAGTCCTGCTACGTTTCAACGTGTAATGGACGACATATTAAGAGATATATTGCATAAATTCTGTCTGGTATATTTAGACGACATAATTATATTTTCACCATCATTAGACGAACACATAAAACATCTAAAAGCAGTTTTCGATAGATTAAGAAATGCGAATTTAAAATTACAGTTAGATAAATGTGAATTTCTGCGTAAAGAAACAGAATATTTAGGTCACGTTATTACACCCACCGGTATAAAACCAAATCCAAAAAAAGATTCAAGCAATTATAAATTTTCCTATTCCAACTACACAAAGAGAAATTAAATCGTTTTTAGGCTTGTTAGGCTATTATAGAAAATTTATCAATAATTTTGCCAAAATTACTAAACCTCTTACAAAATGTTTACGGAAAGGTGAAACCGTGAAACATACACCAGAATTTATAGATGCTTTTGAAAATTGTAAAATTTTGTTATGCAATGATCCTGTATTAAAATATCCAGATTTTTCTAAACAATTCGAATTAACTACCGATGCATCGAATTTCGCTATAGGCGCAATATTATCCCAAGAAAGCCATCCTATAGCATATGCTTCTAGAACTTTAAACCCGGCCGAAACAAATTATTCGACCATAGAAAAGAAATGCTTGCAATAGTTTGGGCATGCAAACATTTTCGTCCTTATTTATATGGTACAAAATTTATTATTAAAACCGATCATAAACCATTACAATGGTTATTTTCGATCAAGGATCCAAATTCTCGTTTAACTAGATGGCGGTTAAAATTAAGTGAATACGATTACGAAATTCAGTACAAAAAAGGAAAAACTAACGAAGCTGATCCTTTATCAAGAATAAAAATGACTGAAAATTATGTTAATACAATTAATGCAAACGACGCGGAATCACTAATAGTTAATAATGATGATCAATCTGTTGAATTCGACGTGGAGGAATTAGATGAAATTATAAATTCGTTGACCCAAGCAGAAAATTCAAATCAAATAAATCAAGAAACTAGTACAAGTAATACTATTCATTCAGTTAACGGAGATACAGAAATTTCAATACCTTATTCGGAGAAAATTCTAAATTTAGCTGATCATCAAATCATTCTAGATGCAACGCGAAATTTGACAACACCGATTGTAACGCGATCAAAAATATTTGGCAAAACGCGAATATGTGTAACATTACCACTAACAGCAGAGTGGGAAAATATTGTTAAAACTTTAAAGGAATGTCTAACAACTGAGAAGAAAAACGTAATTTACTTTAAACACAAGAATATCGAGCGAGAGATTATTCAAATGTTACAGGAATCGTTTGTTAATCTAAAAATAGAAATAGTAAATAAAATCGTACAAGATGTAGAAAACGATGAAGATCAGTTAGAAAAAATTAAATATTATCATGAAGGTAAAACATCACACAGAGGCATAAATGAAGTTTACCAATCATTAAAACGAAATTATTATTGGCCAAACTTAGAAAGAGCTGTTACTACCTACATAAATAATTGTGAAATCTGTCAGTTAGCAAAATATGACAGAATGCCCCAAAAGCAACCAATCTCACATACTTATACCCCCAAAAGACCTTTTGAGCAATTACATATTGATTTATTGTTCATGAATAACCGAATAATTCTAACTATAGTGGATCATTTTTCTAAATATGGTCAAGCATATTTAATAACTGATAAAAATGCAACCACTATTATAAACGGAATAATTAAGTTTAGTAGTCATCATGGCTTATGTCAAACATTTATCGCAGATTCAGGAAAAGAATTTGATAACGTCTTATTAAAAGAATTTTGCAAACTGCACAAAATTAAACTACATTTAACGTCTGTCGGAAATTCTAAATCCAATGGAATAGTAGAGCGTTTTCACAATACTTTAACAGAATCAATAAGATGTAGATTACTAGATAATCAAAATACGCTAGAAAACCAATTAGTGAACGCTGTGTTAGCATATAATAACAGTCTTCACTCTAGTACTAAATTCACTCCTTTTGAAGTTATTAATGGTCACAGTGAATCTAATTTACCTTTCGATATGAACGAAGAAAAGTTAACGCAACAATTTATTAAAGACAGAGCCGAAGAAATAAAAATTATAAATAATCAAATTTTTAATAAATTAGAAAATACGAAAGAACGAACCTGTAATAAAATAAATGCTGATAGAAAAGAAATAGAAAATGTGGAAGTAGGTCAACAAATTTACGTCAAAAAGAAATTTCGAAACAAATTAAAACCTAAATTTAGTAAAGAACAAGTGAAAGAAATTGCTGATAAAACAATTCGGACACAAAAGAATACTAAACTGTCTAAAGATGTAATTAAAAAGAAACGCAAATTCACAAAAGATTCTTTGTTACAGGATGAAATTAATTCGGATCATTCTGATGGCAATAGCGATCAAGCTAATGACCGGCCAACTACAAGTAAAACAAATTGAAAATTATATATTACCTTACAATTTAGGACAAAGTAGAATAGTACAAGGTTATCACTATTTCGTGTACAAGATTGAAGCGCATAAATTATTTCACCATGTAGATCAGTTGAAACAGCAAATTAAATTAATAAATGCAACTTATATGAAGAGAATAAATCCGCATGATAAAACGGAATATGAACACATAGATAGAATTAAAGTACCGATAAATATTCCAAACCAAAAAGAGGATCAATCGATTTCCAGTTTAATTGAGCAAACAACAAGTAACATTTATCAAACCGAATTAAAACTCCAAAATCTATTCCCGGAATATATAAGAAGCAAACGATCACCATTTGACATTGTCGGCTACGTAGGAAACAATTATTTGGATTAATGGACAACGAAGAGAAACAACGAATTGACAAAGCTTTGGAAATCATCTGTAAAAATCAAGATAATCTGCACAAACAGCAAGAGTGGAGCCTATCAATACTAAAATCGATATCCGCTAAAATGTCCAGCACCTTTACAGAATTGAAAGATAATCAATTGAAATTAAATGTTAGAATCGATAATTTATCAAGGAAAATAGAAAAGCTTGAATTTTATCAAATGATACAAAATTATAACGAACAAATTATTCAGCATAATAACATGATATTTAATATATTAACGAAAATAGAAGATGCAATTGTATTCTCGAGCATAGGAAACTGCACCCGACAGCTATATCAATAAGCGATGTGAAGGAGATGATTTACCAATTAAAATCCTTATACAATCCTTATCAACTGTTGACGTTTAAAAATACCTTCAACTATTATCATTATTTTACTATCCAGAATTATATAGACGACAAGGAAGTAATGTTTAAAATATCAGTGCCCATATTATTTACACCTACATATGAGTTTTACCAAATTCATTCTATCCCATACAAAAATTATATAATTCCACTTGCAAAGTCGTATTTGTTAGTGTCAGATAGTACGTATGCCTTAAGAACGAGCACTTGTCCAAAATTGGAAAATATTTATATTTGTGAAAGCGAACCAGTACCGAAAGATGAAAATTGTGTACTAAATTTAATGAAGAATGTCGACAGCAATTGCGAGAAAATCCACGTCCACCTGGAAGATACGCTAGTGCAACAAATTGGACCAGGAGACCTATTAGTTTATACGCCGAGTGTTATTAGTGCGCCATATAAGTGTAGTGAAACCGGAATTTTAGAAATTAGGGACAATGCGTTAATTAGATTAAAAGTTAATTGCGATATTCAAATTAACAGAGAAAAATTTAATTATGAAGAAATGTTGCTCAAAGGAGAAGTATTTCATTTGCCTAAATTATACTTAAATGTAACTAATGCGGAAGAACCGAAACCTATTAAATTAAAGAAAATTAATTTAAGAGATTATGATAGCATCCAAAAAGAAGTAGAAAATGCTAAAGTTCCACAATTGCATAAGATTCACGAAAATCATCCTTATGGAAATTCAATTGCAATTATTGTTATCATAATCGCTTTGCTCTTTGTTATTATAATTAAAAAAAAATGTAATTGTAATTTTAAAAAGGTTAACGAAAGAGTAAATTTGGAAAATGCAACGAATGCTCTTTCCGATGACCGTCAAGATCCATTCTAGGCGTGGAGGAGTAACATGGAGCGTCTTCGCACGGTGTAACGTAAGAATGTCACGTACTTAGATAAGATTAAGAGTTCATGTTAGAAATAAGAGCAGTTCTATTGTAACCTTCATGTAGCACGCAACGCTTTGTAATTTCGGCAATAAATGATTTTTAAAAAATAATCATTAGCCTCCGATCAATAAATTTCGCGACTAGGAAAAAAACGTGTATTTAAAGTGCGGGCCAAAATTAGGAAGGCAGTCGTGTTCCACCGGACCGAGGGGATGCCAACGAGGGGACGCCAACATTGCCGCCGCCAACGTTCAACAACGCCGACGCCGCCGCCCGCTTCATTGTCGTCGCCACCCCAGCATCAGCATTGCTGCAGCCCCCATCATATGTCACTGCCGCCGACAACATTGCCGTTCGTCCTAAAGAAGTACGAGGACCATCTCCCCCGCCAGCTGCTGAGAGAAGACATCACCGTAGTTCTGCCCTAGCCGCCGCTGTTCCAACCCGATCGCCCCGTAGGCTGAGCAAGGACGTGTCGTGCTCCAGCCAAGGAACATTGAGACCAACCACGCAAGTCGCGGACCGGCCTTGAACTTCGGCAGTCTTCCCGGCTAAGGAAACGTCGCCCGCTGCTCCGTCTTAGTCGAATCAACAACCCCAGTCGCCGCGAACGACCCAGGACCGCACCCCAAGTTTCACGGACAAACCACCCTCAACCAAATTAATCATTTACGTAAATAAAGAGGTATTAATTTTGTAAATCATTGTCTTTAAAGCTCTACCCTCTGATAAACCTACGCACCCCAATCAACCCAAAGGCTAAGGACTCACCGTCGCGACATAGTAGAGGCTTAGCGCGACATGGTGAAGGACCTTAGCGTGACAGTATTTTGAGAAAAAAATTCAACTGAATTGAAATTATAGTTTACGTAAACAGTTTGATACTCTCGAGAAGAAATGAAAAAAATAATCGAACCAATCAAAAGAGTGGGACACAAGTAGGTACAAAAAACGGAGACTTAAAATAAATGAACGGAAGACGAGGTGTAAGATTATGTTTCGGAAAGGAATGAAGAGGAATATATGGCAAGAATTTAAATTGGTCGCAAAAAATATCTAATTATTTAGGCAAACAAGTTCAGTTTAGTTATTAGGGACAACAATTTGAAAAGGGAATAAGGATGCAAGAGAGAATTGCTAAAGAAACAACGTCTTTGGCAGCATTATAATGTAAAATGAGATTAAGAAATATTTCAAGAGAAAACATTCATTTTTTATGGAATATGATATTGGAAAATTAAAAGGAAAGGTGAAAAAAGGAAAACAACGAAGGAGAAGCAACGTATTTAGATAGATGATGGCACAGAACTAGAAACCCAAATGGATGAGGGACGAATGGAATTAATGAAAGATCAAGAAATACGGAGTCATAAGATAAGAGAAATCGCAAGGTAGAAAGAGATACGGAAAAGGAATGATACTAAGGCACTGGGAAGGTGTGAAGTGATATTTTCAACCAAACCAACTTGATCTTTATAGCTGCTAATATAGACACACTCACTTATAAAGGGCATAGATCAGATACTTAATACGAAATTAATGAACACAAACATCAAGCGAAATTGAGACAGCTAGACTAATGGCCGATTTCTTCACCATATTTAACCTAAGGTTAATATATCTAAGAGGGATGCGTTCATAAAATATACCTTCGGGCGTGTAATCGTATCTCTCTTAATCATGATTCTTATGATGACTCTTATTTTGCGTCTCGCTTATCTGTTTCAAGAAGTCTTGTGTTATTATTATTATTATGACAACGGGCGCACTTTTTACGCCGCACTTTTACGTAGGGTGTAGAAAATGTGTTTGTTGCTATGGAAAGCACGCCTGATTTAGTTTTTTATGATTCATAGATGAGAAACAAAATACATAAATTCATTTATACGAGAGAGACTGCAATATTAGTCAAGAGTAACTCTGAGGCCCGCGTGTTCGAAACACTGGTAACAGTATGTTACCTACTTCCGTACCGGTACCTGAGTGTTACTCATGTATTTTGCCTATACCATACATTTACGTAACATACAGTTACGCCGCAAATTGGTTCTAGTACACGGCCCTTAGTGTCTTTTATGAACACAGCCCAGTTGGAATGTGACGTAAAGTTGGCCGTACACATACTTTGTGTCACATTCTAACTGACAGATAAATTTAACCTCAAAATAAGGTGATGAAGAAATCGGGCATAATCCAAACAAACATTTTCAAGGATCAAGAATATACAATAGAACTTTCTGATATCACACACATAAAAATCTGGAGTTAATTCTAACACTTTTTCAACTCCTTTTAGGTGTTCCCTCGCGTCCATCCGTTTCTGGTGTTAAAATAAACGCAGTTAGGATGTTTAACTTTAAAAAGTTTTAGCGTCCTCTTCAAAAGTGGCATTTTAATCCTTGCGGTAGTTATTTCTAACTTTCAAGGAGATAACATTATCCAGGAAAAGAGAGAGATATAACTTCTGAGGTACTAGTTTATATCCCTAAAGGAGTTAGGGAAAATCCAAAAAATTAAAGAATCTCTACTGTTGGGGCAGTCACTTGTCTCCTAACTTGTATTTTAACTACTCCAAAGACAGGAATGTACTTTTTTCTATATTGCATCTGTTTCCTTATACCTATACGTCACGATGTAAAACTTTACGAAATAAGTGCAGGCATTTGGTTATTGTTTTTGAAATATTTGTAACAACAAATAAAGAATCAAATAAAGACCGTTTTTTATCCTTTGTTCTTTTGTGTGGTAATAATTGAAATACTTATTGCAGGAGGAATTGGAATATAGATATTCATAAGGCCTTGCCAATATTCTTCGGTAAATAAGGCTTTTATCATCTAAGGTGTAATTTGTTATTATATCACTATTTTTAACCCATTTGTTGCTGCTATTATATTTAATACGTAAATAAAATGACGGTTGCATTCTAAAGCAAGCATTCACCACAGTTGTAGGCTAGGGTGTCCCTTAAATTTCAAGTTCGATTTTTTTTACGCATACCTTCAAAAAGTTTTCGTAATAACCTAATATAGCTTAGAAAAAAATATTAGCCCGATTTATGAATGGTAACCCGTGCCGACTTGCGATTTAAACTTGCTCATACAAGTCGCGCAGGTACTGCACCGCGACCTGTCACTACGTGTTTAATTTGCCATTTCATGCGTCATTTTTTAGATTATTAGTACGCTGCTGCTTATTGAATAAAGATGTCGGTTGAATTACGGAGTGATAAACAAAATATTTTCCTTATCGGACTGCCTAGGCACCAAATAAATGGTGCAAAATTGCCGTCTAATCGACAAGTTCTCGCTGTGTTATTTTACAATATTCGCGAAGTTAAGTTGACTGTGAGTGAAAGTGCTAATCTTGTAATTAGGAAGTGCATAATATTTTGGGAAAAAGCAAGAATTCCCACAAAGGCCTTTCCAAACTGTATAAAGAAACTTGTCGATTTATATCGTGTTTGGAGGACCTTGCAAAAAAATTCTAAAAAAACTCAAGATGTTTATAAGGACCGTGAAAATAATTTTGAAAAAGACCTTAACAGTTTATTTGATATTGCACATGCTGATGCCTTTGAAAGAATGAAAATAAAGGAAGACATACTATTTTTGAAGAAACAAAGGGAACCAGGTCAATCGGGATGCTTAGCTGGTGTGGATAAAAAGTTGGCGGACAAAGAAGAAAGAGCTAGAAATAGACGATTAGAAGAAGAGGAAAGAAAACTAAAACAAAATGAGTTATTGGCTTCGACTTCTACTACACATAACTTGGAACATCCACAAGATTCAGATGAAGAACAGATTCTGGATTCTGATGTCAGCTTGCCAGAGGTTTCCTGTCCTGAAACACGTTTGAAAAGAGGTAGAAAGAATCTAATAACACCTAAACTTGTCGCAGCTTTAGATCGATGTCAGTTAAGTGTAAGAGATTCCGTTTACATTCTTCATGCAGTGGTAGAACCGCTCGGTTTGAGTAGCGATGATTTCCCCATTAACAAGTCCTCGATCCAGCGAATTCGTACTCAGACCAGAAAATCTAGGGCAGAAGCAATAAAAGCTGACTTTCAAAACAATGTGCCTAACGTAGTTACAATCCATTGGGATGGAAAATTATTGCCAGGTTTAAATGTGCGAAGTTCAAAAGAAGAACGCTTGCCAATTATTGCTTCATTTGACGACAAAGAACAGCTTCTTGCAGTACCAAATTTAGAGAGTTCTTCTGGTAAACATCAAGCTAAAGCCACCTCAACTGCTCTCTATGACTGGAATCTTAATGACAAGGTACAAATTATGTGCTGTGACACAACATCTTCCAATACAGGCTGTTTCAATGGAGCTTGTGTTCTTTTGGAACAAAATTTAGAAAGAGAATTGTTGCTTTTTGCTTATCGTCATCATGTTTATGAATTGGTTTTAAAAACTGTGTTCGAAACCAAAATAAAGCAAGTTACTAGCAGCCCAGATATTCCGATTTTCAAAAAGTTCAGAGATAATTGGAAAAACATTGATTCAAATAAAATTGAACTAAGCCTTGATTTCGTAAAAGAAATTGTGACTGAGACAAACATGACATCTTAGTTAATGTTTTTTTTTTCCTACACTAGTAGAAAATTCAATTTTACCGGCTCATCAGAGAGGAGAAAGCGAACGTTTCCACGGCTAGCCCGGCAAAATGAACATAAATGCCTAGCCGAGAAAATAATTTACGAGGCTTTACCACTAGGTGGCGCGACAATAATTTCAGGAATGCGCTCTCATCGACATCAAAAAATTAACAAACTAAGTTTTTTTTATTTAATTCCACTGGTATTTGGTTTTAAAAAGGATTAAAATTATCAAGAAAAAAAAAACTCGGCAGCGGTGGGATTCGAACCCATGCCTCTGAAGAGACTGGTTTATTAAACCACCGGCTTGACCACTCGGCCATGCTAGTACACGTAACACTGTGTTTTAAAACATCTATAATAATTTTAATAGTAACTCAATTTTAATATTTTTACTTCGAGAAAAAGAACGTTTGTGTGATATTAACAAAATTAATTATAATGTGTAGGAAAAAAAATAATATGCAAACCATGGCGGTAAAGCAATTTTCGAGGTCTCGAGAAGTATGGCCAGGCTCGGCTTCTCGCCTCGCCTGTCCATATCTTCTCTCGACCTGGAAAACAAGCACTTTACCGCCTCGGTCTACAATATACTATTAAAACAGAACTTGATAAAGCTTTTATAAGAGACGATTATCGCGAATTGGTCGAACTATCCGTAGTGTTTTTGGGAGGAGATTCAGAGAAGAAAATAAAAATCAAGCCCCCTGGAGCTATGCACCAGGCACGATGGATGGCAAGAGCGATTTACTCTTTAAAAATATTATTGTTTCAGTCTCAATTTAGTATGATTGCGAAGGACAAGAAGGCCCTACAAGATGTTTGCTTGTTTGTGGTCACATTATATGTAAAACCTTGGCTCGAATGCACAGTGGCGATTAAAGCACCTAACCAAGATTTGTGCTTCTTGAAGGCATTAAAAGACTACGAAAAAGTAAACACAACAGTTTCTAAAGTTGCTACAAGCAAGTTTAGCCACCACCTGTGGTATTTATGTGAAGAGACAGTCATCTTATCACTTTTTGACAATGAAGTTGATAATCAAACTAAAGTGGAAATGATTGCTAACTTAAACAGGGACAAAATCTCAGATTTCAGCAAACGCTAAATCCCATCGAAGGAAGAAATGTCCCAAACGTTGTTTGATAAGCTAAACTTATTTTTATGTATTTTTAATTATTTTATGTTGTTTCATTTTGTTAATTAACCCGTTTTTTGTTTCAGGCAAAACGTTAGATGATTTTGTATCGGAGAAGAGCAAACATTTTCTATCTCGACTGCAGATCGACGACAGTTTTCTTCAAGAGGATGTGTCTTTTTGGGATAATAATGCTGCTTTTCTGAAAGCTAAAAGAAGATTAAGTAGTTTGAAGATTGTAAATGACACTGCTGAAAGGGCTGTCAAATTAAAGCAAGATTTTCACAGACATATCACGGCTGAAGAAGAGCAAAAACAATTCCTGTTGCGCTGTGTTCAGGAACATAGAAATTTGTTTCCGGACTGTAAAAAATATACTCTAAAAAGAAGTTACCCTGCCTGATTCTTGTTATTTTATGTGTTTAAAATAAAGATAAATATTTGTCTAATTTCTTATTGTTTTTTTTATCCCTTTATTTATTGCATTTTTATTAATTCTATAGGAGAACTAAATATTTTGACAAAATATGATTTTTGAAAAACTTTGTGGCTCGCTCGGCACGGGTTGCAATCATGCTAGAAAGATAAAATTTTATATTTGACTAAAGTTTTGCATTTATAAAAATATTAGAGGGTATGCATTTCAAAATTAAAAAAAAATTTTTTTTTTTACTTATAAGGGACACCCTATTGTAGGCATATACTAGTCATAACTTGTAATGAGAACGTTAATCACCTTCACCTCATACAGCAGAATTTACCAATAGACGAAAAGTAAATAAGTGTGAACCAACACCCTTAAGATGATACTTTTACTTTTTGGATTAAATGCGGTGATGACTTTCACCAATGCAGATAGAATATTTTACTATTTAGTGTGACTTATTTCCTACTTATTGAATTAACGAATTATGGATAACATCTTTACTGTACGATGTTAAACAGTAGTTGAGCTTATCCTTGTTAGAGTAAAATTATTACATCTTTTTTTTAAACACTTATTTTTAGACGCATTTTAATCGGTAAAAGATAACAATATCACTAAATTTGATAAGCTTTACAATTTTTCAGGTAAAACTCTATCCACACTTTAACACCGATTAGGAGAATAACAATGTATCCCAAATTTTTTTGTGTGTTTAACATACTATTGACGTTTTTATCTAAGAATAATAAAATAATCAACTGAGAACTGCAGAAACTATAAAATTCAATCGAGAAGATGCTTATTTCATCTGGAAACTAAAGTTAGTCTAAGACCATTCACGATTAAGTCAGTTTGAAGAAATTTCTTCTGATACATTAAACCTACAATTTTTTACTATACCTATTAGTTGGGGCATCTTTTTCTGCTTAACAAAAGTCAGAGTCACATAAATTCGATAAAGTTGACACTCTAGTAGTTATATGTTCTTTCTAACTCTTTGTGTGTGCTGTTATCCTTTCATGTTTTTTTTCTTTTGTATATAGAGGACGTTTGGCATGATCTCTTTCAATATCTTCAAACGTACTCTCTTATTAATGTGAAATACTGAAACAGATGCTACTTACTTTGGAAATTGCTGCACTAAAACCAGCCTGACATGATCCTTGTCGGTGGTATCCCCATTGAGCTGCAACAAAGCGACGAATTAACATTTATGATCATTCGTTCCTTCGAATTTATGGAAGCCGCGGGCGCGTTCGCACTCGATTAGCTTTCCTAATTATAATTTTGTCTTAATCTAATTAAGCTGTTAGAGGCGATTTATGTAACGCCTCGGATAAACGCGCCCGTCTCCGAGATTAAAAGCGGCCGCAATTAGCGCCCGCTATATTTCGTTTTTAATTAAGCTGTCCGATTTTGAAGATGTAACGTTATTCTGCGCTAGGAGGAGAACAGAAAAAAATAAATTGGATTTTAATTCGATTCCTTCCTAATTGCTTAATTAAATTACACGAAAGGTCATTAAATCAATGTGTATGGATTACGTTTTTGAAGTTTAATTTTAGGGTAATTTTTTTTAAGGAACCAACTAGTCTACCGACAATTCAACGGAATAGCAACTTGACACTATTCTACCGACAATTCTCGGCTATTCTACTGACAATTGTCGTAGAATAACCTTAATGTATTTATGACCTGCAAAAATACTATTGTGGAAAATTATATCGTGTGAGCAAAAAAAGTAGAACTCAATTTTTTGGATCAAGTGGTGTTTCAGCGACGTACATATGTTACAATTGATTTAACAGCCGTATTTAAATAACCGTCGTGTTATTACATTGCGCTCCGTCTTTCATGATTACAAAAGATTATTTGACGTGTGCATGTAGAGGCTTGCCTTCGTGTACTCGGTTAATTTACAATATCATCCATTGAAACGCATTTTAAGCGACACTACCTGGTCTTAAGATCTCGCGCACCGCCTTCTTGATGCGAAGTACGATCACGTAACTCACGCGTCCATTACCGTCCGGCAGATAGAATCAGATAGACGAGTAGATGGCTATCTCCGACGTTCAGGGCATGACTGACATGTCGACGACTGGTTCTGAAAATATCCCGCTTGACAAATAATTCGTTGCTTATTGTATTCGATGATCGGTATTCTGTACGTCGAACGATCAGATTACGAAAGCTTATAAATACATCGGACAGAAAAAAATGCATTCACAGACGTATAATATCTGTTTCCGGAAAATAAACATTTTCTTGTTTTAATGAAAATAAAATGGCGATACTCATTTCGGCTTTCATACTGGTGTATTAGTTACAGTTGCAGAATTTAAAAAAAGCATACAAGTCTTTAGGCTATATTTTGTAATAACAGAGTAGTGTAAATCGATCCTTGATTGATCATTTAAAATAATATACTTGCATAATTCTACTTTTATTTTTCAAGTCAAGAAAAAAACAATAAAAAAATGTATTGTGTTAGCTTTGTATAGTGCTTTTATTAACCTCAAATCTTTCGGCTAATCTTACTGACCACCCTTCTTGAATTAATACAATTGGGTAAAGGTGACAGCCGTTGACACATTTAGGCAACTACTAGTTTTGAATACACGTAACAAAGCAATTCATACAAGTAAAATCTATAATAACCAGTTTATTCGAAAGAAGAAGATCTGTATTATTTAACTACGTCGTTTGTTTAGAACTGTCCTTAATTTAAATGACGTTATTCTAAAGAAAAATAAAAATTGCTATATTTTATAGTGGTTGGCAGTAATGCCACAGTTGTTGGCATGTAGAAATATAGTAATTGGCATACACATTTTAAAAAATAATATATGATAGATAGGTAGATATCTAAGTGCAAATATTAAATCCTTTTTAAACTAATTTATTTTTGAAAAATTTCTAACAAAAATATTTTTTTACGTACAAATATTGCATGTAAAAACTGAACAAAAAATGTCATATTAGCACACTTAGAATGTACAGTTCGCGTACAATTTCGCCCCATCTTGTTTAATGATATTAATTCTACGCAGCAGTAGTAAATCCCTTTGGATAAGAATCTCATTTCCTTTTTGACATTTAATTGAATTTTTAGGGCTTTTTTCCTCCTGGAGAGCTTCTACTTTTGGTGCACCATTATATTCGTCTTTAGTCTGCTCTATCTCATTTTCGGAAACCAAATTTTCTTTACTCCGACCTAGAGCCAAAACATTTTTCTTTTTTGCATTTTGAATTGAATTGATTTTAAAGCTCTGAAGTTACCATCTCAGCATTATTATAAACAGCTATAACTTCTCGCTCTTCATTGGGGAGTTCCATTGATACATTATTGTTGTTTGTTGGAGCTGTAGAAACCATTTTCTTTTTATCATAAACTTGAAAAGCTTGATTTAGTACGTCCTCGAAATTTTCTGTTTCTATTACTTCCATGGGCATATTCTCAATCTCACATGTAGACGATTCTTCGACTTCTATCTGATTCTTACTGAAAAAATTCCAAATAAAGACAATATGTTTCCGAATTATTTATGGCTTCGGTGCCGCTTTCAAATGATTTAAGCAGGTCCTCGCCAAGAAACATTTTAAATGTTTTAAAATCGAGATCAGGTTCATTGTTGTCAATATTTTCTTCTTTTTCTCTTAGTTTTCAATACTTTCATTACTCCCTCCCAGATATTTGGAATAGTCAATGGCATCACACTCCCATGGAAACAGTCCAGTTGCTTTAAAGCCATTGTCTATAGTTCAACACTTGGCATATTTTTCGATGACTTTAGAAAGCAGCGGAGCGAAATTTTCTTTTGTAAATTGCAACAACGGATGTTGTCGCCTCCATTCCAAAATTCCTCTTTGCCAGCCAGTCTTTAAAAGTTTGAAGGCGGCGACATCTGCAGTACAGTGTTAAACAAAACTGAAATCTTCTTACTCAACCAACGTTGCCTCTTCTTCCTTTGTTAGATACGTAGCTGGGCCATAGCCAGGCTTTTTAAATTTGTTTCCCATGCGAAACTGTATTGTGGCTCTAGGTATACCAAACTTTTGGCATATCACCCCTAACAGTCTGAACTGCTTGTGCAATTTTGTTTTCTCTCTCATTCATGATTTCTTAAGCAATAAAAAGAAAACAAATTCAAATAACACAAAATTACAAAAATCTATATGCGATTGGTTAAATATTATTGTAGGTGTAACCCTTTCAAGTAGGATTTTTTAAATAATAAACTTCTCCAACTTTTTTTAATAAGAATAATTCAAACGATACCTATTGAAAAAAGTAGTTTCACATTTTATTTGACAAAAATCCGACATTTTATGTGGGACATATGTGTGCATTTAGACATTTTTGTCGGGGCATAAATAACCCATCAGTCTCAAAATTGATACTTTATTTTTTAGAAAAATACAAAAATATAAGTTATGGCGCATTATTTCAAGTTATACACATTCAAAACGTTAATTTATGCACTAAAAACTGATATATCACTCAAATAATATACCTGTACAGGTGCTCACATCACTGCAATTCACTGCGAATAATAATTATGCTGTGTTGCCGAATTGAATTTTTAAATTAGAATCTCTAGTAGGACTGAAACTTGTATAAAACGGGACATATTTAAGCCACCAGACGTTAAGAGAAATTGGATGGGTTACATACATCGGTTCAACCGAACTGCGGTCCGTTTTTCCAAAGTGACCGAATTGCGGTCAAAAAATTTCTATCTACTTGGCAGGATGCAATCCTTGTCCGAACTGCGGTCACAATTTCAACGTGGGCAACATTAAGGATTAATAAAATTTAGGACACTTACCAAGCCTGAGCAAGATGAAAACGACAGCCAATTATGTTTGCTTCTGGGAAAACTTATACTAGAATATATGCCTTGTTCGAAGTCAATTACGATAGATTTCGGAATGAGTGCTGGCGATTTACAATTGTCTTTTAATAATTGAAATAATTTTATGTATCTGAATTTTTGTTTATCTTTCAAAAGACAAAAAGCAACAGGAACATACGTTTCTTTGGAAAGAGCATGAATTGTAAACATTTGTAAAAAGTATTTCGTACAGTAGTCAAAGGTACCGTCCATGTGTATTGTATCCTGAAGACACATGAATTTGATATTAGAATCACATGAAAATACGACAATACAGTCTTTTCTATTGGTTTTCCTCTTTTGTCAAATGTGTTTCCTAATTTGTCAAATGATTTTCCAATCCGTTCAAAGTATAGTAGGCCTGCGGATTGGAAAATCATTTGACAAATCCGGAAACATAATTGACAAAAGGGGAAAAGCAATAGAAAAAGACTGTATTATTTTCAGTGTCGTTTATGAAAAGAAACGGTTCCTTCTTGACGGTGATAACGCAAGATTTATTTAGAAATTCGTGTACTTCGTACATTGATTTCGGAAGTTTGGAAACTAGTTGCAACCGTGTATGATTAATATTTTTATGAATGTATCGTATGCCCTTTGACGTTCCAAACAATCCTCCAAACAATACAACAATCCAAACTTTCCTCATTGCTGTTGATCTCTTGATAGATCAATTTGGAAGATCTTTCAGATAAGTTTTCTTTACTTTTTCTTTTCACAGAATTATTAATTTTCTGTCGCACAAGAATATTTTCTGTTAAACTATGATTATGTTCACCACATACATTATGTTCAACATACGTTGCAACTCCATATCTTAGCAAAACTAAGACAAAACTATGGTTTCAATAATTACTCCGTATTTATTAATTCAACGTTTCCCTATATTTTGTAAACAGAATAATTAACCCAGTACTACAAGTACATTTATTGGATGTACGACAAAAATGTTAAGGGATTAAGACACCCGCCCGGGATTTAGGGCCTGACCACAGCTCAGTCGCGAGAAACAACCTCCTTAATGACCTTCTTACATGTTTCAATTTTGACCGCAGTTCGGATGTCCCCATATACATACATATGTCCCGACAGATTTGAAAAGGATAATAAAAGTAAATATTCGGAATCTGTACTTTGCTTTTTCAAATTCAAATAAAACTGACATTTTAGCGTTCATGTAATAGTTTTTTGTTTAATGAAAGGAATGATTTCAGACAATGATTTCAAGAATTGTTGGATACTAGAGCAAAGGTGGGCAACCTTTTGTAAATAAGATTAAGGCTCAGGTGTACAATGCTAATTTAAATGTAAGCTGAAGCTTAAACCCATAGCAACGATTATTTGAACAATTGTTGTTACGGGTTTAAGCTTTGGCTTAAAGTTAAACTAGCATTGTACAACTGGGCCTTAGGGTTAGTTAACAGCTGCTAGTAGATGCACGTATACTTTTTTATTGTTTCGTATTTTTGTTTTATTAATATTTGTTATCTATTTTATTTAAAAAAAAAATAGATTTAGGTCTTGCGGACCGGATAAAAATTTATTCACTGGCCGGAGTTGGTCCGCAGGCCAGAGGTTGTCCACCGTTGCTCTAGAAGTCTAGAGCACTCTCAGAATATCTCCATCCCTTATTATTACATGAAATTAAAATAAGATAAGAATACTCTGAGAGTGCGAAAACGCTGTAAGTCATAAGACTTGTGTTTCATCAGAGAGTATCATTTATTTGAAGAGACGCGGGATCTCTATTTAACGTGTGACATTGTAAATAGTAATTCCAATGGGCAAGATTTCTCCATGCGCTAGATTAACCAATTAACGCTTGCTTAAATGAAAACGGTTTGATTTTTTTTTACTTTCGTTTAAGGTAAATGATTAAGGCCCAGTTGTACAATCCCAGCTTAACTTTAAGCCAAAACTTAAAGCCTTAACAACAATTATTGAAATAATCGTTGTTAAGGGTTTAAGTTTCAGCTTAAATTGAAACTGGTCTTAAATCTCAGATCTCTAAAAGCGAGTAAAAACGCGAACTGCTAGGACAACAGCATTTAAACTTTTGGCCTGGTTTTGAAGCAATTTCTTGATTGGTCTGTTTTACAAAAGAGGATATACAATTTTACTTTGAAATTTTATTTGATCTCAATACATACATAACATATCAAATGATATTGTAAAATTTAGTTTCCATTGATGTATAAGGGTTAATTCTTACTCTTGAACTCATAACACAAGTTCAAAATTGATTTCTTTCGCTTTAAATTACACAAACATTTCAGCCTGGATCTTTCGATGGATTCATTTCGTTTGAGGATGCCGCCCGTGGCGGCTAAAACACGAACAGCACACCGAGGGTTGTCTGCTTCTTCAGCACGTGTATCCGCCTGCAGTGGCTCAGCATGCAAGACACGTTTTATCAACATCCCCGGCTCTGTTACATCGTGATAACACCCCAAAACATTCGACACCCCGATAACATCGCGTCGCAGGTTGGAATATCCTTTTTCGTCTGCCTCTGATTAGGGATGGTGTTTTTTTGGGATACGATATTGTGACTTGCCTCTGGTCGAATCGGATAAGATTACAAGAGAATTTATGAAATGCTACCGTTGAACCTGCTTACGATGATCAGACGAAAAAGATGGAGAGTTTTTAAATCAGGTCTGAGATGAAGGGATTAAAGTAGTGTTTCTCATGGCGTTCTGATAATGTATCAAGTGTTTAATTAGATAATTTCGTTTACGAATTTTTTTTTATCATTATCGATACAATTGATGGAACTACTACTGCTCACACTGTCTTTAACGTTGAAGATGCAGACGAAAGATATGTACCGAAATTAAACCTGCTCAGATTCTACTAGGAAGAGAATTCTTTTAATATTCAATTTTCAGATCGAGAAGCAGAAGCGGCACGATGTGTTTAATGTTTAACTTGTTCGTTTGATTTCGACTTCGGAGCATCTTCTTTTATGATAGGGTTCTTACTTAACAATTATCATTTGTGGTATTTGTTCCTCGTGAACAGGATTAAATTTTAATATAATAGAGCCCGTCGTAGAAACAGGGGCCCAATTCTTGAAATCATTCGACAAATGTCGTATGCGACATGACGTTAAAATGACGTAGACTCTCATACAAAACTATACAAATCGTTCTGGAATGGCGTCATTTTGACGAATGATTTCAAGAATTGGGCCCCAGGTTACGAATTTTAGACTGTACTATTCGTACTGTACTACATTCATAATTATAAACGTCGCTTCCAGAAATAGCTTGATGTCGTAAAAACATAACAATATACACATTAGGGTGGGTCAAAAAACCAAACTTTGAGATAATCTTACCTAATAGCAAAATTATGTTGTCTTTTAGTGATATTATGATACCTACGAAATATTTTTGAATTTAATTAAAATTTAGAGGGTGCGCCTTACGTTTGAATTTTTGAAATTATACAAGAAAGGCCATATAGTATGCCAGAAAAGTTCGTATTTGTAATAATAATAATAACAGAATTATCATCAAAACTGTATACTAAAAGGGCAAGAGAAAGTGGATAAAATTAAAACTCGAATCTTGCAGCAATGCCTAAATTCGATAGCAAGAAAGATTTCAATATTGAATGATTTTCATTAATTTTTCTGTTGTATTATTTTTTTATTATTAATAAATGATTATTTTATTCTAAAAACCCTATTTTCCTTGAGACATTTATTTTATATGACTACCAGAATATATTCTAGTTATTCGTATTTCCAAGGCAAAGCGCAACCTGAAGATGAGGTGCTATTTACTTTAAATTCTAGCATTACACTGTTTTCATGTAAAGGCAACATAATTTTGCTATTAAAAATCAAAATCGCAATATTCGTTTTTTTCCATACAAAAATGACCCACCCTAATACACATGCCTCCAATTAGGTAAATCGAAGCGTGACGAATCCGCGCGTAACGACCTCTTCTGCACCGCCCGTCTTAATTTGCTTTCGGGGAGTCAGAACAGAAGCGATCCCTGTCGAAGTCAGGAAATGAAGACGGATGTCGAGGGAGCGTCCATTTTTTTTAACACAACCTGGGTCTCGAACAAAAAAAATGAGTCTGCTAAAATTCTCGTGTGTGACGTTTACCGTGAAAAATTAGTTTGAAGGAAATTAATGGTTGACATGGGGAATGTTAAAGTAATCATGGGAGACATTGAAGTGATTAGGGAAATTACAATGAAGTGCCAATCCAAGCTGCTTTCAATAGCACAAATTTTTTAAAAATAATGCTCTGTAGTTTAACGTATATTCAATTTTGCAAACATACTAGTCCATTTTTTCCACATTTGATCCTTCTACCTTTCTTTTTATTCCATTACAATAATTAAAAAAAATATATATATAATTTAAAAATAAGACTTATTAAGAAATTCGAAAAAAATTATTTCTATACAAAGACTTTTAAATAAAACATTTCCAGACATACATTTGTAAAGATTTATTTGTTTCTTATAGTGAGTAAAACATGATTCCAGATTTTCGGTATACTGTCTATCTTTTGTTAAACCTACAGAATATTTTTAATCAATATACAACAATATCAAATTTGGTCTTTTGGAGTGAGCACTGCAGTTCCACCAAAGATCTTAACCAATTAACAGTTATTGACATAGCCATTGTAACATCATTTCAAGTCGCTTGGAGAAACTTTATGCAGGCAACATTTATGACTTTATGACAACTCATTCATACAGCACCATTCATAAAGTATTATTGATTTTTGCGATCAGTTCGTGCATCAATCAACAAAAAAATCTCATCTCTAGGCTGTTCCGGAAAGTTAGAAGGAGATAGCTATATAAAAGTTTTTTGACTTATCGATCTATCGATCGGTATGTAATAAAAAATGAACTGTAGTTGAATATTTAAAATTTGGCGAGAAATTCGAAAAATAGAAATTCTCAAAAGCGAAAAATTCCTCCGAATGCAACTCTCATTATGTGCTACAAGAAGTTTCAGAACGCATTGAAATAATCACCCAGAACCAAATGAAATAATTGAAAAATAAGAACAAATTTCGTGTTTTCCTATTTATATTATTTTGGCGGACACTTTAATCGCACCAGTATTCTCTAATGTAGTGTGTATAAAGAGTGATTCACAATAAATTGTAATTTTCTATTTTTGAGATAGGGGACTGTAGTTTCACATTTAGCTATAACTATTAATTCTGAACGACTTATTTTTTTGTATCTTGTAAAATAGGGGCACTTTACTCTTAAACCATCTTCATATCTCGGTGTCCACGCTGTATGCCATTCAAGATAAATTTAATCTGACATTTCTCACTTTGACTCTAAGGGAGGCAGAACCGTTCTGCGTCAATAAATTTTTAGAAAAATCGATAATCAAAAAAATCCTATTTGTAGCACATTTTTTGAAAAACTGTATATTAATGATGGATCGGACGTTACTAATGCTTATTTTTCTGCACATGTCACTGAAAATTAGCTTACATTAAAGTAGGACGCATTTATTTCTGTTTTATTTAGGCTGGGCCAACCACAACTTTCTAAAATCGGGTAAGGGTGTTTCCTCGTTCCTTTAGAAGTTTACTGGGTCTGGCAGTAGGTTGTTGAAAATACGTCTGTATAAATTAAAAAAGGAAGAGGCAAGAACGGGTCCTTGAAATAGACCACTCTTGATAGATGAGTTATGACTAGAGAACGGATTTATATGCGCCAAAAAAGAGCAAAATAAGTTGTTTTTATGCGCTTAAAGGTAAATATATGCGGATAATATGCGGTAAAAATTTTAAATTATGTGCAATATATGCAACACCAAATTTGGTTGCTCTTAAAATATTGGCTTGTCGGAGTTTTAACTTTATTCCCCTTGTAAGTTAATTTATATTTTTAGCTTCTCTGCCACCAGAATAAATATTTCTTGTATGATTCCTCCAAAAATTTTCAATTGGGCGAACTTGTGGTACATATGGCATATTTCTTTCTTTAGACATGCACGGTATCGTTAATCTCTGCAACAGCATCAAAGCGTAATCTGCTGGTGCCATGTCTGACCACAAAATATTTTAACCACCAGGATATTTAATTTTTATAAAATGGACTAACCTCTTTTTAATTCAGTCATTTTAATATATTTCGGCAGTAATGAAATACTTTGAGTAGACAATAAAAGCAGGTGTTTTCGCATTAGGAGAAATTGCTACTCACACAAAAACTTTTTAAAAATTTTTTCATATCTTTTGAATATTATTTCGGAGAAATATTTTCACTATTCTGCAATAATAATATTTGTTGTTGGCAGATTCACGTGGCAGGTCTCTTAGCTCTAAGAAAAATATTCCGCTAACTAGGACTGTAATGGCAAAATTTAAATTACTCGTATTTTTTTATTTCACACAATTCCTGGAAAAGAAAAATCTATTTACGGTTATATACAATTATATGGATAATAATTTTTTTATGTGGTAAAAATACAAAATATTAAGTTACATACGAAAAATAACTTTATACGTAGGACTCTTCTGAAGAGAAACATACAACGTCTTATTCACCAGCTGTATTGGAGTAAGCGAACAAAACATGTAAATACATAGAAATCCGCTCCTTAGTTATGAATAGCAAAATCACAGCGATACTGCTGCCTCATAAGCTACCACGCACGAGATGGCCAGTGCGGACAAATAGCTGTCATCGCAGACAAATTTTGATATGGTATACATTCGTTCTGACCGCATGTAGAACATTGTAATTGTTACTTAGATCTACCAACCTCTCTCGACCTATTTTTAATTGTCCTTTCTTGATAGTTATTCAAGCCACCTGTATGTCAAATTTCAATCCGATTTAATATTGACTTAATTTTCAATACTTCTTTTAAAAAATCGTTCATTACTCTCTTGTTGTCCTGATGCCTCTTACTCTAGGTAAATAGTTCATTTTAATGATTTGAATTTTGCTGTTTTTGTTACCACTGAGCTTTCACTGTCATTCAACTAAACTGGACAAAACGTTGACTTAAAATTTTAGCTTAGTTCTCTTAAAAATTTCAAATGTTCTAAACACTGAAATAACTTAACTGATATTGGTTGTGTTCATAAAATATACCTTCGAGTGCACCTTGGGCGTGTAATCGTATCTCTCTTAATCATGATTATTTCCTTATTTTGCGTCTCGCTTATCTGTTTTAAGAAGTCTTGTGTTTATATTATTACTATGACAACGGGCGTACTTTTTACGCCGCACTTTTAAGTAGGGTGTAGAAAATGTGTTTGTTGTTATAGAAACCACGCCTGATTTAGTTTTTAATGTTTATGAAAGAGCAACAGATATTATACTGAAGGCCCAAGGTTGGACATCATCAGGAGAGATGGTGGAGGCACTAGATTGAGTTGTGAATTGACCAAGGGGTTGAGACCGTTGGGGCCAGGGGACTGGGGTCCCCGGTGAGTAAATAACTGGTGTCTCTTGACAACAGATGATTGTAAACACATGTTATTGTTGCATGAACGCTCCATGTCAATGGGAGGTGATGGTAGCGAACGGTGGCCGGTAGCCTAAGGAAATGGTGAGCGTCTTGATTACTTACATTTATGTATACGCGTTACCACATTTTAATAATACGAGAGAGACTGCAATATTAGCCAAGAGTAACTCTAGAGTGTCTTTTATGAACACAACCTTTGTGTCGTTCGTCTCAACATTTTGTTTCATTCTCATGTGACTGGATATCTAGATCTGACTCTATCGACATAATTTTTGTTTAACTTTTGTCTGTACGTTGATTTTCACATTTCATTTTTCCATTGTTGCAGTCTTTTTCGTGTCTAGCATCAATTCATTTACATACATGTATGTTCTCGTATCATGAGATCAACATTGTAACTTTTCCTTTTACTTTTTCGATTCGTCATCCATTATCATTATCCACAAATCGTTATCACAAATTTATAGCTTATGATGGAATCTAGTAGAATTGTGTTAGTTTCTATGTAAAAGATAATTTTTGTTCAATTAAATAAAATTCTTATATGCAGGGTGAGTCGATTCTATATTTTTAAAATAACTTTCTTATTTTGGCAGGTAGAGCAAAAAGTCTTTAAGAAAAGTTTCATTGAATGTTAAGGATTACAATTCGGAAAACTCCAATGACCCCGGTCTTCAATTGTTTCGAAGTGATTTTAAATAGATGGTTGATTTTTTATAACTGATTTTAAGACCTCTGTAGAGCTCTTTAACTTCGAACACAATCAAATTATAATTGTAATGTGTAATTTTATCTTCGTCCTATTTAGGGTTTACCACACACTCCGTGTGAAACGAAAGAGCAAATAGGGCGGACGCGTAAGTGATCTATAAAATGTGGTCGCCGTTTGCGGTCCCTTCCACACTCAATTAGCTTCGGGCTTAATGATCGTGTTCTAGGTCAGCAACTACTGTATGAAGAGAAAATCAATTAGATACACTCAACGTACCCGCAGCGCGACAACTTTGTTATATTTTGTGTATTACGAAAGTTACGCAAAAGAAAATTGCATTATTAGTAAATTAGCAAACTTTCTTCTGACCCTGTAGATGCGACATATAATTTAGATGAGTTATTACTTCAATACATCTCTGTTGAAATCGGTTTTCATTTGTACTCGTGTGTTACAATACAATTTCTCGGAAGAAGAATGCCGATGCACTTATCTTGGAACAGCCGGTTCTTTTGATGTTGCATGTTTATCATAAATGTTATTATTATGTCATATCTTATTTATTCAAAATGTGTTTTGTTGATGCGGAATATACAGATAAAACTCTGTTTAAGAATGAACTTGCTTTATTCTTTCTATTTTCATTTTATTCTCATGTAAATGTTTCTTTTTGCTCTACAATTTTCATTTTTTATTTTCAAAAGACAATCTTATAAATATGATGAAGTAGTGCATAATAAAAAAATCAAAATAAGGAGTCAATGTTAAAAAAAATAAAAACATTTTTCATTTTCACCTTTCTCTGTTTACTACTGACATTAATTTGACGATAACAAATTTCATTTGCAGTTTAATTTATGTACTTTTCTGTTGTCGGCGTTTTTAAAGCAATCTCAATACTTTTTCTAAATTTTCTTTTGTTTAAAGTTTAAAATCTTATAATTCCAACAATTTATCAGATTTTAGGGTCAGTTTCATAATAGAATTTAATGGAGACTTTAAATTTAAAGTCATTTTCAGATGTCAAAACAAATATGAAAACACATTTGTTTACACATCTGAATGTGACTTTAATTCCATTATGAATGTGACTTTACATTTACGTTTCCATAATAGAAGTAAAGGAGACTTTAATTTAAAGTCACTTTTAAGAATAGGAAAACAAACGTGTTTTTACATTTAAAGTACAACCTCAATCAAAAGTAATGAAACGCTAAAAACCGAAACTCTGTAGTCAGAGAGAGAAGATACCGAGTGAGATGAAGTTATATGGCGAACGAATGTTTCCGAAGTCCTTGAGAACCCCACAACACGTTGCGCTCTCTCTAACTCGGCATCGTTGCACTCTGACTACAGTGTTTCGGTTTTGAAAGTTTCATTACTTTTGATTGATGCTGTACCTAACTTTAAATTTAAAGTTCTGTTATGAAAACGGCAAATTTTAAGACGACAGAGAAGACGAAACGTTGGACTCAAATACTTTTAAAGGAAGTAACTTAAAAGCGACTTTAATAACTGCAACACAGATTAAGATTTCGATATGATGTTTCTTGTCGCACACATGAAACCTAATGCATTTCTTTTTCTTCTTCCTGTTATTCACAACTGAAGCCAATGGGCATAACCAATAAGGAAAGAAAAGAGCAAGATTGCTGGTCCTACAATAAATTATTTGTCGAAGAAGAGGAAAATATTCTCTCAGACGATATAAACATAGATATTAAGCGCTTTCTACGAGGGTGGGATGATAATTGGCTAGCCTGAGAATGAAAGACGGGCTTTACGTTTTTAAAATCTTTTTTTTTCTCAACATAGTCTCCGGAACGTTCAATGCATTTCGTCCAGCGATGCTCTAAAGCTTTGATCCCATCGCGGAAGGCCATCTCTCCAAGGTCTGCATTATAGGAGTCAACAGCGTATTTGACCTCTTCGTGTGTGCAAAATCTTTGTCACCTAAGAAAATTTTGAGCTTGGGAAATAGGTGGAAGACAGATGGAACCAGACCAGGTGAGTAGGGTGGGCGTGGAAGCAAGTCGTACTTTAATTCATGAATTTTGGTCATAGTAATGACACTGGTGTGAGGCCTTGCATTATCCTGATGAAAAATGACTTTCTTATACGCCAAATCGGGCGCAATTGGTCCAAAAGGTTAGCATAACATTCGCCATTTATTCTTGTCCCTTTAGAAGATAATCGATCATCAAAATCTCTTTTGCATCCCAGAATACTGATGCCCTAACCTTGCCAGCTGATTTTACCGTCATTGCTTTCTTTGGAGCCGAGCAACTAAATTTTGTCCATTGCTTTGATTGCAGTTTGGTTTCAGGCGTGTAGTAATGAACCCACCCAGGTTTCATCGGTAGTAACAAATAGTCGCATAAAATCGGTTGAATTTCTCTTAAAACGATCCAAAGACTCTTGTGAAAGTTGCATTCGAATGTGTTTTTACTCAAGTGTAAGCAAACGCGGTACCCAACGCGCAGACAGCTTTTTCATGCCTACTTCTCTGGTTACAATATTGCATACCCGCTCCTTTGAGATCTTTACAATATTGGCTATTTCACACAATTTTAGTCGTCTGTCTTACATTACCATATGGTGAATTTTGGCGGCCATTTCTGTTTTAGTGACACTTTTTGAGCGTTCAGAGCGAGGTTCATCTTGGATGCTCGTACCCGTTTAAATTCAGCAACCCAATTTTTCATGGTTGCATATGACGGAGCACTTTGTCCTAATACATTTTTCATCTCATCAAAAATTTCTAAGCCTTTCAAACCCAATGAAAAGGAATTTGATAACAGCGCGACGCTCAATATTTTCCATTGCTAACAAAACACAAAACAGCTGTTAACAAGAAACTACTTGACTCATTAATATAAAATTTTCACTATTAACAACTTAAGACTTGAAGTTCATAATGGCCCAGTTTCATAAAACGTAGTTAACCACGCGATCAAGTTAATCGTGTGATTAAGCAATATCATTGGAGGAAAGTTTAAATTTTCTCCAATGATATTGCTTAATCACACGATTAACTTGATCGAGTGGTTAACTACGTTTTATGAAACTGGGCCAATATCTTATAAATATTTTCTATGTGAGCGCCATCTATGCGGAGACTAGCCAATTTTCATCCCACCCTCGTATTTAGCATTGAACTGAGCTGAGCTGAGGTGAGATAACTTAGTTGTTTCATTTAAATCTCACTTGGATTTGCAGTGTTAAAAAGAACGCCATTCTCATAATTGTTAGTGAGTCTCAAGTTTCAATAACCTGAAAATGGCGGGCGCTTTTATAAATTCGTGAGATATTAATGTTATCATGCAAATAAATAATATGTAGATATGTAATGTACAACGATTTTTAACAGATAATTGTTGAAGAAAGTAATTCAGCGTTTGGTATTCGATATTTTTATTGGACTTCACTTCACTACCGATTTAAGCCATAACTGAGCAAAGTGCAGTACCTGCCGAGGTTATGCATGGGTAAAGGGGGAGGTAAAAATCTCAGTTTGTCTCGCTTCTTAACTTCCAAATAGAACAGTACATTTTTTTTAGTAAAAGTGAGGCAACTGAGATTAGGTGAGATTTTGCGTAAATAGAAGGCGCTTATCCTCAATAGTTTCCGAGATACAGATATGTACTTTCTCTTTTGCAACATTGCAATTGTCGTAAAATGAATTTTGATTTACTTTTGAAATTAAAAAGCAATTTTTGGTTACTTCGGTTAAAAAATTATCTAAGAAACTATGTTTTTACTTAATGGAGCAGATTCTGGATACTTATGAATTGAATTAACTTGTCTATTCTTATCTAAAGTTGCACTGTTTCAAGTGGCTGGTGCTGAAAAACATGAAAACAAGCAAACACAAGTACAAATAAACCAGATCCGATTTCAGGGGGACGCCGTTTGTCTTTCGACGCGCACCGACGTCGAAAACATTCCCCAGCTAATATACAGCAGTTCATATTTAGACTGCGCGAACGTAAACACAAGGGTGCATCTGGTTTTAGAAATGTGTAAGCCGGAGACACCACCGTTAACGCCGTGCAGGCTTAATTACTCTTATGAGTTATTATTATTATTATCAACATCATCGCAGTCCCTCGTCAGCTTCGGTGATTTACGTGCTCTGAAATATAATACGAATGATAGGATAAAAAAACATGAGCGCAACATTATTTTCAAAAATTTCCATATGTAATTTAATAGTTCAGACTTATTGCTAGTGCATATTTTAAAATTTTTCAACTTCCTTATACGCGACCAGCATATTTTCTAAATATTTGTGAACTGTCACGACGATGGGGTGTCAAGTTACGAAAGATCGTCCTCGGTAGTTTTATGGTCGGAAAATAACTATATTTATGATGAAATGTGCCGAGCATGGTAATAACCGGCGTTCGTAAGACGAAAGTCGACCGGCTGTGAGGATTTCGACATCTTGCCCTCTGAAACGATGAATGAAGAAACGTAGTAAAATCGTCGTAAAACTGAATAATGCGTCGAGACCTTAATTGTGTGAGTGGCGAAGGAACGCCGTTCTGTAAGTGACACTTTCGGCAATTAAGTTAATCCTGACGTTCCAGTTCCTTTTTTTTATTTATTTGTTTATTTTTTTCTTGACTGTTTCAGTGAACATTTCTTTGAAACAATAAATATTTCGAAAGCCTTGAAGAATGTAATGTCATAAATTTGTGGAACGCACATGCACCGCTGTTTCGGTTTTCATCAGAGACTACAGTCAGTTAAATGTGGAAAATACGAATGTCATTTAAAATTCTGTGTAGTACCTTACTTGTAGTTTGTAAATGCATCCAGAATTACATCAAAAATGTCTTTTATTGGTTTAGTAAACGGTATTGACTAATAATGAATGCCGCAAGAGTAGGGTTTCTGATTTCTCGACCTTTTCGATTTCTCGGGACTCGAGAATTCTCGTCTGTTTGTTCCCGCGAAGTCGAGAAGTATTTTAAAAAATTCAAAAGTCGTTAATTAAAGGTAAATAATTAATTAGTACACAAGAATATCATTTAAATCAACTTTAATATTTAGTATCACAAAATCTTCTAAGCGGACACTAAATCGCGCAACTACACTTTACGTTTCGCAGTCGTTCGACTGTAAATATTTAATATTTAGAATTCGACCTTTAAGTATACAAAAATCAGCCTGATATTCATACTTAGCACTCTCTTTGTCTTTGACCTAGGGTTTTGGTAAACATGAAATTTACTTTTAAAAACCTCTTAGTTTTATCTTTTAAGTAGAAACATTTTTGGTAATTTAACAAAACAAGAATTCTAATAATAAACATTATAAAACTAACAAAAGTAATTTAAAAAAAGCAAGAATCCCTCTGGACGACGGCCTTCAAGAAAAATTAAAAATCCCTCTCTTTCATAACATAAAAACAAATAACAAATATCTTCTGAAAAACAGTGGCTAATGCACAAAATAAAATTAAACAATCTTAAAATAGTAACAGTTTATTTCGAGATTAACGCGTGGCCAATTGTTGGCCCAAAATTTCATTGTAATCAAATCCGACTTGCAACAAATTTTTAAATTTCTTAAAATAATAGTTCGAAAAATGAGAGCATTAAATACTTTATCAGACAATTGATTTCTGACTTTGGAAACAATGTTGTATATACCGTTTGAAGACTCACTTTAGCCAAAAGTGATTTCGAGAATAGTACAAAGACCATGTGTATACGATTGGTTGAAAGAGATGGATATAGGGTGCGTAGCGTGTTTTCTTCAATATAGGTGGGAAGGCGCTGATCAGATTACACAAATGCATTAACATTAATGCAGTTGCATCTAAGCCACAGATGAATATTAACAAAACAATATCTTAGCTTAATATCATTGGAAAGATTTAAATTCTTAAATGATATTACAATAGAAATTCTGTACAAGCAACAATTAATTTATATGCTGCTTTTGAAAATATTATAATCCACTGATTGTTATTCGTAAATTTGCAGTTTTTACTGTAACACGTAATCTCCACTACGTTTTGCCCCGTTCCACTGCACACGTTAAGAAACCAAGTGCTAAAATGCACCGCCTGCACGCAAACCACACCCTTAAAACCTTGTGGTACAAGGCTCATAGAATTGTCAAATTGCAGCACTTAAGCTGCGCACTGCTGTACATATGCGAATCGCACGCGCTTAGTTGCTTTTCATGAAACCAGTACTGGCTAAGGTGAAAGTCTTCAAGCTGTATAAATTCGCCCGTAGAGAATAAGATTTGCGGAGCAGCGGATAGTTGTCTTGAGCGGAAAGGGGAGGCGCAGAATTCGGAAATTTCTCGATTTCTCGACAGTCTTTTCCCGGGATCAAATTTAGCAAATTTCCTGGGAAATCGAGATCGAGAATTCCCGGGTCAGAAACCCTACGCAAGAGCCATCAAGGTGAATTAGAATCGGAGTTGGGAACTACTGATTTCGAATAATAAAATATTGAATAAGAGCAAATGAGACTCTCAAAAAAAGACAGCCAATAAAGACAATAAGAGAAAACGAAGAAACAAAAATAGGCAAAAAGGCCGAAAACTGGTTCGGTACGATTTTGGAATATTGATCTTAAATCGTACTTTATCGTGTTTTTGAAAAACTTTTGTTCCTTAAAAATTCGTAATTTTTCATTTTTGCTTGCTTGTAAAATTATTGACTACTGTTAAAAAAGAGTTTACTGTTTCTATAGCAGTTTATTTTTCTTCAAATTTCATAAAGTTATAGGCTGTATGTTCCTTAAGTGGTAAAGTGGTCACTGTGCAATAACGTTTCTTGATTTTCCTCGACTTTACGATGACGTCTGTCTCTGCAAGACACGAATTACCGACACATGCTTCTTATTTACATTTACAAATTCAGAAATAATTCTGCTTCGAACGTCACGCGATTCACGTGCCTAATATTTTAAACACATGTTTCACGCCACACATGGCAATGCATCCGTTCTCAATGCCCTATCTTCCTTCCGACGAAGACGTCTGCGTTTTCGCTTGCACGCACGCAATCATAAATAAAGTGTGTGATATAGTGCAATTCATAAAATTACTTAACAGTTTGTTTTTGGAAAATTGTCAGAACAGGTGAATCACATTCTACTATTCTACACGATAATGACGAGGTATGATGCAATTCGTTTGCTCAAAAGAGCGCCCACGATCACGCAGACTTAAAAATAACGTCGCCCATAATGGTTTAATTTCGTCAGGCAACAACATAATTTGATACACGTAAGAGTTTTTATTTTCGCCGTTGACCAATGTTTGTGGCGTGGTTCATTCTTAAAATTCGCTTTCCTCGAACTGTGTAGTAATTATTTAGATCATCAATTTCGTTGGCGGTTCTAGAACTTTCTTTGTGGCTTTTGGAAATCACAATTCCGGAAATTGAAACACTTCTAAATTTATTTGTTATTTGGATTTAAATATACGAAGGAGTCGCCTGTTGCAATATGAAAATATTTATGAATGAGATTGTCATAAAAATGCACAATGGATGTCCCTTGCGCCTGTAATTGAACTTTCTTGTTCGTACGTGATTTTATTAAGTACGTTCCAAGTTTATTGATCAACAAAAATAATAGGTATTACGTAAAAAAGATTGTTTTCATTGTTTCCAAAGCGTCGATGTGATCAGCCCAAAGTTAAAAATTATTGAAGAACATAATCAAAGAATTTCTCAGTTTCAACCCTTTTTATCGGTTCCTACTATATCAGTACTTCCAATGATGCGTTAACAGGGTGACGTATAAAATCGCCACCTGTATATACTGTCAGAAACAAGAGAATGGTCACAAAGACAAGACAGTTTCTTATGAAAAATGTTAATTATGAAAGCCGCTGCAATACTGACAATAGGAGTGTATCTGTGGTCAGAACTGAAAGGAGGATGGGGGATTCGAAGACACAAGAGGATGATGTTAAAAAGGGAAAGCTAACTGCAAGAATCTTTACCAAGATTCTTTCTGGTGCGGAATTTTTGTTGTCATAGGACATAGATGATGCTCATGAGATGCTGGATTTAAGCGAAATGACAGCCATTGCAGAAGAAGTCAAATCTCTTCTGCCTTTTTATAATAAAGTGCGACAAAAAACATATTAAATACCATAAAAATTTTGTTTTGGCCAGTTCAAATTTTTATCCACTATAGGAAAAAGATGAAATTCTGTACAAGATCGACAAATCTACAGGAGTTTCGTAGAATAGACCAATCAAGCGTTCTGGATACAGTCGAATGATACAAAGAAAGCTTGTGGTTTGAAAATACAATCTATTCTCAAACATACCTTTCGTTTCAATGTTATTTCATGTTTATATTTGATCAAGAGACATGTCTTATATTTAAGGTAGATTAAAAATACTTTGAAGGGGTACTTACAAGTTCTACAGGGTGAATATTCGGAGACGTCTCTGAAATCATTTTTTGCCACGTAACAAGTTCCAACAGGATCCCTTCTAGTTCTTTTAGCAGGATACCAGACGTATCTTGGAGCACAGGCCTGAAACAATTAGAAATAGAAGGATAAACGCACTTCATTAATTTTTCTAATAAAATATTTTGCAGATCTTTCCTGATATGTTTTTTTCTTTTCTTGTAAATTCTTAGTTACGTCCCTACAAGGAAAGACCCATGTTTATTTCGTAATTTCATAATTTTTTGTCATTTTACGTTCATTTCTTTTTTTCATATCTAAAATATACCTTCATTTATGTGTTCACTAGCGGGAAATGTCATTTGTAAATGTAAATTTTATTACAAAATTTGCAATTTGTCACTCTTGTAAAATTAAATTTAAAGTCGTTGTAAAGTTGTACGTTGATATTTTTCTAAGCGAAGGATTTTGAAATGAACCATTGAAGCAGTTGAACTAATTTTAAGGGAAATGACTGGATTTTTATTAAAAAAATAAATCATTTAAATATGAAGCCACAATGTACATTTCGTTTTCTCTTATTTACAGCCAAACGAAATGTTATAAACAAAAATTAACCTAAATAGCGCGCTGCATCCGGACCAGTAGAAAATAAACTATAATAGGTTAATGGATACTTTAACATCTTTATCTTAGGGTTAATAAAGGCGGGCTTAAAACAAAAGCTTATATTTTTCTGTTATTTGAACTTAATTGGTTTTCTTTTGTGAAAGCCATTGAATGTTAAATCTGAAACCACAGCTCAGACAGTAAATGAATGCATCATTATAAGTAAATTGTGCTAAGTGGTATAAACCATTTTTAAAAATATGTACCTACATAATTGTTAAATTACAGGTTTGTTTATTGTTGTAAAAATTCGACCTTGGACAGAGCGGCTTACAATTTAACCGTATGCTCCTCTCGGAAAACTTTCTTCGAAGAAGTGATGTAAAGTTGAAGAAAAACTGGAACGATTTACTTAACAAGACGTTAAATTTATTTAGTCTTGCTGTATTCTGTGAACCCCACGTTTGAGTTTCATTTTATGGTATTTATTTGAATTTCAGAATAATTGTTAGCGCATACATAGTTTTATTTTCAAGTAAAATTTCTTTCGACTTTGATGTAATGATTCGAACATGCTGAACAAAAATCCGAATAATTTTTGAAACTCGTTTTATTGATACTCCTTTGAAATCAATCGGAAGGTACATTCACCAGACTGCATAGGATATTTTTGTCCACGCTATAGTTTAATATACTTATGTGCTGTGAAAATATGTATTGTTAGAACAGGAAAATATAACGTCGGAAACAGTTCCCACAAAACAAGTTTGAGACAAGGTAGCGTTCTGAGTCCTATCTTATTTATAATTGGTATGCGTGAGATTATTACACAAATTAGACTGGATGTGAAAAAATACACCAATAGGATAAAGGAATTTAAGCTATATGACATTAACAGAAAGTGCGGATGATCAATAATTTTTGCAAGAAATGAAGGTCTCCAATAAAGAAGAAAAACGAATTTATTACTGCCTTATGCATTTCTTATACTTCTTCCTTTTTTTGTTTTTTCTTTCTATAACTAGCACGATGTTAATTGGCATAGCTTCCTGTAGAGGTGTAATGCATTAAATCAATTTCTTTCAATGTATTTTTCATCTTGAGTTCGATAACTTTCTGCTGAATTTCATGAAGTATGACACACTCTGCATTTTTCTTAATAAATTCGTCCATAACATATACGCTTTTCTTGAATTATGTTTTCAACTGAGTTGCTCACAATGATTCTAGGAACTGAAACCCAAACTCCAAAGTTAAGTTTGTAGTCGCAGTTAATAACTCTTTCAAAAAAGATGAGTCTAACACTCATATGATTGCTGCGGTGAACTAAAACTATAATAAATGTCATAAATATCGCATCTCAGTTCTACCAAAAATTTAATAGGTGATAAACTTATAGCGTTTTCGATTGACTACTCTAGAGCACTTTCAGAGTATTTCCATCTTGTATTAAATAAGATGACAATGCATTAAGGCCTAGTTTTACAATCGTGGAAAAAGAACAGAATAAGTATTCGCCGAATAACCTTCCTCCATTTCTACGTCATATCTATGCCACGTTGTTCCAAAAATAGTGTTATAATACTCAGTTTATCCGACGCGACGATTGTAAAATCCAATGTCAGAGTGCTCTGGATGTCTAGAGCATTCAATCGAAAACGCTGACAGTTTCCGCTGCTGACAATTATTGATAAACGTTTTCCCCTTTTACAATTAAACCATTCCGGCTGCAAAAGTAGACAAAAATTAGTTTTTTGTGAAAACAGAGATATTTTAATATGTTGATAAGTTAGTAATAAGTTGTTTCTTAGACATGTATATTTTAGGGCCATATGCACCACACTTTAATCGAGCTTGAATTTGAGTGAAGTTTATATTGTGACATTTGAATTTTCATAATATTGTGTATGTCACATTCTAAGTGACGCTTAAAATTAAGCTGAGTTAATTCGTTCGGTGCATACAACCTGAAGTCCCTCGATTAATAAAGTACGGCAATACACAGTTTAGGACCAAATTTTAAAAGTTAACCAAAACATGGCGTCTGTGTCACGTGACACAAACAGACTATGAACAGACTTGTTTATTTGAGTTGAATAAACAAATATTTGTCATGGAGACGAAGAAGTTTTAGATTTTTTGGCAGTTGATAAATGTCAGCTCCCAAAAGTAATTAGAAATACGAAATAAATCATATTAAAAACACCATAATAAATAAGCCATATTAATCTAAAGACGTTGAAGATATGATTATTAAAACACTTTTGCTTAAAATATTGATGGAAAAAAATGGAGTAGTTTTTGCAGGTAACGGAAATATTGCAGTTTTGCATTAAGCCCGTGTGACACCATACAAGATTTGATAATATTTTTGTTACGAAGTGAGCGAGAAGTGCCAATTCAACCAATCAAAATTCACTGTGGTTGCCCATCTCGCTCACTTTAGCTGCGTTCCTTTTGCCACAAATCTTACCTCAGATCACATAAACGTCATTTCCGTTTACACGAATAAAGTAAGTTTGAATAAATATTTCAACTTAGCGACTAATGGTAGTGCTCCAGTGGCAAGGTGGGAGGTGGAAATCTCAATTCAAACTTACTTGTTCGTGCTAACGGAAATGACGTTTATGTGATCTGAGGTGAGATTCGTGGTAAAAGGAAAGCACCTTTTGTAACAAAAATGTTATCAAATCTTGCATGGTGTCACACGGGCCTTATGTGTAAAATATTTGTGCTTGCTTGAAACTCGAAGGTGCTCGTCCGTGCCTCGTGGTGCTCCTGGTTTGTTCATTTGTGGTTTGTGACAGTTATTGGATTTTGTTTATTTTTATAGATTTAAAATGGTTAATCGTGTTAAAGGGTTGTAAGGACGATATTACAGTTTATTATGGGAGAAATTTACTAGTCGACAAATAGTACAGTTTACATGCTCAGATTTGCGCAGTAAGGCTCTAAAAAATTGACATTTACGTTTATTTTCCGTTGTCATGAAAATCAACTAAAATTCTAATTTTAAAATTCCCACGCATAATAAGCCAGGAAATGGCTTCCCTATTGCTATCTAGGGGCTTTACATACAACCATTAACTACTTTGATCTGAATAAAGCTGCGGCAGAAACTCATCGATTGATTTCTGAAACTCATGAAGCTTGCTGAATAAGTTTCATCAGGAAGAACATGTAGGGAATGGCTTCAACGATTTAAAGTGTTAAATTCAGTGTGGAAGACAAAGATCTTTCAGGACATCCAAGAAAATTTGATGATGCCGAACTGCAAATATTGTTGGATGAAAAATCCATCTCAAACACTTAAAGAATTGTCACTTAAAGTGTTATTCTAAAGATCGTTTCTAAACGTTTACATTCCATGGGAAAGGGTCAAAAGGAAGAAAACCAGTTGCTGCATGAGTTGTTCGAAATGCCATCTTGAACCATTTGACCATCATGACTTGCTCACTAGGCTGAAAAAAGTTATTTGTGGCGCATTATGACTGGTGGTGGTATTCATGGTCATAAGGCTATGCTCTGCAGGAAGGCGTGTTTTTTTACGATCTACTAGAAAGAAACTGTCACAGCTGATAGCTACCACAATTGTACAGACTGAACAATGAATTGATACTGAAAAGGACATCAGGAGCAATTTTAATTTTAACTGGCATTCAGCCGTCTTCTAGCTGTCGCTGGACATCACAAAAATATCTAATCATTATTTTGACTACTGTCTGTCTTTTGATCTCTAGTTTTGAGTTAACACGCAACTACACAGATCAACCTGTTATTTACACTGATTAAAACTCCTACACCACTATTCAGTATTTCTTCAAAATATTGTTTAAAATTCGTTTAATTTCTTCCTTGTTAAATCAAGACGAAAATTTCAGAAGACATTATATGATTTCGTATTTGAAAATTTCTGTCTTTTTTATATAAAGGGTTTTCCATTAAGAGCGACGCATTTTGTTTGTAAAATAAAACACAGATATCGTAAGAAATTTAAGATCATTTTTAGTTCGCTGTCATGTACAGTTAATACCATTATTGATGGAACCACAACATCATTTAAATATCCTCCACGGAAGCGCTGACAGGAATGAATCCATTTAACCCAAGTTTCCATGGCTTTTTCACAAATTTGGTCGAATATCAGCAATGACACGTTCAATGTTGGTCTGGAAATCGTGTAATGTTGCTGGTTTGTTAGTGTAAAACTTAATGACTTCACTCATAACCCCGCAAAAAAAGTCTAGGGCCACAGTCTCATAAAACGTAGTTAACCACTCGATCAAGTTAATTGTGTGATTAAGCAATATCATTGGTGGAAATTTAAACTTTCCTCCAGTGATATTGTTTAATCACACAATTAACTTGATCGAGGGGTTACCTACGTTTTATGAAACTGGGCCTAGGGGTGTTAAATTGCACGAGCGAGGAGAATAATTGACTGGTCCATTTTTGGAAATAATCGATTCACCGAACCTCTCTTTCAGTAAGTCAATTATTTGATTGGCAGTGTGTCTTGTTGAAACCACATGTCGTCCAAGTGGAGAGCATCCAGTTCGGGCCAAAAAATTCACTCATGGAAACTTAGGTTAAACCATATTTAAGCGGATTCATTCCTATCAACGCTTCCGTCGAAGACATTTGAATGATGTTGTGGTTCCATTAATAATGGCACTAACTGTAGCTTACTCCGAACTAAAAATGACCTTAAATTTCTCACGATATCTATGTTTTATTTTATGAACAAAATGCGTCGTTTTTACTGGAAAATCAGATTTTCATTCGACGTGGATATGTGTTTCCATAGGAAAGTTATCAGGTTTGCGTTGAAAGAAAATAATTCATGGTCTCACTCCATTGAACCGATGACGATATTCAACGTTACATAAAATTAAGGGGAGGATTATTATGCGATGAAATGCTAAAAAGAGCCGCAACAATTCATTAAACCTCTTCGAGATTTAATCGAAGCGGTGCACGTGCTCGCCTCGCTCGCTCCGGCGAGCTTCCAGATGCATAATCTTAATCGACTTGTAAGCACGTTCTGGAAATGGAAATGAGATTAAAAGCATAATAGGAGTAATATAATACGTTTCAACGTCGATTTGTACAAGCACATATAAGGAACACGTAAACGATCGTATAATATAACTTGTTTACGCACGACTAATTACCGTCCGACGGACTTCAAGCTCTGTCTTCCTTTATTTGCAATCCTGCGCTAATAACGTGTAATAATCCGCAAGACTTGCAGGAAGTAACACATAGTTATGTTAATCACCTTCCTCAATTTATATTGTATTGAAAAAAAATTCTAGGCGTGACTGAAAGAATTCGTCTTAATTGCTAATTGAAACGAAAAACATGCTGGGCGTTTAGCCGGGGATTTACATAAATACTCCGTTGGAAATAGCCGTCTTCATTACGTCTCGTTGGCTTGGCGTTTTACATACATCTTGGAGGAAAGTTTCACAATTTGTAATGTAAATCGAAATCTGTGTAGGTACGCATAGTTTTAGAACTCGATTGCTGTATATGGTTGCTTGACTGGGGGAACATTTGCCTAAATACTTTCCTTCAGTAACTGAATTTTGATTTATGTGTTTGCATAAAGTTGGAAATAGTTTCATAAAGTAAGTCTCATGCCCTTTTTTTATCTATGTATAAGTGGAAAGTTACATATCCTACTTGAAAGTGCAACGAAAGGCCTGGAACTACGATGTAGGGTTTCAATAATAAAAGAAATCGTTTATTAAAGATCACCCTTATTTCATAACTTTGTTATGCTTATGATTTTGCAATGGTGCATTGAAGCAAAGGAGCTTTGACATTATTGAAAAAAATAATTGAAAAAATGTTAATACTCTATAGTCTATATCACTCATTGTAAATTACGACATACCGATTATTATTAGTTCTTTATGATCAAGGATCAAGGTGGGCTCATTTGACTTGAATAATAGTGTCTTTAGGAAACATCGACACCTTTTGCACAAGGACTTGAAACTTGCAAATCCTGATCAAAAACATTACCGATTTTTATTTAATACACTTTGGATCTTTGACATTTAAACTGTCCTCGTTTATTATTCCTCGCCCTGTTTATTACTTTGCATCTGTTGGTTGTAATTTAAATCCAATTTATCAACAAAAGCCCGTCGATTAAGCAAGCGTATGCACTTATGAAGTCCTCCTGAAAGGACATAATAAATCGAACGACTAATTACGCGAACACGTCTTGCCCGATGAAAAGTATTTAGAGCACACAAAGCCGCGGCCCATAAACGAATGCAGTGGTGAAAATTTATGTGCATGAACTCATTAGGGCCCATTGAAAACATTCAACGAGTTGCTTTATTAATTGTTCGGGAATTATGATCGGAGAGCTTAAAATAACTGTCTGCGAACTGAAGCCGTCGATGATTGGTAACCGAAGTTACAAAGTAAACCTCGTTGCAACATCGTTAATATTCTTTTGAGTTAAATTTGGTAGAAAGATTACGAAGGAGCATCAGAATAATTGAGGTGAGCGTACACTAACAGAAAAAAATCATGTGTTTAATGCGAAAACACTGGTACTTATTAAGAGATTTGTAACATACGTCGTTATAAACCTAGAAAATCAATAGTATTCAATCGTAAAGAAAACAGAAATGTATATGTGCATTGATTGTTCTGCACCTTTAACTGCGACCACCGCTGTACCTACAGACTAATGCATCTATTCAACAGCACGTCGAAATAACTGCCTATATTTGATGCGGCGAAGGTGGACGTGAAAAATGAAACTTGACGTTTATTATTTAATGTATACGGCCCATTTGTTCACTTACTTTGGAAGGTCTATTAACCAGACAAATATAGGCAACGTGTTTGTTCAGATTACATTTTAAATAAATTAAATTTTACGTCTTTCTTTTGTTGAATTCCAAATGTGTATATAATTAGTCTTAACACTGAAGCAGAAATACTCTATTATATTTTCACAATAGAAACGTAACGATGCAGAAAATAAATAGTTTGCATAATTCATATGATCATCTTACCCTATTAGTTCCGGAGATAATATACGTAGAAATATGTTCTTTGAAATTTGCGCAGGACATTAAACACACTATGCATCTGCATCCACAATCTCTACGAATACTAATACATAATAGATACTTTCCCATTTTAAAAGATACTATAAAAAAGAAAGTTTTCTATTGATTTTTTTTAATTAAAAGAATTATTTATTTCCCTATGAAATGCATAACGCAATCAACTATTAAAGACAATTTCATACTTGCATATAAGTAAGAAAATACAGTGTGTAATCGAATAAGTTTCACTTACTGTAACGACTATTAATACACAAAAGGCAAAAATCAAAAATAACTCCGGAAAAATCTACGTTTACTTTTCACAAAAAATGTTTGAGAAGCACTGAATGTAATTTAAATGTTCCAGCTGAGTGAAGTTTATTATTAATTGAATAAATAATGGAGCAGTAAACTCGCAGATGTAATACAATAAACATTGAGGTAGGTCATTTATTGGAAAAAACCACGCCGATATTATCAAAATCACGAAAGATGAGCCATGCGTCATTATCATTACTCGACGAATTTATAACCGACAAATATTTCAGTTCTATTTCCTTTTCAATGGTAAATACGAATATGCTTTATATGTCTTCTAATACAAAGACCTCCTCATTGCGAAATAAAACAAGTAAAACCTGTAACAGAAAAAGGTAGATGTAAGGAAGAAGCCGTTCTCGTGGGTACAGTTTCCGCACTAATGCTTGATTTGACTTGTCTAGCCGTGATTTGACATAACCTGTATGTTTGTGCTTGTGGGATCCTATTTTGTGTTTAATGTTAACGTATTATTTAATTCATTAATTAGTTGCTTCAGTTGCGAAAATTTACGTTCGCAAGCTCAAACAATTAGGATAAATGTTCTGTAGGGGTATATACGATACGTTATGTAAAATGTCAGTTTGACGTTTGTAATACATTTTCACACCTCAAAAATCGGAAAAATCGTGAACAAGCATACAAGTACCGATTTGACTTCGTAGTATTCACTAACTCCAGACGCATATAATTTATGACGCAGGACTCAATTATTATGATTACGATAATATTCATCATCCCTTAATTTATGATTTTATTAAGTTCAGGTTGCTCAAACAAAATTCCGAGAAATCGTGCAGAGTAATATGTATTCATTCAATGAAATAAATAAATGCATTGATAGTATTTAATGCACTTTCTTTTCTGAGTATGTAAGTCACTCAGTGTAGTAATGCAAAACTTTGAATCATATAATAAATTAAATTAACAAGTTAAATCATATAGTGTGTTATTTGCTTACAAATTAGGGTGTAATTATTGTCGATTATTTAATAAAACAGATAGTCGGAGATTACAATACTTTGTTTTATTGAAGTTACTACATTTGTAGAAGCAGCAGTCATAAACTGTATTAACAATTCGTAAAAATTGACTTATAATAAATTAATTCGGTAATTAACGCGGGTGAATGTTTAGAATTTTCTTTCGTTATCGAATTGCATATGGGCGACATTGACTCAGTGACCGTGAATTTTGCTTTGTTGTTTTACAATGTACTTATAAAAACCGCAGACGCACGTATATCTCACGAACGGGCAGAGATTTTCAAACAAAGACCATGCGCTCTTGTGGTGGGTCGATTTTTAATTTTTGAGCTAGACCATTGATATTTGTAGAATGAATTCTCTTATGCGCAGAAGAATTACAATATTAATAAAAAAAACTTATTCGATTACACCTTGTATATAACATAATACATTCGCAAGTGACCCTTTGGAAGACGCGATGTTGTTAAGTGGTTTATAAGTTTTATCATACCAAATACTACTCACTCACCAAGCAGGAACAGGTAAACGGGTTTGTATATTTTATTTAAAGTGGTTAGCAATGCGGCCCCGTTGTTATTAAAAAAAACGGTTCATTCAGTAAACGCAAATAGGTATAAGCGAATTAGATATGTACGAGCACAAAAATAATTTTATTGTATATTATTATGGAGGCCCCAAATAGAGGATGCTTGAGGATTCGATCGTAATCAAAACCGACTTGTATCAAATTTTTAGATTTTTTCATTTTCAAATTATGCTTTAATAGCGTTATTTGGTTGCTTTGTGTGTAATTAATGACATGACCCTTTATGCAGCAAATTAGTTATTTATCAAATCTCACACAGTTTTACAATTCCTTAAAATGATTATTTGATCTTTGCTGTCTTCAGTAATTAATAGTAATGAAAATATTTGAAATTGTAACCCGCTCCGTTCGACTTATTTTATTGCCCTTCTAAATTGAAAGCGATCTTGACTCGCTTCTGCCTTCATTCCTTTCTAATAAAAATCGAAACGGCGATAAAAGTTCCAGGCTTAATCGAGAATTAATGTTTAAAAACTGCCGTTCCGACCAGTCCAACCAATGCGGAGCTTCACAGAGATGATGGACGATGGGAAAGGAAGCTGGCTCCTCATCGATTCATAAATTTAATTGACCACTTCAATTGTTTTAATAATAAATCTTATGTTTGCCCGTAGTTGGTAGGGCAGTGACAAAGGCCGGTTAGCTCAAAGAATGCATTTCATTTACAGTTGTGAAATATTCGAAATACATACTTTTATATGAAACAATATTTCAAATACTACACTTGCGATTTTGATAAAACATCATTCCTATCGATAAAATAAAAGTATAATGTAAAAGTATAATGCTGTTATGTTATAAGATCCATCTTACTGTAAATTAATCATGATTCAACCAGGAATGAAACTGTTTAAGTTTAAGAATGTAAAATTATCATTCTACATAATACGTAGTGTTAAAATAATAAACCATAATATAAACCATATTATGCTGAATAAATTAGTAATAAAATGTCATGTCTGAATTTTTGTTAATTACTCCGGTAATTTTATTATGACAGGGAATGATACTCTAAACAACAAATCACATAGTGTTAATTTTGCAGTAGTACGCTGAGTCGGTTTTTAACGCGAATCCGAATAAAATGTTCGGAATTCTTGTTAATATGAACAGACTATTTTTCTCAGTGTAGTCAGTACTTTTAATTGCCTTAGTGCACTTTTGTTCCATATTTGCAAAATTTATAACAATTAAACGCTTACATTACATTAATGAAACGAAAGAAGTTCTGACGTGAAAACGATGGCAGAATTCTATAAACATACATTACAAAAAAAGATGGGTACACGACAATGAGATGACACACTGTTGAAATGATGCATAGCCGAGCTTAACTGCTTTTAGAAGTGACTTTTGGCCGCTTAGTCCCATCCACCCGAATGGATAAATACGACCGCAGTTGAAAGCAGAAAAATGTTTCGTTTCGGTGTTGTGTTGCAATGTTTGTTTATTGAAGGATTTAACATCTGCATTCGTATTTTTCTACTGTTTTGGGGGCATTATGGATGTTATTCTAGTCAAAACTGACACACTAGTTATTAATAATTTCGCATGGTATTATTAGGTCTCACATTTTTTTATGAACAAACAAATAATATCGTTATAAACTCAGTCTTATTGTGCGATACTTATAAATCAAATCTGTCTTGTGTAGGGCGCCCCTAAGCAAGAGTTTACTACTTTATAGCCGAGGTCCGTATGCACAGACAAATCTCAAGGTGGACTTAAGGAAAAAGTGATACTTCATATCAAATTGTGCGTCGTATAGTTACACTGATCAAAGTAAAGGTTTACTTTGGCTTAAGTCTAATGCCTGTATGCATAGTCGGAGCTCAACCTTGAGCACGTCCTTAAGCAAGCGCTGTGTAGCAATTCGCCTATGCCAGTTGCTACTCGATGCATGCGTAAGCACGTGCTTATGCTTGAGTTTTGACTATGCATACGAGCCTTAAGCCGCGTACAGACTTGAATGTGCATGCGTTGAGCCGAGACGCATACGCATGCATGCGTCGGTGTGGACTGTATATTCGCAACGACTCAACACATGCTTAGCGTCTTGCGAGACCCTGCGAACGCACATGATGCGAGCCAGAGCGTGTCGGTCTTCTGGCACCGCTCAAAGGAAATATATTGTGCATGCGCGCTCAGTTTGGACGTGTTTGAACACGCACAATCCATGTATGTCATGATATGACTGCATGTTCTGCAGTCTGAATAGAGTTTTAGGACCTGCCGGTTGTTTATTTGTTAATAAAGGTTTATTGTTGCTACGATGGAATGGTCAAATGACGACTGCCTTCAATTAATTGATTATTATGAACAATATCCAGTTTTGTGGGAGGCCAAGCATCCTTTCCATTAAAACAAAACAAAAAAAAACAGACGCTTGGAACGAGATAGTAGAAAAAATTAATAGAGATGTAAATGGCGTTAAGCAAAAAATGACAAGTTTTCGTGCCCAAAAAAGCAAAGGCAGGAAGACGATTGGAACTGGAAAAGGTAAGTAGGTATACTACATAAATCTGTAACAGCTTTTCAATAAGTTAAGACACTGAGCACACTGAGACAACATGCATACATTTATATGAAAATTTTTCAACGCACGCCAATCGGGTGTACAACTCGAGTCAACACGCATATGCATGTGCATTCGTCTCGACTCACCACATACACATTCAAGTCTGTACGCGGCTTTAGATTTGTCGGTGTATAAGGGCTAGAGTTACTTATATAATGTTGTGAAACCAACAAGACGCCAGTGCAGTGCGTGCTTAGTTAGGATGTCGTAGTTATTAAATCAATTTATTTAGATGTTTAGATTTTCATTCCAGTAGATGTGTTCGGCCATACAAACTAATTTTCGATTGTTTCTTTAAGTTCCATTTCGTTTTAAATTTATATTTCCATATATTACTCTTTATAGACCGAAGGCGCAATCAACCAAGAAGTATGTTATTAGAAAACTATCCCATTTCAGTTAAATTTATATGTCAGTATTTCACACTATTTATTTGTGCAAGAACGTCGTAGAGCGACGACCCGATCCGATCTTTCGAGAAAACTCGTTCGTGAAAAGCGTTCGAGTTCGCATCTCGAAACTTACATGCGTGATTGTATTGACACGATTCGAGAAGTAATTGTGTGTGTACACGAATTTCATGCGAATACAACTAACACCGCAATTTCAAAAAGGAGTTGGTGTATGAGTACCTTGCTATACCTAGTCTCATAATAGGTAGATAACTAAAAAATTAAGAGAAAAAGAATCTGGGTAAACTAAAATTAGAAATTACTTTTGTAACCCTGCGATTCATAAGCCAGGATGGCATTCATTTAAGTAAATCATCTAATTATCATTCAACTTTGACATCGTGGAAAATACACCAAAATTATTTAAGTGTCAAGAAAAACGTCATTAACGCACATGAAGTAATAAACAAGTTTGAAATTCATGCGAGCACGCACGCACTCGAATGCGAGCACGCACGTGAACAATATACACGATTCGTGCTCGCATGCAAATAGTGAGAGCCTCACGTACGAGATTTCTCGAACCGTGTACATCGGCCATAAGTGTTCTGTTACAGTTCGTTCTTGCTTTAACGTTTTCATTTTAGGTTGTTTCTAAATTTTGGCTTCATTGATCGCTTTGTTTGGTTACAAACTCTAAGGTCCTGGCTTCAATGACCGCTCTATTTATTTACAAACTCTAAGGTCCTGTTTTTTCTTTCTTCTTGCGTGTAGATTGGCTATTTTTGAATTTGGAGCGAAAAGGGGCGTGTCGGCGTTTTCCGGTTTGCAAAAAAAGTCAGCGTTGTTCCGGGTCGCCATATTATTGAATTCACGGCACTCATGGGCGTTGGCCGTTGTTGATCGTCGCAGAAGATAATTTTGTAACTTGTGTTTGAGTCTGGCCACCTAATAAATCTTGGGGATTTTCCTTCGCTCGTGAACGTTTGTTGGAAGCATAATCCAGTGCTGTAATAGCAGTTGAAACCTGTGCCACTAAGTTCGTTTAAGTTGACCACGTGTTCGAACAGACGCGTCGCAGTTATTTATCGTTTCAGGCCCTTGTCTTAAAAAAAGGGGTAAGCCTTTTGGTTCAGCTTTAAGTTTGTCAAACTCTCTATTACTTACTTTCGTGTTTCTTCCATTAGCAAGAATTGCGGAGGATCGAAAACTTATGAAAAATCCATGTCACTTTTCGTGACCTTGACGTAATCATTTGGATTCCCCATACGAGTTTCGAGACAAATATCATCAGTCCGAGAGCCTGCTTTACTTTCATCATCATAGTTCGTCGTTGGAGGCCTTAAAGGAGCTGCCGATCGGGATCGAGCCAGCCCCTGTAGAGTTGGTGGGACACGAGTGTGGTGTTGTACAAATCCTCCATCTTTTAATTACATGCGTCTCTACATTGATTATTGGGTACCTTCGGTGCCTTGTAATACCGTTCTTGTCTGCTTAAAGCCGAGATTCCTTAAGAACTGCGTTTCGTTGCATGCGAATTTAAACTTTCGATCCTGTAATTACCAAAGTGTCTACGTTTGAATCAGTTTGATTTATCACGAGCGTACGCTTCGAAAGAGCGGGGTCGTAACACTGTATACGATGCATAGATAACAGTGGGCGAGCTCGATGCTGCTGCAAGTGCACGGAACCGAACAATGCGCTACTGCATCAAAGCTCGCGAAAAAGATATGTCGTCTCCGCTTGGTCGACTAACGCGCATAAAAAAACTAATTTAAATAAAGACTACATCTACTGTCCTTCTGACAGAATTTATTGTACGTTATTTTGTGAGCCGTACAGGATATCCTCGCCGATGATTACGCGTTTGCTGACGCTTTGTAAATTTCAATTTAATTAACTTTAACGAGGCTATTTTTGGGGCATTTTAACATACCCCCCCCCCTTATTTGTCGTTTGTTGAGCGTTCTACTCCTTATAATTGAACGCTGTTTCGTCACGATTTTTAATAAACTCCGTATCACCGTTTGACGCATTTTTTTAATCAATATGCAGGATGACCGATAGTTACGTTATATACAGGGTGTCTGACAAACATTTATATTTATTGCGGAAATCAAACATGAGGGATTCTCAAACGCTTTTAACCACGTGTGCAATCCTAGCGATGCAACGTATCTCACCATAATGCTTAGAATTTACATAAGGTGGCGCCCCTTTATTTAACATCTAGGTATCGAGCTACCGACAATCCTATTGTAGTCCACCCCGTCTCCACTGAGCTGCGCATAATTCCAAGTAGGTTTTCGCCAACATCGACGAGTTGCCTCCAGCGTTCGCAATTCACGCAAGGCCAGCTAGGTAGATATTGTAAGGTGCTAGGGAAACTAGAAAAGTTATCTACCTAACCCAGAAACAAAAGACGTACGGTTTTTTAAACATTTTTATTTTTCGATATAATCTCCGTTAACATTAACACACTTTTGCCATTTGTCCGGAAGGGACTCTATGCCAGTAGAAAAAAATGCTTTCTCTTGTTCTCTTGAGTATTAAAATAATCTTCAATAACATCTTTCAAGCGTTCGTCCATCCGTTTCAAAACGCCGTCCTCTTAGAATTTTTTTTAAGTTTCGGAACAAATAATAATCCGATGGTGCCATATCTGGGCTATATGGTGCATGGTCTAGCTCAGTAAAGTCGCAGTCTGCCAAAATTGGCCAAACTTTGGCAGCTTTATGCACGGGCGCATTGTCATGGAGAAGAAACACATTTGATTGGCACAATTTGGGACGTTTCTTGTCCTATGGCTTCACGCAATCTCTTCAGAGTATTACCGTAGGTCTCTGCATTAATTGTAGTTCTTTTCAACATATATTCAATCAAAAGAACGCCTTCAGTATGCCAGAAAATGGTTGCCATGAGTTTTCCAGCTGAAGACTGAGTTCGAGCTTTCTTCAGGGGCAGGGGTGGCGAACCTTTATGAACTCATTGCATGGACTCTTGCTTTGTCTCGGGATCCCAGTGGTGTACCCAAGTTTCATCTCCTGTCACAATGCAACTTAAAAAGTCAGGATCAGTCGCCAGAGTATCCAAATGGTTTTGCGAGATTTCACGCCTTTTCAGTTTCTGTTCAGGAGACAACAACCTGGGAACCCATCTTACTGACACCTTGCTCATGCCCAATTTTTCATGCAATATGTTCATAACGCTAGGCTCAGATATTTGCAATGTTGTAGCGATGGTGGAGACCTTCAAACGGCGATCTTCGAGAACCATAGCCTCCACTTTCTTGCAAACTTCTGGATTTGTTGCTGCTGCAGATCGTCCACTTCTGGCATTGGGTGGTATGCATAAAACGAAGTAGATGCTAATGCTTCTCAAATTAGTATATTCTTCGAAGGATCTTCTATTACATAAAGTACCTACTGCAGTTCTGAAGCATATACTACGAAAGCAAAGTTTATACTACAGCACGTAGTAAATACTACGCTGCAGTAGTATTTACTATTAAAATGAATCTGAGGCTTTGAAATAGATACTACAGTAGGTGCTTCTACAGCGAAGTAAAAACTTCTATGTGCTCTTGTGCACTAGTATCTACTAGATCGCATAGTAAATACTACGTTACTGTAGTAGGTACTTCACTTTCGAAGTAGGTGCTTGAAGTATTAGCATGTACTTCGTTTTATGCATACCGCCCATTATCCTCAATGGACTCCCTTCCTAAGTGAAACTGTTTAGGCCCAAATTTGACGATGTAATATGAAGGGGCTTCATTTCCGCAGACAACAGACATCCGCTGATGAATATTTTTGAGTGTACAGTGACTCACAGCTTAAATGATGCAGTTGTGTTTAAAATGACTAAAGTGCTAAAATGGAATACACATTTATTTTAATCGAACTTGAAATGCTTAAAAGAAATTAGTAAGAACTCATTGAAAATTTTGTACTTTATTTTAACAAAAAGGTAATATAATATAACAACACTAAACATTAATACCAAATTATACGCGAAATTCATGTCACAGCTTAAATGATGCATAGCTTAAAAGTACCAAAATTAAGAACACAAAAAAGTATATGAGTTTAATAAACGATATTTAATATTTTGTTGGTCCTTCTGCATTATCAATAACATTTTGTAGCCATCTTGATATTGATTGGACTAATTTCCTGGTCTACTCCGGGAAAATCGTATTCGATTCCACCATTATTTTGCTTTTAAATTATTTTTGTTGGATACATACGCAGTTTCTACTTAATTTTTTAAATTTTAACCATAAATTTTCAATGACATTAAGATCGGGTGACTAAGGTGGTATTTAACAACTCGTGGATAATTACAAAGTAATCATTCACAGACTCGATATGATGTGTGCTTTGGATATTGTTATGATAAAAGTGGTAGTTGTCATTTACACCAATTTTTTCTGTACTACTTGTTATATGCAGCCTTAAAATGTCCAATTATAAGTATTGATTCATGTTTCCTTCAATGAAATGTATGTTACTCCCTCCAACAAATGACATGTAACTCCATAACAGGACGGTATCTCCATTTTGCTTTAGTGTGACTTTAATTTTCTTTAATTTCAGTTCTTCATTTGGTTTTCTCCACACTGAAATCTGTCCGTCGGATTCAAAAATGGACTTTTGTGTCATCTGTAAATATTACTGAATTTCAGAACTCCATATTTTAATTAGGATGCCCCCGGGCAATCTGTAATCTTAAAAATTTCTCTTTTCGGCTAACAAACGACTTATTATTTCCTGCATAAACTGTCCTTTCACAATAAAGGGCCAAATAGTTTTCGGATTACATCGTTTTCCAAATTTTTTCACTTCAACTATTAGTTTAGGTACGCTTTTTTTGGGATTATTCGTCATTTCTCAACAAGGCATCGTTGTTTATGTTAGCTAAAAATCGTATTTGGAGCCACTCTTGATTTATTTACCACTCTATTTTCCTTACTGTATGTCAATAACATGTTTCACATTTGATGAGCATTTATTTACCATTTTGGCTATGTTTCTTTGGCTATATCCAAAACAATATAGGAATGGAATACGATTTTTCCGGAGAATACCAATAAATTAGTCGAATCAATACCATGACGGCTACAAAATGTTATTGATAATCCAGGAGGACCAACAAAATATTAAATATCGTTTATTAAACCCATACGTATTTTTAGTGTTCTTAATTTTGGTACTTTTAAGCTATGCATCATTTAAGCTGTGACATGAAATTCGCGCATAATTTGGTATTAATGTGTAGTGTTATTAAACTATATTACCTTTCCGTTAAAATAAAGTACTACATTTTCAATGAGTTCTTATTAATTTCTTTTAACCATCTCAGGTTCAATTAAAATAAATGTATATGTCATTTTTGGCACTTTAGTCATTTTAAACACAACTGCATCATTTAAGCTGTGAGTCACTGTAATGCCTTCTTTCGTAAGAAATTTTATCACACTTCGATGTTCCAATTTTACTACACTCATTTTACTCTACTTTTTACTTTACAGAATGAAAATTAATTCGTGGATTTGATTCAAACTTTCTGACAATCTTTGAAAAACTTGACACTATTTGACATTAATTGTACAGGTTCGTCAATTGTTTCTATCATGGCCGGGTAGATAATTCTCCTAGTGTCCCTCGTAGGTAGCAGTTCCTTCCCAAGTTAAATCAACAGAGATTAGTTTTACACTTCTGACAAATAACACCTGTCGTCTGTTGGAAGTATGGGAAACATGTACATACTAGTTACATTACTTTTAATAAAGTTAATTAGTAGTAATCGTGTTTCACTTTAATCTCGATCGCAGAATTACAACAATAATGATTTCTATTTTCTGTTTATACAATTTTTTTTCATTGGCCACAATGAGCTTTTCATATTTACAGCACATGAAGGAAATACCGTTTTTTTTTCCTGATATTTATTTTACGTGAGGTTACAGCCAAATCCGTCCTTAGCTATGCATTCTTTTTTCAAAATTTTAACTAATACATATTTAAATTTGAAGAAATTTAAATTTCACTGCCCTTAATAGAGTCGTTATGGACATAATTTTTTTCGTCCGTATTTAGACAACTTTCTACTTCACGCCAACAAAAGAGCTCCAACCAAGTACAGCAATGGTTGATTTAATCGCCTGGTACGATTCAAAAAAGTTATTGTTAATGTCGCGCGTAGGCGGACAAAGTCAAATTCGAACATATTAATTATAATAAGCCGCATTTTTCACCACGGCTTAATAGAGTCGCGTAAATAATTCTGATTACGAGCGCCTGCCTTACCTTCGTTCTTAGACGTACGAATTATTTATTAAATCTTTACGTTTCAAGTAAATGTCGACTTATTTAATTGTAATTTATTAATGTATTTCGAAAGTTTCTATAGAGGATTAATGTTAAGGACTCCGTCTAAGTTTAGCTCGTGCTCTCATTTTTAATGACGTGAAGCGTTTTAATTGAATGTGATAAGTTTATTAGACCACATGTTAAAGCGAGTCACTTGGCAGAAAAATTAATTATCATTAATTAATTGCGTGCTCCCGCAAAACTATGCCAATAACAAGTACAAAATTCCAAATAAAAAAATGTCGAAGGAAACAAATACTTAAAATAGAATTAGAAATAGAATATTTTTCTTTTTTTTATTTCATTAATTTTAGTTTTAGTTGTTGTGAGTTTATTTCTTTTACTACACTGGGAAATATTTATAAGCTTAGTAATTTAAAACTATGAGTATTTTTAAACAAGACATGATTAAAGTTACCAAAACATCACACATCGTTATACATACAGATTTAAATTTAGATTATTTTTATCTGTAAGAAACAACTTGAAACATAAACAAATTTTATGTAATACATTACGAATTGACATTAGTAATTTCATTTTCAAAGAAAACTGGAGGTGTGTATGCTATATAATGCTTATATGGTTGTACATTTAAAAATACAATAAGAAAAATCTGTAAATTCTAAGTTAAACTCTGGTAATAAATAAATGTGAAAGCAGGGACAGCAAAACGCCTTCTTCCATCAAAAGAAGAATTCGGGACCATTGTCTCGTGATTCACATTTGAACAAATAGAGAAGAGGTCGTATTGTATGTGTCCGCTCACCATGCCGCCTTTTTTAGCTAAAGACGGCAGATAAATTCTTGGGGCAGTAATTTATTTCGTTTTTGGTAATTCGATTTGGATTGGACCACTTTTTTGCGGATTTATTGAACGTCGTGTTTACCTCATTCTGCATATAATTTTACATACAAAACGACGGCACTCTTCAATGTGTTCATCGTCAGATTTGGACTAAAAAGGAAATGTTCTTCAATTACATTCACAATATTTTAACTTGGTTTGATAATTTTTAAGAAGATAATTGTTCTTAATTTAGATTTATCTTCGGCCATCAACGGTTCCCGTCATCGGGCAGTTAATGAAGAACGCATCGTGATATTTTAATTGCGTACATTTACTATTTTTAGATGTTCGGTACATACAAGTTATGGGTCTGTCGAACACACAAACGATCAGCTCAAGATTCTAAAGCTACTCAAATATCCGCATGCCGGAAGCTATCAGGCGGTTTTGACAAATTATCGTGCATACTTAGAGTTATTCAACGCCTGCTGACGTTTTAACGACCTAGCTATTACTGCAAGAACGTAAATTGTTGTGACGTAATTGTATTCCATATTCCATTCCAGGTTAATTCATGTGATTTGTAAATTATAGCAGAAAACTTGAATCTCTAATTTTTATGGAAACACATAGAACACTTTAATGATGAAATTCTCCATGCTGTTTATAGATTCTGTTATAAATATTTAAGAAAAATATTCTTTTCTATAATTTCCAAAGATTCTTTTATTGCAAACTAGTTTCACCTAAACAGGCATCGTCAGTGTATCAAACCTCCAAGTTAAAAAATACATAATAGTAAAATGTAATATTAAGTTAACAATAAAAATTACTTATGGATATTTTATAAAATTAAGATTCTAAATTATGTGTAGAACAGATGTAAGATGTATGTATTTCTTGTAAAATATCATGAAATAATAAATAAATAAATACCTGAAGAACGTAAAATTTAATTATGTGTTTTATTAGATACAGGTTACGAATTCAAATACACGATTTCCAATCAATCGAACTAAAAAAATTATTTGTGTTGAAAAAAGTTTGTTCATTAAGAATAGCATTAGGAAACAAGAAAGTATGTAAAAATATTTCTAAATTTTCAGCAATATCTAATTTGGTACCTTTCAAAAAATTATGTAATAATTTTGTATTAATTGTAGGGTCAAAAGTATGGAAGTGTCTAAAAGGTCAAAACTAGAATCAGATTTATTTAAACGTAAAGATCGTAAGTGTTATTTAATTCTAATTTGAAGACTTCTTCCAGTTTGTCCAATGTATACTGCTTGACATGAATTACAATTTAATGAATAAACTCCGTATGTACTTAAGTAATAAGTGAAAAGCATTGATTTGAACATTTATGCTCTTGGTTCTAATGGCGGTATTGAGGACTTAGAAAAAAAAAATTGGGCCACCACTATTTAGAAAGTTTTAAATCACCTCTTCGCTATCAGTCGATTTTCTACATGGAGGGCTTAAAAATTCCCACAAGGAAAAAGCATTTGTAGACAAATTTTTTGAGTCTAGTATATATCTATATCTTTTAGATCCTAATCTGAAGAAAATCTCCTCCCTCGCAGGTTTTTTTAAGTTGTCGAAATAGGTATGAATCGTCGGATGGTGCCAGATCTGGACTATATGGAGGATGGTCCAGTTCAATAAAGCCAGAAGCATCGATAAATTCCTTATAAGTTTTCTTGCTTTATGCACCTTGCAATTGTCGTGCAAGAGAAAGATTTCTTTACAGAGCTTATGAGGTCGTTATTGTTGAAGACCCTTTTTTTAAAGCTTTGAAGTGTATTTTGATAACCTTCTGCATCAATTGTTGAGCCTTTGGGTATATATTCAATTAGAAGGAAACCCTCACTATCCCAAAACATCGTAGTCATCAATTTTCCTGCAGAACTTTGTGTCAGTGCCTTGTTCGGGGTGGAGAACCTTTATGCATCCATTGCATAGATTCTTGTCTTGAATCTGGATTCCAAAAATATACCCAAGTTTCATCGCCAGGGATAATTTGTGATAATAGGTTTGAATTCGCCTCGAAAGAGGCTAAATTTTGCGCTGAAATTTTCTTGTTGCACAATTTTTGTTCTGGCGTCAACAGCGTAGGTATCCAGCAGGTAGATACTCTGCTAAGGCCAAAATCTAACTGCAATATTCTTAAAACTAAAGCCTCGAATATTCCAACTTCTGTATCAATTGATGACACTTTCAGACGTCGGTCCTTCATTATTAAATCCTCAACGTTTTTTATAACGTCTCTGTATTTCGAATTTCTAAAGGCCTTCCACCTCTTGGATCGTTTTGAATGGATTCTTTACCTGAACTGTTTCGACCAAAATTTTACTTGCCAATGTGAAGGGTAATCATATCTTCCTATCTTCTTGATTTCAAAAGTTTTTTTCACTTCCTACTCTTGAATTTTTAATTGCTCTTCTAACTCGTCTACTTTTTTTATATTTGTATCTTCCATAAATCAGTTCCATTTCGTCTATATATTGACTATTCTATCTTAACTGGGTATGTATGATTTTGGATTTACCATTGCTTCTGCCGGTATCCACTTTTCTTTATTATTTTTCAATCGCATTTTATTTCTTGGTCTTAATAGCTTATAGAGGTTTTTTGTTGGGTTTCTTATATTACAGTTTTTACTTGTTTGTCCTTCCCTGATTCTCTTTTTTGTATTTGCGTACAGTTTAAAAGTTAAATGTTCTTTTGCTAGTGATAGAAGTATTCTCCTTTCTATCCTTGTACTGTACTTAAATTTATTTTTTTTAAATTCTAGTAACGCCATTCGTACGTCTTCCTTTTGTCTTCTCTCTTTATCATCAATCTTTTCTCTGTTTTGAATGAGGCCACTGCCTCTCTGCGCCTTAAATATAATAACACGAAGAAGTTCTATGACTAACATATTTTCCATGGATCGCGGTATTAGTATTATTCTGTCACAATTGTATACGATTTCATTTTGAATCGGAATCGGTATTTCCAAGAGGAAAGTTGATGTTCTTTATTGCATCGCTTTTCTGTATGTTACATTTTGTTAAATCTCGTGTCTATTATGTCAATGTTTTAAAAGATTTTGTGATACAAATTTCATCGGACAAGAACCAACTGTAAATAATACATTTAGGTTTTCTATTGACTTTCAAATTTACTATTCTCGTTGAAAAAATAAGAGAAGTATTATTTTTCTTCTTCATTTACGGTTTATGGTGTCTGATTCTGATGGATCTTTTGATAAATAGTCTACTAAGCTGTTTTATAAACGACTTGCTGATTAAATCTTCATGTTATGTCAGTTGCTAATCTGTGCTGTACTATGTTACGGTTGCAAAATTCCTTAAATTATTATTAGTTTTCCGGATCATCATGTATATTGTGTGGGAATCGTAGACGAACGGTCTTCTTCAATTTCATAAAATTGCAAAATATTGCACAACAAGACAAATGTAATGACCACGGTTAGGCGGATCGGATTCCGCTCGCGCTGGCAAGAGCGTCACGTCTAAAGGCGGGTCCAGACGTGCGTAACGTGTAATGTAATGTAACGCGAATAGTGTGTGTGGACAGCACTACGAGCATTACAAATAACGCTCGCGCGTGCGCTCGCCCTGATCCATCGGCTGTCGGTTTTTAGCGCGAACACAAAGGCGCTCGCAGTGCTCGTTTGGACGGCGTTCGTGACGGTTATTTCGTGTGGACGTTCATGCTGTGGAATACATACAAATAAAAGCAGCACCAGCTATCACGACCTTCCCTTTCGGCATGTTCGTAGCAACTGAGTGGAACAGCTCTTTAAACAAGATTCGCATTGAGTTGTTCGTGTGCCATCCACACTATTCGCGTTACATTTCACGTTACATTACATTACACGTTACGCACGTCTGGACCCGCCTTAAGTGCACTCGATACGGGAATAGCAAATAATCGCATGCATAATTTGCAATAGCAAAGAACGTTTAGTGTTTAATTTAATTTATTTAATTTTTAATTTTGAAATACGAAATTTTGTTTAAATTTAACAATTTCTTACGCGATGAAATTAAAATTTCGTCCGACGCTTATGGAGAAATGAGCCAGCGCAGTGATCGTACATAAACATGCACAGTATAAGCGGCGACCCAGGCGGACTGTTGCAAGCGGAATCTCATCCTCCTAACCCTGGTAATGACCCACGCATTACTGTATCGTTCTGTTTCATTCACTTCCCTGCATAATTCTGCTGTCTCTCTTAGCAACTTCCCTTGCTGTGTACTGTCAAAACCCCGCTTGTGTACAAAGCTAGGCGTTCACTTGTCCGCATCGTACGCATCGCACGCAGCGAACGGATCATAAAAACGCATTCTTTTCATTATTTTAAATGTATCTGCGTTCACTGTTTCTCATAGGACGGATCGCCTCTTACGATGTGAACGCATAAGCAGGATAAAATCCGATTCGTGCGATGCGTATAGTGCGTACAGGATCTCCTGACCCGCGAGCACATCCGCGCAGACGACAAAATCCCACCTACTGGAGCCGGCCCACAAGTAAAACCCTATCTGAAATATACGACTACAACAGTTTGTAATTGTATCTATCTTTTCGGGTGTTGTACTTGTGGGCTGGCTCCAGCAGGTGGGATTTTGTCGACTGCGCGGATGTGCTCGCGGGTCAGGAGATCCTGTACGCACTCTACGATGCGGACAAGTGAACGCCTAGCTTAACCGCGCTGTTCCATTTCAGTCTTGTTGCTGCTCGCTTGGCGTATACCTCGTAATTGGGCTTTTTCCACCTTTTTGTGAATTTTACTAAATACCGTGTTGTCCAAAGTGATGACTGAACGGAGCGTTTTACCCCGATGTTGATTTGTGCGCTTCAAGCAACAAAGGCTTTCTTCCAGGCCTTTCCAAGCCTGATTCTGGATACAAGTCAGGTATGTTTGATATCAGCAACTTTGTGCGCAGTTCAAGATCGTATCGATCATTTATCTGATGACGTCGTTATGGACCGATCAACGCCGTCATCCTTTATAACGAACCTCTAAATAAAAACCTGGTCAAGTGGGTTGTGATCACGAATTATCCATTGCATTTACATAGCAAAATTACTAAATGTAGCCTACTTGACCAGGTTTTTATTTAGACACGAGTTATTTATGGTGTCCGTTACCATGGCTGTTTACTACTCCCGCCATTAGAGGACGTTTATTTCCCAGAAAGCAAGTTGATGCTCCTGAAACGTCTGTTCTGAGCGTTCCTTACTCGAACGGCTTCACGACTCTCGATCAGCTGTTATGCTTTCACATTTGGAAGTTAAAGGTCGGATTTTATTTTATTACATTTTTAATATTTTGGATGCATTTGTGGTCATGCGTATTTAAATTTACTATAGTTTTTTTTTTTTTGCTATTTACCTAATTTAATATTTCTTGTGAACGAACAAACGGATCCGTATTTCGTGATTTGACTTTTCGGGTCATTTGAGTTTTAGCACGGTTTGTTTAACCGATTGAACATTTAATTCTTTTATTTGCGTTTATTCATTTCTTTGTTTTGAATTTCATTTTCTCATTTGAAAAATAAAAAAAGACAAGTGTACATTACTGGTCACTTGTATTTTATTCGTATAATTTCAGACCTTTGTTTTAGAGTTACGTTATGATCTCGACCCATCCCAATGATTAGCCGGCAGTTGGGAAGTAACTTAATTTGCACGCTCAACAATTTTGGAAACAGGTAGGTACGTAGCAACTAATACGAGTAGAATCGTCACTAGTTTATTAACAAGTGTGGATTCTAAAAATTCGAAAATTGTTACTCTATTCACAGGAAACGCTATGGAATCGCAAGATACAGATTTGCCATCTTGTATAAATTCTACGCCTAGCCAAAAACTGCTATCACTTCCTTATCTGTATAACAACATTTTAATGTCGTTGTGACTTAACATTTCTTCTCCTCCTCCTATTTCAAGTCTTCTTCAACTTTACTTTTCATAAAGAAACTTGTACTATTCGATCGGTAAAAATTTTCCCATAAATGTAAATAAACCTACAGTATTTTTATGGTATGGTTCTTTGTTCCTTCTCTTGCGTATCTTAACAAATTACTATACGTGCGTCTCAGGTTCCTCCTTTCAAGAAAAATATACACGATGAGATTATCTATGTATAATATGTAGCAGGTTTAGCATTTTCAAAATATTCAAAGAGAAAAAAAGTACGCAATGATCCTGTGAGAGAAATAAGTGTGCTGTTTTAAATTTACTTCAGGAATTAAAAATCAACACCCAAATGGACGACACAGTTTAAGAATCCACCTATGTACAAGAAACAGCATACCGTCACATTTTTTGGTAGAACTAAAAATTAACTATAACCGATAGCACGATGCAAAAGACAAGATAATACTTTAAAACAAGTAAATTATTTGTATCGCGTCAATATATCATTGTGTTATAAAACTGATACAGGCAGGGACACAAATTGATGGATATAGAGAATCTCACACAGGTAGCGATTTGCATCCAACATTACTTCTCTCATGTGTTGATGTAAATCTTTACAAAAACAAAATGGTAGATTCATGAAATATTTGTATATTACACGATGAGTAAGAATTTCATGAAATAACCAGTCAGTTCATGCAATGTCTAGTTTCATTAAGTGGCTGCGGTATATTCGTATATACGTAGGTATATAAAAGACATATAAGAGCATGGCAAACGATGACATTTAGGAATTCCATTGAAAGTAATTACATCGAGTGTAACATATAATATTACAAGTTCTAATATAATAAATTGAAGATTGTTTTACACTCATGTCTTGAAAAATGGAATACTGTGAACTTGATTGAGCAATTGTAAATGTATAATTTTAAATGAACAACATGGGAATCCAAAATAAATGAGAAGGATAAAATTGATTGTACAATCAGTCCAAGTAATCGAGGTCTCACTGTATCTCATTTAAATATCATTGTATCTCCTTTTAGATACCTTATTTACGAGGTGAAATGAAGCAAATCTTCACATGATGATTGTTTTCATGTTGGTGAATTTCAAAACAACGACGAATTTCTGCGAACTTTCAGATGCAAAACCACGTGTTTTACCAAATGTGAAGAAGCTATATTTCCACTATCACAGACATCTAACCAAGAATGTTCGAAGAAGGATGAATACTTTGGTCCTTTGCCAAAGAGGGATCGGCAGTAAAAACCGTACGCATTTGTGACGAATATATTTCGCGGATCTTTCGAAACTATCAGACCGCGGAAAAAGGGTAAAGATGGCCGTTGAACCGACAGTGTTGGCCGGAACGTCTGCGGAATATCAAATGTGCCTGGCGCAAAAAGCGCGGTCATTCTCGGCAAATACGGACATATCGGCTCCGTAATGCGGTAGAGCGAGTCCGACCCCTGTCAATGATGTCAGTGCTTCACTCTAGATTCAATATCCTCTTTATCACGAGCGCGAATGTAATGTGACATTGCGTTTCTCGGCGCGCCGACCAGATCCTTCTTCTCCTTACTTAGACAGGCGGAACAAATTCGCGCTCGGTCGACAACAAATTGTGCTCTAATTGTCAATGATTTATGAATTAAACTGATCTTGCAAAAACAGATGCGTGAAGTGAAGAGGTCAGTCAAAGCGATAGACTCAGAACATCTTTAGTACAATGTTTCGAAACATGAATACTATTAATATACACAAGTTGTAAATGAAAGATGGAGCAAAAAGTGCAGGACGTTAATATTTGGTTTGCATACAAAGGGATTCTGTAGTTAGAAACATTATCTGCTGATTCTTCTTTGAACAGGAAGTAATTAAAAAAAAATTAAAATTGCAACATTGCTATCCAATTGAAGAGATTAGAACCATAAGGATCTAAATGCAATTTTTTTGTGTATCGACATAAGTGCTAAAAGGGAAGATGAAGTACTAATTAACTTGATGCCATGTATTTAGCCAACATATACATATAATGTCATTTATAAATTCCCAAATATTATTTGTATCACAAAATCTTTTAAGCGGACAATAAATCGCGCACTATACACTTAACGTTTTGCAGTCGTTCGACAGCTTCGTCAGAAGTGAAAAATATAAACATGTTTCACTTCTGACGAAGCTGTCGAACGACTGCGAAACGTTAAGTGTATAGTGCGCGATTTAGTGTCCACTTAAAAGATTTTGTGATACAAATTTCATCGTACAAGAACCAACTGTAAATATCAAATATTATTATTATGTTTCAGTTCGAAAAAGGGTATGAGTGTTAGTTGAACCGTTATATCACTTATAACGTTCTCGATTCATTGCTTTAAAAGTTTAGAGCAACCTCAGAGTGTCTTTATCTTCTATTATTGCATGAGGTTAAAGCCAGTTGAGACTGTTTTAGAGAAGCTATTAAATCCTAAATAGTTCTAATACTTTCAAATCTAATTCGCATCTCATACGAGATTCGAAGATATTTTAGTCAGCGCTCAAATATGTAATAATCATCTACTTTAAACTTCGCAGTTTGAGGATGGGAAATCTGTAAATTCATATGTGTAATTATCAATGATTTATTAAAAAAATTGATTGTTCAAGTACAATAGAAAGAAATCATCAGTCAAAACGGCGTGGCTGACCAAATCTGATTTGTCCAGGATGGGTCTGAATAGCTTCTTTGGCGGTGAAGCTGCTGTGATCCGGCCAATGGACGAGGGTCAACGGGGTCAGATATTTGTGCCTTTTTACGCCGGACTACATCCTGAGAAGGACAAGAAGAAGCGGCGGAAATCACAAAGAGAGGAGTGCGCGAGCCTCGCACACGTGAATTAATTCTTACAACACTTCGCTTGACTTAAAGGCCCATCGCAGGCAGGCCGATGCCTTATAGGGGCATCGATGTTTGCTTTCGTATGCTGTGTATACTAATTTATAGGGGATTATTAATGAATATCGCCGTGCTAGCCTCCGCGAAATTACATACCACACAAATCGCCGGGGAAGAACAGATAAATCTGAAGTGATGGGTAACAATATGAAGGAGTACAGAATGTCACTAAAGAATTTTTAAAGGTAAATTCTAATGAAATATATCAAAATTAAAACGAAAAAAAATTGAATTGATCTTAACTTTATGTATTGAGACAACACATTAAATATCATTCCTTCAATTAATTGAAAGAAAAAAAGAGTAATTTCAACGAGTTAAGAATGTCAGGGGAGAGCCATACATACACTAACAGTAGTTTCTTGTCCAAACTGGTCACTAAATATGGCTACTGTATGTCATATAGGCGCACACAAGCGTTTTACAAAATTCTGGAACGTCCACAAACCAAGAGTTCATCTTGTTTATAACGCTCTTACTACATTAAATTTAACTAAATAAGATTCGAGAAATGTCAATTGTATTCTATACACTGGACTTCTATGACTGAAAGTAATTGAAAGGAATTTACTTACATTGCGCTTGCTGCACCACTAAACATTGAAAAATTCCAAAACTAACCTAAAAGTCATTCACTTTTTAACTAAAACCTATAATAATATAACAATGTATCGCATATACTACTAATCACAGTTGCTAAATAAATACATAGATTCATACTACACTCAGATATAAACACAAAATCCAGCCATTATTTTTCCACTACGGATGTCAACAAACAGAAACTGACCTACCACAAAGTTATAGCTTTCGTCTAATGTAATAATTGCATTCGCCGACTACCGCATCTTCCCTCCTGTTTTATTCTTTCCTCGTTGAGTAATCTAGATATAAAGTAATTTTGAAGACGATAAGCCAAGGGTCACAAAGAACAACTTCTGAGATCTTGAAATATATTTTGATCATCAGTACAAACGTGGCCATCTTTACTTAAAGTAAAGTTGGATGATCTTTACTCCGTCATCCATCTTTACTTTAAGTAAAGGCTACTTGTTAATGTGCCTTTTAACAGATTTGAGAATGGTTACTAAACCGAAACATGTCATCATCTAATTCATGTTTGTACTGACGATCAAAATATAATTCAAGATCTTGGAAGTTGTTTTTGTGACCCTTGGCTTATTGTCTTCAAAATTTTTTTAATTGTCACAAATATCATGGATAAACCGTTAATATTTTTTAACCTAATTCTATATGATAGTTACAGTCGCTTGTCAAAGATGTTGAAATTTTAAAGAATCATTGTTGATGAACTAATGGAGTACGAATTCCTCCATCTGGATATTTCTCTAAAATGTGGCATCTCATGCATCCAAGACTCATCATGACATGTCTGATTAGTGTGCCAAAAATGATCTCCCTGTGTTTGATACTGATTCAAAAGCTTAAAAGAAATTTTACATCGTGAATTCAGATCTAAATGGTTGATGATAGGCTATGATCCATCAAATAATCAATACCATCTAATTGTCGTACGCTAAGAGGTAGCACCTATACATACACGGAAAGTGTCCTTCAAATTTGAACCACTCTCGTACAAACATGAAACCACTCTCATACACTCATACGCAGCTTAAGTGCTCCAATTTGACAGTTCTGTGAGCCTTGTATCACAAGATTTTAAGGGTGAGGTTCGCGTGCGGGAGGTGCATTTAAGGTGCGTATGAGTGTACAAACATGAAAGAAGTGATCAAATGAAAAATGAATTAGAGCTGGCGATGCACCTAAACACGCATGTGAGCATTTAGTTCATCGAACGTTCCTTTAGTCACTTTGACATTTCTACAAAACAAGAAAACAGTTTTACTAAAAAAAAATTAAGGCAAATGCGTAAAATTACCACTGCCTGTTGCACAAGACACGTTTGAACTCTATGAATAACGTTAAAGAACATTTCCGGCGTGTTACTTGTGTTACAAATGATTGACAATAAAATTAGTATTAATATGACGTTATCCAAGACATGCATTTAAATTCCAACGCCTACCCTAATTCATTTTTATATTGATCGCTTGTTATAAGCATTAGTTAACAAGGTAGGAACGAAGAAGAGATTGGGTACGTCATTTTCGTTTTTTTTTTCTTTTTAATGAAAAAGAAAACGAGAAGAAAGGAAATTGTTGAACAATTTTCCCAAAAATTCAACAGCAGCCTTAATTTTAACATTTAATTGAAAAAAAAAATGCTACTGTACGTCACAATATTATCTCCTTAATTAAGTTCTTGAAGGATGTCCTTCATCACCGTATAAACAAAACCATTACATCATTATGTATAAAATAATCAAGCACCACGTCGTCAACCAGTGTAGCGCACACTGAAATCTAAAATAATTCTATTAAGCAAAGTTGTCGACTAAAATTTCAGGCAATGTATCTTTTTATTACCATCATATACTTTTTTTTTGATTAACTAAGGATTTTTCTGAATGGTTGATTGATTTTTATAAATTGTTTCCGTGGTAGTTATTCAGTCAGTCAGTTTATTAAGAGATAGGCTAAGCAAGCTCATAGGCTAAGCAATTCTATCAAGAATTTTATGAAATTGTTAAAGTTGTCCTCTGTCGTGTATTAAAGCTCTAAGCTCTCTTTGTGAAGTAGATGTAAACCGTAGATTTTCAGCAAAATAAAGTAGAACTTACTCCATTTCTGATGAATTAAGTTATTTCAGATTTCAGTACTTCTCTACATAATTTGTTTACTGATGATTTGTACACTTTAAACTCAAACCGTCTTTAGAGTAAAATAATCCTTCAATTTGTAAAATATTTATGAAATCCTGTAAGTACGAATTTCGAAATGCCCGTTTAGTTAGCAGATATGTTTTATTCTATAATAAGCCAAGAAAGGGATTTATGTATATAATTATTTTTGATTAAATAAACAAGTTTGTTTATGAAGTTTATCTTAGTTTACCATAACACAGCATTACTTATAAAAGCCAATCTTCTCAGTTCTTTTCTTTTTTCAGTTTCTTTCTTTTTACCTGCTTCGCTCTAGCTAAGTCTATGTAACGAATTCATAAGAACAATGGATAATAACTTCATTAAAATAAATTATCGAAATTTTGCCTAGTGAACATTTTTTTTCCAAATTTTGTTAATATTTTGTATGAATAATATATTTTGTCAACTTACCACAATAGGACCATCAGCACCAGCACTGTGTAAAGTAGCCCCAAACCACTGACCAGATTTTTGGTCTATTCTCAATCCTTGATTATTTATGTTATCACCTGCAAATAATAAAATAAATAAAATTAATTTCAAATATAACTTTGAAGAATGAAATTAATTCTTTTAAAATTCTATTTCCTGGTTGGGTAATACACAAACGAAATACTGAGGCATTAAATTTTCTTTACGCCGTGTAAGGAGAGATAAATTAAGTGCGATCATGAAACTCGATCCACGTATTTCGAAAGCCGGAGCGGATATCTATTACTACATGAATTAAAGAGTGCTCCGACATGAATTATTAACGAGCATAATTTTATCCTCTCACTCCCTTTATTAATCTGTCGTTAAGATAATTTCCCAACAAGAACAAGTAGCCGTTAATAATACAGAAAAAGCCTTAAGTAGCGTTTCTAATCGCTTAATGAAATGTTTAATTAAATTTTATATGGCAACAGCAGATAATCTAATTTACAAGACACGATAAACGTTGTCTTGTATACTCGAAGGTTACACCAAAGTTTATAAATCTATTATGTTTTATTTAAGCTTGTGTAATTGCGAAGGTTTTTATTTGCGATTTCTTTCTGCTCTTGTACTATGAGAGTGTTTCTTGAAAGAAACGAAGAGTAAAATTTTAATGTACGGAAAGAATAAAATTGAGCAATTTCGATGAAAACTTTTTGTACGTAATTTATTGTTTTTTTCTTTGACATTTTCAATTCCTACCTTTTATGTTTTGCTACACTTTTCTATTAAAATATGTAACTGGGTTGTGTTCGAGAATTACACCCTAGAGTGTAAGTCGCATCTTTCTCACGCAAGATTTTTTTAACTTATTTTACGTCTCACTCGTCTATTTCAAGAGGCCTGTGGTTACACTATTACCATAACAACGGACGCATTTTTTACAACCTTAAGTAGAGCGTGAAAATTGCGATCGTTGTCATGGAAATAATGTAAACACAAGACTTGAAACAGATAAGCGAGATGCAAAATGAGTTAGAAATCGTACGTGCGAGAGATGTGGTACATGCCCAACTTGCACTCTTGGGTGTAGTTCTCGAACATAGCCCTGATGAGAAGTCTGTGTCAATGAAGTTAAAATCAAAATCATGGAACTTGAGCTCTGCGTCGTCAATCACCGAAATAACAACCGACAAATATTTCAGTATTATTTCTTTGTTAACGGTGAATGAGAAAAACGATGGACCTATGCTTCTTGTGTCTGATGATGTAACACCAGGCGCGTTTTATTTATGACGCAGAGCTCTTCTCTTATGAAAAATTCTATAATATCTCCGTTCACATAACATTCTCTCGTCAATTAACGATGTGCGGAAATCAACGTGTTATAGTTGGTGAAGAAAACCTTCTTTAACATATCCCTAGTTAGTAGCGATTTATGGAAAACATGTGTGTGACTGTTAATCAAGATGAACGATTATTAATGATGCGTGGTCATTTCTGCGGCTAAGAAGCAGCACATGTTCTTTAACACGGAGACAATAATTACGTGGCGCCTGCCATCGCAAAATGACCTAAAAGAGTCTCTTACTGACGTGACAACTCGTTACGAAATTAATTTTCAAAAGCCCACACCACCACGCCTACTTGATTGTGAGAAGAAAGTCGTCTTTATGTTGTGCGTGCGGCCCACTGAGATTTACGACAGGACCACTTATATGAGCGTACGGAGAGATTCTTTTATTCACGACGATTAATTTCGAGAAATACAATAGCCGAATTTTTCTTAAAAAAATTCCGAATTTTTCTAAATGGATTGCGCTTGAAACTCGATTTTAATAAAGTGTGTATACAACGTGGGCATGGATTTGTCTGCTCCGTCGATTTCAATAATACCGTTACACGGCCTAAGTTATCTTTGATTCATGTACGAATACATTTCCATTTTTTACATCGAGAAGGAGAGATTAATTTAATTTATCGTTGTGTCGTAATTCATTATGTTTCTCTGAGTGCTGAGGTCACAGTGTTGGCCTGGTCACCATTTTTTATTTAAACACTATTGAAAGAGTGCGTTTAAAACATTTCGTGACGAAAAATTTATATATGTTGAAAATCCGAATGAAAGAACTATACAGTTTATATTTCTTCACAAAGATACAAGGAAAAAACTTAAATTTTTCATTTATTCTCTCGTCATACAGAAAAATTAAATTAAGAACTTAAGTACCGAAATAAATAAAAAGGTTCAAATTATAAAAAAGAGACAACAAAACAAACTAAAAATCGTTGACTTATACTTATTTCATCTATCTCTCCCCCAATGGGGAAACTAGTTTAGAGTGTTAAGTTTAGTTAATACTGATCTATAGGCTGATCACAATACTCTACCACACTGGATCTAATAGCTTCCTGTTATTATCAAATTGAAATAAGAAAACAGACAAATCGAATTGCACTATTTTGCTACTTCATATAAAATATTAAGTACTAACTCTAAGGTAAAGAATATTTGCTAAGTTTGGAAGGGATGAGCCAACCACGAACCAGATTTTTGGAATCTGAAATGAAAAGCTCTATATATTTTCAGATAAAAGTTGAGCTATTTCAGGAAAACTTACAGTCTACTGCTCTCCGACTTAAAATTGAGAAAAAAATTAATAGTTAAATAAAAAAGAAAGGATTTTGTTTTCGTAAAGTTCAGAATCGTGGTCTGCTTACATAATTTGTTGTTGATATGGACAGGAAGCTTCAAGGAGTTGGAGACAGCTCAAGATGTAGAATTGCTAATCAATCACGAAATTAATTAAATACTTTAAAAACTCTTTTAAACGGACACTTAATGGCGCACAAACACTTAACGTTTCGCAGTCGTTCGACAGCTTTAATTAAAGATATTAAAGATAAAGTACATCAAAATGTACTGGTATATGCAAATAAAAAATAAAAAACCCGGAAGAAGGAAATAATAAAAGTATTTTGGAGCCTTGTTAAATAACAAAACGTTGAAGAAGGACTTAACAGAAAATTATGTAAAAGTGACCCTTGCGCAGGAAGGGAATATAAAACAATAAGGTCAAGCGGATATCGGATTACACGAAACAATTTTGTGTAAAGCCGGGCTCAGACGACTGGTGTACTTGGCCAATACACCAATACTGGTATACTTGGCAAGTGTACCAGCTCGTTAAGGCCATTTTACGTAAAGGCGCTCACACGACGTGTACAATTTTTTTTTAATACGCCAGCGAATGTATACAATGTTGGCCGGATAGATAGAAGAGTGCTGGCCATCATGGATAGCAATACAGAATGAATAGTAGTTGCAAAGCAATACACAATTATATTAACAACTCGTGTGAGCGCAACCACAAGTATGAACTTGTCAAGTTGACCAATAATTGTGATCCCTTTGACTTGTGCCATTTTTACCGACAGACGATGGGAAATTGACCAGTACTCACCAATGACAAATAATTGTACAAGTAAACCACTCACACGGCATGGCAAGTATACGCCATTAACAAATATTGGACAAGTACACCAGTCGTCTGAGTCCCCGGCTTAAGGTTGAAATATTAACTCTAAATAAGAAGTATTGGAAAGTTAAAAATGATTTGTACAATAGCTGAATTCAATTATTTCACTATGTTCACTTTATTTACTCATTTACAGCTTCACTCTCACTCCACTTTTACTTCATCTTTGCACCATAGAATAACCGAAGTAAGCCTTAAGAATACATGAAGGGAAGAACACGCCAGAAGCACGCAGGAGACACTATCAAAAACAAACAACCTATACAATAATAAATGAAGTAATTAAGATGTAAAGATTTGGTTACACGAAAAATTAAGAAATAGAACTAAACATAAGACCATGAAAAATACGGGAAGAAAGAAATAGAAAGGGCAAAACCTACAACATTAAAAATAAGGATAATACGAGATTTAGAAGAAAAATACAGAGTCAGTGGAAATGAAAACGCAAAAGTCTGACAAACTTAAAACAAAGTATTAAAGTTGTGGATCGAAAACCTAATTAGTCGTAAATATAACACACAAATTTTATTTTATGAACATAATAAATATTTAAAATCGATTTATTATTTGTTGTAGTCTGATTTGACGGAAAACTTCCTCTGACACTTAGGTATACGTAATATTCTCTCAGATCATACAGGTCAGAGCTTGAGTTTCGCCGCAGGAACTAACCACAATACAAAAGTATTTCAGTGTAAACGTCTATTTACAGCAAATAATAAACTATTATTCAAGAAGTTACTGCAATCAGAATCGTGGGACAGTGTTTATAATTCGCAAGATGGATGTAAACAATTCTGTACTACCGTCTCGTCTGTACAATCTTTTTATGACATCTTACAACATTATTATGAATTAGCATTTCCCATTAAGCGTTTTATATGCTTAGATAAAACAATTTCTTGGTGCACGAGGGTAATAAAAATCAGCAGTTGTAAACTTAAAATGCTTTATAAAATCGTAAGACGTCATGTTTGAGATTCAATCTTGGAATACTATAAGAAGTATAAAAAAGTATACTACACTGAGAAAACAAGATGTGTTAATCCAACCAAAAAACTGTTTGTCCAACAAAAGATTTCGTTTCAATACGTTCAAACAATTTTTTTTTATAATTTAACATTTATATAAATGTCATTAATTTTATTTTGTACTAATCAGATTACCATGTCAAAACAAATAAATCAAATAGCTTACTGTTATGTTACACAAATACTTTGTTTACAATAAACCAAATATTTAGTTGTAAATTTCTGTAATAATAAATTTTATTTAAAGTAACCACACAAAATTAAAATGATATTTTTGTTACCGTAACATGTGTATGTATACCTATTTAACAAAAATTTTAGTGTAATCAACATTTTTATTCACAACAAAAAGAAAACTGTTACATCAATGCATTTTGTCTTCTCAGTGTAGCGATTGGTAAGTGCAGCTAAATCGTCGGCAATTACATCTCACAAGCCAGAAATAAAGGCATCGCTATTTGAAAGATAATAATGGAGCGATTCTGCTCATATCTGTAGCAACCGTAAGATCTGTAGGCCTGTAAGTCAATTATTAAAAGGTGGAATTTTGAAGTTCTCAGTATGGTAAGATTTCTTGTAAGTCCATAAGGTAATACCAAAGAGACTTACGAGTAATCCTAAGGACCCAAGACAAGTCATACTTTCCACAGAACTTCAAAATTCCATATTTTAATAACTGAGTTACAGGTTTACAGATCTTACGGTTGCTACAGATACGAGCAGAATCGACACATAAATACCCAAACATACAAATCGAAACTTATAGAAATTTTCCCAGATACCATTATATCCAACAATAATCCTATAACTGATCCTATTCAAATCGTAAATACATTCAACAATCACTTTACACAAGCACAAGTTTTAGACCACTTGGTGACAAATGGTAATATAAACGGCAGTTCAACCAATTTGACTAATACGACTGTTAATAATACGTTTGCTAATAACATTAACATAAGTGCTTCAGAATCAAACACTTTTTTTCTTAACACCCGTATGTGAACAAGACAAGTTTGATATTATCAATAGCTTAAAAAATAGTACGTCTTGCGGTCTTATATAGCACTAAATTTACTGAAAGAATTTTCGCCATACTTAATGGAAGTTATTACATTCTCAATCAATCTCTCCTTTTCTGAAGATATATTTCCTGCAAAACTTAAACAAGCCAAAGTTTGTCCAATTCAAAAAAAAGGTGCCACAGAAAATATAGGAAACTACAGACTAGAGTCTAAGATTTTGAACGTGTATTGAAGGTTCACGTGTACAAGGAAATCCGTGTAACGATATTCGCGAATTATATACACGTGTAATTATCTTTCATTCTCCGTGTACACAGAAACACGAATCCGTTCGGTACGCTCAAATCCAGGTTACCTAGCAACGGATGTGTTTTTGTATTAAATACACGTGTAATGTAACTGCACGTGTATACGTGAAATTAAAATACACGAACTAAGGTCATGATTCGTGTATTACACGTGTACTGACATATAGAGAAGGGTGGTACCCAGTGACAAAGTGAGAAAAAGCATTTTTTGCTAAAAGTCACTGATACTTTTTTGAATTGAGAGCACTGTATAATATTTGACTTCATTGTTTAGGATTAGATGAAGCAGCATTTAATATGCTTTTATCCTTGAGGAAATTGGGCTTGTCTTTTGTTTTTCTGTGCAACGATGTTACGATTTTTTTTTAAATTGGGAGCGTACAATTTATTGTCAGTAAAATTAGCGTACATACAATGTAAGTAATAACAAATATACAGCAGTGTGCATGGAAATAGCAGTGGCACATGAAATGACTAAAATGCTGCTTTGTGTATCAGAATCATCTGATATACTCTATAGGAATATTCTCTGGTCGAATGAGTTCAAAATTGTGTTGTTTGATGCAAACAGTTCTCAACAATATGTACAACGACCTCCCTCAACGCAATACCACCCACGGCATACCCGAAAAGCAGTGACAGTGGCTGCAGTCTGCAGTCTTAAGCCTGGTCTATACGTAACGTTTTGTCGTCAGTCTTGCATGATCTGGAAAGACTGACCAACAAGACTGACACAAATCGTGCGGCTACACTGCTCAAACTTTCCGTCAAACTTTCCCTCAAACTTTCGCAAACAGTCGTTCCGAAATCGACATGGATGAAGAACTACTAGTGACGATAATTGCATCTGAGAGCAGAATGGCAGGTGAGCGAAGTTTGACCGATTAGACTGACGCACGTCTACATGCACTGACTTGTCTGTCGTCTTGCTTGTACACAAAGCTCCAGCCCATCAGTCTTTTGCGAGTTTGTCAAACCTCATTCAGTTCATGCAAAACGTCCAACTTGTCGTCTACACGTAACGATATGTTTGACAAATCTGGCATGATCATTCAAGACTGACGACAAGACGTTACGTATAGACCAGGCTTAAGAAAAAAGTCAGAAATTAAATGGATTTACCTTTCCATACAAACTAAAAGATTGAGTTGCTATTTGCGTTTTTCTGTTTCCTTTAAAAATATTAATACCTATTCATTAAATGTTAACAATAAATATTTAATATCTAGATGAAAATTTTGTTTTAATTATAGTTATTTACAATAACAAATGTAATGTCTCGCTGTGTACTGCCAGTAGTACACAGTGAGACACTTGTCACCTTTTTTTTAAACAATTATTCTTAGTTAACTAATACTAGTTGCTGCCGCCATATATTGCTAGTTAAAGACCCAAATGGCTACATTAAGTCATGCTACGTTTATATTTTTGCTAAGATTATAGTTGAATATTAATCGATAAAAACGAAAAGAATGTCTCAGTAGTTCTGTTCCAACATCACTTTCTGACCGTTTCGAAACCGTCATAGGACCAGTTGTACAAAGTCGGTTTAAGCTCAAATTTAACTGAACCAGGTTCAGAGTAAACAAATTCGCATAGGATCTTAAGGTATATGGCAATTAATGCATTCATAAATAACATTTGATGCGATTTTGTTCACTTTGAACCTGGTTCAGTTGAACGTCAGTTTAAACCTCCTTTGTACAACTGGCCCATAATCAGTTGCCCACCGAAATAATGATTGATTTTGACAACTTTGTCAAGTGTAAAACTTTGATGAGTGCATGCGTTTGACGGTTTCGAAACCGTCAGAAAGTGATGTTGGAACAGACCTACTGTGTACTACCTTCCCCTACGTGAAATAGAGACTTTTACTACAAACCCATATCCATTCTGCCTTTCCTCTCTAAGATGTTTCAAAAAGCATTCTTAAATAAACTTATTGTATTCTTAAATGCAGGATACATAATAAATTTAATAATGGCTTTTATCAGAAGTGTTTGGGCTGTGAGATAACTTTGTAATAACTTCAGTTTGCAATAACGTTAGAACCGAACATAGTGCATTATTTATTCGCAAATCATTTAAATAAAATTTAAAAGCATCTATCTACTATATCCTGACAAATAAGTTTCAGGCTTAAAGTATTGTATTCAGCTCTGTCTACAAATCCCATTTATGTGTTCATAGGTCACATGCCTACTAATACCTATAAGTAACAAATATACCACTGGTGTTCGTTATGTAACTAACGGGTATCCAACAATTATTGTAGTCCCGGGTGCCTGTGGAATCAAACATGACTGTCGATTCTTCACACAAAATCCTGGCATTTGTAAAATTAGAGCCAATTCCAGAGAAAGACTAATTTTTTAGTGTTACCTATTTTATTTCAGTTTTAAATAAAAATTTAACTCAAAAATTGTAAAATTAAAGATTTAAATAAACTTTATCAACACAAAATGGAGAAATTTTACAAAAATTCAAACATTTAGAGTAGTTGCTGGAAGTGTTCTCCATTAACATCTAAACACTAAATTAAGACGCCTTTTTAAGCTTGCAAACACATTTCCTAGCATATTTTATCAACTAATTTGCATAGTAATATTGTCTCTTAAATCTTATAAAAAATCGAGTTTTTTTTTCAACATGGAAATAAAAAACAGTCCAGGGAAAACCCCATTTTGAAGCTCGCCGTCGTGGAGTTCGTTGATAAACGGTTCGAGAATATTTTGACGATAGATTTCTGCATTGATATTTTCCTGAAAAAATATCGAACCAATCATTCTTCTTCGGGATATAGCATAGCACACCACACTCCTATTTAGACAGGATGCAAGCTAGCTTCTCTAAAGTAATGCGGGTTGTCTGCAGACCACATTCGCATATTTTGTGAATTTACGTAACCATTTAAATGAAACCAGGCCTCGTTCATGTAGAAAATAAGGTTTGATACGTTATTGAGGTTTTGAAGGAAAAATGGACAGAATCCCACTCTTCTTGCATAATCAGGCGGTAAAAGTTCTTGGTACATCTGTATTTGTAGGAATGCAATCCAAGATTTTAGATGAGAATTGTATGATTGGTTCTTCTGCTAACTGGTTCCTCTGCTGCTTCTGCTAAACGGAAGTTGAAGGTTGTACTTCGATAACGTTTCTCGTTTCTTGTACGACGTTTTCACTTCTAAGAAGAGTTCTACGTACAGCTTTTCTGTTGTAGGTGTAGTAACTGTTACACAGGTTGATGTTATTTCATTTACTTCCAGGTGACTTTCCTTTTCTGCCAAAGTCCTGATGTGTTGTTCCGTTAACTCCGCTGCTTTACAAATTTCTACCGCTTGAGTCAAGTCCAAGTTTGCTTCTCGCAGTAACCTGTCCTTTATCCTTGGATCTCGAATGCCGCATACAATTCGGTCCTTGATGATGCCATCTCTTAACTCTCCATAATCACACGACGCTGCTATTTTCTTCAGGTCTGCGAAGAAATTGTCAAATGTTTCTCCCCCGCCTTGCATTCGCGTGTTGAATTTGTGGCGTTCAACACTTGTGTTGCTTTTTGGGATGAAATAATCATCTAACTTTTGTACGATGGTCATCTTATTTTTTGTGTCTTCCTCGGTGAGGTTTAACGTATCGAGAATTTCCCGCGCTTCTTCTCCTATCACGTGCATGAATACTGCTGCTTGAATTTCTGGCGATTTTGCTACACAACCGCTTGCCACCATATATAGGTTAATATTCTGCTTGAATTTTTTCCAATTTGTCGCTAAATCACCCTCCATTAACATTTGCTTTGGCGGTTGAAGGTTATTCATTGCGCTGGCAACTTTCTTTTTTTTTTTTAATAGGTACCTGGATCTCCTTCGCAGTTCGCTTTTCTTCCTCCTTTCTTTAGTTGATTTCTGACTGCGCCATGTAGTAACTGTTACACAGGTTGTTAATGAACTCCTTTATTAATAACTTAAGTACAAGGTAAGTATTGTACAAACATGTCAAGTGGATGGCAAACTAGATGCTGTGTGTGCTGAAGTAGCTGAGCATTGTCTTCAGACCGGTGCCGCCATCTATGACATATAACTTAACATAACAGTAGGGATAGTGGATCACGAAAAAATTGAAAGATGCTGTTAACAATAATATCTAGGAATCTTTGCAGAAAATCTTCACAACACACAATAATTGATTACTCCCAATCTCTATTTTCCAAAGGCTGCTGTGAAAATATGCTTTTAACAAAAATGTCTTCTGTTTTTAATTAATTAATGTTTCAAATTGTAATAAAACATTAAATACGTAAAGTAGAATTTATTTGTTGCTTGACAGTCAATGTTTGAGACGTCAATGCGAAGTAAGAATCGACATTCACGTTTGATTCCACAGCCACCCAGAATTACAGTAACTGTTGGACACCCGTTATATAAAGTGTAAAAGACGAGTTTTGGATGCCTTAAAATTGGAACCATTGGCTACGCAAAGGCTCCGTCAGAAATTCCTGGTCCTCCAGGTTAAGGTAAAGTTAATGTAATGGCTAGTAACTCTATCATCGATTTCGTTCTCATAATACATGAGTATGTATAAATTTTTGTACTTAAGTAAACTTTTACACTCTCTTCAAACATTTTCAAACGACCAACAAAATTTATCATTTTTTTAAAGCAAAGTTTAAACTGTTTTAAAATATGTATTAGGCAATATTTAACTTCTTAGCATTTTTATCAGTAGGCAGCACTTATAACCGTTTTGGAAGTCGATGTAAAAAAAAGTTTGGAGGCGTTGACCTTAGAAATAAAATTTTATTAATCTAATATCCCATAACAGTTCTTATTGTAAATTGAACGACTGAAAAATTATGTTAACACGTAATTCTAGAAATCCCAATAAATTCTATCGGCGTCAATCATTTAAAATTGCTTTAAAATTTATATTGGATAAGTTTTAATTCGTTCTGTTGGTAGATGTTGGCAAAACTTGTACGTAACTAGTATTTTGCATATCATCGATGTTGAAAAAAAAAAAGACTCGGAGGCGTTGACCTTAGAAATAAAACGCCCAACTTCATTAATCTAATTCTCCAACAGTCTTTATTTTAATGAAACGTTATGGTTACTACCACTACTTATACGGCATAATCAACGATAAGCTGAAATTTTAAGCGTTTATGTAAAGCCAAAGCAGGCGATTAATATTAAAATGTCTGGTCGTAAGCATTCGGAGAGCCCGCGTGTCCTTCTTGGGCAAAGTCAGGTAGGCTGCCCACGAACTCGGAACGCGTCAATGAGTTTGATACATTCATCAGACCAAATTAGCTCGTCCATTCAGGACAGCTGTAGTAAACCAGGAACGTAAGTAATCACCTAACTTGTCAGGCTCGCGAGATAACGCTGAAAACGTAATTAAACAAGCGGAAAGAACAATATTATATTATTTTTTGGATGCCCTCAGGCATAGATAGTACGTAACCATTACATACAATCTTTTTATTTGTTTTCTATTTTTAATTTCAATAATTTCAAAAGAATTTATATACCTACGTATAAAAATATAAATAATATAATCATTCTGATTTCACTTGAAGAGACCAAAGCTAATTATACTTTCATGTGAGGAAAGAATCGTAAACGCCATATTCAGCGCGCTTAATTTATTATACGGTAAAAAACCTGTAAGACACATAGCACGTGTATTAATATTGATGGCATAAATTTATTAATATTAAGGAGATACGTCCAAGCGAGCCTCGTTTGATTTCAATTACGTTATAAGCTGCTTATGGTATTAAAGAGATTCTTCTGGGAAGATGCAACTACCGTGTTTATTAATCACTTGTATCACATATTAGAAGCCCCAGTTTTATTTAATCATTTAATGTAATTGGATTTTATTATCATTTTATCACAAAAATTGTAAGAAAATCATTGCTTCTATGTAGTCCTTGAGGAATTTATGATAATATAATTTATTTCTGTCATACGTTAGAATCGAAATCATTTAGGCTAATTTCACACACAACGGTTTCATCCGTACGGAACTACTATAAATGGGAGTTTTCACACACGACGGCATTCGTACGGCTTCCGGATAGAGCCTAGTCCACAATTCCCCGGGAACGAGAACGGGAACGTTAAAAAATTAAAGCGGAGTCCACAATTGCCCGGGAACGAGAACGGGAACCGGAACGTTAAAAAAGTTAAATCATTTCATAATCGTACAAGTGTCCACAATGCATCGGTAAATACGGTAACGCTAATAAAGCTCCGCAACGGGAACGTATCAACTTTTACGTTTCCGTTGCGGAGCTTTTTATTAGCGTTACGGTATTTACCGATGCATTGTGGACACTTGCACGATTATGAAATGATTTAACTTTTTTAACGTTCCCGTTCTCTTCTCGGGCAATTGTGAACTGGGCTTTAATCATTTCATAATCGTAAAGTCTCCATAATGCATCGGTAAGTACGGTAACGTACGTAATAAAGCTCCGCAACGGGAACGTATCAACTTTTACGTTTCTGTTGCGGAGCTTTTTATTAGCGTTACCGTATTTACCGATCCATTGTGGACACTTGTACGATTATGAAATGATTTAATTTTTTTAACGTTCCCGTTCCGGTTCCCGTTCTCGTTCCCGGGCAATTGTGGACTAAGCTTGAAAGTCGAACTTGTCTACGAAGTTGCGGTTGCCGTACGGAATGCGTTCTTGCAGTTGATTGTGTCTCAGCAAGAACTTGAATTTTAAAAACTTAATAAAATATATTAATTTAATGTTTAATTTACATTTTGTTCTTGATATGTACAGGATATGTACAGGGTTTTTGTTTATATTTTGAACGGTACCTACACATTTTGTTATTAGGTATATCAAAAAGTGTTAAATACAAAAGTTTTAGGGATTTACCTGAACCGCCAGAATTTACTTTAAAAAGAAACAAATGACAATCGGAAACCTAACAAATTGAGTATCAACTTTGTTATTTTAAATGGAACACTCAGTATATTTTCTTGAATTAAGAAAGATATTTTTCTCCTAATTCCAAAAATACGTAGTTTGCCTCTATTTGGTTTCATACTTTTTGCGATATTTAAATTTGAAATTATAACTGTTTTGGTATATTTTTATTAATTTATTTCATATAATATGTTAATTCCTCTTAGATGTAAACTTTTTGACTCATAAAGTGACTTTTAATTAGTTTAACACTTGCCACGCACAATAAACTCCTTATTAGTCAAAGTAAATGTATTTTTTTTTTAATTTTAAATTGAAATATCGCAAGAAGTATAGGCAAACTACATATTTTTGGAATTAGGAAATAAATGTCTTTCTTAATTTGAAAAAATATACATAGTATTCCATTTAAAATAACAATACTCATTTGTTAAGTATCCAATCGTCATTTGTTTCGTTTTTTAATAAATTCTGACGGTTCAGGTAAATCCCTAAAACTTTTGTATTTAACATTTTTTTGTATGTCTAATAATAAAATGTGTAGGTACCGTTCAAAATATAAACAAAATCGCTGTATAAAGGTAGTAATGACATTTACACATGAAACAAAATATCGGTTAAATGGCCACCGTTGTTCTGTTGGCAGGAATGTACTCTTTTGACGAAATTTCGCAGTACATTTTGCAGTAAGGGCTGATGGATTTCACGAATTTGGCATGCAATTTCCTCTTTGAGTTCCTCAGTTGTCTCAGGGTAGTTCGCATAGACCTTACTTTTCAAAAAACCCCAGAGAAAATAATCCAAACGAGTTAAATTGCAACTTCTTAGCGGCCAGTTTTGGTCTCCAAAACGAGAGATGAGCCTTTTCACTAAAGATGATTTTGTTGTGGAATTCATCGTCAGTTTGCAGTTGTTCCAAGATCCAGTTGGTAAAGTTTCTGCGCTGTTTATGGTCGTTAGGCTGAATCTGTTGAGTCAGCTGGATCTTGTAAGCATGAAGGTGTAAATCTTTTCTCAAAATTCGTTGAAGAGTGCTCCTATCAACGATGTCGAATGGAGGTGTTTGGTCGTTCTGCCACACTGACACTCACAGCTGCGATGTTTTCTGCCGATCTTTTTGGCCGATGACGGATAAGGTTTCTTTCATCTTTCAGTGAAAACGTCCGCTAAAATTTCTTGATCAAATTTTCAATAGCAGGCCTCGTCGGTCGATTATGCACGCCGAAATGATCACGTAACTTGCGAATCGTCACAGTAAAATTTTCTCCATTTTTGTAATGGGTTTTCACTATTAACAAACGTTCTTCCAAGCTATAACGCACCATTTTTGTAAATGTCAATGTTTTAATTAAACAAATACCAAATATGGCTGACTCAACAATTGACAGACGGAATTGGCGCGCGATTCGAAATTCAAGTTCTTGCTGAGACATCCTTTACAATGTCTTTGTTCATATGGCTTACAGCAATAATTCGTACAGGTAGATAGATTTTAGTATTTTGACGTTTCATTGGGTGAATATCAGCGAGTTTGTTTTTTCCGTTTAACCATGGTGCAAAAGCCACAAAGTAATAACTCGCTCACGATCAATTACTTAATTAAAAAAACGTGGTTTCGTATGGAGAGATCGCTGTGTGTGAAATTAGCCTTAAATTGTAAGAATCCAGCATTTCATAATCATTAAGCTCATTACATAAGTTAAACTCGATACAATGTCGCCTACGCGAGTGCGGAAAATTCGCCCAGCTAAAAAATTATGTAATCAAACGACTTGCAGCTGCATACGTGACTCATCGAAAAAACCAGGCATTATGCAAGCGTATGAGCAGACGGTTTCGGAAAACCACGAGGAATTACAGGGTAAACAGGCACACATGTAGAATATTACGTAATCGAAAAGGCCTTTGTAAAAACATATAATGGTTTTGGCGTAGCACGACAGACAGCTAGTACCCGTCTTGTCGAGTGCAACTCCACAAGTCCGAGGGCGTAATCAACGTTTACAGAATGTCATAGTGTGTGGTTACTCTCCAAAAGTCCGTCCGTCTCTACGTGTCTAGTGCCATGGTTTGAGGTGAGAAATCAATAATTAATTTTACCATTTTGGTTATGTTTTCAGAAACATCTGGTTATTTGAATTGTGAAATTTTGTTTTTCTCGTTATAAAATCATTTTGAATTTGTTTTGCATTGTGTTGTATAATGTCGTTCTGAAGTAATCTGTAATTACATTTAAATTTTGCTTTTGTCTAAAATTGTGTCCTTTAATAATTTGACTAAATATTATATGCAATCAATTTTGTATCTTGTTTAAATTGTGTCAACTGTTATTTGATAATACGTGACTTTGAGTTATTGTCTACTGTTTAGAATTTCGCTCTATGCTAAATTCCTTCATTTGATTTATAATTGTTTTTACTTATTCTGAATATACACATTTATATAAATTTACTCTTTATTTTTAATTAAATGTCATTTTAAAAGAAAAAACCTAACTTCGTCAATCCCAAGAAATATATGTAGTAGCGGGCAAGGGTTGAAATCTCATTCCACATAAAGAGGACATTGAGAGCAATGTCTGGCTAAAAATCTGAAACCAGATACATACAAACAAAGAAATTGCTACTTGGGTTCTTTGTGGTTTGACTAAAATTTTCGTAAAAGAGTGAGGAGAAGAAGTGGAGATTGTTGAGTGATAATAGAACTTCTCTTTCACTCTCGTCGTGATATCTAGAGGAGCATAGTGTCTCGACGAGGCCTTGTAAAATTGATAAGGTTGACAGTAAAGACTAATTCACCCTTTCTGTTATCATTTTTAACTACCCGTCCCTTACAAAACAAATTATTTGTTATCATCAATTGGATTTTGCTGTGGCTGCTTAAAAAAAATGTGGATGTCATTGCTCCTTGTCCTTAAAAAGGAAATTCCATTTCTCCTCGACGAGTTTATAATAATTCTCTGTGTTTTGCAGAAATAAGCGGCAATGGGTTAATTTGACGGCGCTAATTAACATTTGGTTTTGTCGTGTTGCATTCTTTACTTTGACAAAAGAGATTTTATATTTTCTTTCGAAGTTTGTCAAAGCACAGCGTAGGTACTTGTAATGATTAAGTATTAGAATGACATATTCTTATTAGTAGACGCTCTCCAGGACCAAGAATAAGTTCTTGAAGTACAGTTCATATTTACATAACAATAGGAAAATTATATGATGTTTTGCGAAACTATTAACGAATTGACTTATGCTTTAATCGTTTTCTACTTTCTGTAACTTGAATTAAAGCTGGGAAAGCGAACGCGATCCATCTCCCACCCTGGCACGGCACGTCTTAATTGCGGCGATTCAAATGCGAAGCGAAGCCCTAAGTCACGTTATCAGCACCTTAATTAACGTAATCACGTGTGGTCTTGTCTCCGGTGGCTTTTCAAAGTCCCGGAGCGAATGAGCAGTCAATTACCTACCTATCTGCCTACAGCTTCTTCGCAGGTGCTGACGAGTTGCTCCGTGTGTGCTTCTATAGAGCAATAAAGTCAATGCAAATCATGATTACCTCACACAAGTCAATGTTTTCTTTTTGTGAACATCAAGTAAAAGAACGATTGATGTAACTTAGTTTATAGTACACTTGTTAGTGATAACGATTCGTGCAAATATGCAAAGAAAAAGAGCGATTTTTCTAGATAAAGAAAGAACAAACTGTACTTGTAATTGTGCAGGTTATATACCGGGCGCGCCACTCTAAGTAGGCACACAACCCACATCGTAAACATCACAATTTGAATCATATTAAAATGAATTGTGCGTATTAGATTACAAAATCTGATCCGTAGACCATCGTGAAAGATATTAACGACTAGACTGCTTCATGAACTTGCGGTGGCGCACCCGGTATGTAGTTTCTGCACCTGAATTCTGGAGTCACAAACGTTAGAATAAGTAAAGTAATACAGTAAAGTACAAAATTTAAGGAATACTCGTTTGTATTCTCATCCCGTTGTCGAAATCTTTGGAGATATCGTCATTTCATGCAGTAAAAGGGCGCCTGGACTTCATTTGTCAACCTCGGAGCCAACGACCGTGTTGGCAGTGAGGCAATAGTCTTAAAATATAAGAAGTCATTATATTTTATTCATGATCTGAACTGAACAACTTTACACATATTACTTGTTTATTATTAAAATCTTTAGCGTTATAGTTATCAAAAATAAAATATTCCACGTTCACGTATAGACATCCTTATAAGGTCCTGACTGAGTATTTGCACGAATAAAACTCCGGTGAGTCGTTCCATTACATAGATGGTAAACAGTTTTACGACATTGCGAAATCAGAGCAATAAAATATGCCGCTATATATAGAGTAAGCGTGCGAGATCTACATACAATGCAACAGCGGATGATACGAGGATCATGTTTACCTATGGCATACGTTACGCGAGTCGTGAGAATGAGTCTGCCCGCTTTGCCGTCCCCGGACAAATGGTAATGTCCGTGCTTTTTTCATAATCGTTATGGTAATGGCGGGTCATATCGGATCGATCTCTTCGTGAGACGATTCTCATTCATGAAGCAATAAAACACGACGGCGCAGACCGAAAACATTTATGAATTTCTATTACTTGTGAGAACTGTTACTGAAGACTGCTGGTTGCAGTTGTCATCAGGGTGAAGAGATTTTGGATTTTTTTCCCGAAACAAACTGAGAATAATTTTGCTCTCATGATTAATAATGAATTCTGCGAGTTTCTACTTATATGAGAAAAATACTTCTGAAAGCACATAAATACAAATATGGCTAAAGATTAATATGAACTTAGTCTGCAAAATTTTTTAAAAAACGTGTCATTGACAAATATGACATATAAAAGAGGGCCCAAGATTGATCCTTGAGGAACTCCAGACCTGACGTTAAACGCTGTTGAATGGGCCTTATTGACGGAAACTACATATTTGGAACCGATTAGAGAGGTAGGATCGAAACCACTGCAGCACTGAGCCACCAACACCATCTGCGTGTAATTTTTTAGTAGGATATTGTAATTGACAGTATCGAAAGCGCTACTATTACTAGTACTCTTTCGTTTCGCACGAACTTAATGTGAGGAGCATACTCAGTTTGATCAGTTAAGAATTAAGAATATGCCTATAAACTCTCGTAAATGTGTCATATCCAAAAATTGGATAATACGATGATATATGAAAAATAATACATCCCAATTTTCTCTCGATATATTTGACAGCAGATCTTAAACGATTTACACGTACATTTTTCTTCTCCTCTTCTCCATCAATGATTCTGTGGTTTAAATTTAATTATAAGACGTTGTCGACCTGAAGATGGTTTATTAACTGAAACCGTCAAATATATCGAGAGAAAATTGGGATGTATTATTTTTCATATATCTCGTAAATGTATTAATGAAATTGTGAAATTCATTCATTCAGAGCATCATCTTCTTCGGGATTTAATCTAATTCTTGTTTGCGAATCTAAAAATAATATTGCAATGGACGCAGTTTACGTCGCCTTGGTAGCAAGGTATTGGAAGGGGTACCTGGTAGAGTTAATGATAAGAAATCGTACCCGGAGCGCTTCCAAGACGAGTTAGTATCAAGACAGTTATGAAAAAAAGGTAGACATGGGTTCGAATTCATTTAAATGTGCCTCGAACTAGGCAAGTATTTTTTGTAAGGGAGACGATCTTAATTATTAAGATTCCTCCAATAGGCACTCTAATAGTCTACAATTATATTATTTATACAATAAGATCACTTCATACTTTGGATTTGTGTTTAACTACTTGGACTTTCCTCTCTAAAAGACCATATTATAATTCTTTTTCCATATGTGACAATTAATATTTTCTAGTGTATTGTAGGTCTTCAAATATCTCCCACTTTACTTTAACCAAAATTAAATCATCTGTAGGAACTTATTTAGTGAAGATATTGTGGGGGCTCGCACGTTGCTTAGCAACCAACGAAGCACTTCACGATGATAGTTCACGGCAAAATGACAGTTGTCGGAAACGTCAAATTGTCAAATGTCAAAATGACAGATGTTAGAAACGTCAAAACGACAGATGTCAAGAAACGTCAGACAATGTCAGAGAGACACAAGTGACGAATCGTCACGTTGACATCCGCATAGCAAAGCAACGAAGACGATCGTCGTAAATAAACCGCCCCTTGACGCAAACCCCAGGAGTAACATAAAAATACTGCTCCCTGGCGAATGAGATACAGCTCTGATCATCGGTGATTCGATTACACATGTTGACAAATGATGCAGAGTTACTTCATCCCTGCTACGAAAATGCCCTATAAAAGCGAGAGCGCCGACTGCTTTAGCTTCAGCGCATCCTGAGCAGCCATTGTCGGGAACACTCACCAGCGCCAGTATGTCCTGCACCGTAGATGCGGGTAAACCGGTCTAGCATAAGGTATAGAAAATGCTGTAGAATTTCAAGACATTGACGTCTCATTTTTGAAAAAAGTGTGGATACCCCTTTGTGTTTACTAGAGCGGTATTGTCGGAAGCACATTCAAAGCCTTCGGTGCAGCCTATCGTCGGAAGCACACACAAGCCTTCTGTGTAGCTCATTGGCGCCCTCTAATAACCCAGATGATAACCGGTCAGAAGAGCAGAGCGTCGTACATATTGTTTTACCGGGTGTCCCAGAAGGAAAAGTCGATACTTCGTAGGGGTCTAGAGTGGGTTATTATAAGTCAAAAAGTTTATATAAACAGATAGTCTTTTATTAATGGTTTCTAAGATAGAGCTATTTGAAACGAAAAATATGAAGTTGCTAAATAACTTTTATTTTAAAGTATTAACAATAAATTTGTCAAAAACAGCGCCACATTACGGTAAAGAATTAAATCAACATGAAGCGCCAAATTTAAATTATTCCGGAACGGCCTAGTGAAAAAGTTGTTCAATATTTAATCAATATTTATCTCAGAATCTATTAATAAAAGCTATCTGTTTACATAAACTTTTTGACTTATAATAGCCCATTTTAGATCCCTACAAAGTATTGACCTCTCCTCCCGGACACCCTATATACAGGGTGTCCCAACAGTGTGTTCTCGGGCCATATCTCCATAAGTACTGAAGATAGGAAAAAATTTTCAATACAATTTCTTTTTTAATTTAAGAAATCTACAACACGAAATTATTTTCATCTATACAGAGTGAATCAAAACAGTAATGCCGGAGACAACTTTCTTATTTCAAATGACATGCCCCATATATGAAACCAAATTTGGATTGCCCATAAAATTCTAAACATTTTCTGTATACCATTGCCTATATCTAAACCTAACTGTTCTTGAGATATTTAACACTTTGTCTAGAAACTGCCATTTGCAGCTACTATTTTATTTATTGATATTTCATTTAATTTTAACTCTAAGAAAAAGATTTTTGATACAGATGTAGTTGATACATAAGCATATCATAAGCCGTTATTAAATGTACTTTTATCGCTACAGGGTGGTCATGGTAATAAACGAAATCTCAGAAATTTCAAAATGGCAAAACACAATTTTCTTAAATAGCATGCCCTATATTTTTCTATCCTAAATTCTTCGTTTAATAAAGTACTTTCATTTTTCTTAAGTATATCTTATACCTATCTGCGATATTTTTTGAGATTTTCAGATCTATTTGAATTATATCTTTTAAAAGGAACACTTGTCTAAGGTGGCTGTGGAAAACCGGCAAACAATGAACCGGTTGACATTAATAATTATTTTTCAAAGTGTTAGACTGTTGGATACTTGTTAAGACATGAATTATTAGATTTATTGAATTATTTCTTTACTAAATGGTTGCATAGCGAAAGTTGGTTGGATCCGCTGGCAACGGGCTTGACGCTTGGTCGGGCAATTATAGGTGTGTGTTCGAATCCCCTCCTGGTACATATGGGTCCTATGTGACAAATGGAACACTTATGTGTCGGATTGTGTTCAGGATTCATTTCGTTGTCTGCGATTTCCCGGTTTGTAAGACGAATGCCGATGGAAAACACCTAGTAGGTCGGTCGCAGCCGCAGCGGGTAATATTACAATAACCAGCTTAACGCATTCCTGACAAGCTCATAGAGAGCTTGGGGCATGTATGACGTAAGTACAAAAAAAATGTATAACTGTTTAAAGGAGTCACGTACTAGAACTAACTAATGCCTGTACATTATTGTCGCTTGAAAATTAATTATTAAAGTCAACAGGTTCATTTGTTTGCCGTTTTCCACGGCCACCTTAGACAATAACTCGTTTTAAAAGAAATTATTCAAATAAATCTCAAAATCTCAGAAAATATCGCAGATAGGTATAAGACATACTTAACAAAAATGAAAGTACTTTATTAAACGAAGAATTTAGGATAGAAAAATATAGGGCATGCTATTTAAGAAAATTGAGTTCTGTCATTTTGAAATTTCTGAGATTTTGTTTATTACCATGACCACCCTGTAGCGATAAAAGTATATTTAATAATGGCTTATGACAAGCTTATGTATCAACTACATCTGTACCAAAAATCTTTTTCTTGGCGTTAAAAATAAATAAAATATCAATAAATAAAATAGTGGCTGCAAATGGCAGTTTTTTGACAAAATGTTAAATATCTCAAGAACGGTTAGATTTAAGTATAGGCAATAGTATACAGAAAATATGTAGAATTTTATGGGAAATCCAAATTTGATTTCATATATAGGGCATGCCATTTGAAATAAAAAAGTTGTGTCCGGTACCACTGTTTTGATTCACTCTGTATAGATGAAAATAATTTTGTGTTGTAGATCTCTTAAATTCAAGAAGAAATTGTGTTGAAAATTTTTATGTATCTTCAATAGTTATGGAGATATGGCCCGAGAACACACTGTTGGGACACCCTGTATATTTTTTTTGTATTTTTTATCCGTTTATTTCAATTTGTTGTATATGTTCAAGTCGTGTTGAATAAAATTATACAGGGTGTTAGGTTATTCCTTGGACAAATTAAAACTCTAGATTAAGGGTGTCACATGGGATCAGAAAGTACCTAGACATGATGGATTTTCGGGACATTTTGAAAAAATGCAAAAAGAGCGAACTATTGAGGACCGCTGATAGTACTTACGTAGCGAGCACCTATTAAAGCAGTTGTCTCTTGCAGTGTCTCTTGCCCGTTGCACAATTGCAATAATTGTTACACTATTCGACGCTGGGGATACTGCCGCCGATATCTAGGTGAACTGCAGCATGTGCATTGCACCTACATTTTCCGTACGTTAGAATAATGTCAACAATTTCGATATTTGTGTAAGCTGATCCTGACCTGGCACTGACCCGCACACTTCGAAGTCTGTTGAAACACTGAACGTGCGTTATTTGCTTGTCGTAAAACAATAAACCATCTAGGAATTTATGGAAAGGGATCGCCCGCCCGGATGGTGTTCGGCGCGTGGGTGTAACAGTAGATAAGAAAATCAGTGGTTTCCAAACAATTTTTATCGATTTTTGTTTGAATTTTTTCCTGGAAAACGAAAGCCGCAGCATCCTCGAATGTAAAAGCTTTTTTACTCTCAATACGTGGTGTGAAGGTGTCAGTCAATTACCTAACACCCTGTATACCAGAACACGCTACAATATTTTAAGATTAGATATGAGTATTGTTATTAGGTCAATAGTCAAGAGTCCTATTATATTACATCCTGTTGCAGTTCTGTTACAGTGAAGCGTTATTATTAAATTTTAAAACAAAGAAACTTACAAATGACAATAAACAGAAAAAGATGAGGCATAGCACGGATGGAAAAGTTGCAGATAAACAAGAAACAAAGATGGGTACGAAGAAGGTGAAAAAAGCAAAGAACTTCTTTAAAAAAGCAGTAAAAGAGATTAAATGAAGAATGAAAAAGTAACACCGAAAGAAGAAAATAGTGAGACAAAAATGAAACGAGAAAAAAAAAGAACGGAAAAGATGTTCGCATCAAAAACAAGAAATTCCTAAGGACGTAAAGAAAGAATAAGTAAGAACGGAACGGAAACAGTTAATATAAAGGAAGGACGCAAAAGTTAGACGGATGAAAGGAATATTTAAATGAAATGAGAAATTGAAAGAGGAAATAGAAGATTTAATTAATTAGTCAGTAAAGGACGGCTCGGGATGTTCAAAAGTAATAGGAGCTTTGGAAGATAGGGGATAACGGCAGATAATATAAAGTGTGACGAAAATAATCTGAAAGAAAGGGTTTGTGAAATATTTAAAAGAAGTTGGAATATAGGAATAAATTACTGGGAATCGTAGTTAGGTACTAAGAAATTTCACTGTTGCAAATAAATGTATAACTATTATCCTCAGTTTTGAAAACTTGATAGATATTACAGACACTGCACAAATCAGTTCACTTCACCACAACTCTGCGAACACTTTTTTAAGAGCCCTCTTTAAAAAGTGTTCACAGATATCTTATGGTGCGTATTCACCAAATACAGTGTTTCGAACTAGCTCAGAGCAGTTCAAATCTAACGAGTTCAAAGCAAGTTAACAACTTTTCGACCTGTACACACCAAAATTTGTTGGAGTTCGCAATTATTTCAGAACTTGTTCGCTATTATTCAGTTGTTACCAGAATGAGTGACATACGTCCACACTGGTAATGAGTTCCGAGCTGGCTTGCAACTTATTCGAACTCCGAATATTTTCATCTTAACCGCTACTTCACAGATCGGGTTCGGTTCGCTGAAAGCTCAGAACCAGTCAACACGAGAAGCGTCCTCAGCAAGTTCAGATCTTTTGTCGAGCTAGCGCCGAGCAGCTCTGAACTTGTTCAGAGCTTTGGTCAGTACGCGCCTTTAGGAGAACTGATTAATACAGTGTTCTTGCTTGTACCGGCAGATATAGAAATATCATTTCTAGGTATTATAGGAAGATATTAGACCAGCAGCTTTAGAAATGGGGGTGCAATGATATTTCAAATCTTTCCAGAGATTATTTTATTTTTTGATTTTAAAAGGCACACGATTTAGGAAAATGAATAAAACGATTGTAGGTAATGAAGGAAATTTAATATAAGGTAGGTACATCAGAAATCGTCAAAAGCATCACTCATCGAAGTTGTACACTTGATGAGCTTTCAGAATCGATCATTTCGGTGGGCAACAGATTCTGACAGTTTTGAACTAGTCAGAAGCTGCTGTTGGAATAAACCTAATGTAAAGTAGAAAATTCACCAGGTAGAAGCCTACACTGACAACTAAAACGTTATAAGAAATTACAGCAAGAATAGGTTTTAATAAAACAAGGTTAACAATTAATAACAAATGTGAATACAACAAAGAACATTAGAACTAGAAACAGATTTAAAAAAGTGCAAGGATAAGTGTTGGTCAGAATAACTAATAAGTTCGAAGAGTAAAATGAAGTTACTGGAAGCTAATGAAAGGCAGAAAGTGTCTAATTACCAATTATTTATCAATTAGCAGCCCTTACAATATTACTCCAAGAGGTTATCTAATATTCTTTCGATGTATCTGCAATGTCACACTTCGCGCAGCTTTCTTTAATTCTATATTATTTATTATTATATTTGCTGCAAATACAGGATATCCCAGAAATGCATATAAAGCTTCAGGTAAACGTACTCCGCTATACTTCCTGAGTCTAAAACTGCAGATAACATTTCCTTGGCAGCGTACTTTTCTTGTATAAACCCTCCAAATATAGCAAGTTAAACAATTTCTTTTTGCCTTGTATTTTGACTCGTTTGCTGAAATTTAGAGAATTAATTTTTGCAATTTTGAGACCCGTATGTAATGTAGAAAAGAAGTTTTATATTCAATTCTGGGACACCCTGTATATATATTTTTTGAAAGATAAATAAATCGAGATCTTCGTTAATTTTAATAAATTTGTTAAAGATTGTGAATTCTCAGAAAGTATTTTACAAAGTCCAAAATCTTCGTTTGCTTCGTCGGATTTTAATTAATTAATTTTGCACTTATGCCAGCTTTTTCACAAAAATTATGTCCTGCCTTAATAAACAAAATTTATATCAGGCGTAAATTACCTCACGCGCTTGTCCACAAAAACATTAACGCCTTAATATGACGAGCTGTTAAAATAATGAACGTCCGCCGGCCTTAACGCCCTCCGTGCTCGAACAATTTCGTATGCAAACAGAGTGGCCGTAAATTGCCTCGACGCATTACCCGTAATTCCTTCTTCATCTCGTTAATGCCTCCGTGTCGATGATGCATGAGTAAATATCATCGGGACAGGCTATCATTAGTGATCGCGGTAACGCTCCCGCGGGTGATAATGCCCACATCGATGTTCCCAACGCTCGCTACTACGTTCCCGGTTTTACTGTTATTGTTATTTGTTTAAGTAAATGTTTATTGGTTCGTGCTGCAAGTAAATTGTACTCTGTCAGGTGCTCTAAGTGTTTACGTTTCCGCGTAGTTATCTTCTCGTAGTCCAGTTCTATTCACTACTTATGTTTACTGCGATGATTTACCTCTTGTTATACATACATATATTTTTGCTAAGCCTTGGAACAGGAAATCAAAGTTCAACAGTGAACGAATGGTTTTCTAATTAGAATTTTTTTTGTTAAATCTGCTTATTGAAGGACTCATAGCATAGGACAAACGTACGTCAAAATGACAGACGGCAAGAAACGTCAAATTGACAAACGTCAAAATGACAGATGGTTAGAAATATCAAAATGACAGACGCCAAGAAACGTCAGATTCACGTTAGGCAATGTCATAGAGACAAATACGGACAAAGCGTCATGTTGACATCTACGTAAAAAAGCAACGATGACGATCCTCACAAAGAAACAAAATTACGCTGAGAGAATCCCCGGAGCAAACATAAAAGGACTGCCCCCTGACGAATAAGATGCAGCTCTAATGTCGGTGATTCGATTACACATTCAGATCAATGAAACAAAGTTAGGTACTTTATCCCCGCTACGGAAAAAGTCTTATAAAAACGAGGACGCTAACCGTTCCAGCTCAGTGTCTCTTGTGCAGTAATTGTCAAAAACATTCACAAGCCTCTTATGCAGTCATTGTCAAGAGCATTCACTATTACATCAACATCTCTTGTGCAGCCTTTGTCATTCAAAATGCATTCATCAACGTCGCCGAAGCCAGATATTGAAGAGATGGAGTAGGAAATATTTTAAGAACTAAGACGTTCTGAAGAAGTTCCTTCATTAGACTTGTTTCCGGCAGTGACACGGCCTTTCAAGATCCTAGACGACGATAGCGAGAAGAGCAGTTCATCGAGTATCACCGGTGAGACATCAAAAATGAAGACAATTATAATAGTTTAATGTAAACGTCAGTGGTACATTGTTAAACATAGAATTCAATTATTTATTTTCAATATTTGTTATTCAATTTTTGTATGTTGCTCATGTTGTATCCATAAAAATATACAGAGTGGTGATAAAGTCCGGCATCAAGTTCATACTTTGTTTATTTAATGTTCTTTTTGCAAAATCTTGGAAAAGTCATTTTGTGAACTTTAGTAAGCCCTGGTTGTAAAAATGCTATTAAACACATTACGTAATTCGATTGTTAAAGCTTGCGTCCCTTTCAACCAATTACATAAACATACTCTTTATTGCTTTTCATGAAGCCACTGTTGGCTAAAGTGGAAGTCTTCAACCTGTATAAGTCGTAAGAAGACCCAAAAAGCATTAAGTAAATTATTTTCTGTTATGAATTTGACGAGTACCACTTATCTCTTAAGAAGTAATCATGTATTTAAGTTATTATACATTCCGTGGAATTAGAAAAAATCGAGCAAAAGGTGAGTCGATTTTAATTATGCAGAACCACCTCGAAGCAGACAAATTACACGCATTTTCAGCCGTTTATATTCACTGGACGCATTCGATTCAATCAAACGCGAACGCATGAAAAATTACCCGCTTGCATAATGCATATCTCCGTCCCGCGATAAGAATCTGCGGGCCGTCAGAAAATTTGCATCCCACGATCCCGACTCAAGATACTCCGGGCATAATGGTGAGCAATCCGGTGAATCGATCCCGCGTCAGTACATAAATTTGATTCGTCCTGATTGTGTCATCTGCGTGAATAATCGCGTGTTAATCACTGCGTGCGTGCCGTAGGTATCCACTTTTGTTTGATTCGCTTTAAAAACCATAAAGATATGCAAATGCATGGATTCTTTGTAGACATATATAGTAATATGCTGAAGCTATTTCTGTCGACTTCTTTGCAGAAAGACGTTTGTGACGTGTTTTTATCTCATGAACTAATCAGTATGAGAAAACTGAATATACGAGAATAAAAAGGACCTAAGTCCAGGGGCCTGTTTCATAAAAATTATTAGGCTAATATTACTAGCTCCAGACTAATACTATTAACTCATAACATTAATTTACGTCTCATATGTATTACCATAAACGTTTTAACCAATAATATTAATTATGAGTGTACCACCACCACTACAAATATTTGCTAATTTTATTAGCTATAATTGACTTGGTGTTTCATAAATAAAACGGCCTAATATTTTTCTCTCTTAAAACTTGACTAATTTTATAAGTCATTTGAGTATAATAATATTACCAAAGATATACGAGGTGGAAAGTTTCAAACTCGAACTTGCATTGAAAAGTATGGACGTTTATGGATATCGCTGCTCACTTCTTAAGGATACAATAATGGTAATGGTCTTAAAGGAAAGAGAAAATTATGACCAATATTATCGTGCTGAAATTATTACTAAATATTAACAATTTCGCGAAAATTAAACTTTTAAATTTCATCTGAAAAATTTAGTTTCCCAATTATAAAAACAATTGTTCCTATGGAAATAAACAGGAGTTTAAGGTTAAACTAGGACTGAGAAACCCAGCCTTAGTGTCTCAGCTTGGAAAGCTTCAATTATTATTTTCCATTAACCGAAAATAATTTATACGTTACTCAAAGTATATCATGAATAATTTACACATAGAAACTTTATTAATCGTTCTTAATACAATACATTTTACAACAGATATTCAAACAAGCCACCATTTTGCACTAACCGATAGAGAATCAAAGATTTCATGTTTTGAATTTCACGGAAAATAAATCTCGCATGTACTGTCCACTGTAGGTACAAGGTTTCTAAAATAAAAGTCTTTCTATATAATTATTCATGATACATTTTGAGTAGCGGATATATTTAGTATGTAACGATATGCGATATAACAAACAAAGATAAGTTCTATGGCCGAGGCGCTAGCCGAGGCTATAATTTATCCGAGTTTGTTATATGCACATCGGCCGTATGTTGTTTTATATTTTTTGTAATACTAAACAATGAAATAAATATCTATTTTGGCAAAAATATTCATAATAAACTTCGGTAAGTAGCCTGAATTACGAGTGTGATTTTGTTGTAAATAGCCAATAACCAAAGCACGTGGCTATAGAGTCACGTTTGAGATATGAAGTAAATAGTAATAACAACCGCGACCGTTATATTTTAACGGATAGTGCAGATATAATTCAAGTATTACGAAAAAATTTTCAATCAGAAAAAATAATTAAATGTTTCAAAATGACATACTAATGTTGAGTTCGGAAATTCAGGCCATGCAAGCTCGGAGTGAAAAGTAGAGTGAGAACGCAGCTGTTTTGATATGCGTAAAAGTGAGATAAAAGTGTACGAGGAGTGAATAGAGTGAGCACAGAGGAATTACCGAACCCAGCATAAGCAAACTATTTTCAGGTGAAATGTAAAAATTTAATTTTCACGAATTTTTTATCATTAGAAAACAATAATTTTGGCACGGTAATATTGGTCATAATTTTCTCTTTCTTTTAAGACCATTACCATTTTTGTATGTGTACGAAGCTGTCAAACGATAGCGAAACGTTATGTGGTAGTGCGCATTTTCAGTGTCCGTTTTAAAGAATTTGTAATACAAGTTTTCTATGTTCTGGTTTGAAACTCTCCACACGTTATAAATATTGTTTATAATTTTAAAATTCACGAAAACGGCTGATTTAGCATCAGATTCTAGTGACGAAGAAATTGCCGTTTTAGTGCAATGCTCGAAGATTTTCAGGCAACAACTTTCGTATGCGTTCATGCAAGATACATATGAATTTAATGAATGATTTAGATTAACATTTGAAAAGATTTAATTTTATTCTAAATCGAATAGAACATAATTTCGCTCATGGAACTAAAAGAAATTATGCACCTAACACCTAAAGAGCAGCTTGTCGCAGCTCTACAGGCTATTTCAGTGAAGATGCACCAAACTCGGTATGTCGGTAGATATCGTGAAAAGAAATAAAAGTTTTCTATAATTTTTTTTTCTTAAATGAATAAGTCTCGAGAAAATCCAAGGGAAAGCAAAGTCGCATATTTGTAGGACGGACTTTAAATAAGAATGAATGGATTGTGACGCATTCCCATACGAATCGCTTTCTTGGTTTATTACTCTCGCTAGAATGTCGCCCCAGCTGATTCGGTAAAACACATTTAATACATCGTGGTTGTTGGAAATCAATAAAAATAATAATTAGTCGTTTATTTTCGATTCTCCATTTAATACGAATTTTCTAATTGTTAGGATTGTTCAAACATTTGGTATTTAGTAGTTTGCGCTTATTCACATTTAATGATAAACCGTTTCATGAAATCATTCGTAGAAATTTAGCGCCCAAGTGCCTGGGTTTTACCGAAAACATTTCGTTCGCCACACTACCCCAATTAAGGACTTTATGGTATTTTTGTGTGTACAGCAGGAAGGAGGCATTTTTGAATATTTCTTGTATTAATAATAACGTAATAATAATGTAATAAAAATAAATGTTTTTATTTTTAAGATTCGACAAATTTTATTTTAATAACAATTTTACCAGCAATGCATACGAAATGCACGTTTTTGCATAGCCCCACATTTGTAATTTATTATTAAATTAAATAAGTTTATAAATATCCACGCGATTTCACATCGCAGCTGTTATTGCATTGAATGACCGAGCGAGTGCGTTTATAGGTCAAGGTCAAAACAAAATGTAGTCACAAATTTCTGCGCTTGAACTTTATTGTCCCCCTGCAGCGGTGTTCCATTCATAATGCAATTCAGACCGCCGCGCGCCGATTTGGTTTTAAAATTCCGCGGCGCTAAAGTATGTATTTCTACAAACATCGGCTCCAAATTATGCAAATTTCAACTTGCTCCGATTAAAAAATTTTATTAAGATATTTTGTTTGAAATAATGTCAGAAACGTGTCCCTCAAGTTTGGTGCATCATCAATGAAACACCCTGTATATTGGAATGCAAACTTCAAATTTAACTAATAGTCTAATAATATTAGTACTCCATTTTATGAGTTATACAAAAGTGATTATGAAACAGAAAGAAGAAAACTCATAATATTATTTTATGAGAATAATATTATTAGGTAATAAAACTAGTAACTTTTATAAAACAGGCCCCTGCTGGAACGATTATGAGAAAATGAGAATAAAGATTTTTAAAACCTGTTATTTTCTTAATATGCAAAAATTTTCTTTCAACTTTCAATATATTAAATTTCTATATACTTGGATAATATAACGACAGAAAAACGGTATTTAAATTTTTGGAACATTACTAAAAATAATAGACAAACATACATGGACTTGGGCCACTTTTATTTTGAAAACTATTTTGACTGAACATCCAACTAAATTTTATTAATAAATTATAATAATTATAATTAATAAATTAATTATATAAATATTAATAATAAGGGAAAATTAAAACTACATTCGATAAATTAACAACGGTAATTAATATTAACATTTAATCTCATTTTTCATAATCTGAATTATTTGCTTCTCCTTCGTTCATTTCATTTTCTGGTGAAAATGTAAGTTATAATAATCTCTATTATTTTCATCCGAAAAACGGCACAGACTTTGAACGTTTTTAATTTTTGCTAGTTTTACAGCCAATTTGCCAGTATATAAGTTGTTCTGTGGAGTAGATGAAACCATTCCACACAACACACGGTACGATTCTTCAACTTGACCCGACATATTTTGCGACACAACAATCTCATTTTTATGATACTTAGAAAATTTGAAACTTTATATTTGGTCACCTGGTATTTCTGATTTTTATTCTGAATTATTTTCTAACAAATAGAGGCTTGGTACTCCTTAAAATTTAGGAAATCTTTAAGTATCAGTTTCTTTACTTCAAATCTGTTGGAAATTAGATCTTGCCATTCTTGAAATGTTTGGACTTTTTCATGTTTCTTTTTCATTCGTTCTATTACAGAAAATAATCGGTCACATGGGAGATAACTATGTCCTCTTATTGGTAGTCTCCATTCAATATTATCAAACCTTCCTTCATGGACTAAACTGAAAAGTTAATTCACAAGATTTTTGTTATGGTTTTTGGCCTCTGCATCCGTCGCAAAATAAAAATAATTTTCGAACAAATGGGTCTACATATTCTCTAATATATTTGTCGAGGCATGGAAGAACTTCATTGACACCTCTTTTTCCTTCAGTTTCTCGCCATAAATGCATAACACCTTTTTTATGTTTATAGCTATAAATACAAAATATGTACAGCCACAACTGTCGAAGATAGAAGACATCAGAAACTGCCAAATGTGACACACTTTAACGTTCTTTCTCTAATCCTCTCGCCAAAATGTTGTGTCCAAAGTCGGAAAGTAGTCGGAAAAATGAAAGAGAATTTTCCACTTTAACAAATCTATTTATTATATATTTTATTTTTTTGTAACTCCGGTAACGAGCTCCGGAACGCTTGTTTTTTAATACATCTTGCGTACATAACACTTTTATACGAAGTTCTTATACCTACACTAAATTCAATTTTTTATATAAAAATATGTCATCATACGAAAGAAGATTCATTGGAATAATTATATAGGTATCAGATTTACATATTACAGAATCTGGATGATTTTTTTTGCATAAATTACTGTTAAACAGTAAGTTACAAACAACTAACTATATACACTGAGAAAAATAAACTGTTCAGTCAACCAAAAACACGTTCAGTTAACAATATTTTTCGTTTACCTATTAGCAATCACGCGTGGTCATTGAACCAACAGTCAAAAAATGTTAAATATTTTAGATTGAATCAACTCAATATTTTGTTTGAGGCAAGCATACAATGAAGACATCTTTCTAGTTGTTTTAATGCCCAAGAATATTGATACAAGAACTTTAGATTGTTAAAATTGCTAAATATTTTATTTGTCTGAACGCTGTTAGGGAATTAAAATTATATTTTTGATATATTTAAAGTAATTTTTCAGTACGGCTAATAAAAGCGTAGAGTCAATTCAATCTAGACTATCGTTTAGGAAAACATCAATTAAATGTTCACCTCTTTGCGATACTGCCAAAGTAAGATAACCCTTCAACCTTTGTTGAGGTGACAAGAGGAGCTGAATAAACCTCAACGAACTTTATAATGTCGGACGCATTCGAAATATGAATGACTTATCCGTTTAAGACACGATGTCGAACAACAAGGTTATGCTGGGACAGGCAGTAAATATACGTGAAGTTTTAGCAGGCGCCATCTGGAACTCGATAGCTTATTAATATGGGAATTAACCCTCGCTTTTACTTGACTTAACATTTATTACGTTAAATAAAAAATCAAAACAGACCCATAAAAGCAACAGCACTTTACGATCATTTTGAAATTTCAACTTTTTGATTTAACATATTAAGCACTTTCGTTTTAAGGAAAACATTTACATCGTTCAGTCAAACGTAATAGTTTAACATTTTTTTAATGTTACTTCAACAATTTCCAAGATGTTCAGTTAAGAATATTACCGTTGAAACAAGTACATTTTATTTAAGTCAACGCACAAAAAGTTGACATTCAAAAAGTTGTTGACTTAACTATTTCATTTTTCTCAGTGTACTGAGCTAATTGAACGGGTTTACCTGATCCGTCGAACACCACTTCTTGGCAAGTATCGTTCCTTTCTGCGGAACACCTGAAGACAGCGCCACCTCTTTCCACGCCCGGTTGACGCGTTTGCGCCTTTGGAGCTCCTACGAGAATCCTGAAACAAACATTTTCAATCAGGCTAAGAATTAAAAGAAAAAGTATTTGCAGGTGTTGCACCGTGTAGTTGTTATTTATTTATACTGAATTATTGCTAACGTAATTGACTTCAATCATTTTGCCCTATTGTGCCTTAATGGTAAAGAATTAGATTTATGTATAACGAAGAGACGTGTTGAAATACCTTTAATATAAAGCTGTGTTTTCCGTACCTTAAAAATATTTGCATATTTTTCCAAATTTTTAGCGATACCGGAATAATTTATCAAAAAATTTTGAAATTTTTGACAATTTTCTTCCAAACAAACACTCGTAGATAACTTCTGTAAATAGCTCCATTACGTTTTCATTTAATCTATACTCTTTCATAGCTCATCGCCTAATATAAAGATTCGAAAAATTGCTTATGATTAACGACGTCCTCCGTTGCAAATAATACTTCTCCAGGCAACTTGCATAAGACCTCGTCGTAAACGACCTTGTGGAAGTGCTAATTTCCTCGCCTGCCCGCCTTCGGCTCAATGAATCTTAAAACGCGCTCGCGTCCGCCTTGGTAATCGCAAGGTATTTAAAACAGCCACGGCATTTCGATATCAGACAAGAATCTGAGAATCGATGAGGGCATAATTTGTAGACGGTCTCGGCGTGTGTATAAATTAGCGGCCTTACATGGAAGCGCGCACGCCGCATTAGATCGCACGGTATTGCGGAAATATCAAGGATTACGTATTTGAAGACTTCAATAAATAACTATGAAATGTGCCTTAGAAAGACGACGCATTTCTCTTCCAGTTTTCTTTTTCTGACGAATACATGAAGACTTACAAGGGCGAGCAAAGAAATGAGGATTTCACTTGTTGCTTCAAGAATATTATCTTATGTCAAAGAACAGTAATCTTTTAAATAAACAAGAGGCCCTAAAGTGATCTAATTTTCTAACAACGATGTCGAGAAGTTTACCAAGTACATTTGTGAAAAGTAATTATCAGCTAGAACTGGATTACAATATGTATCAGTTATGTCAATACACATAACAGGGAACTTGGTGGTAACTTTTTACAACTACATTGACAGGCACTATTAATTTGTTAATATTTCCTTCTTAAACTGATGGCAAACAACGAATTTACAAATCACAGTTTTACTTTTTAAATATGCTTTAAAATTTCCTTTTTTGAAACTATTTTTCTTGTATCTTATCATCCAATGTAATGTTTGAATTTACAAATACGAGTAAAATATTTTCATTTCTACGTCCATCCTCATGGTCCATTCTCACTTGATATAACAATAGTTGAAATAGAGAGAGATATCTTTGAAGAGAAAAGGTATAGATTACCTGCGAGATCGAAGAAACATACCCACTCTTGCTTCATATCAAAGATCGATTACTATTTCTTATTCCAAAATTTTTTTGTATGAATATCAGATTTAACTAGATGCATTCATTATCTATTTACCATCGTAGTAGGTCGTTATTTTAAGATAGTAGGTTGGCTACCATAATAAAATTAGACAGATTTATGTGTCGATTCTGTTCGTATCTGCAGCAACCGTAAGATCTGTAAACCTGTAACTCAGTTATTAAAATGTGAAATTTTGAAGTTCTATGGAAGGTATGATTTCTCCTAGGTGCCTAGGATTACTCGTAAGTCTCTGCGGTATTACTTTATAGACTTACAAGAAATCGTATCATACTGAGAACTTCAAAATTCCACCTTTTAATAATTGACTTACAGGCTTACAGATCTTACGGTTGCTGCAGATATGAGCAATCGCTCTATTAATTTGATGTCATTTTAACATGCGCCAAACTATGACAATTCAAATCAGGTAGGTACCTAGTTCAACGAAACAGATTTGAAACGTAACCCAGCCAAAATTAAAAGTGAATATCGCAACACTGTCTAATTCGGAGTAACCTTAAAATCTAAATTGACATGACATTCATTGTCAAAATTTAGTTACATATGTGTACCACATTTTCACTAGACTTTCATGACATATTATGATGGTAAATAGATAAAGAATGGATTATACGTACAAGATTATTATTGATAACAAAATTATTATCAGTGCATGTAGGCAAGTTATTGAACAAAGCCTGGGTGAGAACTACCTAAAACTTATTATTTCCTCTTTTTCCTTTAAATGTTTGACAAGAATCATCGAACTGAAAGTTTCCGAAGTTGAGGCTATCACCAGAGCTAAAAAGGATTTTCGTTGCGCATCGCTATTTCCAGGAGAGCTTTGAATTCATTCGCTTGTCTTAACCATCTAGTTTCGCTACTAACAGCCATTTTGCGACTGCGAAGTTATTGATATTTATCCATTAATATGAAAGTCTACACCATTTCCAAGTGTAATTCAGAAAAGATCAAATTTATTTCAGAAATTGTCAAATGTAATTCAGAATTGTTACTTTAATTTCAGAATATATCATTTGTAATTCAGATTTGTTAATTCAGTTTCAGATTGCATCAATTGTAATTCAGATAAATCAATACAATTTCAGAATTCGTTATTTGTAATTCAGATTAGTCAGTTTAATTTCAGAAAACATCAATTGTAATTCAGAAAGCTTTCTTTCTATTAAAAGTGACGATTTCTGAATTACAATTGATATAATCTGAAATTCATTTAACGCTTTCTGAAATTAAACTGATTAATCTCAATTACATTTGACGAATTCTGAAATTAAACTGATTAATCTGAATTACATTTGACGAATTCTGAAATTAAGTTGATAAATCTGAATTACAATTGATGCAATCTGAAACTGAATTGACAAATCTGAATTGCAACTGACGAATTCTGAATTACAATTGGAAATGGTGTAGAACACGAATATAATGTAAAAAATTTCACATCACGTATGATTTTTGTAATAATTTAATTTGATTGTATTATCTGGAGAACAGTAATTTTAATGACTTCTTGGTAATAAAATAACTAGGGGTGGGTTTACAGAAAGGAAATCAAATATTTAATTATGATTAACTATTTGATTGAGCTTAAAATTCGTGTTGCCATAAAAATCAAATTGTTAAACCATGGCGACGCGAATTTTAAGCCCAATCAAATAGTTAATCGTAATTAAATATTTGATTTTCTTTCTGTAAACTCACCCTTAGTTTGTTTTCTATTAACAAGTGCGAGGACCACTAGAAAATGAATCTAACTAGTTATGAAATAAAATACATGAACTTCTCTCGACAATTTTATTTTTCACTTTATTCTCCCTTCACTTTTTCGACATTTCTCCTTTTGCGAACTCATATCCTTATAAAATGTTTTGTCTTGCGTAATTTTTTCTACAGATTGTCGCGTATCTATGTTTTTTTTATTTATGAATCCAGTGAAACACCAAATTTCATCAATCGTGACAATAATTGAGAAATTTTATTTGTTCACGTCACGTTGCGATACACTTACCTTTAGTTGATTCAAAAACTGTTTTACTGCCTCCTTTACATATTAAACTATGATTAATAAAAAAATTGTTTAGGCATTCAATAGAGAAGGTGACGCTTTTAAGCAACTAAAAAAGTTTTTCCAAAATTACGTACCGCCAACCTGAAGGAAGATACATTAAGTTGACCCTCAGAAGAGGAAAATTCTCAAGGATAAGGATTTTGAAGGAAAACTAAATTATGTTGAACTGAGGTCATGGAAAGCATTTAGAGGAGTTGCTACATAATTTTTAGGTAATGAGAAGACAGAAACATAATTATGAAACCCTGCTTGAAGAATTACTTGAGAACTACCAAAAAGTTTTTGAAAATTCACTTTCTACACTCTCATCTGATTTTTTCCCGGAAAATTTAAGCGCAGTCGGCGATGAGCAAGGGGAACGCTTCCATCGGGATATTTTGATAATGGAACAGCGTTATCGATGAAGATGGAATCCCGCAATGATGGGAGATTACTGTTGGTTTCTTATGAGAGAGAGTGACCCACAATACAATGTTGTCAAGTACTACTTTATATGTTTTATGTCTAATGAAAAAAGTTACCGATTGAAGGATTTTCTTTACTTTTCGGGCACATGTCGTAACTCGAAATTTATACGTGTTAGAATTTTTTTACTTGCAGATTCAAATTTAGCGTATTTTGAATATTAAGAATCAATCACCTATTACAATACCAGTCACAAAAAAATTATTATTTTGTTGACTAGTGATTTTTATTCCATGCTTGATCCCACTGATTTTGAAACGGAAATTGAGAGTTCCCTATTATTGGTCGTCGACAGATCTGGATTTCTTTGAACATTCTAGGTGGCTACTCAAAACCACCATTGTTTAACCTGCTTTTGCTTTTTGGTTGTCCAAATGTGATAATGACGAATGTAGCTTACTCGATCTAATTTTCTTCATCATGAACAATGTTTCACGGATGGCTTTAGATATGACAGTGGTGTTCTTAGTTTTTGGCCTTGAAGTAGTTCCATCGGTGATTTATCCGAATTGGGATGCAAAGTTATTCAGGAAGGAACAGCAGTTGTCTGAGGCTCTTCCTCCTCATAATAGTTTTTTCATGGCTGTTTAAGAGTGCGGCTGAATTGTTAGACTTATTCAGTTTATGCTAAATGGAAGAATAGTTGATCTCGCTGTATAATATAGCTTCCTCGATCTTCCTCGTAAAAAAATGCCCGCTTGGAGGAAATTTTGGCTTTCGAGAATCAGTTAATGTTAAACTGATGGTTTTAGATATGACAGCGATGTTCTCAGTAATTGGCTTAATGTAGTTCTGTTGGTGACTTTCAGAATTGGAGTGTAGGGTTATTCAATGCTTCAGTTATTCACAATGCTCGGCTCTCTTAAGAAAACGGCTGAAGTATTGGACTTATCGTTTGATGCTGATTGGATCTCGTTGTTTTGACAACTCTTTGTACTGGATAGTTCAAAACAATATTTAAAAGTCTTGGTTATAGGCGGAACTTGTAAGTGTTTAGCTTCAACTGTGATATCACTAAACACAATTACTAATTGACATTGAATGGAAAACGACTCACATATTTAGTTTAGATAGAGCTAGGAAGCCCTGCTTACTGCATGATCCACATTTCTCACACAAAAGTAGAAGTGAAAAAAGATTTCTTTGAAGGCTTCGGCGGCCGTTGTCCATGTTTTCTTGGTTTCTGAGCTTGAACCGCGTCGCGATGCCACAGAAGTGAAGAAAGTTTTAAAAAATGCTGTCGAAGTGTAGTGGAAATTTTTTTAGTACTAAAAACAAACGTATTATATCATCTTTACAAGATCGGCTCAGTTCTTCGAGACGCTTTTTCCAGCTTTAAAATTTCAACTTAATTTGATACTAAATAAAAATAAGAAAGCTTTCGAAGCGCTGTCTTTATGCAATTAATAAGAAGGGTCGAGTTCTAATTAAAAATTCATTCAGTTGTGACATTCTACTTGATCAGTTCAGACAGTTCAAGTTCTTCCATCTAAAATAATCTACTCTTGTCTTTCTTGGCTTTTGCAAATCTGGAAGGAACTTCGAACAAACCTTAATATCCAATACGAATTTATGACTACTCGTATAGTATATGTATACGACAGATCGATGAGATTGCATTGGAGTTCTGAAGCTACTCTTCTGCTGAAGAGGTCGCAAATATGTCGAAGCAGCAGTTCATTGCAATCTAAACTGAATTACAACAAATTTTTAAATTTCTACGTTATACTATTTCATTTTTTGATATCTACGAAACAGAAGGCAATTTCTTCATTAAGCACAATTCACTGGGTGTCCACTTTTTATTATTTATTAAGTGTTATTAAGGTGAAATCAATTTCTATTCATCGAAATCCAATTTTTTTTAATTCGTATATGATTGCATTAGCAATTTTGTGTTGCAAAATCCTTATTGTATGTAATTGAATTTTACTATCATTATCCGAACACCACAGTTACGTTCTCGCCAATTATCACAGCAGGCAATTTATTGAGTAGTTTCAACAGGATTTATTTTTATACATTTCCGCTTACCTTTTCCCCATCCTAACGCCAGTTTCGTTCGTAGAATGCCAGAAGAGAAAAGCCGACGATCTCTAATCACATGTTTACCTAATCAAATCCGTTATGCGTGTCGAAGTAAAAAAACCTGAGCAATTCGTGTAAAGCCCCGAAACGTTTTCGTCTCTCGCATTAGCCGGCCAGTATGTTATTATTGTGTTGAAATAACTCGTATTTAATAGATGTTTTTCATGGAATTTCGTTAGCGTGGAACGCCCAACGCAGATTTGATTAATTTTTTCTTACACGGGTGGGTCCGAACGGCTATGACAGATTACGATGATGGCAGTCATTGCTCGTTAATTTATCAATTTGATGGATGACGTGTGTCAGCTAGGATGTTCTGAAAAAGATGATACTCCTTGTATGTACAGATAACTGATTTATTACGCGAATTAATTTGAAATTTTCACCTAATTTAATTCAACTAAAGATAAAATTGATTTACTTATTGTTAGTGTAAGCCAAAATTAAAAGTGACCGTTGACTGATCGATAAAATCATCGTGTCTTTTTCACCCATGTAGATGATGATTGATTTTTTCGACGGTTAAAGTACGAACGAAGATCGAACGTTGTGCAGTGGCGGTAATCGTCGAAGTTGCGGGTGTTGTAACGCCGCAATCCGATGTAGGTGCGTCCTTCCTGTTCCAATCTATCAAATTGGTTTACTAGGTTATATGATGATGTATTGTTCGTGCTTATTATCTTCGCTTTTAATGTGACTTTCGTGATGCTTTACAAGTCATAAAGGTAATCAATGAAGGAAGATGCGATCACGGTTTTAAATAGCTCGTTTGACCTAGTTGAATGGTACTAATTCGAACAACTTAGATTTTTGCACATTTTGTATACAATAGTGTGCTATCGCTCATTTATAAACGGAAATAACCCGAGAACTTTCCACACTTATTAAAGAACTGTGTCCAGCCCCATCTTCTTTAGTAAATTCCACATTTGAACAATAAATACTCCACATAGCTACGTGCCCTTGGTTTTCTCGTCCTTTCGATTCTAAATGTAAGAAGCCTGATAGTCGTGGTTAGTCTTTTTCACTAACGCAGGACGTATACCACTGTTTTCTCTTCTTTCTGGCAAAAAATACCTGTCCACCTTTTATAGATGACCTTACATTTAGGACACTTATCATAGACCTAGTGGTTTTCCTGCTTGATTTAACAGATTACTCGTCTTTCGATGAAGTCATTGGCTTGTTCCTGTCCTAGTATTTTGCCCGATTTTTTAATACTTTCTTCATATCTACTGGTTTATGGATACCTTATTTATTGTTTTGGTTACGTCGTAGAAAAATTCCATATTAAATACAGCTCTTGCAGCTAGATAACAACTTCGACTTCTTCATATGTATGTCTGGTGTCCCCTATGCCCCAGTGTCGAGGCGAGAATAACAACTCAGTTCTATTAGAATATACAAACGCTTCATGCTAGCCTTCACTTGCATTATTGAACTGCATAGAGCCGATTGCCTTCGATACTTCTAGTACTCGTCCAGTAGCTTGTCGTAAAACGAAAGAAGAATTGGAGGAGAACTGTACAATGTGTCAGTTCTTGTCCTTGCTACATGGCTTATTCTCAATTCTTTAAATAATTCATAAACTCCTTGATCATTCTTTCTTTTTCAACCGTCTTCAGATTTCCTTCTTTTCTTTCCTCCATAAATTCTACGAAGTACTTTGTTCCTTTAAATTTCGACGCCATTTTATAACTTCTAGATAAAAGTTTTGATCTTAATGACTAATGGACCCATTCATGATTCTGTCGCATCTATTACCTTTCCAAACTCTTTGTTCAATATCGATTTCTTCTTCTGCTTTATTGTTTATCAATGCTCCTAGATACAGAAAGGAATCGACTTCTTCAATGATATCTTTCCGCTTGTTTTTGTTTGCAAAATGCTCTAAGGTTCTGTTTTTATTTCTGCACCGAATTCCATAAAGCAAACGATTACGTAATGTCACAGCTGCCTGCAAGAAAGAACTTTTTTGAAAGTCTACTAAATGATACGCGACCTCTTCTAATCTGCGATTTAATAACTTGGCTAACGTTTTATATACTTTACTTTTTTTTCTTTCATTTTTATTTTTTTTATTATTTATTTCAAACCAGGTTACATAACAGTAACAAATACAAATGTATTCTGCAGAGATGGGAAATCATCTGTACGCAGTCTGGTAGAAAAAAAACTAAAAATACATTAAAGATTAATAATTACGTTACATATTGTAATGATTCGTCGACAGCAGCCGGCGTCAGTCTGTCTCTTGCGTCACAGCCGACGCTCCTTAGACTAGAGGCTTCTGCAGACGGCCTGGAGAATGCAGGCGGCAGAATAAATTAGACCAGACAATCTGTCGCGCTCTAGAAAGTACGAGAACAACAGCGTCGGCTTATAAACGCACGCGGCCGGGAGTGGGCCACGGTTCGGCAAGAATTCGGCATTAGACAGTTTCCGCATTAAAGTTCGCGTTAGATTTTCGCTCGGCTGTTAAAATAAATTAGATATAAGCTTGTAAATAAATGTTAGTGATATGTGTAAGTTTATAAATTAGTGTTTTGTTTTAAAATAAAAATTAATAGAACTCTTAAAATCGTTACAATATTACGACTAAAAACATTTGGACTAAGCCTAAGCCAAAGTTTACATTCTAATAACTAAAAACTAAAATTAAAAACTAACTTTACAAAGTCACCCTTCCTGGGAAATAATCATCTGTTTTATATATTGTTCTATTTCTTTTTTATAATTTCGTGAGCGCATGACTTTCAGTTCCGCTGTAAGTTTATTACAATAAATTATAGCTATGTACTTATGATTTTTTCTACCTATTTCTTTTTTAACTTTGAGTAATTGTATTGTTTTATTTCTACTAATAGAAGTATTATTTTCATACATATATCTAAGCTCATTGTAATGATAGGCAATTGCTTCGATAATATATTTTTTATACAGGCTTAGTGGGTTTGCTCCCTTTTTATCTACTTTTTTCAGTGTATTAACAATTTTACTATGTACAGAATTTAAAAGCATGACAGTCGTTTTATTTGCACTTCCCCAAGCAATAATTCCGTAAGTTGCTACGCTGTAATATGAACCATAAAAAATTGCACGTAAAGTTTTAGGTGTAAGTATTTTGCTCAGTCTCATGAAAACATAAATTAAATATTGTGTTTTTTTAACTTTATTTAGTATTTCACTATCCCATGTCAGATGACAATCAATCATAATTCCTAAATATTTGGTAGAAATAACTCTTTTAATAATTATTTCATCATCAAATTTTAGCTCAAACTTTAGTGGAACACTATCAGTGTAGTTACCATAAGTTATGCAAACAGTTTTATTGACATTTAACGCTAATAAATTTTCGTTAAGCCAGAATTTTATAATTTTAAGTTGCAACTCTAGTGTATTTAGCACTTTGTCCCAAGTATCGCCTGAACATATAATAACAGTATCGTCCGCATAGGATATAATATTGCATCCTGGAACGTTTAATTCTAACACATATGAATGATGATTCTATCTCGTTCTATAAAAGCTATGGAAGAAAGGGTGCTTAAAAACTCATCCTGTAATGATACAAAACAGAGGTCCCAGAATGGTCCCCTGTGGGACACCGGCATTGACTATAACCTCGTTACTTCTTTCTTCATTTAATTTGACTAATTGTTTTCTATTATCTAAATAGCTTTTTATTAAGTCCAAAGCTTAATATTCGTATAACATTTATCTAGAGTTCTTACATTCGGTAATATCCCCTTTCTTGCATATCGATACTTTCGTTGCCTTTGTCCACTCCTTAGTTGCCTGATTAAAAAGTACCACAATAAAGTATTCTTTCCCAAACTGCAAACTCCTCATTTCTATCCAAATTTTGCTTATAAGTTCTCTGATGTTTTTAAAACATCCGCACTGTGTTTGATAATGTCGGTTGTAATTCTGTTTTATAATAACTTCTATTTTCTTTAATACTGATGACTTGTAGTCATAGATCAATTTTTTCATTATCTATCATTGAATCTTTCTCTTCTTCAAACTTTCTGTACCACCTTCTTGTTCTTGCATAATACAGTGGTATTCAGTTATGCCAACTTTTTATTTCCAAAAAAATTCCAACCTGTTAGTTTTTAAACAATGGAGGCCTTAAATTGACAATTAGTGGGCCTATAAGATGGATGACAACAGCCTTCTCCCGTTAAGCGTACTTAGAGAAAATGTTTACAATCCTAGATTCGAAATTAGCATTCATAGGTTTAAGACGAATTATGGTACTCACTCTTTCGACTGCATTAATTTATAGAACTGTGGATGGTTATTGAATATCCACGTTAACCAATATTCACAAAGGTCATTACTCTCATTTCTTTGCCTTTTATTGGGCTTCATTGCAATAGGTTAACTCGTTAAAGTATAACTAGGAAATTCAGGAAGTGTATGTACCTCTTCATATCTGAAGAAAAAGTTATCTTTCATCAAAACAATTCTGATTATTATTTCATGTTCAAAGTTCAAATGCAAAATATTAGGTTCAATTACCGTTACCTTCAACTTCAAATCGAGCAACGAGAATCGTGTAAGCAATTTCTTTTTCGTTTCACTGGACCTATTTGGGCCATTAACTCTAGTTTTCAGAACGTTTTAGATCACGTTCATTAACGTAGTTACATGCGGCTCCGGATTTAGAAAGTGGAAAAGGGAACGAACCTACAAAACACCTGAATGCATCCCGAAATAAAAGTCCGGCTGATTCACGCCTGGCACGGTGACAGGACCAAACTAAAATTAGGCGCCACACTTTGTCATCGCGACACGGTGAATCTCCTAACACACCAATTAAAACCAAAATTTAAAAAAAAATAATGTAAGAATTAAACAGGAACAACAGTTTCTCTTTGAATTACTTCGATGTCGACCGCACTTGTTTCACATGTAATTTCACAGAGCCGCTCGGATCTTTACGAGACAGAATGCCGCAAGAGGATATTCAAGTTTTTTGCCGTTTAATAGAATAAATTAGAAGATCACAACGGACGACGAGCCGGTGACTTCTTTTTCTAGAACTTGCCTGCTTGGAATTTGCTTCATACATTTTCAAAACGAAATCCGCTCAAAAAAGCGAACTAATTTGTCGCTTCAGCTCGGAATTTATGTAAAATGCGCTAAGAAACTAAGAAAACTCCTTTATTTGTTCGTCGAGCTCGTAAACGGTGGCAAAGCAAAAACCGTATGAATTTATGATGTAAATGCATCTTGCTAATGATACCGTCGCATTTCAGCCAAGAAGTCGATAACATAATAACGCGAGTGTAATGACAGTGTTTATCTATACAGATAGCTGCCAGGTGAAAGGCGCGTGAAATTAATGAAGACGAATAACATAATTAGACGAGTGCGATTATAATTAACGGGGTGATAAGTGGACAGGCGATCGAGAGACGCCAAGATCTGTCATTTATCGTATAAATTTCATTACTCTTAATGCTTCTTAATCAAAAGATATTTTAAGAAGCAGGAAGATAAATTCGGTTTATTGTTGGAGGAAGAGTGCTTTCTGACCCACATTTTGTTGCTATTTTTGAACTAAAAAATGCGATGTTGTAACAGTAACTTAAAAGTTATTGACGTCTGCAAATTGCGTAACAGTAACAGTATGTTTTAAAATAGTTGTCAAACGTCAATTAAGTATTCGCATGTCTTCAGTTTTACTCTTATCATATTTTCTGTTCAAAGAAAGTCTAATCTGATAGTGATCATTAAAAATAGAACAACAGGATCACCTTAGCAATATTATTGGTTCTGACGTTCTGAGCAAAGCAATGTACTGGGGTTCTAACTCGCCGACTTACAAAGTTAGCTACCTAGTTAACTAGCTACTTGTAAATCATACAAAATGAATTAATGATGTCTTATTAGTCAACACAAATTTCACTGTTGAAATTATTTCATAATTAACTTGAGATCAACGGTTTTCGGAATGTTATTTTCCATATATACGAGTGAAAGTTTATCTCTGTTTCCTCTTTGAAATTTGGAAATACATATCTGGAAACATTATTTGGAATTAATTTACGATACAACACAGAGAGCACATTTTTTTAAATTAATTACTCGAATACTTTTACACTCTAGCAGGCTATGCAATTATTTATTCAAAAGTATGAAATTGGCAGTGACAAATAATAGTATATTATACACGGTGCTATTATGAATGGTATTATTATCCAGGATAATTTGTGACACGAGCGAGTTTTACAATTATCCGAGGCAACAGGCCTATTCTGTAATTTTTTTTTAATCGAATCGGAATCTATGACAGAAATCGGAATGTTTTTAAATGAAAATATTCAACTTCTATTGTATTTCTTGAATATGGTATCTGGTATTCCCTAAAGAAAGTAGAAGGGATCAGCTATTTATCATTCTATAAAACCTTTTAATATAGAAATCGAACAGAATTACCGCTTACTAATTCCACTACATTACGATCTAATTTGTCAAATTCATTTATTTCGATTCGATTTGAGTTACAGAATAGGGGGGAATAACCATTATAGCGAGTCGTATACTATACTTTGTCCACGGCTACAAATATCTTATCTAATTGTTTAAATGTAAATATTAATATTAATTAATTTTGTTGCAAGTCGGTTTTGATTGCAATGTTAGGATGTCGTGATCTAAACTTTTCATTAATATCAATGTAAATAAATAAGTAATTGTATTAATTTTGAGATTTGAGATGTTTGCAGAAAGTTTTATTAATAAAAATGTTGGTTGTTTCCGTACATAAAATGTTATAAAACTGCATTTCTTGTTTAAAGAACGTAATCGTATCCTAATTCCTTTATTATACACCATAAATAATGACGGTTACAGTGACATAATGATTATTCACTGCTGGTAGTGAATTATGAATAGCATTATCCTTGAGTAGTTGTGGACAAAATAGTTTTCTAGAAAGTAAAAGTATTCGCAATCACTTACAAAAACATGATAGTTTAAGTTTTACGTTGTTTTTTTAAATCAGCTAAAATAGAAAAATACAGTTTCAATAAATGGCAAAATTTCTTTTGTCAAATCAAAGTCAGAGTCCAAAACGTGGAGGAATGTTTTTATCTCGAACGTTTTGCTTTCTTTCAGATTGTATCTTTCCCTGATCCAACATAATATATATATAGAAAGAGACATAAATAAATTTCGCTTTCGTTCAGATTTCCTCACATTCTTTCTAGCTTTCAATTTCCGTTCTCCAAATTAGCTTCAAACTCCTAAAGAAAAGTTGTCAGAGACTAACGAAAATTCATTAGGAACAAGTAAATCCACATCCTTAGGAAGCAAAGTCTTATCATTTTCGTGTCTTTAAGAAAGTTGTACTTGTCAAAAAGATCGTTCCTATGTTTAATTTTCACCTTTTTGCTTCCTTTTTTTTTGTTAGTATCAGATAAAAAATTCAGTGAATACTTAATTTTTAATAAACTTATTGTATCAAAATGTGATGGTCATTTCATGTCAAAGAAGCGATTGATCATAACCATGGTATTCCTAAATAATAATAATAATTTGTGAAAGTTTAAGAAACGGAATAAAACACAGTAAAAAATCAAAGAAGAGGCTTATCTGCAGGTAGCCCTCTGTGGCTGTTACTACAAGCAAAATAAAACTCTGGCTAGGTACAGAAAACATAAGTGACTAATTTGTTTAATTGAAAGATCCGTCCTTGCAATTCCAACCAACGTTCAGACAACTTCGCAGCATAATTTTTTGCTCTTCAAGAAATCTGCAATAGTATGGAGACAACGTTTAATTAAGTCAGTTCTCTTTAAAGAGTTCCTATAGTTATTGACTTCTTATCTCGTGTCCCTTGCACTCGCATTCATTAAAAAGATATGAAGTATAGAGTGGCAACATCAAACATCACTGACCTCCAAAAAGGTCAAGGTATTTCCTTTAGGCGAATAAATTATGGTCACCGTGTTTTGGAATGTGGTGAATATTTTATACACGGATTTTTGAAAAAGCCAAATTAGAATTACCGCCCTTGCATTCAATCAAAAAGATAAGCATTCAGTCTTTACAATTCAAATTCGTCCTTGTGACTTTCACTTCTTGAATGGTGTCAAGAGAGCAACGAATGGCAATATACAGATTCGATAAATGACACCCTGTTTTAATGTATACGACAGGGAACGCACTAGAAAAATAAAGAGAGAAATTTGACTAGTCACGCCCACTTGTTTTCGATGCCGGCCACCGCCCGCCACTTAAAGAGTCTCTTAAAGATCCTCGCTTCCCTTTAACTTATGGGTTGCATGTACTGCAGAGCTCCGTTAGTCCGTACTCCCAATAATCCGGATTTCCCAGTAATCAAAAATGAAATTATCACGTTTTTATGTTACGGATCATACATTTCACGGTTTATGTAACATGGCGCCAAAGAGACCCCACAAAACAGTAACTCCCGTGTTATTCGTCTGACTAAACTTGATTACCGCAAGAGCTGTCTTCAGGGTCTATGCCTTGTCTTTTGAAGTTAGCGACATTTCCAATACTTTGAAGAATATTAATTTGAACGATGCTATGTTTCAGGTGGTGTTATAAAGTGCTACAATATTTTTCCTGCTTATCATGTACCAACTTTAAAGATGTTTCAACAACCCGGATTTTCACTAATTCGGGTCGCCTAGGTTTTAATTGATCCGGGTTACCGAAGCTTTACTGTGCAACATCAAAGAATACTTGGCAGAGGATATAATATGTATATACCGAGTGAGCATTTTCAATCCGGGACATAGGAGATAAGGATAACTACACTTAATAATGACATTTTTACTGACATTTACGCTGAAACACTAACGAATGTGATTAATGGATTTTATAATAGTTTAGGGTACTGTTTGGCGCAAAATGGAGGGTTATTTGAATTTTCACTATAATTTATAAGAAAAAGTCAACTTGTTTTTAATCTTTAGTTTGTAATAAAGTTATAATACTTAAATTCAATAATTTTTAATATGATTTTAATCAAATATATCATTATTAAGGGTAGTCATGCTCACGGTCTGTAAGTCATGCTAACTTCCTATGTCCCGGATTGAAAATGCTCACTCGGTATATATACAGGCTGATACAAATTCGAGGCTCACCATTGAGATCTTGGAATTTGTAACAGCCTGTATTTAATTCAATTTATAATTGATTATAATCTATTATAGTAATACTGTCATTTGTATAGATATCTGATGTATCTAAAGTGTATAATCTTATGTTCAGTTTACATAAACAACAATTTTTATAATAATTTTTTTTTCTAGTGTTATATCTTATTTGTACAATTCAGCAGAATGACAAATAAACGAAAAAAAAGCAAAAAAGTAAAAATTCAGCCAGCAGTAAACATAAAATCTCTCACAAAATCTTCTAAGCGGACACTAAATCGCGCAACTATACACTTTACGTTTCGCAGTCGTTCGACTGCTTCGTCAGAAGTCGAACGACTGCGAAACGTAAAGTGTATAGTTGCGCGATTTAGTGTCCGCTTAGAAGATTTTGTGATACAAATTTCATCGGACAAGAACCAACTGTAAATATAAAATCTATCAACATAAAATCATAGCAAAGTTCAATGATGAGTAGCCAAAATGGCAACAGAATGAAACATGCAAGACAAATAAGTAGATTTAAACGAATTGAAATTCTTGGTCTATTATATTAGCGAATAAATTAATCTCATCGAAGCCTCATTCACTTAAAAACAAAAATACATATAGACTACAAACCTGCAGGGGTGAAAGCTGAGGCCAATATCCTTTAATAACAATAATATAATTTATACAAGTGATAATTTTTCCGGTGAGGCGAACAATATAAATCGCTCCGTCAGTTTCTTATTGTTGTTATTAATCACACGTTTGCCTTGCTAAATATAAACGACACGAAAACATTGTACGTTTTATTTCAATATAAATCACGGCACGAGATATCTAACCGTTCTAGGTGTCTTTTTTTTAATACGGCACTTACGTAGGTGCAGCAATATGGAATAGAAATTAACTGTTGCGTCGAACGCGATCTATTCGTATCGATTCAGAGGCCCAAAATCAAATACAATTCTCAGTCGTATGTCACACAAAACTATACTTAATATTTTTATAAAAATTTTCAAGATGACTAAGTAATGCATACTCCCAAAAAGAGAGAAGAATGATAAATATGTATAGATATACCCATACTAATTAACATTCTTGCTGCAAACAGAAAAATAAAATACTCAGTGCGGTCGCACAAGAACTTTTTTAAATTTAAGTTTATTATTTAAGGAACCAGTGTAAACTTAGTCTTATTAGTCTTTTATTTTATAATAGGGCCATTTCTATCCCGCCGCTATCTTTTTATAATTTTTTTTAAACAACCGGTACGCTTTATAGTTAAGTTGTCAACACATAGTTCATACAGAGTAATTAAAATGTAAAAGCACCAACGAGTCACATAGTAGCATTTTTATCCAACATATGTTTGCTCTTATCACGACGATCGATCATAAAGTTTTTTGACAAAGGATGACTGTAGAAAACAAGAAAGACGTAATTAATGTGATAGTTGTCAAAGCAAACTATTATTATAAAAAGAGAAGCTTTTCCTATATAGCTACTTTTACTCCATTTAACCATTTCGAAAATAGGATTTACCACAAAAATGTGTTCTTGGGTATTGACCATATTTATAATAACAGTTCGCTTATGGCTATTTACACCAAACGCTTAAAATGAGCTTAAATTTAAGTGGTATTTATTTTAATGTTCGGTGGTAACAGGATACAACGTTGCGCAGTTTTGATAATGCTCGGAAATAGGATCATACCAACTTGTAACTTGCAACCCCGATTACAATTACCCCCTTATTGTATAACTTAGGGTTATTAAGAGGTTTACGAATACACAAGAAACAGTGCTTTTTAAACTTAATTCATAATATCAAATTATACCACGATATTTAATTTTATCACAAAGAGATACGATAAAAGGATTCCTAATACTCTCTGCGCAGAATAACAATAATGCAATATATTTAACAGAAAACAGTGTTTTTCATACATTATCAATTTTTGGATATACATATTATTATTAATAATATCTAAGAGCGTATACAAATGAGAGATACAGCTAATTGTGAGTATAATCGCAAACTGATTGTAAACAATTGTAAACAAGAGAGGACCATTGACACTTCCTTGTGGTTACAACTATTTTACTTCTATCAGCCAAGTATCTTTTGAAGAAAAATACTGCTTTGTTAATTACGCCAGTTTGCTATAAATTGGCATTAAGTAGAAGACTAATATTAATATACTGACAGTATATCACTATTTTTTATTTCCCTAAGGTATCTTATCTCTTGTCAAATGTTTTTTGAGTTATGTACTCCTATACTACTATTAGATATTTTAAAATAACTGATTTTCATTTACAACATGCATAGTAATCGTAAATTCATTTGTTAGTCTTCAATGAAATTTATAATCGAGTTCTTTTTTTTAAATCTAGCCTCCAATATTTTGTATTAATCCTTTTTTCGTATAAAAAAGGATAATTGCAGTAATCAATTTCCTGAGATGACTGTGAAAGCAAAATTAACGTAAACTCGCTTTTCACATTGTAAACGAGATGTGTATTATGCAATGAACCACTGCATCGCATTCCATAGAAAGAAAGGAATGTTATATTAATAATAAAACTTTTATAACGTTGGATTGTATCACAAAATCTTCTAAGCGGACACTAAATCGCGCAATTACACACTTTACGTTTCGCAGTCGTTCGACTGCTTCGTCAGAAGTGAAAATTATTTATGTTGTCAAAATAAACAAGGTTGTCAACGGAAACTGAAAAAGTAACTTGATTTTCTTTTTATATATATTATATTTATTTTTTAATTTAAAAATAATTTGAACATTTACAAATGTTAAAAATTGACAGGATTCTATGTTCTATTTATGAAGTCGAGAAAACTACAAAATGTATCGTTTAAATTTGCAAAATCAGTACGTTTGAGTTTAATAGAATTGACGACATTTTATTTTACACATTTCAATAAAAACGTCTTTTGAAAATATTAGACTCGTAATATAAAATGTTAGTATTTCTTTTCAAAATCAAAATTATGGTCATTTTCTAATGAATGTCTCTACAAGCATTACTGAATGATTTTGATTATTTTTTTGGATATGATATTTATGTTGGTCTAGACGTTTTTTTTTTAGAATTTTTGGCTTGTTTCTCCAATATAACATGAATTACAATTGAAACATTTAATTTCATAACCGCGTTTGGCTGTTTTAATTTTTTGGTGTTTTAGTTTTTTAAATTTGAAAAATACTATTTAAATTATTATTACAGATTTGTTAGCAACTAAAAATTAAATTGTGTTTTGAATATGTGTTTAAATGTGTGTCATACATAGTGGTTCAATGTAGGGTAATGATATGTATTTTTGTTTGAAGTTTTGTTTATTGTTGTGGATTTTTAGAATTTTGTAAATATTCTAACACGATTTTTATTACTGATTCTATAAGATTTATTGGATAAAATTTTTGAACAAAGAGTCTTTTTTTTATTAAATTTAAAGTTATCATAAATGAAAAGTTTATCTCGAAAGTAAAACAGCTCGATCTGTTAAAGAAATAATTGTTGCAATTTTATAGTTTTTAGAAGTATACGCAATGAAAATTAATATATTCTACCCTGACCACGTAGGTTTATGAACCAATTCTGTTATTAATTTGTTATTACGTCTGATGATATTTACATCTAGAAAACTTAGTGAATTGGTTAATTTCTTTTCTACTATCGTAAATTGTAATCTATTATGAAAAAGAAGTTAAATACTACTTAAAACAAAAGTCTACTGCACTTTATCTGAAGGCAAAATCAATAAAATATCATCGACGTAACGAAAATACAAAAGTTAAGTGAAAGCGTAATGAGTTGACGAAGCATTCTTTTTCTAGTTCTCCTGCATGGACAATTTTCAGCTAAAGCAAGGCGGATAAAGGGAGACCCCCATTGCTGTACCGAAAATCTGTTTATAAAATTTATACATTAAAAGCGAAATAAGATGTTTTCAAAAACATAAAGTAATACAATTTCTAAAAATTTTCTTTGGAAACAATGTTCTGTAAAATCTTTAATTTCTATCCACCTTATCATTAATGCTTTTTAAAAGCTAACTCTTTTGGAATGTTAGTAAAACAAAGAAACAACATCTAAAGAAATTATAATACAGTTATTTGGTATATCTATGTTTTTCAATTTATCTACAAGTTCATAAGAATTTTTTATAAAGTATTCTGATTTACTAGTAACTTGAGTAAGAATTTTTGAAACAAATTTTGATAAGAAATATAGAGAAGAAAAAAATTCTTACTCAAGTTACTAGTAAATCAGAATACTTTATAAAAAATTCTTATGAACTTGTAGATAAATTGAAAAACATAGATATACCAAATAACTGTATTATAATTTCTTTAGATGTTGTTTCTTTGTTTACTAACATTCCAAAAGAGTTAGCTTTAAAAAGCATTAATGATAGGTGGATAGAAATTAAAGATTTTACAGACATTTCCAAAGAAAATTTTTTAGAAATTGTTACTTTATGTTTTTAAAGAACATCTTATTTCGCTTAATGATAAATTTTATAAACAGAATTTTCGGTACATTTTGCAATGGGGTCTCCCTTGTCGCCTGCTTTAGCTGGGGAAATCGTATGCAGGAACTAGAAAAAGTGTCATTAACTCATTACCTTTCAATTTAACTTCCTATATTTTCGTTACGTCGATTGATATTTTATTGATTTTGCCTTCAGATAAAAGTAGACTTTGTTTTTTAAAAGTGCAGATTTAACTCTTTTCATAATAAGATTACAAGGAATTTTACAGTAGAAAAAAGAAATTAACAATTCACTAAGTTTTCTAGATGTAAATATCATCAGACGTAATAACAAATTAATAACAAATTGGTTTCCATAAACCTACGTGGTCAGGTAGATATATTAATTTTCATTCGTATACTTCAAAAACTCATAAAATTGCAACAATTATTTCTTTAACAGATCGAGCTGTTTTACTTTCAGATAAACTTTTCATTTATGATAATTTAAATTTAATAAAAAGACTCTTGTTCAAAAGTTATCTTATCCAATAAATCTTATAGAAATCAGTAATAAAAAATCGTGTTAAATATTTTACAAAATTCAAAAATCCACAATAACAATAAACAAACTTCAAACAAAAAATACATATCATTACCCTACATTGAACCACTATATGACACATATTTAAACACATATTCAAAAAAACACAATTTAATTTTAGCTTAAAGTAAATCTGTAAATAATTTCTTAAATAGTATTTTTTACAAATTTAAAAACTAAAAACACCAAAATTAAAAACAGCCAAACGTAGTTTATGAAATTAAATGTTTCAATTGTAATTCATGTGTATATTGGAGAAACAAGCCAAAATTTAAAAAACGTTCAGACCAACATAAATATCATATCCAAAAAAATAATCAAAAATCATTCAGTAATGCTTGTAGAACATTCTATTAGAAAATGACCATAATTTTGATTTTGAAAATACTAACATTTTATATTACGAGTCTAATATTTTCCAAAAGACGTTTTATTGAAATGTGTAAAATAAAAATGTCGTCGAATTCTGATTAATAAACGTACTGATTTTGCAAAATTTAAACGATGCACATTTTGTAGTTTTCTCGATTCCCCTTAAATAGAACATAGATCTGTCAATTTTTAACATTTGTAATTCAACCAATTATTTTTAAATTAAAAAGTTAAATATAATATATAAAAAAGAAAATCAAGTTACTTTTTCAGTTTCCGTTGACAACCTTGTTTATTTTGACAACATAAATAATTTTCACTTCTGACGAAGCAGTCGAACGACTGCGAAACGTAAAGTGTGTAATTGCGCGATTTAGTGTCCGCTTAGAAGATTTTGTGATACAAATTTCATCGGACAAGAACCAACTGTAAATGTTGGATTGTATGTCCGGTGAGGTAATAAAAAATTTATTGATAAACGCTAGAAGCCACTCTAACGTGTAACGTCTCGTCAAATAAAAGAAAAGAACAAAACCTGGGGTATCCATATAATTCAGAATAATTTGTGGAACACTTCTGCCACTTCTGCTTAAATGTATTGAAACGGAAAGCAATAAAATTTCACTCTTGCCAAAAATCTCACCATTACTCTGAAAACTAAATCTTGTCGTTGTGTTATCAAACATTTCACTCAAAAAACACTTAACTTGGTGTGATGGTCATAAACAGAAGGAAATTTGTAACGCTTAATAACCTTAATAACTTTACAATAGGTTTTGAGTTTCAAATATTTTGAAATGCTCTTATACATCACGACCTGAGAATCACAAAGTTCCAAGTGACATTTAGCAAATTTTACAGAGCATCATAATGTTTACAGTTTAAGCAATTTTAGTGCCAAATGCACTTAGAACTGAAAATAAACGTTTCTATTCTACCTATGTATAAAGGTTTTTAAAGTAGGTTCTTGTCCGATGAAAATTGTATCACAAATTCTGACGAAGCTGTCAAACGATAACGAAACGTTAAGTGATAATGCGTGTCCGTTTAAAGAATTTGTGATATAAAAGGTTTGATATAAAAGGGATATACTTATGTGTGTAAATACCGCTAATTAGATTCTAATTATAAATACATTTTTCAATTTCTTGAAATGTTACTTAGAACCTTATGGTTCTTACGTCGCGACATATTAGTTTATTTTTCTTCAATATTAATGTAAAATGCCTTTGGCTTAAATTGGTTCTAAATAAATTGCTAGATATACGGAGCGTATAATTAAAATTCGTCAAAATTAATTTTCCGTTAAATTAAATTATTATTTTATGCCGACTTGTAACATTTCGCGATTGAAAGTTGTCGACCCCCTGCGCAGAAACGCAGATTGTGGCACTTGAATTTGGTTTGCGCGTTACGCAATGCCATGTGTGTTTACGCCACTATTAACGTCTGAATGGTTGCCATTCATCTTGCTTATCAGACCAATTATATAATTGGATATTAGTAAATCGATTCCATTTACTACTTGACAGAGCGTTGTTATGTGTAATGCACACATTAAGTGTCGTTAACTTCAATTTGTTTCGTAACTGTAAAGAAAAGAAAAATTATTCAATACGAGAACAATTTTTTAATATGCAGTAAAATATACTGAGTGATCAAAAGAAATTGCGATAATTTCAATTATTTGGCTGAATATCAGGTAGATGAAATAATGGTTTTATTAAAAACAATTTTTAAAGAGTAATGCCTCATTTATACAGTTTTTTTAATCTTACAAGTAAACTGAAGAACAGCTGGAAGCATAACGTAAAAGATGGATGGATGATGTAAAGTGAGAATAAGGTTGCCAGTTTTTTTTTTAAGTTATGTCGCCTAACTGTTTATAAACTGTCACCAAAAGGCGTCAATTTTTTTCCAACGATAACGAAGTTTAAAAGTGAAATCAACATTATGTACTTAGATATTTAAATTTCATATTCTTTGATGGGAGTGGACGATGCAAAAAGATATTCCAGCACCCTGTACAGTTCAATCTATGATACATACAATGCAGGCCAAAAGTACAAGACCAAAATGGTCGTACTTTGTATTATATACATATTTTGAAATGGTGAAGTAACGAGGCTGTTATCAAAGACAGTTCAGAAATATAGAAAATATCTTGACTTCAACGTCTTTACTATACCAAAGTTTAAGTGTCAAAATAATATTTTGATATTTGTCAAAGCAATTTTGTCTTACAGCAACTTGACTATGTCATTTACCCAAATAACGTTTTTAATATGTCAAAGTTACCTGCGATATTAATACACACTGATTTTAATATGTCAACATTGCCTGCTGACGTAGAGGTAATAGATGACAAATAACTCACTGATTTAGTTAATTAATTTATTTATGCAGGGCTAGCAAAGTGTTAACAAGTATCGTCGGTTATTGCAAAAAGTCATTAAGTTACAATACCCAAACTTTTGGATTTCAAATTTTAAATTTGCAGTTCCACAATAAAATAATATATTGAAGAATATTTTCGATTGATTTTAGGGGTTTTTACATTTATTATTATGTTTTTAGTTACTTAAGAAATTTTTTCACTGGTGCTTATGATTAAAATGAACACTTACGCAATTTAAGCTGTATTTAATCAAAACATAAGCATTTATTCATTTTTTTCTTTGTATCAGTGGTTTCAAATTTTTGGTCGATACTGTACTTTTGTTTTAATGGAGAACTAGAGGTAGAATTTTGTTGAACGCTCGTTATGTGAAAACAATAAGGAGTTTTTGGCAATAGGTTCCATTAAAATTTACGTACGTTAAACGTTAAAACCGTTTTTGTGATTGGCTAGATCCATAAGGTTGCTAAGCAACATAGCCTTTAACGTAACGATATTTTTATCGTAACGTTCGTTCCCTTAAACTTTGCGTATGTTAAACGTTAAAATTCAATTTCTGATTGGCTAAATTCATAAGGTTGCTAAGCAAAATAGCCTGTAACGTAACGATATTTTTATCGTAAGGTATTGCAAAAACTCCCTAGTAACAAAACTAGCCCAAATTAGATGTCAGCCGCTAAATAAGATTTTAAGTGGCAATAGTGACTAAAACGTAGCCCAAATGGAGGAATTTCGCCCAATCTGGCAACTCTGAGTGAGAACATTTAAGTCTGCATCTTAAACATAACGTAATTTTAACAGTAACCGATCTGTGACCTTGAAAGCTTGCTATTTTGCATCTTAACCGTAAATTTAAGTGTAAGTACTAAGTCGTGCACTTGTTTTAAATTACGTGAACTAAAGACACCTTCTTATTGGTTGCTTCTTAGTGGTTAAAAAATTCTGTATAAATACCATCAACGTTGTATCATAAAATTAATTTATGTACATTCAGTAGCTTAATAATAAAAAAATAAATGCAGTAAAACTTCGATAATCCGGACTCCCAATAATTCCGATTTCTCAGTAATCCGGACAAAATGAAATATCACTTTTTATATTATGCATCCTTTAATCCGGATCATACATCCAAAAAGTAACACGGCGCGCCGAAGAGATCGCACAAAACATTAATGTCCATTGATTAAAGTTAATCCCAAATTAAAAGAAAGAAAACCCTATATTTTATCTAGGATTAGTTAACAAGGACGTTGGTGCAACTCAACCTAATTCTCGTCTTATTCGTCTACTAAACTCATTAACGCAAGAGCCTTTTGGTTCATACCTTGTCTTTTGAAGAATGTTGATTTGAAAGACACTATGTTTCTGATGTTTCTGTGTATATTATTACAACCTTGTTTCTGCGTATCATGTACCTATTTTAAAGAAGTTCCAATAATACGGGTTTTTTACTAATTTTATCGTTTAGGTCCGGATATTTGATCCGGATTATTGAGGCCTTTACTGTAATAATAAAAATAAAATTGTCCATCAACATTTTCATTATTATTTATGTGTACATATTGATATGTTATTTTAGTTATAAGGTTTTGAAAATTGTGGTAACAATATTTTTGTATTTATTATTATGATGTATTAATTGTAATTTAGTTCGTGATTCATCATACATAAGTTAAATTTTGTATATCAAGAAAAATTATGATCCCAAGGTATTTCGATTCAAATGTTGCTAACACTGAAACACAAATTTTTGTTAAGAAAAACAAACTGAGGGCTACAATCAAAAGATGCAATCGCCATCATTAGACTGACACACACAACAGTCTAAAAGCAGTTCGGAAGTTACAACATCGTGGAGGATTTGCAGTTCTTTGAAGGCATCTCCGAAGCCGGACTTCTCAGACCAGGAGCAAGTCCAATATAGCCGATCTTATAAAGTGTACGGTTTCATTTGTTTCATAACTGCAATCATAATTACATGGCGATTCATTTAAGATCAAGCACGAATATCGGGGACAAATAATAAGGAATCTGTTTTTATATAGAAATTTAATTCGCGTTATCACAAAAAATTGTTGCTTCCATTTCACCACCGTACGATGGATATGAGAGTTTTTTTAACGAGACTATAAATAGGACTAAGTTTGAATATGGGTCAGTTACTTGAAATACCCGGTTTGAATGTATGAAGCGACACGAAATGTTATGTGAAGCCATTGCCGATCAATTAATAATGCAAAGTGAAGTATAAATAAACATTAGTTGATGTATACATATATAAAACCGTAAGATGGAACAGATTATTAATCAAATCGTTCATAAACTTTTAAATTTGCTTTAAATGATATCAATAAATAATTTAATCATTTTGAACTGATTACGTATTTAAACAAATGATCATTACCGGAACTAGTTTATATTAAATTCACTTAAAACAAACAAATAGTCACTATTGTTGCATGAAAAGACATTGTTAATAAAGAATTTTAAGTTGACTAGAGTTATTTTAATTCATTTATGAGCAAAGAAATAATCTACGAGCGTACAAAGAACTCAAAACCGTTTATAGATTTTAACCAAAGAAAAAGGTTTATGCCCTGAATCTTTAGAGTTTCATGTTTATACACAAATATGTACGTTATGAAGTAAAAACAAAATCGAATTTAGCAACAACCAATAACGTAGCAATATGTACTATGTATACCGGGTGTCCCAAATTTAGTGTTACAGCCAATATCTCCCTTAAACGGCAAGATAAAAAAATATTCAGGTTTTGTTGTAAATGTCTTGGAAAGCTCTACAAAACAGAGTAGGCTTAAAAGTAAACTCTAGGCAGCAACCCCCGACTCTATTTTTTCAAATGGCACCTCTATAGTTTCTTTATTCTTTAGTGAAGTATTTTAGATTCTAAATATAACGGTATACCTAAGAAATATAATTTTTTACTAAATTTTAATCGAAAAATTACAATATTTATGAAGGCATAGGTATCCCAAAATGGGATTACATACTTTCATCAAAATTAAAAATTTTGCATTTATAAATTTTCTGCTCTGTTCTGTTTACCTTCTATAATTATTTTAAGTATCAGCCTTATACGAGATTAGCTATAACATTAAAAGTGTAATAAATGTATGTAATAAATTCGGGTGGGCTTGACTTATGTTGCTTTAACATATAAATACAATTATTAAGTGACAACATCAACCACACATCTCATATAATACACAATTTAATTTCTCAACACGATCTTGTGATAGCTTCTGAATACAATGTAAAGATATTTTGATTATAAGCCCGTGCGAAAATTGAAAGATTCATATCCTGTCGAAAAGACGAATCACAATCGAAGCTTAACACGGCTAGACAAGTGTAAAAGTAACCGTATGGTGTTTTGATCGCTAATCGGGTCATACACGCCTCGCAAGGCACCGAAAGAACCCACTTGCACTCGCTGACGTCACCTGCCATATTAGGACCGCCACTGCGCTGACATTGCGGACTACGAAATGCCATTGAATGTCAAGTAAATTTTACACTCGACGAATATGGCAAAGATGGAAAATTCTGCGAAAGGCCGGCTTTTTTATTTGTTTATTTATTGCGGCATTGTGTTTCGGTTTTAAATAAATATTTACACGAGAATGGCGGGATATTAACTCATAGTTTTTCTTAAGCAATTGGTTTATGTACATTAATACATAGTTATTAGTTGTCACTTTTTCCATTTTGTGGTCACCCACACATAATCGTCAAAAAAATTTAAACGAATAGAAGCGGTTTAAATTAGTTCCGGTAAGTTCGCCTTAACTCGAGAGAAAAAAAAATGATAAAACTTGACGTGCTTACCAACTGTAACGAATGCGGTTCAATTATATTTGCTCCGAGTCAATTAGGACTTGTCTCGAGATTAACCTTTACAAATGCGGCGTAAGTTGGCTAGAAATGCCAGTTTGAGCAGCGACATGATACACTCAACACCCGGATGCAGTCATTGCATGTATGGTTGAATGGGCAAATGAGGAGTACGTATGCAATTGACCGTGAATTGAATAACGGGTCGATGATAAAATTTTATCAACTAATGAAGAGTCCGTTTAAATTTCTACAAGTTTTCAAAAAAAAATTGATTTACTTCTTCCCTCAAAAATATTTAAAAATTTTGAAAAGAAAATGAATGTAAACATTTAAATTTTGAGTTCTTCGCTCGCAGAAATACATAAGAAATCACAAGGGCCACAATATGTACACGTACAGCCAAGGGAAGATTGTTGCTATAAATAAAACAGATTAGATTTCTCTTATATTACTTATTGTTTAAATCCTTTTATATTTTTTTCTCGACAAAAGTTACCAAAATCCAAGAGATTCTAGAAACTGACAATAGTATATTGAACTTGGGGGTGGAATGAACGGTGTAAACGTTTTCTTCAAGTTGATCAGAATCTACGTTTTTGGACAAAATAAATATTTAATTTCGAAGTTTTACTATTCTATTGTAAATTGAGTTTTTATGGTGCTAAACCAAACATCACGTTCATTTACTTGTACGGAATCGAGTCATTGAACGCAACTTCAATAAACTGTGTGCAGTTTTGTAATTAATATATTTTTTTCTTGCAGATAAGTACCTATAGAACGATTGATATCGTTAAATACGTTGATATATCGGTTATGAAGCCACTAATAAAACGATAAATAATTAAAAATCAAAGTTAGTTGAAAGATGTCAGCCAAACGAAGATTCTTAGTAGCTTTCTAACAAGATCCTATAATTGATACGCTGATTAGAATAAGCGTAAATGACTTAGGCCCGATTTCTTCACCTCCTGTTAACTTTATCTGCCGATTAATTCCCATAGTAACGATTGTGAACACGATTGTTACTATGGGAATAAACCGTCAGATAAAGTTAACAGGAGGTGAAAAAATCGGGCCTTAAAGCCACAATATACGATAATATATTTTATCTATTTTTTGATAAAATGTAAATTGAAACGTGTATTATGACAAAAAAGGATTTCATGAACTGTTGTATATAAAATTGGAAACAAAGAACTTGTTCTATATCTCAAGGTCAATGGCGTACATTTTTTGTGAATTTTTTGTGAATTTAGTAATTTCGTTGTTTACAGTTTGTCAAGGGCTGCAGATGACCATTCACTTTTAAGTCATATACCTGCAGCTATACAGTTTCGTCCGGAGAGCGTTTTTCGTAGGTGTACATTTTCGTCCAGAGGGTTTCTTAGAAAATTAAATTATTAAATTACTTATGCCTAGAATGTTTCAGATGAGTACAATAAAAAGCTATTGCTTATTTTATATTTATACATATTTATAAATTACATGAGTATGTATGTAATGTACATACAAAAAATCTTATAAAAAATACAACTAAAACACTACACTCATCTCAGTTATGCGCTACAATTAATACTAAAAACTATAGTAATGAGATGTTCATTATACATATTTAAGTCTACTGATCTGATTAGTATTGAACTGCTGTACTTTATTATAAAGGTAATTTTCTCGTTTCTGAGTTTTACCGATATATGTTTTGTGCTCTAGTGCTCTGAATTTGAATATATACTTCACATTGGTAATCTTTGATAGTTTCTAAAAATACAAAATATTTGGATGACTGAAGTTGAAACATTTATTCAAATGACTGAAAAGACTCGCATGCATTCCTTGTTCTTCTACTGCAACCTGACTTGGCAGCCCATATTGCTGGAGGAAAAGCAGCTCCACCTTCTATATAAGAATTACGAATAACTTTAACTTTTCTCCCAATAGGGTAACAAATCTACCTGATCAACCCCCGGACGAAACTGTATATTTTATATTTTACAAAATTTTGGGGTCCGGACGAAAGTGTATACTTTAATTTATGCAAGAAGGGATTACGGACGAAACTGTAATCGCCGATTATAATATTTAGTTGCAAATTATGATTTATTCAATTTGCAGGGCGTTAATTAAGAGTTGTAAATTAAAATCACCCAAAACAGCACTGACCACTACTTAAAGTTAGTAAACCTTCTCTATCAACGTTAATTCATAAATTATTATTTAATGTAAATCAAATTTTTGTTAAACATTGAAACGAGTATTGTGCAAATTTTTGCATCAATTTCTACATACATTTTATCGTGTATTTTACATGTAATTATTGAATTGAATTATTTAGGTACGATACACTTTAATTTGTTTTTTTGTACTTTCTTTCGGATCAATAAATCTATTATTATTATTGCGTATTGCCTACTTTAGTCACGAAAATTCAAAATTCAAATAGTTTCAAAAATAAGGGCATTCCTTACTATAAATTGCTTCAATATTTTCGTTAAACACAAAACACTTATACCGATACATGCACTATTGTTTTCTTTTTTTAATTAAATCTACAAAGTGTGCAACTGAACAGAAGAAAGTATAAGTAACACTAATAAATTTTGATAAATTCGCAAATAATAAAAAAATTGTCAAAAAGTAAACTTATAGTGGCTTATTAATTAGTTGTAACCCTCTATATTAATTAATTTGCTGGCATGTCATGTTAACGAATTGTCAGTTTCCTATTTCTTGATTGCTTTGCCCACTTTGGTTACGGTGTGCCTTATTACGTATTTGAAGAATACACGAATAAACCAATTCATTCTATGCAGTTTCACGAACTAAGAACTAAGAGGTTCAACTTCTTTATATACCACACATTTTTTTATGAACTATTACATTCTTCTATATGATTTTTATTATTTATTTTGATGAATCTCATAGGAACTATGTTTATAAATTTGTTAATAGAGAGAATCGTCGCTGTAACACAACCTTTAGTTTGTAGCGTAAAAGAATGAGAAACTTAACCAACAGAGCAGGTTGTAAACAAAATATCCCGTGAAGCCGTATGTAAAATGAATAAGGATTTTTAAAGTAGTTTTTTTTTACAACTTTAATCCTTAAAGGTTTGAGGCTTCGAAAAGTTTGTACTTAGTAGGAAAGCTCATTTCGGGTGTCAAGCAGAACTTATATGTGCCAGCAATTGTTTCAGCGCGACAAACGTGAATTATATATAAACCCTTAACCAGAGTTCCATCACAAAGTTTTATCTACACCAACAAAGTTCAAGAATTTGCCATCAACAGGGAAACTCTTACTCAGGTTTTCTGGTATATTCAAGGCAAAATTCAGGCCTATTGCCACTACTTCAAATTCAGAAATATACTGTGAAACTCCCCAAAAATTAAAAGCACGACTTCGAAGAGTTCGTCCACGCATGAAGCGACTTCTTCGACTTGACAATACCATAGGTCACATTAGGGCGGCCCTTATTTATTCTTGTGGTATTTTCATTTTTGTATACACTGTGTCCACATTTCGATGCTCACCATTGGTATCTCGGTTATTAGAAAACATAGAGCAACGGTTAAATGGGGAATGTTTTGCAGAATTCAATGATCGCGACATATCTCATTTCAAATTTACCATAACTTTTTTAAATTTTAAGATAATTAAAGAAAACCAAAATTTGCCGATTTCAATGTTCCTCAATAACTCGATAACACCTAATGTGATCTCTTCTAAAGTTTTACAATGTTTAGACACTTTTTTAAGACAAAGCTTTTGATATAAACAGAAGCCCCCGATTGTCATTTGTTTTCAAGTTATTAGTGCTAACTTTTGTTTTTCATATGGCAGCCATATTGGATTTTTGATTAGTTAGATAGTCTTTAAAAAGAGCTTTTCAACGATGTATAACATACCCGAAAAATTTTTATTTGTAGGGAGATATTAACAAAACATAAATTAATTTCTAATATGAAATTAGTAGGCTATGAAATTAAACAACAATAAGGAATGAAAGCTTAAAGATATGCTAAGTAATACTGTAAAATAACGAAATGTTACTGATCTTTAATTTCATACTAACAAATACAGACTACCCAATAAAATTAGTAAGCCATGGAATTAAACATCCGCGTGAAACAAAATGACAAGCTGTCAAATTACAATTAGTGCTGCAGAGATTAGTTAATTAAAATCTTGTGTATTCTTAATTCGTAATTATTGATAAGTAATTATTTTTAAATATTAACATTAATAAGTATTGATGTAATGGCACATAAATATTCAAATGATGAAAAAGTTGATATGTTGGAAGTGTATTTCAAAGCAAATAGAAACTCTGAAAATGCTTGTACGAGTTACGCTGAGTGTTTTCCGGAAAGACAACAACCTCACAGGACAATGTTTGGAAGGATAATTAGCAATTTACGGAACTTTGGAAGTTTCGAACAAAAAGAGCTAACTACGAAGTTAGTGATGCTGTTTTACGTCGAAATAATATTTTGCAAAATGTTACGAACAATCCAAGCACATCAGTTCGCCGAGTGGCTCGTGAAACTGGAATTCCAAAATCGACTGTTCACAAAACCTTGAAGAAAAGCAAATACCACCCTTACAAACCAACAATTATACAAGGTTTAAACGATAATGACTATCACCGAAGATTACAGTTTAGTAGGTGGTACCTACGAAAATGTGAAGATGATGCTAATTTTCCTAGGAAAATAGTCTGGACAGATGAAACACGATTTACCAATTGAGGAGTGTTCAATAGGCATAACTATCATCATTGGTCAACTGAAAATCCACATTTGGTAAATCAAAGAAGATTTCAAGTTCGATTTGGTTTTAATGTCTGGTGCGGTTTAATTGGTATGCAGTTTGTTTATATTTTGTTTTGTTTTTTGAGTTTAGTTTCATTTTAGATAATCCCTTAATAGGTCCTTTCATCTTTGATTACAATTTGACTGGTAACAGATATGTGGAGCTACTAACAAACGAGATAATACCTGCTTTGAGAGAAATTATTAATCCTGAGAACATGCAAAACATTTGGTTCCAGCAGGATGGTTGCCCGGCCCATAACACTCGTGACGTACAACATTTTTTGAGAGAAAACTTTAATGAGAGAGTGCTTTCAAATAATGGACCAGTGCAATGGCCTGCGAGATCACCTGATCTTACCCCGCTTGACTTTTATTTATGGGGTACCACTAAAAACGAAGTATTTAATTTTGCACCGCCAGAAACTCGAGAAATTTTAGAAGAAAGAGTGGTGGATGTACTAAGATCATTAAACGGAAACACACTTCGTAGAGTTTGTAATTCTGTTAGAATAAGGTGTCAAAAGTGTGTGGATCAGAATGGTCGTCATATTGAACAGTTTATTTAAGTAAAGCTGAGCTTTTAGTACTCTTTCTTTACTTTTTACTTTTATGACTTTTCTTATCGTTTCCTATTTCGTTTTCAGTATTACTTAGCATATCTTTAAGCTTTCATTTCTTATTGTTGTTTAATTTCGGAGCCTACTAATTAGAAAATATTAGAAATTAATTTATATTTTTGTTAATATCTCCCTTACAAATAAAAAATTTTCGGGTATGTTATACATCGTTGAAAAGCTCTTTTTAAAGTATATCTAACTAATCAAAAATCCAATATGGCTGCCATATGAAAAACAAAAGTTAGCAGTAGTAACTTGAAAACAAATGACAATCGGGGGCTTTTATTTATATCAAAAGCTTTGTCTTAAAAAAGTGTCTGAACATTGTAAAACTTTAGAAGAGATCACATTAGGTGTTATCGAGTTATTGAGGAACATTGAAATTGGCAAATTTTGGTTTTTTAAAATTATCTTAAAATTTTAAAAAGTTATGGTGAATTTGAAATGAGATCTGTCACGAGTATTGAATTCTGCAAAACATTCCCCATTTAACCGTTGCTCTATGTCTTTTAATAACCGAGATACCAATAGTGTGCATCGAAATGTGGACACAGTGTATATAGGGACACCCGCTAGATTTATTCCATTTCATATAAAAATAAAATTAGTAAAATTTCAGACAAATCATATTACTGAAAAGGGTGTCTAGTCTGATTTAGGTCTGTGAATATACGTCTACATACCAAAATTACGTATGCAGGTGTTTAAAAAAAGAGTTGGATATTTTATCCACGTATAGTATTCAACAAAGAAACAAAAAAATGTTCTACATTTTCCTTTCATTTGCACGTAGGATTCATATCCTCGTCTTTCGAATATCCTTGGATTTTGGGGAATAGTTTGACAGACACGTTCTATTCGCTACTGTAGCCCGTCTCTGTTATTAATGGGGTTATAAAGAATATTTGGAAATGACAATTATATTTCTTAGAGGAGTTGAAGGACAACCGATGCTTCCTTTCGTGTATGTCTTAGGCAATATACTGCCTAAAAATATACGTCTTTCGTTAACAATTCCATATAACTTCAACATAATACAAAGCTATAACATACATTTGTAACGAGTGACCAATATCTTTTATAAGCAAGTGACCTATGGGAAGAAAATTGTATGTCTTTGATTAATTAATTTTTTCAAATGTCAATTCAATTATTTATAACTGTCAGTAAGTTTAATTCATTAACAGAAATCTTTGTTCATAACAGTTTATTGTTACATTTTAAGACACATCTTAAGAAGTAAATTTATTTAAAAATGGTGCTTGAACCTTGACAAAAAGCATTTATTTTAGAAGCTTATTTTCGCTCCGTGCAAAACAATGGCATTTGAAATAATGAACGATTTTATTTCCATAGGCCACTTAATTAAAAAAGATATACATCACTTGACATATTTCTCGTAAAAGTTTATGTAAAAGCATGGTTTCGGGCACTTCTGCTGCTGAGGCATTCAGAATAGATATACAGTATGAGCATAAATGATTGAGGACAAGTTGAATTTCCCGCGTCTCTATCTAGTAATTTTTACTCTTTGTGTGTGGCCGTCCTGAAAAATTAATTTTTGTTCAGCGTCGCCTGTGTAAATTTTGCAGCCGGTTCCAAGAATTTATAAGACAAAATGGGGCGCGTTTGCCTAATGTACCTGTCAGTAGTTATTGCCGCTTCTTGTATTTAAAATAAACAAATTACTTGCCTATTTTTTTGTAACCTATGCATTTGACCAACTTAAAAAAAATATTGAAAGGCGGGAAATTCAACTTGTCCTCAAACATTTATGCTCATACTGTAGAATATCTGTAGCAAGTTATAGAGTGCAATGAAACTGATGGTGAAATATCAGAACTATTGCCAAGAAAATTTTGAAATCATTAATGGTACTTGAGCCCGAGACAGTTTCTTTAACATTCTTTGATAATAAATACCAGTTACTTCAAAAAGAAATATGATAGCAAGGTTAAATTAAAATAAAGAGGATGATACTGTTAGTTATATAAAAACCCCAAAAATTATGGCTTCTGAAATATCGAATTTAATCGAGAAAGGACTCTAACATTTTGTCACGCCTACGACGAAAGCATGACCTTTTAATACACCCTCATACTTTCTAATTAAACACTTGAAGTTTATTATGCATATAAATACAACTTTCGTTATAATACTTATTAAAAGATAATAAAAATATTTTTAAAAAATTATACCTGTTTTGTTATAATTATAAAGAGCAATGGGCTCATGACATAAAAAAAACATGTGTTCTCCAATAATTGTCGATCAGTTTGTACAGTTTGAGATTCTTTTGAGGGTGCGTGCATATTACTACATATCACTTTGCGGTAACTACTAAGCTCTAAAGTTCACGCATTCAAAAAGCATTGTCATTATTTTTTTTTTCTTCGTAAGGTAATGCAAACATTGCGAATTTTTATGATGGGTGTTACAAAGCCGTCTAAAAATGCATTGGGTGCAAATAAACAGGCGCCACGATGCTTATTCACATTTAAATCACGCCCTGCGACTTTCTCCTTTTATGCGTCACGTACGTAAAATACATGCATACATATGCGTATGTGCAACATTTGCAGATTAATAACACGCACCTTTTTCAACAACAGGTGACATCGGCGCCCAAAAAAAACCCAGGAGAAGCACGGCGCTGCCAACTTGGCGATTTCGCTGTTTTCAAGACGCCAAGAAAGCTCCGAGTAAGATCTATAAATAAGGCACTGATTCTTGAAGCTAATAACCAGGTCAATGTAGTCAACGTGTCGTTTGCTAAATCTCACTGGTTTTGATTTTATGTGGACGTCTTGTTTATTTGTTTAGTTGGTGCCGCGGAGCACGTGGATAAACCTAATTTTCTCAAAATAGAATTATCGCATTAAAAACTTAAACTTAAGTAACATAGGTATAGGTTTCGCTAAAAAATTATAAAAGTATGTTCAAATTCTTGCTGGCTCGCAGTAACTCATTAAAACGATATTTCTTGATTCTACAATCGTTATGTTTTTCGGTAAACCTTGAGGTAGGAGACTGTACATGTACACAGGTCTTATTATTCTAAATAATTAGCCAATTCTATTTTCCCTGTCATTATACATATACCAAAAGGGTTACGCAACCCCCACAAAAAAACAGTTCCCAACGAGTAAAATCATGCAGTATTTGATAAATTAACAAGCGTTTTAAATGCCACCAAAAAAATAGATATACATTTCTTTTATTTACAACTATTGCAATTTGTAAAATTTCGCAGTTTAAATTTATGAATGGTTAGGAATTTTAACTTCAAACCTATTCAACCTAACCAATAATAGCAGACTGATTTTCTTTTCATCCTCTTTTGTAACTGTTACATTACGATATGCTTCAACGATTCCAATACCTTAAAATTGCAGAAATTGCGCAATCCTCAACGAGCAAGTGTACCATTAAAACTCGAGTGTGTGGAATGGAATCGTAAGGACGAGCGAGCAACTTGTAAAATGTTTGTAGGTAAAAATAGAAACGCTCGTTTCAAAGAAAGAGGGAAACCGTAATGGAAGCGGCGGTAATAAAATCAGATGTGCTCTATTCTCCACTTGTCGGTGAGTCTTCAATGGCTTATAAGAAATACACGCACTTATCTCGATGGATTATCGCGGCCATAATCGGAGAAACCTGGAAATTTTGAAGACACAACAGTGTATTTGGCTTTAGGAGATTAATTATTCCGCAATTTGCACAGTATGCTCCAAATGACGGGAATTTCCAAAGTAAAATTTAGATTGTATGACGTTACAGGGTAACAGAATCTAAAAAAATAAACACTGATAATTTTTATCTAACTAATATATTTTTTTAAACATCTTCATCATTTAACAAAAATTTCGGAATTTTTTAATCTCAAAGCACCAAATACCTTAAACTAATAATAACACATGTTATTATCGCCTTGTATGGCAAGACGTTGATTCGTCCTTGGCTTTATTTATTTATGCAATCGGAACGCGATTGCAAATTTTATTTCTTCATAAACAATCCGCGAATATGTGAAATGCTGCAAAAACGAAGAAAAAAATAATTCGCTGAAAACAAAGGCGTCACCGTCATGTCGGTCAGTTTCTAGGAAATTCAATTTCGTTTAATTAATTTAAAATCCGCCTTGCAATTTCGCCCCCGGCACGTGTGCATATGTGACGTTAAGAGATTAACGTGTGTTACGAAGCGAGTGTAGAAAGCGAAACCCAATTAAATTAAATTCGTAGTTTGTTTTAAATAAAAAAAAAGTGTTTTAGAGCTTAATGATTATTCAATTATTCCTTGGAAACAAATTAATTAAATTTTCGAATGAATTTCCCACGGACAAATTCATCATTTGAACTTATTGAATAAAAATAAAATAATTAGTTCAATGGTTTTCACGAGCGAAATATAAAAAATACTTAAGGTAATTAACGCCAAAACAAAGTAATATTAAATATGAGCAGCTCAACAAAAAGAATTTAGTATTAACAAAACAAATTAATAGTCTGTTACTATAACAAAAGATAAAATAGTAATGAAAAGTAATGAAAAGAAATAACAATAAGATTTTCGAAATTAAGAATTTTTCGAAAATCTTATTGTTATTTCTTTTCAGATATTTCAGAAATAAATAAAGATTGAAGAGATTTATATGCACATTTTTATAGACACCAAAATAGCGCACCTTTTCTGAATTTAATCGACTTTGTATCTCTTATAATTTACGAGATCCCCATGGTGAGCATTTAATTAGTTGTATCCCTGTATATAAAAATAAACAAAAAATCAATCCTGGTAAATTTTATCGGTAGGTGTAGATAAAGTTAAAAAATATAAAAAATGGCGGGATATTAATTACTTGTAGTGACGAAGAATCTAATACAAAAACTGTGAACAAAGTTGATATGAAGAAGAATTTGGAAATTAATATAAAACAGAAGAACCTAAAGTGAGAAATTCAAAAGTGATGATTATTAATGCAGGAAAAAGCATTATAATGGCGCGAATATTATGTACAACAGAGGGCCGAGTATGGATCCCTGGGGAATACCCGAACTGGATTGGATTTAGTATTATTAACATGTTCAATTTGGTATCTGTCCGAAAGATACGAGCGGAACCATTTTAGAACTTGACCACGAATACCGTAGGCATTTAACTTGTCCAAGAGTAGCGTATGACTTACGGTATCAAATGCACTACTGTTATCGCAGAATATACCCAGAGAAGCTTTTTTTTCATCAAGACTATTATATTCGTAGGTAATTAAAAAAATTATGCAAAGCCGTAGATGTAGATTTGCCCAGTAAAAATCCAAATTGGTTTGGAGACAATAGCTTGAATTTTGTAAAATAATTAAGTAGTCTATCGAACATGCATTTTTCAAAAAATTTTGACAAAGCAGGAAGGATCGATATCGGTCTGTAATTACTAAAACACGTCGATTCACCTTTTTTATGTATGGGCAGCACTTTTGCAGTTTTTAAAACTTACGATCTATGGATCTAATTATTTCATGGATTTGGGTTTCAGTAACCGGTCTAATATACATGGACCGATTATGGGAAAAGACGTTTAACTGATTGGAGATATTTACTAACTGTCAATTGTTGTGTCTGGCGAAGTAATTGCTAAAGATGTTTGCCGTTTCAGAAAAATCACAAATTTTTCCCTCTGTATTTTTAATAGTTATATCGCAACACTTTGTTGCTCCGGTATTTTCCTTTATTATATTCCAAGCTGTCTTAAGCCCTTTTAAGACGGTCACATTTCTTGTAAAAAATTTGTTACGACGTGAGTGAGAAGTCCCAATCAACCAATCAACATTCAAGCCCGGTTGCACCAACTTTTTAAGTAGAACTTAAATTTAAGTGGTGTTTAGACTATGACATTATTAATAGATTTAACAAAATGTTAGTCACATTCTAATTGATACATAAGTTGAAGTTTAAATGTCAATCAGAACGTATTTGACATTACACTGACCATACGTAAATGTCACATTCTAAACATAACTTAAATGTAAGTTCTGCTTAAAATGTTGGTGCAACCGGGCATCAGTGTGGTAGTTTATCTCTCTCACTTTGTAACAAATTTGTTACAAGAAATGTGACCGTCTCAAAAGGGCTTTAGTCATATTGGATGAACTCAGTAACTTGTAACCGTAATATTGTTTCTTGGTATCATTAATTATTTTCCTGGATATTTTTTAAAATTATTAGATTCGTGATTATTAATCCGTGATTTGATGTGAAGTTCTGATAAATGTTTGGAGTTAATTTTAATTTCGGTGGTCACCCATCTAATTTGACATTAATCTGCAGTTACACTTAATAATAATAATAATGTTTATTGGTACAAGAAATTAACCAAAAGGCTTTTGGATCAGCAATTCCCACAGGGTATGATGCTCTTCCTCAAAGGACAAAATTAACATTACATAACAAAAAGGTATCACGTGATGCCTAATATCAAATACTCGTTATAAATTTGATTTCTTTTCCATATTATCATATCACGAGTAAAAACTACACCAAACTAGACAAATTAGACTTTGATAATCACGTTAGGCGTTACATTAAACACAAATGTAGCTTTGACATAAGAAAAGAACATTCGGATATTATAATATCTAATATTATTGAGCAAAATGAAGATATGCAATGAAAATTTACAACAATTTGCCAATGAACTTTAAATCACGCGAAAATTGACAAATGTTCCAGTAGCATTTCTTTCAATAATTTCATTTTGAAAAAATGGTCTTTTTATTTTATTTTAACATCACACCAAGCCTCAGGCTCGTCCAGGGAGGCGTTAGGCTTATATGTACTGCTGCTGCCATGATCAACTTACTACTTAGACGTTTTTCTCTTTCAGCATTACTCTTATAAATTGAGGAAACACAGAAAACCAGTTAGAAGGAGCCGATATGAATCCGAAACACAATTCGGCACATAGTGGTCTCCGTTTCCTCCTACTGCTTAAATATTGGTTTTGAACATTCTTGCTATGCTACGTATATCCTTTGAGACTCTGAAACTCCTATAATACTTGGCCTTTGGTATTACATCAACTCCTAGTTTTTCTTTTACATTGGTCTCTGCAACATTCTCTATATTTTCTGAATAAAAACTCCTAAATTTTTTTTATCACAAATTCTTTAAAACGGACACTGAAAATGGGCACTATCACTATCGCGCTATCGTAATTCACTCTTTGATTTTTCCAGATACCGATATCCTTTTTTTTCCTTTCGTAGGAAATTCACTTACCTATTCTTTAGCTTTCATTATTGTTATTACTTATTATCACAACTTAGGCAGCTAAGACCGATTCCATTCCATATGAATTGTGTAAAAGTTTGAAGACGTGCTAGTTCTGATAATCTTTTTAGACACTTTCTTAACCTTAACCTCGAGGTACTCTCTCTGTAATAAGGTCTTCGTTTAAATTTTGTTTTCCGTTTTTCATATTCAAGTAGTCATGTACCTTGTCCTACTTTCATTAATGTTTAGTCCTTTTTCTTTATTTCTTTATGCCAGGTGTTTCAGATCACTCGTTCCAACCTCAAAAAAGTGAAGTAGCAGTTGTAAGTTGCGAGAAAAATTTTAATAATGGAAAGGCATTTGCCGGCAATATAATTATTATCTTTCAACCGAAAGTAGGTACAACACAGATCAATTTGAAATTTTGAAATTTGTTTTTTAAAATACTATTCTCAATCACACATTGTTTTAATTGGTTTAAAACGTTACATCGTTAGATAAGAATCAGAGATTGACAGGTTTAACATTTTTAAATCACGGAAATTATTACATCTTCATAAATGTTCAAAATCCTGCCATCTCATTTAATACATTTTTGTATTCGACTTCTCAAATTGTTAGTAACTCATAAAAACCACGTTCGTTTACATAATTAAAAAAATATTTACGTAATTCAAAAAACAACAATAATAAACAAGTTTGATCAAAATACTGACAAATAACAGAGGATAATCCTTTTCTCAATTAGACAATGAACAAAAATAATTTGACATTTCCAATTCAGACGAATATGAAACATCTGTCACTTATTTCTCCATAGCAAAGGCACTATGAATGTGAATGTGAGAAGTAGAATACAAATAGTATATTAATTTACAAGTTTAGAAAAGTAACAGTTTTCCAGTGAGTGTAAATGTAAACGAGTGAGCGTTAGCTCACGAGTGGATCAAATTTACACGAACATGGAAATTCACTTTTCTAACGTGTAGATCATGCTATTTTTTCGTGTAGTTGACGAAAATAACGCTAAAATTATGAGAGTGTCGACGAATAATAATAATACATCAAGGTATGTCAAGCATTTGTTGACATAGTAACAAAACATCAATCTGTGACATCAATCAATCAATCTTCGACCTCTGATATGTCAAAATGAATGAAAAAAAGTATTGCTAACGGAAACGTGAAGAAAAGTGTTGCTAACAAGACAAGTCCCACTTTTCTTCACGATTTATGATTAAACATTCTAAACCCACTAATACAATAATACAGGATTTTTTTCGTTTCAATTTCTTGAAGGGAAAGAGTGTCGAAGGTAAGAGTGACATGAATGAATGCTGGTGTATGGTCACCTATTGTGTCACTTTTCTGTCAACTACACGAAAAAATATATTAATGAAGGTGGTTAGTGTTTTGAACATTTATGAAGATAGAAAAATTTCCGTGGTTTAAAAATGTCAAACCTGTCAATAGGTGACCATACACCAGCATTCATTCATGTCATTCTTTTCTTCGACACTCTTTCCCTTCAAGAAATTGAAACGAAACAAATACTGTATTATTGTATTAGTGGGTTAGAACAGGATTTGTTTCGTTTCAATTTTTTGAAGGGAAAGAGTGTCGAAGGAAAGAATGACATGAATGAATGCTGTTGTATGGTCACCTAATCTCCGATCCTTATCGAACGGTGTGACGTTTTAAATCAAACTAAAATAATGTATGATTAAGATAACAAATTGTCGTGTTTCAGAGTAGTCGGAAAATGTGAAGGACCTGTGGACGGAGTTTATATCCGCGGAATTATCGTTATTTACGACAGACAGTGTCAGTTACGCAAGTGTAAACACTGAAGCATGAAACTTCAACAATGAAACACGACAGTAGCGTAAGTGGCATAACCTATAACACCACCTCTCGTATTCGCAAAGACTGGTCCGACTCAAATCTGTATTATACGCTTATCACGTGACAGATCCTTCAAATTTTCCGACTACTCTAGTACCTTTTAATTCTTTCTCGAAAACTATATTGAGACATTAAAAATTTGTTCAAGTAAAATTTATTTCTTTTTAGAAATCTTATTCAATGATACCCAACTCGACATGTTATAATGTTATTTTGTGTGTTATTGCACTTTGCGTTGGACACCAATTTTTATAATGATATTTGGTGTCTTGCCCCTTACTTAGGAAGCCAATTTATGTTGTGCTATGGGGTTGTTGCCCCACGTTGGGCGCCAATTTATGTAATGTTATTTGAGGCTTTTCTTGAATGTGATATCCTTGCCCCTTTACGTTTGTTTGTTATTTTTTTAATGTATCGTTTTATTATTGCTTAAGTACGCGGTACGTTTGTTGCTAGAAAGTCGTTTGTACTATCATTTTCAACCATTCTCCTTACACAACAGTCACAATAGTTTCTTTTTTACGAAGCAGAAATATAGAAGTCATCAGCTCAGGAAACTTATTTCAGATTAACGAAGGAGACGTGAACAAATGTGGGAAGATAGAAATACATGAAACATGTACAAGACGTACGGTATTTATTCCAGAAACTGTATGCGTTTATATTTCGACGTCATATTTTTCACGCGGCTTGGTGTCTTTCGAGGACTCTTTCACAAGAAAGCGTTTTACGCGCTTGTGCTTACTCCTTAATATGTGCCTGAAATGCCGTTCATGTGAAAGGACTCTCTTCATTTAAAATTTTAATTAACATATTAATTTATCTATTATTTATTGAAAACATATTCGCAAAACCAACAGAAACTAGATTCTCTGAAGAAGAAGCAAACATCCACTTTAAGAAGAAAAAGAAAAGAAAAGATGGAAGCTGCTATAAAATTTCATATAGCTCTGTTCTAGTTTCTTACTTTTTCAAATACAATCTCTCACTGGCTTTGCATACGAATAATAACACGTCAGTTTAGAAGTTATTTCCTCTAAAATCATCTAATGATGTCATTGTACCATCCTCAACAATCTAAATAAATTATCTGCCACACGATATTTACAAATCAAAAGAAGGAAATCCTGCTTAATTTTACGTGAATAACTTGCGTTAATTTTACATGGTTAACATTACATTAAATTTTGAGAAGTTCCGACTTTAATCTGTATTGAATTGCTTATTAAAAAAACTTTCGTTTCGCAAAAAGGACGTTAATGAAATATCATCATATACCGTGAATTTATTTTAACAAGAAACATTGCTGTTACATACTAACCTGAGAATCCCTAGCAACATTTACAATTTGTAAATTAAACTGTCCTTTTTAAAATAGAACATGCGATGACAGCTGTCATGAATCTGTTCTGTTATTAGTGTACTACAAAATAATAGTGACTCTTTCAATTACATTAGATAAGTTTATTCTTGTTTAAAATAAGTAAACTTAAAACATAAGGAAAACAGAAATTCTTTAATTCAAAACAAACACCACAACAAATTTTCAAAAATTTCTTCATTTACCTCCATGCAGTATCCTAAACGATTATAAAAGTTGTTAATTGCATTAGTTGTCCAGAGGTAATTCTTCCTGACCCTGATACATTTTCACTAACTTTCTTCGCCTGACAGATGTTCCAAATTAAAATGGACAAATTTTATTTAATATGACATGAAACCCTAACGACGACGATCATGCAACGATTTCTTTAAAAATTGGAATAGTTTCCATAGTAATATGAACAGTAATGTTTCATACTAAAATAAAATCACGGTATAAAAGAAACATTAATTTCATTCACTTCCATAGCACTAAAATCAGTACGAAATAACAGAGAATGTCGTTGATTAGTAATTAACATGTGATCACATCACAAATTAAAAGAGAATTAGTAATCACAAGACAAACATTTACTAAATAAATTCTTAAGGTTATCAGATGAATAAATTACTACTGTAATAAATAAGAAAAAGTTATTCAAGCAACTGGTATTGAATTTGCTTCGCGTTGGAAATATATTTATGGGTTTAGCTCGGCATTTCTGAAAATAAATAAAATACGTCAACACAAGACAATCGAAATTCAAATGGCACGAAAACATCTTCAACACCAAGTAAGATTTAATTTTCCTTTTCAGGTGTACCGAAACCCCGCCTAATTCTATGGCATTCGGGTAAAGTACAGTGTTTCGTATTCACCGTCGGGCTCCTCATTGTACGCCAGTCCCTTGTATTTCACCATTATAATGAGGCATCTTTTATTGTTTTTATGGGCTACGTATCGGGATTATTAAACGATTCCCTTCTGTGAACGAAATCCTACCTTTGCCGTAAATGAAATCCTACCCACTGTTTTCGGGGCACGTGGGCCGTTCTGTTTCGGGATATTCTCCATATCTTGTGATTACTGCTTTTGTTTACCGGAAATTTTAACTAGGTGAGTTTATGGCGTACGGTGACAATGAGATATAAAACTGTCTCGGCAATGAAAAATGATGAATCTTATGCAGAATATGTACTTAAATATAAAATTAATATGACGGGCCTATTTAGTTTTGATATTTCAAAGCACTGACATAAACATCTGTAGGTAACTTCCATTTTCACAAATGCAATTCTGTTCAGTCCGTTTCTATTTAAAGCGCCGACAGTGAAGTACGTACAAAGTTAAGTTATTATCCCATTCGAAGGCCCCCGGTATAAACCTGTCGCGTATTTTTTTCACCGTGTGACTCCTGCGCCGATCCTGGTGAATGATGACATCGTGGTCAACGTCGTGGGTGAGTCCTGAGCAACAAGAAGCAGGACACCCACCAACGCTCTACCAACTTCTAACTACCGTAAAATGTATTTATGCGCGTGCTTTGTTTATAAAAATGATGCCCTTCATAAAGTTATAAATAAGATTCTTACTTAAACTTTGAATCAAGGAGTTTTTACAAACAATTTTCTTCGAAGCCCTAAAATATAAAAATACCAGTAGTTTGTGAAAAATAGTGTCTTAAAAAATAAACCATGTGGTTTATTTACAATACTACTTGTAATATTAGCAAATAATAATAGAACATAAATCTTCCTTCTCGCAGTTACATACAAGATTATGACGATTTGAATCGCTTCTCTAACCTCAGTAGCAGCTGCTAACGATAAATTATATTTATGGCCGCAAAATTTTGCGTAAAATTGAATAAAAATGTCATAAGGATAAATTATAGCCGTGGATAAATGGTAAATTTAATTTGACGTCACGCAACAGTAGCTCTAGAGTTTTTACACCTTTGCCTCGCCATTTGAGAAACGCTCGAGTAACTCGATATATGTATAACGAGGCGCAAAGTAACTGACGCAATTTATTTTGCGATGGAGACATAAATTTCGCAAGCTGATTTTATTAGCCACTTCATCATTCAGCAAGCAAATAAATGATTTTGGTTGATGCAAAGAAATTGCAAAGTCTAAAGAAGCAAACAGATCACAACCAAACATTCAATTTGTTTTTCAGTGAAAACACTAAATAAAACACTCAAATGGTGCAAAAGAATTTACATCATTTTGACACCGCAAAATTTTTTTGTCTTATTTCCGGAGAAAATCTGAAAGTGTTGGTCGTGACAGCGCAGCCTGAGTAAGAGAAAACTACTCGAAACATGTGTAGCGAGATGTTTTTAAACTTTGTGTTTTGGCGAATTGCCAGATGGTGCTGAATCATTAGCAAATAAAAGCCAATTCGGTTCAAAACAGGTCGTCATTGCTTGATTGGTACGGTTTAGATTGTTGGGGGCGTTTTTGAATCTTCTAAGCTGGGACTATCAAAACATTAGATTAGATTTATTCAATCACATACACTACAGTTTAATGAAATTTAATTATGAAACAATTCAAGTTGAAACAATTTGATTGAATAATTGATGTCTCTTGAAATGTGCATATACATGATTCCTTTTATCTCCTTTGAGTGTCGACCAATCTTCATTCAAGTACCTGGTTAACTTTAGCTAGCCTTCTTTCTTGTCCTGAACTATTGTTTTATCCTACTTCATTGTTCGAATTCATTTCAAATTTATTCACCAGAATGAAACATAAAATAACATTAAAATTAAGAGGGTATTTGAAAATTGATTGTACAGGTGTATTACAACTTCTGACGCGATTCTTGTTAAAATCAAAAGAGGAAATTGTAGTATAATTTTCATTTAATTCTCTGGTTATGAAGTTAGTGAGTGAATATTACCGGTAGTTATAGTCCACCCTGTATTTTGAGAAAGTACATGGGAAAAAATGCATATAATACTTCTTTACCAGAGTAAGCGGAACGCGAAACTTAAAGCGTTGGCGAATCAGTTTTTCTAGATTCATTTATAGCAATTTCCTTCGAAATTCTGGTTCAATTTTTCGTTTCTTGTGGTATGTCCAGAACGCTGGATCGGTCTGTTCTGCAGAACTGCAGTAGAATTATCGATCTTGCTGATATGGAATTTCATTTTGTTTAAGAAAAGCCATTATTGCGAGGGCGCACGCAGTGGATCATTTTCATCAGTGATCTTACTCAAAGTGCCAAAATTTTTTTCAAACACTTGTTCATTCAGTCCGTTTTTACACTTCATTACAAAACCAGGCGAGATTTGACCATCTTCTGCAATGATCTCCTTCATTATTACCTTGATAGGTTTTGACTTGGATACTTCTAGATTTTATAAGATGTGGTTTGTGTGGTAAATGTAGCACTACTTCATTGCACATTAAAAATAAAAGAGATGGATTTTTCAAACTTAATACTTTATATACGAAAGCCATAACTTGTTATTCATTAAATTATAAGAAATAAATAACATTAAATTATCCGTGCCAAAAGTATCGAACCTTTGCTTTTACCCTCTTCATTAAAGATTGAACATGATTATTATTATTATTATTATTTTTCAGCTTCCTTTCTCCACTTTTTCTGAAAATCAGCAATATTTGCTGCCTTAGATTTTGTTTTTTTAAGGTATCTTTTCATGTGAACCCAGTAACGCTCAATTGGCCGAAGTTCGAGACAATTAGGCGGGTTCGTTATTGGTTGCATAAAAGTCCTTAGTCCTTAGTCCTTTTCCATAATGACATGTGGCCAAATCTGGCCAAAAGAAAACAGTAGTATTATGCCGTTGTATTAGTGGTAGCAGACGTTTTTTCAGGCATTCCTCTACGTAAATTTCTCTATTCAAAGAGCCAGCTGTAACAAACTCCTCGCTTTTTAGGCCACATGTGCATACAGCTTGCCAAATCATGCATTTTTGTGGAAATTTACTTGCCATTTTATATTTATGTTTAGAAGCCACATTGTCCTTATCTGTTGCAACATAAAATTCTTGTCCAGGGAGCTCGTGCTCTAGCCGTCCGTTCTTTTTCTGGAGTTCTGTCAGGCACTTTTTGAACTTGTAAGTTTTTAACTTAACATTTACTTTAACCCGATGGACCATAGATTTCGTTCAGACAGATTAGGATTGTTCCTATAGGCAGCCTTAATTCTGGTTACTAACTTTTTATCCTGAAATCCCATTTTCCTTCCAGAACCTGGTTTTCTTTCAACATTAAGTCTTTCCTTGTAATTTCGCAAAACTTTTCCAGCCATAGATCTGGGTATATTTAAAACTTTTGCTAACTTAATCTGACTCCAGAGAGGACTTTCAAGGTGGGTGTTTACAATTAGTTTACGACGAATAACTTCATTCGTTGACATGGCACTTTTTTATTAAATTTTATCACAAAACTTGCATTAGAAGAACAGAGATTTACTAATTTGACAGTTGTCAAACAGTTACAAATTTATTTTGTCACTGCTGGCCTGCTTGGATAATAAAATTCTTTCGCTGCTATTTTTTTTCTGAACCACTTCTTATGTGGTATGAAATAACGATAGGAACGTGGGCAGATGAAGGCGTTTCTCTTCAATGCGTCGTCATATAAGTTTCATTATCCAAGGAAAAAAATACTATCAAAAGGAACGTTTCCTTCTGGAGAAGACTTCGAATTTTCGACATCTTCCTGGCGCTTCCTGGCAGTTTTGGCCGATTCTTCATTGATCAAATCCCACGTTAATTGACTAAGACTTAATTGTACATACAATGCCAGTTTAAATTTAAGCTGAAGAATAAACCCATAACAATGATTATTTCAACAATTGAAGCATGGTATTCCCAAATGGTCTAAGTACCAACAACGTAATTCCTAGAAAATTAAGGAAAATGATCCTTGTTGTTGAAGACGCGTGCAAGGGAGAGTCATCTATGTATAATTATATAAAATATTTTCACTTCAGATAGATAACGTATGTAACAAAAGTTTTCGGAAAAATTTTCTGGAGGGATATTAAAATATCGGAGTAGTTTATTCTAATCATTCATTTAGCAATTTATTCCTTAATATTTAAATAACAGAATACATAATTTAAATTATACTTAAGGGTCCGTTGTCTTCAATGGTTTTTGTTTAACATTACGCATCATGAGCTGGACGGTGAGAGCGTCTATTTCGCGATTTTTTTAAAATATGCGGCGTCGAAGCTGTTGCTCGTTTTGGGCTTCCCAGCCGTTATCATAAACTTTTCTACTTAATATTGCCTAAAACTCTTCAATGGGGCGGGCCTGGGGAACATTTGGAGGATTATCACTTTTGGAAACGAATCGGATGTTGTGCGCCTCTAACCAGTCCCCAGTTATTCTGGCGTAATGGCATGAGGCTAAATCCGACCAGAATATAATTTCATCATCAGAATGGTGTGTATTGATAAACTCCACCAATTTTGGAAGGCATCGTTGGGTATAACTATTTGCATCCAACGCCTCACCCCTAACATGACCAACGTAAGGACGTGAAATGCCTGCCGGTGATATGGGTAACCAAACTAAAATCTTATCTTCAAATTTCTTCTTTGAATTATATTTTACGTTATCTGGACAATTTTCAATGTCGTCTGTATAAAACCCGGCATTGCCTTTAATTTGTGAATTGGATAAGGTCATCAATGACTACAACTCTGTTGCCTTTGAAGTGATGTCTCCTTAATGCATGGCAATATATAGAAATTCTGCGTAACTGATCTTCAGTGTATTTTGGGCACTTCTTCCTCTTTCGATGTTTAATTCTATTTCTTCTTAGTTCTCGATGGATGGTCATGCGAGAAATCCGAAATCTGCCAGCTAATTTGCGAGTCGATATCCCCGATCGGTCTTTTGATGTTTCCACCAGCCTATTTGATTGGGCATTAGTCAAAACCTTAGGCCGTCCACTTTTTGGGAGATTTACACATGGTATACCGTTTTGGCATTCGCTAATAGTTTTATAAATAGTCGAAACTGCTATATTCTGATCTCTAAATACGTTCATTATTTCAGATTTTGATTTGAATCGACGCGGTGGTATTCCTTTATTCGCACGCTGTAATACGCGTGTTTGCCGTTCTTCTGCAATATTTTCTTCCTCGTCACTTAAATGATCAAAACCATCTTGAATTAATTCATGTTCCAAATCCTCTTCACTATGTTGATTTACATCGATTCCAATATCGACAAATTCATTTGAATCTTTCTTGTTCGTCCTTTCAATCGATTCCAAATTGCTGTCTGACTCTTGATAAAGACTTTCCGTAAAACGAACATCACGGTTTAAAACAATCCTCTTTCGACTTGAATCGTAGCATCTGTAGGCCTTCGAATGTTCATCATAACCGACGAAAATCATCGGTACCGCTACACTGTCCAAGTTTCTTCGCTTTTCTTCTGGAACATGAACAAAACATTTACATCCAAAAATTGCCAAATGTTTGGTACCTGGTTTGCTTCCATTCCAAAACTCGTAAGGAGTCCTTTCAACTGCTCGGGTTTGTGAACGATTCTGGAGGTAATTAGAAGTGTTTACTGCTTCAGCCCCAAAAACTATAAGACAATTCAGCATCTAGAAGCATACACCTAACCATCTCAACGAGTGTTCTGTTCTTTCTTTCAGCTACTCCGTTTTGCTGTGGAGTATAAGGTGCTGTGTACTGCATCTGGATCCCCTCGCTTCGTAAAAATTCGGTATAACTATTTGCATCCAACGCCTCACCCCTAACATGACCAACGTAAGGACGTGAAATGCCTGCCGGTGATATGGGTAACCAAACTAAAATCTTATCTTCAAATTTCCTCTTTGAATTATATTTTACGTTATCTGGACAATTTTCAATGTCGTCTGTATAAAACCCGGCATTGCCTTTAATTTGTGAATTGGATAAGGTCATCAATGATTACAACTCTGTTGCCTTTGAAGTGATGTCTCCTTAATGCATGGCAACATATAGGAATTCTGCGTAACTGATCTTCAGTGTATTTTGGGCACTTCTTCCTCTTTCGATGTTTAATTCCATTTCTTCTTAGTTCTCGATGGATGGTGGATGTTTCCACCAGCCTATTTGATTGGGCATTAGTCAAAACCTTAGGTCGTCCACTTTTTGGGAGATTTACACATGGTATACCGTTTTGGCATTCACTAATAGTTTTATAAATAGTCGAAACTGCTATATTCTGATCTCTAAATATGTTCATTATTTCAGATTTTGGAACCCCTCCAACTAAATTATATGTATATACTTTTACGGATATCTAGTTTGTACGCCATGCCATAGCTATGACAATATGTTGACAAGTATGGTAAGGTAAATAAAAATGTAGACAATATTGAATATTTGGTTCCAAGGGCAACTCAATGGTAAGTAATTTAGTATCAATTTACAGACAAATAAATTTTTCCGAAATTTTTTGTTACATACCTTACTTAGAACCTTTTCTAATGTGTGGAGCAAGGCACATAGATCCTTTTTATAGAAAAATATGAATTTAGTAAAATTTGGCACTTAGACCTTTTGGGAATACCACGCTTCAATTGTTGTTTGGCTTAAAGTTAAGCTAAAATTGTACAACTGGGCCTAAATGATATGTCTTGATATTTCACAAAACGCTTTACCGCCATTATCTTGTTTCTGACAATAAGCACAAATAACAATAACAGGTATCGCAAATATCTACATTTAATACCTACATCTAATAATTATATTTTACTGTTGGGAGTGCCAATTCAACCAAATTGTTGATCCTGGAAGAACAAAACAATTCTTTGAATCTACTGGTCGATGATTTCTTACTTTGACATGATGATATCCGAGTTTCAGAAACAATAAAAACAAACTCTGGAAGATGCTCTCTGATCTTTTAGATTTTGTATCTCCTGTGCAACGCCCACTATTTTTTCTGGACAATAAATATGGTAGCTTGGTACGCATTTTATTTCTTTGCTTTTAAGTTGATTTCTATAACATAATTGTATCACAAGAACCAACTGTAAACATAATTGTAAATTTTATTGTGGTCTTCCTCTCGGGTATTCGCCTTCCGTTGTGATTTGCCACATTATTATTGGCTGTCTCTCTTTTGGCATTCTTAGAAGATGTCCCAACCACTGCAGTTGTTTTTCTTCGACTTTTGCTGTTGTGCCATTGAACAAAAAAGTTCTTTTTACTATTCCACCTACTTTTGAAATTCCTCCTACTTTTTAGACACTTAATTTCTATTTTTGTTTCTCGTGTGCTACGTTTTACTTTGTACATAGAAAGGAGTCGCAGAGGATATCATGTGCGCCAGTTCAGCGCGTATGATTTCAAATCAGTTTGAAACAGGCCGTACATGTTTGTTCAAAAAGGTTTAAATTCGAAAATTCAAAAAAGTTTAATTCCCATCATTGTTGTCCGACAAAGAAGCATGTATATGTATTTGTATATTTTGGTCTTTTCATCTAAGCAAACCTTCACATATTCCGGCACTGAAACTCACAACTTGAGTGAGTGCTGAAAATAAATTTCAATCATTTAAACGATACGTACATGAGAATTGTAATGGATTCTTATCCAAATAAACATGATGTTTATGTATGTGCTATTATAACATTTGGTAGAAGACTCACACATTTCCATCGATGTAAATATTGAACTCTCCGATTAAATCTCATGGGTCCATCTAGATAAGGCAACCTGATTCTTCAGATGTTAATCTACCGAATCGAAAGGTGTTACAAGAAAAAAAGACGAGCCGTGCAAATACGTGCCAAGATCAAAAGGAAAGAGTTACGTAAACGGCCAGTATGTAAATAGTTTTGTACAAACTCGCCAAGGTTAGGTTCTCGTAAAACCGCTTAATGAATCTTTAAATAAAGCGTGCTCTCGCTCCGTTTAGATTATTGCCAGGTCAATTTTGATAAACCAGTGAAAATTGAAATGATAAAGCATTGCCGGTGATAAAAAGTCGTGTGAACGCAGTGATAACCATAGGCGCGATTTATAAGTTATTAATTAAATTTATGTTATTGTTGAGTTGCATTGCTTGGACACCCATGAAACAAAAACGAAGAGGTTCGGAAAATTTGAAATGCAAACCTCGTCTGTATTGTTGTTAGTCAATAAAATCAATTTTGTCGAAATTAATTCATCTGTAAGTCTGCACACATGGAAAATAAAAACTTAATGCGAACGTGACCCGATTACAATCAAGGCGTAATCACAGTGCAATGAATATATCGTTTTGCAAGCAAACGAGTAGATGCTTTACGTATGCATATTTCCGTCCGTTACGAGTGCTAATAATAATTATGACTTAATAATTGTCGCGTTTGTTTTTTACAGTGTTAAACATTCATTAAACGTTCATTCTTAAAATGTTTATACAAAACAATAAAAAGTCTGTTACAATGAAGCAAGTAATAATGATACTAATTCATTCATATACACAAGTAAAATTTGGAAACCAAAAATTATGGTCAAAATTACATACTAATAAAATCATCAAAGTGTAAAATTTTAATTAAAGATTGACAAATGAATTTTGCCTTGTTGTTTGTTTATAAATCATTGGCATATTTGAGGAAACATTATGACAACAGGGAAACGTGCAGACATACATATTTCCGTTTCTTACGTTTCTTACTCGATTGCGGAACATGTACACTGAGAAAGAAAAGTAATAAATAAACTTTTAAGTGGCGATCTAAAAGGTAAACAAACACGTGTTGAATTTTATTTCATGTTTTTATTTTGTGTTTATTCGTTTGCTTGTCCGTTTATTTATTAAATATTATAGAGGTCAGAAGGGATTAGGCTGCAATTTGACGTTCATAGGGGAGACATTACTTTTCTTGTACAGTGTACCTCATATGCCGCAATTTTTTTTCTCTTTAATACATGTGCTTTATTAATCATTAATTTCATGATTTTAATAAAAATCTGGGCTTTCTTTTTATTAATCTAACGATATCAAAATAAGTATAACATGATATCAACGAGTGGTGCAAAATGCAAAATATCTCTTTCTGTTTAGGCACTAATTTATTTATTCAAAAAGAATCTATACGAATTTATTGTACAGAAAGATTAATAAAATATTATGTAGTATAAATAATAATAATAATAGTAGAAATTAAAAAAAATATGATAGCTATTAATATTACAAATTTGAAATAGACGTGATAATATATTTTGCACACGAAGCGAGGAGCTGAGTGTGTAAAAAAAAACGCATGAATCACAAATTCGCAAATTTATATTTTCCATATCTTCTGCTTCGACTAAACGTTTATTATTTTGATTTAAAACATGATGAGGTCGCCTTTGTATGCATTGTTATTACAATGCTTGTGTTGTTTTCAACAATCTTCTATTTCTTGCAAGTAAAAAGTACCGAAAATGTGTGAATCCGATTTAGAAAGTGCTCCATTACACATTGAAGCAGCTAATATCAAAATCACGGAACTTGAGCTCTGCGTCATCAATCACCGAAGTTACAACCGACAATTATTTCAGTATTATTTCTTTGTTAACGGTGAATGAGAAAAAAAGGATGGAGTTACACTTCTTATGTCTGATGATGCAACACCAGACGTGTTTTATTTGTGACGCAGAACTCTTCTCTTAGGCCCGGTTTTTCAATCGATTGGTAAAGTGACTGTTAGCGTTATCCGATTGTTAGCACAGAAAATGGGTTTATCAATCTACTGGTAGTCTTAACAATGACTAAAACAAGGAGGTAAATTAACAGTCGGTAAATTTGCTTGTTAGCGGAAAACAAGTAGAGGGGATACATAAATGTGCGCAGGCGACTGTACAATTGTACCTCTTTGTGTTTGATTTAAAAATTGACAATGAATAACGTGGGAAATGTAAATATATTTTCTGACGAGTCTGATTCGGACGATGATATATATGATTTAGCAAACGCTATGGGCCTGAATAGAAGAGTACATGTAATTCGTCAACGGCCAGATCACATGAATTACTGGAACGATATGGAATTTATTCACAGATTTCGACTTTCCAAAAATGCTGTTCAGTAACCTATATTCTTCAGTGTGACCAACTTACGATTAACATACAATTTTGGTTGTTAAGTAACAAGCAGAAACTTATAGATTGAAAGACAGATTTTGTTTAACAAGCACTTTACCAAAGAGGTTAAATTTATCCCATTGGCAAGTAACAATCACTTTACCAATCAATTGAAAAACTGGGCCTTATGAAAACAACTTTACTTAAAGGTGCTCTTACACCAGCAATTTTTACGGCAATTAGTTGCTCGGCGACGTAGTGGAATAGTTAATGGATTAATCGATCAACATCATACGATTCCTAGCAATTATGCCGTATTGTCGAGTTGCCGTATATCCATCGGGTTTGGAAAACAGCGAGCAATTTTTGTTCCTATTGCACTCGTTTATATACTTGCGCTTCTTTCTGTGATTGATGAGTTTTATTAGCATAGGCATAGCCCTCTCTAAATACTAGCCATGCTGAGCGTCGGCGTCGGTGCGGCAACACCGCGAGAGGTCTATCAGAGTAGACTTGTACGATGTTCTGGTGAAGGCTTTTGTTTATTGTGATTGCTTTTTACTTAGTTTTTGATAACTTCATAGTGTTCAGAGGTGTGGCAATCAGCATCACTACTAAGAACACAGCAAATGGTATTAGTGCCAAATTGGATTAATTTAACAACTTCCATTTTTAGGTTAACTCTGTTAAGTACAATCAATCAATAGCGTTCTAAAACAGTGAGTGTAGTCTTTGAGTCCTCGAGTTGAGCAAAACAATTTTGTCCTGTATTAACCTGGACAACCATTAACAGTTCACAAATACTTGCGCATGCAAAGAACAAGAAATCCCTTCATTGTGAACACATAAATTAACACTCTAATTTCCTTAATTTAATTTTGTTACGTTAAGTCATTGTGAACGGGCTTTTATTCTTAAAATTAATGTTACAAAAATTTGCTAACCTAACAATTAAAAAAAACATTTTTCTAAATTTTCAACTTAAAATTATTTTTCTGGCGCACTCGCACTTTCAACAAAAGAAACCTTAAACAGGCCTTTCTCATTTCTCACTTTCCACCTCACTAATTGTTCATTTTTTCCATGTGTTCTTCTAAAAGAAGTTCGTAATTCACCTGAACGTCGTGTCCCTTGGCTGCATTCAAACGCACTCGACGTCCATCCGTACACCAAACGTCTCTTCCTTCTGGAGGTCTAGTTCTTTATAGGCCAATGTCTCGCCGTCAGTGGACCGTTTGTTTTTGTATAATGTTTATTCATTATATCGCAAAACTCGTCCCATAAAGACTTTTGGATTTTGTCTGCCACCCACTGGATGTCTTCGGGAGTCGCACTTAACTCAACTTCACCCTCGGTACTTTGCATTATTTTTATTTATTATACAATTTTGCTTGCGTTAACTAAATAATTTTGAAAATTATACTGGGTGTCCGGTAAAGAATGGGCCATACTTCAAGGGTGGCTTCTTTGGATCAAAATAAATCGATTTAGATCAATTTATCTTAGTACAATTTTGCTTCATTAAAAAGTTATGGCCTTTCAAAGAGAATTTTTTTATATCAATATTTTAGCAAAACTCGCTCATTTTTGGAAACATTTAATTGTAATTTGGTATTTAAAGGTTTCTTGTACAGCTGAATCTGAATATCTGCTTATTTTTCACGTAACGTATAGAGGGCACTCTAGAGACCCTGACATCCTCTTGTTTATTGTCGTACTTTTTTTTACGTGAATATTTTAAAAATATGTTTCGTTTTTTTTAAACGACATTTAATTTACTTTAAAAAAGGTATCTTGTCACATGTGGCTAAAGTACACCAGTTTTGAGAAAAATGGCTTTGAATGTGAAAATGTTGAATACTTTCTACACCAGTAACGCTACTGCAGGATGAAAAGACAATTACCTAAAGTTGCACTACTTCGTAATTTACTTAAAATTGAAAAAAATTTACAATTCCACATTTAAATCAACGATACATTACGTAAAAAATTCTTATTATGTTTGCTATTGCCGCGTATTTCATTCATACTTTGACTTTCAACTCCAGATTACTCCCATAGTAACAATTATAAAAACAGTTGTTCCCATGGAAATAAAGTGAAGATTAAAGTTAAACTGTAACTGAAATACGGGTCTATGTGCCTAATTCAGTGTAGACCTAAAACAGTAATATTCAGCATTATCATATTCAAAGCCATTTTTCTCAAAACTGTTGTACTTTAGCGACATGTAACAAGTATACCTTTCTTAAAGCAAATTAAAAGTTCTTTCAAGAAAATGAATATAATTTTAAAAATATTCACGTTAAAAAAAAGTACAGCAATAAACAAAGGAATATCAGGATCTCGAGAGCGCCCCCTATATGTTACGTTAAAAATAGGAAGATATTCAGATTCAGCAGTACAAGAAACCTTTAAATACCAAATTACAATTAAATATCTCTAAAAATGAACGAGTTTTGCTAAAATATTGAAATAGAAAAGTTATCTTTGAAAGGCCATAACTTTTTAATGAAGCAAAATTGTACTAAGATAAATTGGTCTATATCGATTTGTTTTGACCCAAAGAAGCCACCCTTGAAGTATGGCCCATTCTTTACCGGACACCCGGTATAAATACTAATTCGTAATTATCTTTTTCAAATGTTTCTTTTTCTGTTTCATTATTTTATTTACTTGATGATTAAATATCACCGCAGTATGTGAGAATCGATTCACTGAATAATTTCGGGACAGTCGGCGATTTAATTGACATTAACATAAGCAAGAAATTTGCAATTTTTTTCAAGAATTACTTTTGCCATGAAATAAAATTTATGATAAATTGAAGACAAAATTTTTGATAATTATTTATTATGTACTTACAAAATAGAAATTATTATTATTTTCATGCATTACAATTTTACATACTATATTTTAAATCCATGTTTGCTGTAATAGCTAGATAATTAAAAAACTTAAATTTGAGATAAAACATTTTTATCGTGAGAAAACTGACAACGTACAGTGAAACGCAATATATATTTTAAATGATGTCCAGAAAATGATTATTACAAAATCGTTTCACAAAACTTTGAAATTTAATTCTAAATTAAGGAGTAAAATTTTTGGAAAATTAGAAAGTTCAGTGGTAAAGGTAAAACCAACTTACAAAAATTCGAAGGAAAAACCACCGAAGAAGTTTACACTCAAAGAATTACTGGATATTACGAGGGTAATAGTGAACATTACTTGAACAATAGCAGGTAATCTTAAATAATACTGATAGGTATTTACTAGGTAATAGATAAATTTCCAGGTCAATAGTAGGAATTACGTAGATTATTATTGAACAGGAATGTCTGCAAGTAAAAATAGAAAACATTAGATATTATCTATAAAAAAAATAGGAAGCGGTGCATAAGATTTCAGCCAGCCATATTTACCGCTAGGAAAAAAATATATTGCAATATTATTAGTAGTTCATGAACGTATATTTCAATAAAATAGGAGGTTGAATAAGCGGGGATTTTCGGTCAAAAATTTTAGTAAAGTAAACGTGCAAGGTTCCTTGTTTACTCTTTTATTACATCGATATTTCGGGTCTTTTTTTACCCTTCATCAGGATCTACAAATACTTCAAAAGATAAGTTGATAAGTTGTTTTCAACTTATCTTTTGAAGTATTTGTAGATCCTGATGAAGGGTAAAAAAAGACCCGAAATATCGATGTAATAAAAGAGTAAACAAGGAACCTTGCACGTTTACTTTACTAAAATTTTTGACCGAAAATCCCCGCTTATTCAACCTCCTATTTTTTCAACAAGTACGGTCGATACTTCTTGCTGAGTATATTTCAATATTTCCGCAAGAATTCTAAAAAGACAAAGGTAGAAGATTACTAAGCAATTTAGAATAAAAGAAGTCAATAGAGGAAAACTCTATCTTTGCGTCATTCATTGCATTTTTTTTATGTAATCTAATCTAATATTTTAAAGCTCGAAGGAATGAATATGACTCAAAAAAGAGACAATTTTTAAAATATCTACATTTTAAAAAGTATAATCTTTGAATTTCAAATTTTAAAATTCAATTTATGTTTTAAAACTGAAATTTTTATTCAAAAAACATTAAACTTTGTTTAATGCTTGTATAAGATTTTCAATAGTCACATTACACAGGGTGTAATCGATTAAGTTTCACTTATTATTACTGTAAGTTCTTCATCCCATAAGAGAATGAATTCTACAAATACCTATATGTATATCAATGATCTAGCTCAAAATAAAAGCTGTATGAGAACCTCTGCTCTTTCGTGAGATATACGTACTCGGTCAATGTCGCCCATATGCAATTCGATAACGGAAGAAAATTCTAAATATCCGCTCGCGTTGACTACGTCATTTTTTACGTATTGTTAATACAGTTTATAATTGCTGCTCATAAAGTGTAGCAATCTACATCAATAAAATAAAGTATTGTAATCTTCCACCATCTGTTTCATTAGATAATCAACAATAATGAACATTTGAAAGGAATTTTAATTCTTCATCAATGATGTTATCGGTTTTTAGTTTAACTCTAGTATTAACTAAAAAACTTTTAACTAAAAATTTTATTGAGTTTTGCAATAGAAAGTTCTATTGCCAGAAATTAGTGGATAGGCATATTGAACATTTATTGTAAATACGTTTTGTTGATCTCTTTGTCATTTCACTCCTATTTGTTTTTATTATGTTTTACTGTTGTTATGGTTAGTCATATTTTTTATTTCAAAGTTTTTTTGGTTAATATTACAGTTAAACTGAAAACCGATAACGTCATTGGATGTAGAATTAAAATTCCTTCGTAGGGAAGTAATGCCGTACTTGTTAGGTAAACCAATTCTTAAATTATTTTTATTAACGGGTATTAACGGCTATTGTAAATAAAATATATTTTTGTTGGTCAATATTTCGTAATGTTTTTATTACTTCATCAGGATCAAAAATTGCTACAATAATAAATTACACTGTATACTTATGAAAAATGAAGCTAATTATTTACTTACTGAAGGTGAAAATAATTTATTTCGCCTTTCTTATTGGAAATGTATTAGAAATTGAGAATTTTGAAGTTGATGTTTAACAAAATTATTTATTTATAAAAATATTTAAATAACAAAAGGACGCTAGATGGCCTGACTTATTAGATTGAAATAAATATTGTTTAGTCCGTCAGTGTCAGATCTAAAATTCCTTTACAACGATATGTTACTTACGTCGGCTATTTAAAATCTTGAAGTTCATAGTGCGCGCAGCGTCACCTCTTGTCAATTTGGTGTTTCCGGTTTGATAACACAAGTTTCTTGTAATTAACTCAAAAGTAAATTAAGACTATAAAAAACTGACATCATTGGATGTAGGAATTAAAATTCCTTTAAAATAATATACATATGTCATTTAAAATTTTGCAGTTCATAGTGCGCACAGCGCCACCTAGCGGATGTTCTAAAGTAATTATATCTCAAGAATTAGAATTTTTTATGTAGGTAGTTTAATTTGATTTTTGTTGAACTTTCTTATTTGGTTCCAAAATTAACAGGGGGAGAGGGTAGGGACTTTAGACAAGCACTGTATTTTTGAAACCTCTGTATTTTTATCTTGATGACCTGCAACAAAGCTACACTCTGCCTAACAGAATGTGGTGGGCATATAACGCATCTTATTTAATGAATACTTGTTTTTTTTTAACAACTTCTTTTGATTTATACGAATTGGAACAAAATTTGTTACTTTTGCAATAACCGTGTAAATTGAGAAGTGCCACTCTACGAATATAAGAAAGACAATACCCTAATATCAAAATATACATCAAAATTCAAAATGTGATTGTAAAGGGATGATACGAATGCAAAGTTGAAATTGAAATTAAAAAGAGAGCCAAAACGAAAGTAAGTCAAAGCAAGTGTTGAAAGTGGTCACTATTTAGCTGTATGCATATAATTACACGACGTTTCATATTATTAAAAATATGCTGCAATATATACGATGTTATCTCGTTGCATTTGAATGTAATCCTCGCCATCAGTTTTTACAAATTATTAATTCTTTCTTTATAGACTTCATTTTTAAGAAAGCCAAATATGGTTAATAAGTCTAAAGCCTGGTCTATACGTAACGTTTTTGTCGTCAGTTTTGCATGATCTGGAAAGACTGACCAACAAGACTGACACAAATTGTGGGGCTACACTGCTCAAACTTTCTGTTAAACTTTCCCTCAAACTTTCGCTCCGAAATCGACATAGATGAAGAACTATTAGTGACGATAATTGCATCTGAGGAGCAGAATGGTAGGTGAGCGAAGTTTGACCGATTAGACTGACGCACGTCTACATGCACCGACTTGTCTATCGTCTTGCTTGTACACAAAGCTCCAGCCCAACAGTCTTTTGCGAGTTTGTCAAACCTCATTCAGTTCATGCAAAACGTCCAACTTGCCGTCTACACGTAACGATATGTTTGACAAATCTGGCATGATCATGCAAGACTGACGACAAAACGTTACGTGTAGACCAGGCTTAACGGGGCGAGGTTTGGTGATCTTGCTGGCCAAGATCCCCTGCTCACAACTCGGCCAGGGAACAACTCTTCAAGAAATTCCAAATTTTCTCGAGTAGTATGAACCTTGCTGAAAGTAACCATTTTCAAGTTCATCGGGATGTGCCCGCCCTAAAAATGGGGTCAACAATTGTTCCCTATAAGGTTGACTATTGATTGTATCGTGGAAGAATATTGGGCCTATGATTCTACGGCAGGATACAGGCATATAGTTAACCATATTTCCATCTTAAGAGGATGTAAAGGAGCCTCACGGAAATTTTGTGTATTAACAACAGACCATAATCACTTAGGGCCAGTTGTTCAAACATTTGGACCGTGGATCAAATATTAACTTGATTAACTTAATTTGTAGAGGCATATGATGCCATAACGAAGTTCAAAGTTGAACGATGTTTGAGCAACTGGTTCTAAATGGAATCAAGCTTCTTCCGTGAAAAAACTTAGATCGAGAACGTCGCCGTTGTTTAAGTTTGCTAATCAAACAATTAAAAAATACAAAAATCTTTCTTTCGTAGGTTTCTAAAAAGTGTTACATTCTGAATTTACTTTCGATAGCGAATTTCTTCGTAAGGAGTTTTACAGAATTTGATAATAAGTCGCCTGAATTAAATATTTGAGGCAAAAGTAAAAAATTGACGAAAACAACATGTATGACTTTGATTCATTATCTAATAACCAAATTACTGTTTTCATTCGAAATTAAATCTTGATTTAAAGAAAAGTATAATTTTTTTCTGAAACAGAACTAATGAAACTTCAACACTCATTATGCAGTTTCATTGTGCCTTGTGCCTCATGCTTTTGTTTATTTTGTGCCGCATCCTTCAACAATTACAATATCACCGTAAATAAAAAACAAACATCGGAATGCGAGTGTAATGAACATTACAAAATATTCCCAACCAATCAGTATTTTAACACTAAAAGAATGTCGTAAAGTTTTTGTCCTGGCGTACGAACATATCGGTTATTATTATTATTAATTAAGAATAGCTGTGTTCGAAAGGATTTTTCTGTAAAGTTTACGCCGTCAAAAAGTGAAGGTTAATTCACAACGAACTCGTTTAAGAAAATTCGTCCCGTGAGTTTCCTCGTCGCACGTGTTTGCCAGAAGGTAGGCGGGCGCTGTGCCAAAACTACTCTGGCCTGTCATTCGATACAAATAGCTTCGGAAAGGAAGTTATAAAATATCCTCGGGCAAACGTGCTCGAGGTTGTGGGCCGTTTGAATCTGTTGTGAAATAGTAATTCCGTAGGTTTTACAGAAAGAAAGTAATTTTATTTTTTTTTAATTTTACTAAACTTGAAAGTCAATCTCAGACTTATTCCTCATAAAACTAATTTGTAGGGAACTAGTACTAGAATTGAATCAAAGGTTTAAAAGAAAAGGGTTCAAGGTTATAATATAGAATTAATGAGCCAAATCAAAATTAAAATATTCAAATAATTTGAATTTTCCGTTTCAATGCAAATTTAAAGAAAAATTAGTAATTCAGATTACATGCCTGTAAAAAAAGTGAATCGAAATATTAATTTTCTGTATTTCAGTAGCTATTGCGTTCAAGATCAAAATATATTCGAATCAATGTAAAAGTAAAATACCCCATCATGTTAATACAATTCTAAATGCTCAGTTAGCATAATCAAGTTAAACAACTTACAATAAAATCAAAAAGTGGAAGTAAAATTATGCAAAAACTGTACAGATTAAATTAGGGAACTATTCACAAGCTTTGATACGCTTCTTCCAAAAAATTAGGTCCTCACATTATCACCTCCGAAATTAAGCGCAGGGTAAGTCAATCTAATATTAGGAAAACTAATTGAACGCAGGTAAGCAAGCAGTACAAGGATGGTCATTAACTATTGCTTGCTGCAAATATCAGCCTTTCCTCGTTAACAAGGCAAGTTCCCTCGCCTATTGAACTGTAAACATAGGCGATTTACTGCCGCTAAAATTAGAATTCTAAATCCGCACCTAGTAAATATGTTTATTTATAAAAAAAAAGAAAAAACGAATGCGAGTCAAGAACGAACGTGCGCAAGAAAGCACGCAATTGAAAGCGACTTTTAGAAAACGGGTCTTCCTTTAGGAGGTGTCTGTAGGAAATATATCCTGCACTCACATTGACATTTGACTCATTCCCTTGCTAAATATAATCTCGGGTGTGCCGTGCTAAAACACAGTAGGCTTGGCAAGTCGCCAGGAATCGTCTCCTCATCATCATTAAGGCGATCATCATCCGCTGATGTAACCCAAGCTGTCAAAAATTCGCCTTTCGAACAATGGGTCCGGATTTAATCGATTAAAATGAGCTAATTACTACAATATGCTGACTAACAGGAAGTTAGTTATCATGCGTTCATTCATGATTTTCACTGGAAAACTCCTAATTTACCGCAATGTGAAGACGAACCACAATCGCCTATTTATACCTTATCGTTCGTGCCAAGAATAAATTAACAGATATAATGCTAATAATTGTCACTAATTGTTATTTTTATGGCGTGTCGCCTTTTTAATCTGTCTCGTTTGATTTAAATCCGAGCTTGAATAACTTTTACGCTGGTAATGATAACATTTGACATGTACATATGCTATGATTTTTTTTTTAATAGTGAACGGATGCAATTACATACGACGATACCAATTATTAATAAGGCGAATACTAAGAAATTAATTAGACGTATATTAAAAGCACATCGCAAAGAATATTTGCAACAATTTCCTATAATTGATTTAGGCCCAGTTGTACAACTCCAACTTAACTTTAACCCAAAGCTTAAATTCTGGGTTTAAGCTTCACTTAAATTTAAACTGGCATTGTACAACAGGGCCTTAAATGTAGATGTTTCGTTATACGTGTGACGGCTTCTTTAGGATAAATATTTTATTACTTATCATGAACAAACAGCGAAACGTCAACATTTGTACCAATTTAACGAATGGTCCAATCTATTATAATTATTACATATTTTGTAATGCACATATTTTAATTAAAATTAGTTCTTGTCCATTAAAAATTTATACAACAAATGCGTAAATTACTTTCTCGAGCACTTTTATGTCACTTACATATCGAGCTTTCCCTGTATCAATTGAAAATATTGACGAAGCTACCAATCGATACAGCACGACATCAATAAGTAAGCGATTTTGAAGGTATTCGGAGAAATAATTTACTAATTTATTACATAAATATTAGTATGCATCCGTAAAATAAATAATTCAAGTTTCTCGGTTTCTAATATTTTCGGGCAATTCATGACAGCTTCGCCTTTTTCTACAAAGATTAATTTGTTTATCTGGATATGTGCATTATTCGTATACATATAAAACAAAAAAAAACGTTATTCTACTGAAAAAGAAACGACGCAGAAGTACTTTTCTGGCAAATTGTATGAAAAATTTAAAATATTTATTTCATTTTCGAGGTTGCAACATATTCAGTCACATTCAGCTGTACATTTAAGCCATCTGGTGAAAATATCAAAGCAAAGTTTTGCTGTGACAAACAAGGTTTGAAAACACTTCATCAGATTTGGTATTTGTACGTTCTCGAAGTAAGTATTAAAAAAAAACTAAATTTTTAGTCAGATTTGACTTGTATCTCGAAAATGGTGCATTTTTGTACACATGTTTTTTTATTTGAATCGAGCATTATAAGCATTATAATATGATTTTCAAAAAATCATATCACAGCTATTATTGAAGCAATTTTATTTGTAACAGCTAGTATTGTAGTTGAGGCTTTAATGTTCTTAAAAATTTCATATTATATATGATCTATTAAATTACAGGGTGTCTAAAATATACCACTCCACTAGAAGATATTCAAACACAGAAAAATACTTTTTTCAAATGGAACGACCAATATTTTAATACTCTAATTATCGTGTGTAGAATTAAATGCCGTGTCGAACTATATTATAGTATGTTTTTTAATTCGGAGGAGTACCTTGAAATTTTGTGGCGCTAAAAACGAGCTTGTCAATGGTAGTTTGCCGGTAACAATCACATTAGCAAAATCACAGCCAATCGTAATTCGCAGCACATCAGCCATATTGTTTCATCAGCTGATCGAAGTTTTGTTTTGTGTGAAAAAAATTACACTCCTCCGAATTAAAAAACAGACTATAGCATTCCTTATACCTAACTTTAACAGTTTTTGAATTATGAAATATTTCTTATTTAATTCATAAAAATTTACAATATTAATAGGTCAAATATTTTTAATTTTGTTAAGATAGCATGGAAATGATAAAAACTTGCACTTTGATATTTACTATTACTACAAATTTTGTAGTAAAGCAAAGAAAATGTAATGCAAATGTAAATTCAGAAATTTTGTTGTTTGTTTGTTGGTGTTTGATCATCCTTTCTTTTGGAATGCTTGTAAACTTATAAAAGGTTAAAGGTTGAATTTAATTACTTTGAATTGAAGAAAAAAGCCGCTAGTTTGCAACTCTCCGTGTTAGTGTGAAGGTGTTTTAATACCATTGCCTGATTATCTTCGTTATTTGTTACTGATTTTCGTTTCATTTTCTTAAATTTTACCTTTTCAAGTTCCAAAAAGTTAGGTTCAAACCTTCCAAACTTTGTTTTATTCATAGAAGACAAGAGGGGATACATTTCATTGAACACACATTCTCTTCTCTCAACGATTTTAGATCATTCTACATGAATTTAAAATAGATTTAAAATAACAATGTTTAAATAATTTGAATTTTGATTCTCAACTTTTTTGCAAATAATTATTTTAAATATCTTATTGAAAATTTGTTATAGGCCACGCGATCGCAGTAAATAATTAAATAAAATTTAACATAAATCAAAAAAGTATGTAAGGCAATATTTACTACCTGCCGTGTTGTGCAAAGCCCGTGAATTTACAATCCAATATGTTCGAAGTGGGCCGAAATCCTAAGCCTGCTTATTAGATACAATAAACATCAGTTTCCATGGGTTATACTATTGTCAAAAATCAAACGGTTTCCAGTTCGAGCATTAAAATTTTAAAATTTTATTTCTTGTTATTAAAATGTATTACTTTAATAGGAATTATAAAAAAAAATCTTATACTACTGAATAGAAGGTCTTTCTAGCGAGGTATCACTGACCCCTCATTCCATTTAAAAATTTTAAAGGGGTATCTGCCACTCGAAGGACGTAGGAGGGAGAGATACAAAATTCTACTAAAACAATGTCATTTTATAATTAAAAATCGACGGATCTCAGGATTTTACATAAAATTCGTTCAGTTCGTAGAAAATGAATTTATTCCAAACTTTACGAACGCAGTGTATAATTTAAATTGCCCTTTATTTGTCACTTTCGTGTTTTCTTTAATAACCATATGTTTACTCTTTAGTCTTGAAGAAGCTGTGAGCGAAACGATTCGTTAAAGAAAAACAATACCATATTTCATATAATTCGATTGAGATTCAATTTTGTAAATCTTCTAAAGTTTTTTGTTCCATATTACCACACTTGGAGAATATTTTATTTCTTCTATTTGCAAATTATTTAATTAGACTATCTAGAGTTATCAACTTTTTTTAAAACTCAACTTAGAATGATTTTCAAGAATAAAGTCATGCAAAAAAAATAGTATTTTACATTTTCCTTAAACTTTCGCGTATATTATATTTTAAAAATTTTAAATTATTCTTTAATATTCAAATAATTTTTGAAAAAATTGAATAACTTATGTGTAATTATTTAGTTAAAGTATTCAACCAGACGATCATGTTTTTTCTTTTTTAAATCAAGGAAAAATTATTGCCATTGTCATAACGCTCACTTCACAAAATGCACATGATTATTGTTCTTTCGATTTTGATAAAATCATAGAAAACTACTCTGCAAGGTACATAATATAAGACTAAGCAATATTTATTTAAGCATTAAAGACAATTAGTTGGTCCGCCTTTAATTTGGAATAGCCCAAACGCCGATTACTTAATTAAGCCGCTAACAAGGACAATTAATTAAACCTATTATTTCTCAGAGCAAATTTCAATCTCAAAGTCAATTCCATCCCACACAGAAATATCTATTCGATTAAAACTCTTACGAAGGTCAAAAATGCACCGCACCAAGAATATATCTAAACAGTTACTTGAAATATATCTGCATAAATAATTTAGGCAATTAATAATTCGGGAATTGTTTATTATAGTTTCCCCGGACAATTTGCGGCCGGCTCATCGTCGTTGTTATTTAAACCGCTGAACATGTGCTGGTGTTGCTATATATAAAGATAACGCGCCTTCCCGTCCCTACCCAGAAGATTTTTTCGGCGCTTGTGTTTGTATAATTTCCGCCGATATTAATCTGAAAAATCTCCGCCTTACGTACCAATTATCGCCTCTTTCCTTGTGGGCAGCTACGCTAAATCCGAACATGAGATCGCCACCGGACTTCGTGTACTTATTAAAATTAACAGTTTCGACATTGTAAGAGCTCGTCACAGCAACGTACACTATCACAAAATAAAGGGCACACCACCACTTGCACTTGCACATATTGTTCGTTTCAATTAAGCCAAAAAGAAAGAATGTTAATAATGAATAAATAAAGTCGGTGTCAACGGAGGCGCATGCACATCTCGCACTTAATTTTTGTTATTTTGGGGGGATTCGTTTGAATTGTTTAGCTGCCCGGTGGAAATCGAAATTTATTTTGTGTCTTTGTAAGTCGATAGTGCAAGAAGAAGCATTTTGAATAACTTCGCGCTCTTCGCTGACTAGTTAAGGCGCGACTGATGTGCGCCTGTTTTTAAGATACAGGCGCCAAAGTGTGTATGCGCGGTTGAACGTCATCCATGGACAAGCCTGAAAGTTACTTGATGTATTTTCAGCGAAATGCTTGCCGGCGACATCTATTGTGCGATAGCAAATCATAAAATATGGAAACTATGAGAAAATCTGCCTGTTTCAGGACAATCCAACCGAAGCAAGTGTTTCCAGAAGATGGCACTATATGTCCGGAGAAATTTTCATAAAAAAATCCAGGATCAACTGTATTTTAAAAGAGAAGAATCCTTTTTTTGTAAAAATATGAACAAAATCCTGAGGTTTCCATAAATTATGTATGTTTATGTTCATAATGTGTAATAAAAAAAATACATCTATCCGTAATTATCACTTTATGTATATTTTTATGGAAATAAATGAAATTACTATTATTATGTTTTTATAGTCAATTTAAATGGCTCTCCCATAAAGTCATTTAAATCTATACTTTTCTTCTTTTATCATTGAAAAACTAGAAACTTTTTAAAACCAATCTTTAAATGGTCTAAGGCCCAGTTTTTCAATATCAAGTTAAACTGTAACTTTCGGTTTATTTCCATAGCGACAATTGTGTTCTTATGGGAGTAAACTGAAGGTTAAAGTTAACATGCGATTGAGAAACCGGGCCTAATAAAATCTTTTCAAATAAATTCCACAGTGCAACAATGTGAGAGTCAATTTTTCTGAATGGCCTTATTCCGAAAAAAATGAATAATAATTTGGAAGTAAAACAAAATACATTTCGCGGGATTTGGAGAGTTTGGCTCATTTAAGCGTTTTTTTTTTAAGATAGAAGTTAGCCATTTTTCCTTGAAATTGAACACTTACAGTGGAATATTTTTAAATTTAAGAAGGTAAATGCCTACGAGAAATTCTTTTTTCTCGCATTATTTTGGCGAAAAGAATACTTTATTAAGGAATATCCGTTCATTTACATTCATTTGTTTTTTTTTATTTATCAAAAATACCATAAAAACATTAGAAAAGAAAGATTTTTTTGGTACGAGAAATTCAATTTTTCGCATTATTTTGGCAAAAAGAATACTTTTTGAGAAGTAAAAGTTCATTTAAATTATTTTTTTTATAGTGTCCTTCAAAAAGTGTGCTACAAGAAAGCACAAAGTTTCGGAACGCATTCAAATAATTGCTCCGAACCAAATGAAATAATTGAGAAATAAGAACAAATTTCGTATTATCCTATTCATATTACTTTGGCGGACACTTTAATCCAACCAGTATTTCCTAATGTAGTGTGTATAAAGAGTGGTTCACAATAAATTGTGACATTTTTATTTTTGAGATAGAAGGCTGTAATTTCATATTTAGCTATAACTTTTAATTCTGAACAACTTATTCTGCTTGACATTTTGCTATATCTTGTAACATAAGGATAGTTTACTCTTAAGTCGTCTTTATTTCTCGGTGTCCACGCTGTATACCGTTCAAGATAAATTTCATCTGACATTTTCCAATTTGACTTTAAGGGATGCAGAAGCGTTCTGCGTCAATAAATTTTTATAAAAATCGATCATAAAAAAAATTCCCATTTGTAGCACACTTTTTGAAAGTCACTCTATATTTATCAAAAATAAAAATTCTAGATTAAAGAGTATGCCCCCCTATTTTGTATGATGTCGAAATATTGTCTAATGACAGGAGTTTTAATCAGTATGGAGCGTTAGACAATTGCGCGGTAAATTTTATCGATATTAAAGTGAAAACTAGGAATTTTTTAACAATGGAAAGCATGGAAACAATTCATAAAAATCGAGTTATTCGGCAAATAACGTTATTGAGAACTTTATTAGCAGATGGAAACATCGGCCCTAAAAATAACATACATTGCAAATCTAGAAGCTTTTATTGTTAAGTCGTATTATTGCATATGTCAAACAGTTTAGCAGCATTTCAAGATAAATTTCCAACCATACAGCGGATGCTAATTTAAAGTTGTGTGTTAATCACGACATACGTTTTCTTTGCACCTTTACAGGACTATCGCATCCAATATGCCAGACACCTCTACAACCTCTTTTATATCCTTAATATTCGTGTGTGTTAGGAATTGAACTATACGTTCAAAATTGGTAACTGCTAGATTAAATGTATATGGATTATGGGCACATTGGGCAATTTCTTAATGCCGCTTTACACTATTTGATTTTTAATTTGACTTCAGAAATGTAATAGTAATTAGGTGCAATTTTTTTGTGAAATTAAAAATTAAATGGAAAATCAAATAGTGTAAAAGTCGCTTTAGAGAGCCGTCGGAAAAATTTATTTATGATTTCCTCTAATTGTTTTAATTTCCTAATGTTTGTATAGTATTTTTGATAAATAAATTTAAAGAAAATGAACATTTACTTCTCAAAAATATTCTTTTTGACAGAATAATGTGAAAAATGAATTTCTCGTACCAAAAATACTTTACAAATACTTTTTCGAAAACAAAAAATTCTACCGTTAAGTGTTCAATCCCAAGGAAAAATGGCTAACTTCTATCTTTAAAAAATGACTTAAATGAGCCAAATTCACTAAATCCCGTGAAATGTATTTTGTTTTACTTCCGAATTATTCATTTTTTTTGGAATGAGGCCAGTCAGAAAAATTGACCCTCACATTGTTGCACTGTGTTCTTATTTTAAAACGAAGAATTTGAAATTGAAATTCTTTTAGCCTGATGATGGCTAAGTGATTGCAGCGCCTCTTATTGAAAAAAGTAGCCCATAGGTACACGAAGAATAAATATCTTTTATGTATATGGATAACTATTTTATTTTTAGAAAGAGTCATTCATTATTAGTGAACGTTTTTGCATCTTTGCAAATTTTGACACTTGTTATGGTTTAGTCAAAAAATAGAAAAATCCAAATGACTGCTTTTTCTAATTTGTGACCAAAATTGTGACGGGTATCAAAAGTTGCAAAGATGAAAAAAAGTTCACTAATGAATGCCTCTCTCTGAAAAAAGAATATTTATGCATGTAGCAGGTATTTGTTTTTATATACAGCCTATTATAGTGGACCTGTTTTCAATAAGAAACGCTGCAACCACTTAGATTTTTTTATTTTGTGACTAAATCGTAAAAAATATCAAAAATTACATTGATTAAAAAAGTTTTCTAATGAATGCTTCATTCTAAAAATTGACTAATTAATGTTACCTTCCTAACCTCAAGAGAGTTATTACAATATCTGTTCGATGGTAACCCTGTTTCTCATACTAGCAACCCAATGTAAATTACTCAAACCATCTGAAAATGTGATTTACCTTCCTATTGATCATCGTACCAAATATATCATCCAAATTAATTCAAGCGTTCTTTTGTTATAAGAAAAATTAGCTTTTTTTTTTCAACAACTTTGAAGCAGAATACCGACTTAACGAAGCACTTTTTGATATGTAGATAAGTTGAGCTAAATCATCTTATATTGAGCTCAGGAATCTGTGGTTAAGCCATGTTCACGGAATTTAGCGACACGCTGTATACAGACTGATTGATTATAAAGGCCCCAAGCTGTAACTCATTTATTTTTATTCAAACACCCAATAAAGTATATATATTCTTAAATGGGACGTTGTTCTCTAGAGAATGAAGTATAACAATATTTTTTTGTCTACACTATGTACGAGTGATGTCATCATCGACAATTTTTTTAAATAGCAAAATAATATTTTTTTTGCGAAATGTGATAGAAAATTTTTTTCTCTTTTCAACCATATCAAACTTTTGTATCCTTATGGTCCGTTTTCACGCTCAAGCAATTTGCGCAAATGGATTTGTTCAAGCATTGGCGCATACAAATTTGCTTGCGCAAATGCATGTGCAAATACATGCAGTTTACCAAACTTTCTAGCTTGTGCAAACAAAAAAATTACGTTTACATGCAACGACTTCCTTGTGCAAATTTGTGTGCACAAGCACATTTGCGCAAATTGCATGAGCGTGAAAGCGGACCTTTACATAAGAAAATTTTCGAGGAAAGTTAAAAAGATAACTTCCTTGGCTTAACTTTTAAAGCATGTTAATATGTATTTAAAGCAGACCATGAATAGAACAGAACATCAAAATAATTTTACAGAAATTTGTCATATTTTATTTAGTTTGTAAAAAATTGTATCTAAAATACCGATAATGTCAATCTGTCCTCATAAGAAATGAATAAAATTAATGAAGAAGCCGATATGACTACGAATGTAAACAAAATAGTGCAGCAGTTTTACGGTTGTTTGTTATTAATTCATAATTTTCTGCAATTGTCTTTCGTTGCTTGATTTATACATTTTTTTATGAATACGTTAATAACAAATAACCGTAAAGCTACTGCACTACTTTTTCTACAATTGTAGTAAACCTCTATCATATCGGCTTCTTCAATAATTTTATTCATTTCTTACGAGGACAGATTGACAGTACCGGTATTTTAGATACAATTTTTTACAAACTAAATAAAATATGCCAAATTTCAGTAAAATTATTTTGATGTTCTGTTCTATTCATGGCCTGCTTTAAATAATAACATGTTTTAAAAGTTAAGCCAAGGAAGTTATCTTTTTAACTTTCCTCGAAAATTTTCTTATGTAAGGATACAAAAGTTTGATATGGTTGAAAAGAGAAAAGAATTTCGCAAAAAAATATTATCTTGCCATTTAAAAAAAAATGTCGATGACGTCATTACTCGTATATAGTGTAGACAAAAAAATATTGTTGTACTTCATTCTCTAGAGAACAACGCCCCATTTAAGAATATGTATACTTTATTGGGTGTTTGGATAAAAATATATTAGTTACAGCTTGGGGCCTTTATAATTTATTTATTTATTTATTTATTTTTTATTTAATATTATATTCAGGAAACTAACAGGACAAGTCCCAACAATCGTTTCCATTAAATTAATTTGACAAAGAAAAGGAAAATAATATGCTGAAATGCGCATGTGGAGAAATTAAACTTAATAATATGATTTAACTTAACTAATTGAAAATTAATGTAATGACCACTAACCTATTAAGTATATTTAACAATACATAAATAGATATGAGTTCTGAAAGGAGCGTGTTCCTTATTCATACTGTTCGAATGTGATTGTATGACTATAAAAGTAATAGTATTCCTAACTAGAAAGACTAACCTAAAGATAAAGATAATACAAACGCGTTGAAGTTAAACTTATATACTTTTACATATTTTTTAAACGTTGGTAAATACATGTTTTAAAAACAGCCAGACTGGAAAAGAAGATGTCCGCATCATTTGCAATACAATTGAAAGAATGACTTAGTCTGTATGTAGGTGAATTAAGACCAATATTTGTTCTCTGACTATCGATATAAAATGTCACCGGATATCGAGATTCACAACGAGGTGTACAGAAACTAAACAGCGAAAGCAGCTCTTCGCAGTCAATGTAATTATTAATTACTTTAAAAACGAAAATAATACCGACAGCAACAAGTATCTGTTCCAACGAAAGAAGATTATACCTAATTAATGCAGCTTTGTAAGAGAGGCACTGATTACCATAATGAAATTTATGGTCTAAAAGTTTTAGAAATTTCTTTTGAATACTTTCTATTCTATTTTTATAAACATTGTAGTGTGGGGTCCAAATTACAGAGCAATATTGTAAATTACTAAGAACAAGTGTTTTGTAGAGATGTATAATGGAGTTTAAATCGCCGAAGGGTTTCGAAATTCTGCAAATGAAACCAAACATTTTAAAAGTTTTTCTTGTTATTAAATCGATGTGATACTGGAAAGTGAGTTTTGAATCGAAAAAGATCCCAAGATTTTTAACCTGGCTAACTTTAGATAAAGGTGTGTTATCAATTTGGTAGACATAGTCTATAAAGTATTTTGCTTTACACTTTTTAATGTTTAGAAAAAGTCTATTTAATTTGCAATATTCGACAAGATTATTTTGCAAGGATTGGCAGTCACTGATTGTTTTCACCTCCATATAAATTTTTAGGTCATCAGCATACAATAAAATATGACCAGAACTCAGCGCCTTTCCTATATCATTAACAAAAAGTGTAAATAGAGTTGGTCCCAGATGGGAATCTTGAGGCACTCCGGATGAAATTTTCACTGGGTTTGATTTGCATCCGTTGATGACCACAGCTTGCGTACGACAATAAAGATAGGACTTAATCCATCGAAGCAAGTTTCCATGAAAACCTATTTGTCCAAGTTTTTGTAGTAGAATACGGTGATTTATTTTATCAAATGCCTTCTGAAAATCCGTATAAATGACGTCTACTTGTCCGGAGGTGTCTAGGACGGAACGTAAGTGCTCATTATACAGTATTAAATTGGTGGATGTTGATTTATTTTTGCAGAAACCGTGCTGCTGCGGAATCAGTAAATGTTTAATAGATTCTGAAATTATTTCATTTACTATGGATCCAAAAATTTTTGCAAATATTGACAATTTAGAAATTGGTTTGTAAATTACCAACGTTTGTAACAGATCCTTCCTTGTGTATGGGAGTGATGTATGCAGTTTTCCGTACACTAGGAAAGGTACATTCAAGAAGTGATTTATTAAATAAAATTAACAGTGGAGGTGATAAAGTGTCAACACAAGATTTAATGAAATAAGGCGAAATATTGTCTGGGCCAGCCCCTTTATATATATTAAGTTTAGAAATCTTATTTATAATGGAGGATAAGCTTAATTTGTTGATTACAACAACATCGCGGTAAACACAACTGAGATCTAACTCATCACAGTGGTTTAAAGGGAGTAGTATATCATGTTCAAAAATGGAAGAAAAGTAAGTATTAATTAAATAAATTGACAATTGAAAATTCGTCTGTTGAAGTTACATCTTCGTAAAACATGTGAGAACGCAGTGAGGATCGTGAACGTTTAGAAGCAACATAAGATCAAAAGTATTTAACATCCTTTTTTAAATTTCTTTATACAGAGTTTATCCAATCGATATAATCAACTTTAATTGCACTTTTTAGACGCCGTCTGAGCAAGGCAAAAGTTTGATAGTCAATGAGTTGACCAAATTTTTTCCATTTTCCATGAACGCGACATTTTTCGTTATAAATCTTTATGGTAGAAATTTTGTACCAAGTTGAAAATCGAGATTGACGTATCTTACCTTTAGAAATAAATCTGTCAATTATATTTTCATTTAAGTAAGCATAAAATACCTCGACCGCCTTCTCAGTGGGTAGAGTATCCAGCAAATCGTGCCAGTTTGTGTTGGCTATTGCCTCATTTACAACTGAATAGACAGCTTTGCGAAAATTGTAAACAGTTCTTGAAGACAATGGAAAATAAGAAATATTATGATTAAAGAAATCAAAAGTGAAAGCTTAGCATAGAAGATGTGCACCACGCACATCTTCTATGCAGAGAAGATCTTGAGCTGGTGTTAAGTTGGAAATTACTCTGTTACACAAAACTAAGTCTAATAAACGACTATTGTGATTTGTAATATGGCAGTATTGACTTATATCCAAATAGGATAACATATCTATCTATCTGAGGGAGTCCAGACAATATTACCCAAGTTGAAATCCCTGACAATTAAAAAGATATCATTCGGGAATTTATAAAGTAATCTAGCTAAATTATCGAAAAATATTTCATACTTAACACTACCAATATTTGGAGGAAAATAAACACAACACAAGTTAATTTTAATGGTGGATGTCAAGGCAATAGAAACCCAAAGATCTTCGTTGCACGTTGTCCATTCATCGCATAAGAATGCTTTAAATTGCGAAGACACTGCTATAAGGCAGCCACCTCCATCCTTTTTGTTGGAAGTTATTGTGCTACGGTCCCGGCGAAACACTTTGTATCGACAGTCAAAAAGTTCACCACTATTGACACCATCGTTTAGCCAAGTTTCGGTACAAAGTATTACTTCGTAACTATTGGTGATAACGTTTCGAAAAAAGTCATTAGTTTTTGTCCTTAAGCCACGTGTGTTCTGATAATAGAATGATAGAGTCCCCATGAATCGGTAAGAAGAAAGTGATGCTCAACCAAACACTAAAATTATCAAGCAAAGTTGGATAATTTCAGTTGATCTTCATTAGAGATAAGATATACCCTGGATCTCTCATTTTTTCTAATAAATATCTTGCAATCTCTCTAGTCCAGCAATATTGGAAAGCATTGTTTTTACAGAAGTTACGAGTTTTCCAAAACAGATTCTTGTTCTCCAGAGTCAGATGTTCATTGCAATATATAATTGCATTTTCTGCAGGTATTCCGATATCAATGGGCTTTATACCACAAAACTTCCGTGATGCAGCAAGAAAATTGTTTTTCGTTAGACGACTAGCGAATTTTACAATGATGTTATTAGGATTGTTTTGGTTCGTTTGAAAAGGATTTACTCTGTGATAGACATCGATGTGGAGATTATCAGAGTCGATTTTGATGAGAGAAGCAATATTTTTTAAAATATCATAAACGTTTTCGTTAGAATTCATAGGAACTCCTGAGATTTCTACATTATTTATTCTCGTTTGAATTTCAAACAGCTTAGCCAGGATAACTTTAACATCTGTGTTATTAGTCATTCCAGAGCAGTTTTTGCATCTCCATGAGACGCCGGGCCAATCAGTCTGTATGTATACAGTGTGTAATCGAATAAGTTTCACTTACTGTAACCACTATTAAATATACAAGGAAAGAAGCAAAGTTGTGACCATATACAAGTGTCCCATGACGTAATGTCACCACTCCACCTGCGTGACAAGAAATTCAAGCTGAGTAGAAAAGTCCAATAAAGTTTCGCTCTAAAGCAATCCGTTTCAGAAATACATGGTGTTTAGTGTTAAATTTTATTTTTACAATTTTTAAACTTCACCCCAAAAGATACTCAAAATGGCCCCCGTTATTTGTTAAACACTTTCTAGTTCGTTTTAAAAGAGATGTGGTTACCCATAGCAACATATCATTATTATTTATAATTACGATCCCAGAAACGTCAAAAAAATATTTTCAGTAAATATGTATAAGTGTCAAAATAGTAAATTTCAGTTTCAGATCATTTAAAATTTTTTTGTTGATTTTAAAAAACGTCTGGAATTTATTCATTTAAATATTTCAACAAATAAAACTATCCTAAGAAAATATTATTTTACCTTGTGACATTTTTCTTTACATTTTTCTTGATTTTACAAAAAGTTGAGAATTCGTTTATTTAAATAAATAAAATATTAAGTTTCATTATCTGATAATTTAGTTTTTTTTATTATCTATTAGAGGACGTGCATAGAAATTTAATGTGATTTTTAACAATTAAAAAAGCAATTAAATAAATGAAATGTTCAACAAACTTAAAAAAAACATAGAAAAATCCCAATCGCCTGCGGAGATGGATAGAATATGTCAAAAATTCACTAAAAATAATAATAATATGTTGCTGAAGGGCGACCACGTCTCTTTTAAAACGTACTAGAATGAGTTCTGCAAATAACAGGGGCCTTTTTTAACATTTTTTGAGCTGATATTTAAAATTTACAAAAATTATTATTATTATAAATTAAACGCACTGCGTGTTTTCGAAATAGTTTGCTTTATTAGATTTTTTTTGCTTCGCTCGAACTGATTGTTACGTGATTGGAGAGGAGATGTTTAAAAATAGTAATAATCAGGGATCATATTTGGGGTCACTTCCTGCGGAGAAAATACGAAAACTTGCTATTCAGAGTGTACACAGGAACAATAGATCGAAGAGTGGGATGATCGATCGCCGATTGCGCTGCTGCCTTATTAAGCGGCCCCTAGACTGTCAATAATAATGCGCAATAATATTGTACAATAAAATTGAGATTTGCCCTAGACAGCCGACTACGATTGCACAATATACAGCCAGTCAGTTCATTGTTAACTTTTTAGCGGCAAACGTGCTAATGATGTTGAAACAGCTTGTGTTGCCATTGCATTGTCTGCGAGCTTTCGTAATAAACGGAAAAAGAAAAAGCGCAGATGTTTGAAAAACTGTTCATCTTTTTACCCGGTTGCTGTAATTTTTTGATTTTATATCCTACAAGGATGGCAAATTTCTATACACCACGATGCACTCTAAAATGAACCGCCTTTCCTCCTCTTTCGTTGCCATGACTTCCGCACTCCAGGAAATACTGAATAATATTGCACAATATTAACCACACACTGCATCCTTTTTTCAGATTGCGCAATAAATATCAAACCTTCCTTGATCTGCTCAATATATTGCACAATGTTTCAATATCATTCACAAACTATCAATAATATTGCGCAATATGAAATATTGTGCAATATTATTGACAGTCTAGGGGCCGCTTTAAGGTGGAGTTTCGTTGGTGCGACCAGTCGCTGCGATTGGCTGCAGCGACTAGCCGTACCGATTAGTCGCAACTTAGGCATGATTTCGTTGTTGCGATTAGTGAATGAAAAGTCACTAGGAAGAGAGGACATTATGGATACCAAAAAGCGACGTTTAGGAGCAGCAATTTTGCTCCTAGAGGATGAGGGCGAAGATATTGAATAATTAACTAACTATGACTGGGTTTCTCTCTCATAGTTTAAATTCATGTTTATTTCCATAGGAACAATTGTTTTTATAATTGCTACCATGGGAATAAACAGGAGTTTAAAGTTAAACTAGGACTGAGGAACCCAGCCTTAATTAATTAACTAGCAATTAATTAACTTTGCGCTGTTTAGAAATGGTAAATGTTCGTGGAACGGTCACTTATTTTTACTTCTTGCTGCATCTCCTGTTTTTCCTTTGTACTTCTTTTTGTTTCTAAAAAATGTATCCCTTATATTCCGCCATCTAGTTTTACATTCTTCAACTGCAAATTATTTTCTGTAACAAGAGAATTTATTTCGTGTTTTTTACCTTTTCCCCCACATCTTTCGATATTTCTACCCATATATTATCTTTTATATCTAAATTCTTGTAGTCTCTGTTACCAGCATCCCACACAGTAGGAAACTTGTGTACGTTGTAGGCGAGAATTTCATCCTCTCCTTCGGAAAATTTTACAAATTTAGGCATATCGTATTTAAAACTTGACGTCAATTCACTCGCGACTGCGATTGCACTGCTCCTGAAGCAGTCGAATCACAGCCGCAGCCGTTTCGATTCCTAGTCGCAGCGGCTCGCCGTAGCAAAGAAAACGTAAACAGTAAATCCCATTAAAGGTGTGTCACGCGGTTAGTCGCTGCAGTCAGTCGCAGCGATTGGTCGTACCAACAAAAACACACCTTTAGACAAGCTGGGGACGGCCGAGTACAGTCAAGTTAGAAGTGCGTGGCCAGTAAGTGGTCTCAAATATGATCCTTGGTAATAATAAAAAGAAGAATTAGAAGAAGAAGAAACACCATCTTTTCTGAAACGGTTTCCTTTAGAATGAAACTTTATTAGAGTTTTCTTATTGACTTTGAATTGCTTGTCGCGTAGATGGAGACATCACGTCATGGGACCAGTGGTGGACCCGGGGGGGAGGACACTGGGGCATGTGCCCTGCCCCCCATATGATTATGGTTTTCTTGGTAGCTTGGTTATTTTTCTCCCTTTGACATGATCATACCATAAGTATATTGTGCTCCTCCTAAGATTAAGTACTGGGTGCGTCATAGACGGGGATGGATCTAAGACGTTTCAGCGCCGCCGGTTCATCACCATCGTTCCGTCCCTGCCGCTTCACCGCCATGTCCAATTCGCCGCCGCCAGTTCACCGCCAGTTATAATTTTATAATTAATTGTTATCGTGATATAATGTAGGTGTATAAAATCTGTAGCACTGCATAAATTTTTTTTATCGTTCCTGGTACTTTCAGTTTATTTTACAAGAACAAATCTGTTAACAGTTGCATTATTTAAGATTACATACGATTAACGGATTACAATACTTAAATTAGTAGAGATGTACCGACTAATAGGTTAGTCGACTATTCGTCTAGTTTGGCGTTTAGTGGAATAAACATATTAATCGGCTTAAAAATCGACTAGTTGGCTTATTTTATAAACTAGGAAGGTACAAGAAATATTTATTTTGTAAGTCCCTGAAGTTAATTTTTGCATTATTTTATTTTCATAAAACGGAAGATTTATTATTTATTTATTTATTTTTATTAAATAATCGGTCTGGTCGACTAGTCGGTACATCTCTACTCATTAGTGTACGAGATCGTGTGCCAATAATAGTTTTTTTAGTTATAAGTGAGAAAAGTTTATTGCTGGGTTAAAAGCAATTATCATGACTGACGACCTTTTTATAAATAGACGTTTCTTATTTTTTAATTTTGATATGTACAGTAGCGGACAATAAAATCCGGGTAAGAATTTGACATGTCGTACGTTTTTCTACAAATTTGGTAAATCAGGCTTTCTTGAGGTTATATTTCTGTCAAAATAAATAAATAAAGTTTGAAGTAAACGTCAGAATTACTAGTGACACGCATTAAACGTCAAAAATATTAAAGTGAGGTTTACATTGTGCAAATGATGTGCCCGGATTTTATTGTCTGCTACTGTACATATATGTAAATCCCTCTATGTTACAAACGTAACTCAACAATTTGTATAAAACATTTACAGGCAATAATACATTAGCAGGCGAATAACTAGGAACTAGGCAATCAAACTGCGGCGATTAAACGGTTCGGCGATGAAACGACGACGATGAAAATGTCCGGCGATGAAACGGCGGCGATGAAACGGCGGAGCTGAAAGTTCCCATTCCGACAGACGGGACATCTTGCACATGAGACAAAGGTCAATAAACACTCTGAAAATTTACGTTTAGTTTTTACAAAAAAAACGTTTGAGAAGCTCTGGATGTAATGCCCCAGCTGAACGAAGTTTACTATTACGTGCAATAAATGATAGAGCAGTAAACCCGCGAATGTAACACAATAAACGTTAAGGCATTTATGACCTTCGTACGAAATAATACGGAGATTAACAGTTAGCGATACGTAAGAAATGAAAAAATAATGATGAAACATTTATATTGTAATTTTTTATTACTATTTAAGTAATAGAAATGTAAATAAACGAAAACAGTAATCATGAATAATATCTAACAAGAGATAAACTAAGAACAGGTAGATAATAATTAATAATAAATTTAATAGAGACAGACGCACGTATGCATATCTCACGAACAAACAGATATTTTTAAACAAAAGACGATGCGCTCTTGTAGTAGGTCAGTTTCTTTTTTAAATATTTGAGCTAAACCATTGATATTTGCAGAATTAATTCTCCTAAGTATATGATGAAGAACTTACAGTGTTAATAAGTGAAACTTAATCGATTACACCCTATAGAAGTGCCTATAATTTAAGAAAATTGAACTTTATTTGAACGTTTGGTTTATTCAATACCAAAGTACTTGCATTTTATTATGCTCAAACTAGGGCTGCGATAACTCGTGCATTTGCACGAGCGAGTAATTTTTTTAAGAGCGGCCTTAGGTACTAAATTTTATTGGAGTTATTGGAAAATAAATATGGAAATTTGGAAAAACTCATTTTACTATTAATTATTACATACCAAATTTATACGGTCTCGCTTAAACATATCAATTTCTTCCAAAAATGTATGCACATGTAAGTAGATATACAATACAACTCACTTGAAATCTATCGCCAAGAAATTTTTTACTTTAATTATGTTTCGCTACGAAACTAGAATTTTATATCTAGAATTATAACGTTTTTCAGATTTCTGTTAGCTCAGTGCATACATTCTTGTAAATCAATTTGTTTCAGCGTATTTTACCCATTCTTGTATCTTTAGTATAAGTCACTCACAAGTGGACAGCCGAAACGCATTTAAAAATTCCTTGTAAATTTAGTCACTTTCTGCTAATTCACCGATTGCTGGACGGAACTACCCGGTAATCTTAATCGCACCACAACGAACGGATCGTTCGTACATCTATTGTATCTTCCTGTCATGTTTTCATCCGTTCTAAAATGCCTAAACCCTCTGTTGATTAAACTAGATTCACAGAAAGTATTTCATTCCCAATAGACGGTTTCTTGTGATTCTAGAATTCTGTGAAACGTATTGTGCACGTGTTCTCAAACTCGTCCTAAATTACCACCACTCGGACAACCAATCACTACTTTAATAATTATTGAAAGCCAATCACATTTTTTCACCCCCACAATTCACAGATCATTATTTTCATACTGAAATGTTTTAAATTCTACAACACAGGGAGATTTTAGACAGTCCAAAAAGTACAATCGGTAACACAGTAACAAACAATACCCACAGTATAAACAATTACACACAAAGATAAACGCAAATATTCACACGGAGAATTACTTAAGTTTCGACACCGCGAACATCTCGGTATAGTCTGTATATGTGGCAATATTAGTTTTAAGTGTTTAAATTAAGTTTAAAATTAACGCTTTTTTATTCACACCTATTCTTCAAATTAACTGGTTCACCGAAGTTTAAATAAAAGTGTCTATACGGCCTTACAACCCGTGGAAGGTGAAGTTTTAATTGAAGGGGCTAGGCGATCATGCGAACCCAGTTCGTCATTCACGCATAATAACTTTACAAAATTACAGCTTATCGTAATAACTTCCGCACCGATGTGAAGGTCGCAATCTGAGATATAAAACAATAAAACTTTATTGCATACAACTGTGGAATGCATGAGTTTTTATTCGGCTTAAAATGTAGGCAAGTCTGATTGGCTAGGAGAAATAAGAAAACTTGAGAATTCTGAATTCTGTAGATGTAAATTCTGTGAACCATATTTACGGCAAAGTCCGATTTTCTCAAAATTAATACAAGCTACCCTCGGGCCGCAGGTGCGGTTCTTGAAAATGACGTGTTCAATAGAAGGGATTATTCCCGGTAAAAACGAAGTGTTTACAGTTTAGAGTTCATGGAAACTAATACAAATGTAATATTTGAAGGAATGCGGCAAGCGGCACCTGAATTGATAAATAAAGCGAGCAGTATTTTAAAGTATAAAAAAAAAGAAAACAACTTATAAGCTATTCATAAAATAAGTAAATTGAACGTACCTAAACACAACAATATTATTTATGCATATAGTACCTATAAAATGTTAGTGTACTAATTAGCTACATTATCCCAAAAAGTATATTATACTTGTACAATATTTAACACATTACTAGTTCCCAGGTAATTGCATCAGTTTCAAAACTTATATAAAACGCACGTCAATGACTCATCGATGCACGTATTTTAACAATAGACCCGTTATTGACCAATGACAAACATGAGACAAATTTTAATGAATGTCGGAGGTCATCTTAATGAAAGGCGTAAATCCTTGTCGTAGGTCACATTTACCAAGAACCAGATTATTCAGAGCTAAAATCTCCACACATTTCGAAAGAACTTGCATAAAAAATGTGCTAATAGATATTTTTAATTGTGGGTTGCTTTTTGACTCGCAAAAATTGATTGTACAAATATGCAACTGATTATTTTAAGAACGAAGATTGCGCATAATCTTGTTGTCGGGAGACTTCAGCTATTGTACATAAATACATAGATAAACATACTTACATATTGCTACGTTATTCAGAAATTTATTTGTTTATTTTTCAGTAATGTACTTATATAGGGTGATTCAGAATAAGTGTCCGACCCGTTAACCGCAGATAATACATGAAAAAACAAAGCAAGAAAGCTATATGCATAGGGGGTCTAATATGCATAGTTTTTGAAATAAAATTCATTGAAAATTTGGATGTAAATTCGTCGATGGTCACTGGAATAACTTTATTACGTCACGAAAGCGCAAAAAATGAAATGAAACACGTGAGTTTGCCCTGCACCAAAACTAAAAACATTTTTGTTTATGGCGTTCTTTATGCGGAAAGAATTTATAACGGGCAATTCATTTATTGTAGAGTTCGAACTTGTGTATGCAGAACCAATGAATCACAATTTTTTTTACTACTAAGTAAGAGTATGAATTTGTCAGTGCAAATTAGTTCGCGGTAGTGCGTGAAACGTTCGCTTAACTTGTAGTGGCATTTGGTGGAAATTTATTAAATTCAGTGCCTATTAAGATTACCATGGCTATCATATCGAGTATCGATTATAAAAACCGTAAGTTTTATACACCGTTTCACTTTAATATGAAACACATAAAAGACTTGACCTTAACTTTTATAACGGTGCCAATGCACCTGATTAAACAAAAAATTAGACGATACCAACTGTAAAGCTGTTAAAATTATGAATTTCAAATTGAATTATTCTATGCTTCACATAAGAATCACGTAGTTTTACGTTGTTTTTAAGGAGTCGGAAGTCACACGTTTCTTAAAACAAGCATTTACAGTTTACAATACTAGGTAACAAAGCGCACTGCCAAATTTAATTCGCATTCGAAATCTTCGTTTATTGCTACAGCTGCTGAGTGTCAATAAATTGTCGTTATAAAAAGATGCCTCGACGGTAACAGACGATTTTCTTACGTAATTTTATAAATATGGCATCAGCGGTACTTAATCGGTTTCAATTTAGGACTCACAAGACGCTGATTTTTCAAATGTCTCCAATAAATTTATTTCTTGCAATTTTGTACTTGTATGACTTTAGTGAATACGCCCCTAACGGGTCGGACACTTATTCTGAATCACCCTGTATGTCTATAAATATGAAATTCTTTTAGATTCAGGGCGTAACCTTTTTCTTTTGTTTTAATTTGATAAAATCGAATGCTTTTGGGTTCTTTGCACGTTCATAGATTATTACTTATGCTCACTAAAAAATTAAAATAAACTCTGCTCAAATTAATATTCTTTATTAACAAATTTTGTTTACTTAGTTGAATTTAGTATAAATTAAGTTCCTGTAATGGCCATTTGTTTAAATATCACGAAATAGTTGAAAATAATTGAAAGCGTAATTATTATTGTTATTTTTAAAAGTTATAAATCGGGTTAAATCAAATTAATAATTTGTTCAGTTCCTTACGGTTTTTTTTTACACTAAGCTAATGTTTATTATTACTTCACCTTGCGTAATAGATAGTGTCAATACATACGTTCAAACCCGTGTACTTTACTTCACTCCGATAGATTCAACCTCGCGGGTTTTATTAGGACTCCACCACAATTTTACATTGCTCGTATTTATAAGCTGTATTTAAAAAAACTGAAACGTGTCATACAATGAAAACACGAATCCAAATCTGATACAAAAAAATAGTTTTCTAATTATTTATCCCACATATTCGTGCTTGATCTGAAGTGAATCGCCATGTAAATCTAATTTTAGTTATCAAACAAATGATACTGTACATGTTATTAAATCGGCTACACTGGACTTGTTCCGGGTCTAGAAAGTTTGACTTCGGAGGTACCTTCAAATCCTCCACGATGGTGTACATCCATCGGAACTGCTTTTGGACTTATGTGTGTCAGTCTGGTGATGACGATTGCATCTTTTAATCGTTCCCCCCTTATGTTTGTGTTTGCAACATTTGTATTGAAATACCTTATGATTATAATTTTCTTTTAATATGCAAAACTTAATTGATGTACGATAAATCACGAACTAAATTATAATTAACATAAATACAAATTTATTGTTATAACAACTTTCACTCTTCAAAACTAACATAACATAGCAATATGTAAGTCTGTGATTTTCCTGCTAGTATCTCAAAAAGCAAGAAATAATTTTGAGCTAAAAACAATACCAAATCAACTTCTGATCGCGACTGCGAGTTTAGGAACAGTTGAAAGTTCTAGCAGAATAGCAGTCCTGCTATATGTATATTAAAAATAATACTATAATAGATTACGATGAAGTAGAAAATTAGTTTTTAATCAGCTTCTTAAAATCGTGTTGTCCGAAATTAAAATCTGATAGAAAATTTTGTTGATCAAACACATATTACTGATTTCTTTTTGGAAATAAAATTTATATACCGTAAAATTAATAATATCCCCCAAAAAGAAAACAACAAGTAAGAGAAGCGATATCACATGTTATGAGAAAAACATTTAAAACATTCTGATTAATAAATTAGAATGAATTAAAAATTTATGGTAAAATCATGTTACAACACTACTTGAAAACTCCAAGGCGTCGTTTTATAAATAAATCAGTAAAACTGTCATAGAATTTTACAATTATTATTATTAATCTCGTTCAGCGCAGCGTGTTATTGACCCACTGCTCGCAATTGCATGACGTAGTTATCAGTTCGTCCAGAAGAATAAAATAGAAACTTTTTACGCAAAAGTATTACTATTCGATAGGAAATCATCAGAAATGGTATCAAAATTTACAACCGATAGATGTGCGTCAATGTGCATATAATTAATTAAAATAGTAGGATCGCCTTAAGTGCATTTAATTATTATGTTTATTATCTGAAATTTGATTAACGTTCTGTAATAAGAGTACTTGTACGGCCTAAAATACCCGAACGTTTTTCCAAGGAAAAACGCCTTAGCCTAGCTTGGGTAAGCTAAGATGCGTTTTTCCGTGCATAAGCTAAGCTACTATCTAGTCAATAGTTACCTTGCGGAATCTACACGCCATGAGTAATTAAAGGATTTTATAAACATATTAATTGAATTATTTGGAAACAAGAATTAAGATAAAGTAAATTGCTTGTCACCCAAGTTTAAATTAAATTTACTTGCCTCTACTTACCACGGTTCTAGGTGACAAGTCTCTGCCGATTCTTCGATCAGCTGTGCCCCAGCTAGCTACAGTGGAAATGGGGCAGGTTAACTTACGGTGGTAAACTTATAAAGGGCGCCAGAAGACAATTGAATCAAACTAATCGTAATTCGACTGGCCGACGTCTCCAATCGACCAGGTAGTGCAGAAAATAAAACACGAATAACCAGAGGCGTAAATTCTCACTGATGTGTGTGAAAGTAGAAATTAAACTAGAAGCTATCAGTAATACAATTTATTTGCGATCTCAACTTCGTACAAATGCAGGTTCACTTAACTAAACTATGTTCGTCTAAAATTGACAAACTTCAAACTCGAACGATTTAACAAAATAAACTATTAATGCAAGGTCTGCACTTGACCGAAGATTCGCTCTCCAAATTTAATAATTACTTTGCTGAATTAACGCGTCGATTTAAATATGACAGTAGTCCGGTAATAAAACAACAACAAAACAAAAGCAACTCACGAATTTGTTTCTGTCAGTCAGAGAAACGTCAAACGCATTTGCTGATAAACACGCCATCTGCGGTTCCTGTCCCGCGATGCTAGTGCAGGATGTACCGGTTCAATGCAGATTAGGGGTGCGCCGTGGGAAAACGCCGGTACTAAATTCTTCGCAGGAACAGACTGGGTGATGCAATGCGATGGTTCGAAATTATTCTCCCAACAAAATCCGCAAACGGATACTCGAAAGCCGCACAAAAGCTTGTGCAAAAACCGGGGCTAAGGGCCGGTACTGAAACTGGTACTAAAAGTCTAAAGAAGAAACGATTTCTGTTAGCGGCCATTGTTGGCCCGTCTGTCGGTATGCGTCGTCATATTTTACCTGAGAGAACTGGAGCCTCAGGCTTGGTAAGGAGATTAAAACAGTCTCCAATCGCTGTTCGGCGGTGTTAAATAATATTCCAGCAAAGCTGCTATTGATTTACTTCTCCAACGAGCAAGAAATCCGTTAAATTTATCACACGCGAAAAACTCGACACACCGGCACAAAGCTCGAACAAGAAAGAGGACCCGTTCGGGTTGAAGATGAAGCAGGTCGCTTCGACGCGTAGGAATTACCGACGACAACCAATGACAGGCGGCCTGAGAGTCACATGGGGCCTTCATGACCTATGAGAACTCAACGATCACAGTACGCAGGTTTTCCCCCATAGCGATGTAAAGAAGGGGCATCAGGGTCGCCACGGGGTTAAAACGAAATTACTAGGCGGTATATCGCCGCTACATTTTTAGCGGGAAATTTAACTGTAACACGCTGGGGACATTTGAAAATAGCCACAATGGGCGATAATCACATTACCAAGGAATTGTTTAAACAATCCAGCGCTGTGAATTTTTTTTACTTTATCTAGGGCCAGTTGTCCAAACATCGTTCAACTTTGAACTTGGTTCTATCATTGCGGCAACATATTGCGGTGCTTATGAGCAGCACGTAATTTTTTCTTGAAAAATTTCATAAAAAATAATTTTGGAATTCATAAAGTAAATTGCGAATAATGTATTAAATGTGTTTTACGGTATTTGTGTGCGAAGTTATTTAATTTAAACTTGTTTTTCGAATATTTTAATTTCATGTAAATATTTTTGGAAATAGGCAATTTAAAATTAACTATTTGTTATAAATAAATTATTTAGAATTTTTGAAATGTAAATACCTAGGAATTAAGTTTAGAATTGTAAATATTAGGATAAATTTATTTAATAATGTCAAGATAATCCGGGTGTTGGAAAGAAACTGTAGGTAGTAGTAAGGAGTTCGGAAAGTAAACATGTGAGGGCGCCGTGTTTAGCTACCGCAGGTAAAAGTTACCGGTCGCTCTTTAAAACTCGTAAGGCCAGGAGAACGAGGCAGTCAGGCGACCGGTTCCGGAAGCTATAATAGCGGGTTTTGTGAAAAACCTGTTCAAACGAATCAAACTCCTTTTAAAACTCCGAACTTCTTTACGGAATAAATTTGTTTGTGAAAGTCTTTGAAATTGAGCTAATAAATTGTCGTTTTTTACGTTTTCTTCTACGAAATATCTTCTTTATTATTCACACACATACAGACATAGATAATTTTGAATGTGAAGGCTCGCGAATGCCATCTACATCCAAAATTTATCACACAACAAATACACTCTACAAGCAAGAATTGGTCTATGAGATACACTGCAAAATCCATCATCGAAGCAGGAGCCTGCGCAAGTAAACAACGAAGTAAGAAAGCAAATAAGAATAAAAATAAACATAATAAGAGAACAAAAAAATTTCAAAAATACCATGAGAGAATAGAGCACAATTGAATTGAGTAATTTCCAAAATACCCACCATCACACTGCAATATGCCTTTACAAACATTGCCCTGGTAATAGAGCCAAATTCAGAGCTGAACCATGGTTTAAATGTTTGAACAACTGGTCCTTAAAGGGTTAGATGATCTGGACAAAATTACAGCTGATCGTAAAAACTTCCGCAGCCATGTGAAGGTCATCGCAATCTAAGACAAAACAATAAAACTTCATTACGTCATTAGATATAACCGTGGATTGCATGAGTTTTCATTCACCGTAACTGCCTGTGCCGTTCCTTGATTTTAGGTACAATTTTCAATTTCGTTTTTCTCTTTAAAACTATTAACTTTTGGTTAAGGATATATTGTAATTTTTTTTTCAATTACCTCTGATCATCAGAGTTTGATTTTCCAGAAAACTCTAAATAAAAATGTTTCCCATTTGATGTCGATTTCTGGCGGTCATTGTCTAATTAGAATAAATGTTTTTCGGAAAGAATATAATTCGAACAAGTTACTGGTGTTTTGGCTTCGTGCCTTTGAACCTACTAATTCACTCGTTCTGAAACTGCTAATTTCTTTCCGTCCGAATCATTTTAAAATAAATTTATTGTGTGATGAAACGGGAAAAATTTGCGCAAGATAATAATGGAAATGGGACCACGGCCTTGGCTGTGGAACGTAATTGATGCAATGGATTCGAACAAAAATACGCGCAAAGGCTGTGCTAATAGCAATTCTATGGCACCAGCTGTGACACCAGCTGGGAAAAATCTCTTTTCAGAGCATTTGAACGTCAACCAAGGCTGAAATCGACGGCTGCAATTACAGTTATTCGTCGGATTCCAGGACGCGACCTTTCGTTTAAAACCTTCGATTAGCAGAACGTAAATAGCATTTGATTGTGAATTATCCACCTAAATCCAAAAACCATACATGCATTTATATCATTAATATATTTATAGAAGTAATCGACATTTTTCCATCAGTATTCTAATAATAAAAACTACCTACGTAAATAAAGTTAATAATACACAATACAGAGACACTGATGAGAATAAATTCTTATTCATTGATAATATAATATGTACTATTAAATATAATATAGTACATCAGGCCACTGACGTAATAGATCGATCTTTTAAAGAAAAGCAAATCTGTTCTGCAGTATTTTTATTTTTTATATACTTATTTATCCTAAAGAAGCCGTTGAACGTACAGCGAAACGTTAATATTTATACTGGATTTCTTAACTGTCCGATCAATTATTATTACAAATTTTGCAACAATTATTAACGAACCAGGAAGTGCATCATGCAGTTTTAAACGAAGCTCAAGATTTGATATAATTTGGCCTAATCCTTATACGTATTGAATAAAATTCTAAAGCAATTTGTAGAAATTCTTACCTCACATTTACTAATAAATTATTCAGAATGAAGCAAGAAGATGAACATTCCGAACTTAAGAAAATAAATGCAGGTGTGCCTCATGGTGGTGCCACGTCCTTTACTTACTGCATACCAGAGGTAACAAATGTAAAGAATGCAATCTTTGCCGATGATACTGTATTACCGACAAAATTTTTAACTAGAAGCAAAAGTCAATTTCACTAACAAAAGAATAGGTGGATTCAACTATCTCTAAATATTATTGTCTCAAATGTACTAAGTATATGAGAACAAAGCTAACAATATGTATCTATCTGGGTATGTTCTTGGACGCTAAACTCAAATGGCAATGACTCTTTTAAAAAGCAGAAAACAGAATTGGGACTAAAATATAAGCAATATAATTGGTCTTGGAAGAAAATCATAATTGCAGAATAATAAAATTTTTTGACTTTTCATAGTCTCCTACTGTCTCAAGTGTGAACGAAAAGTTTGACGTCATGTAACATGGGTTGTCCTTTTTATTTTTTCCACTAAGGTTGGGTTGCAGAAAATATTTAAGCCAGGATTAAATTTAAGGGCCAGTTGTACAAAGTAGGTTTAAACTCAAGTTTAACTGAACCAGGTTCAAAGTAAACAAATTCGCATAGGATCTTAATGACATGTGGCCCCTAATGCATTCATAAATAAAATTTGATGCGATTTTGTTCACTTTGAACCTGGTTCAGTTGAACGTCAATTTAAATCCGCATCTAGACATTACAGAAATTTCATATAACGAAGTACGCGACGCTATAAATAAACTACAAAATAGCAGCAGCTGTGACTGCTTTGGTTTAAACAGTAAAATGATAAAATATATAAAGAATATACTTATCATACTTAACTAAACTACTAAATCGTGCTATTACTGAAAATATATTTCCAAAGTGCTTTAAAATATCTCGTACAATCCCTATCCATAAGAAAGGCTCGTTCTCTCATGAAGCCAATTACAGGCCCATTTGTATCATCCCAATCTTAAGTAAAATTTTTGAAAAAATAATTTATAACAAATTATCCACCTATTTAGAATCTAACAAATTACTAAGCAATTCTCAGTTTGGTTTTAGACCAGGTCAATCAACTGAATCTGCCCTTATCGACTTCACTCCTTATCTAAACGATAGTTTGGAAAAGGGTTTTTTTGTCAGTTCATTATTTTGCGATCTTAGTCGCGCCTTTGACTATGTCAACTACGACGTCCTATTAGGTAAATTAGAAACATTTATTTCCAAAAAGTTTTTAAAAAGTCCTATTTCACATATAGATACTAATATATCGAAATCAATAATAACAAATCTAAGCCTGCACAAATTAGCAGCGGAGTTTTCCAAGGGTCCGTCCTTGGACCGTTATTTTTCATCATTTATATTAATGATTTAACATACTTTATCCGAGATGCTAATGTTATTCTATACGCAGACGATACCACCATATCCACATCTAACATTAATTTGGAAGATGCTATACTGTCTACTGATACTACTAAAACTAATTGCCAAAACTGGTTCGAAGCGAATAAACTTGTCCTAAATGAATCCAAAACCCAACATATGGTTTTTTCAACCCGTCCCATTACAGGAGTTACTAATTCAAGTTCTGCCAAACTGTTAGGAGTTTATCTCGAACCATTTCTTACTTGGCACGAGCATTGTAATCATTTGGCCGAGAAATTACCTTCACTTATATATCTCTTTAGAAATTTGTATAATAAAGTAAGTGTTGACTACGCAATCTGTATCTACCATGGCCTTTTCGAATCCATGCTCTCCTATGGTCTGTTTACTTGGGGTCACTCCTCATCAACAAAGAGAATATTTGCTCTCCAATGTAAAGTAATAAGAATAATAGCCGGAAAACCACTTAGAGAGTACTCCAAACCAAACCCCTATTCATAAAATTAAAGGTTCTCACCTTAACGTCACTTTATATATTGAGATGTCTTGAGTACGCCAAAAAGAATGACCGTAAGTACTTGAATGTACAAAACATCCATAATTATAATACGCGTTCACTCGATAATATATATACACTTTATCATCGAATACACCGCACAAAAAATGACCCCAACTTTTTAGCCATCAAATGCTATAATATTCTACATTCTAAATAACATAAAACAGCTACCACTAGCAAAATTTAAACTCACCATAAAAAATTTCTTGCTAACAACAGCACCCTTTAACTTGGACGAGTTTTTAATAAGTGACCTCTCTCGTATGAAATCATTGTAATACACTTGTATTGGCACTTTCGTTGTAATTTTGCAGATTTAGAATCCCATTATGCTGCCGCCGAAGTCGCTAACATCAATTTGTTGCTGCTCTGTACTTCATTGTATTAGTTATATGTATATTGTGTAATATGTTTATACACTGTGACGTAATTTATACACTGTGACGTAATCCATACACTGTGACGTATGATTATTTTCCACAATACTATGACGGATATAACCATTTATTGTAATGGAGGAACATCAATAAAATTTATTATTATTATTAATTTTATTTGAAAGAAATTTATCAATAATACACTGAGAGTCTTGTATATACAGGGTATAACTTTAATGAGGGGACAAACTTCAAGGGCTAGTTCCTCACGCCGAAACATGAAAAAAAGTTCATATACATATACATAGTTCATGTATTAATGCAACGCTGTGCGCAGTAAGTAAACTTATGTTCGTAATCAAGTAGGTATCATTCGTTCTAAAATCCGTTAGAAATTATTATTATAGAATGTAATCAATACTAGAATTTTGTTTACATCACGACATAATATGTGCCCTCCATTTGACTTAATGCAGGCATGTACTCGTCGAATCATTGACTATCACACACTTTGGAACACGCTGGCGTAGTACCTCTTCATTTTTTATTGGGACTTTATATACGAGAGCCTTCATGAGCCCCCACAAAAAAAAATCTAGGGAGTTGAGATCGAGGATCGTGGAGGCCATGCAACCGGGCCTGCTCTACCGATCTATCTACCGTGATAATGTTCCAAGAACATCTTCTAAGAGTTCTGGCAGAGAATTCAACAGAAAATTTGTGTAAACCTCTCCTGTCAAACCTCGGGGCAACACAAAAGGACCGATTAGACAATCATTCACAATTGCAGCCCATACATTAATATTGAACCGCTGCTGATGTCGAACATTAATCATAGTTTGAGAATTTGCATCCGCCCTATGACGTTGATTCTGCATATTCACAATACCGTGAATTGACGGTTTGCTGTATAAACGATCTGCAGAAGTAAACTCGTTATGCAAAATCTTTACTTTATAGGTCGTACGGCTACAGAAGCTCTTCGTGAAGTACCCTCCAAGTAATCACATGGTCAACATTAATCACTGCAGATAATTGTCTAACACTAACACTGGGATTTTCAGCTACAACCTTTAAAATATGCTCTCCACATTAAGCGTACACACAGCTCGGGGTCTTCTTTTATCTGCAAATCCACTGTTGTATGCAATTGTGCTGGTCTCTCCGAGACCTTGAAAGAATACAGCAAAACTTTTGTGATGTGGTTGCTGCCGATTTGGGAATGATGCCCTGATACCGCCTTGTATGTGCTTGTAGCATGACGTCCATTACCATTAGTATGACCGTACATGAATATCATGTCTGCCTTCTCACGAAGTGAGAAGTTTGCCATTAATAGTTTGGCCACACGCAAAAGTAACTCACAAAAGATTATGAAGAAACAATTAAAGTAACAAATCTGACATTTCTGATGGATTTTAGAATGAATTACACCCACTTGATTACGATCAACATAAAGCAGTGATATTTACCTATGTCCAGAAATTTATTCATCGTATGCTGTTTCCAACAAACTTCGCATCTTACGAGCCCCGTCAACTATAGGTTCGGACATTTTAACTTTTTGTCTTTTTGCCACGTAACTGACCACGTTCTTAATAAAATGAAAATATGTATTAACATTCTATTGAAAGTATACATCATATAAATACGTTACAACAGAAAAATTATTAAAAAGGAAACTAAATTTGGTTTCCTTAGCTATAATACATTTTACTCAAGAAATAAGTAAATCCGCAATGTCCGAACCTACAGTTGACGGAGCTCATTGGAGTAATAATTTTTGGTTTTTAAAAACTATTTTGCCCTATTACCAACTATGTATGACATGGACGATGTTAAGCAAAGGATAGCCAGGATAACAAGGACACCAAAGAATGTTTTGCAAACAGTCCAGAGAAGAATAAAATTATGTAAAGATAAAGATATACGATGACATTTCTTATTTAATAATAAATAAATTTGCTTTCAATAGCTATAATACATTTTACCCAAGAAATAACTAAAACCATAGTGTCCGAACCTATAGTTGACGGGGCTCGTATAAAACTTTCCAAAATGCAGCATTCTTCATCCAACATATTCCAAAAGTACGAAATTCTAAAAAAAGCAAGTTTCTTCATAACATTCCCAAAAACAACAATGTTTCACAAGATGAAAACATTCTTCATCAACATCATACGAGAGGCATTCTGCAAGATGCAGAACATTTGTCCAGGCGCGGTGTTCTTCGGGATGAAACATCTTCAAGATGGAGCATACTTCAGGATGCAGCGTTCTATAAATTAAAAACTTGTTATCATTCAAATATTTAGGTTATTATGTTTAAGAATGTTAATTAATTTAAGGTATTATTGAAATGTTAATAGAATACTTACTTAGTTTAATTTAAAGTTTGAAATATTTAAGTTATCTGTCAGATTGACGTTTTGTGTGACAGAAATGTCAAATTGAGTGAAGTATTTATAAATAAAATGGAGGGGTTGATCACCAAAGAGAATAAACAAACCGAGGTGTAATGGGAAGGATATGTACACAAAACGTGAATCTTTCGATAGCAACTAGACGATAAACATTAAAAATTTTGCTATTATAATTCAATTGAGAATATACCTTTAAAAATTTCAATCTTTTTCATTCATTAATAATAATTTATCAAACCATTATCCAGGGATGTCTCACAGCGTAACGCTGAAGTAAGTTTATTTTGATTTAAAGAAATTCTTTTGGTTTTAAAAAACACATTACATATAACACATCTTGTCATTCATCAATCACTTGAACTATCAACACACATCTACAAAGAACCCTCATTATTATAGAAGAGTTATTGTTTGTTTCGCGATTGGGCGTAACAGGTAGCAACACTTGGCATATAAGAAATTACCTGTGTTTCTTTAGAATTTTAGATATACATTACAAAATTAAACAATTAAATTACTCACCAATTTATCTTCAAAAGAATTTTCTTCAAAATTATAATAAATAACTAGATTGCAATTGACATTGAGAGTTCCCACCCTGTACTGTCACTTTGACGTTATAAAATAGAATTCATATCAAACTACTAGACTACGTAATTGTGTAGTGGATGTGGTGTAAAGATTAAAATAAAAGAGAAAATAGGCAATATCAATACTTACCACATCTGCAAAGAAAAGCAACACTACAATATGTTTATCTGTTTTTTTTTATTTACCATCAAGTAGGTCGTGATTTTATTTTATTAGGTTGGCTATTATAGTAAAATTAGACAAGTTAATTTCATGTCATTATAACATAATTATGCCAAAATGTGACACTTCAAAACAGATAGATCATCGAAATAGATTTGAAACGTAACCAAGTCAAGATTAAAAGTGAGAGGAAACGTTTTACAATTTATGTATGTGAATTTGGACGTGAATACACCTTGTGACGAAAAGAAAATATTGCAACATCGCTTCATTCGCAGTAACCTTAAACTCAAAATCAAAATGACTTTCATTGTCAAAGTTTAGTTACTTGCATTAGTACCACTTTTATGTTATGTATGATATATGTTCATATAAACTTTTTTTCATGTTTTGGCGTGAGAAACTAGCCGTTGAAGTTTGTCTCCTCATTAAAGTTACACTCTGTAGAGTACAATTTTTAGAGTGGCGTACCCCATAGACAAAATAAACCCTAGACTTACAACGGCAATGTATTTCTTCAAAACGTTTTGATGCCATCTACATTTTATAAGAATACTAATGCACAAACCGCGGTAATTTTAAATTGCTTTCAAGCTGACTTCAAAAATGACAAATAATGATTTAGGTATCGTAATTTGAAACTAAATTGAAGCGAAAATGATTTTATTAGAAATTATAATACTAACCCTATCTAATACAATAAAATAAGTCTTGTGTACAATGGATACATTTATACGTTAATGATTTCAACGTTTTTATAGTGAAACCAGCCATGTATGTGTTTATAAAAGACGTTTTATTAAAAACTTCACGTGGAGAACTTTCTTGTACAACACTGGAAATGATTCTTTCTGAAAACATATTTGAATTGAACAGTGGAGTTGCTATATCATCTTCTTCAAAAAAAGAAATTATAAATTGGAAAATAAATACTCCTCTTTATCATCCTCACAATCAAATGTGCGATTATAATTTGCAACTAAATTATCGATTAAGATGGTTTTGAAAGCTCCTATGAAACACTGGTTGTAAGATGATTATATCATGGTTTCATCTCACTCCATTACTTCTAATTTGTCCAAATAAACTTTCTAGCGGGTCCTGATTGAGTCTTCTACCAAGTATATAATATGGTTTGATCGATTTGGACGTTGGCGTTATGTTGCAAAAATCTGTTTTGTCACGCAGCGTTTAGTTGACGCCGCTGTAAACTTCCATCCAATTTTTTGGAGGCAATGAAAATGATAGTGATTAAGCACGCGTCAGACTTGCTGCTACTGCTTAAATCTACTCAGCTCACAGATTTAAAATTCTTGACGCAGTCTCGAAACTGCAATCTACATGTCTTAAATCGAACAGCCACTTTAACGCAAGCAGTTTACAGCAAAACAAACCGAACGGGCATTTGATGTTGCGCATGCTCCTGCGACAAGTAACATGACGCGAATGGACAACTCGGACAAACTTATGGAAATCCTTGTGATTTTAAATATTCCCTACTGCACATAATATTTTTAATAGTTATTTTCCAATTTTTCTCTTTTCTGTCTTTGAAAATTTTTCACAAAATCCATAGAAGCTAACATAGGTAAAGCTTTATTTACCCAAAAATTTATATGACTGCTACTACCAGATATTCCATAACGAAGTTCTTGCCCGCGCTGCGGTGCTTTCACACTATAATTCAAAGAATCAAAACGTTTTTCGCTCTAAATAAATGACAGAGAATAAATTCAGTTTTATGTCATTTACCGTTTTTATTTACATCTGCTGCCACCATGTTTTTGGAAGATAAACTAATTTCCGCTTTCAAGATCATGCATTTGCGTGAAATGTCTAGGTTTATTTTGTTTATGGCGTACCCGGTATGATTTTAATCATTATTAAAATTATACCGGGTGCGCCACTTTTTAATATAGGGGTAGACACATTTGTCTATCCCTATGTTAAAAATATTAGGTCTATAAACGCTTTCTTGACCTACATATTGCTGTGTTATTTCCTCCCCTAGGATTTAATAAATTTAAAATGAAAAGGATATACGCTGAATTTGTTTTATTTTGTTAAATGATTTTTCTTTCGGCTTTTGGTGCCACATTTCTATCATGTTTATATAACAGGGTCCTTTAGAGTTCTAAAAATTAAACTTTCATTAAGATTTTTCTTGTACTTATATTTTTAATTTGTTAGATGCAGAGTATACATAACCTGGATGACGATTCTTTGAGTCTCGACTCACCAAGTACTACCAATTGGTTAAAGGGCAAGTTCCGACAGCTCTTCGGGGATGACTCGGACACCGAGGCCTTGCCTGATTTCCTCACAACACCCGATAGGCCTGTCCTGTCGATGCCTGAACTCCAGAGCACTTCGGTCAGGGAGGTTGGGTTGCCGGATTTTCAAACGCCTGCCCCGCTGCAGATGGAGACTGCTGAGTTCGAGGAAGCCGTCAAAAAGCTTCCTCGTGAGTTCCTCAAGGACCGACGAGGGAACAAGCGCCGATATCTGCTCCGCCTTCCTGATGGGGGGCAAAGTGAAGATGCTCAAGGTGGAGGCACTTCGTTTGGGACTGGTGGCATGGCCTACAAGGAGCTGAATTAGTTGGTAGTGCTTTGGATTGTATAGAGTTATGATTTTTTTAGTTAATTGTGTTGAATTTTTGATTTTAATTTCTAATTTTGAGGTTATGTTTTCTTTTGAGTTAGTTTTTGTGGGCCAATTTTAGTATATAAGTGGGGAAATTTTACCTGTAATTTAAGTCTTCCTTGGGCAGTGATAGTGGTAACATCTTCTAGAATGGTAAAAGTTTTAAAATTTATTAATATTATTATTGTTGATTTTTGGTCATTTACACTTGTAATTAACGTGTCGTATACAGGACAGACGAATTGTCATTTCTGATACGCCAAAGATTCGTTTGAGGAAACACAACACGGAATAACTACGTGCTGGTTGTCTCATACGAAGTTAATGCCCGACACAAACACCATACTCTTATTATTATTAACGTGTCGTATACAGGACAGACGAATTGTCATTTCTGATACGTCAAAGATTCGTTTGAGGAAACACAACATGGAATAACTACGTGCTGGTTGTCTCATACGAAGTTAATGCCCGACACAAACACCATACTCTTATTATTATTAACGTGTCGTATACAGGACAGACGAATTGTCATTTCTGATACGCCAAAGACTCGTTCTGAGGAAACACAACATGGAATAACTACGTGCTGGTTGTCTCATACGAAGTTAATGCCCGACACAAACACCATACTCTTATTATTATTAACGTGTCGTATACAGGACAGACGAATTGTCATTTCTGATACGCCAAAGACTCGTTCTGAGGAAACACAACATGGAATAACTACGTGCTGGTTGTCTCATACGAGGTTAATGCCGGACACAAACACCATACTCTTATTATTATTAACGTGTCGTATACAGGACAGACGAATTGTCATTTCTGATACGCCAAAGACTCGTTCTGAGGAAACACAACACGGAATAACTACGTGCTGGTTGTCTCATACGAGGTTAATGCCGGACACAAACACAACATCTTTGTTTTATTCGGCACTTGATAATTCAACAAACCATTGTATACATGCCACATAGTCAATTTACACAACGACACTACAACGCTTCATAGCATTCAATAATTTCTAGAATTCTGGGGGACTCGAATGAGGGTTATTACCTTAACGGTCTCTGAGGATAACATCACTGTTTGTTCTTGATGAATGTGGGATTAAGTTTTATCAATCTCTATTCATCATCACAAAGCAATTTGTAATTTTATGTACGTGTCGCAACCCATGATTATTTTTGGTTATGTTTGTATTTTACTTGACGTTTGCCATACAATATTGCCAATACCACAATTAAATAAATTTGTTATTAAAGAAATATTTTTGTTTACTTACCCATTTCACCACGTTGCTCATAAACTTGCACAACATCAATTTAATAAATGCCCTTCAGAGTTTCATTGCTATTTTAAAATTACTTCATTGCCTAGGAACCCCGAGCAGTGTTGTAACGTGTCTAATAATTAAAACAATAGGCCCTGAGATTTCATTTATTTCAAAAAGGTATATGCTCAATACCACAGCAATATGTATACGCAATTTTCTCAATTTCAATAAAATTTACAAAACTTACTAAAAGCAAAGATCGCAAATCTACGTTCCGGGCTATTCTAGGGCGACATTAAAAACGCCATTAAGACAAATTGCGCCCGGCGCGCGCTTTTTTAACATCGACGGGAATACGCCCACGAAAACAAGATCAAAAAACCTTTTTTCCATTTGATGTTCTAAGTTATTTGCGTCTCTCCAATTACCCACCGTCCATATTAAATACCGACATGCGTTATTTATAGCTTGATTAAACGGCGTGCGAAGTTGAATAAACCAGATCGAGCATTTTTGCAGGACCAATTGAACAGCCGGGATATGAAATCTATCGGAACCTTTACATTTACACAGCTGTTCAATAGATAGGTTGATAACATCGATCAATACGCCTAAATGTAGCCTGATAAAAATATCCTAATAGATGGGACAGATACTGTAAAACAAACACTTCAAAAATCAAGTTGTCCTCTGCCAGCCACTTGAACTGAGAGAACTGTTTCTCTTTTGTAATTTTTAACACGTTGTGTTACACATTTGATAATGTCTACCCGTTAAACGAAACCGGTCATGTGCTATTGTAACGATAATGAGAAATAAAAGCGTCAACGAAAAACTAATAGAAAATGCCGATCACAATGCGGAATGTGATAGACCTTAACATACAATCACAAAATAATGAATAAAGAACTCGGCTATTACATTGCTAAAAAAATTTAATCAGTACATCGTAAAATTCGAATTACAATTTAATGTCCATAGTCCTGGAAAATGGCCGATCCTATTTGTGAATAACCCTCTCCAGAGTAAATGGACTCTCTCAAAGATGTGCTAGGAGTCCTATCAGGCGATGGCACCACGAGTTTGGTTCTCGTTTGTTCTACCAGTTGATTGAAATAATCTGCCGCGTACATTACCACGTCCGGGGGTTGCTCCAGCAAGTAACTGATGGTGAATTCCAATAGGACTTCCTTGAGCTGGTTCGGCACTATAATTTTGCCCGAAGCTTGATTTGGATTCATGTTTTACTTCACCATGAACGCCCTCGTCGTAAAAGTGGGAAAATGAATTACATTGAACACGGTTCAGAACATAAATATACCGAATTTGATCAGAACTTCGAAATTTTTATCATTTTCTCAATATTTAGCACCTGTCAAATAATTTTGACAGATTGGTTATCATCACTAAGGAAAATTCTGGCAAGTTTCTTTTTCTAACGGTCACTTTTAAAAAAAGTATTCCATGAATTGTCTCCGAAACGTGACAATTCAATAAATATTTTAACCGCGAGTATTCAATTCGAGTCCAAGTTCTTTATTGCTAAGAACATTTTAGAGTTTAAGATGACAAGACAGAAGGCTTGCTGATTCAAAATTGAGCAAGGAACTCGAAGCGAACTTTATTACTTGTAACAAAAGGTTTGTTCGAGTTCGAAATTTCAGAACGGTTCAGGAATTGCGCAGAACACTAAGCGCAATGAACAAAAATCTGAACTGTCTCAGAACGAAAGAAAATCTGATAAAACCAAAACGCTTCGTTCAGTTTATAAAATAGCGTGTAGTTGACGAAACTAGATATGCCAACTTTTAAATTATTATTTCCTAATGTTCTATAAATTCGGCATCTCGTCTGCTGTACTCTCTACATGTCCCTCAGTTTTTGTGTGAAAATGAATTACTTCCACTAATTCTTGAAAATTATCAATGCAGCTGCATTAAATTCAAAATGCGCAGGCGCCCCAGAACCAGTTCTCAATTGTCCGCACTTCGGAGCAAGCACTATTTAGAACGGTTCCAGAACAGTTCAGGACAGTCCTAAGAAAAACAGAAACACCAGATTACTGGATCCGTGACTGTTCTGAAAAAGCTTGAACGCCTTTTTTGTTATGCGCATACTCCTGACGGTTCTAGGACTGTTTTTGTGCGAACCCGAACAAACCTAAAATAATATCGTTCCGTTGATGGAAAAGTGACATAACTCAAAAATACTACTTTTTGAGTTAATTAGTTAACATTGTCACAAAAGGCTAAAACATTTATATGTAAAAGCGGCACATTTGTAGTTATATCCTGTCGCCACCAGAGAGCAGAAGTGTCACTTGTCCATATACCAAAAGTACAAAAACCTTCTATGGAACAACGTCAGTTGTGAGTTAGTCCCAGTGGTAGAATTTTTACATGTGTCACTTTTCCATCAACGGAGCGATATGCTGATTAATTATAATGTATCAGTAATATTTGAATAGCCCTACTCATTCTTAAAGCATTTAGTTTGGAACATAAAATTTCTAGTAATCCTGAAATGTGTAGGTGCGTGTTGAAGATATTTCAGGAAACAGAATGACTCGTTTATTTGTTATATTTTCAAACATCGCAAAAAAATTAAATGCTTCTAATAACATACTTTGCAAGCGTCAGTTGAAACTGTTTCCAAGTTGTCGTCGTAGGCGACAGCCTAAATTTAATAGTTTTCTATTCAGCGACAACATTGACATTGTCGAAAAACGTTTACATACGCATAGGTGAGGAAAGCAATATTTTGACTTCTCTGTGAATATACTAGCATGTTTTTTTTTAATTTGTAATATTGTAAGTACTTATGATTTCTGCAAACAAATTATAAATGTCTATCACTTTATCTCAGTACATGTGTTAGATTGCACTAAATTAAAATACGAAATTCTAAATCGCTGCCGCTGATAAGAGTTAATAGATTCGTCTCTCAAAAAACCGATAACACAGACGTCAAGGCCGATCATTGTTTGCCCAAAATAACTTTCCTCCCGCTGCGAAAGCCGCTCTATTAATAACACATAAAACATTTTGGCAGACAAAGACTGGATCCAATTGTCACAGAAACCGGTTACTGTGACTTAACGACGCATAGTCTAAATTTCCAGCCTGACCTGGGACAAAACAAAACGTGTAAAAATTCATTCGTTTTACAGACGTGTTGGAAATAAATTTGGATAATCATAATAACAGTAGTTTTTTTTAAAGACTGATCACGATCTACTAGATTACACGAATTATTATCCATCCTGGGCAATGTTTTTATTTAATGCAAATTTTCTCCCTTTTGGTGCTAGTTATCCTAATTGAACAAACAAGAAACAGCATAAATAACGAAAGGAAAAATCTCAAGGAAACTATGTATATACAGTGTCTTTCAAAAAGTGTGCTACAAGAAAGCACAAAGTTTCGGAACGCATGGAAATAATCACTCAGAACTAAATGAAATAATTGAGAAATAACAACAAATTTCGTGCTTTCCTATTCACATTATTTTGGCGGACACTTTAATCCTACCAGTATTTCCTAATGTAGTGTGTATAAAGAGTGATTCACAATAAATTGTTTTTTATTTTTGAGATAGGAGGTTGTAATTGAGATTCGGAACGCATTGAAATAATCACTCAGGACCAAATGAAATAATTGAGAAATAAGAACAAATTTCGTGCTTTCCTATTCATCTTATTTTGGTGGACACTTTAATTTCATATTTAGCTATAACTTTTAATTCTGAACGACTTATCCTTATGACATTTTCTTGTATCTTGTAAAATAAGAGAACTTTACTCTTAAACCACTTTCATTTCTCGGTGTCCACGTTTCAAGATAAATTTCATTTGACATTTCCCAATTTGACTTTAAGGGATGCAGAAGCATTCTGGGTCAATAAATTTTTATAAAAATCGATAATAAAAAAAAATCCCATTTGTAGCATACTTTTTGAAAGATAGTGTATAACTGGGCAACAAAATAAAACTTTACTTGCTAAAATTGTATGAACTTGACATTAAGTGTAAGGGCGGCCTAAATTACCAATGCATTTAAAAAAAAATTATTATTAAAATGTGGTAATGCGTATACATAAATCTACGTAATCAAAACGCCCACCATTTCCTTTGGGTACTGGGTACCGTTCGCTACCAACACCTCCCATTGACAATTGCATGTGTTTACAATCATTTGCAACAGACTACAATTATTTACTCACCGGGGACCCCAGTTCCCTGGCCCCAAGGGTCTGCACCTGCTCAACCCCTTGGTCAATTCACAACTCAACCTAGTGCCTCCATTATCGCTCTTGATGATGTCCAACCTTGGGCCTTCAGTATCATATCTGTTGCTCTTTCATAAACTATTGCTCTGAAATGTTATTTCCAAAAACACCAGCCACATGCAGCACAGATAGCCTCATTTACAGCAAACATTCTGTCACGAGGGGGAATTTTCTAAAAACCACAAGGGGTTTTTTTCTATGTTCCGCGGATAAAAATCATAAAAAGTATTTGAACGCGGACTTGTGTAATTGAGGGCAGCTTACGACCGTGTTGAAATGTAAACACAATAAGGAGGTAACTGATACGTAAATGTTCATATTTCATAATAACACATCAGCGAAATTTATTACAAACGGGGCCACGTGCTTATACGCGCGTATGACGCAAACGGACACAAAGCAGGTGATGAAAAATGCAACGCGCGACTAGGCAAAAAACGTGTATTTAAACTGCGGGCCAAAATTAGGAAGGAGTCGTTTTCCACCGGACCGACTCAGGGGGCACTAGTGCCAACCAACGAGGGGACACCCAACATTGCCGCCGCCAACGCTCGACAACGCCGACGCCGCCGCTCGCATCGTCGACGTCACCGTCGACATCATCTGCCACTGCCATGGTGAGTTTAGCATCTACCGCTGCCGCCTGGGTCCTTTAGCGTGACATGGGGAGGCGCTAAAAGACCCAAATTAAGGGGATGCCAGGTCCATACAAGACAAGAGCGAATTCAGCAAAGGAATCACCGTTTCACCTCCCGCATCACAGCACAGAGTACGGATACGAAGAAAAAGAAGTCTTTACCCCAAAAGAAGCATTATCAAGATCACCGCCACACACACCAAGAAAGAAAAACTATAACAGGAAATTTACGAGGTAACAGACAAATTTTAGGAATTCTTACCACGACGGAAGCTGTCCAGGGAACAACATGGAATCGAGAGACACTCAGAGTCAGACGTCCACGGAACCCCAGAAGATCCAAGGTCACACTTAACCATGATACGGACAAAATTGGATCTGCCCATTCTCAGGTTCGAAATCGATACGAATTACGTGGGGGACCCACCTCCGAGTAACAGAGGCACCCACATCGAATAGGACTCCAGCCCCCCTCAAGTTTTATACGTTATTGGAAAATTAGATAGTAAGAAATTATTTTAGATATGTATATAGTCAACACAGAATATTATTAAGAATACTACACCAATTACACCAACATGTAGAATATAAAACCATCTATCAAGCACCGTAGACACCTCCAGAATTTCAGCCAGAATATATGAAGCATGCAGACTTAATCCAACCCTGGAATGTAAAAGAATCATAAGGATAGAAAAACTGGGTTACGCACTAGATACAGAAATCAAGGCTCTACAAGAGGAATGGAGTAAGAAAGAAATTGAATTAAGTTTTTCAGATATAGAGTTAATGAAGATCCAACACCGAGTTATCTAATACAATACATTAAGCCGGCTACCAAACGTTTGTGAGCATGAAACGTTTGTATATGTTAGGTAGCTCGATGAAGCATTGAAAAGTGAAACCTGCATGAAATGCCCACACGAATCGAAGAAAGTCGTCATTATCAACTTCGAAGTATGTAAGCCAGGAGAAGAATACGAAAAGAAAAATTAGCGAGAAATTTTACAAAAGAATGAAGAGGAGTTTTAAGAAATAAAAACATTAATATATGGTAGAATATTGTACGAAGCAATCACCGAGGACACTTGTCAATTAGTGTTATGGTTATCATGATGAAAAACTGTCATCTCAACAAGAATTTTCTGTCTCAGTTTGGAGAAGATATTGGAATTGCGCAGCTATACTCTGAATTGATGGACACCGAAATCTTTGGGTATGAAGAAAAAATCATGGATGAAACCAGTATTCCAGTCACTAAGGAATGTGACTCCCAAGTGATAAAGAGAATAAGAAGAAAAGAAGTTGCAACAAATTCTCATCAGCGGAAAAACGGATGAATCCCAACCATCTGTCTCACAAAGAGAAAAGATCCTCTGGATTATGCCATGTCCTCTTTGAGACGCCAAGTGGGAAGGGTCCGCATGAAGAGAAGCGAACAAGATCCAACCAATTGCCTCGCCAAGGAAAAGACCCTCTGGATTGTGCCATGTCATCCTTGAGCCTGCCAAGTTGGAAAAATACGTTCGAAAAAACGAAGATTTAGTGTATGAAGTTATAGAAGAAAGTGTGCCTACGCGAAGTACAAGAAGCAACTAAGACAAAGGTGATCTAAAAGAAAAACTAATTGCAAGAAGCAGGACATCGGTATGATTGCATTAATTATTATTTTTATGATAAAAATGTTATTAGATAGGAAAAAAGGAGAAAAAACACGAGGAGATAGGTTCAAATCCTCCTGCGAAACGAAGAACAAACAGCGATCACCGGCATCATCAAGGAGCAGACCCTCTGGATCATGCCAAGTCCTCCTTGAACCGCTAGACGGGAAAATGCCACCCAAAAGTGAATACGCGAAAGAGAGAAGCAAATCAGCATCGGAAGGAATATATGAAGACATAGAAGAAAACGGGGCCATCAAAAAATCCACAATGATCCACAAGGACTTCAACCAATCGAAGCACGGGATCCACGAAAAGAACCAAACATCATCTCAAATCCTGGCTGAAATACGAAACGGAAAAGAAAAAATAACCACAGTATCCTTAAACGATTTATGTTTACGTTTTGTTTCCACAGAATATTAATAATTCAATGTCAAGGTGTTATAAAAACGAGTGCGCGCCGCGATTAGGAGTCCACGAAAAAAACTTTCAGTGAACTCAGCAAGTTGGTTACGACCTGCCTTAACAAATAGGCTTCGCACACGCGACGAACATTAGCATTGCTCAGGGACGAGCAATTTTTAAGGGTGGGGTAATGTCACGAGGGGGAATTTTCTAAAAACCACAAGGGGTTTTTTTCTATGTTCCGCGGATAAAAATCATAAAAAGTATTTGAACGCGGACTTGTGTAATTGAGGGTAGCTTACGACCATGTTAAGATGTAAACACAATAAGGAGGTAACTAATACGTAAATGTTCATATTTCATAATAACACATCAGCGGAATTTATTACAAACGGGGCCACGTGCTTATACGCGCGTATACGGATGACGCAAACGGACACAAAGCAGGTGATGAAAAATGCTACTCGCGACTAGGCAAAAAACGTGTATTTAAAGTGCGGGCCAAAATTAGGAAGGAGTCGTTTTCCACCGGACCGACTCAGGGGGCACTAGTGCCAACCAACGAGGGGACGCCCAACATTGCCGCCGCCAACGCTCAACAACGCCGACGCCGCCGCCCGCATCATCGTCGTCGCCACCCCAGCATCAGCACTGTTGCAGCCCCATCATGTGTCACTGCCGCCGACAACCTTGCCGTCCGTCCTAAAGAGAACGAGGACCATCTCCCTCGCCAGCTGTCCGAGAGAAGACACCACCGTAGTCTTGCACTGGGCCCGCTGTTCCAACCCGATCACCCGTAGGCTGAGCAAGGACGTGTCGTGCTCCAGCCAAGGAACATTGAGACCAACCTTGACCAACCACGCCAGTCGCGGACCGGCCTTGAACTTCGCCAGTCTTCCCGGCTAAGGAAACGTCGCCCGCTGTTCCATCTTAGTCGAATCAACAACCCCGGTCGCCGCGAACGACCCAGGACCTCACCCCCAAGTTTCACGGACAAACCACCCTCAACCAAATTAATCATTTACGTAAATAAAGAGGTATTAATTTTGTAAATCATTGTCTTTAAAAGCTCTACCCTCTGATAAACCTACGCACCCCAATCAACCCAAAGGCTAAGGACACACCGTCGCGACATAGTGGAGGCTTAGCGCGACGTGGTGAAGGCCCTTAGCGTGACAATACTCTACCCTACGTCTTTGTCACATCCGACCCGTAGATTCTCTACCACTAATCTATTCTTCCGCTAGGTAGCTGACATCTCGCCACGGTGACTCACTTCACCTCCACCTGGCATGTAGGGGTGGTGACAATTAATAACCTTAGGGCTCCCTATCTACTACACCAGGTTCCTAAGGGGTCACTCATGGGACCGTGAACACCTTCGGCTGTGCTTTTATCTTGTTAGTACGATTTCCCTTCGGGAATGCATCACATGCACCACACTGCTGAATGAGCTTTAATAAGCCCAGCAAACTGACGTCACAAACCCGACGTCAGCGTGGCCACCCCCGCCAACCTACTAGTCAGCGGTCAAGCGATGTAGCACTTGCCACGCATTGCCGAGCCTAACCCAGGGAAATCGCTCATTCGTACCATGCAGGAAATACTTCAAAGCTAATTCTCTACATATCATGCATTAACTACAATTTATAACTTATCTCTAAAATACTGGGATCTTGGTTCTCTGGGCGTAGTGCACAATACTTTCTGAACACACCCTGTATACGCACGCCAGGAATATAATACACGAATACTATACAATTAACGCGAGTTGCAAGTGCAAGTTAAAAGTTCGCCAACTTTATGCGCGCGTATTAATTAATTATTTTCTGCACCTTTCCATCATATTAATTAACACCGCAAACTCTTATTAGTGTGCCTATCGATTACGTATCGTGTGTCGCCTGAAACTGTTTATTGTTTATATAATCTCAAGAGGACCCCAGTATACATCACGACCTTAAACCGTCTGGGTGAACGTAGATAAAACTAGATGCATTGCAGACAAACTTTAATTCTTAAATTATAAACGCGTTATATTTTTGCTTAAAAATAAAATATCTAACATAAGTGAAATTGGCATTTCATTTCCAATTCCTTTTTGGGTAACTGGCGCCATCCAGCGGAGAAACACTTGAACTAGTAACTTGCCCAGGCCGAATAAAATATTTTGTCTTGTGAAATCTAGTAGGTCGTGATTTATACGAAAATCATACTGCGAAAGATTTGTCAAAATGTGAAGAAAAATATAGAATTCTGTTGATCTCAAAATCGACAAAAAGATTTTCTCGTTGCTGAGGACGGATTGTTTAATGTTAGCAAGAGATATAGTTAAAAGAGTAAACGTAAGTGTTTCAGCCGTGCAAAAGCATGAAAAAATGAAGACCTACGAGAAACAAAAATAGGAGTAAAGTGCAACTAAAACAAGAGTACGAAACTGTACGAAATTTTGCTTGAAAATACTGAAAGACGCCTTTTGTTGGACGTGGAGATGAATGTAAAAGTGCACACTCCTATACGCTACCACGCCCTTAGTTTTATATCGTTGTTAAGGTAAAGCCACCCAGGACTACAATAATTGTTGGACACATGTTATAAAAAAGTGATTGTGAAATGTTTAATTTCTTTATGTGAGTGAAGAGAAATCCTGTCCTGCTTCCTGAGTCTACCAAGTTCCCGTTAGACTTAGTTCTGTTTTTCATCCCGGACCACGGGATAATTACAATTTGTGTTGAATTGCAAAAAGCATACCCAGCGAAAACACGTACGTGTAAAAAACGTTGTAAAATAACATGTAACCAAACGTTGAATTCGTGTGGTATTGTTACGTTGAAACAACGAAAAAATGTCGCGGCAATCAATTTCTTTTAAACGTCTCTGTCCACGTGTAAGAAACGTTGTAGAGTAACAATTAATCAACGTTGAATTCGTGTGTTATTAATACGTTTTAACAACGCTCGAATCAACTTCTTTTAAACGTCTTTGTCCACGGTATTTCAACGTTAAATCCCAGTGCACACATACGTATAAAAAACGTTGTGGAATAACATGTAACAAACGTTGAATTCGTGTGTTATGGTTACGTTGAAACAACGAAAAAATGTCGCGGCAATGTCCACGTGTAACGTTGAATCAGACAATTACGACGTGTATTAAAACTGGGTCTAAATCATTAGACTGAACAAACATACATGGCTAATGGTGGAATTCGAACCCACGCCACGCCGCCAAGTGACACGACTTTCCAAGTCGGCTAGGCTAGAGGCCACTTGGACACCCCAGTTCCATGACTGATTCGTAAAGCGGGCAGAGGCAGTGGTAATAAAGCCGAACCGGGGACTTTAACTTACAATAGCTACGCGCCGCCCTCACTCGTTCAATTTCCGAACTCTTTACTACCTACAGTTTCCTTCTAACATCCATATTATCATAACATCATTAAATCAATTTTTCTAATTATTACAATCCTAAGCTTATTTTCTTTGTATATACATTTCAAAAATTCTAAATAATTTATTTATAATAAACATGTAATTCTAAATCGCCTATTTCTAAAAAAATATTTACACTAACCTTAAAATATTCGACAAAACACATTTAATACAGTACTCTTAATTTACTTTATTATTTACAAAATTATTTCTTTATGAAAATTTAAAAAATTACATGTTGCTCATAAACACCACCAATATTGTCACGTAGCTCTCGGTAGATAGTTCCGTCCAGGTATGGGCTAAAGGCACTTGGGGTAGTTTACCCGAATAACAAAGACTTGCTTACTTTTGTCCCGATTCTCGACTCTAAAAAGGAAGGCCCTCTTCAGAAAAACCACCGCACCACTTTTAGGCTTTATTGAGCACCCTTCGCTATTGGGCCACCTTCCCGCTCGGTCCCCAATCGACTGTCCCGCGCAATTAATCCATTATCCGTAGTTCAGCAAAGTGACCCCGTTAACAATTATACAGAGTAGAAAGTTTAACTGGAATAAATTCTGTAACTCAGAAAATTGCCATTTGTAGCAAAATTCTTGGAAGAAGTCAATTTTTATTTTTATGGCGCATATTATAAATGGATTTCTTTAACTTTTCAATTATTTGGAAGGATGAAACAACCCCTAACTATTTTTTTTAATGGAAGGGTATGTTGAGTAACTTTTTTTTAAAGCATGTTCAATTGGGAATACAGCTACGTTTTTATTTTTTAATTTTTCTTAAACAGTAAAAGGCGAAAAAATAAAAAATAAATTTTTGACTAGAACGATTTTAACGCATCAGATGTTCAAAATGCTCGCCACCTCTCACTTGACAATACCCTAATCGATTATAAATTCCATCCCTAACAGTTTGTAACATTTCCGGCGTTACTCTCCTAATTTCATGCAGAATTTAAAGTTCTGAAGTTCTGCTATGTCGTTTGGTTTAGTCACATAAACTTTACTTTTTAAATACCCCCATAAAAAAGTCTAAAGGGATGAGATCTGGAGATCTTGTTGGCCACTCAATCGGTCATCGGTCCTCTTCTTCCTATCCACCTATTGGGAAAAACTTCAGTGAGGTAATTACGTACAATTAAAAATTTAGCGCATTGGCAGCGCCATCTATTGGCTGCACGCAACAACACGATACCATATGGAATGCTTATTTCTTCTTATCAAATAATAAAAAATGGAGTTCCTGAATTTTTGGCATTAAAAACGATTTTAGTAAAAAAATTCTTTTTTTTGTTTTTTACCTTTTACTGCTAAAGAAAAATAAAAAAATAAAATGTAGCTGTATTCCCAATTTTTTCAACATATCCTTCCATTAAAAAAAAACATAGTTAGGGGTCGTTTCACCCCTCCAAATAATTGAAAAGTTAAAAAAGTCCCTTTGTAATATGCGCCATTAAAAATAAAAATTGATCTGTTCCAAGATTTTTTTTACAAATCGTAATCTTCTAAGTTACAGAATTTATTCCAGTTAAACTTTCCACTCTGTATACAGCTGTCCCCAATGAGTATTCGTGACAATATTTATGTATAATTGATTGACTATTGCGTTCTTTAGTATTTTTAATCACAGATTTTGGGCATCAAATTCAAACCAACTTAAAAAAATTTGACATATTACGTCAACTTAAAAAGAGGTTATGGTTGACTCGTATGTCCAAATTAGCAGTACTTTTCATACCTGTTTCGTTTCATTTCAAAGCTGCCAAGCATGGAGAAAAACCTCATATTTCAAAGATTTTTAGTAAAATTAGAATTCAAAAGTGTGAAACACGATAGACAATCACTGTAAAATTAAGTGTTTTCTAACGTCAACATCACGTTTTGTAAGGCATATTTATTCGGTATACGTTAAAATAACGTTATAAAACTGGGTTAAAAATTTAGTTGTAAATTATGATTTATCTAACGTATTAGTTTCGTTAATTTTTTTCTCATTTATTACGTAGAATAGTAGATGTTGAATTAACGTTGAAATGATGTGGTAATCAACGTACGGTAGATACATCGCATTTACTCATAGTATAAATCACGTCGTAAAAAGACAAAATTATTACGTACTTATTTCACGTTATAATTACGTCCATATTAAACTGATCGTTAAAAAACACGTCACACAAACGTGATATAATTATGATTGCTAATTCAACCAAAAAACAACGTTGCATTTTTCAACGAATAACGTTATTTCCACCATAACAACGTGAAATTAACGTTGAATAAACGTACATGTTTTCGCTGGGTAATTAGCGGTAATATGTAAATATTCACTTATTAAAACCAAATTAAATATCATTCTTATCTTTGCTCTCACATCAACAATTGCGTCCCCATAAGCTTAGCATACAATACAAAGCAATTTTGAAATTTAATAATGAAGTTTTTTTAAATAAAATATAACTTGAGATTTTCAATATTCACAAAATTATACGAAAGGGATCTCTCAAAAAGTAGGTACAATTCTGTGACATGGAATTGTAAGTGTAAGTCTTTCCCTACGAATGTCAAAGTTGTGGACATTAGTTCTAAAATAAATTTTCAAAGACAAACGTATTAAGATCTTATATGTAGAATAAGCATGCGCCATGTACATATCTCCCATTTTCCACGTTTAACCAACCTGCTTTGCAGAAAGTGTGTGATACACTTCGTTCGAATTTACGAATACAAAAAAAAATAACGTGGGCAAGAATTTTGAACCCTGAATTCTTCTTTTATCAATACTATCTAGACAGGGTCCATTTAGAGAATCACAGTAATTAAATGCTGATAAAAGTAATGTTTCGCATAACATTGTTTTCACTTTACGATTCAACAAAGTGCCTGCTAGAAAACAATAATTTAAGTTTACTATAAGCATGCTTAATAAGCATTGACGCATGTTTTTTAAAACTAAATTTTGAATTAAAAATAACACCAAGGTTTCTACACTTTTCACAAGTTCTGATTGGAATATTTTTCACATAAATAGTAAAATTTTCTTGAACAAAATGCCTATGATAGCGTCCTTCATACAACTTTAGGGAACACTTGGGAGAGATAATAATTAGACCATGCTTTTCCGATATCTGCATTAAACGAATTAAATCATTATTTATTGTTATTCAGCAGTTTTTCAATTCTTAGAAATGAAAGAAGTGTATATTTGTCTATCATCCGCATATTGATGATAATTGCAGGCATTTAATTCATAAGGAAATCGACATATGTAAACTTGTAAAAGAATGGACTGGATATACTGTCACCAAATTTACTTTACACTTGACAGCCTCAACCTTACCTTGACCGGTGACAAATTCTGCTGTATCTTCCACCAGCTTTCCCCTCGGCTAGCAACAGTGAGACGGGGGTGGGTCTAGTATGATGTTAAATTATTTAGGGCGCCAGGACGGATTTGACCCAACTGATAGACAAACAACCTCGTCGGTAACCCCGAGCCGGCTTGATTGAGCAGAAGGCCAAAACAAAATAGAGGCTACACTTGTACGTGAAGGAAGGATAACGTAAACACGCACTTAAAGTTGACAAATTCGAACTTTATTAAATACTAAATTGTCGGACAAGTGCAGGATACAAATTACACTAGGTTAAACCTGTGCTTGTTCAAAACAAAATTTAATTAAAACGCAAGTTCCCAATAAAGCTTCAGTTAACAATTTTATTCACTCTCTATAATTTAATCCTGTACATGCAACACTGCATTTAGTCGAAATTCGCTCTCCCATAAGGCATGCATTAACCGATCGACCGATCGTAATTTAAAATGAGGCAAATAAATAAATAAATAACTTACAACCTTCATGTCAAAATTAAACAGTCGGTAACGTCCGTCACTTGCCTAACGACGCGACGGGTAGTTGGCGGTCACCACGCCATCTGCCGGATGTTTTCTCAACGGCGCGGACGGTGTTCTGGACCATGGCCAGCTCCATTAACATTCACTGACGTGTATGTATGGCCGTTTCAATTCGACTTTTAAAAATTTTGACAGTACTTCCCTCAGCGCCTCTTGTGAGTTTTTAAGTAATTGCAGTTGTCATTAAGTTACTGTCAGTAGTTTTGTAGTAACTTTAATAGGGAGCGCTGAGGGGAGTACTTCACGGCATGCTTTTTTCGGAACCGAATTTTAGGCGAATTGAAACGGCCATATATACACGTCAGTGAATGTTAATGTAGCTGGCCATGTTCTGGATTGAACCGGACACGAAAAGCCCGCAAAGATGGCGGAATCAGGTCCCTCGGAGGCTCGAAGTGGCGTACTAGCAAACGCCCGAAAATAAAAGATAATGTCGACTCAGCTTGCATCACCCCAAAACGACAACGCAAAACAGCAACCGAGACGTAAAATCTCGAAGTAAAAGTATAAGTTAGAAGTAGAAGCCTGTATGAAGAGAAAGGAAAACCGTTAGCGTCCAAAATGGCGTTAGACAATTTGCTCAATATTTTACCTGAGATTTGTAGGAATCCCAAGTTTGGAATGGGGCTGAAAATACTCCACAACTCGTTCGTTGGTGTGAATTCTATTCCGGCACGGCCGTTAATAAATTCTCCTCACCTTAAGAGCCAGAATTTCGATACTGCATAACCACGTAACTGCACACCAAGAAAGCGTAACGAGGACTGATCAAAGGCGCTAATATCGCGGCATTTTGGGAGCAGTAACCAATGGTCGTCGAAGATACTAACACGTGGTACCCCATAACCAATGAATATCGCATAAGCAACTCACGCGAGTTGTTCCCCTTTTGCTTGGTAAGCGAGGGAGAACAGGGTTGCCAAATAACTCGGAACGCAGCCAGACGATGCTGTGTTGCCGCTTTTCAAAACCTAACAATACTGCCTACCTTGTGGAACTGCCAAATCTAAATGTAACAAAATTGAAACAACGCCATTTAGAACCACACGTTGTAATCGATCTCTGAGATAATTTGACAACAATTCATTAGCCGATGTATGAAGACCAATAAAGTGAAGCATAGCGATGAATATTTTATGATTAATCATATTGAATGCTTTTGAGTAGTCACTGACATCAAGTAAAGCATGAATCATTTGGTCTAAATCCTGATTGGTTAGTAGAAAGAATATCGAAACGAGCCAGATGTCCACGAAGCTAAGATTTTATTATTCCTTCTACAACCTTCGATAATGTAGAATATATGGTTATCGGTCTCAAATCTTTAAAATCAGAAGGTATTGTTGTTTTAGTTATAGATATTACCCGTCCTTCCTTCCAGCAAGCAGGGAATACATTAATTTTTAGTTATGCAAAAGTTAATGGTATGAGTTATACATATATGGAATAATACACCATCAACTCCAAGAGCTGTCGTTTTAATATTTGATAAAGTTGTAAATACCATGCGATTTATTGAAAACAGGCCTGAGTGGGCCATGAAATGTGCAAACTTACGTTTTTGCTAAGATTACTTTTAAAACAAATGTCAAGATAATTTAATCTATGTTAATGTCAACACATCACAATAAATGTTCGAAATGTTGTTTTTCCCTAGCAAAACATAATTGCATCCTTCTTTATAAATTTAAACTTTCTAATAAAAACGATTTTTGTTCATTAAAAAGCATTCCGATCACATTTTTAAGAATATTTTATTATGTGTTCGTTGACAAATCTAGATACTAATTATTGTCATAAGTAAATTTATTTAAGACAAACGTTTTCAAAAAATCGCAAGGTATATCATTATCAGTAACTTCGGTAAAAGTAAAATTATCTATAATATCCCGAATCGGGAATCCTATAAAATTCTACCAATTCATCCGTATGGACTGAATTTTCAATATTAACACAAAAGTCATTTAATTCATTGATATTTTGCAAATGATTAGGAATTTGATTTTTATTCACATTTTTACTCGCATCGCCTCAACTCTTTCCAAACTTCCTTAGAAGTTCTAGTAGATTGTAATTTAGTGTGTTATTTAACACACAAGAAACACAAATATTTTTATTAATAAACAGCTTGCGGTTCTGTAAGATCGACAAGAACGAGATCAAAAATATTAATAAGAAATATTTTACACACAAAAAAACATAAATATACCTATCAATAGACAAGATTTTGTTCCTATAGGGTTTGTGAGGATCGACAAGAACATAATCACAAATATTAATAAGAATTCTAAGTACACAAAAACAAGACAAGAGTGCGTTCCTGTGGGATTTTTGAGGAGCGACAAGAACAAAAATAAAAAATATTAAAAATTATTATTGTAAAACCTTTAACATCACACAATATTAGACAAATTAAAGTCCAAAAATTAAGAATACTTAACATTATACACAAATTGGCTTCCCCAAAATGTAGCAAGAACACACATGATTGCAATTTCTAAACTAAAACTCAGAAAGTTAAGGTCTGCCAATCATTTTCAATGCTTGGTTGGACAATTGATTGAAGTTTTTACAATTAGCGGTGCCTATTTCTTTGTTTATCAAAGTTTAGTTTTAACCGTTTATTACAATACACTTACGACTTTGCTTTAGTCAGATGAGTATTAAGATCGAATATTTAAGACCTTCGCAGTAAGACTCGAAGTTGAATTATCATAAAACAATGCCTAAATTAAGAAAAATTAAAAATTATTAAATTATTGTCACTGCTTTTATCGTGGCTTAGAAACATAAAATTTCAAGAACGACCATTGTTATAACTCAGGAAAAATATATGTACGTAAATATTAAGTCATTTCACTTCGAAATAAAGTTGTAAATTATCCAGGACAAAAAAACGGCACAGGAATTCCCCGAGTGAGGTGCGTGGGGGGCGATCCCTGGGGCCAACTTATTTTATTCCAACACGTAAACTCGTAAATGAATTGCGGTTTCATGACCCACATTCTGATGCACCCAACTAACCTTGCTCTTACTTTCTTTCGCGCTTGGGCTTTATTTAAAGCGAAATCGGTGTACGTAATCCATATTTTTGGACCTGACCAGGAACAGCGTCCCCCTAACCCTAGTATCAAATCTTTCGCGAGCTAAATATGTCAACGATGAAAAAACGACGGCGCACGTTGACTATTTTGATTTTGCTTGAAACTTGAAATAACTCAGAGATTTTATGCGGCGCATTTTTGGCGTCGTTCTTGTGAAACCGGATAAATCCGGTTTGCTGTTTTAAATATATGCGAGTGTACAATTTTTGCGTAGGTCAAGACCTCGTATGATTTTTTAGTTTCAGCTTTTTTAGTTTCATCAATAATGTGGTGGAACACATTTTTTTAATCGTCATTATATCAATTCCACTACGTCGTTTATATCTTCTTATGACAATTAATGTCAAAGGGAGTCAAATGTTCTCCAACGGGTTCTCTAACCGTCTGCCCATCATGCTCCATACATGTTTTATGGGAGAAAGGTCCTGAGATCTAGGCGACCACGGTAAGAGCAGTTCAGAAAACGTCTTGCGATGTAGGTCATGCATTGTCTTGTTGAAAACAAAGATTTTTCAACCGCTGGCTGTGAGTTTGCAAGAATATGAGGTTCAACCACTTCATCAACATTACGTTTGGCGGTCATATTGCCTCTTATAAACATAAACACTACATTTACAGTTGGTTCTTGTCCGATGAAATTTGTATCACAAAATCTTCTAAGCGGACACTAAATCGCGCAACTATACACTTTACGTTTCGCAGTCGCTCGACTGCTTCGTCAGAAGTGAAAATTATTAATTTTCACTTCTGAAAAATTAATAATTTTCACTTCTGACGAAGCAGTCGAGCGACTGCGAAACGTAAAGTGTATAGTTGCGCGATTTAGTGTCCGCTTAGAAGATTTTGTGATATAAACACTACAGGATCACTACCTACTACCATGAACAATAGCATCCCATACCCTATCACTTACAACTTGGTGCACATGTCGTTCAACCGAGAATTGAATATCGCGTCGTTCTTCAGATCTTGGTCCAACTCTCATACAGCCATCATTCATCTCCAAACAGAAGTGGGATTCGTCAGTGAACGTTCTCCTGTGTCACTCGTGATTTCAGATCAGTGTTAGACTGCACTTCTCCAAAGGCTGTTGCCAGTGTAGCAGTGAAGGGCAACACAAGATGTGGCCTATACCAGTGGTCTCAAAATCAAATTGCATGCGGGCCGAATGTACGATTTGAAAGTGGCTGACGGGCCGGAAACTTATATTTTTTTCCTTCTCTACGTGGCTAAAATTATGAGACTCTTTCTTTCGGTTAAATTTTGCCCAATCACTTACTAAATATTTATAATTGAAATGCATTTGCGGGCCGTGTAAAATTGCTTCGGGGAACTGATGCGACCCGTGAGTATGAGATCACTGGCCTATATGACTTCGACCTGAAAGCTCTAATTCGAAGGAAAACCGTTCGAAAAGATACAGGTCGACCTTCAACAGCAAATTAACTCATTCGATGACGAGTTGCAGTTTGGGTATTTCCATCCAAGATTAACTCATTGCAGCAAACACGTACGTTCAACTTACTTCCTAAATGTTTTTGAAAACCGTATAATTATTGTCAAAAGTGTTCGCAGTGTTCGGAAATATGTGGGGCAAAAAAATTATCTTTATATTCTGTAGTAGGGTTACCATATGTCCGGCAAAATGAAGACATGCCCTAGGTTTGTACCTTTGTCCGGCTTTTTAAAATGTCCAAATACCAAATGATTTAAACATTAGTAGGACCGAATATAAATAATTTAAAAAATGTACTCTTGTTTCTTGCAAAGTCGTCCTTTTTACCATGAAATGTTCCCCTTTGCCAGCAAGGGCAATGATAACTCTATTCTGTAGGGCATTGGATGTCCTAATTATCTTCATATCAAAGTACAGGGTATAGATTTATAAATATCATCCTTTACGATTCAAATGCATTAAAAGCTGTAAAAATATTGAGTATAATTTTCGGCGGTGTGTGTTTACGTTCTTTCGAAAATCAAGTTTCACTGCTGACATTTAGATATTCATAAAAACACAATCAGGAGTTTATTTTTGCCGTTAAGACTGAATTAATCGCGCGAGACCTATTTATAGTCTCGCCTGAGTAATGAGGTGTAATGACATCGTAATCTGTTTTCCCACTTTTATTTTTCTGTTTTGAGACTGAAGCCTATCTAAAGTCGCCGCTAATAAGAACGGTCAGTACATAAAAAAAAAGAATTTTCGAAATTCGAATGTCGTTCTTTTCTATTCTATTAGATGGGTATTACTTTAATCATAAATTGAAGTACTGTACAGTACCTAATCAGATAAATTTCATCAAAATAAGCGTAGCTGATAATTTTGTTGTTAAAATTCCGATGAATAACTTCAAAATATGGTTCTTTATTTTTGTAAAGTGAAAAAATTAAGATAAAACGGGTATTTATGTATTGAGAATAACAAACAATTTTAGCAACAAAAACTACAATATAAAATTGAATTACGCTGCATGCGTAAATGGAGCAAGGCCAGAGAAACAATTGGTTACCCCTGAGCAACTCAAAAAACGACCTTATTGAAATTTTTATCCGAATTAATTTATAAAGTGGTACAGTAATTATTGAATAAGTAATTCACTTCTGCAACAAAAATTTCATAGTGTTTTAAATTATCTATAAGTTTTATGTATTTTATGTATTTTTTTATTGCACATAGAGATTCAGGGATTCACATACACAAATAAGTCTAAATAGAACAAAAAATAAAATAAATATAATACATAAATATATGCAGATACATTTTGGTATGTGTACGTTAAGTAAATATTTAAATAATCGGCAATCTTTAAAAATATCGCCAAACTCTCGAGAAAAGAATCAGAATTGAAATTAAAAATTTCTGTGGTCTAGTTCTAGAGCACCTCTAGAGCTACGAATAAGTTGAAAACTTTTTGTGGGAAAAACTTCACGATAATAATTATCAAACATCTATGTGTCTCAGATGTTATTAAAATTCTCATTATTAAATAGAAATAATTTCAACATTTAAAATCTGCTTCTCTTCTAGACATTTTCAACGTGTAGCAAATTAAGGCCCCAATTCATGGTCACAAATAGAACCGTTCTCAATCTCATCTCATTTTTTCATTTCGTATTCAGAAAATACTCGAAGACTAATCTCAATCGTTTCTCAATTTAGGCCCAGTTTTACAATCGTGGAATAAGTACGGAATAACTGTTCGCCGGATATCCTTTAATGTTCCTCCATATCCACGTCACACCTACGTCACGTTATTCTAAGAATAATGCTTATCCAACGATTGTAAAATCAGGCCTTAGTCGCTTACCTCAGGTTATTTATGAATACCAAAGTAAAATTGAGACTGACTAGCTTTTTCTAAATCCAGTCTAATTGAGACGAGATTGGGATGAGAATTAGACGGCCTCATCTGAGTGTTTCTGAATTCGGGTCTTAAAGTTCTTCTTTTAATAATTTTTAAGAATGTGCATATTAAAATAATAGAATATCAGAAGATTTTCTGTTGCAAATATGTGAATTATCATTTAACAATTATATGGAATTAAATTACTTTTAAAAAGATCTAATTCATTATTATTCATTCCTTACTTAACTGAAACCCATAAAATTGAAATCTTAATCTTAACTGAAACCCATAAAATTGAAATCTTAATCTTAACTGAAACCCATAAAATTGAAATCTTAATCTTAACTGAAACCCATAAAATTGAAATCTTAATGAAGATTGGATACGGCGCGATAGGACAAGAACACAGAATGAAGTTCTTCATGCATTCATCCTGAATTACCACCGATATCTCAAAGTACTTTGAATAAAATTGAACAAAAGTTTCGGGAAAGCGATACTCATCGACAGATTGCGCTCGTAGAAAATGTCAAAATGGGTCGATTCTGGTCATATGAATTCAAAAAAATCGGGAAATGTCAAAATAAATCGACACGTTTTTTTTTCAATATTTTCATAGTGTGAAAATGGATTTATTGAAAATAGGTTAGAATTATTTGACGGTATGTCAGTTCATAGGTAAATAGGTTAATTTCTTTAAAGATATGTATGTATTGTCAAGTAGACAATTAACTGACAAGTGGAACCAAATTTACAACTGGAAAAAAATCATTTCCCGTTTTTTTTTTAATTCAGCTGTATCTTCTGTAGCCTGTAACTCAATTATTGAAAAGTGGAATTTTGAAGTTCTGAGTATGATACGATTTCTTGTAAGTCTGTATGATAATACCATAGAGACTTACGAGTAATTCTAGAGACCTAGGAGGAATTATATCTTCAAAATTCCATATTTTAATAATTGAGTTACAGATTTACAGATCTTACGGTTGCTACAGATACGAGCAGAATCAACACATAAATGTCACAGAAGTATTCAAGAAAACCCTAATATCTCGGCCTTATTCTCGAGTTCGCTCGAAAATTGGTAAATCTTTAGTAGTGCGGATACTCAAAGCCCAAACATTTCAACCTTACAAACTGACAGTCCTCTAGGAACTAACTAAAGATGATCCAAGCAGAAGACTCTAGTTTTGTGAGCAAATGATTTACTTCACAGGAATGTTGTAAACATATTGCAGTGATATTTACCTGGCATGTCATAAATTATTTAGGTATTCATCGTATGCTGTTTTAAACAAACTTCACATCCTGCAATACTTCCCAAAAATATAATGCCCGGTTGCACCAACTTTTTAAGCAGAGCTTAAATTTAAGTTATGTTTAGAATGTGACATTCACGTATGGTCAGTATAATGCCAAATACATTCTGATTGACATTTAAACTTCAACTTAAATATCAATTAGAATGTGACTAACATTTTGTTAAATCTATCGATAATGTCATAGTCTAAACACCACTTAAATTTAAGCTCTGCTTAAAAAGTTGCTGCAACCGGGCATAACAGTCTTCATAACAACATTCCTTTAAGAAAATACAACGTTCCACAAGAAGCAATATTCTTCATACAACATTCTTCAAAATACAACGGTCTTCATCATATTTATAACCACACATCAAATTAAATAGTCTCTGTATTGTGCAGCGACAGTGTTCAAGTAAGAATACAAGAATTCAATCTTCCATTTCTAAACGTGGTGGATTGGATCGACTTCACAACTTGGTTGGAGCAATTGTACGGAAAGTTTCTGCAACATCCGCTTACGGCGAGGCATTGGCCCATCAAGAAAGACAAGAAGAGCTCTAAAAGAAATAAAAGATTAGTGTATCTAAATGATGGACGAAGATACAGAATCAAAAGTAACAAAATCCCGGACAAGATAATAGATTATAAAAATTTATGTGAAAAACATTTAAACGGTTAATGTTTTTGAAATTTGTTATGTTTATTGTTAGTAATGTTAAATAATACAAGATGTTGTTGTAATGTTAATATAATACCGTGAATATATCATGTTCTGAAACATGCAAAATATCTGTTTGTTGCTAGAATAACGTAATAATTAAATGACATCAATGTATTAAAGCGTGTATTTGATTTTGAAACATATTTTGTTCCATTACTTTATTTCTCCTACAGGCAAGTTCGCGTTTACACTCGGAGTACGCTCTGATCAAAAGTGTGAGGGAGAGCGACTGCGTTTCACTGCATGTAAGATAAGAGCGAGAGAAAGAAACACTCCGATCGATCCGAGCGTAAATGCGAACTCACCCTATGTTTCAAAATAAAATACACGCTTTAATACATTGCTGTCATTTAATAATTACATTACTCTAGCAACAAACGCAAATGTGTGTTTTGCATGTTTCAGAATAAAATACATTCACGGTAGTGTATAGTTACTTAGTTTAATATAAGGTTTGAAATATTTAAATTTTGTGTCAAGATTGAAGTTTTGTGTCAATAAATGTCAAACAGATTGAAGTATTTATGCTGCGTTCGGCTTTGTAACTCCGACTCCATTTGCTCTATTGCCGTTCGAGTAATTACGTTGGAGTGAATAGTGTTAACTCTGAGAGAGTTCGGGTTTTGAGAGTGGAGTCAATCGAGATCACTCCATTTACACAAGCTCCGTACTTGGAACTTACGCGGGAAAAGTGTTATTATAACCTCACTTTAAATGTGAATGTCGGTTGTACGATCGGTGTCTGTTGTGACAGTTTTAGGAAATTCATTGCGTTGAAGATTATTCTCATTAATTGTTAGCAAAACCCCATGCAGTCTATTGAGTAAATTCTCGAAAGTATCTGGGTACATTCTAAAATGCATTTGAAATTGCTTGTTTGTCATATGAGGGACAGTGATTTCGGCGAAATTTTCAACTTTTTCAAGAACTGGTTCTCCTTCGTCAAAAGAATCATCAATCATAAATATTTTGCTCCCTTCAATGATAACTCCAAATATTATTTGTGCGGTAGTACAGAAGCGAACAATAAAATCCGGGCAAGAATTTGACATGTCATGCATATATCGACAAATTTGGTAAATCAGGCTTTTATTGAGGTTATATTTCTGTCAAAATAATAAATAAAATTTGAATTAAACGTCAGAATTACTAGTGACATGCATTAAACGTCAAAAATATTAAAGTGAGGTTTACATTAAGCAAATGGCTTGCCCGGATTTTATTGTCCGCTACTGTACCTTCCATTATAAAATGAGAAACTCACTACAACTGTTATCATTTAACCTTTAACAGCTGACATTTGACAACTCAGAACCCGAACGCAAACGAACTTACTCCTAAAATATTGTGATCACGTGACAAAGCTCTACGCACCACTCCAACACCTTCGGAGTTACAAAGCCGAACGCACCATTACAAATAATATGGAGGGGTTGGTCACCTGGGAGAATCAATAAACCGAGGTGTAATAGAAAGCAATTGAACAAAGAACGCACAAAACGTTAATCTTACTTTAGCAACCATACCGTCAATATCAATAAAAAAAATTTGGTCTTGTAATTTTAAAACGTCAATATATTTTAAAAATTTATTATCTTTGATTCATTAATTATAATTATCTTCAATATATGTACATATCTAGGGATGTCTCATATGATAACGCTAAAGTAAGTGCTTCATTTAAGGAAATTATTTTGGTTTTAAAAAACACATTACATGTAACACATACGTCATGTAACAGTGAACAGTAAACACCCATACACAAAGAATCCTTAATATTATAGAAGAGTTATTGTTTGTTTTGCAATCGGGCATTACAGATAGCAACATCTGGCAAACCCGACTCTGTCTATAATACTAAAAATTTTAATTCAACATTACACTACATCTAAACACTATAAAACTCTAAAGCATCGTAGCAATTTTATTGCTTGTTTTGCAATTGGGCATTACAGATAGCAACATCTGGCAAATCCGAAATTACCTGTCTTCTTTAGAATTTTTAGGCACACACTACAAACTAAACAATTAAATTACTCACCAATTTATTTTCAAAAGAATTTTCTTCCAAATTATAATAAAAACTGGATTTTATTTGACATTGAGAGTTCCCACCCTATACTGTCGCTTTGACATTTGAATATAAAAATAATAAAAGACTACTCTACTACATAATTGTGTAGTGGATGTGGTTAAACTGATAGATTAAAAGAGAAAGATAATAATTTTGATACTTACTACATCTGCAAGAAACGCAACACTACAATATGTACTTTTTTCGGAAGAATCCACGTTTATGTTAAATGGTGAGGTAAACCGACTGAATTGTTGTTATTGGGCAGCAGAATCCATAGTGGATAAGGGAAAACCATACACAAAGGTCAGAAAAAGTCAATGTTTAGGTAGGGATTGGACACTAATCTTACTGAAGCGAGTTATTTGGAATTCTTGATGGAAGATTTACTTCCGAATTTGACTATTTTATTTCCCTATTCAGTAGAAGCTGATGTCCCGAATCAAAATAACTGGTTTCAACAAGATAGTGCAGCTTCACATTTTACAAAACCTGTTAGTATCTGTGTGTTTTCGGGACAATGGCTTGGTAGAAGGGGAATGATCGGAAAAATCTCCAGACCTGACCCTCTGGACTTCTTCTTATGGCGGTATTTAAAAAGCAAAATTTTCTATTGAAAATTAAACCGGCAAATGTGGAAGTGTTGAAGAAGTGAAGAATACATGAGTGTAGAGTGTAGACTAATTTCACCTGAAATAATTACAAATATCCAAAACGAGTTTAATTTCCTTTTGAGGAGAAATTTAGAAGATGAATAAAACTCTCTTTATATTTAAAGTTTTTGTAATATCTTGGAAATGGATGGGAATGAACATTTGAAATTTAGTACTGTTGTATAAAATTTAAAAAATATAGTAGGGGTGCCATTAAAAAAATTATCGGTAACGTCATAGTTCCTAGTTGGGATACCCAGTACCTATACGTATTTTTTTTTTAATAAAAAAGTGCGCAAGTTGTAATACAGTTCGAAGTGTCTGAGAATTTTTTGAAAACAATTTGTGTTTCCTATAGGTACTGAATTTATTCAAAATTAGTAACTCGCACCGTATTGTCAACATTTCCTCTTAAAACTGATCAATTTTCGACTGCACAAAAAACATCAACTCACAGGACAATAGACAAAAAAGCCATCCTAAGGAATATTATTTTAGTAATTCAGTAGGAACTTAGCACGTCTGTGATTAACAACCAAATTATTCAGTCCATTCAAACCGAAATCGAGTAAAATTTGATTACAATCGCAATATTTTTTTTTGTTATAGCTGTCTATGACCTGTGATACCGAGGTGGTACAAATGTTTCCATTTTAACGCTTTTGGATAAACTTGATAATAACATATCCGCCTTTGATGAAATGAATGTTGATTTATGATAATTGTATATAGGGTCAGAAAATAATTCTCTATTTTGACTTCAACCAATGTCACATATGTTATATGTTGGTATCAAAATCGAATTTGGTTTATTGATGTCCTCGCGAAATTGTACAATATATACTTAAGTCTTAAAACATAAAATTAACTGTAACAAATTCTAGAAGAAACTCTGATAATATAATTAATTCGAATATTGAATTTGATGGCCGTATCAATATAAAATAACACCACAATACTGGATGTCTCATGACGTACGGAGGAGATTGAAAAGGTGAATAAGACATCAAAAAATAAGGTAATCTTTTCATATAATTTTGTTAAGATGTATTGATATAATTGTTAATCACGGTCTGGACGGTGGTGTCACCTGTAGTTTAAATAGTTAACTAAAACTTTGCTACTCGCGCAGGATTATTCTTGCGTTGCGTACTAGTTAATGGCGGTACGCATAGATAAGTGCACGTGTATGTAATTGCAACTGTACAGTAAAACAATAAAGACTTCTTTAATTACTCAAGTGGTTACTTGTTTCACATCGTGAAATCGTAAATTCTTTTTTCCAAAAGTCAATAATAAGGGAGTTATAAGCCCTGAAAGAGGGGTGGAAAATATTGTTTCTTTGGCAATATATTTTGGATCCTTTAAGTTATCATACTAATGTTTTAAACTCAGGTGTAAGTTACCTACCTAACTGGGCATTTGCAACATATTTGTTAGATCCTCCCTCCTTTTTAAAGGGTAGTTTGTGAGGAGTGGCTTTCCAGTATTTTATTCCTAATTTTTAATTTTTTACATATTTCATCAAAAGTTTGTGAAAGCCATATATTCTTTAAATTACTTGGTATAAAAAGGCTCTCTTGTTGAATTAGGATAAACTGAACCGTTTTCGAGTAATTGAGGTTTAAATGTTAGCATACGTACATCTGTTGCATTTTGTTACTATAAAATACCGAAAGTGGCTCCCTCAAACTACCCCTTAAAAAAGGAGAGGATCTGATAAATACTTTGTAAATATTCAGTTAGGTGCCTTATATCTCAGTATCAAATATTAGTTTGACAACTTAAAGGATCCAAGAGATATTGGCAAAGAAACAATATTTTCCACCCCTCCTTCAGGACTTATTACTCCCTTATTATTGACTTTTGGAAAAGAAATATATGAAAAGGTTACCTTATTTTTTGATGTCTTTCAATCTCCTTCGTACGTTATGAGACACCCAGTACAATAAAATTGTACAAGTTATGTTACGATGATACATGTCAATTTTTGCTAGCGAGAGCAGTTGCACACCTAATAGCGTTACGATTCTTAACACCAATAAAACATAAAATGCCTGATTATGGAAAAATGAATTATGTTTATTATTGGATATAGAGAGAAGCTATATGGACCTGGCGACTTCCGAGTGTACAAACCATAGCATCTTATCTTTTATTAATTAGACCTAGTATAGTGATACGAAAGTTGGTCAGGGACAGACAAGAGCCTGAAAAAGGTGCAAGCGTTCATCAACAAATGCCTGAGAAAAATATTAAGAATCTTCTGGTCAAATACAATATCGAATAATGATTTCCGGAAAAGAACTAATCAAACTCCCACGTAGCTGAAATAAAAAAAGAAGTTGGAAATGGATAGGTCACTCATTAAGGACTGACATAGCGAGACAAGCACTGACATGGACATCAGTAGGCAAAAGAAGTAGAGGACGACCCCATAATTCGTGGAGAAGATCAGTGGATGAAAAACTAAAAAAAAATACGGAGTTGGAAGGAAATAACTGCCTTAGCTATGTGTTAGACAGATTGGACAAACTTTGTGGATGCCCTGTGCCCCATCTCGGAGTAAAAGGAATTTTATAACACGTGATTTTTTAAATTTTTTATCAACTCTTGCCATGGAATTTGGACGGCATGTCGTAGCTTTACTGTAGAACAGCAAAAAGGAGTGCAATGAAGGACTTTTCACTTAAGCTAAGACATGCCATCCAGATCTCATGGCAAAAGTTGATAAAAAATTTAAAAAATCACTGGGTATATGTATACCTGTACATATTTGCTGCCTTAAGATTTTTGTTAAAATTATACGTTCTCCATTACAGTATGAGAAACTGAATTTTTGTGAAATATATCTTCATATTTGCATATCTTATATTTGGAACTTATCAATGTAATTTTCACTTTATTTTAATAATCCCTGGATTACTATTATTAATTAATTACTATACTAGAAGAAGACACGGAAAGAAGCAATTATGATGGAAATTACTACCATGTGATATTACACAAAAAAATAAAATCTCTTGTAGTACATAATACGTACAGGTTGGGCAAAAGTATAAAAAAATGATTATAGATTTTTTGTTAATTTTTAGCCTGTTTAGTTTTCACTTGGCGCATTGATATTTATGTCAATTTTTTGAATTGCACTATAGGTCGTGTGATACATTTTTAAATAGAATTTTTTCCTCTTTTCAATGGTATTACATTCTCCTACATTGACATAAAAATTATCTATAAAAAGACTCTCTATATAAATTTTTCATAATATTAATATATTTAAAGCGTTAAAAAGAGTATTCTATGCTTTTGGCCAACTCTGTATATCATTCTACTCAAAAACTGAGGTATGCCTCTAATAAAAGTTACCTTGGAAAAATATAATTTGTTTTCAGAATTATCAAGGAGAGAAATACATAATTTTTTCCAGAATTTTAGACAAAATTGATGATATAATTACAAAAGAATAACTAACTTCAATCAAGAGAAAAATTTTCTTCTCCAGTAATTTAACACTTCCATGTCAGAAGTTCAACGTCCCTGTAGTGTCGTAATAACATAATTATAACATTTCAACGAACATTTTGCTCAAATCGAAAAGTACGACCACAGAGCTAAATTTTGGGCTTTTTAACTTTAAGACTCTACATACAAAAGAGTGAAATTAGAAAACAATTTGTGATTACAAGGGAAATTTTCAATTACCTTATTAAAGTTGTACTTCTTAACATTTAACTGTACGCCTAAATTCTCAATATACTGAAGTCCTTGGTCATACCGGTCATACATAAACTTCTGGACATGTAAACAGTTTCATAATTCGCTATTTCTGTCCAATCACTTCAAAATTAGACCCATTTTTCTACCACATGTTGTTACAGCTAGTTATTTATAATGAACACCGTTTAAAAATATTTATTATCGCGTCAAAGAAGTGCGGCTGTGTGTTTTTGCCAAGACCTAATTGCATTTTTGAGATTTTTTCCTCTCACTCTGACAGGAACTGCCTTAATAAGTTCCTGCATGCCAAATATAAAACATGAAAAATCGTCTTAAAAACAGACATTTGTAGTAAATTCAAATAATTAACTTAAAGAATTAATTATTTGAAAAAAAAGGCATGTCAGTATAAATATCCTCAACAAGAAAAAAATAAGGATTGCGAAACTCGTTCTTCATTGTTTATTATTGTTTTGAAGTGAGCTCAATAATAAAACAGCACAAACGCATTAGTGGCGTCATACGGAGGATTAAAGTCGTCCAAAACACACATGTTACGAAATCCTGTAATGTATGACGCCATCGGTTTTTAAAATAAACCGAGACTAGCGTTTGTATATTTTGCGCTTCATGAAGTCGGGAGCTTCCAAATTTTTGTTTTGACAAAAAGCCTATCGAATTTTCAAAGGATACTTTTTCTTATTATAGAAGAATTCCATAATTTCCCTTACAATAATTCGTTTACTGCTAATTTATTCGTTTCTTTTTTATTAAATATGTACGTACTTATAGGAATAAAATATGAATTATTTTGAATTCTAAAAATACAAATATTTTTGCAACAATCATTGAATAGACTTTTGTGCCAACCGATCTACGGAATCGGTATGGAGGAACCCGTCAATGTTTTGAAGAGAAATTGAGAAAAAATCCGAATCGAATGTTCTTTGATATGTTCCGCTCTTTTGCTCCTGACTTGTCAAAAATAAACTGTTTGACGTCGGAGTTCATGGAAACATCTTGGAAAATGTTGTAAAAATAGAAGACCAAATTTCAGAAAAGTTTGTGATAACCAAGGTGTGGCCCAGAGGTCAGCCTTGGGATCATCAATATTTAAAATGTATATCAATGATTTATGTTTAATTTACTAGGCAAGTTCTAACGTATTCATTAGGAATGACGCAATTGGAAAACTATTACAGACTCCTTAAAATGAACCATTTACGGTTATAATTAGACACAACAAATTCTACTGTAATAATTAAAAAAGGAAAACATATTTCCGGTAATAAGTTGAAATAATCTTTCATCTTTAATGGTTTTTCTGATTCCCATTAAAAAGATCATTTTTTATAAAGAGAAGTACTCAAGTATCAAAGAAGAATATTCAGATATGGTTGTAGTCATTTTCAACAAGGTAAATACCGTATAGACGAACACTAAAGGGGAGAGTAATGTAGCTTTGACGTTTTTTCTTAATTTCCTTACATTTCTAAAATTTTCCAATATCTGTTTTCTCTGAAATAATAGTTTTACATATTTCACGTCACAATAGTTTCAAATATTTTATTTTTTTAAAGATCTGATTAATATACTTTCTAATTTTGAGCCTCATCAACATGTTATTATTTTTTTAAAGGTCTCACTACGAGAACACTATTTTTAACTATTTAATTCATAAAATATCCTTGTTCGTTTTAAAATGTATTTCTATTTTTGTAATCATAGTAACAAAAAAAACATTATGAAAAAAGATAATAAACAAAACAGAGTCTGTCAAAAATATTCACTATAAAATTGTGTTTTTAGTGAAATAATTTCATAATACAAATTCAACATCAAACAAAACAACGCCCAGACAATAGTAGCGTCGAAATTATTAAAAAACGCTTCGCTATCAAAACATATGGTCCTTTGAGCCGAGATACGGAAGTGAAGAGCAAGAAAACGGTTTTTGGAAAGCAAGGTCAGTTCTAAAGCTTTACCTTTCGTACGGTTAATCAATAACTTATGGCGGATATCAAGATATTGAAAGTAAAACGCACAAATTTGAAATCAAACCTAACAAGATTTTCAAAATTTCTGACAACTAAACCCGATCCTGAACAAATTCGTATGCGCAAGACAACTCTGGAGCCTTTATTATCATTATTTCAAGACATTCAATGCCAAATCGAGGCCCTTGAAGATTCGGATTCTTCAAATTATGAAATCGAGAATTTTGAAAATGATTATTTTACTGCAATGTGTCAAGCTGACAAACTATTGAAATCAGTCATTTCCGAATCACAAGGACCCTGATGAGAACAATTCAATAAATTCATCTCAAAAAGATGCTGTCAGGCTCCCAAGAATCAATCTTCCGGAGTTTTATGGTTCGTATCAAGAGTGGATACCATTTCATGACACATTTTGTTCATTAATTCACGAAAACAATGATATTGCACCTATTCAGAAATTTCATTACCTCAAATCATCGCTAAAAGGTGAAGCGGCTGAAGTGGTTCATTCATTGCAAATCTCATCAGACAACTATTTGGAGGCCTGGGAAATGTTAAAAGAGCGCTATGATAATAAACGTTTAATAGTTCAGGATCATATACGCGCTATTCATAATCTACCTTCAGCAAGTAAAGAACGCGTTTCAGTATTACGTCCAATTCTTGATGGCGCACTCAAGCATATTAGAGCTCTCAAGGCACTCAAACGGCCTACTGACAATTGGGATGATTTGCTTATATACTTGATCGGAACAAAATTAGATCAATTCACGCTAAAAGAATGGGAAAATCAGTTAACAGCAACAGATGTTCCAACTTTCAAACAAATGACCGAATTTCTTACTCATAGATGCCATACATTAGAGGCAATTTCTAAAATAGAATCAAAAGTTCCAGTCAGTCATCAAACAGCAAGTAAAAGACAAAATCTTAAGGCAACATCATCTCACATCACTATACAAAAGCGAGAGTGTTCTATTTGCAAGGGAAATCATTTTATCTTTCATTGCAATGAATTTCTTAAAATGTCAATTCCCGACAGAATACAAGAAGTTAAATCAGCAAAACTTTGTATGAATTGCTTGCATCCAAATCATCTTACAAGCAAATGCACTTATGGTCAATGCAAACAGTGTAGTAAAAACATAATACACTTTTGCATAACAATATTAGAATAAATGCTTCAGAAGACATAATTTCAAAAGGAATCAACTATCACGACTACTTCTCATACATCCAGCACAAATCAAGTATCATATGTATTACTATCAACTGCTATTATAAATGTGAAGGATGGAAATGGTAAATGGCAAGAATGTCGCGCTTTATTAGATAATGGTTCTCAATCAAATTTCATGACAAAGTCTTTAGCCAAAAGGTTGTTATTGAACCAAAAATCAATTGACATATCTGTATCAGGAATTAATCATTCTTCTGTACAAACTCAACACTTGACTTCTACATCAATAAGATCTCTACATAATGCATTCCAAACCAACCTTGATTGTTTAATTCTTGATAGAATTTCTGAAAATTTACCCCAAGTTACCATTAATAAAATGGATGTCACAATTCCTAAAAATATACGATTAGCTGACCCTAATTTTAATGTCTCCAGTGAAATTGACATGCTTTTAGGAGTAGATATTTTTTATAAAGTGCAGTGTATTGGACAAATTAAAAAATCAGCAAATCAACCTATCCTACAGAAAACACACTTTGGGTGGATTATAGCGGGTAGATTATCATCTTCATTTATTCAACAAAATTTCACATTATGCAACCTGTCAACTGGCGAGAATCTTGATAATAAATTGACAACATTTTGGGAATTGGAAGAAATCAAATCACATAAATCTTACATCTGCCGAAAATGCAGTGTGAAGAACATTTTCTTAATACCCACAGAAAACATCTGAAGGTCGTTTCATTGTACAACTTCCGTTTAAAACATTAAATGAACAATTAGGAGATTCAAAGCAAACAGCACTTAAAAGATTTTTACATTAGAAAAGAAACTCCTAAAAAATCCTCTCTTCAACAAGAATACAAGAAATTCATGAAAGAATATGAAGACTTAGGGCATATGGCATTAGTTTCCGATAAATCTACTAAATCACTCAGATGTCTTTTTATTTACCGCATCATGCAGTAATTAAAGAAGATAGCACCACTACAAAGGTCCGAGTAGTTTTTGATGGTTCGTGTAAATCATCAAATGGTAAGTCTTTAAATGACATGTTACACGTTGGCCCAACCTTGCAGGACGATTTATTTTCCATAATTGCACGGTTCCGTATGCATCGATATGTGATAATAGCTGATATAAAAAAAATGTATCGCCAAGTTTTGATAGACAGAACACAAACAGCTTTCCAAAGAATTTTATGGAGGTCAAATCCATCTGAAAAAATAAAAACTTATGAGCTTTTAACAGTTACGTACGGAACAACTCCAGCTGCATTTTTGGCCATACGATCTTTACAACAACTCGCACATAATTATACTCAAGAATTACCATTAGCTTCAGTCATTGCTCTCAGGGATTTTTTATGTAGACGACCTGCTAACAGGATCCAATTCAAAAACAGAGTTAACTACTTTAATAAAAGAGATCACATCTCTTCTTTCAAAAGGTGGTTTTCAATTACATAAATGGTGTTCGAATTGTTCAATATTATTAAACGATGTGATCAAAACATCTGATTCGTTACTACTCAATTTAGGCAATGAAGACAATTCAAAACTTTAGGTTTGCAATGGAACCCAAAGGACGACATTTTTTCAATATAAGGCCATATCTGTTTCAACTCCTAAACACATTACGAAACGTACTATTCTTTTTCAGTAGTATCTCAGATCTTTGATCCGCTGGGACTTCTTGGCCCGATAATTATAACAGCTAAATTATTTATTCAGCAGTTGTGGTTGTTAAAATTAAATTGGGACGAATCAGTTCCAGCCAACATTTACACAAGATGGTCACATATTCAAGAGCAAATACAAATAGTGAATGACATAAAAATACCTAGACTAGTGACGAGTATTGGAGATTATAAAACTATTGAAATTTGCGGATTTTGTGATGCAAGTGAAGAAGCGTACGGCTGTTGCATATACATACGTTCTACTTGTCGCTCGGGAATAATTGCAAATTTACTATGTGCGAAATCTAGAGTTGCACCTATTAAGACAATTTCACTTCCAAGATTGGAACTGTGTGGTGCACTTTTATTAGCACAATTAAGTAAAAAAATTCAGATCGCTCTCAATTTACAAGATATTGAAATATCCTACTGGACCGATTCAACAATTGTGCTATCTTGGATAAAATCAGTTGCTAAGACATGGAAGACTTTTGTAGCCAACCGAGTGGGAGAAATACAACGTTTGACGAATACTCAACAGTGGAATCATGTTAATACCACTAAAAACCCAGCAGACCTGTTAACAAGAGGTATTTTACCAAAGAAGTTAAAAGATTGTTCATTGTGGTGGAATGGGCCAGACTGGCTATGTCAAGAAAAGCATTCTTGGCCAATATGTCAACATATCAGTACCCTTCCTCATGAGTTACTTGAATTCCGACAATCCAATGTTACATGTATATTCGTAGTCAATATTATCTCAGATATAATTGAAAGACATTCAGATCTTAACAAGATCGTACGCATTACTGCTTATTGCTTGCGTTTCAAGCATAATTTATATACAGCATTAAATTCATCAGCTTCTCCAAAATTTACGGGACCACTCAAACCTTCTGAATTGGAAAAGTCTGTCATATGCCTTATTAAAACAGTTCAATTAATCGCATTTACAAAAGAGATTAATTTATTACGAAAAAATGAGAAACTGCATCGAAAAAGTAAAATATTATCATTGAATCCTTTCTTAGACAAAGATGGTATCATAAGAGTGGGAGGTAGACTTACAAATTCGAATCTTTCCTATGCCAGTAAATTCCTATTCTTTGCCTTCAAATCATATCTTTTCGAAACTTTTAATACGGCATGAACATTTAAAGCAACTTCATGCTGGAATTCAAACCACACTAGCCGCACTACGTATCAAATATTGGATATTATCAGGTGCCAGTACCGTTCGTCGTATTATTCGAAATTGTGTGACTTGTTTTAAATTAAAACCAGAATCAATTCAACCTATCATGGGAAATCTTCCAAAGGTTCGAGTAGAGCCAGCTAGGCCTTTCATTAACACTGGTGTTGATTACTGCGGACCTTTGACATTAAACAAGGAGGCCCACGTAGTAAGCAGAAAATCAAGGCCTACGCAGCTATATTTGTTTGCCTTGCAACAAAGGCCGTTCATATAGAATTGGTCGGATCTCTTTCGACAGAATCATTTATCGGAGCATTAAAACGCTTCATGGCACGTCGGAAAATATCAAATATTTATTCTGATAACGGAACTAATTTTGTCGGAGCCAACAAGGAACTTCAAATCCTAAGGGACTTATTTAAAACAACAACAAGACAAAATTTCTCGCGCTTAGTTGAAGATTCTGTAACCTGGCATTTTATACCTCCCAAAGCACCACATTTTGGAGGGATATGGAAGCAGCAATAAAATCCGCTAAACATCATTTGAAACGAAGTACTAATTCCACATTGCTCAGCTTTGAAGAATTAATGACATTATTCATTCAGATAGAAGCTATATTAAATTCACGTCCATTAACACCAATTTCATCAGATCCTAAAGACTTATCATTTCTAACACCAGGCCATTTCTTGATCGGTGAAGCACTAACAACATGCGTTGAACCAGATTTAACAGCTTTACCTATCAATCGATTAGATCGTTGGCAACTCATTGACAAAATAAAGCAAAGTTTTTGGAAACGATGGAGCAAAGATTACCTAAGCAGGTTACAAGAGAGAACTAAATGGAAGCAGCATCAGGGTACAAATATAAACATTGGGGATTTGGTCATCATTCGAGAAGATAACCTCCCTCCTGCCCGGTGGATTCTTGGAAGAATTGAAGTTCTTCATCCAGGTGAAGATAGTGTGGTGCGTGCTGTTACGGTCAAGACATCTACAGGTTCTTTGCGTCGCCCAACCAACCGCCTGTGTATTTTGCCACTAAACAATTAAGACTTTACTTATTAGCACATTTATTATTGCTTCATGTTTAAAAGGCCTTCCTTTCAAGGTGGGCGGTATGTTCGTTTTAAAATGTATTTCTATTTTTGTAATCATAGTAACAAAAAAAACATTATGAAAAAAGATAATAAACAAAACAGAGTCTGTCAAAAATATTCACTATAAAATTGTGTTTTTAGTGAAATAATTTCATAATACAAATTCAACATCAAACAAAACAACGCCCAGACAATAGTAGCGTCGAAATTATTAAAAAACGCTTCGCTATCAAAACAATCCTATATCCTATTTTTTTATTTGGCATCTTTATTTGTTTATTATTTCTTTTACAGATATTAATAGCCAATAGAGGTACCCCATGGTTCTGAAGATATTGTTACATCCAAGTCACCAACTATTGGAGAGGAATGAACCATTTATAATTACCGTCACATTCCAGAAATTTCGGGTGTGTTCTCGCTAACCCCAGACTACTCAAAAATGAAAAGATTCGATTGGAAAAGCAGATTACTCAAGAATTAAAAAATTCGTTTGGAAAAGTATCGATCAGCGCGGAAAGTTTAAAGAGATTACGTGTTTGATGTGCGAAGAAGAACTGTGAGATATTTTGATGTTAATATTTAGTAGAGGTGTGTATTGCTCGGCGAATGTAAATAATTTCATTATAGGAATATAATTAAAAATAATTATTATGGAACCCGAATTCGTAACTGTATGATACAGGAAGACACGTTATATAACGCATACTTATCACAAATTTGTACATCAGACCTGACATGCAATTATAAATTTATAATTAGAACCATACTGCTTCGTGCAACTATATTTTCAATTAATTTTTTTAAGGCGCAATGCATTGTGCAACACCTACGTGCCACTAACTCCAGGAAGAACGATTGCTTTTATTCCATTTCTGTTGAAGACCTACCGCAGTTCGCACTCTCTAAATTTTATCCGGAACGTGATTCTCAGACAAAACGGAGTTTCATGAATGAAATCCAGGAATTTCCTCAACAATGAACCGATTCTCGAGCCACCTACGCTTCAATTAAACTACCCCTGGAAATGGAGGAAATGTTTAAATCAAATACGCTACCTACACACTCTGCTTTGTTGACCTTTCATTTTTTGCAAAGATTATTTCTTGCAATGCTCTCAGAAACCTCCATAAAAATAAATAGAATTTTATATGTAATTTGCTGATATGTATTTATCGAATGACATAAATTATGAAGCACTAATTTTTAGGGTTAGTTCAGCATATGTAAAAAATTTATTATCGCAAAGAAACTGTAAGGGTTAAATACAGAAAACCTATAACAGAATTGAAAAGAGATAGAGGGGGTTGCATCTGAAAAAATTGAATAGCGGCAGTTTGAAAATCTGACAATTACACAGGCTTGACCATTTGAAAAAACAAATAAAACTAAAAGAATTTATATCTGGCTTATTCCTTATACTTTAGTTTATAATACTACCGATTTTTATTGGCTGTACGACAAACTACGTTTACAGTTAGTATTTCAAAAGAAGTAGAAAATCAGACCGTTTTCAACAAAATATTAATTTACTCTTAGTTGGTTAAATAAATATAAATATTTTATGTGCTACTGTTTAGAGGATCAAGTGTTATGTCTTTCTATAAGAAAATACTCAGGGTGTTCCATTTATTAAAATCCTGCTGCTTGCTGCCATTATTTTACGTAATTCTGTATGTATCAAAATAATTTTAGGTTATAGTGCTCAATAGGTACGAAAAAAAATTCTGTCTCGTTGTATAAATGAGCCATGGAAGAAGGGGCGCTTAAAAACTCACCTTGTATGTACACTCTAAAAAAGTTTTAATACAAAGGAGTTTCAATTTGTATTCGAACAAACATTTGTTCAAAACAATAAACGATCTAGATTCTAAACTTCCCCATTTAAAATTAAACCCATTTTGCAACTTCCACTTTGCCTCTCTACTTTAACGATTTTCTTTTCCATAAAGTACTAAAAATAAACACACCTACAACCGCTATCATTACTAAAGTAGGCCACGCATGACGGCGTCGTTCCCAAGCAAACTTCCTCGCCGTGCTCGCTCATAAATATTTATTATAAGTAAATAGGGGCATCCGAAGTCGTGTTTGTTAGACGTTTACACGGAAATCTTGACTGTTGAAATTAATTATTATCATCCCAGTATAGAAGTTATGCGTGCAGTCAAGCGTGGATGAGTTTCTAGAGGAGTCAATTAAATTATGCAGGTTTGTTTTATTTGGCAAGGTTTTCTTAAGTCATTTAAAACGGGTCGTTAATATTATCTGTTTAAATATTTATAAACAGGTGTGAAATCGGTTTTCAATGTTTTAATTCTGTACCAAAAGTGAATAGAGAAATTTACTAAATCTTCCCGATCTTTCCAAAACCAATCTAGAATTAAATCTAGAATTGATTTACTGGTTTGATATGAAGAGCAAAAATTAGAAACTCTTGAATCTTTGTCGGTGACAAAGGGGTTGCGTCAAGGGTATCATACCTTCTTCAGTAACTACAAGTGTTTCTAAAAGAGTGGAAGCAAAAATAAGCAGTAAGGTAAATTCCTATACCTATACCTTCTTACATACTTGGTACCTAATAAGCAAGTGACCAGGCTGTCATTGCACAATGAAAAGAGTAAACATCTCGCTATAAGAAATGGAGACTAAATATTAATATGGAAAAAAAACTAAATATCTATGACACGAATTTTAAAAAATTATTTTTCTGACAATTTTTAAAACATTATGAAATATTTACGTTTTGCTATAAGTTGACAGATTTCAATTTTCATGTTGAGAATTCGTAGAATTTATTAAAATTTACTTAATAAATTTTCAACGGACAAGGACCTACTTAACTGTAAATGATTTCTCTACATTGGTAAAAACTGTGATACACTAGATCTGGGATGACATTACCTTAAAATAATTACAGTGAAAACAATACATATTCCATAAATGAAAAAAATTAGAAGCTATTTAAATAGTAAATTATGAAATAAATAAACTAATGAAACCTAACCTAAGCTACATGAGAGAGTTGCATGCCATGTGGTTGTGAAACATGTTATGAAAAAGTTGGCGTCTTAGAAATGAGTGGCATTTAATAAAGCATTCTGAATACCCCGAAAAAATAAAGTTACGGATGATGACCTCAATTGGAAAGTATAGAAGACAAAATCCTCAATCTAATACAAAAGCCTCGTAACTCCATTCAAATTCAAAAGTAATTTTAGCGTCTCTTTAATAGAAAAGAAACCACAAAAAACTACTTTTTGATATGAAAGAAAAGTCGACCTTAACAAAAAATTGAGAATAGGAACTGCAATTTTTGTTATTGAATCGACGCGGAACAGCGTCTCTTGTCGTATATTACTATTTTCATAAGAAAAGGAGCTGCATCATCGGACAAAAAAAATCATGACTCCATCCCTTTTTCTTATTCAACGTTGACAAAGAAATAAATTGAAATATTTGTCGGTTGTAACTTCGGTGATTGATGACGCAGAGCTCAAGTTTCGTGAATTTGATAATAACAACAGATAACAATTTGTGGTTGACAGGTACTTATCAGTTTTTCGAGTAGGTACTAATCAATACTTCGTTTCATTTCCTATCGGTAGTTACTACTCTTCAAGATCGTAATCTTAGGGACAATACCATTTTGGCATAAAAAAAAGAAATTTTTAATTAAATGCATAGGTGCATTGGAAATATTTTATCTCTAAAAAATTACTTTTATGCGCATTTAATTTAAAAAAATTATAGTTTGCTTGCTTTGACAGTATAATACTGTAACGCGCCCAGTTAAAATTCTGTTTGTTTGTTTCCTTCCCGGACAAACAAACAAACAGACGGTCCAAACAACCGACAATTGGAATTTATTGCCCCCTTAAGTAACAGTATGAAACACTTATTTTCGAAGAATTCCGAGTGGCTCACCAGAGGTTAATACTAAAGCTGCATGCGATCCTGTCTCTACCTGAGGGCTTTATGGCAGGCACTACGGTTTAAGGGTTAGTGACCTACTTCGGCTTACGGTGAATGCCCTCCGGAATTCGAGCAGTAGCTGGTAATAATTATAATATTCCCTAATTATGGCCCGATCGTAGAATGTAATTACGCTGTGGTAACCTGGTGCGAGAGGTAAATAACTCGTCAGAACAAAGGAATTAGATACGCTAAATAAAAATGCAACAATTAAATTTAATTGGTTATTTATTGAGAAAAAAAAAGAAAAAAAATGGGAAAAACTCCTGGTAACAGCATCTGTGGGGCCTGATATCGTGAGCGTAAAACCCTTGCTTTTGAAATAAAGACAACAACAAAAAATTACCGTGATCAGAAGTACAGTGTAATTCGCTCAACCGATTTCACTTTCCAAATATCGGCGGTCTAACCTGCCTTCTGTCACAGCTGGTGGTTTAAAACACGTAGATAACCGTAGGAGAACTCTCCTCCTCAATTAAATTAACAAGTAATTAGAATTCAACTTAGATTGGTCTTGGTACTAGTGTTTGTCACTTTAATCGTATTCTAAGACTCGTTCTCTTCAGTCAACCAACCTACATGTGACACAAAGGGTCTACAGTGTATTTAATTAGTGGAATAAATTAATTAGACGTTCTGATGGCGTATGTGACACAAAATGGCGCCCTCATCGATCAATTTGCAAGTAAATCAGTAGCAATCACCTGTTCTTCAGGGACTCCCGTGGGAGGTGGTGGTACAACCCTATCTCTAGCTAACCTGATTAATAAGGTGGAGTGTAGGAAACGCCGCTACTCCTCTCACCAGAGCGTTTAATTGAGGTCGAAATAGTAGGAGCTTTTCTCGACTACTTTCGCCTTGCGTCGAGGGTGGTACTCTGTACCCGCTTGCCTGGGTTTGAGGTCCCTCTATTTGTCGCTCTTTCGCCGTCTAAACCTATCTAATTAATTTATAGCGCAAGAACCCATCTGACTGTTTTTCGACACTACACTATGGGTGTTTATGGCCATTTCAGTCTCTTGGCAATCACTTCTAATTAACCGGCAAATCTTTCGGCAAAGAGTACAATTCGGTTCACACACATACAGGGTGAAAGAGAAACTTTACTAAGAAAATGGCTATGAATATGCAGTTCAAATTGTTCGGCCTCGTAGTTTCACGAAATTCGTAGGGACGATTTAATTTCCTTGATTTCTGAGTTAAATTGTGCTGGCACACTTGATTTCATAGGCAGATATGACTTGCCTCAGACCAGTGGTTTAGATTGGCGATTTCCCTGTACAAATCGAAAAACAGCCGTTAGCGTGTTTCCAACTTGACAGAGAATATCTCCAAAGGAAGACGATTTCTAGAATACACTGTATATGAATCTACAGGTAGATTCGAGGGGTAGTTAACTGCAGCTGGTTGTCTAATCACAGAACTAGTCTAATAATTAATGAGACAAAACTTTACCAAGTGAATGATATTTGTCGGAGTTTAAACTCTACTCAATGAAAATCAAATGGTTTAATTAAATCTATCTAAAGCAGTGGAAATACGGAACTGTTAGACTCTCTAGTCACTAATTAATGCAATTTTAAATTATTCTCACTCAATTGACACCACCAAATCTGTGACGAAAGGATACAAAGAAAATGTAATTTACCTGTTCGCGTAATCCGCGGATCGCGTACACTCACGCACTTAGCACTCTTGGTTAAATACACCCACGTCGCGACGCGTAATTATTGGTTTTTAATTGCCCTTTTTATCAACACACTTTATTTACCCGTACCGGAATAAATGATTTAACTGTAAAATGAATAAAGACTACAAGCGCTTAAGAAAAAACAGCTAAGCCAAATTAGAATTGAACTGAACCGCTCTCGTTCAAGCGATAATGCTATCTGTCTGTTTGCCGTGTTCCTATTCCGCAAGTAAAAATTAACAGCACCACCACGGACTTGCCAGATAGATTTTTAAAAGGCCCACCGACCAATGGTAACTGTTGATTTGAATTCTAACCCACGCCCTGAATACATTTTCTCATAAACACCTATAAATTACGTGCTTCAAAACTGTCATAAGGAACGCGTCTGTACTTCACCATCTGCGATTTGTTTTTCTGTACTGCATTCCAAGCGCCCCTTGAGCTGACCCAGAATTATGACACCAACTTTGAAAAGAAACAGACAAAAACAAAACACTTTAACTTGAGCGTAATTCGATATGCTTTTTCCGCTAATGTACATATATCTGCGATTTCAGCGCGACCAGCTTTTGTACAGAAATTCGAAATACAAAGATAAAGGTTACTCTGCTGACAGATTTACAGCTAGCTGTGGTCCATCCTTACTTGAAAGGGGACGGCACGTCGCGTCGCCCTGGATTGCTGGCTTATCGCTTGCGAGAAAAATTCCAAGAATACGAACATTGTTTGTTATTTTAAAACTAAACCTGTAATACTCAATTTTGTTTTGAAACAAATTTAGCGAACGTTTCAATACATCGCGCATCGTTTAGATGGCGATCGCTTCCTGATACATTTTTAGTTCAAGCGCTAAAATCATAACTTTTTTAAAAGTAGAGATACGTAAGCACTTTGCGTGAGACGACGATCTAAAACAACGCAATACTTTCTCGAAGTTTTGTTATCTATAGGAATAAACTTTTTACACAGGTAAACACACATTTTAAAGGTATCATGAAAAATACACAGTTGAAAAAGGCGAGATCGTTTCGAAACAGTCGTAAAAATGGAAGTTGTCTTTTACTTAGTCACATCTTTTATATTCAAGTTCTGTGAACTATTTTCACAGACGCTTCACTTTATTGAAGAACGTACCCTCAGCAGCTAGTGCTCTAAAACTGAACCTTCTACAATGGTACCTACAGGATGCTTCACGGTTCTGTATTTTTAAAATAATTTTCTTGTTTTGAGAGACAGCTATTGATAAGGCACGACGTGTATGAATTTTTTTCTAGATCCTTTTTATATCACAAGAGGGAAACTAGGAACATTGTGTTACATATTTGAAAAGCTCAATTTATTAAATGTAGCTCTATAAGAAAATAAAATCGACGTTTTCGATTTGAATCGAAAAGAAAATTTTCAACAGCTGTTTTCTACACAAAAAATTATTTAAAGTTTAATAAGACTAAGGCCCGGTTTTTCTTCAATTTATTTCCATTGCTCCTTTAGGAATAAACTGAAGATTAAAGATAAACTGTGACAGAAAAACCGGGCCTAAGATGTTCTTTTAGAACTTTTATTACAATTTGTTGTTCACTAAAAGAGGTTTTTCCAGAAGAGATTCAACGGGACATCTGAAACAGTTTGTAGCGGGTTCTTATATGAATACTTACATTTTTTTATTACATATTTATTCTTAATAAATACCATAGATACATATAAAATATACAACTTGACAACGGAAAAACAATTTTTAATAACATTAGTATTTTTTCCAACTTCCTTCCTGGTCAGCTTATCCAACAATAAATTATCTTATCATTATTTAATGGAATAAAATAATATTTAGTGGTACTTTGTTTTATTAAATATCAAAGAAGCCACACAGATCCCTTCTGTATTAATCTTCTAGTAGTATTAAAAAAAAATAACTCCTATTGATATTTCATGAATTTAAATTGAATTCTAAGTTCTAAGTTTATATCGCCTTCCTTTCCAAACTTTTGAAATACACAGCAAACAAGGCTTTGCGATATTTGATTCCCTTTATATCACCCGGGACAAAATTTTCAACAGTAACCGTAATTAAAGTTAAAGTCAGATCTAGAATGAATATTCAACAAATGAAAAAGACAGAATTCAGACTTATATTGAAATTGGAATAGCTTATCTTCCTCACTGATCCACTCAATTAGGAATAATTTAAAACTTTTATAGTTTCAAATTTTAAAGTTGCGCTCTGAGATGCACTTCACACATCATAAAGATAGGAGTTTATGTTATTTACCTAGTTAAAGCGTATAACAATTTATGCATATGACACGAGCTATAATTTAAAAACGGTAGCATTTAAAGTCTCACATAAACTTCCATTCTTGTATGTAAAATACGTAAACATATTTAATATTAAGTTTAATAAACCGTATATATATGATATTTTCTGATATATGTACATAAGTCAATCTGTATTATTTTCATTTCACAGTTGTATACGACATACCTCTTCGCATAGAGATTTCAGTATTTAAACATTTATTTAAACACATTTTAGGGCTAACGAATTAGAAACCCGATAAATATATACATATACATTGGAAAATTGTCTTATATTTATAGAAGTTAATCGTCTATCAAAAAAGTGCAAATTGCTGATTTACAAGTAATGACCGAATTAAATCTGTAACAGGACGATATAAAAGACGATAGAGCAAGCAGGTATTGCTAATAATATACTCACGAATAGACAAAGTAACTTGTTATTATTATTTTCAATCATGCTACAAAATTATACGTAACGGAAATATACAGGGTGTCTTACAAAAAACGCCCCAAGCCATAACTCCTTTATTTATGGACTAATTTTAAAAAACAAAGAGGCAAATGAAATGAGACTAAAAACTCTATAAAGTGTGGTTAGTAAAACTTTTTTTTAAAATTACCTTCATGGTCAAACGACTGTCAACTATTATTTTTTAAATGGCTCTGTATATTTTTTATTATTGCATCTCGTAGAGCTACTTTTTCTAAATTCAATAGTGTACAACACTTTTGAGTTTTGACCAGCAAATATTGCAGAAAACATTAATGAAAGAATTGAGTGTGCAAATGTAAGTTGGCTGTGTGAAAAAAATTCACGTCATTTATTTCTAAACCATTTACTTTCTGAGGAATGTAGGGATAAAGTTTGTGCTTTTTCAAAACACTCTGCACAGTAACTTTTGATATTCCAGTCAAACTACCAATTTCGATTATTAAAAACACCATAGTGTGTGTTTAGTTTCATTGTTTTTTAATTATCTTCATAGTCAAACGACTGTCAACTTTATTTTTTAACACTAGCAATTAACTAACACTAACAATTTGCAAATACTTGCGCATGCAAAGAACAAAAAAAATTTCTTTTTCAAAAAATTGGGTCCTCTTGTATTTTGTTTAGAAAAACCTTCCTTCGCTCAGGATCATTTCTTTCTAAACCATATACTTTCTATAGAGTCGCACTGCTTGACTGCTGTTCTTATTGCATTCAAAATAAACTTGCTATAAGTCAATCAACTGATTATTATCCATTGTAACCAACAATTTTGTACAACTTTTAAACTCTAATAAACCAACCTTCCCGATAAATCTGTTTTTTTTTAAGGAAACAATAAAAGCCCGTTTACAATGACTTAACGTAACAAAATTAAATTAAGGAAATTAGGGTGTTAATTTATGTGTTCACAATGAAGGAATTTTTTGTTCTTTGCATGCGCAAGTATTTGCAAATTGTTAGTGGTTGTCTAAGTTAATAAAGGATAAAATTATTTTGCTCAACTCGAGGACTCAAAGACTACACTCACTATCCTGTTTTAGAACGCTGTTGATTGAATATACTTAACAGAGTTAACCTTAAAATGAAAGTTGTCAACTTAAGAAAAGTAAATTAGTAGAATTAGCCAATTAGTACGCTTACATTTCTAACTTTTGTTAAGTGATTAATTTTGTTACGTTAAGTCATTGTGAACGGGCTTTTAGTCATAAAGCAAGAAGAACTTGACAGTTTTAAACAATAACTGCAATAAACGATAACGCTCAATGATATTGTTTTCACGGCACACTTGTATATTTTTATAAAAAACTCGTTTCGCGTAATAAGCTATTTTCTTTTACAAACGCCATTAAAAATTGAATTTTTAACTATGGCATACTTCAATTAAAAATGTAAAATTATGACAGACGCGTATTAAAAGTGATTTACTTTTAACGCTAGTGTTAAAAAATAAAGTTGACAGTCGTTTGACTATGAAGATAATTAAAAAACAATAAAACTAAACACACACTATGGTGTTTTTAATAATCGAAATTGGTAGTTTGACTGGAATATCAAAAGTTACTGTGCAGAATGTTTTGAAAAAGCACAAACTTCATCCCTACATTCCTCAGAAAGTACATGGTTTAGAAAGAAATGACGTGAATTTTTTTCACACAGCCAACTTACAATTGCACACGCAATTATTTCACTAATGTTTTCTGCAATATTTGTTGGTCAAAACTTAAAAGTGTTGCACACTATCGAATTTAGAAAAAGTAGCTCTACGAGATGCAATAATAAAAAATATACAGAGCCATTTAAAAAATAAAAGTTGACAGTCGTTTGACCATGAAGGTAATTTTAAAAAAAAGTTTTACTAACCACACTTTATAGAGTTTTTAGTCTCATTTCATTTGCCTCTTTGTTTTTTAAAATTAGTCCATAAATAAAGGAGTTATGGCTTGGGGCGTTTTTTGTAAGACACCCTGTACATATGCACATAAAGCAATGTGCAAGAAAATAACGGTTTCTGTAATGCAGAGTTAACTGTTTCTGCAAGCATTACGTAAATGATATAATGTAACGTAATACATTCGAAAGTATATCATTCTGTGAAAATATTAGTTCTACTGTAAAAAAAAAATTAGATCGAGCAAACATGTTTTTAAATGCCTACTTACGCTTCGCGAATAGGATTGATCGCTTTATCAAACAACATCCAGTTCACGAAACATCAAGTGTAACATTTTGGATATCCGTTTGTATAGAGACAATAGATACCTACTTAAAAGTTAAAGTTTCTCAAGAAATTTAAATGGAATAAATATATTTTGACACATTTGAATAGGTCGTTAAATACTATTTCTAACATACGCACGATGAATGGGTATAAAATTTACAACTTCCAATAAGAACCATAGTTTAAGAAAATAAACAAAAAGGAGAGGACGCAGTTATATTTATCTGTTAAATATGAACAAATAAAGTAATGACTTTTATAAGTAATCTGAGAACATAAATTCACTATAGGATATGCTTACAAATAACATTAACTAATCGCTAATGTTTTACGCTGTAAACGATGTAACCTTTTAGGCCAGGTTATTCAATCACAGGTTAAGTTTAACCTTTAGTTTACTACATAAAAAAACTCCTTAAGACAGACCGCAACCGCAACAATTATTTTCAAATCTCTCATTTGGGACTTGGTCTACTTGCAATGATCAATTCGTGGGGGATTTTCTTATAGGAAAATGTCTTTTAAATCCTTAAATTATTACTGTAATGATATGTATAATAACTTGTAAATTAGACTCCAACTAACGACTAAAGATTCGAAAAAAATTAAATTGCAGATATCAGTCAAAAAAGTGGATTATTCAAAAGAGACAAAATAGACAGATCGCCCATATAATTTTTTTAAGAAAATTTCTGTACAAACACACATCAAAATGTTACTGTTATCCATAGAGGTTATTCTACATGATATCTATAATTAGTTAAGCAGGGTAAAAATAATCTTTTTGGCATGCCTTGTGGAGTGTAAGTATAAATAAGTTATTTCGGTTTCATGTGATATCTAGTTTCCACAAAGTGCATTTGGTAACGCTAATTATGAATAAAATACTCCTCAACTTCGGCTCTTTCATCTAATCGAATAGCTGGAGCTGTACAAGGTTGAATAAACATTAAGTTTTAAGAGATCTAACAAAATTTACAATAAAAATTGGATGACTCGATTTAAAAGATATAAGTTTAATGGATAACTGTCTTCTGAAACATGCTGTATTTATGCGAATATAATTTATAGTAAGTTAACTTTTGCATAAGATATTTTCTCTTATAATCAAATAGTTAAGGAGCCATTCAAGAAATACCATTTTAAGTTAAAGTTAAATATTCATTTAAAATGAGCTATTATTAAGAGTAAAGCATAATTTGAAAAGTAACATTTCTCTTGTGAATCACTTTATGCTACACGTGGGAACACAATGCACATCAGAACTTGTAGCTGTGATATTTCTCGTATTGCAACTGATTAATGTGAGCGGAAAATTACCGTGATCCATAAAACCACAGCAGGTCAGGCTACTTAATTGTCTAAATTAAAGCTAACCGCGTACTAGGTTTTATGTCGGCCAAGGGTTTTCAAAGAAAAGCAAAGCTAATTTTATTTTATTTTTTATTGTTAGCAACATTATATACCCACTTCTACAGACTTCTGGTTCCACAAAAATAGTTGTTTCTATACCTAATGATTTTTAGCAAGAATAATAATACCCCGTTCACAATAACTCAACGTAACATAAATTGATAATTTGAATGCACTGTATGTAAATGAAGTAATTCTAAATTTAAATGATTCACAACTCATAATTAAACACATTAATTAGTTTCAGTTTAGAATTTTAAGAATTTACATTAAAAAAAAAACTTCAAACCTGTATTTAGCGATTAATTTTGTTACGTTAAATCATTGTGAACCGGATAACTCAAAAGTAAATTAAGATGCGGATTACGCACTCTAAGGCCGGGTGTCCACCGGATCGGGCCGACCACAGTCGGCTCGATTGGGATCATGCGATAAAGATCGTGCAAATGTATTTGTATTGTAGCCTGTCCACTGAAACGATTTCAGTCGCGTGTAATTAGACGCGACTGAAATAGTTTCAGTGGACAGGCTACAATACAAATACATTTGCACGATCTTTATCGCACGATCCCAATCGAGCCGACTGTGGTCGGCCCGATCCGGTGGATACCCGGCCTAACTGAAGGTACGCCGATTCAAAGTTGAAGTGATTTTTCTACCTATAACAACTGTGTTAAAAGTACCGCGTGATTTTTTAAATTTTTTATCAACTCTTGCCATCCAATTTGGATGGCATGTCGTAATTTACTGTAAAACAGCATAAAGGAAATGCAATGACGTGCTTTTCACTTAAGCTAAGATATGCCGCTCAGATCTCATGGCAAGAGTTAATAAAAAACATATCTAGTTACAAGTATTTAGATACAGTATCTAGATGCTTTCACTGTATCTGTATCTGTAACTAGTTACATTATAGTACTTGGTATCTGTAACTGTATTTAGTTACATTTATGTATGTATCTGAGCATTTAGATACACAGATACATTTTTAAGTACAAATAAAAATATTTATTTTATGCAATCTCACACTACGTTACAAGAAATTAAAAGTACAGTTTTCTAATACACAGGTTAAACGTTAATGGAAATAATCTCCTTTATATTGTGCAACGTCTTTTTATAATAAACTTCCACAACAGATAAATCAGTAAAGTTACCTACTCAGCTAAGCGGATAGCGTTGCAGCATTTATGATTGGCTATAATTTTGAATGAATTTGAATGAGCCAATCACAAATGCTGCACGAGAGCTGCAAAACGCTATCTGCTTAACTGAGTACGTAGCTCAACCAGCAGTAGACGTTTTCGCACGAAAATACATATATCGACTACGACTACTATTAACTTTGGAGCCATATTTAGTAGAAGAATATACAGGGTGACTGTTAATTATACCGACAAAATGAAACCACGATAAGAAGCGATGTCCAAGAGTATGGGAAGTGTTAAAAAAATTCTTTCTACTTTAGTTTTCGAGAAACAATTAATCAAAAATTAGTCCCAAAACGATGACACGCCGCTGGTTAAAAATTCAAGGAGCAGATGAACGAAATAAATGCTATCGTAAAAGTTTTTTTATAGTTTTATGATACTGCAGTGTGGCTTCTTGAACTTATTAAAACTTGAACAACTTCTTAATTAATTATTTATTAGCTATTCCTTAGAATTTTTTAAACGTGATCCCGTAATCTATTACATTCATAAAGTTTTTATAGTTGGCGATGACTTCAGGTATAATAAATCGTTTCACATTTTCGGAGGAAACTGATTCATTTAACCAATACTTTGCAAATGTAATCAAGTAATCGTTCTTTTGTGGCGATAATTATTACCAATTAGTGTAACGCATAATACTAATGACGCGACGTTTAAAACAACATATTGCATCCTAATAGTTTGATTGTCTCCGTGCGATAACGAGACGAACATTTTACTATCAGCTGCCTTTCGGACCATGCATTTGACCCCTGTGATCACAAGATTTAAAACCTTGCGATTTTTTTGTGGACGAAATGGTTGGTACATGGTACATTCCGCTCTTGTAAATAATCCGCACGAATTAACAAACAATTATTTGCGAATTTATTATTCGTATTTCATACGCCATTTTAGAAATTACTAATAATTACATCACGTAAAAGAAACTTGCCTACCCCAGCTATTAAACGAGTAATAAAATGAGTAAAAAACAATTATAGTCCTATTATACTGCCGCATTTATAGAACGTGGCCGCCGTATTTCGTACGCAGTGCCGGAGCATGATTTTGCGGTAATTTTTTAATTAATTATAAACTGTTTACAAGAACTTTTTAAATATTTTTCCCGTAATCTGTGACATCGATTCTCTTATGCGTTTTTTTTTTGTCGGTACAGTTGTCATTCACCCTGTATGCAATGTAATCTACTTTGAACTTGTGAATTTCTTCATTTAATGTCTTGTACTACTCTTCAGTGTAATTTTATTAATGTGACAAAACGATAATTTCTTTCTGTTTGACATTTTTCAATTTCAAACTTTCATGCTTTGTCAGTTTTTTTATTCAAATAAAGAACATTATTCTTTTTTTTATTATGTAACACATTGATCTATGTATCTAAAAGTATCTAAAAGGTATCTAGATACATTTATAGTATATCTGTATCTGGATCTAGTTACTTTCAAAAAAGAAGTATGTGTAACTGTATCGAGTTACAAATTAGGGTAAGTATCTGTATCTGAATCTAGATACTTTGAAAAATGTATCTGTTAAGGGGCGTTTACATTACATACATGTTTGAAATATACATGTATCCTACATGTCGGTTGAAAAGTTTGGAACAAATCTAAAATTTGTCTCATACAAGTGCTAGACTTTTCTTGTATTGGACATGTTTCCGACATGTTTTATAGTATGGATTTGTATTCCAAATTAATGGAAAACAGAGCGATCACAGACCATACAAAGGTACTTGCGCATGTGCACAATAGTTGGTTGTTTTCAATTGTCAAACGAACTGATGTTTTGTGAGAATGGCCACTCCAAAAAGAGCACAGTTGCATTAATTGCTTTTCACGTAGTTTCCTAAAATAATAATAATATGCGGCCGCGGACAAAAACAAAAATTGATCGTCATCATTCATGTGCGAAATTTTTTATTATTAATACTAAATATGTAGTGAACAAGTCACACAGTGTAAACGAGGTCCTTTTCTAGTACTTGTCGAAGATTTGTGCTAAACATTCATCCTGATTTGTATGCGACAAATCCACATTTTTGTATAGATTTGTTTTTCAATTTGTTGAAAACATGTATGTAATGTAAACGCCCCTTTACAACACTGCATCAGTACAACGCATTAATGAAGTGGTCTCAGCAAAGTTTTACCTTTGAATTTGGTATTGGAAACAAACACATCCTCGTCATAATTTATCAGTTAAATTCAAGGTTCCTCATACCGGTTCATTGTAAAACAAAAACAATAAGAAAAATGAAATTTTATGCCGAAATTGATCCACATTTTTCAAATTTATTTTCTGTTTTGCTTAAATGTGGTCTCGATCTCAAATTAATATTCGATCTAAATTTCGTCCAGACTTAAAATAGAACTATTTCTTGCGTACTACAAACTTCTGACTTTGGCATATTTAATAAGCCAGTATTGTAGACTGCTTGTCGTTTGTTGCTAAGCGTGTGCATACAAGGTCACACGTAATTATTTTCTAAAACCTTACACGTAATTATAATCCTTCTCGCATACTTATAACTTTATATTTTAATAAAAGCCCGTGGGGATTCCACGTGTGGATCGAATGCGTTTCGTATCATTTCTATTTATAAAATTATCGATTCCGCAAAATTTCAAAATTTGACCTCCAAAATTACAAGTAACGTGCAGGTCTTTATTGACATTTATAATCGACGCTATCTCCATCTCGTATTTTTGGCATTATTTACACTTATTGATTTCACAAAATTATCAACTTCCTTCACGATATTCCTCTTTACGTCTTGTCAAATTTTCTTGACTAACAGTATTAGTTCAATTTCTCCGAGGATTTTAATGTTATTAATTTACCAGCATTATTCGGCGATTATTCTGGATCATTTTATAGGTAACGTACTTTCTTGCTCATTTAGAATATCCCATTTCCGTAAATTCTGTAGGAATTCAAATTAGGTAAAATTCTAAGCCTTGAAAATTCTGCACTCTTCTTTCTTAGTGTTGGGAGCTTGGGACCTCCAGTTCCAGTGGGTAATTAAATGTTAAACTCAGCAACAGGCTTGGTAGTCATTTATGGATTCCGGAGAGACAAACAACGTAAACTAGAGGTTCCAGTAATTCGCTGACTCAACACACTAAGCACTACGCCACTCAAACTCCTGCATCTATGAGTAATACTCTCTCGTCTACTATAGTAAGCAGTGATCAAAATAAAAACGAATTAGAGTAGGCGTTGCTATTTAAATGTGTGTCCTTGGATAACGTCAATCAATTGTGACATAAATAACACGTCGAAAATATTGTTTAATGTTAGTCACGCAGTTGTTCGTAGACTTCAAAAGTGTGATTATTTTACGTATCTGCTTCAATTTTTTCTTAAATAAAGCGCTTGTCAAATGAAGGTTAGTTCGAATAAAAACGTCAAGTGACTGAAGGAACTAAATCTACACATGCGTGTTTGATTGCATGGCCAATTCTAATTCATTTTTTATTTGATCACTTCTTACATTGAGCAGGAATTTGAGTGGAAACCTCTAGTTTACGTTGTTTGTCTCTTCATTAATTTTTTTGGCGGAACAATAGTCAGTCACCCTATATAAATAACTGTTTATGCAGAGTGACTGACAATTGTTTCGCAAAAAAAAAGAAACAAACAAAAAACGAGTAAGAAATGGAACATTAAAGATTACGAGAAAAAAATGTTTAAAAACAGTTTATAATTAATTAAAAATTTATGCTAATGCATGATGAAACAGTAGTGCGATTACTCGTACGATAAACTATGAATTAATTAAAATCACTTATGTTATTTAAAGTTGAACAAGTCATCCAAAGTCGTAAAAATAATGCTTACAGTGGAACAAGGAACGATTTAATTATTGGACAATCACATTTTACAATATTATTAGATATATCATTTTATAAGTGCAAAGTCACTTGTCCTCTGGAATCACCTTCTGGAGATCATTCGCAGACTCGCAAAAAGCCTTTATAATGCAAAAAAATAATTATCCAATAAATTCTTATCCAATAAATCTTATAGAATCAGTAATAAAAAATCGTGTTAAATATTTACAAAATTCAAAAATCCACAATAACACAAAACAAACTTCAAACAAAAAATACATATCATTACCTTACACTGAACTACTATATGACACATTTAAACACATATTCAAAAAACACAATTTAATTTTAGCTAGCAAATCTGTAAATAATTTAAATAGTATTTTCTCAAATTTAAAAACCAAAACACCAAAACTAAAACAACCTAACGTAGTTTATGAAATTAAATGTTTAAATTGTAATTCATGTTATATTGGAGAAACAAGCCAAAATTTAAAAAAAACGTCTAGACCAACATAAATATCATATCCAAAAAAATAATCAAAATCATTCAATGCTTGTAGAACATTCATTAGAAAATGACCATAATTTTGATTTTGAAAATACTAATATTTTATATTACGAGTCTAATATTTTCAAAAGACGTTTTATAGAAATGTGTAAAATAAAAATGTCGTCGAATTCTATTAACAAACGTACTGATTTTGCAAATTTAAACGATACGTTTTGTAGTTTTCTCGATTCCTTAAATAGAATATAGATCTGTCAATTTTTTAACATTTATAATGTTCAAATTATTTTTAGATTAAAAAAAAAATCAAGTTACTTTTTCAGTTTCCGTTGACAACCTTGTTTATTTTGACAACATGTTTATATTTTTCACTTCTGACGAAGCTGTCGAACGACTGCGAAACGTTAAGTGTTTGTGCGCCATTTAATGTCCGTTTAAAAGAGTTTGTGATACAATTTTCATCGGACAAGAACCAGCTTTAATTATTACTAATTAATAAGATGTATGTTGAAATTACCTACTCGTACAAGATGCAGAGACTATTTCAAACAGTTAAATATCATGACTCTACCTTGTTTATTTGTATATAAATTGCTAGTATTTTATCGCAAACACAGTAATAATTACAGAAGGAATTGTGATGTATCGTCAAGTATGATAACGCGCTACAAAAATAATTTATCCATCCCGAAACATAACACACAACGATATGAACGAAGCCCTAATTATGCATATAATGCCCTACCCACCCGCCTTAAAAATATTACAAATGACAAGCAATATTTTAATGAACTAAAATCATATCTAATTTGTAAAAGCTTCTACAGTTTCGATGAATATGTCAACGCTGTAAATATCTAGTCAGAATTTGTAATCTGCTCCTGCTGCGACTAATTTGTCAAATTTGTGAATATGTGACTTTATGTGATGTTTTATACAATTTGCATGTACTTTTAATGTAATTCTTGACATTATCTAACGTCTCTTTTGAGAACAATGACAATAAATGCATTATTATTATTATTATTATTATTTGTCTTTGTTAACAAATTCTTCAAATACAACAAAAGTGACTGTTTTTTTTTGTTTAAATGAATTTAATATAAACTAAGTTCGTTTTTTTTACACTAAACAATGTTTATTAATTGTCACATCGCCTTGTGTAATTTAATTGATTTGCGTTCGTTAAATTATAGTGTCAATAGATACGTTCAAACCCCAATTGAATGCCGCTTGTATTTCTAAACTGTCTTAAAAAAAAATTAAACGAGTCGTATAAGGAACAACAATTTTTTCTCTGTAGAAAATGTTTTCAAATATTAAAAACGAATGATAACAATTTGTCCATATTGAAATTATCCGACTACATCTAATGCAGGGTTTGAAAATATCAATTTTTTTTCTAGGATGTTGGAATTTAGTACATCTCCCTAATCTGAAATTAGAATCATTTTATCTTACTAAATTTTTCTCCTAAATTCAAAAGGAAGACCACTTTACCTACACAGATTTTACTTCTTCTTGTGTTAATTCCGCCATCTTGAAGACTTTCGGTGTCAAATTTGACACAAATTCATTTCAGGCCAAGCAGGCCTGAACTGCAGAACATGAAATCTTAATTCAAAAATTTTTGCTCCATTATACGTATTGTAAACTCAATCCGGGGACATACTGTATATCATGATATATATCAAAATGGCGTTACCACGTTGAGCACGTTGCTGCGTTTTAAGTCGTTACGTGTATTGTATTTTCCTGGCGTAACCTTTCCCTTATATTTTATATTCTTGGCTTTCTTGAAGTAACGCAGGTTGACCTTGTTTGCCTCCGTTGCTATACTGGAAGTTTCTCCCGAAATGGGGGTCTTCCCAGTGGTTGTAACAAATGTGCATTCGGTCTCCTGGTCGGTTGCTTCATTTGTTGTTGTTTATCTCCAAGTGTCAACACCTTACACCTTGGTTATACTGTCCTGATGAGGTCTAATAAGACCGAAACGTACGTCGACAGTTACTTTTCCTTGCCAGTTAAGCCATTAATTACCCTTTATATGATTGTATTTTCCTGGCGTAACCTTTCCGTTATATTTTATATCAATTGATATATATCATCAAACCCTGATCTAATAATAAGTTTTAAACTGAGCTCTTTCACTGGTGTAGTGTTCATACAAGCCCGCCTTTCCATTGATAGCTCACAAGGGGCAACATTCCTTTGCTTCGGCCACGTATCTTTCTTCTTCTACGCTTTTTATATATTTTTGTTTCTCTAACATACGATTCTCCTGATTATCGATCTTTTTTAACCTTTAGAATGTCTATAATTCAATAGATTTTACTAATTTATAATATCCCTTCTTATTTTATTTATTCTGAATGTAATGTAAATAATAATAATAATATAATAATATTTATTTAACCCAGAAAAGTTGTTACATAACAACATAACTAAAAGTAAAGAAATAACATGGGTCAATGGACGATGAAAATTGCATCACAAATTCTTTAAACGGACACTGAAAATGCTCTATCACTTAACGTTTTGCTATCGTTTGACGAAGCTGTTAAACGATAGGGAAACGTTAAGTGAGGAGCGTTCTAGCAAAACAGGACATGCCAAAGAAAGTAAACGTGAGAAAATTACAAAAAACCTTTCACACCTTTACCGATAATTTCATACATTAATTTTGAATTCAATTTCTTGTTATACATATAGCTATTACTGTCTGTAAATATGTTAATTGAACTTGTTGCCTAAATAATAACCAAAATAATTATTTTTGTTATTAGGACATGTCTGGTTTCGTTGGGTAGGTGTGGACAAGTCGAATTTTGGTTGAACTGAGATATGGACATGATGTACTTTAAATATCTATCTACTGAAATACACCATTTTTAACAAAAAAAACAAAATTATTCTTACTGAAAGTAATTTATATGAACTGCAACATCTGGTTCTAAACAATCACTAAGTTTTTAACTTTATCTTTTCGTTTCATTTTCAATTTTCTTCATACTGTACTAACAATTTGTTTGTAATACTTTTATCTATATCATAATATATTTTTATACCACATATTTTAATATCTACTTATTGATACTCATAATTCTCTAACAAAAACAGAATTCTTAAGCGCACCAAATTTGAAATCAGATTACATTTTTACATTAAATTATAAATTTGGCACGCTTATTTTAACACAGATTTCGGTATCTAGTGCCTTTCCTTTTGGTGATTACCTGGTCGGTGTCTTCTATTGAATAAATTAGATAAACATAATAACAAAAACAACCAAAACAAAAATCGTCTGTTTTATGGAATTATTTTTAATTAATTATTAATACTTATATGTAGGAACTAATAAGTAAACAAACTCCATAATTTCACATTACCTTATTTTCTTTCGATTCAATTTTATTCAGATCAGCACTGGTTGTTTTGGGAATATTACTATGCTATTATTATAAGCTGCGTTCGTTTATTCAACTCCGTTCACTCTATTTACTCTTTCCGCACTTTTGTCTCACTCGTACTTGTATTAAAACTTATTCGCTCTCACTCTTTAGAGTAAATAGAGTGGACGGAGTTGAATAAACGAACGCAGCTTATGACTAAAGCACAGATTTAGGTGCATATTTAGGTCATGAGTCGTGTCTACATGTTGTGGAGTGATGACTCCGGACCTAAAAGTGCACCTAAATCCGTGCCTTAATTATGACAGAATGGGGTTTTATAGATTTAAAGAGTGTGTCAATTAAAAAGTCTGGAAAGCATATAAGAAATTTACCGCTACGGTAAAATAATTGGAGAATATCATTCTTTGGAACGCAGTGACACATCATGACGTCACCATTTAAAGAACCCATTTTTAATTAATAAAATTTTGCCTGTTTTGAATTGACACACTCTTTAAATCTATAAAACCCCATTCTGTCATAATTAAGGCACGGATTTAGGTGCACTTTTAGATCCGGAGTCAACCACTCGTTATTTAGAATTCTATTTTTTTGATGTGTAATGTAATGTTTTAAACTGACAACCTAGTTAGTCTTTTGGAACTCTCCTAAAATATTATTGATATTTTGTTTGTAAACATCCTTTATCATTAAATAATCCTTTTCTTAATCCTGTGTTTGAGGCTAATTAATAGGATAATCTTGGTGGAATTCATACCTGGTTATTAATTATTTCTTAAAGGTGCCTATACACTGAAACAATAACAAAAACATGTTAATAGCAAAAATTCTAGTATCAAATATGTAAATAACATTCATATGATTGATACTGGAAACGTAGATAACAATTTGATATTAACATTGTTATTAACATTGTTACTAACATTGTTGCTAGTAAAAAGCTGTAATGAATTTTAAGGACGTGTAACAATGTTATTAGCGTTGTTGATAACAATGTTATTGACACTGTTATCAACAATGTTACTGAAAGTTATGAACATGTTGGTAAATTTATTTGTCCTTGTAAATTGAAACCTGGTAGTTCCGCAAATATTCATGCTTATACGGTACCTACAATTGCAATCCAAATTCATGACGCTTTAAAACTATGAACGTCGAATGCATTCAAGTTTTACTACTTAAAAATAAATCCGGTATTTCTTGCTTGGAAACCGCACAAACAAAATGTCCACGACGAGTTTTTCTATAAAAGTTATGTCATGAATTATGATTCCGACTGTACTCTTCTATAAGTTTAATACTGTTTTCTGTAGAACATTCCATCTTGGAGCTTTGAAAAATGCGAATACTGAACTCAGATAAACAAAAGACTAACAAACTAGGGAGGTACACACACTTCTGTGCAATAAAATTAATCGTCCTGAACAGACACAGTTTAAATTAAAGGGATGTCGAGAACAAAAATAAATTTGTGAGAATAAACTACAAGGCAGAGTCAAATGAAAACCTTAAAAATACCGTGAAAACTGTACCTAACAGAACCTTGCCTTTCAAGTTGGCAGAAGTATAAACAATAAAATAATTACTGTGCTTAATTTTATTGCACAAAACGGTACATTCAAAACTATAAAGGCTGTTTTACATTGACAATTTATTCATTAATTAATTCATGAAGTCGCTTCATGAAGAAGTTGGACATGTGTAATGCACCAAATTTGACATCAAATAAATTCATGAATTTCTTCGTCAACTTATTCACGAATTGCAGAAGTTCTATTTTTCGCCAATATTTGCGTGAATTTCAGGGGTACCAATAATGGAAAACTAAGGTTATGGTATTTATTTGTGTGTGGCAGTGTAAATCGTCTGTAACTTCTTTCGCTATGTTGGTAATACCTATAAACGGCCATTAGGATCAAAGAAATTCATCAGATTCTTCACCAATGTAATACGAAATGCGTTCATGAATAAATTCACGAAGAAATTTATCAAGAAATTCATGAACTTATTCACGAATAAATTGTTAGTGTAAAACAGCCTTAAATCACAATAAAGTCGACAGTGCATCTGGTTTCTCGGAAAGTAACGAAATGTTATACACACGTTGCTAACATCTTGTTTCCAAGTCTAACACGTAAAGGCTGGTTTACACGGGGATAGTTGGAGTAGAGTAGAGAAGCAAGTAGAGTGCACTCTACCGTTTCACCTCTGGTCACACAAAGTATAGTACTGATGCTAGTATATTGTGGAGTATGGTGTTCAGTAAAAAATTCTTAAATTCCATAAACAATCATATTCGCCATACAGCTCTACAAGTTTTAAAGATTCATCTTTGGTGAATTTCATTTTCGCTATTTAAACAAAATATAACATGACTCCAGCTGGAATGACAGCGTCCTCACTCTCCTATCTACTCTACTCTACAAAACCGAAAAGTCGAGAACCGAGCGCGTTCCATGGGAAGAGTGTGCAGGCGAGGGGACATTTTGACGGTAGTGGTGGTAGTAGAGTAGAGTTACTTTGCCACATGTTGTAAACATGTGTAATGAGACAAGTATTTGATAGAGTAGAGTAACTCTACCCGTAAAACCGAACAGTAGAAGAGAGTAGCGAATAGAGTGCATAGTAGGTAGTAGAGTAGAGTAATTAGCAACATGTGGCAAAGTAACTCTACTCTACTACCACCACTACCGTCAAAATATCCACTCGCCCGCGCACTCTGCCCAAGGAACGCTCTCGGTTCTCGACTTCTCAGTTTTGTAGGGGGTAGGAGAGTGCCAGAGGTGAAACGGTAGAGAGGTCGGTAGAGTGCACTCTACTTGCTACTCTACTCTATCCGCAACTATCCCCGTGTAAACCAGCCTTTAGTAACATTTTGCTAGCAACACTCTTTGGTTTAGACCGCCTCCAGACCGATCGCAAAATATTTGCTATTAACAAAGTTATGAAGAATGTTATTAACAAGTTAAAGGAAAAATAAATGTTAACAGCAAATGTTATTAACATAAACTATTTCAACATGCTACTAATATTTCTTCGGTATTTCTTCACAAATTAATATTGTCAACAATATTGCTAACAATGTTAATAACAGAAGTTTCCAATATTTTTTGGACCAGTTTTTAAGATTTGTTAACAGCTATTAACACTGTTATTAACAACGTTACCTCCGGTGTAAAGCCAGCTTTAGATATTAAAAAATAATCCCATTTAATATTTATAAGTATAATAACTGCAGTTAACAAAACTGGGAAGGTATTTTCAGTAGTTTTTTTTTTTAACTGATAAGTATTATGAAGTATTTGTTAATAAGCAATTTTGGTTCATTCATAACAACCTTTCTATGAATCCTGGGTTAAATCAATACGGTAATTATTGATTTTTCAATGAGTCTTTCGCCGGATTCATAAACGGTTACCCGGAACAGTTCTCTTTGGGTCAGTCAAAAACAAAGTGATTGTTTGTTGTCCGGTAAGCGGAATTTCGGTGATGGAAACTCCGAAATGCAGAGTTGAAATCACGTGTGACGTGTAATCAGCTGTGATATTTCGAAAAGGGGGGATAACATCGGAATAGTTGTACACACATTCGCGCAAACTCGCCGTCCGTACATAATCGCCGTTCTCCTTTTAGAACAGGATCAGTTTTATATATGACTCGGACGAGTGAGGTATACTTCATCGCTTCCACACTGAACATCACCTTATGTACATTATCAAAAATTAACTCTGAATCGCCCAAAAATACTTTCATTTAATGTCGCCCGTGTGATTTGAAAAATTTCTAACTTTGTAACTTTTATTTAATGAGTACGTGCATTGTTCGATGGCCAACTTTCACTCATCGTGCAGTCCACCATTATTTGCTCAGTAATTTAATGTGATAGATTGCTATGTGAGAAACGTATCCGTCGATGTAATTTTTTGTGTTGGTTTATTGGTTTCACGGCATTGGGGAAAAAGTGAAAATCGGAAACGCTGTCTAGGGTGTGTAGTGAAACGACTGCAACACAATCGATATTAGGAACTTATGCGCTGTTGCCGAAGCTCAGGACCTGCCAATCCACTACGCTCGAGCAACGTCGCACAGCTGAGCAGGCCATTGCACGCGTTGGTAAGTCTTCAACCCAGTTTATAAAACGCATTGAGGAGGTTACGCATTTTAGTTCTCCTTCTACGTCGAGGAAAGAAATGTCTGCTGTTATTGTTGACGTTACACTAAGTAAACTTGTTCGCTTGAGAATGAGCACGTGTTTAGTTTGAGACATTTAAACAATAAAAAAATTTATAAACACATTGCAATCTTCAGGTTGAGTTACAACAAAGCAAGGTCATTGTTTTGTATGGCGAATTGGAAATATTTGCAGAATTTATTACTGTTAAATCGAATTTTTTGAGTGTAATTGAAGAAAGTTGAAAAATTTAAGCATCCATAACACTCTAAATTTTCTGTGACATAAAATAGTTAATTTACGTTACAGTGAACGTATGTCTTGAATAAAATTTGCGAGTTTATCGTACAATTCAGAATTATCGCCTAAGTTACGATTTGTAGGTTATGTTCGAATGTTTTATACGGTTATGTATTTTCAATGGAGTTATTCTTAAAACGTGCTATTAAAAAAAGGGATGCTTTAGCATGTAAATACATTTGAAGGTAAGGGAAATCTTTAATGTTGGGAAACCTTAAAACGTACATATTTACGCACCAAAAGTTTCCCCTTTACCTTAAAATCCCTTTTAATTTGTTATAACTTTCCTCAACTTGGATGTTGAAATCACCCTATCTAATCTAATTTAATGCTTTACGCACAGAGCTTGCCCATCCCTTAATAGTTATTTAATGTCAAGCTTTGTAATTTAATCTTTACGGGCGAGCTGGAAGTTTGTATAATCCAGTGAGCCTAGTAAAGATTAATTGCAAAGCGTGTCGCCTACAAGCTTTTATTTCCACCTTCACATGGCGATTTTTAATCAATTTACTTTAATTTCTTTATGAAAACGTTTTTTTTATCGAAGGCGTTATTTCTAGTTGGACGCAGTCATGGTGATGTAGACAGACAACCGAGCTTGTAAAATTTTACAGGTCTTTTATACCAGCCCGTAAAATATTGCAGGTCTGTTCCCGTAATTTATCGTTTACTTGGTTACCATAAACAGCAAAATTAACCTTTAAAATGTCATTTAATAGTTTTTATGAATGCCAGGAAACAGAAGTTTGTTGCACAAGTCAAAAAACTAAGGATAAGTGTTAGTATCATTAAAATAATACACAAAAACACATAACACAAGATATTAGTACATTTACTTGTCATCACTCGTAATTTTATCGTTTAAAAATTCTTCGTAAGAGTAGTAAGCTTTATTGCATAAAAAGTTCTTAATTGTTCTTTTAAAGCAGCTTAATGTTAGCTTAGTTATACCCAAAGGCAATTTAACAGTTTTATTCCTAAGTTTCATGTGCCGCCATCAGTACTTTTCAGACGCATGTTGTGAAGGCAAATTTTATCATTATGGCGAGTATTGTGATCGTGAATAACGTTATGGAATTTGTAATCTTCAAAATTAGATTTAACATAAATCAAACTCACATAGATAAAGTTCGACGGAACTGTAAGAATATTAAGTTTCCTGAAAGCCTCTCTACAGTCTTGTCTATATTGTAAACCAGCTACTACTCTGATAGCGCGTCTTTATAAACGGAAAATCAAAGACTAGGAGCTAGTGTGACCCCATATAATTATACCGTAGGTAATATGACAGTGACATAATGAAAAATAGGCCGTTCTCAAAGAATCGGCTGCAATGCAATGCTTAAGCCCACGAAGTGCAAAAATACCACTGCTTAGTTTTTTAGCAATCATTTCAGTATGAGCATTAAAACGTAGGGAAGAATCTTTCACCCCCAGAAATTTTAAAGATCCTTCTTCAAAATATTCTTTTCTTTTTAAGGAGAAAATAAATTTTTCGGACTTGTGTAAATTTAAAGTAACCCTATTGTTGACAAACCATGCATGCGTCTTGGATTGTGCCTCCTCGGCAAGTTTTGAGGCAGTTTCTAGAGAATCACTTTTTACCATCAGTGTGGTGTCATCCGTAGGTAGTTAGAAAAATCATTAATAAAAATAATGAAAAGAAGGGGACGAAGGCAAGAGCCTCGCGGAACGTCCTGAAGGACAGGAGCTCTTTCAGAGTCAAGTCCCTGAAACCTGACCAGTTGATATCTACAGCTCAAAAAAGAAGATAACATGTTACAGCATGATGGTTCTAAGTTATAAAAATAAAGCTTTCTTAATAAAATATCGTGTGTGACACAATCGAATGCCTTGGAAAGATCTAGAAAGGTTCCAATACCATATATCCCTTCCTCAAAACAATCAGCCATGAATGATACAAGTTCAAGCACAGCACTAGTTGTGTCCCGTCCTTATCTGAACCCGTATTGACAATTAGCAAGCAAGTTGTGGCCTTCAAAGTGCTTTACCAGTTGGGAATACAATATTTTTTCTAGAACCTTAGAAAATATTGGAAGTAAGGAAATAGGTCGATAGTTGTTTTCCTCGTTTAAGTCCCCCGATTTGTGCAGAGGAATAACCACCGCAATTTTTGAAAGAGGAAAAGTAGACTTTGTAATGCATTCATTGATTAAGTGTGTCAAAGGAAGAATAATTAAATTCTTTATATACTTGATCACAGAGACATTTAAATCATAGAAATCTAATGAGTTGTTATTCTTGAAGTTATCAATTACATCCCGCACGACTACACAGGAAACCTCGGAAAATCTGAAAGTAAAGTGTATTGTCTAAATTACAGCCTTTTGTCATCAGCAGTATAGGATCAACATCAGCTTTAGTTAAATTATTAGCAAGTTCAGAAGCGATTTTCGAAAAAAATTCATTCATTAAAGTTATTGGAACTAATACTACAGTTATTTTCAGTGTTATTGCTGGTTTTCTTTATGCTAGACATATCTCTAATAATTTTCTACAAAGCTTTTGTTTTATTGTCTGCAGCGTCAATGAATTTTTTGAAATAACTCTCTTGTTTGGAAAATTGATTAATCTTCTATAAGTATTCCGCAGAGTGTTTCTTTCCTCTCTGGAAGCATCATATTGTGAATTTTATAAATATTGTCTGCAGCTCGCAATTTATCACGCATTTTACGTAAATCATCGTCAAACCACTTTACAGTATTATTTCTAGGTTTAACCTTCAGAGTTTTAACTGGAAAGGCTTATTCAAAAGACTCTTTAATGACAAATATGAATAATTTAAATTTATGGTCAATATCTAAAGAATTGTCATAGGTAAAACCCCAATTAACTGCTTCCAGCATAGGAAAGAAAAGACATTTACCTTTAAGGGTTATGGGTCTAATAATTTTCACTTGCGGCTGCTTATTCGTGACACCAGCAGCTAAGCAAGCATTAAATACTATACCGACATGGTCAGACAATAAAGTGTTAACAGGTTCAACATTACATTATGAGCTGATAATATTATTAAAAATATTGTCAATACAGTTTACTCCTCTGGTAGGAAAATCGACTACAGGTGCTAACCCATACTCAGTAAGCAAATTACCTAGCCGAGCTACATGCGAATTGCAGTTATTAAACTGAATATTAAAATCACCAGACAAAATAACATTAAAACTAACAACCTTTATGCTATCTAACACTTCATCCAACGTATCGATAATTTACTAAGAAGGTGGAAATAAAATGTATTTACACTAAAAGATTTTCCATCCCTTAAAATGTATTTACACCCAAAAGTTTTCCCATCCCTGAAAATGTACGCCCAAAGGTTTCCCTTCTCTTAAATTGTATTCGCACGCGAAGGCTTCCCTTCCCTTTACCATTGGATTTTAAGTACGTATGACTCATTTGAAAATACATTTGCGTAACCTAGAAATCGCAACTTTTAAATGACGATAATTTAAAAAATTCCTGAATTATCCGGAAATTTTATTGCACAAATATATTCACTATAAGGTAAGATTCAATTAAGGCCGCGTTTAGTTGACGGACGAACCATCGAAGTTTAACGAGCTCGGTCCGACTGTCTTCTAAACGGAACTCATACCCACCGTGGTTGCCTAGTGGTCGCATCTCAAATCACGACCACCGTGACCACTCAGCTGATTAGTCAGACAACGTAAAATAACTACGAATTAAACGAAACCGACAACGCCGCCCATGAACTAAACGCAGCCTAAATATTCATATTATGGACGTATTCTTTAGCAAATCGTTTACTAGTATGCGATCCAAAATTATTTAGATAAGGAAGGGCTATGAAAAATTAAAGGCGAGTTAAAGTGTACAAAATTGTGAAGTCAGCGGTCAGACTAAATCACCAGACCAATCAGCGATTGGGAAAATTGAACACATGGTTTAGTCTGACCAGTTTGACCGTTCACTTACCGCAGCCAAAATGAAAGACTTGGCTTTTTTAAATTTTACCATTTTCATACTTAAATGGTGTTCCTGAGTAGTTCAGAACCATTGCATTTTTAAGTTAACGACGGTTTGCAGATACATCATTAGTTTTAAGTAGAAATTATATTCAATCCTTATATCTATTTATACTTTCAAATACGAGGGCGTATTTTTATGTTTTTTACTTAGGCCATGAAACAAAAGAGCGACGATGTCAAACCAATTATTAAAACTTAGCTGTGACCTTCAGAAGTACATGTGCTAAGTTGAGTTTAATTTGTGCGGTTTATAGAGGTTTGGGAAGGTTTATTTGTTAATAAAATGAGTGGAATTAAGGTGAAATATTTACTATAAAGTTCGTGACAAAGGAAGGCAATGGCCCAAAAATTATTTATGAAAGAAAGGTTGCTGTGTATGGGGAAGATACACCATCTTATTTTCGACTTAAATTTTGATCTGAACTCTTTCGATGTGAAAGAGAATCAATTAACAATCACCCAAAGTTCGGACGACCCGTGAAAACTAGAACTGAAGAGATGCTGCGAAAAGTCGAAAATTTGGTACTTCAAGACCGGCATTGTTACCAAGGAAGTCTGTATATCCGAAACAAGTGTCCTGATTTTACATGACATGATTTGGATATGAAGAAGGTGCCTGTCCGCACGGTGGATTCCCAAATTGCTTACATCTGAGTAAAAACAGGAAAAAAAATTCTCAAGAAAGTTTGGCCGTGTTAGAAAGGTACAGAAATTTTCTTTCACGAATTATCACCGGGAATAAGACTGGGACCCTCACACTAAACAAGAATCCATGCAGCGGGTTCATAAAAACTCTCCACCATCAAAAAAAGCCAAAACACATATTTCTGGAAAAGAAACCTAATGGCAACCGTTTTCTGAGATGCTGAAGGAGTCTTGCTTATTGAGTATATACCGAGGGGGCCTAACATAAATGGAAACGCCTATGGAAACACAATTAGAAATTTAAAAATTGCTCTGGAGGAAAAACGCCCACATTCTTATTTGCAAAAAAAAACTTGTTGCTGCATGACTGCTGTCGAGTTCATATGGCAAATAAAGTCCAGCAGATAGTCATCGACTATGGGTTCACAGAGTTAAAACATTCGTCATATAGCCCTGACCTAACTCCAACAGACTTCTTTTTGTTTAAAAAAAGTTGAAAAAGCATCTCAGAAGAAAGCGTTTTGCAACTAAAGAAACACTTAAAGAAGCTGTTGAACAATATTTCGCAGCGTTGCCGATGGAAATTTTTTTTTGAGGGTATGAAACAGTAATTGGAAAAAAGATGGAATAAGTGTATAAGTATTGAAGAAAGATACCTTGAAAAATATAGGGTTGTTAATATGATACGTGGTGTTTTCATGGCTAGATAGACAACATATTTTTTTGTTTTCTGTTAATGCAAAGATACAGATCCAAATTGGGAAATGAGTGAGTTTTATTGACACTATAAATGTCATTATTGAATAAAACTTCTTGCGCGGTGAACTTTTCGGAAAAAATTGGGAATGTCAAAGAATAAGTTTATAAACATTTACCTTGTTCACATGTCGAATTGAAATCGATTTGAATACGATCCTCTTTCGATCCACTTCTAAAATCTATACTGTTTACATGACACCGTCTCAGTTCGACTTGAAACCGTTTCGATCCAACATGCGCACAACATACCTGTCAAGAGAACAAACGTCAAACGTCACATATTATTATTATTATTAATAAACAAAATAATTGAAACAATCATGAATAATAAACAATACGTGCTTGTGTTAAGTTTGCAATTATTGCTTGTTTTATGTCAATATAATCTTGAATTTGAACATCGTGTTTGGAGGCAAAGAAAACTTAGACTTCGTTGTTTTTTGCAATAAATTCAACTAAATATGACTCAATATTATTATTACAAAAAGAGAAGAAAACGTAACACATTTCAAAGATCACTTTGGATGAAAGTACTGGTGGTCTCAAATAGTACAGAATAATTTCTTTGAAGAAGATTGGCTTGAAAATTTTAGGGTTAGTCGACCTACGTTTGAATACATCTGCAATCTTCGTAAATATCTTGCTCCAGAAGAAACTCAAGTTAGGGAACCCGCATCGGTAGAAAAAGAAGTTGCAGTGGCTTTGTACAAACTAACCTCTTGTGCTGAATATCGGGTTATTGCAAATCAATTTGGAATAAGTAAAAGTGCAGTACATAAATACTTGTATTCATTTTGTACAGCACTAAATGCCGAATTTAAAGAAGAATTATCTATGCCAAGTGAGCAGGAAGCAAAGAGTATTAGTCGAGAATTTGAAAGAATGTGTGGAATACTTAATATTATTGGGGCTATAGACGGTACACATATACCAATTCTTCCACCCAAAGATGGATATCGTGACTTAATTAATCGTAAGGGTTGGCCTTCTTACAATGTTCTTGCCATAGTAGACAATGCTTATAAGTATGTATTAGGGTATTTATGCACTAAAAAATATATAAATATTCTTTCTTGTAGCTTCAGATATGTCACTTGCAAACATCCTGGTTGTACTCATGATGCAAAAGTGCTAAAGGATTCAGCGTTATAGTACAATTCAGCAAACACTTATCCCACAATTGTCAACTAATATAAATGGTGTAGATAAACCACTCTTTTTGTTAGAAGATCCGGCATATCCCCTCTTACCTTGGCTCATTAAGGGATATAAAGGACACCTTACAGCCGAAGAAGAGTCATTTAATATATACCATAACCGAGGACGCGTGGTAGTGGAAAATGCGTTTGGACGCCTGAAGGCAAGGTTTCGATGTTTACTTATACGAATTGATATTCATTATGAATTTGTTCCACATGTAGTGCATGCATGTATAATTTTGCATAATATTATAGAATCGAGAAAAGACAGGTTTATGCAAAGTTGGTTGACAGCGATAGAAGACAACGAACAAATGTTTCCTCAACCAAAAAAAAACCTATCAAAAGATTATGATTCTTTGGAAGCAAGTAACATTCGTGATACATTGAAGACATATGACGAAGTTCCCTTTAAGACAATCTAGATTACAATAAAACACGACTCAGTTCTTAGTATCAAGTTTTAATTATAACCTGTTGTTAGTTTATTGCATATGTATTATAAAAATTAAATTCAGTATAATGATTATTATAGTTTTAGTTATTTTTTGGTTCGTTATCTGTATCATTGCACATAATTAGATGTGCTGGGCATATTCCACATCTGCGGCAGCATAAAGGGTGACGGTGCGGGGGCTGATGCTACTGCCTGGATGCAAGTTTTAAATGTTTCTAGAATAGCCTTGAGCTCTTCCTGCCTCTTAGCAGCTGCAGCTTCTTCCATCTCATTTTGCTGCTTCAGAAAATCTTGCATTAACAATCTTTGTTGTTGGAAAAACTCTTGTCTAACTCTCTTTCGGAACATCTTTTTTTGTTTCTACGTTTGTTGACTGTTGGAATATTTGGTGTAGAGGATGTTCCGCTACTTGATGTACAGACAGGAGAAACCACTTCTGATAATTCATCAAATGTTACATCATCAGGAATTTCTATGGTTATTTCTGATTGTATGGCATCAGGAGCAGAGTCGATGCCATCTAACTGTGTTGAAGGTCTTGTGCCTGTGAGAAGTTTGTATTGTATTTTTGAATTTTATTCTGATTTATTACATACCCAAGATTTCATCCAGAAGGGGAAAATGCTAACTTTCTCTTCTGATTTCCCCACTTTTATTATTAGATTTTTTGCAGGCATAATACGCCGATTTCAGCGCTTTTCATTTGTTTTTAATTTGCTCGATGCTTTTACTACAATGTCCTAACTTAGAAAGTTCGTCATGTACCATTTTATAAATTTCATTATTTTTAAATCTTTTTCCATTAAACAGAGAATTAATGTTTTTTTCCAAGAAAATGTTAAGCATAGCTAGAACTTCTTCATCTTTCCAAAAATTGCGGCTGGGACTAGCCATATCGATTAGCGAATTCACGAATATTAATTACACTATTAACACAGGACACAAACACAAAAACGTAGGAGCAATTAGACTAGAGCAATTATTTTTGAGGTTAGAAAAAGCGTCACGGCCGGCTGACTAAACGCGCAATACGCATGCTCCGATTCGATCCTGCCATGCGTGTCTGTTTACATGTAAATCCAGTACGATACGATCCTAAAAATTGGCGTATCGATCTTGAAGTTCGATCCGATCTGAATCCACTTTTTTGCCTGTTTACATGGTAGAGGGATCGTATTAAAATCGATTTCAATTCGACATGTGAACAAGGTAATTGTCAATCGAGTTAGTTTAATGGTTACTTCAGTTTGTTGACTTCATTTACTATTAGAGAACTTTTCGATGGCGCAGTGACATTGAACTACCAATTCACAAGTTCAATTCGAAAGCAACTAACTTACGGCCAACTCTGCCGCACATCCCTTTGGAGTTGATCATTGAATACCAAGCTTGCCTGGGAATCTAACATCACTTTAGCGTTTAGCCTCTTCACCTAAACAAAGTTACTTGATACTCGAATCCTAAAATTTGAAAGCGAGTCAAAGCCTTTAACACCTCTGTGAAGTTGGCACCTCATTTTTGGGAAAAGTATTTGTTTATTAGAGTTCTGGTAGCTCACCGAAAAGTTCTGGAGTTCTATGTGAACATTAAAAATAGTTCTGGCGAATTAAATATAAAAATTACTTTTAAAATTTGGGGTGCTCAATTCACAAAACGAGATTTGAAAATTTTGCCATAACTTTTTAACCATGGAAATAATTAACTTCAACTTTAAGACTTTCTTTAGAATTCTTGAGGTGCTATTCAGAACTCTCAACAGAATCCCGAAATTTTGAAAAAAGTAACTCCCTCCCATATTCAAGCGAAAGATCAAAACACGAAAAAGATTTTATTTTTGGGCTTAGAGCCTCAAAAATTAATAATAATGTTAGCTCAGGTACCGTACTACTTAGAACTTCCAAGAGAAACTCAAATTTTCTTATACATAAAAAAAATTTATGAACCAACAAAAAAATACGAGTTTTTTCTGGTATCTTTTAGCGTTTCGATTCTCAACGATAATCGTGAGATTCATGAGGTGCTATCCAAAACTCTCTACGTAACGAGAACATTTCCGAAAGAATTTCCCTCCTACACATTGACAAAATTTCTGTGACACGAAAAATCGATAAAACTTTTTTATCTTTGATTTTACCGCATGAAGGATAATCGTGAGAACTCGTGAGATGCTATCCAGAACTCAATCTTTCATTTTTTGTGTCTCATTTGTTAATTTTGTTAAAGTGAAAAATGGAAATTTTTTTCACGTTCTGCTTCGAGTTCTGGATAGCACCTCACGAGTTCTCACGATTATCCTTCACAACCGAGGCAGTAAAATTAAAGTCAAAAAAGTTCTAGCGATTTTTCGTATCTCGATTTGAAATTTTGTCAAAGTGCAAAATGGAAAATTTTTGTTTAATTTTTTTGAAACTTTGAGGTTTCTTTGGGACTTTTAAGTAGTACGGTATTTGAGGTAACAATTATTCTTAATTTCTGAGGCTCTAAAAATAAAATGTTTCTCGTGTTTTGATCTTTTGTTTGAATATGGGGGAGTTAGTTTTTTCAAACTTTCGGGACTCTGTTGAGAGTTCTGAACAGCACCTCAAGAGTTCTAAAGAAAGTCTTAATGGTGAAATTAATTATTATCCAACTGTTAAAATGTTGCAGCCAATTTTCAAATCCTATTTTGTGAACTTAGGGCCAGTTTCATAATGGTAGAGGAGACTTTAAATTTAAAGTCACTTTCAGATGTCAAAACAAATATTAAGACATATTTGTTTACACATCTGAATGTGACTTTGAACTTAAAGTTTCCTTTAAATTCCATTATGAAACTGGCCCTTAGCACTACAAATTTTTGTAAATTGACTACTCTAAAGTCTAGCAAATTCTTTTGTACTCCATTTTTATTATTTCAACTCTCTGTTGTAACTATAAGGATAGTACTGTCAACAAGTTTGAATGAACTATTGAATCAATTATTCAAAAGCATTTACTCGAATGAATTACTAAATAGTAGATACTCTGAATACGAATGAATTATTCAAGAGCATTTACTCGAATGAATTACTGAATAGTAGATACTCTGAATACAACAAGCAGTGAAGTTTTCGACTAAATTGTAAATGATTCTTTCTGCAAAAACTGAGTATAATAACAATGTTTTGCAATGTTTAAAGAAAATATTTGGTAAAAACGTACTTTCGATATAATAATATCTATTCTATATTTTCTATTTTCAATTTATTTACTACTTACGTAGTCGAAGTATTAAGGTCCTATGGTAATGGATTTGGTACTCGGTTGGGTTACTATTTACTATAACTGTAGGTTCTTGCCTGTCTTAATGCATGTGAATTTTCATATCGGACCGTGTTCAGATTCATACCGACTATTTCATTGAATTTTCTGCATTTCCTCAATTTGTAAGGCGAATGTCGAAAGAGATACGACAGCTCATAAGTCGGCGGCAGCTGCAACGAACAATGAGTAATCTAACTTTGGTATAAAGACTATACATACTTACCTATATGATACTTTATAAAATATGTTCAATCAGTCAAAACAAATGAGGACTATTTAAGTCTCTCCATTATTAACTGATTGCGAGTTTTAGTCTAACTATTGTTTTAGAAATAACCAGTACTTACATCAAATTTTTAAAGTAGAGAAATAATCATTATTATATCAATTTCTTAAACTAATATAAATTAAAGAGGACGGAAGACAACGTAAATACATATTAAGTTTTAGGAAAATCTGCGCAGAAATTGCTAGGAAAATAATAAAAGCTCATCACATGTTATTGTGCATACAAAATCATATTTAATCTTGGCAAGCGTAAATTATACTGTTACTGCCTACAGATATTTCTAGGCATAAATCAAATTCAATACTTGCCTTTTATACTTTGAACTTTGTATTCGTTTTAGCATTTGTTGAAAAATTTGTTTCTGTCTTAATTTATTTTTACTTTTACAAATATAGTTTATATCAATTAGACAAAGTAATATCTAAGTAAGTGGCTTATCAGTCGTTTTAGTGAACAAATTTTTTTATCTGTTAATAACGTCCAGATTTGAAAAGGAATAAATTTTTTTATCTGTTAATAACGTCCAGATTTGAAAAGGAATTTCAATTAACACAGGCGAGTGTGAAATACGGCCGAGATTATCAGAGCGTGTACAAATTGAATTGTTGGCTGACCGAATGTAAATAATGTAATCTTTAAAAGAACGTTAATCGGCCGATATTGGCTAGATTGTATCTGTAAATAAATGTGACTTGAGATTTTTCCATAGGTTGGTTTTATCAGCGGCTACGCGTAAGTTTATTAACTACGCAAAAGTCGGGTTTACTTTAAAGGTGCGTCCATATATTTATCGTATCCGCGTATCCGTATCATGATCGAAAGATCAGATATGATATCCAAGAATGTTAGTTAGTTGTATCTCGTACCCGTTTTGTTGTATCCTTGCGAGCGTCTAGTTTCCGACTTGATACAACACTGTATCGTCTGTTCGACGTTGCACGTTTGTCACTGTGAACTTAGCTACTGTTACCTATCCATTCTGTGCTTGATGTTTCGGCGAAATACCGACTCCAGTGTGACGTAGTTGTTCGTATCCGCGTTTCAAATTATACAAAGACACGATACGGGGATGCGTTACGGCAACACGTTCACACTTAATTGATGATGTCGATCATGACAAACGATCACGATCAGATACGCGAATACGACACATGTATAGACGCACCTGCAAATGCAGGGACCATTCAACAGATTCATTGATCGTTCAGTCTTTTTATATCTTTTTTCCAACATTATTACATTTGTACATTTTCTGAAGGTCATCAAGAAGCGTTTTTAGTCAAGGTAATATTTTCCTAATTTCAACAGAGTATCTCATCTAAAAAAAATCATATAAAAAAATCTACGGAGCTATTTGATGAGCAGTCCAATAAAAATATTAGGTCTGTTCGATAGCTCTGCACTTTCTACACTATTAACACCTTTACTCTATTTTTCTCACTCTTACTTATGTTATGTCTTACACATCGCACTCTCTCAGGAGCGGTTGGTGTAAAAAGTGTAGAGCTATCGAACAGACCTATTAAGGGTGCGTTTGACATTAGGCTCGGGGCACGCTCTGAGCAGAAGTGTGAGGGAGAGCGAATGCTTTTCAGTGCATGTAAGAGTGAGACGAAGGAACACACCAAGCGCTCCGAGCGTTATGTTGAATGCACCCTAAGTGTTCCTTGATTTTGTTAAAGAAGACGATTTGCCTTAGGTATTTCCTTGCTGCTGAACTATCTTCTCATACATCTGATAGCAAATATGAAAACAGTTTGATCGCCATTTTTTTTACTGAATTGTCTGGGTTTTAAAACATGAGACATCGCCGACGTCGTTAAAATTAGAATTTATAATGATGTCTGTGTGAGTGTGAATACACGAGTAAACCCGAAGGTCGCCTAAATAAATCCAAAATCACATAAACAAAGACTTTGTACCAGAAACTAACAATAAATACATGCGCATATAAAGTCGCCCACAAAAATAACAGGAGATACAAAGATATCGAAGTCAACAAACTCTCTCTGTCTCTGGCAGACGAAAATAAAAGCAAAACACAAAGGAAGTGCACTTCGGTAGCATGCCGAAGAGCAAATGAACGAACTCAAGCTGAGGATATCGTCCTGGTCAAACGCGGATAGACGAAGAGGAGACGCGTGTACTTAAATATCTAATTTTGCGAACAAAAGCGGTCAGACGGATTTCATCCGGATTATTTTAGACCACACGAGCTCTGCGTTTGTTTGAATTTGAGGAGAATTTAAATATACTCCGCATTCTCGTAAAGAGATCAGCGGAAATAAACGTTATGTTCGCCGAAAATATTGTACACACAAAGCGAACTTGTTATTTTAAAAGCGAACGTTTTAAGAATTTGAAAATGTAATTTTCCAGTAATTATGAACAAAGTCAAATTTTCAAGCGTTGCCAAGAAGGTAATACATTTAAATTATTTGATCATCATTGATATACTAAACTCTGGATTTAGTTAAGTGTCAAAAAAATGATTTGCTACTTCTTACTTTTACCTGGACTTTCTTATACAGTGATAATAATAACACAAAATTAAAGAAACAGATTTTATTTTTCAAATAATATCCTTTCTTTAATATAAACTTATCCCAACGATGAGGTAACTTGCAAATACCGACAGAGAAAATTCTTTTGGTTGTCTGCAAAGCAAGTTTGCACCGCTTCTATTATCTACTCATTCGACATAAATTTCTTGTGTTCCAAGTACCTGCTAAGAGGCCTAAACTCTGAATTTATAGTCTTTCGGTCAATTAAGAAATCTGTTCAAATTGAACCGTGAATATCTTAAAATATCGTAACCATCACCTTGTACAGTACAGCTTCGACTTTCTTTGGCGGCGATGGATTTGAGTGGCACCATTTCGTACCCACCCTGTTTGCTTTCTGCAATTTAATTGTGCACCCAAGATTTATCAGTTATTATACGCATACGAATGATAATTCGCAGTGCAATAAAACTAGGTACATCACCGACAAACATGTTTGTTACAGTTGTCATTATTTATGGAAATAAAACAAAGTCTTTGATATTTATCAACTGTACGTATAAGTTTCTTGATTATTATGAAGTAAATTTGGATATTGTTCATTGTTATCAATCAGAAATTTAAAAAGTCCAGATCAAATCTCTACTCCGCTTATATATTCTTTTTTTTTTCCTTGACACCCACACTAGCTAGCTCTAAGCTTCAAAGCTTGTCGGGGAGGTGTGTTGGCTAGTAATTCATATATTGCCGGTTGCGGCTGCGACTGTCTTACTGTTGGTATTTCTCCTTCGGCATTCGCCTTACGAACTGGAGAAACGCAGAAAACCCAGTTCGAAGAAGCAGGTGTGAATCCGAACACATCCGACACTCGACACATACATATGTGCTCTATCTTTCACATAGAACCCGTATGCATCAGGAGGGGATTCGAACCCACACCTATAGTTGCACCGGCCAAGCGTCAAACCCGTTTCCAACGGATCTAAGCAACTGGGCTATGCAACTTCATGCGACTTATGTATTTTTTAAATTTATTTTTGGGTCGTCACAGATTTCTAGGTTGACTTTGTGCTATCTAGCTGGCTGCAAGATATTGAGAGTGCAAATTAAGGTCGTCCCAATGACCGGTTAAAGGTCTTCTCAAACCGGCGCGATATGCGGTAGCGGTAACGGTAATAGTACGATAACGGGATACCGCTGGTTGAATCAAACCGATGAGTGGTATTAACGCGGTAAATCAGTATTAAAAATACACGCAGTACACGAGGTCAACTGTGTCTGCCGCGATACAAAAATGTATCGCTGCAGACGTTGGCACTACGTTGTTTCAACGTACATCAGCAATACCTCGTCGAATTCGATAATAGTCGTGCGGTTGTAACGGCCAGAAAGGGGGATGGGTGACTACGCTTCGTCCAACGTCCCTGTGCGAACTCGCCTTAGCTTATATGCCACGACTTGGAATTGGTTGGCTGGGCTACGTCCGATCCGCTGATATCAAACTCACTTACGGATGTGGCATCGAAATATGCCAGTAGGGAAAGCCCCCAAATAACAGCTCCGGCAAAACGTCCAGAATAAAACCTCCGGTAAAAACCTAATTAAAATAATGGAAAGCCAGGTTACGACCTGAACTGCGCACAAAGTTAGCTTTTAAATCCTACCTGACCAGTACCCAGAAATCAGGCTTCGATAGGCATAGAAGAATGCCTTTAGTTGCTTAGCATGCACTTATCAAATCTCGGAATAATATCTTCCGATCAAAACTAACCAGATTGATGAAACCAACAAAATGTCCGGAGCGCCCACAAACGACGATCTACACACTAAAGCTAAGTTTCCACATGCAAGGATTACTGGCGCCAGTCGAGTGGTGCCAGTTTAGTGGCATATGGAAACATCGAAAATCTGCTGGCGCCAGTAAATTGTCGCCAATAATCAATGCGCCAGTAAAGTTCATCACAGTTATACTTTTTGGCGCCAGGAGTAGTGTTTGTAAACAGAAAGTACACATGTTAATACAAAAGTTGTGCCGTAAAAATGCCAAAAGCATCAAAAAAATGGACAACTGAAAAAATAATACAGTTCTTGGAGGCGTATGAGCAATATCCATGTCTGTGGAATCATAAAATTCCAGCATACAAAGACAGAAACCCGCATGTGGGTATTTTTTTTGTATTTTAGGGGACACATGATTCAGTAACCACATGAAATCAGCTTCCGTCATCCTCAAATGATTCAAGTATGCTTCCTGATCTTCTTGACCCAATTCTTGTATCAAGCTGCTTGATGCACCCAGATTGTCTCTACGTGCAATCCATTTACGAACCCACCACCTATGTTTCCGTTTCCTTTTTGGCAATAATTTGGAACCCACCACCTATGTTTCCGTTTCTTTTTTGGCAATAATTTGTGAAGCTCCAAGGCACAAATTTGTATAACCACGTTGTTACCTGCACGCAGTACATCAGTTGTCGCCATTTTTATTATTAACGCCAATTCATAATTTGTTCTTCATGTGGAAACAACTGCTGGCGCCAGTAATTATAGTACCACCAAACTGGCACATTGTTGGCGCCATTAATCCTTGCATGTGGAAACTTTAGCGTGGTGCAACAAAACTGGCGCGGTCGTACGCGTTTAGGTATTGACGAACAAACACTGCAAAGGGGGTTGTTAAGAGATGCCAATTGAATTACACCGGGGAGTGAGTGAAATAGAACGTTTCCGTATAGCGTAAATTATGGTTTTTGTCTGGTTGTGCAATATTATGAAATCTGATGCAACGAAAGAAAAACCAGTAACGTATTTTGATTCCCGCACAATACATGATGACCCGAAATACTAGAAGTAATTAAAATGAATTTTCCAACCGCAATAATTGTACGTAGTTACATACCATTCTTGAAGCACAAGTGCATTTTGTTTATTTCTTTTTTTTTTGTGGTTAGACAGTGTTAATTTTCTACCATGAAAGATTATTGCAGCATATTCCGATGCTAACACAATTAAAGAAAGAGTTATATGGTAATAGTGGCGATGTAATATGGAAGTTGAGGTAGGCATTAAAAAAACAGGAGAACGAGAGATTTTAAGAAGAATTTTTGTCAGGCAATGAGCTGAAATGGCTGCAATATACCAACCGTGAAATCTTGATAGCCAGAAGTAGCAAACTTAGACCCAGTTTTACAAACATGGAATAAAAACAGAATAACTATTCACCGAATATCATTTAACATTCTTCCAGATCTACGTAACGTTATTCCAAGAATACTGTAAAGGTGCCGCTTCATTTAAGAGTAATTAATGGCGAGTACTTCTCGAGATGCTATTAATAGTACTCTCATTAAAGATGAACACTTCTGAGAGGTACCATCGCAGACTCTTAAAAGAGAACGATTGAAAATTTGCTTGACACTAATGCATCGTAGGTAAGGTCGAATTTCGCACAGTTTTACTACTTCTCGTTGTCTTTATAGTGTCAGCGATGGTACTCGTCAATAATTATCTTCAGATGGACCGACATCTTTACTCAGTTTATCCTTAGTAAAGACGTAAGGGACATGATAGTTGGGATATGTTGAACATGAAACCCGAAGGACTGCCCAAGTTGTTAGTGGAAATGGGGCAGAATACGTTCGCAGAGAAAGACCAAAAAATAGATGGAAGCAAGAAATAAAGAAATACTTGTAAGATTGAAAAGTAAAAAGAAAGAATCAGAAGTTAAGAAAGAGCCCGGAATATTTAAATCTAACTCTTTGTGAAAATCAACTGAAATAAAAATGTTAAACATTGACGACTTCAAAAGAAATATTATTCGTTTTTTTTTATATTTGAAACAGAAGCATATTTTCTTACCTAACAACCATCTGGTATACTTTAATTTAAATTTGTTGAGTTCGTTTTTCCACTCGGTGCAGGGGTGGATCCAAATCAGAGTGAGAGCGAAGTTGTTTTGACACATGTAGAAGTGAGATAAAAGTGCGAAAGAGTAAGTAAACTGAACGGAGTTGGAAAAACGAACTCAACCTCTAAAAGAAATTGAACGGGCAACACCAATATGTATATAAAATGAACTGATTGTCAAGTGATCAATTAATCATTAATGAACATGGAGCGAAATGATTTCGGCACCGTGTAAATTAACCGTTCCCGTGTGCCTATACCGTTCTGTGCAATCAAGTTAAGCACAGTAATAGTTTATACATGTCAAAAATAAAACAACCTATAAGGCAAGGTTCCGTTAGGTATAGTTTATAGGGCAGTTTAAAGATTTTCATTTAACTTTGCCTCATATTTTATTCTGACAAATTTATCTTTGTTATTTACGTTCGTTTTAAACTGTAATATCGTTGTTCCGGCGGAATAGTGACGCAAATGCAAATTTTTCACATTTTGAGTTAGTCTATAGACTTAGGGCCGTTTTCATAATAGAACTTTAAATTTAAAGTGACTTTATCCTATAAAAACCCATTGGTTTTCCTATGCTTAAAGTGACTTTAAATTAAAGTCTCCTTTAGCACTATTATGAAAACGGCCCTTAGATTAATTATTGGGCTCTAAATCAACACACCTTCCACTAATACCTACATTCGGCATTTTCAAAGTTATAACTTTTCATTTAGAGTTACGGTAGCAATTCAACAAATTCATTAGATTTTTGTCTCTCTTGAAAAATATACGTTTTACAATTGTTACTATTCCGCCGGAGCAGCGATATGTAATGTAATTAGTTCACTGTGATAAATTTTACTGCACAGAAGTATACAATATTTCTTTAAAACTATTTACAATGTTTCGGCCAATGAATTTGGTAATAAATAACGAAAATTAAATAATAATGTTTAAATCCGAAGCCCACGGTTTAATCTACGACTACGTGCGTTAAATACGGCTTGCGATGGTTGAAGAAATTACGCGCCAGTAAAATATCCGTTCTCTGCTAATTAGCTATGAAAAGCTATAACAAAGTGATAATTTTTTTTTAAATCTTCTTAATTATCGCCAAATCTTTATTTTTTAAATTTAGAGGTATCTCTTTATTAATAGAATTTTTATGAATATAATTGTATTGTAAATTTATTTAGTACATACCAAGGAGCATTTGTAATTGTGGGAAGTATTTCTTTTTAATTGAAATCTGAGTTTATAAACTTTCAGCTTTAATTGTCCCCGTTTTGGTGAATATAATAGGCATACACGGTCAAACAATTTGCGCAAACTTCTGTTGTACAACAACTGTGTTCTGCATTTAACGCTGTGCAACTGTGCATTAAACTGTTTGACAACAACACAAATGCGAATATACACGAACAAAATTTTTGCACCTTTTGTTACGCAAATTGTTTGATCGTGTGTGGGGCCTATAAGGAATGTATGTTTATCAAACAAAGATATATTATCGCGTTTATTTAATAATATCTGCAGATAGCAAATATTACATACATGAATTGATTTATTTTCTTTTGCTTTAATGCCGTACGTGCAATTTTCACCAGTTTTGAATGGCGTCGATATTGATCTGGATCTGGAGTTATTGAGAGGCTACTTTTGATCTTGATCTTGAGGAATTAACAGAACATTAATGTCGTCGTAATGTTGAAATGTGTACACATTCAACTGTATACGCAAATATCAAATAGATCCAGATGCTACCTCAGTAGAATTCCAGCTTTAAAAACATTGCAAATAACACAATTACAAAATAAAATTCCTAAGGTATTCAAATACAAATACAAATCCGTCAAAGAAAGTGTTGTGGCTTGATAGAATGCATAGGATATTTAATGCACGCCATAAAATAAAACAATACTAAGGATTTCCATAAATTTAAAAGCCATAATATTAAATTACGCCACTATAAAAGAAAATAGTATGGAGTTATAACTAGACAACCAGTTTTAGGTTTTTTGATAACAGAAGTAGACATTGTGCCTTGAATAAATCATTTCCAAAGTGTTGGATGAGTGTGGATAAGTACATATAAAATGAATGTACAAGAATCTGTAAAAAAAACTTTGGATTCAATGGTTATGATTTATGATGTAGTTGACCTTTGATAAAAAGCTAAGGTCATCCGCTCTCTAGTTATAACTCACTTTTTCACTGAGAATAACAAGACCGCAAACAAAATCCAGTTGACAAACAACAAATTGGTTTTCTTTACTTTTCGTAATTCCTGTCAACGAACGATGAATTTTAAATGATCGTTCTGCCAATTGCATTTCTACGTACATTAAAAAAGAACCTTTGTTTGCAAGTTTTGCCTGCATATACCCGTAAAGTATTATTTTTGCTCGCAAAATGTAACTGTATTTAATAATAAAACGAAATTTTATTTGTGCAAATAGTTAGGAGGAATTGAGGTCAGGAACACGCGAATCATGACGGTTCTTTGTGAGCTGTGCTCATTGAAATGCAAATTATTGAGAATTTAAGGTGTGTATATTTGTGGCGAGTTTTTGCGTGATGGTCCAAACAATTGACGCAATCGACACCTGGTCGTCTTGTGGAAGGACAAATAAAACCGAAATGTTCGATTAAGGCTCGGTTTATTCGTCTCTCAGTAAAGTGCCAAGTTATTACTTGACGATTAGCGCAATGCTTTCCAGTATCTTACTGGCCACTTACTGAGAGATGAATAGACCGGGCCTAAGTGGAATTTAAGAGTTTTTGGTTAACTTCATTAGGGCATTACCAGACCGCGGCGTTTGTTAGGACATTTCAGAGCCGGACTTGTTTTATTGCATGCCCACAAGTTTACAAAACACAATAAAAAGGCGATGTATTTTAAAATATTTCCTGAGTTCCAAGAAATTGTGCTAATAACTTAATATTATATTAAGATCCCGATCGCTAGTGATGTCATCGTTGCCGTAAGCCATATAGTTTATGGTATATTATGGTATTTATGATACGGCGGCGGCGTGGCGGTCAGAGACTTTATGTTGATGTCGGGGAAGAAGAGGCATTGCATAATGTAGAACTCGAGAAGAGTGCATTATTGACTTTTTGTGTGTATAAATAAGTAGCTAACTAATTAAATCGAAGCTATACGATGTAACAATAAAGTTTCATTTCTAAATCTATTAACACGTGTTATATTAATGATAACAATTAATAACTTTTTTAAATTAAATTAATTTACGTACACTTCTATAATTTAGATAAAAAGCTATTTACAACATACACAATTTTTATATAGTAATCTTATAAAGAGTTTAAACAATTAACTGATTCATAAGTCTCTGTAATGATGTCATCTTCATCGATTTACGAGATATTAACAGATCGGCAGGCGCTTTATATTCATAAATAATTTTTGTGGGTGTAATAAAAACCGTCTGGAATATTGTAAACTCGTAACATTATTTTTATAAACTTAAACGTACGCATGAGATAAAACAAGCCCGACTCTGAAATGTCCTAGCAAACACCGCAGTCTGGTCATAACAATATTTTTCATGTATCGTTTATTTTTCGAATTCGTTTGTGCAAAAATATTTTGGGTCTCAGGGGCAAGTAAGTTGAATAGCACTTTTTTCTTAAGTGTTAAAGAGTCTTAAGTGTTATGATCTACTTATTTTAAATAACATGTCATTTATACCATAAAATACAAAAAATAATGATTAAGTAATCGTCATTATAAATAATTAATAAATATTTCTAACATAGAAAAGAAAAACATAAGCACATCCTGCACAATAATAAATCCAATTAAGCAAAAACATTTAATGAAGCGAAATAGCATTAAAGTCTTGCAATAAGAACATAATCAACTTTTGCAATTAGAAGCATCTAATCAAATAACAATTATCAAAGCAAAAAAAGTTAACTACCGCTGCAGTATCCTCATGACGATGGAGATATTGCAGTTTAAAATGAAAAACAAATCAATATTAGCAAAAGAAAGTGATAAATATGCAATGACCTCCTAGTATGAGAGAAAACGAGGACGTTGGCATTTTTCCAACGCACAAAGAGCTCAGAAATAATGCCAAAGGAAAACTGCATGGACATTTCCTCCTCCTTTTTATTTATTGAAGAAAATAAAAAGTAATTTTACCGTCATATTTGTATACCTTTACGTACTCGACTTATTTTGTTTTATTCATGAGAGTCAGCGATGAAAGGAGACAAAATGGCACTTATCTACTCAGAATATGGGAAAAGTGAAAGAGTTGTTAGAACATTGCCTATAAATGGATACTTGTCGGCTATCGGAATTGGTCCTTAATATTTTCTCTCTTCTACGCTAATGTTTCATTTCGATCAACAGGACAAAGTATTTTCAAACAAGTCGATTATAGTTACTGTAACAGCACTAAAGAGATCGAGAATTAAACAACCTCAAAAACAAGAAGTAGAAAACGAAGTGAACGCAAAATTTAAAAAAAATTGGCGAGTTTCTTATTAAACTGTATAATGTAGATCAGCATTTTAAGCAATATCGTTCAACTGGAAATAACTGTAATCCGACAACTTAACTCAAGCGTTACATTTTATTCAATTTTTCTATTCTAAAATATTGCATTCGAGCATTGCTGATATACGAATCAAAACATCTTCTCTATTTAAGATCCCATTTCCGTTAAATTTTCCCTTTAGTTTCACCAATCAGGCACGTGCGTGTTAAATATAAATTCATCTTGCATCATGCGTGAATAATTTTCCTGTGATCTTATTAATCTTTGAGTGGGGGCGGACGTTCCACAAATTTATTATTTCCCTCAGGTGTTTCGCGCGCGGCTTTAATTCGTTAATAATATTGGTTATTTATAGTTCGACAGGCGCGATAAATTCAATGCCAGAAATGCCAAAGTTGGTGTGCATGCGATTCGAAGACGAGAAAAAGTCTTCTCGAGGGACGGCGGCGATGGTTCTTACCCCATACCTGTCTGCCAGATTTAACACGGTTCATTGGGAACATGAGTTCATTGAACTTCTTACACTCAGAGATCTAGCGTATTGAAAGATAGTTTAAGATACACATATTTATAGTTAGTATTTATCAATTTGAAATATATTTGATGGCAGAAAGGGTACATGTCAATTGCAAAACTTTCAAAAAAATCACAAAAAATAGAGTATTATACATCGAGGGAGAGAAATGCGTTATTTTTCATGAGGTGTTTATTTGTAGCCCGAGGGAAAAATAGCATTCTCTCCTGAGGTATTACTATTTTATTCACGACTGAGAATAGAAGAACGACAAGAATCCAAACTTTTAGGAATAAAAAATTGTAATAAACCCGAGTATCACTTTTGACAATCAATTAATTTCGAGAAATAGTAGTCATTGTCATTTATTATTTGAAAACGTTTAAAATTAATTTAAGTTTATGTGATAGAAAAATAAGTGAAAATGGAAGAACAAGTAATGCAAGAAATGCTGAAGACAGCGAGTGAAGCGTTGTTAAATTCACCGCCTTCAAGAATTCTACGCTAAGTGTGTCATTATAATGAAAACTCCCTAGAGAGCAAATCATTTTTTTCTCCCTAGGGAGTAATTATGTTATTTCTGTCACAACTTTCGTGTCATAGAAACTGCTGTCTACTCCGTGAATAAAACTGCTTTTAGAACTGTGCGCTTTGTATATAAAAAAACTTCCTAGATTATATTTTGAATGTAAATATAGATAATTGTTAATATTTGTCATCACATTTCAAAATACTGAAGAACTTCAAAAGAGATTTGTGATACAGCGTGCATGATAGAACAAAGGAGGAAATATATTGTATACAGGGTGCATCATTAGTATGAATTTCTTGAATAGCTCCTTAACTATTGATTATAAAGGAAAGTATCTTGTATAAAAGTTATCGACTATAATGAGCTCTAGATTAGTAAATTATTTTCGCATACACAGCATGTTCCATAAGTGAGTTATCCACCAAACTTATACTTTTTTAAATGGAATGTATATATTTTTATTTCACATCTCGATAGATCTGTTAAAATTAAACATTTTTTTAAACAACTACAGCTCTAAATTAAAGCAATCACAATCTACAGCTATTCAATTGGATGAAAGGGCTGAAATGTAGAAGTATTTTATTCATAATTAGCGGCCAAAACAATTATTTCTACTGTGCACAGCTAATTACAAATATCTCGTCGAATAATCTCTATAAGTAATAGTAACGTTTTCCATATGCTTTTACTCAGAAACAATTGAAACGTAAAAGTTAAATTTTCTCAAAAAATTTAAATGGAATACCCTATTTATTTAGACACATTTGAATAGCTCGTCAAATTCTATTTCTAATGTATGTAAATTGTATTGATCTAGAGCTTATGGAATTCAAGATATCTGCACTCAAAGTTACAATTTCTAATAAGAACCATATTTCAAGAAAATAAACAAGACGAAAAGGGCAAAATCATAATTATCTATTAAATCTAAACGAAATAATATCTTTTATAAGTAATCTGAGTACATAAAACAATCTAATTGCTAAAATACAAACAAAATCCTTCACAATGTACATAATTTTAAGATACTTTCTCATATTTTTTTTATTCATATCACAGCAATTTTATTTATTGAATCTTTAGTCGTTAATTGGAGTCTAAATACGAGGTGTATTACATATCGTTACAGTAAATAATTTAAAGTTCTAAAAGATTTGTAACTTAATAGACATAAGGCCCATAGAACAAACATTATTAGGTATTGACTCGCGTATCGACGATAATGAAATAATGCACTTCTTGTTGTCACTAACCTTTAGTATTATTTATTTTTTAATTGAAAATTGAACCAAATACGATTTAGTATAATTCCTCAGCCTTTTGTTTTACAGATTAGGCTAAGGAATTAGAAGGACAAGATTGATGAAAAATGTGAGGCAAAAAAAAGTTTTTCGAAAATTATCGATTTTCGGTGGCAAATATTTCGGAAACTATAACACATAGGAAGAAAATTAATATAGACATTTTTGTAAGAAATGTAATTATCTTTAATTTTGTAAGAAAATTTTTTTCGTACGACGCACAGTTTCCGAGTTATAAACGAAAAACCGAAAAAAGGGAGCTTCTCCTCCCCCACCACCCCTGAAGCGGCAGGGGTAGGGGTGGGGGATTTTTAGTATGTTTACCTCCTAACTACCCCCAACACATTCCCGAAGAGAAAAATTCTCCCCCCCTCCATGTCCTCTACAATCTCTTCGTTGACTGTAACTAGTGACTAGTAACTGAGTTGCACTTCTTTTAGATAAGTGCTAATTTCAACTCTTGTATTTTATTTATTGAAGTATTTAACATAGGTATTGTTTCTTAACTTGTGCTACGAGGGAAATTGAAATATTAAAAAAAAGTAAATAGCAGTAGAGAGTGCATTTCTAAGAAAAACAAAAAAGATAAAATAACTCCGAAATTAATGAGTTTTGTATAAGATATAGAATAGCACCCAACTCAACTAAGATATTATAGTTAAATGAATTGCAAATGAGCTAACACGTCATCAAAGGAATACCTCGATTTATTCCAGTCACCCTGAATACATTGGGTTCGTTTTGTGCACATTGCCCCACTTTGTTGTAATGTTTGTCTTTAACTCCAAAGTATTTCTTCCTTTCTTGACTTTTTCGACTTGACAATTACGCGGAATACCATGAGACGAAAATTGGTTTAAATACATCTTGCTGCTACTATTTTGACAAGAAAGGCAGACAATATTAGTTAGTTAAATACTTAACATGTAGCAAAAAAATTGCCCAATTTAACAATCGCCAGAAATCTCCTGTCAAACAGCAGTAAAAACTTCGAATTGATTTTTTCTGATGAGTTTTATAAATAGAAGAGGATTACCATCAGCGACACGTCTTTTGCCAGTGGATGCAACAACAAGAAATGGCATCAACAAACTTTAGTGCAAGCAAATTTTCGTTGCCCTATGGACACCATTTCGAATACTTGCTGTAAACATCGCGATAACTAATGACATAATGATTGTAGTCCAAAGACTTCGGCAATACGTGTCATTATGTTGAGTAGGTCAGTTTTATTATCGTTTTACGTCACATCTGCGTGCCAATGGCGCATAGAATTTATAAGTAAACAGGACCGTTCGTAATTTCTCCGAAAATTTGAACAAAGAAAATTACCGGAGCAGACCACTTTCATTTATATTCGCGGACTCTATATGTATCATTGTGTTAGCCCTTGCGTTATGGCTCCTTATTTATGGGACATCCTATATTAGGCACAAAATGTTCTATTCACAGTTTTATTTTATAACATGCCGACTTCATTTTTATACGACTTTAAATTGATGGTGAACAAATTTGTAAATTGTTTAAAACAGTTTGATATTCCTGGTAATTATGAAAGCTTGGTAGTGTATTTATAGATTATAATCCTACGACATTCACAATTTCATTGTGTACCAGTTTCGGCTCTTGCCATCTTTTGAACGGTCCATTCATAAGAATGCTCAAGATACTACAGAATTGCAAGTTATAACGGTGAAACAGTGGAATAAATATAGAAAAACTTTGTTAAATTCCTTTAAATAATGAAACCTAATGCTATTTTGCTCAAACATGATTTTAATTAACCCCAGCGATTGAAAATAAAGTCCAGACATACTTTGCTGTAATAGGAATAATAAAAGTTTAAATGACTCAGGTAATCTGGACAATTGGAAAATAGTTACCAAAAAATAGATACAAATACAAATATTCGAGATTATAAAATAATAAAATGAAATCGCGAAACTTAAAAGAATAAAACGCAACTAGAAATTACCAGATGGAAGGAGAAAGTTGCAGATATGTAAGAAGACGTGGACGGAAACAATTAATCAGTCTTACTAAGGCACCAATATGTTTGAATTAGCATAATATTGATGGTGTCTTTTGATTCAGAAACCTCTCCATAAAAGAAATAAATGACAATGACCTGAATGTAGCGGCCAAGGATAAGACGATTAGAAATTTTAAACAAATACAAAAAATCTGTCATTATAATCTACATTTTTTGCAATGATATCAAAGCAGTACGTCAAAGTAGATTATTATGACTAACAACAATTTGTACGCAGCAAGTTTTTTTTTATTTCCCGGAACGATTTGGTTCTGAGCAATCATGTTTTTTAATCTTATTATGATATACATTGCTAATTACCACCGGAAACATTTGACTTTTTTGGGTAAACTTACAAATATTATTCGCGATAGTTGTTTAGAGTTAAACAAATGTAGGTCGAGTTAAAAGCAAATATAGGCCAAGTTTGTGCTTGCAAAAAAATTCTAGAAACAACCGTGTTTGTTACAGAGATAACCTAAAGACAGGAATAAATCATTTTTTGCGTATTGGTGAAAGGAAAATTTCGATTGCCTCAGAAAAATACCTAAAAAAAAACTTTTAAAAAGTGATAGCGATTAGATGTTTTGAGCAAGTTTATCAAGTTGAGACTTACGAGAAATTTCATACTGGTTTGCACAGGTTTTTACCGTTTTCAAATTTTTATTTTCAAATTATACTTTTCTGTTTGATTTTTAAATTTAAAGTCGTCTATCACTTTTACTTTCTACTGTTATTCTCAATTTCTTTGAAAGAAATCTTCGTTTACCATCAGCTGGAACATATGAAGATGTTTCAAGTTTGC